>RCSZ01000006.1:0-1347359 GCA_014898425.1 Botryotinia globosa | reverse complement strand
TCGCGAAAAGGATTTACGTCCCGAGATTATGAACGCTTCACACCCTACAAAAATTGGTCAATTTCTCCAAAATTTGGCAAGTAGTAGGCCGTTAGCCGTTGATCTACAACGAAACAGATCATCCTTGTTGGAAAGATTCAAAGACACTGCATCGGCTGTGTTGGAGCCGCTCGACGACTGCATTTTGACTATACTTTGGGGGTTTCTCAATTGTGAAAGTGCAGAAAAAGCAGTCCATCCCTGGATAACATCACACAATGGGACCATAGAAGATTTTCTATTACTTTTACATTCTGCAGCTATATTTCAAGCAAGTTTTGAAAGTGTAAGTAGTAGTATTCTATATTCCTTATGACTCTAGCTCATATAAATTTACAGAATCAACTAATTGCTTACTCACTCACCTGTCTTCGCACTTGTTTCGAGGTTCTGCACATCAATACATTGGGCGGCTTCGAGCATTCGCATGAAGTATGTGAATCGTCTGTTTGTAAGGTCGATTGCATACGGGATCTTGAACTACAAATAGAACAGTACCTGGATGAACTATCTCGAGTTATCTTTCTGAAAGAAAACATGCGAAACCGATTCTGGTGGCTGTCAGCTTTCTACAGTCTTTGTATTCAGGGGGTTGTTCGACAAGCATTAGTATTGTTGTCCTCTAAGGACCACAACGAGACGTCGGGAGTTGAGAAGTCGACTTTTGCCCAATATCTACACATTGCAGTCCGGTTGTTCTCTGTGAGCTCCGGTACCCATGATCCATTAATTCAAGACTGGTCTTCTCAACTTGCGTTCTCATCGGCTGGAATCGGAGTGCCAAGTGGCGAAGACTACCGAAATGCCCAATCAGCGACCAATCAATCCCAGTGGAAGTTCCAAGGTATCAAGAAGTCTGGGAATTATCTGAAAAAACTGTTCGAAGACAATGGGAGTCCTCTCGCGGAACCCCACGACGAATCTGTAACACTCACTATCCTACCCGAACCATACCTTCCAAGAACCTTTACCTTAGAAACATGTCGCCAACTTCGCGTCGATTGGGATTTAGCTCGATGCAACTATACGAAGAATTTATTACAAATCGTCAAGGATTGTGGACACAGCTCAAAAGCGTATACTAATGCTGAAGAGAAATGGGGACTGGTGGAGGCTGAGTGGAAAAGGGTAAGCGACGAGGCTATGACGAACACCGTTAACCAAGCGCACAACGGCCGCGAAACATCAAAGCCCCTTCTTCCAGAGACATAGAGCTTTTTGAGGAAATTGATGGAATACAAATGTCAGTATTACAGTCATTAACACGTTGAAGTGAGCTACCTAATGAGAGGGTATTAAACTATCTTATGAAGCCCTCGGAAATACCAACGCTAAATTTCAAGCATCCTCGAAATTGCTTCCACCTCAAATTACCCCCCCCCCCCCCCAATTTCCGATTTCACTTCTAGCATTCTTTGCACGCTCTCACTGCTTTCTCAAGCATTCATTATGCCGCCCTCAAAACTGAGTTTTTCTCGCCTTAGACGAGCAATGATGAGACTCACAGACGAGACTGGATATGAAAAACAAAAAGGCACCTAAGTGTTGGAACAGACGAAGTCTAAAACAGGGAATTGATGCCTATCTCCCGTGAGAACTTGATTTCATGTTAGAATCATTAGTCTGCGATCGACAACCTACGCAAGTTCAAACAACCTTTTATTGAGCACAAGGTCAACGCAGTGGGCTCTCATTTTTCGGCAAAGTTAAATAACCATCTCAATTAATCCAGATGAATGATCTGGGAATATCTGAGAAGTCAACGTGTATCTGGAGAAATAGAAGATATGAAAGAAAAGAAGAATGTAGAAGCGCCGGAGATGCGCATCCATTATATCCATTAAGATGGGTTTAAGAAGCTACAAGAGACTGGCCGATTTGTGCTTCCTCTCGGACGTTTTCAAATCGATTCTTTTTGGAGGCTCAATCCAATGGGTGAAGGGAAGTTAAGATACCAGAAACTCCAAATGTGTAGACAAGCGCGAGGAGATAGCTGGCTTTCTTGTCTGCGGTTATATACGGGAGATATACATATCGGTGATGAGGAGTAAGATTCAATGTTGTATCTATGGATGAGGTGGGATCACATATGAAAGCTACCGAGGCAGGTAGCAATGAGTATGTGATGAACATGAGGATACTCAAGCTTCTTGATGCAATACTTATTATGAAGATACACCAGCGCACTATCAGGGACCTATTATTTTCGTATCTTTGGCAAGCTTTTCACATTGCTACATACCTACAAACTACACATATATTCACATTATCTATCCCTCATTCCATCCAATTCTACATTGATTCCTTCCACCTCTTACAAGAATGAATCATCATCGAATCAATCAACCAACTAAATGAAGGAAAGAAAGGACTTGAAGTAAGTAGATTAATAAAGAGAAGTGAGGTATCTCATTAACAAACATCCCAATCAAATCTTTCCGAGAGGGGAGTCCCCATCCAAATCTAAGCTTCACCCATCTATCTAATCTCAGTAAAGTACAGCTAGACCATTACCAAAAGCTCCTCGCCACGTTCTTGTAAGACTTTTGCTAGTGAGAAACGCCCGACCCCTTTTTTCATACATATACTCATTCATATTCGTACACACATATCCATGACGCCATATCAAAATATACTCTCGCCCTCCCACCTATCCTCTAGAGGAATCCGATATCTAAGTATCAGTAGCGGTGTTTCATCCCCTTTTCGCATGACCATGACCATGACCATGACCATGACCGTGTCCATGCCCGTGTCCAGCACTTCTAGCCGCCATCTCTCTTGCCCTCTTTTCCGCATTCCCTGCAGCCTGTGCACTCTCATGAATAGATTTTCTCTGTTCCATCACCTTCGCCCTAACCTCTTCCATAGCACTTCCCCTCTCCTCTTTCAATCTTCTTCCCCTATCTCTCCTTCCCTTATCCATTTCTAAAGCCTTCGTCTCATCTTCCGCAACTCTCCAATTGCGACCGCGCATTCCACTTTCTCCCCACATACTGACGCGTTGAACTTTCTTGAGTTTGGAGATTCCGTAGAACCAGACGATGGCAGCGAATATTCCACACCAGCCTGATACGCCTAAGAAACCAAGGTCGGTTTCTTCGATATGGTTCTTCAAATTCATGCCGTACAGAGCGGCGATGAATGCGCCGGAACCCATACCGAGCGTTCCAATGGATATTTTGAGCTCGAGAAGCATGAGGGAGTTGCGATTTGCATCGAGGATGGCTTTGACACTGTAGATCTTTAAATTAGTACATGTTTAACAGGAGGGGAATGGGCGTTCTATAATCATACATTTCTTCAGTGTTTCTAATGTTAGAGACTAAATTTCCAGACTCTTGGACAATTTCGTCGCAAAGCTTGTGGTAAGATTCCAACAACATTTCGACTTCGGTATGATCATCCTCCCCTCTCTTCAGATCATGGTCTTTCTCGGTAAGATACATAGCAGCTAGATCGTCATCTGCCTCCAATAACTCATCAATCGAGTCCCTGACCAATTTCGCCTTCTGTTCGAACGTGCCGAGTTTCTTGGAATAAATAAGGAGGTAGCGAAGCTTGTCTCGATCGATGTCCTCTTCTAACTCCTTTAGAACCCTAACAACTGGTTCTCGGACCGTTTCAAATTCCTTTTCCAAGCCAGATGTAACTGATATGAGGACAGCTTCGAGGGCGCGAAATTCGTATGGAAGGGCACCGGCAGATACAGAATTTTGCTTTTGGCTGAGCTTTCCTTCTAAATCATACATGAAAAGCGATTGTGTATAAGTATCGGTAGAGCCATAAGCGTCGAAAATCAAGACTCTGTTCGACTTTATGAGGACTCGAAGATGGAGGAGGTTGATGAGGATAGCTGAAGGACGAACGAGGATATGCGGAAGCGTACTCGAGTCAATTTTTCGAAGATCTCGAGGAAGTAGTCCATACTATGTGCAAATTAGTATTGGCACACTCAAAATGTCTGCGAAGAAAGATGTCCTGTCCCACCTTAGCAATAAGCTCGCTCTTCTTGAACTCCCCATTCACAAGAACCACATTCCCATTCTCATCTAACTCTGTACATCGTAGTCGAGGCTCACTGGCAGCCTTTACAGATACAGAGCGACCTAGACTAAACACATCTATTTCTCTTCCATCCTCACCGAGATGTGGTAAATCGTCCGGTTGCAATGGTTTTCCATCCCTTTTCGAAGACCAAAGCTTGAATGGCCATTTTCTTGCGCCCGTGAAGATTCCACGACTTGTCTGTGAGCGATTTTGAGTCGCAGATTTCTTGCTTGATAGAGTTACCCGTGTGGGTTGAGTATCGTTTGAAGAAGAATTCGAGGTGGCCAATCGCGATCCCAGAAATTTCGGATTTTGTAACCCAGCTTCAACGGTCGCTCCACGCTGTAGTGAAGTTGAAAGTGGTCGCCGACATGACCTCGAAGGATAATTGTATCCTAGGCTAGAAGCTGGAACATGAGGGGCATGATCCAAAGAATAACCTTGTCTTGGGTTGGAACTGAAAAAACAAACGCCTTCAGATTGTGCCCGCAGAAATCTCAATAAAGATGCTGATGGTACATGGTTATGTATATGTGACCGCATAGCAGCTGAAAAGAGCTAATCCGACTGTTTACGAATTATTACTTGCTGCTTCATGAGCCTTATTTTTGAACCGTTGATGGCGCAAATATATTTCTATCAAAAAAAAAAAGCTTGGACAATCCAAATATCCAGATCTAATAACCTTAAGTGTTACCACAATCACGTGAATTATTTATCTTCTACTTCTTGATTTTCGAATTTGCGTCTGCACCATAAAGCTTTTGAAAATCGCATATTAATTTGGGTATTGGAAAGTATTTGGCTATCAAATCTAAACTTAACGCCTAACCTTGAGCAATCAAACATTGAATACCGTAAGGAAATCCTCGACCAACCTAACCTTCTTGTTATCATTCTCATGCTCATGACTACTTCTGAAGCGGAAAATCTCTTCAATGATCCAAGGATAAGGGTCTTGATACGGAAGGTAAATCATCAGAAGTATGGTCATAAAATGCCTGTTTGGATCTGCATTCTCAAGAGAATATTGAAAAATGTCTTCATCAAGCTTATGATTGACGCCAGCATACAGTAAGAGGTGTATGACCTCAATTCTAGACTCTCGAACTGCGTTTTTATAACCGATAATAGCTGCCTAGATTTCTATTAGCCATTACCTTGACACAAATCGTTTTCGGGGGAGTAATACCTCTCCGCTCGTTGACGCGAGCCAATCAATACGTGCTCCTCCCATGACTAACCAAAATAAGAACTTGACGGCTTCCTCATCCCATGGGCCCATCAAGAGTGTATGAGGTATCTCGATACCTCTAGCAACATTCGCATAATTGCGAATACCCAGATTGAAGATTTGTTCTCTTTTCTCAATCAGACCTGGCAATGTTAAATCCATTGTTTCGGAGGCACCCGTTGTATAAGAGACATCCATTCTTTGAAAGGCATTACAGTACTTGGCAAAATCATTGTCAAGTAATTCAGCCGACGAGGCATTCTTAGGGTCAATACCTTCTAAATTGTTCCCGTGGTGAAACGCAGCCATCCCAAGAGCCAGCGGAAATGGACGTTCTAGTGCGTATTTCTGAACCCATAAGTCTTGCCCCTGGAGAAGTATCGGCAATTTTGCCCAGCGGTATTTCAAGATAGCAGACTAAGTCCATGTCGTCAGCAAGTTCCTGATCTAGCTATGATATCTAGGCTTACCTGTAAAATGCTATTGCCACTATAGTCCAAGTCCAAACTTGAATCCAACAGTTGCCCATACCATTTATCCCAAAGTGGACCAAAAGCAGCAATAATAATCTTGTTATAGACAGCAACACTACTCAGTTTTCCTCCTATGACTGGACTACATGCTGGCAAACTCAAGTTCCAGCAGCCGAAGAAGATCTGCTCAAGTATCTCCGTTGGTAACTTCTCAAGTTCCGACATCTTACGTCTCGATTTGATGTTCTTCAAAGTGCGGACTTTTGACTCCCGAAGAATAGAAGTGAAAGACTTTGACGTTTGTGATGCGACCTTTGAGGATTTCTTCTTGAGAGGCCTCCCAGGCGGTCGTTTCTAGGTTTCGAAGTCAGTTAAGCTAGTTCGGTATGTTTTATTCTATCATGAGAGTCCATACCATGATCTTTCTGGCCAGAACAGCAGATTTGCTCGAGTCACGAGTATTCTTTCCAGGAACCTTGATCGGTGTTCCAGCCATGATTTGATGGGATGCACCTATGCTCCATGTAGTCCAGCATGAATCCCGATGTTAGGTGCAATGGTGTATCACTGGCACATATTTATGGTCCAGCAAGAAATAAACACAACAAGATTCACTAAATCGTGAAAGTATAAAAGTAGTTCAATTTACATAGTGAATGAAAGACGAGACCAATCATTTTTTAATTTGCAACTCACCGCTTTCATTGTGCCGGTTTGTCGATGGCGGTGAGAGTCAAACATAATCACCAACGAGTGGGCTTGAGACGAGAGTGATAAAACATCCTCTGAAGGGCGGTATAAAGGGCATGTCAATAGTGATTTTGGCGACTAAGAATTAAAGAGGACTAGTTATCCATCGTCATCACTTATACCATCGTTCGAGAACTGGGACGACTCCAGGAGCATTCATCGTTTCCGGCCTAACCTAAAACAATCATTATGTCGATATTGGAAGAACTGTTGCTCGGTGATTAGACAACTAGAACAAGATACGATCGAGTATGGAGATTAAAGCTCGAGCATCATCTCCAGTACCGGTATCAATTTTCACACTGGAAATGCATGTTGCTGAAACTAAGATTGAGTTCTCAGTACGAGGAACACACAATACCCCGCCTCGGGAAAGTTACGCTAAAGAGCCTGCATACATGAGTGCGCGGTAGTCTACATCGTACAAAACGCCATCATACCTCGCACGCCTTGTACACCCTACCACTCATCCACCGGAAAATAATCTGGCTTTCAAAATATTGTAGTTTGTAGAATCATCTTTGTATTACATTAATCATCAATCTTCGAGCGAGGTTGATAGTTCTTCCGTCACCAGTCTTCCAACGGTCAACTTTGAATGCTAGGCTAAGCCCAAATGACCACTAACTCACACCCTATTTATTTAGTTGAAGATTCCCTCAACTTGAAATCATTACTTGAGACAATAACACCAAGCAGCAATCGAACAATCAAACAGTTGAACCCCAATGTCTTCTACCCCTGGTTCCAGCACTCACCCCCTCATCCTAACCCATCCTCCTCCTCTCAACCCAGCCTGGGAATCACATATCCCTCATCTCCCAGCGCCTAGTACCTCCACCTCTGCTGATGTCCGCAAATCTGTATACAGCCAAAACTGCATCAATCAAAACACCAGTCTTCTCCGCACTTCTCTTGTTCACCTTACTCAGAACCTCCTCATAACCCCTTCTTCCATCCCTTCGCCATCTGGCCACGAAATCCCTACTCGCCTCTACACTCCCGCTTCCGCCAACAACTCCGCCTCTGTTCCTAATCCAGATTCTCAACCACTGATCATCTATTTCCACGGCGGCGGTCTTTACGTTGGCGATCTCGATTCCGAAGATCTAACATGTCGTCAACTATCACTGTCTCTTTCCCTCCCACTCCTGTCAATATCCTACCGCCTACTCCCCGCTTTCACTGCCGATGATGCTGTCTCCGATGCACTGACTGCTTTCACCCATCTCTGCACTGAATTCCCATCCCGAAAATTCGTCCTCGTGGGAAGTTCGAGTGGGGGGCAACTGGCGGCTACCGTCGCTTTGACTTTCCTTCAAAAGGGAGACGGGATTGAGAGAGAAGGAAAGCGGATACTAGGAGTTATCTTGAGATGTCCAGTAACGTGTGATGCTACGGATAACGGGACAAGTATCCCAAAAGAATGGAAAATTATACACACGAGTATGAAAGAGGAGTTTTATACAGGGATATTAAACAAGCCGGCTGTGACGAGAGAAAACAGAGTCAAGGGGTATAAGATGCCTTTGGAAATGTTGACAGAGATGCCGAAGCTCACTGAGGCATCCAAACCTGTTGGAAGCGATCAAGAAGACATCAATACAAAATGGTTCATACAGCTTTGTACTAACGATATATATTATTCTGACGGGGTGTGTCTTGCGCTTGGGTTGAAGGAGAGAGGTCATAGTGTGAAGATTCGAGTAGAATATGGGTGGCCCCATACGTTTTGGTTGAAGGGGATGGTATTAGGAGAAGCTCAGAAGACCGAAATGGAACTGGTTAAAGAGGCGAAGTGGGTTCTGGATGGACTGGGGGGAGCTGACGCCAAAAATCTCCAGGCACAGAAAGATTGGGTGGAATGGAGTGAGCAGACCAACCTTTGAGGAGAAGGTTTGAATAGGGTATCTCAATATTCGTGGATATCTTAACTCGGTTATGAAACGCTGGTACATTTAATGAAACTGATACTTTGCTTTTCCAATTTTCATTTCTCATGACTCCAAGAGTGATGAATAAGATATATTTGCAGTTCCAACACCTTACAGGTTTACTTTGACGACTTTTTGTAACAGCATTCAATCAAAACATAAAATTCATCAGATCTTCAAGAGATTGAGGAAACAGTTTCATGATTGGCCAACTTGGCACTTAAACGATTAACCACCATGATCTTGCTTCTTCAATCACCGGTCCCTATCTACAATAGTGCGGGTAACAAAGAAAAGGGAAAGTCGAATTTATTCCATCTAAAGCATAGAAAGATCGCCGAATTTCTCCTGTAAACATATTAGCAGCCGTATCATTCGAAAAACAGAACTATGCAACTTCAAACGTACCTTGTAACCTGGAACACCCCAGCGACCCTTGGAAACGAGTTGAGCAGTCTTCTCATCAATGTCTGGGCGAGCAGCAGCAACTTCATCCTAGAGACACACATCACACATTAGCCAACCCCATTTCTTTCCTTTGGCTTTCCACATCCTTTCCTGGAGCCGATACATACCACAGTCAAATCCTCAAATGGTCTAGCCTCCTCGATGTTCTTCAATGTTTTCTCCAAATCCTTCAACTCCAAGTCAACTCTGCCCTTGGTCTCCTCTGCATTCTTGATAGCTTGGGCTTCGAAAGTCTCGATTGCCTTGATTTGTCTGGCTACATCATATGTGGCTGGCTTGAATGTAGAGAAGTGCTTCTCAATTTCGTCGACAACGGCGGTGTTCTTGAGGATCGACTTGTAGTGTGCGAAGTCTACTTTGGTTGGTTGCTCAGAGAGAGCTTGAACGCGGCGACGGGCATCTTCGTTGCGCTTCTTGAAGGCTTGGAGGGAGGTCGCGGTGGCTCCCTTGAGTCCGAGGGATTGGGAAACTTTGGCCCAGTCGAGTTTGAGGGCTGCGCTGCGCTGTGAAGGTAGAATGATTAGTGATAATCCAGACTCATTGAGGGCGAGGGGTGGGAAGTCGGGGCAGAAGTCTTCGGAATTCTTCGGAGGGGTGCAAAGTCTGCACGACAGCGAGGTCCGGAGGATAAAGTTCTGCTGGCGGCAGTATGACTTCAATTAGAAAATTTAACTTACTCCGGCTGCCATTGTGAAGGTGTTGATATGATTAGGGAGTGGAGAACTGAAATGTGTTGAATTCGTCGTCAAAAAGCTGCAAGTCTCGGTTCGAGCTAGAAAATACAATATCACGTGATGCTACAACAACATTCAGCCTGGTGAAAGATCTCTTAATTTATCAGTATTAAACAGAATCTCGTTTTTGTTTTTCATTGTAATTTTTATTTCCTGAACTTGTATATGTATCAGACGTTTGTCTAGGTGGGAACAATTTCAAAAAAGATTTCACATTGTCGCGATGTCACATTTCAAATCGGTGAGTATAAGTAGATATCTATGTATATGAAGGTGACATGGCTTAAATTGGAGTTTTACTATTTAGCACTCCCAAACTCATTCGGGACGTGTGTGACTGTATGCCCACGTAATACCGTTGCCACGCATTCGTAGAAGTCGACCCAGAACAGCAAGACACAAAGATCTAGCTAAGTAAGCTTAGATCTATATGCTTAGAGCCATGATGGAATTGACTATATCGTTGTCATTCTCCTTCAATGCCTTTACAGCTTTGTTGCGCGAAACGCTGGCTTGAGTCATGACTAATTCAATGTCCTTGTCCTCGAGTCCAGTGGCATCGACCTCCTCTGTGTCATCTTCTTCCTCTTCCTTCTTCTCCTCGGTGTCAACAGCCTTGCCCTTTCCGTGATCGTGGGAGTGTTCGTGGCCAGAGTGATCGTGACCGGCGTGATCGTGGGATTCTTGAGCAGCCAATTGTGCGGCAGCAGAAGCTTGAGCTTGGGAGTTAAGGTCCTCAATCTTAGCCTCACCGAAAACACTGGAGAAATTGTTAGTCCAAAATGTATTTTTGGAGTGCGGGGTAGAAGTTCCTTACATGTAGGTGTTGCTGGTTGGGGACTTGTAAACCTCTGGCTGGTTGATAACAAAGAGGATCTATAACCCGAGATTTGATCAGCAAGAAGTCTTAAGGTTATCCTCAGATGCTGCCAAAGCTACCCCGCGCCTGTGAAGCAGCTGCGAAGCACCAGCCCTCGATCGCGAGAGCTTACTTCACAAATCCTGAATAAATAACCCAACTAAAAGTTGCTTACATTCTTTGGTCGTCTCAAAGTGACTCTGGTAATGCCAGGGACTCTTGTAAGGCCAAGCTTAGCAATTGACTTGCGTGCCTTCTTCTCGTTGCGGGAGAAAGCGACTTGGGAACCTGCTGGGATACCAGCTACCTCCTCTCCCTCTGCCTCGGAGTCAGAGCTGTCGGATCCCTCATCCTCTGCGGTAACTTGTTGCTTGGTTGGCTCCTCGTTATCTGGGAGTTCTTCGATACGTGGGTTCGACATATTGGGTGGTGGTTATGGCTGTACAAAGGGTTGTTAGAAATTTTGATGATATTGTCGTTGTTTTGGTTTTCCGAAATTTTGTGCGTGCGCTAAAGAAATTGGGGGGCAGTTTCCTTGTACGGCGGAAAACTCCACCACAACAAGGCTGATGAACATTGTGAACATAATGGTATTCACTAACCTGACTTAACAAGAAGACGATGATATTAGATATGGGCTTGGAGAATCAATTATTGAGGTTGTCACCATTGCAATTAATTAGGGTTGTGAGAGTTCGCTAAGTATTAGGTAATCAATGTATCTACAGTACTCCATCTGGCTGAGATTGGGCTGGGGCAATTCTGGGGGTACAAATTGTTGTAACGACGTCAGACTGGGTCAAGGTGCATTCAATATCATTTATGGTTGTGGAATTATCAATATCTGGAATTGTCCGATAAAGCAGTAAAATGGCTCCTAATTCATTGTGCAGGAATAGGTTCCGCATCTCTCATGTCGAGGATATTTCAAAGTTCCAGAACCAAAATCACAATCAAAATAACGCCCAGTATTCAGATCTTGGAGAGAATTGGTTTGGAGGTATTTTTGAAGTCCATATGCTCATTACGCCGGTCAAATTGACGCAGGATACAAAGCTCAGTTAAGAGCAAAGGAACCCATCAACCCTTATGTAGTTTTGCTTGCGCTCCCAAATATTCCATTACCAAATCTATGCCGCGGCAATCTTAGCTCTGGCAACCTTGACTTGGAATCCAGCTCTCTTCCTCAATCTCATAACCTTAAATCGCTCGAAATCTGTCAAAGCAGCTCTCTTGGCTTGCTTCTCACGCTTCTGGGCCCATGGGCTTTGTTGCCACAACTTCTCGATACCGGCCTTCTCCCACTCCTTTTTAACAACACCAGTGCGCGAGGCTCTTGGGAGACCCTTGAGGACGAGAGGTGTGAGGACGACATTGGCGAGGGAAATGGCTTGTCTTGGGACAGCTGCGAGTTTGTCGGTTGCTGGGCCATCGATAAGAGCCTGTTTTTTACATGTTAGTTTTCTTCCTCTTTCCCTCCAATCTTCGCCAATTGTACGTACGCGCTTGTGGTCGATGATCTCAACGATCGCGGCAAGCTTGCCATCGTGTGGTCCACCAGTTACGAGGACGACACGGCCGACCTCAACCAGTCTCCAGGAAGATGCTTTGATATCTGCGTCACCCATTGTGAAATCTTCTGAAATGAGTGTATTAGTTGATTGATTTCTAGGAGTTCAATGAATCGAGTAGATAATTAAGGAAAACGTACGGGGCGTCGTTGGCGAGGATTTGTCGATGTTTAGTTGTCGATTACTTTCCAAAAAATCCGAAAATCGAAAAAGTGCGGCATAAGATCTAAGCGAAATGGCCCTAGAGATTTACAGATCATGTGATCAGTCGGCCACATTTTTGGACATGTGGGAGAAGGCTAGAGCCAGATCGAATTAGCGTTCTTTTTGGTGGGCTCAAAGCTTTTCAAATGGAACTTCAAAATCTTATAAAAAAATTCTTCCAATCAATCTCTTCATCTTTCTTCCATCTCATAAACAACAACCACAACCCAAACACAACAAGTGCTTGAGTACTTTATGGCTCGAATTGATTTATTCTTGCTGCAATATGCCTCTTCTTGAGCAATTTTCTGCACATCTACAGGTATAAGGTTAGTACATCAACATCTCTTCAGCCTCCTCTTTCTCTACCTAAATGATGAGATAATTTGCGATTGACCTCACTTCGATGGCACCCTCGCCGGGGTCGCTATATCATGCGAGTGGATGAAATTCATTCTTACATATTCTGATTTCCTTTACATTATGATCATTAGTATCTTGGTATCATTTTGGTCGAACTTTTTGCTAACCGTTTGAAGTATTAGGAAGTGCCTTTATTGATCATCTTACTATGACCAACTTGCTACACATTTCACCCCGCCAACTAACATAGATCACAACAATGATCTCAATCTTCACCTCACGCGGTATGTTACAGTTCTTCTTCGCACAGCATCCTCCCTATCCTACTATGATTAAGAAAAATGCACTGAAAATACTGAACTCTTCGGAGTCATGAAAATTCAACTTAACCAAGATCTATGAGCACAACAGACTTCCGTTCTTACTACTAGTTGCTTCACTTGTAGAATCTCTTGCTAATTAACTCAAAGCTTAGGGAGAACTCAACAACACACACACATGAAGGACATTAATGGATTGTGCCAAACACCTTCCGAGGTATCATTGGACTATGCCATGCGGTTTCAATCTTGGCAGAAGTAGCAATCTGCCATGGCCATGCAGATGCTTAAGATATTGATGGAGGCATCATTAGATAGATTGGTAGCTCAGGGACAATCAAATTATATTCACTACTTTATACCTCTACTTCACTTGACTTGACTATCATACAATTCTCTTTGCTTTGCCCTGCTGGTTTTCGATCTGTTGCTTATGTGCACGACTCACCTCGTTCCCAACAACAGCGTCGACCTGTTGGTGTTCCCTCTCCTTTTCGTAGGCAGAATCATCACACTGTGTACCTGTGATCCATATCATAATTTGTCATCGGCAGTCCTAGCATTTTATCTCATAAGATACAATCTGAAGATGTTCCAACTCACATCTCTCCTCACATCTATCATCAACTCGGCATCAGATCCGCCAAACAAAGGATCCTCTCTATACAACATGCCAATTCGATTAATTATGATCACAACATGGTAACAAACTCATTGACGTCGCTATATTGAATCTTCCTAACCTGACTTCATACTAACCTCAACGTCTTCTTTGTAGTATTCTCAAAAAGTCCGCTATCATAACGAGCATTGCATGCACTCAACCATTGGTAATCCATTGTGGGAGTACGGCTGTATACTGGTCAGACGAAAATCACCCATAGCAAGTTGCGATATTCGGTACCACCAAGAAACAAACAGTATCTCTCAGTGCCACTCTTCACGCTGAAATTTTTATGATTACTTACGTCGGTGTTGAAGCTGAGCTTTTTATTTCTATACTGTGCCTGGTAGTGTGAATGAAAGGGTGGTGTTTCGTCAAGTTGGAGTACGATTTTGGATTAGGGTTGTAAAATAACCATCAGATCATATTGCATTATTAGTTCATGTCAATCAACTACATTTTTTATTATCAATGATTGTATAAAGTTGAGACAGTATTAAGGAATAATGTTATCTAAAGTTGAATATTCAAGTATACACAATAATACAGTTATACGATATTTTGATATCAAGCAATTGACATTGTTAGGTCAAATGAAGTTATATAATTGGTTATGACTAGACCGTTATTTTCAAGTCCCCATCCCTATTTTGGGTGCGTTCATGACAAGCTTGCTCATGCTATTAGTATTCACAATCTAATTCCATTATCTTCCATGACACTCTTGAAGTCCTCGAAGCTCTTGAGGTCCATTAACAGCTGCTGCCTCCTCCAAGTCTCGATCGAAGTAGAAACTTTTACGCAGAAACACTACTTCGTCTATGCAATGATATTTTCGGAATCGACCTCTTCTGTAAGTCCAAAGAGCTCTCTGGAGCATCTAAGCTTTTCCCCCGCAAGATTTTATAGTTAGCGTTAAGAAGAGCTACGTGCCGAAAAGGCCCAAACTGGTGCTAGTAAAAGTATGCGTCTTAATTCGAAGAGCCTTTTGTTTCCCTTTCCACAAGTGTGGACTACTGATGAACATTCTTTATTTCATCAATGGATTTGATACTGAGCTCTTTCTTGGTTACGTTACCTCAAAAGGGCTAACTTCCATCCGTAAAGGGCGTCCAAGACAGAGAAGCAACATCATGTCATAAGGTTGGCTCAAGTCAGATGGCGCTTCATGTTCACTCGTACCCCGCAGAACACTCGACACCAGCAAGCAATTAGAAATTCTGAAACAGCACCTCTCTGGAGCTCAGATAGCTTAATACAAGCTGGTATCCGTCTGCGTAGTCTGCTACGTGTGTTTAGTTCGTTCGTTGCTTGAATCTCCGGGAATTGGCTTCATTTCGTTCCATGTTTTGCATTTCGAGTTATAATCCACCTGCGGCCACCTAGGCCTCATCGTCTGAGACATCTCGCAAGTGATTCTCACTTTCGCTTACATATCTGCGTTTACCGAGCTCCTATGCTACAAGCTTTCGATTCACCGCGTGTGTTGTGCCAGCAGCTATGCCTAGCACCCATCTCTCGACTTGATGTTCTCTTTCTGTTTTGATGTCACCGATGATTTTTTCATGATTGTTGTTATAGTTACGGTCATGATGATCCTCATTGTCATTTCCACACTCGTTATTCTCATAATTATTGTAGCTTTCCAATCATCGTGTTTCTGTAATATCGTATCTTCATAATTATTACAATCCTCATGTTTATTCTCATCCTCGCGCCCTGGTTCTCTGTTCCACTTAACCACCCAGTCTCTCTCAATCTTGCTGCCTGGGCTCTGCAATGTGTTATTAAACGAAGTACTCCCTTCTACATGGTGATAAAATCGTCCATCTTAACCCCACGCACACTGTCAACACCAAAGTCTGAAATGAAAGTAGCTAGAAATTCCCAGCTATTTGTCAACAATCCTCAACTTCGTCAACTAAGTTACAAGCGCTTTTGATTTACCTCTTAGCTTTATCAGTGCCTTCATTAGATTAATTAACGTCTCATGCCATCAACAGACGAAGAACCTTTACCGTGCGAATTTGGTCTATCATAAAAAATGATGGGGATATTTCATCTGGTTTAACATGAATAGCATACCATCAGGCGGACACTGTGATGTTATCACAGCCTTAGAAGCCCCTATTGTTCTCGCTTCCGATTTCGAGACCCATCAACCAAGGATTCTGCACGACGATGATACAAAGCTAGTACACAGCATGACTTAAGAACCCTTCGTTAAATTCCCTGGCGTAGCACGTTATACAATATGATCAGCTCATAACCATGGCTTGGAAGGCTGATAATAATGTCATCATGATGGCTGATTCATTTGACTGGATAATGTTCCATCATCTTGAAATCCTCTTAGAATTTATACTAGACACCAGAGGATGGGGTTTCATATTTGGCCTTGCGATCTTTCTCACGAACATCGGCTGCCATTAACATCTGTTTGACTAAAGTAAACGGCTGAATCCAGTTGCACTAAGTAATTTATTTGGTCTCTTCAAAGACATATAAATATCGGGAACAATAATCCTGAAATATTCGACGATAGGCCGTTTGAAAGACGAGTACCCTCCATAGAAACTAACTGAGCGAATCCTCACATGGGCTCTCACAGCTCAGTTATGAGCGAGCTATTGGTACAAAAAATATCTTGAGGGTTTCTTGAAATGGGTAGAGCTTCCAAGGGTGTGGTACGTAACTGTGAGTATAGAGAGTGTCACCAGAGGCTAGAAAATATTGCGCCGTCATTTCGAGGACTCATGTCTCAAGTACTGAATACAACTTTATGTCTGGAATTTTACTCCTTTCTCAAGTATACTGAACTATCCGTAAATATCACTCAAATACAACCGCAATCTTTGACTATCCAAGTACCAAGCTTCTACAATCTTGCTCTTCCAAGCTCCAAATCTGCCCAGTGATCTCGATGGAACTCTACATATGTATTGCCTTTACCCTTCTCCTCTATCCACAACAATTTATCGCCCGGTTTTACTTTGTCGTGATCAACGCCCTGTTCACGAAGTGGTGTTTTATTTTGTTTATTGTTATGGATTGGCACCATTTCCTTGACGATCCGGAGGAATACCGGGACTGCGTATTTAGGTAGATGTTTGCGTGTGTGTCTGTGGTTTGTTAGTTTGGAGTACATAGAACCAAGAGGAAACCCTCGAGACAACTCACTTCAAAAGCCCAGCAAAGTCGAAATTGTCAATACTTGGATCGATGAACACAGCAGCACATCCAGCTCTGCCATCATGAGAGGGTAACTGAACACCATAAACAATAGCCTCCACAACTCCGTCGTATTTCCCTAATACCTCTGCAACTTCTGCTGTGCTAACGTTTTCTCCTTTCCAACGGTATGTATCGCCTAATCGATCAAGGAAAAACCATCGCCCGTCGTTATCTCGACGTAGAGCATCGCCAGTCCTGTAATAAAGATCTCCCTTTTTGAATACATTGCTCTCAAACTTCTTACTCGTCGCTTCTGGATTGTTGAAGTAACCCGCGAATGCAGCTGTATTCGGAATCGCAACGATGATCTCACCACCTTTCTCATATGGTTCCCGAGTTGCAAATCCAGTTTTAGGGTCTCTTACAATGGCCCCAGAAACACCGTCTATCTTGACAGGAACATAAAGATCGTTAAATTGCCATCTGGAGATAAGTCCATGATGTCCCACGCAAGTAGCCAGCCAATCTCCACGTGCATGATTGGTGAGTCCAAACACCCCTTCTGTACTGTTGAAAAACTCAACAACTTCAGGGACCCCGAATCGATCTTTGAATTTGTTCCACACATCTGGACGCATACCGTTTCCGAACATGACTCGAACGCAATGATCTTTATCCCGAGGAGAAGGAGGCGCGGCGAGCAGGTAGCGAGCTGTCTCTCCAACATATGTGAACCATGTTGCTTTCGAGTCTCGTATATCTCCCCAGAATTTCGAAGTGCTGAATTTCTTGCCGACGCAATTGGTGATTCCGCTCAACAGGTTTCCTATAGCGGTAACACCACCAGTCCCATGATACAGGGGCATGCAGTTGTACCATCGATCATCGTCCTTTATTGGGGAACTACCAGCTGCTCTCTATGGAAATTATCAGCAATCTTCGCGGTATTCAAAACAAGATCTAGACCTTACCCCAACTCCCGCCGCGAAGCCTCTGGCTACCTCAAAACTACATCCTTTCGGCAACCCTGTAGTTCCGCTGGATGATCGATTAGCCATCGGATTTTTATAGCCCGGAAAGAACACTTACCTGGTATACAATAAACCCAAAGGTGAGTTCCCTTTGACCCCCTCCCTATAAATATCTTCCGGTCTTTCAGCCTTTCCACTGCGTATTTCTGATAGCGTAGAGCTATCCATGAATACAATTTTGATCCCCAAATCGCCCTCCAACTCCTCCCTCTCAGCCTCAATCCTCCCTCTCAACTCCGCATCGTCATCAACCAAAATGAGTTTGGCTTTTGGAACCTTGACGCAGTGAATTAATGCTTTCGCAGCCAGATTGTAGTTGATCATTGCTGGAGCAGCTCCTATCGACCATAATCCCAACCAGGCAAACAAAAAGTCGGGAGAATTTTGAAGGTAAAATGCTACCAAATCGCCAGGCTTTACGCCCTGGGAGAGATACCATTGACCGTATTGATTCACGAGATCGTAAGATTGTTTCCAAGTGTAACAGCCCTCTCGTGACCAAATACATTCTTTATTTGGATGACGGTGCACGCTTTCCTCGAACAGATAATAGAGACATAGTCTTTTGTTTTTCTCTAAGGTGGATTGTTTTAGTAGGAGCAATGTGATTTGGCAAGGCGTCTTACCAGCTTCGGCGTACCATTTCATGACTCGTCTCGTACTCAATTTTTCATTCAAATCTTTCAATATCGAATATTTGCCATCGAGGTACATTGCTGCAGCAGATGTACCTGCTACAACTGCTGTTGCTATTCATTTTGATCAGCATGCTATTTGAAGATCCAAAATGAAGCTGTCTAAAGTCGGCGATTGTAAAGAGTGCCATTTGTTCTCCAATTCATGTCATGGAGCCGGAAATGGGCTGTGTCTAACCGCGGCTAGACGGAGTAGAATGCGGGGTTTAGTGATAGGATGTGCTTACCGAGCGCCATAATGATTGGAATCAAACGCTGTTACTATACAAACAAATTGGTATTTGGGGATATCAAGAACTGCAAAAGGCTACAACAATCAGTGAAGTGACAATGGAAAAGGACAAATCTTGGATAAATAGAACAATGTTAAACGGAATCCCTCAACAACTTATTACAATGGAGAGTGCCTTTCGTCGGTAAAGCTACCTAGGTATTTGTTGATCACCGAGGCAGGCTACCCCGGATTTCTGGCCCAGGATTGAATCTTGATTGGTTGAACTTGAGGCATAACTATGTACGGACGAAACCTTTGCCGTCGCTCCTATCCGCCCCACCTCCGCTCTTTGATACTTCCGACCCACACGATACCTTCCAAAGCGGGCAGACTCCTTGTTTGTCGAAACTAATGATTTGGACGATTAGATGTTGGCCAATGGTTTGTAAATGTGCCTTGCGCATGCTCCGGACTTTCCGGTGGACGATTTGTTTGCCGATCTGTTGAGGACGAGACGAGACTACTAATGTACATACTAGGTCCGGCGGGTCAGGTGACAGGGAAGAACGATTATGTTCCCAAGGGTGGGACTCCATTATTATCTGGATACATCAGATTCCAAGCTTGATTGTGCCAGACACCCCTTTGCTGTCGAGGCGACAGATCAGACTGCAATCCACCTCGAAACTCCGGCTGCGTTGCGGTTTGGTGAGCAGAATGAGGGTTCTGGTGTGATCCAATCTGAAGCTGGTTACTGTTCGAGGTTGGGGTTTCTTTAGGCCCCCCAGGATCCGGATTCGGGCCTGAAGCTTGTACCTGCGAACTAGAATTTTCATGTTGCGGATTCCAGTATCCGCCGAAAGGTCAATGATCCGGACACTTTCCTGCTTTTCCTCCAACGATGACCCGAGATAGTTTTTTGCAATGCTGTCTCGTAAGTGCGAACTAAGAGCAAATTTCTCCACAGGCAGGATTCTTCTCAGTCGTCTTCCATTTCGAGCAGTCGACAGGGCAATTAGTAAATGCGACCTTGAAATCCCTACACATCTTTCATGGAATAGAGATTTTTGTTTGGTGATTCTCATAAATATGATCTTGTGCTAACCCGTTCTATATCATCTCATTCGTGATAAAAGACGGTGTTATGAAAGCGACTACATGGCGAGTTCCTCTACAAACTAGATCCGCAAATTGAGGATGAGTGTTTGATCATACAAAAGTATCAAGCACGAGAATTTACCAGCAAGATTTGAGACACTGCTTTGAATACCGCATCGTCTGAAGAACCAGCACCTTCCAGTGCCGTCTTATGATTAAAGGAAAAATATCCGAATCCCACATCCTAACCAAAAGAAGTGGTTTTTAGCTACATATTCCACATTGTGCAGATATATAGTTTTGGCTTTGAGATATACATGGGTCGTTATATACAATTCATGCTGGAATCACTAGAAGTTTATACAGCATCAATTTAAAATCCCGTTCTCGATTTTTCAAAACTCAAAACTTCATTCTGACTTGTCAATTATGATTAATTATTTTTGACCACCGCTGAGTAAAGTTCACATGTTATAAATTCACCCACTCAAGCATGTTTTTCTTGCAGGACCTGTAAGGTCAGTTGTGTAGGATCGATCATCAAATCAACTACCTTCCTCAATTATGTATCCCATAATGTTCACTGAAGTGTTTTTGATCTATGTACCTGACCAGTGACTTGGTAATGACTACAAATTGACTAAGCCCCTAGTACTGCATCTGCTTTGAGTTCCATTTATTTGCCTGCTTGGACCCTTGACCGTGTGAGATGCGTCAGATCGCTGGTTTGTCCCCCATTGTCATCATGGTGTCAGTCGGAACTTCCTACATTCTGCCTGGTTTGATTGGACGAGAATCTGCCTGCACGGCCTCTACCCCTTCCCATTCCACCTCTTCCGATTCCACGCCTTTGAGTTCCTCCCCTACGACTAGCGCCTCTGTGTTCTGCACCCCCAAAACCTCCACTTCTACTTGCACAGCCTCCACCCCATCCATCTCCACAATCACACCCTTCACTTCCAACCTCAGTGTCACTTGATCCAGAATCGCCATCCAGACTACCCGGGCTACTGACGGAACGAGTCCTCTGGTAACTACTAACCAATTAATCGAACCGATCTTGAAAACCTCATCGCATATATCTTACCTCCGAAACCTGCAGTTTGGACAAGGACATTCGGCCAACGATTGTACGTAGATGAAATGGTGGGAAGACACTCCACAAGGATGCATTATAGTGCCGTAAGTGCAAGGAGACTCGCAGCGATACTCACGATAGCCATCAGGGCAGGATGCCCAAATATTTCCGAAATAATAGCACATTGTGTTCTAGGATTGGGGTTAGAAGTATGGTGAGTAGGACTTACCAGGTGACAGGATATAGTAGGATATAGTAGGATATATAGCATGAATAGATAAAGGTCATTGCCAGATTGAAGAGAATTTCTTTTGAAAGACACATTATTATTGAAGACCTATTGACGCCTGGATCTGCTTCTTCTTTCACAAACGATACCTCAAAGGCGATTGTAATAGAAGAAGTTGAGTTGGGAGCTTGGTTTCTTTGACGATCTCTCCAAAATTGGTTCCATCGAAGGAAGTAAAGACTGAATGAGCAACAAACAAAGGTACAGTACGCTAAGAGTCTTCAAGCTGCAGCAAGGTGCAAGGCCCGAAAAATGCATTCTAAGTAAACTGTAGAATAATTCAACACACTTGGCAGGCATCAAATCAACACTTGCATATGAAAAACCTTTCCTGTGTACATCTTTTGACAGTTGAAAGCAACTCTGAGTTCGGAGGGGAAAGATATCTGTTACAAAAAAATCGTCATTGATCAGAATCCTCCGACGTTGCTTCAAGGTAGCATGCAAATGCCTATTACGCGAGATTAACGAACATTAAACGCGAGTCCGATTTTATAAATTACGGTTCCAGTTCTCCGACACTTTGAAATGAATCGTGAGCTCATCTAATCTGCTCCCATTTTATTGGCCGCTCACTATTTTCCTCACGAACTGAACCTTCATTTGATTTCTGGTACTCATATCATATGAGCTGAAAAGTTCCGCATCAGACCGGGGAGTGAAAATATGCTATCTAAGAGATTCTTTACATCCTAGAACAGTCTCCGACATGTGAATGAATCATTAGCTATGCACTCAAGGAGAAGTCAATTTTTTTTGGAGGGAAACTATCCAACTTCCATATGGTGTTGGGGGCTATGGAAGTTCACAGATTATGGATCACTAAACTCATGATTCCAAGCATATTCTGATCATACATCTTATGTCAAGGACTAATGATATTTTTTGGTTATGTTAACGCGTCCTCCTTGAGCGAATGACGGGCCTCCTCTGTAATTCGGGCTCTCTTTACCAAGGGAAACTCTACATTTTGAAAGCTAATTATGCCATGTCCTGGTGGTCTCATCTTGCAAGACTTCCCAGGCCAGATTCGCTCTTCGGACTAGAACTCACTTGTGATCGAAGAGATTGCACCTCTAAGGCGGCCGTATGTTGAAAGATTGGGGAGCCTGTACCTGAAGACTGTGAGCTGAGTCTCCGGTAATTTTACTGCCGTGAAATGATTTTACCAAAGCATTAGGATGGTCATGATGCCAGGCTTGAACTCGCCTAATATTGAATCAGTTTAGAGTCTCGCTAGCATGGAAGCTCTCATTGATTGTACCTTCTAGCCTTGCAAGCCGGACAACTGCAGCCGTCACCGTTGCTTTCCGGTGCTTGAATGGTCCGCCATGTAGCCACGCCACAGGGATTCTCTACCGAATGTCCAGGGCAACCTCGGATAACAGTCCAATTCTCACAGCGAGTATCACATGATGTGTACTGTTGCGTTTGATAGGTACTGACACATAATGTAGAATTAATTTCAAATAAGAGCCAATAGTGCTCTCTGGCCGACACTGGGAAAATGATGAAGTACTCATGGCACAGATGTTATGTGCAAGTATATAGATTAGCCAGTCAAAGAACTTAACACAGCGTAATGAAGACGCATTTCGAAAGGAATGGTTACCATAAAGGGAAAGAAAGAAGGAATAACATCTACTGGAAGCTTCAGCTAAGTGTTTGCAATTATTCTACATTGTTCAGTGATTGTTCGATGAAGGGCAATGAAAGTCAGTTGCAAGAAATATCCCATTCCTATAATCAAAAGACTTCATATTGGTTGGAAAACTCATGGGTGAGTTCCTGTTCTTAGCCAAAGAAAAACGTTGAAAAGAAAATGAAGCTGATGGGTGACATAGGATGAGACGGGGCACCAATGGACACTTTAGAAGATAGGAAATGGGGTGCAACGTCCTCATTAAAGATACAAGTGGCACAGATCATTCATCTAAGCGCAAAGAAATTACAAATCCTTTGGATATTCATACTGTTTCAGTCACTTCAAAGTATCATCTTCTGGAAGCTCAACCCTCCATCAAAAAGTTGAATGGAAGTCAAAGGTATAATTCTGCTACTGATTCTAAGTGCTGTTCTCATTAATACCCTAGCCTCTCTTCTCAAAGAAATTTTGTGAGCTCTATCTTGTTCAGGCCCTCAGAAGACCATCAGATAATTTCATTAACAGTTGGACACTCGCACACTTTGCTCGCCCACTTTCGACACCCGAGCCATTTCAAAATGATGCATCTCTTATTCCGCTAGTTTTCAAGCGAAAGGATTGTCTGACTTTTGAAGAGCTACAATAGGGGCAGTCTGTTACACAGATAGCCAAGTCTCGCTAACAACTATGTAGTATGATGGAATCAGAGTTGCACAGGCAATGTGGTTCAGCATATGTGTATTACCCAGGCTCTCGAGAATGCCGTGTAACTAGATAGCTATCCAACTTAGAAATAGTCTGATTATAAAGCCTCGTGTGTGTTAAAAACTTTCCCCAATTCTAGCTCCCTTAAAGCATTCAACTAGAGGCAATAAACCACAGTCATGAGTGTCGTCGTCTCAATAAATCAACCTGGTGTGATATGCGATGTTTGTTACGACGTTGATACATTCTCGGTGTCTGGGAGTCAACAATGGCAAGTCCGTATCTCCAGCAATCTATCTCATGAGCATCTTCTCGAATTTACTTCTTCTCGATTAGAACAGGCAGCAGCCTCCAATTGTGCTAACTGCTCAATCATTCTGCGAGGACTACAGATAATGAACGAAAAGTTTCGCCTATTTGATCAGAAAAAGCCATTCTAAGGAACTATGGTTCTTAGAAGGAGTCTTCCGATGCAATTGGAAGCATATGGTCGCCAATTGTCTTATCTCGGTCGTTGGCTAAAATTCATGTGCCCGGGTTTGCGCTTAAGAGGATTCCAGATGGAAGTTCCTATGAAATTAGAATACTGTACTTTGAACCATTCGGGTAACTGCTTCCCGCTGAGTCATGGGAGGTGCTAATCGACCTGACAGGAGACAACGAACTTGACACGAACGTATCTCCAATATTTGGTGGCATTCAAGATGTTCCTGCGGAGGTATGCCTTGAAAGATGTCGATCAACAATACAAAAATGGATTACCGCCTGCGATAACCAACATTAAGCGTGCAAATTGGGAAGAGATACAAAAGCGAGGTACCCCTCTAGAGTGATTGACGTTCTAGGGGGGGATGGAAATTCCGTCATCCTTGTTGAGAAGAAAGATATTGCCGAGAATACTGGCCCCTATACAACCCTTAGTCATTGTTGGGGCAAATCTCAATCATCTTTCGAAGATGCACATCATAGATTCATTGCTCCAACTAGAGAGCAATTCAACTCATCTGATGATGGCACCACTCCACTGCTCACTCGAGCATGGGGTTTTCAAGAACGCCAGTTAGCCCCTCTTACAGTAAGTACACTTCCACCCCTCGGAAATGTTGATGGAGTGTAAAACTGGCCTTCGCTGCGAGTGCACTATTTTGGATAGAATTTATGCAAAAATCCAGCGAAACTTACCTAGTCATGATCTTAATGTCCTTGATGAAAACGAAGTTCTTGGCAAATGGTTCGAGACAGTTGAGGAATATTCGCGATTGTACCTAAGCTATCCGTCAGATCGGCTCTTTGCTATTGCTGGAGTGGCTACGATTTTCCAGAAACGTCTCAAATGTCGCTACCTGGCAGGATTATGGCAATGCGATATTGCCCGCAGTCTTCTATGGATTGTATCTGGATCCGTGCACACGAAAAGCGATGAAAGCTCGAGTCGTTCAAGAACTTCATGTGCCCCGAGCTGGTCATGGGCATCACTTATCCTCCAGAAAGGAGTTTCCATAGTTTTCAGAGCAATTCCTGGTGATTCTTTTTCTAAACATGAGGCTTTTAGATGTACTGATCCTACCAGTACAGCAAACTCTGATCAGGTTCCAGATCTGAGAACTGAATCAAAGATCGATCGAATTGAGATTCAAGGCTTGGTAGTTTCCGCAACTTTGGTTCATAATATAAAATTCGGCTCCTTATTAAGGCGCGGAACATTAGTCTTTGAGCTGGGTCGAGAAGCGAGAGAATTCAGCATTGAAATCGAGTCAGATAATTCCAGTGGGACTATCGAGTCATTTGTTCCGAGCAGAACCATCATTATTTGCCTTCTCGTTGGAACTAAAACTGTACACCATAATCGAGAAGGTGCTCAGATGACCTGGCTATGTACAATTATGTGCAAAGCTGCTATGCTTGGAGAAGAGAACGTCCACGAACGCATTGGGGTATTTGATGTATGTGAGAACGCCAGCGTATTTTTGGAGGCAAAGGAGAAAACAATCACTCTGGTCTGAACAAAAGAGTCACCAATTACCAAGATGAAAAATGCTTCTTTTATCCTTGTGGAAATGGAAAACATCTCAATTGACTTATGCATTATGGTACATGTAATTTCTTGAAGGGAGCTCCCAATATAAAGAGATGACAGAAATCGGAAAATCCAGTATTTAGAACTTATGGATCAGAAGAAATTGCCTCTCAATATCTGTAACATCCGCATTCCTCCACATACAACGAATAATCCCCCTTATCTCCAACAACCGCACACAATGTTCCAACTCAAGCCACGCGCCACACCCACACACGCGTCGGGTCGGGTCGGGTACGTAAGGAACCGCCTCTCAAAATTGTGGCTCAGCTGCAGCTCTATTAACCTTGGAAGCGAAGCCGTGGATATGATTTTTTACTTTTTGTGAAATAGATTGTTTTGAAGTGAGACTTTTGTGATATCGATGTCGATGTTGGGTTGGATGGTTTGATGAGTAGGAGATGAGTAGATGGGGAATAAGATGGTTTTTGTTTTGGATGTTGATGTTTATATTGAGATGGGCGATTGAATGAGTGATTGATTATTTGGGATTGGGATAAGGTTATTGACGGTTTGTTATTTGTGTGGGGGGGGGATAATAAAAGGTGATTGTTTGCTCGGGATTAGAACTTTGGATGCTTGTTGTCTATATCGGAGTAGGACATTGAGAGCTTGTCGTTCGTATTGAAAAAGGGCAATGATCGAAATTTCGAAGCAACTTTGATTAGGTACTTACCTAGAGTTATGCCAATAGGTTATGATTATCAAAGCCAGAGAATCAAATCAAGTCAAGTCAAAGAATAGCCAAATAACAAGAGACTTCTTCTCATTGTCCTCTATAAACAAATATACACTCTATCTCAAATTATACACAAAATGCCCGCCAAAATTACACCAAACCACATCATCCCCATAGGTATCAAATAATCTCAGACTCGAAAATCTAAACCACCAATAACAAACCCATGACCCCCATAGCAGCCATGATACTTCCCCGAACACTGACCTTTGAGACTCCAGAGTCCAAATAAGGATAAGCAGTGACAGCACTAGCATCGCTTGTTCCGGTCGCGCTATAGGCGCTCGGCATGGCGAATGTGAAAGTTTGGGTACTTCCAAGTGTAGAGGTGTCGATAAGGATACCATTCCCGGTTATCGATACGCTACTCGAGGTAATGGTTTGAGTAGAGGTAGCGTTGGCGGATGCAGATGAAGGTTTTGTGATGAAGGAGGTGGTTGCGTAGGTTGGAGTAAAGATTATTGGGCTGGTGGTTCCAGCTTGGGCGACTACACTGGATGATTGAGGGGTGCTAATACCTTCGGCAGATGTGGCGGCTGGAGCAGGGGCAGATTGCATGGGGACCACGGTTGCGGTAGAGAGGACGACCGAGGCGTCACTTGGAACTGGAGTGTTGGTTACTGATGTAGTGGATGGTTGACTGGAAGTGGCGGCACTGGAGCTTATAGCCTTGACTGGAGTTTCTGGGCAAGCTGTTTCACCGGAAAGAAGAGCTCCGGAAGCGACACATGCGGCAGAAGATACACTAGTAGTCTCTCCAGAGAGTGAGACACTAGAAGCGGCGGAAGATATATCTGGGCAAGCTGTTTGGCCAGATAAAAGAGCACCACCAGAGGGTACGCATGCTGGCGAAGATACGCTGGTGGCCTCACCAGAGCTAGCTCCAGATGAAGCAGTTGGTACAGAACTATCACTCTCAGCAGATGCTAGAACACTTGGGCTTGAACCAACAGGAACGATAGTGCTGCTTCCTTCGGTAGTGACAGTGCTCCAAGCATATGCGGCCCCAGATACTTGAGTTGTGTAAGCTTCTGGAATGACGGTAGCTGTTTGGAGAACAACAACAGCACTGCTGGTGTTTTCTACAACCGGACTGCTAACCGCAACAGAAGTCGAATTAACAATAAGACTACTGGCCACGGAGATCTCGGTAGATGAAGGCTGAGCAGCTGGAACAGTTGTTTGTGCAATTCCGCTAGTTGCTACAATAATAGCAGAGGAAACTTCACCTGGAAGTGTAACTGTGCTGTAGATTGTAGCGGCAGATTTAACACTTGTGATAGTACTTTGAATAGTTGTGGTCGAATCGACATTTGCGCTGGATGGTGCAGGGGTGGCTTCTCCTTCGGCAGCAGTGATTGGGCAAATAGTAGTCGAAAGAATAACAGTTTCGGTTACAACAGATCCAAGCTCGTCAGTGCGTGTGTTTGTTCCGTAAATGGTAGAGGTAGTGTGGGGGTATGGAACTGAAGTAGTGGTAAGAATGCCGGCGACTGAGGATTGCTCAATAGAAGATGTTGAAGGTAACATGGTAGCAGTGGAGGATTCTTGGACAGGAGATACTGAGGTAAGAATACTGGCTGTGGAAGATGCCTCTACAGGAGCTGTTGTAGGAATGATAGTAGCAACAGATGATACTGAAGCAATGATGCTTGCGGTAGAAGATGCCTCTACAGGAGATGCCGGGCAAGCGGTTTGACCAGAAAGGAGGGCACCTGTGGAGACACATGCTGCAGAGGATAATGAACTAGAGGCGACAACGGAGACGATCGATGCGGCTTCAGATGTGGCGACACCCAAAAGAGATTCGGCTCGAGCAGTCAAGCTAATTACTGGGCTAGCAGTAGTTGAGATTTTGGTCGAAGAAGCAACGATAGCGGCTGATGTAGATGAAGCACTATTCATAATTAGTATATACTACTTCTACAGGTTTTTGAATACTTACGCAGCAGCGCTATTAGCGGCCAAGGTATCATTTTGGTAAACCTTAACACTGTTGATGAGCCAATAGGCTTCCTTGTATGCTTCTGGGTTTGCTCCGACATAACTATCACAAGTAGGATATTTTTCTGCATCATAACAAGTTGTCTCTTGCCAGAATCCAGTTTTTCCAGCAGATCCTCCACAAAATGTTGTGTCAAAAATAATCTTGTGGTTGGCAAATAATCCATCAATGTTGCAAACTCCTCCTTCGGTAGTAAAAGCAGGAAGATCCCAGGTGGATGGATCTGGTGTACCAGCAGTTATATCGGCTGGAATTGCGTCGGGTCCAAAGTTCCACATTCTGATAACATCACTAGTCCATTGCATAGCATATACACCACCCCCGTTCTTGTTGAATGTCGTTCCGTATGAATTCGGGTCGGAGTTAGTACCAGAGCATGCAGAGGTAGCATCTTGGGCTCCGAATATGCTTGACGTAGCAGAATCATCACAATTGTATGTTGTGACGTTATCTTTTAGTTGAGTTGAATACTGGTTACCGGAAATATAGCATCCACCTTCGGTATGAAGTGTTTGCAGGCTGACAGTCTTCTCGTTGATATTTCCAAGAATATCTATCTCTCCGTATCGTGGGTAATTAGTGGTATTGACGGTCCAGAACGCTGGCCAGGTACCACAAATACTAGCCGGCATATGCGCAAGGTCGGCAATAATCAAGCCATGAGTATAGGTCTCTTTACTTTCTATCCTAACACTGGGCCGGCCAGTGATGACCACATTAACGTAGTCGACACCCATATAAGCTTGTCCATTCTCGACCTTTGTCAGGGCTACACCAAGTTCGCTGTTTGCATTTCCGGCTACTTCTTTAGAGGTATATGAAACGAATCCGGATGTTGGGTCGGCTCCCTATGGTCAATACATCAGACAAATTTGTTTCCCAATAACTCCATTTCAACATGTATGATTCGTCCGACAACAAGCCGTTCCAATTGTTGCCCCGTCTCTTTACTTCCATCTAATTATCAAAAGAATACTGTACGTACCGTATAAAAATCGAACATATCAAAAAAATTGGTTCCTGCATAATCATCGACTAACGTATACTTATTCGTCGCGGAAACTTCACCAATGAAAGCAAGCGCCAAAGTGGCAGTGGAAACGATTCGCTGAATCATGATTAAGAAATTAAAAGAAAAATAATGAGTGACTAGACGTAACAACGTCGAGGAATTGAAAAGAAGATGATTGACTTTCTCTCAGAAAGAATGATGAGAGTATGTCTTGAGCAATAAATGAGAAAAGAATGGATGTTGTGGGCGACAACAACCTTTTGAACAAGGTACTACGAGTTCCTTTTTCGCAAAGCCACAACCTATCCAGTACCAACTTTGATAACTGAGGGGCTTAAAAAGACTTTTCGAGACGTTGAAGCCATTTTCCTTATATGAGGGTCTGTTCTAAAGTGGAGGACAATAGTACCTAAAGTACCTAAACCCGATGTGATACGATGAAACAACCCAAAATGACTGGGGTTGAAGATTCGAGATCACTTTATCTAAGATTTCAAGGGCGGATCAAGGGTAGAATCCCTCTTTCTGAGTATATCTGGACATAACGCCGGATGTTCTGGATGAATTGGTTACGTGGAGATGAAAATTGTTGTGAATATATTAGAACTGTGGAGCTTTGAAGACCTTGGCCTACCTAGTAGTGTCTTTATGGAAAACATTGAATATCGATTCGTAGCAATCATCTCGGAATTACAAGCGAGTACATGAAGCCCCCCTGTTGGAAATTCATCCTAAGAATGGTACGCGCCTTTGGTGTGTCGCGCTGATTGGACGAATATTTGAGATGGTTTGACCCGTGGACGCTCTTGATCTCGAATACCTACCCTACCGCCCTACCAACATGAAGATACCTTGTCTGGTTCCGGAGAGGCAATTGAATTGCCAGCGATGTTTGTGATGACTGTGATGCATGCATCATGCCTGCCTGCACAAGCAATCGATATTAATAGTATTGGTTCACATATTGCTCGTGATTTGACGCCCCAAGTCGCCTTACGAAGTACTTGGCCTACCTGCCCTGCCTGCCCTGCCCTGCTCACGAGTCACGAGTCACGAGCACTACCAACTCACTCGCTTGTGCATGTTATTGTCATGCCATGCTGGAAAAACTCTCAGCCACCAAAGGTATCGTCAATCTGTGATTGGTCACCTGATATTGGTGGAAAGATCAAAACTTTGGACTCATATTACATGAAACTTCGGTAGCTTACTCGGATTTTTGGTCGTCGTGCTGAAGGAGGTGAAATTTCGGAGTCTCTGACTCTGACTCTTGAGTATGCCGTTCGCACAAAATCTTGGGGTACAAGAAGCTCGGTTGAAAATAGTTTCCAGTTCCGTTGGTCACGTGGTTCGATGTGAAATTCAATGAACCTCATTAGAACGTGTCTACTGTCGAAATTGCAGTATTGGATGCTCAACTTAAATATCAAGCCACCATGGGCACCTACCGGTACCTACCTAGGTACTTATAACCTTAGACAAGTGTCAGAAGAAGGTGGATATTTCTCACGTGATTATACAGGAATTGGTTTGACTCCGCGAATGTTGATATATCTAACTAAGGAGAGATCAAGGAAATTAAAAACAGGTGCGAGAACGACTGACTATATGAAACCTCTTCCTCAAATCAAACTGTGAGGGAAAACAATGAAATCAAGTAATAAGTGTTGCACCCCCCCTCCGCCCTCCGCCCTCCGCCCTCCGTCAGTAGCTCTTTCCAAAAACCAAAAAATGAACATTCTCGACAACATCAACCCGGATCGCAAAAAATGCCATATCAAATCAATCGCAATGAAAATCAAGGAAGAAAAGTCCTCCAGAATCTCGCTATTTGGCTGACAGCTGTCGCCATAACCCCACCAAAGGGAATCTTGCTGAGTTACATCACAACTCTAAGTGGTGAATACGTCGAGCATGATCCATCACCTTGTCACGACGATACAATTCCCTGCCACATCCGGGTTCGGGGCAAGAATAATCTGGAGCTTCATGCTTCTTCATGTGACGATTGCAGTCACTTTGGCGTCCAAAAGTCTTACCACAACCAATGAAGTTGCAAGCAAAACGAGGGGCGGGGGCGACATGATTCGCGAAGGATCCAATGAGGGGAGCTGGAGGCGTAGCTTGTTGCCCAATGAATGCAATATTCGTATCAACCTCTCCGGAAACAAATCCTTGCTCCGTAGTTGTGTTCGGTGCCGACATGAAGAAACCCGTTTCCTGGCCGTGTAAATTGATGGCCGCATTGATTCCAATCCAGAGACCCTGAAAATTGATGGCCGCATCGATTCCATCCCAGAGACCCTGAAAATACCTATCGTCACTTGAGGTCGTGCTTGGCTCAAATGATGTAGAATTGGAGCGATCCAGAGGAGCTCCAAATTTACCAATAGAGACCTGGCTAGGGCTGGGTCCGAATTGGGATCCGGGTTCTTCTTGCTGGGTCCCTTCGGAAACTCTGGAGGAGGCATACTTGCGTCAGTTTGAAAGAAAAACTTACGGCTTCATGTTGGGCTTGGTCGACATATTTGCGTAGTACTGCAGGTAGGCTTCGGGCGGCCAATAAAATGATAGTCCACCATAGTAGGGCGGTATGATGGGGCGAGCAAAAAACGATGCACTGGAATTCTGAGACTTGATTGGTCGAATTCTTGACGAAATTCAATAATTTAGAGAGGTAATAGGCCGCCATTAGAGGGGAATAACCTTCTATAAGTATTTCGTCGGTATGAAGGGAAAAGCTTACCACACTACAGACTCAGCTTCCACCCACCGAGTTCGTGCATACATACAATCCCGGTAATTTTCAGATCTCAAATTTGATACATTCACCCCGAGCGCATGCTCTTAGGCGTTGCGCTTATTTCATTATTCTTTCCACTATGTTTAATTGTTGAACTAGAAATCAAGTCATTCATCATTGGTGTTTGATGATGTTATGATGGCATCTAGGACCGCCAGTTTTCGGGCTCCAGGCATGTTTGGGTGCGAAATCTGTTGTCCAAAAGCCCTGCCTACTAAAGGATCTTTGAAGTGAGATCATTCTCTCTATCTTCTCTAACGAAAGAGCTTAATGTAGCTGATTATCGGTTCTAGTCGTCATCGAAACACTCACATACGACCATACAAGTGTGATATATGCCAAAGTGATTTTGCTTTGCGCAGCGATTTACGACGCCACGAAGGCAAGCATGGAAGTGTGGATCCACAATACATGTGCAAGTGGCCTAATTGTGACTTCAAAGGATCGGCACGTAAAGACAATCTGATGAGACACATGAAGAAAATGCATTCGAAAGTAGTTACCACTGACGAAGAACACACTTGCAATGCCACTATCTTACGAGATGCTTACGATGAAGCGGTTGAAAATAGGAAGGAATCTGAGAAAAGTCTCACTATACTGAAGCTCGTGCAAGATGGTAACATTATTTCGCTCAAGCTGCTGCTGCAAGGAGGGGGGGAATATTATGGAGACCACTGATTCTGGCAAAACCGCCTTGCACATAGCTGCCTTCAATGGCCATTTGGACATTCTCAAGCTCCTTCTCGACATGAATATCGAGCATAATGTGAAGGACACCACTGGAAGATCTGCACTTCATGATGCTGCCAGAAGTGGAAATTCTCATATCTTCCGAGAACTTATCGCTGCGGGGCTATCTCTGAATGATAGAGACAACAATGATGAAGACCCACTGTGCGACGCGTGCCGCAATGGGCATCGGGATCTCGTACAAGATATGCTTGGATTTCAAACGCAGCTCATTTTGAGTGATAGTTCGCTAATGTGTTCTACTTCGAGTGAACGGCCAAGCATCACACAATCAACATCTGATGAGTATCATGATTGGGTCAAGACCATTGGCCTGAAAAAATACATCAAATTAGCAATGGAAAATGGACATCGTGCCATAGCAGAAATTATTCTAGTCCAACAATCAGATATCAACCAGAAACACTTGGCATACGCCCTTCAAAAGGCTGCGAGAATTGGAGAACATCAGCTTGTTGTCTCAATCCTCCAGCAAAAGGATCTATTTAGTCTAGAAGTCTGTTTCCGCGCACTTAGGTTTGCTGCTATACACAGAGATATCCTCATCATGGACACATTGTTTGGGGAGGCAATCCGACCTAAGATTGGAGATGATATGGAGATTCTCCAGATCCTGCTTCTACAGGTGGTTGTCAGTGGTAATGATGATATAGTTCGTTTTCTCCTTGGAAAAGGGGCAAACTCGAATCACCAAGCTGGTAAATACCGAATGACACCTCTATGCACAGCTTCTAGCCGTGGCGAATTGACAATCGTTACTACGTTACTTGAAGCGGGGGCTCACGTGGACCTTGGTAGTTACAAGGGTACAGCGCTTTCCATGGCCATAAGCCGAGGAAATAAAGAAGTTTCTGATTTATTGGTTGAAGCTGGAGCTATCATCAATGTTTCCGTCGAGTATGGAGGTACAGTCCTTCGAGAGGCTACTAAGAGAGGAGACAAGGAAATGGTTGGATCATTGATCGAAAAGGGAGCGATGATCAATGCTCCTGGCAGTCATCATTCTGGGACAGCACTTCAAGAGGCTGTTAAGAGAGGGAACAACTCGATCATTATACAGCTGATTCAACTTGGAGCAGATGTCAACGCTCCAGGAGCCCCATGACCAGATTGGCCCCCTAATCCCGGTCGCAATTCAAGAAGCTGTAAGAAGCGGAGATCAAACAATTGTGGATACTTTGCTACTAGCTGGAGCTAATTTCAAAATCCCGGCCAACTGGAGTTGCGGCACGCCTTTACAGGAAGCTGTAAGAAATGGTAATGGGTAGACCCTAGAAAAGGTTGAATTTGCATGGTAGTCAAAGCGAGCACTTCTTGTCAAATCATGCTTAAGATCAAGAATTTATGTTTTCCAGTCCATGTCTGGTAAGCAAAGTGTGATTTAGCAATGCTTTCAGGTCTCTTGGGCGCGGGGCTTTGTGCTGATACCTGCGCATCTATGACAAATCATTACTCAAAGATCGAAATTCTACGCAAATTTCTCGCTGAGTGTTAGCAATAGATCACTGGTGACTCCAGAATTCTGGCCTGTAAAAGTGTTAAAGTGAGTTGTGGCAGAATGGGACTTGCTTAATGCACAGAGTGACCCTTTAGGTACGTACCTAGCAAGACAATTGAAACGGCTGAACAAGGACTTTATGATTGTTTCTTGCTCCAATAAGTCTCATCCGTTTCAGATCAGGCATCTCAGATATGCACAGGCAAATGGTATAAGAATTCAATGTATCAATTCAATTAGATGATAAAGAAGTTGGACACTGATTCGGTTCCAGTGATCAAACTGAATCAGTGTACCACCAAGAAAATGTTCACCTTTGCATATCAGCTCTCATCAATATTCCAGAATCCTTCCACGAACTTCTTTCATCTCAGACAAGATCGAACCAACTCAACTTCAGCTCTTCATCCCAGTTACACCAATACATTTCTGGCGGTAGCACTTCGTTTCGCTTTTCTTTGTTCACCATTATTTGTCTCAGCCAGTATTCTCTTCTTTGACTAGACATGTGATAGATTCCCAGCAAAATACGACAAGATAACACTTTTTTCATTATCAACCTAAAGTTTTTTCAAAACTGCTTTGGGACAGGAAACTGTGCTAGAAGATCATACGCGCGACGATTGATTGAGAAAAGTCAAAGACGGGGATTTAAGCTGACTAGTCAGAAATTGCAAAACTCTTGTACTCTTTGCCGGCTTCTTTGTTAGAGCTTGAGGGCGCACAAAGGATTTTGGGTAGAAGTGGAACATAATTGGTGTACAAGGCTTTTGTGGATAGATCGACGGTTTAGGTAAGTTATACTTCTATGCGCTGGGTGGTTTGTATCATCAAAATGGTTGATATGAGCCTCATGCAGGTTAATTAAAGCCTGCATCAATCCGACAGTCATACTTACTATTCACCTTCCACTCTAACTCTTCCCAGAAATCAAATGGAGCCACCAAACGCAAAATCAGCGCTTCCCAGCAAAGCACACCCTACTCCACAACTCCCAGAAACAACTCACGGCTGCATACCTTCTCGCCACCAACAAGAATCCGCAGCCGCCGCTCAACTTGCCAGAGAATCACTCAAAATCAACAACCGAATCTTCAAAGGATACATCAATACCGAACTCATCCGATGTTGTGCACTCCTCGCGACTTCGGAGTATAAACGAGCGCTAGGCCACGTGGAAAATGCTTCGTTTCTTGCAGAGGAACAGAATTTTTTCTATGAGATTAGTAAATGTTATCTGTATCGAGGATTGTGTCTTATGGGAATGAAGCGGTGGAAGGAGGCGAGAGTTGCGTTGGTGAGGGGGGTTAATGTTAGGGGATGGGGTGGGAAGGTGGAGGGGTTGATGAGGGAGGCTCAGATGAGGATTGATGAGGAGAGGATGGGGGGGAAAGTGGGTGCTTGAGGAGGAATAGAGGTGAATTTTGTTGCGACTTTGTGAGTTTGTGAGTTTGTGGCTAGGGCTAGGGCGGAATCATTATACCACTGTACACAATAGAACGTTCTTCTGTGCCATGGATTCATTATGCACAGCTTACTGGGCATTGCTAAGATTTATTTGACATTGAGATCTGAGAATGTAATAGCGCAAGACCTCAAGCGAGGCTCGAAGCGGAAGTGTATTAAGAGCTCTACGCCTATTGTTCTATTTCTTCGGAAGCTACAGCATGTTTTCTTTCAATAAGATTCTAATTGAATTGACAGACTAGCGACATTTCTTTGTGATTTGTGATTGAGACTACAAAAAATAATTATTTGTGCCGGATGCGTCAAAAACAATGAATCGAGTTTTCCATAAAGAGCATTCTATATATTGATCCATAATTTAAATTCATGATGTATCTGTATACTCGACAACAACTACAAGTCTAGATATACTGGTCTGTGAAAAACCTAGCTGACCTTACTGTACCCATTCAAGAAAGTAGCTATTGAACTTAGTCACAATGGCAGCGGTGCCACCACCAGGTGACGTAAGTATTACCCATACTCATTCCACAGCTTCCAAAGACCCGTCTAATTGATTTGATTCAGGATGATCAGTGGGCTCCGGGATTTGAGTTGCCTATCCCGTCCGCAGAGGGAGCAGATAAAAAAGATGATGATAAAACCGTGCCCTCAAAGAAAGCAGAGACCATACGAGGTACGGCCACTGTCAATCAACCTGGGCCAGACTTGGCTGAGAGACCTGAAAAAGAAACCACGGCCGAATACTTTGAAAGCTGGGCTGAGGCGGAGAGGATGATGAGAGCCGATTTGGAAAAGGGGAAATTCACCGCAGAGCAAATCGATGAAATTAAGAAGTTGATGGAGGCTGGTGTAAGTTCAAGTGTTATTCTATGTCAAGCAATATCGGAGCGCCCTGGTAGAATATGGATGGAAGACCAGTACTGATGACATCAATAGGCTCAAAAAATGAAATTGCCATATAGAAAAGCACCCGGAGAAATGACAATGGCGCAATGGGAAGAGAGGGTCGCAAAGCTCGAGGATGAACTTAAGAACAAGGGGACAGAAGGCGACAAGTACGTGGCTCAATTGATGGCACTCCAAGACCAGTTAAGGAAGTCGGAGGTCGCAAAACTGGAGATGGAAACCCGCAATGCGAAACTCGACAAGGAAAGGAAAGAGGCTATGGCTAAAGTTGACAAAGCGGCACAAGAAAAGCGCGACAAGAAAGATCAAGAGAGTAAAGATAAGGAGGATGAGAGGTGGAAAGCAGAAGTTGAAAAACATGCACAGGCCTTGCGTGAGAAAGACAAAAAATTTCAGACAATCAAAAAAGAAGTCGAAGCCTTGTCTAAACGCTTAGATACTGATCAAGAAAAGCGTAGCAAAAAGGATCAAGAGGATAAAGCTAAGGAGAACGAGAAGAGGAAGGCAGAAGCTGAAAAACACGCCAAGGTCTTGCGTGAGAGAGATGATAAAATTCAGGCACTCAAAAAAGAAATCGAAGCCTTATCTAAACGCATAAACACTGAACAAGAAAAACGCAGCAAAAAGGATCAAGAGGACAAAGCTAAGGAGGACGAGAAGAGGAAAGTAGAAGCTGAAAAACACGCCAAGGTCTTGCGTGAGAGAGATGATAAAATTCAGGCACTCAAACAGGAAGTCGATGCCTTATCTAAACGCGCAGAGGCCGAGAGAAAAGAAAGAGAAAAGGCTGCTGCCAAAGAAAAAGAAAGAGACAAGAGGGCCGAAATTCTGCAGAAACAGGCTCTCGAAAAAGACGAGAAGATCAAGAAGTTGGAGAAAGACTTGGAAGAAGAGAAACATAAAAATGACTTGGAAGAGGCCGGATATCACAGGGGTGATGAACTTGAAGCCATAATCAAGCGTTTAGAGCACGAGAAAGAACAACTCAAGAAGGAAACTGCTAAATTGAAAGACGTGATCAACGGCCTGAACTTGAAGGTTCAGGGATTGGAGAGCTCACAAGCGAGATTCCTAGATGCTGCTATAAATGAAGAGCAGAGAGCAAAAGAGAGAGATGATCTGGAAGTTAATGTTGCCGAGTTGAAACGACGGGTCGAGCAATATATAAACGAAGAAAAAGCACAAATCGACAGAGAGCGCGTTTTGAAACTCGATAGGCAAACTCTCGGTGCTCAAGTTGTTCAGAAACAAGAAGAAATCACGCAATTGAATGAGGAACTTACACAATCTAAGAAGAGAATCACTGCGTGTGAGGGTACTATAAAGACCTTACAAAAAGCAGTCGACGACTCATCTGGAACACTGGGCCGGGAATTTGTAGTCTTGGAAGAGGAAATCAAGAAACTAGGAGACAAAGTGAAAGAACGAGACGTCAGAATTTCTCAACAGCAGTCAGAAATTGGAGCCCAGAAGAAGAAAATTGGAGAGCAGGAATTGAAAATTAGGATTGGGACCCCGGGCGCAAGCCATGGAGAATTGGCTCTGCAGAACCAGGCCATATTCAAGGAGAATACGGAGCTCAAGAAAAAGCTGGAAGACATGGAAAAGAATCTAGGTGCAGGGGACACAGAAGAACTCAAGGGGCAATTAGAAGCTAGTCAAAAACAGCTAGAAGCTAGTCAAAAGGAATACGCCGTTGTTCAAGAACGCGTAGAGAAATTATTGCAGGAGCTCGAAGAGGTCCGAAAGACAAAACTCGGCGACGGAGCAAATGCGAGCGAGATTGAACGTCTAAAGCAAGAGACAAAGAAGGCTGCGGAAGACATTCAAAAGTTGACACAAGATACAAGGAAAGCTGTAGGTGAGATCAATCAACTGAAGAAAGAGAACGCGGCAGGTACCACAACGCTTCAAACTATTACGAAAAAGTTGAACAAAGCCACGAGTGAGATCAGTCGCTTAAATGATGAGAAAGAGGAAGCTACCGAAATGATTCGTCATCTGAGAGAGGAGAACGAATCACACCAGTTCGAGATCGGTCGTTTGAGGAGTCTGCGACCAAAAGAACAAGTTAATGCAAGCCAGAAAGAATTGGAGTATAATAAGATCAGGGTTGGTCATTACCAAGAGCAGGAACAACTATGGCTCATTCAAAAAGACGAACTCGAGGCTCAAGCTGAAGAGCAAGAGAAGGAAATTCAGGAGTTAATTACGATAACGAAACAAAGTGAAGATGTCGTCAATGCAATGACAGTGGAGCAGAAGGAGCTTCAAAAAATCGTGGAACAACTTAAGCTCGAACTGGCAGCAGCACCCGCGAAGCCAGTTGAAGATACTGGGGGTGTGGGTGAAGCACCTGCCGATGCTGCCGAACGTGAACGGGTTCATGCTGAAAAGATCAAAGAACTTACGGACAAGAACAGCGCACTCTCCAAACAAGTTGATGCGCTGAAGGGAGAAATTGAGAAGATACGAAAGAGCCTTGCTGGAGCCCACACGGATGCAGAAAAGGAAAAGAATCAACTCAGCCAACAACAAGCACAAGCCAGTGCTCAGGCTATTCATATGCTGATGGGTTTCATGATTCTTCAACGAGCCCTGAATGGTAAGGTCGATGGTGATATGGACAGAGTGTTGGCAGCAGTGGATCAAGCTAGAGTTCAGGCTGAAGCAGTCGGTGATGAGAAGTTGATTATAGAAGTATCGTACTTGGCCGCCATTGCTGTATACTATCAAGGTGATACACCTAAAGCTCTCGAAAGTTTCAATGCCGTCAAGGATTCCAAGGATTGGGATGATTCGAGGAAAGATCTTGTGAAACAATGGATTGCGCATTGTGAGAAGGGGTCTGATTGCCCAAAGGGAAGGAGTGGGTATAGAGAAGCTCTAGGACTCGGACCTGTGCCACCATCTTTCCGCGCCCCTCCGAAAGCTCCAAAAGATGCTGATGAAGAAGCAAAGAAAGCAAAGAAAGAGGCCAAGAAAGCGAGGAAGGAAGCAAAGAAGGCAAAGAAGGTAGAGAAGAGGGCAGCGAAAAAATCCAAGACAGGGACAAAACCAAGAAGAGCTTCAGCGCCTAAGCCTCGTGGTATCCATAGGCCCGATTTATACGTCGGTATCTTATCGCCGAGACAACAACAAATTTGGGATACTATCGATTTTAGTGATTTCGATTACAATCACTTAACTCCCGAGCAGCAATCTCTATTCTCGTTTTTCCCAATCGATTCTGAGCCTGAAAGCCCTCGACGACCAGTAGTCCATCGAGCAGCCGGACCTTCCAGTGAGCTTTCACCCCTGCCAACTCCCCGTACACATTTCGGGCTCCCACCACTACCACCTAGTAGTTCTGATTCTGGTGAAGGAGCACCACCACCACCACCTCCTCCACCTCTTGTTCCTCAAAGGCCACCAGGAAAGAACAAACCTCCAAGACCAGCTTCAAGCGCCGCTTCCTCTGTCGCCCCGGCTCAAGAAGAGCAACCCAGTCGCATGAGTAGGCCTACCACAGATGCAGCTCTGCATATTCAGTACCTTGTTGCTCAACTGGCTGAAAGCGGAAGACGTATCAGAGAACTCGAACCTGCAGGCGCCACCGTAGAAACTTTGACAGGTCGAGTGCAAAGGAGAGATAAACAGATCGAAGACTTGAAACTCTTTTCTGAGCAGGTAGTTGCTGAAAATATAGCGTTGAAAGGGGATGCTCAGTAGTGCCGGTATGTAATCGTACCAGACGGGGGGTTGATATGGCTTTAGTATTCTTTTATTTCTAAGAAGTAGGTATACCTCAATGGAAATGATGGATTGTAATTGTTCTGTACATTTAATGATTATATAGTTAACTTAGAGGCATGCTAATACTTTAACCACACTTGTGAATATCTCTATTGCCATAACTTGCTGTGAAGTATTGAAAAAATCATGTATAAATATCATTTATCTAAAATCTATGCGTACATTATTACAACAGCTGGGTATGATCATAAACCGTGGGCACGCCGCCCCTTAAAAAGTATAAATGCTTGAAAATGGTACATTCCATACCCAACTTGCAATACCCATAGCCCCCAAGCTCATAGTCAATGCCATAAGAAAATTGACCTCGTTATTATCAAGGATGTTTAGATATCCGTTCTCAATGATTCGACTTGGATGGCCGGGCTTGAGACTGGACTTAAGTTGAGTATTGGAAGCATCGGACTGGGTGGTCTTTTCCTGGTGCAGACCGATAGGATCACTCGCAACGACAAGTACGCGTTTTCCACCTTGTCCCTCGACGATACGTCCAGTCCTTGTGTCCACAACGCTCATTTGGAACCAACCGCCTAAGAAGCTATCCACCACACTGCCAAGGGCTCCCCATATGGTTAACGCATAGGTAAAGCGTTGTCGCTGTAAGAAGGACCATCCATTTCCCGCAAATTCCTGAGTGCTACAGAATGGCACCAGAGCCATCGAAACAGTGACTATAATGAGAGAACCTAGCAGGCCTGCTACGAGACCCCAAACTGTAACACCTCCGTTTGTTCCCGGTGGTACTTTTCGCAGAGTCGGGGATGTAATAAGTCGTGGATGGGCTGATGATAGGATTCCAAGTTCCGAGCTAAAGGTATCTGCCGCAACAGATGCGTAATTTGCTATTATTCCCACTACAAGAAGATCACCACCCCATGTGTAACATGCGTTGTTAGATGATTCTGGCTCGTTTCCTCGTTTGTGCAGTTGATATGCGTGCATAAGAGTAAGGACAGAGGCAACAGCAGAATTCGAAATAACTACACACATTAGTTTCGGCAGCATAATAGAAGAAGTAATTCCGTACCTTGCATGTGAGTACGAGCTCCTTCACCACCAGCAGACCCGGTAGATTGCACTGTGAGCTTAGCCTTGACATCGTGTTTGACCTATATTCATCAGAATGGTAGATGGATGGGGTTACAAAGAAGTAACGAACCTTGGTAACTCTTGTGCCAATGAGATAGAATATGATCAAGAGCGCAAAGGGTAAATTCCATGGATGTAAAGCGTGTGCGCCAGCTGTGAGAACAGCTGCAACAATACCTGCTGGAGTTAAACTTTTGTGCGATCCAGCTCTATATACCATAGCCAGAGTGACCGGAATAGCGATAGCCGCCTTCATAGTGACTCAAACTATAAATCGATTCTTATGAAAGACTATTGGAAGAACTCGAGGAAGTGGTAGGCAGGAAGATGCTGCTTTGGAATGTCGAATGTCAAAATTGTGAAGAACAATGAGTGCGATGTTGATATTGTGGCTATTCCTGGGGAGCCAATCAACAATGCCATCATGGCTTGTATAATACAGTATCAGATTGGCTGACACATTTTCAGACAACACGATTAACTAATCAGTAAGAAAAGCATCGATAGAAGATTCAATTGTAGATAGATTTTGCAGTTGTCATATTTCAATATACGAACCCTTTTCCTCTTTTTTGTCAATGTCCATTCTCCATACAGTAACAACAAATTGGTTGAATCCATACAACACGATGTATCTCGTAAAAACATTATGGGACACACGGGATCAGGTTTCTCCGTGACACGTGACTTCCGTCTCCCGATGGCCAGAGCTGCAAGTTTTCATTTGTCAAACGCATAATAAAAGCTCTCTACAAACGAATCTCTTTCACAATATCTTATCTTCTTCCCACTCTTGCTTTTAAAGTATAATAATATCGATCTTACACCGACGTTCTTCTAAAGTGAATCGGCAACATCCGACCACTTCACCGGTAATGGAGTGGATGATATATGATGAATATTTATTAATGGTTATACCCAGCAGAAGTGATCTGCTACCCATGTCTTGGCTTGCATGAGTGCTGAGATGGAGACATGCAGGTGTATCTGCAACTTCAAAGGTGGGTGATATTTCCCCTTATCGGTATAGCTGATAGTCGTCAGCACATAATCTTTTTCATTCTCTAAGTTTTGCTTCCTCTCTTCTTGCATTTCTTCCTGCTCTCTCAATTTGCTAGCACCATGGTGCTCATCAAAGCATTGGTCACAGCGACTACATTGATTGCCTCGACAGTTGGCAGTCCAAGTCCGAAGTACCCGAAGCCTGTCTCTAATATCACTGACTTTGTTGAAACCCAGCTCCTAGACGACCCATCTCCATATGACTTTCCTATTCTTCAAAATGGCAGTCTAGCGGACAGTGGTCAATTTCCTATGCCGTTATGCAATGGATTTAAGTTAGAGGAAGCTTCTATTGACCAATTGCAATCGGCCTTGTCAAATGGGACATTGACGTCAGTGCAAATCGTTATGTGTTATCTGGAGAGGATTTATCAAACAGACGAATATATCAGGTGAGTGACATGTGCATCAATTTCCAGCGCTCATGCTCCATGCACCAATAGTTGACAATATTGATAGAACTGTAATGCAAATCAATCCTGAATTCATCCAGATAGCTTCTGCACTCGACCATGAACGTAAATTAGGTAAAATTCGCGGGCCATTACATGGCATACCATTTCTAGTAAAAGATGTGAGTATCAAGCAACAGATCCTTTCGTAACCCTATTGACAGGTGCCAGAATATTGCTACCAAGGACAAATTGGAAACTACTGCTGGTTCTTGGATGTTGCTTGGTTCCATCGTTCCTCGTGATGCTCATGTCGTGAAACGGCTTCGCGAATCTGGGGCCATTCTAATGGGACATAGCACTCTCAGTGAATGGGCTGATATGCGCTCGAACTCATATTCCGAAGGTTATTCGGCCCGTGGTGGTCAGTGTCGATCACCATATAATCTAACCACTACTCCTGGAGGAAGCTCATCGGGTAGTGCTTCGGCTGTTGGCGCAAATCTTATTACCTTTGCTCTTGGTACCGAGACTGATGGAAGCGTAATCAATCCCGCCGAGCGAAATGGTGTCGTCGGTTTCAAACCAACCGTTGGCCTTACTTCACGTGATGGGTAAGTTTGATTTGCTATCAGGGTTGTTCAATAGTTCCACAGCCCAATAATGAGAGTTTCTTGATCTGAGAGCCTGTTTTGAACGTTCAGCATGAGCAAATGACAAGATCGTTCTCAAGCCAGACTGCAGTTCAGACTATTAAATACTCTTAGTAAACTATCTTGATAGCCGTTTATGATACTGACAGTTTTCTTAGTGTCATTCCTGAATCTCATAATCAAGATACCGTCGGATGCCTCGCTAAATCCGTCCGAGATGCTACCTACTGCCTTGACGGAATCTACGGTCCGGACGCCCGTGACAACTACACGCTTGTGCAAGATGCGCCAGCCGGTGGCTACTCTCAATATCTTAGCAACAAGACCGCTCTCCAGGGCGCTGTTTTTGGGCTGCCCTGGCTCAGCTTTTGGAAATTTGCCGATTCGGATCAACAGTCCCAACTTCTCAATCTTGTTTCCGAGATAGAAGCCGCCGGTGCTACGATCATTAATGGCACTGAACTACCTTACTGGCAGACCATTATTTCTCAAGATGGCTGGGACTGGGACTATGGTACTACTCGTGGATATCCCAACGAATCCGAGTACACATATGTAGCAGTTGACTTCTATAACGACATTGTAAAATATCTCGCAGATCTCAGCAATACAAATATTCGCACCGTTGAAGATATTGTCCAGTACAATATCGACAATGTTGGATCCGAGGGTGGTCTTCCAGGTGTTCATCCTGCCTTTAAATCTGGACAAGATGGATTCTTAGCTTCTCTCGCTACTGGCGGTATCATGAATGAAACATATTGGGAAGCGCTCAATTTCTGTCATCGCACTACCCGTGAAGATGGAATAGATGCAGCCCTTTATAACAACGGTACTCAACTCACCGCACTATTGGTACCGCCCGATGTGGGTCAAACTTATCAAATTGCGGCGCAAGCAGGGTATCCAATGGTTACTTTACCAGCAGGTGTGAGCCCAGTGGATGGAATGCCATTTGGGTTGGCATTAATGGGGACTGCTTGGAGCGAGGCAAGTTTGGTTAAGTATGCGAGTGCGATCGAAGATCTACAGCAAAGTTTAGTGGGCTTTCAACAAAAGAGGATGAGTCCGTTGTGGTATGATTATAGAGCTAAAAATGTTCCTATTATATAGAGGATATTAGTAGCTGAGATAATAGCTGTTTAATAATTATATATGAATTCATGAATTTAAATCAGTCCTTTGAAACTCCCACCATTTCCTTGCTTTCAAGTTTCTTGAAAGTTAATCGGCATATCGAAAATCACTCTCTTGGGAGATTTGCGTGTGTGTAGATTTATAGTTGAAATATCTACGTGGGTCACCAGACGTGGAACGAATTGATATCCATAGACTACTTGCTGTATCTAGATGAAAATGTATGCTCTCAATTGAAGTCTCACTACTTGATCCACCGAGTTCCCAAGCTTCCTGAGCTTACCCGGGCTTTTAAAGTGATACCATCTTTTTTATTCAACCCAAACCCAAACAGTCGTATCTTATTGACTACTTCAGTCTCAAACAATCACCTCTTCAAAACGTGTGGCCGCATTGATTGCCACGCAACCCTGGTCCAGATATGATTGCATTGATATTGAATTAGCCAGCCAGAGGTCTATTCCTCCGCTACCTAGGTAGGTATCTTTGCTCATATCAACAGTGAATGCGGAAGAACAGAGCAAACGATAGGGATTGGCTCTTAATTTATGAAAATTGATGTTTGATGTAAGGTAGCATTGAGCAACTTTCCCTCCATTGAACTCAATACTATTATTCGAATCTAGCCTGAAAGAGTTTACAGAGTGACTGAACCATATCGACTATGATGAAGAATGCTGAAAAGAAAGAAGCGAATTTCCAAGCTTCGAAATTTCGGCTCAATTAGAAGAGTGCCCTCTTCAATAGCAATTGAAATATACCGCAATGATCCATCCCGACGATTTGAAATGCCATTTGTGAATAGGGATTTCGAGTCGTATACTCCAGCTTAGATAGAAGAAGATTTGAAGAAGATAAAGTATCTTTCATTTTGGTGAGTGGGCAAAGATATTTCACCCCTCAAAGAGAAGAACCCGAACGAAAAAAGCTTTTTACACAGGGTTGCAGGTCCGTTATATCACCAGATAATTCTATAATGGCTAAATATTACTACGTTAGAGTTGAATGATACGATTGAGGAGTATAGCTCTGCTTACAATAGTCTTGCTTGTCGAATACCGATATATAGTCCAGTGCCGAGGTCGTAAACAAACCTTTCACCGTAATTGCTATAATCACCGCATCGAAATGGATGGTTTTCATGACTCTGTGACGTAAGGCAAGCTTGTAAGGCGCCGAATTATAGGAGCTGAATGATGGTGAAATTATCGTTCAGCATAGCATCCAAAATTTTACAAATAATGAAGCTTTCGAACGCAAGACTTCTTTTGGCTGATCGACTCTCGATCGCCACTAAATCCGTGCGCTCATGTTCAAGCTGCGCTGGTTTTAGCTTCTTTGATGCATCTTCTTGGTTTCCTTGGTTGCCTCTCTGTTGCCAGCGGGAACCTTTTTTCCAGCCCACAAGTACCGCACTTTCGAACCAGGACATCAGCCCAGGGTTTCTTTCCCCCCTTGCTTTGGTTTTCAACTTTAGCAGTACATGTGGTCCCTTCCAGCAACAAAGTTTGACAATTCTTACAGATAGAATGCTTCATATCAGGAGACATTCGCATTAATCCTTTCAATGAGACTGAGCGTAGGTCCGTGATTAATCTACGGGAGAGAGCTTGATTTGATCCTTCTGTGGCATTTGCTACAGCTTTTGACTCATCCTTCATGACGTCCTCCATCGATGAGTCTAGGGCGGTTCCCTTGGCCGGTTGTTCTTGACTTTCTTGATTTTGTATAGCCAGATAGGTCGCTGCTTGATAGAGATATGACATTCTACTGTACAAGACTTTGTTTGGTACCTTGGATACTCCTTTAGTAGCCTGTAACTTTGCCATTGTGCTTAGGAACCCCAATTTAATATCGAATACGTTGCCAGAAGGAAGGCTGAAAAACTCAAAGCTGCTTTGGCAAGTTTTTCCTGGAGCTCAAAAGATTGTTGATCTTGATTTACCTAGGTAGGTATCCAGTAGAGTAAAACAGTTCATAAACTCAAATACCAGAGCTTGGAACTTAAATAATACATATGAAATGAGGAGTGGTAGTTAAATTTTCAGTTATGATGATTGCTCAACATAATTGGCGTAGAATCAAACCTAGGTAAGCTGAGCTAAGATTACACGTGATACAATGCTTAGCGGCGAATTGAAGCCGCGCCGACAAAGCAATCCCTTAGTCGCGCTCACCCATCTTTCTTTCAACACCTCTACCTCCATCCATCTCAGTACTTCTTCCCACGACTTCGATCATCACGATCTATCTCTCAATTGATTCGTTTCTTCTTGTCATTCCTCATTTACTCCTAACAATTTTCAGCAAGAATAAGGACTACTAAGATTGACCTTCGCGATCGACTTTACCTTTCAACAACAACGAACCTAACCTTTTAACTAAACAAATATCATCAAAATGTCTGCCGCCGAAGAAGATTTGATCGATTACTCTGATGAGGAGCTCGCAACAACAGAGGCACCAGCACCAGCTGCTGGCGCAAATGGAGGAGTCAAGGGTGATTCAGGAAATTTGACCGTGTCTGGAAATGCAGCTGCGGCCAAGAAGGGCAGTTATGTTGGTATCCATTCGACTGGTTTCCGCGAATTTTTATTGAAGCCGGAGCTTCTACGAGCCATTTCCTGGTGCGGATTCGAACATCCTTCGGAGGGTTAGTCATAACTTTCATCCCTAAACTCCATCATTGTCCTTCTCGCAGCGCGTCCGTCCATCTCGCAAGCAAAAATGAATACTCTCTGGTCAAAACTTCAGCAAGTTACGAGCGATCCTGGAATGTCTCTACCGGTCCGATACAAGATTCGGAGGGATGGCAAACATATGCGTTAGGCGAGAATCTCGAAAGAAAGCGGCGATGTAATTGCTGGCAAAATTGTAGGAGATACGTTTAAAGTGCATGCCTAGAGACTTCCAGGATCGACTCAAACCGACGCCTTTGTTGCGTTTGTGTAAAGTTGACGATTTGCGCCTTCCAAGGCAAATATCGGGCCTATCCTTCGATCTGTGCATTCTGGGTGTTGTGTTGTGGATGTATTTTGCGTAGATGGGCGGACTTGCGATCTCTTGCACCTGATTATAAATTTGGACATTTAATCTAACTTCGGTCCGATCACTACAGTTCAGCAAGTCTGTATTCCCCAAGCGATTCTTGGTACAGATGTCCTATGCCAGGCCAAATCTGGTCTCGGTAAAACCGCCGTTTTCGTCCTCACAACTCTACAACAAGTCGAGGTAGTCGCCGGTGAAACATCCGTACTTGTGATGTGCCACACTCGTGAATTGGCTTACCAAATTCGAAATGAGTATCAACGCTTCTGTCACTTCATGCCAGATGTCAAGATTGGTGTTTTCTACGGTGGAGTTCCTATCAGCAAAGATGTTGAGGTATTGAAGAATCCTGAGACACACCCACACATCATCGTCGGTACCCCAGGTCGATTGAACGCCCTTGTTCGAGACAAATACTTGCGCCTCAACAGCGTTAAGGTTTTCGTTCTTGATGAGTGCGACAAGATGTTGGATCAAATTGGTAAGTCTAGTTGCAGTCCTTCTAGGTGCACTCTGTTGATATTGTTTTAGATATGCGTCGTGATGTTCAGGAGATTTTCAGAGCCACACCACCACAAAAGCAAGTCATGATGTTCAGTGCTACTCTTTCTCAAGAGGTTCGACCTATCTGCAAGAAGTTCATGCAGAACCCTCTTGAAATTTACATTGATAATGAGACAAAGCTCACCCTTTATGGTCTTCAACAATATTACATCAAATTAGAGGAGAAAGAAAAGAATAGACGTCTCAATGAATTGCTAGATGAGCTTTCATTCAATCAAGTTATCATTTTCGTCAAGAGCACAGTCAGAGCCACTGAACTTGACAAGCTTTTGCGCGAGTGTAACTTCCCATCAGTTGCAATCCACTCTGGTGTCAGCCAAGAGGAACGGTCCGTTTTATAGCATCATCGGTTTTGTGCATTACTGACACATGAATAGTATCAAACGTTTCAACGACTTCAAGGATTTTAACAAGCGTATCTGTGTTGCTACGGACGTATTCGGTCGTGGTATTGATGTCAACAAGATTAACTTGGCTATCAACTACGATCTCCCACCTGATGCAGACTCATACCTTCATCGTGTTGGACGTGCTGGACGTTTCGGAACCAAGGGTCTTGCTATCTCATTCGTTAGCAGTGAGGCAGATCAAGAGGTTTTGAAGGCTGTTGAGAAAAGATTCGAAGTTGCACTTCCGTAAGTAGCCCCCAAATCTCATTTCGTGTTTTGTTTTCAATACTAACAATCTATAACAGAGAGTACCCCGAGGGAGGTGTCGATTCCGCCGCCTACACCAAGACTGACTAAGTTCTCGATACCTTTTATGCTGATCAAATGAAATCTCTCTTTTATTCACATTTCGGCGATCACGGCACCGATTGTTTATCTAAGTTGTGTCATTTTGAGAAATCATCGCGATGCAAGAAAATTATGATTTTTTTCACGGAATTTTTTTCCTTCGCCATTTGTTTATTTGGGGGGCTGTCCCCTAGTCATTGGGATTATGAGATGAATTGTGCCTGGATGTTGATGGCTAGATGATAGCAATGGAATGATGGTTGTGGTTAAACTTCACACGGTGGGAAGGAAAGCAAGTTAGCAAAGATATTAGGTGCAACCGAAAAGTTTTTTTCTTTGATATGTATTTGTGATCTGTATTCTATGTTCCCTTAGTGACATAAAACTAGCGATTCAAAGATGTAGTCCTGATATTATCCTCCAGAAGCTTCGTTCTTCCAACCGCCCGGCTGTCGCATAGATTCGAAGTATCAGCACTTGGAATCAATTCCCTATTCAAGCTAGGTTGAATGCCTGAGCCTATCCAAACGTCTAAGTTTCTCCGGATATCTGAACCTCTGCGAATGCCTAAGCTGGCATAAGTGTCTACCCAAATCTATGATAATCCTCTGCATCGACCCTGTCACTGATCAAAGAGAATCATCCGCAGCCCCTCTCCTCTCTATTCCCTAAAGAATCTCCCAAATCCAAACGATTCCATTGTGAACCAAACCATCGTCCCCGACCAGCTCTCTTCTCGGAGTCCAACGTCGTGTAACTCTCAGTCTTCTACTTACTTCGCCAACAAAGTTATACACGTTGCTCTGGTCCATCAAATTTCCATTATTGTAACCAAGAAACTTGAAACGAAACTCACACGCTTGAACGCTTGCGTTCAAAATGTCGCAAAGTTGATTTACAACAAAAGAAACGTTAGTGTTGGTATGCAACAATTCTGCTGAGTTGTGCGGTGTGCGAGTCGGCTGGATGGCAGTGAAAGTTATCTTTTGGAAATGGTTTCGGAGTTTGCAGACGTGGTGTCTGAGGAGGTTGCGGGAATTATCTTCGAGTCCGAAGTAGCTGTTTTTATCATGATATCAGTAGTGTACTGGCTAGGAATTTAGAAATATAGGGGACAATTATACGAACTTGAAGCTGTCAGAGCGTAGATGTAGATAGAGAATCTTGTCCAATCTCTTTCCACGATTGGTGATGGTCCAGAAAATAGGCAATGTGGCATTAGAGAGGATAAAATTGATGAGTTTGTATAGGTACTGGAGGAGGGGATATTCGGAAGTACCGTGAAATGCGCGAAGAATGGGCGGAAGGTGGCCAGCAACGGTCATGCAGAGTAAGGAGTTGTAAATCGGAAGCCGAAGCTCAATTGGTAATCTGCCGATGTAAACTGCTGATGGGATGACTGCAACCACGGCATTTGTGGGAGTGATGTTGCTCATAGTTGTACTGGTGGAAGGAGTTGGTGGCGCGATAGTTGCAGTGGTGGAAGTTGCAGTGGTGGAAGTTGCAGTGGTGGGAGTTGCAGTGGTGGAAGTTGCAGTAGTTGAAGTTGCAGTGGTGGGAGTTGCAGTGGTGGAAGTTGCAGTGGTGGAAGTTGCAGTGGTGGAAGTTGCAGTGGTGGAAGTTGTCGGGGTGATGTTGCTCATCGTTGTACCTGTGGAGGGAGTTGGTAGTTGCAAAGATGTAGTGGCAGTTTGATCTTGGTTCTCCATTGTTGCAGCTGGAATGGCTAACGATTCTTGTGGTGTGCTTGTCATGTTGTTGTTCTCCATTGTGCTGGCTTCAACAATAGCTGATGGTATTTGCGAAATGCTTGTGATGCTAAGCTTGGCATCCACTGTTGTAATTCTGATTGTGATTGATAATAACACAAACTGTAACAGTTGTATTACCACTTTTATTCTGGGATTCGAGACACTTTTGGGACAAGGTTTCGAGACAAGATTTCGTGACAAGAATTTGGGACAAGATTTCGTTGCAACTTGGTTGCTGTGTTGATGTCAGTGTAGTGGCTTCGCGTAATTTCAGGAGAACAAGGTGAAAATTTTATTGTTGAAATCCTCAATCAATTCGAACTACTAGCAATGAAAAATGCACAAAAATCTATGAGAGGAATAGTATGAAGATTTTTTCCCAAAAGTTACTCATAAGGAAACTTTTCTTATCATAATGATCATGTTGAATGGTTGAGTAACGTGTAAAATGAATAGAATCACAATAGTTGCCTCACCTTCCAGGAACAAATTTTGCATTTATATTTGGCATATTAGGTAAATACGCCTTAATTCGAACCCTCTTATTACCCTTTGATTCTCTACTCAAAACATTATCTTTTAAATCTTTCCTTCCTTCTCATACTAGCCACCCTAATATCTCAATTTCTATCTTTCAACTATTAACTTTCACATTTACCAGTACAAACTCAGTCACAACTTCAGAGTACTTCTGTTCTGACTCTCGGCTCTCGATTCTTAATCTCTATTTCTCCACCTCGTCTACTGCCCCGCTCTATTGCCTTCGAAAGCCTTTGGTAGTCATCTTGCGTCTCAGTCTCCATCACTCTCAAATAATTCACTCGCAACTTTTAACTCTCTTTCTTTCTTTATCCCTCCACAATATCCCAAGATCTCACAAGACCCTGGAAGTATTCCGTAAATAACAATAAAGATTCAATCCATTATCTCATTGCTCGAACTTTCAAGCTCTCTGTTTACAATTGAGCGATGCCATTGGGTCATTGACATTCTATAAAGGAATTTCCAGGTCAATGTAATAAAATGGCCATTGGAAAGAAAACTAGGTGTACACTCGACGACTTTGGCATCCTAATTCACTGTGATACTATGAAAGGGCCGAATCCTCTGTTCGGCGTGCTCAATCAACACTCGTGTTTCCTTCCACGTCCATCATCATTAGCATCATGATACATCCATCTGCTTACATTGTCCAAGCTTAAGCGTGTTTGCTTTTCTTCCAGCTAGATATTCCAGACTTTTAGTGTTCCAGTGATTTCCTGCTACAATACATACGTACGTTCGTAATAAGAGTCTTAGAATAACAAATCTTGAAGTTTGGGGAGTTTTCCCAACCAATTATTTTGCATCGGAAGATGCTAATTACCCTCGGTGGTACTTGAAGAAGACATTCCCAAACGCCTACTTAGTACACAGTCTTACAATCTTGATTTCTTCTGACATCGTTCCAACTAACCAGGGTCGTTTGCTACAAACATTCGATAGCAGCATTAACACCAATCAACGTGCCCCCCAATCAGCCGCATTTGCCCCTCTTCCAATTCGACTGATGCTGGCTGATATTCTCGGGTTTCTGGTATTAACACCTTGTTGTCTTACTCTCCATCCACCGCATTCTATACTTTCTCCGCTCGTTGCCTTTGATGTTCCTTCTCACGAGTGTCAACTGTACACTTCTAACTAGCTGGAAGCATCCGCTGCCTACAGGCTCTATGCAAGTTTCACAAAATGATGTTCGCTCTTGGCCCGAACTCGGCCCTGGACATAACAACCCATTCGCTTTGCCCTCAGATTGGATACCTTTGAATGATGTCTCAACCAAATGACAGCATCGAAACGGTGTGGACACTGACCATAGGTTTTGTCGGCGGGGTCTTCTGTACCTCGTGGAAAGACTATTCAATGCTTCATCACTTGACATGTATCTATTGCTAGCTTCTCTGTTTCAAAGGCGGCTGAGGGACCTCATTCATAACTCACTGATATTGAGCGTTGGTTTCCTCAAATTCCTTCATATTCAAGAATCTCTTCTGCATAGCGAGGTCGGGGACCCTTTTCAACGTTTCAATGGCATTGGTACAATTTCCCTAGATATGGAAAAAAAGAGAAGACGCCATGAGTTCTCCAAAGCTATTGGAGAAGAAGCTATTGGCAGCCAAAAGCGTTCAAATCTGGGTCAATGTTCTATTACTAGTAGCACTAGCAATTAAGAAGCAGTAAACGTCTTCAACGTCTCAGACAATGTTAACTTTGCCATCGCTACTGCATCACTCAACATCATCATTATTCCGGAGGGTTGCGACAAGTCTACTTTGCTTTGTACCCTATTAGACGAAACTATGCTCTCTAGTAGAGCCATCCATAAAAAAATAGAAAACATGACTTTCTGTCACCAAACGCTTAAATTCCCAACTACGCCATTCGACAAGCGGTTATTGGCTCCAAAGAGTATAATCACGAATGATATCAAGAAGTACTTAAAACATCTACTTCCAATATCGACATTGGCAAGGTTACAGATCGGGCAAAGACGGACAATGATCACGGGGGCTTACCGAGTGACGGCCAGAAGCCGAGAGTTATGAGTTACTGTAATTCTACAACGAAACTTCCAATCCCAATGCTCATGGAATCCCAGAATCCACACCCTGGCTCACGCCATCTATTCCCAACACCGATCCTAATCCTCGATCGACGATATCTAAGCGCTCTCGATCGATCAACTGCTGAACTTATTTTCTCTCGGCTGTTATGCGAACGGAAGCGCTGACGTCGTCAAACCGAGACGAGGACCAAGAATTTTGAAAAGGCAGTTCCGATCCTTGATAATGAGTGACGTTGTCGAAAATAATATCAACACCATATTAGCCACTGACAAAAGTCTCTACAGATTACTTTCCGGAACATGACCACTGTACCTCTTATTCGCAGCTGAAATATTCGTTATCTGCTAGCAAGTCCTCCGCAGCTGGAATGAACTCAGGGCTCTGATTTACTCGAGTAACTAACAAGCCCAATAAACAAAATGTTCACTATTCCTCTGCTCATCGCGTCTTTGCACATAATCTCTCCTTCTGGTTTGCTACGGCAAATTGCCATCATCCCCAAAATTGCAAACAGAACAGAACTCACGAGATGTTCCTCTCATCTCCAGTCATATCAACCACGCTGCCATTCCCCTGAGTTCAGACTGCTCAAAAGATGTAACCAAGATACAACATTCTTTACATCAAACCAGCACATTACCTTTTCAGAATATTCAACAGCTTCCCCATCGTCAACAATATCCAGTGCGTAGATTTCATCTCCATCATATCACATAATTCAATTACATTAATCCAATTCTCATCAGGATTCTCGAGATCTTTCAGAAATACAATTCCCTCCTCACATCCCTAAAATCCGGCTCCTAGACCCGAAGACCAACACATTCCTAGTTAGCGCAAGTAGCAAGCCAGCTGTTCGCATGAAGCGCATCCGCGTCAATTTGTAAGACCTGCTGCTTTCGCAGACGGACGAGATGCTGGAGCGATTCCTTGATTCGTTCTACTACATATATATACATATATATATACAAATAAACATCCCAGCACCAATCCATCACCACCCCAAACAACTTCACCACAGCATACTTTAATAACTTACCTAGTACCATCCACTCTACATATCATTAACCCTTATCACAAGAGAAATTTCATCTACCTTAGATAACTTTGATATATCCATCCCACTATCCCACTATCCCACCACAAGCCAATCCAATCCAATCCAATCCAAACACCACCCACAGCAAAACCAGCTGCAAATCTTATCAAGAGAGAGCCATAACTCATCAATCTATATCTATCTATATCCATTTATTTACCAAAGTAAAAGTAAAAGTAACTTTTCATCTCCCATCTTCCATCTAGAAGAAACCGATAAAGAAGAATTCAAAGTGAACCATATCGCCACGCGGTGGCAATATTGAGATCCAGAGCGTGTTCTCTCTCTCCCCTCCCTCCATATATTTCAGAACCCAACAAACGAAAGAAACATAATCAACGATATATTCCTCGAGATGAAATCTAGATAGAGATTGGTTGCAGCAATAGATAGGATTTATAGGGAATGGCAATATTCTAGAAAAAGGCAAGAGAGGTGGTCTCGCAGAGGTAGAACCGTATCGAGAGTGTGAGAGCTGATTTGATATTGGAGGAGAGATGCAAGGGGGGGGGGGGAATGGATTTGAATATTATTTTTATTCGAGGTGCTGGTGGGAGGTTGGGGTGAGGGGATTGTAAAAGGTGATATAGATATGCAAAGATGATATGCAAAGGTGTTTGCAGGATACGTTTTGAATTTAAAAGGCGGATTTGAAAAGATATTCATAAAAAGTAATCTAACACACAAAAATAAAAATAAACGATGAGATTCTTAACTCCAGAGAGTATATGAAAGATAGCCACTTCATCAGTTTTCTCATCCAAAATCTCCTCAGCCCTTTATTACTTCTTCTTTTTCTTCTTTTCTACTCTACATCGACTTTCCTTCGTCCCATCCCTCAAGCGAACAAAGTAACTACTGCTACATGTCACCAGGAAGCAGACGCTAAAATAATGAAAGGAAAGAGTAAATGATGCAGGTCAATGTCTATCGGCGGAAACAATAAAATTTCTCAATAAAATAAGACTGCACCTCTCTCCACCCAATATCAAAGACCTCGAGCTCAAGAATTCAAAGCAGAGTGTCCAACAGTCCAGAGAGTCGAGTAGATGCGAGCTTCCACTGACCAAAAAGTAGATCCATATTCCAATTGATAGTTGAAATTGGAACCTCAAATCGATTGAATATTCTAGTCTGATCGAGAGACTGAAAGCTTCTGAATGTCGGGCTGCATGTAGTCCGAGCTATCGGAATTGTTGCTTCAAGGTACGTATTGACTGCGAAGGAGAAAAGATTAGACAATTCAATCTTACTCTTTGATCTTGAATGCTTATTTCCACACAATACTCCATCGGCTTCCATTCAAGTCTCGTCTCGAGAAATGAAATCGTTACAGTCACAACCAAAAACCCCATCCCAGAAATGTAGAATATACCATGTCATCCATCGTACAACCAATAAAATCATTTCCCCAAATGCGCCACAGCATAAACAAAGAGGAGGTGGCTTGCCTACCTTTCAAGCGCCCTACACCACTCAGCGTTACATCGAAGCAATCTGTCAAAACCACCGACAGCCATACGTTCCGCATCCTTCATCGTCTAACGTTCTGAACGCTGTGGCAATGGGTAGTTATCTTACAGCACAATAGATTATCCGCTCGGAGATTTAATTCGCTCGTGGGCAGGGAAAACAGACAGATCGAAATTTCCTGTTCTTTTGAAGGATCTTTTAATCCGTCCCTGACAAAGCATTTTGTTTTCGTGGGCCGGCGAGATACTACCATTGAATCGACAGGCTGAGACAGAGCGGGTATTTCGAAACGCTAAAACACCATAAGACGACAAGATACTACAACATATATACGGTGAATTTGCATGCATGCACGCACGCACGTGAAATGCACCAATGTATCAATGCTCTGTCATTCTTCTTGGTGAGAAAGATTTCCATGATGTCGTATTCCTGCCTTGCAAGCATTATGAGAATGAACGGGATCCGAATCTCACATTGAGATTGAAAATCCTCGGTCAAAGTGAGGAACCTTGCTTCCATAATTCCTAGTAAATACTGTACTACAGTATGAATGACATTTCATTGAGTGATATCAGCGTAAAGGTAAGATAAGTATAAAATTGCGAGCAGCATAGCAATTTTCGATATAAGCCAACGAAAACATGATGGTACCTTATTTCTTACAATGCAGACCTACACAAGACACATTATAAGTCCGAATCCGAGTCTGAGTCCGAGGTAACGGTAATTTCGGAGGGTTTGTTCTTGATCTCCAATGGAAAACTTCGACCTGAAATTGCCTCCGCTTTTGAATAATCTTGGCAAAATTGCCTTGGCCAGATGAATGGGATATTATCTTATTCCAACCTTCCGTTGTACCTGAATGTGCCTCATTTCGGTTCTTTCGAGTTGATTTGTAAAGAACATGCTGCACAAGAAAGTTGCTTTGATGTAATAGCAGTGACTTTAAAATTCCATCTCGTATGGACCTTGAGAATGATGGCTGTTCATGTCAGATTGATCGTATATTGAAAGGTTTTATTGGCCGGATGTATTTAAGAGACTTGAGGCATTCAAGATTTTCTGACCCTAGAATTGGGTGATCAGATATACATCGGCAAGATTAAAGACTGGCACACGAATTGGAACCCAATGGAGATGTAAATGCTTAGTATGAAACCAATGGGAAAGACCTTTGTTGTTTTGTTTCTTGTTGCCTATTTTGTCAACCATGGTTTCGATATCTTATATTGACTTTCGAGCCTCAGAGGTGCATGGAAAGCGACAGCAAGATGGGGTTAGCTCAGAAATACAAATCCCATAACTGTTGAGTCTTGACATCAAAATTGTGGCAGCCCTAGACGAACAATCAGTGACTGACTGTCAGTCCGATCGACACATCTATCCACAATAATCCATGCGCATCCGTAGAAATAAAAAGGAGAACGATACATTACATGGTGGGAGCGTGGATAGACAGTCTTTCCTGGGTTGTCGAAGGAATCATTCCACTTTTTAATCTCGAAAGCTTGTTTATAGTGGCTTGAGTCGAACTTTGACTGGGCGATAGCTTTCGGAACGCGTCAAATATATGGAGAAAAAAGGTTCTAGAGTAGAGATACACATGCTTCTAAGTTCTGAATCTCTGATCTTCTTCTCCCTCAAAGTCCCTTCTCCTGAACCATGGGTATTATGGAGCCTCCTATTTTTCATGAACCGATCATTTCGAGCTGGCTGCATTGAACACAGTCTCGTACTGAGATATGATTCTTTTTTTGGAAGATTGTTGTCGTGGATCCTGTGGGGACCATTCGATTGCTTCAGCAGAAAGACGAGACATTAGTTTTACAGCCGACTCTGTATACATATCTTTTGCATCGTTATGGTACGATTGGATAGGTATCAAGATACAAGACTGAATTGTGCATGGGTGCAGGACAGAAATTTGACCAACTATCCAGGACATCCGAAGTTCCCGCTCTTCTATGATAGTTGATGGAAAGAAAATATGCGTGTCAACTTTCAAGCCAATGCGGACTTTGTTATCAACGAAAATACCGGCTTTTCATAGAACCTTGTCGAGCTGCATTCATGCATGTATAGTACGGAGTATGCCTGCATGCTCAGGTTGACCAGGATTTTGATGGCTTTCTTTTCCCACTGTGCTTGCTCTATATGGCACAGACAATCATCTCATCATCAATGCCCCCTTAGCATCAATATATAAATTATTGACCCAGAGATTCCAACTTTTGATAAATTACTGTGAGCCTTGTAGGGCCTGAGACACATGCTGCCATTGTTGCAAGGTAGAAGGAAAGATTGAGAGATTGAGAGTGAATTTTGAAGGATTTCTGAAATTTGGTACCACTGGTCATTATATATTCGGATGTCCAGGCGAAATTTCGTGGCCAGTCTTATGTTGAGATATAGTATGTGAGTGGGTGGTGAGGGTGAGGGTGAGGGGAGCCAACGCATGAATCGGCATGATAGACGGCGGTTGGGTCTGGCGGCCTTCAAAGGGAAGGATTTGACAAGGAATATGAACGCGTGCGAGGCTGCGAGCAGAGCAGGCGGACGGGCCATATATTGCGGGTATTGAAGATTAATTTTGTGACATACATTTTTGATTATCGTGGGGTGTTGTGAAGTAGAGTCAAGTAGAGTCAAGTAGAGTCAAGTAGAGTCAAGTAGAGCAAATTCTGGCGGTTTCTTTCACGCCGGTTCCCGTACCTAGTTGATATGTAAAAGGTCGACATCAATGATTATCAATGCAAATCTCCAATAGATCGATTGATGCTTTGGTTCGTATGCAGTCGTTCCTTTCTTTTTCAATAGCACAATAGTACAATCGCAACTATCGTCAGTACGAGGTGGTTGATACTTATTAGGTAGGTACCTACCTACCTACCTACCTTCGCAGGTCTCTCTCTCTCTTCGCATCTGCCACAGTTTGTTACTTCCTCGAGAAAGAGTAGCGGCGGGAAGGATCCTGTTGTACCAACTTCTCAGGTGGTAGGTAGTATTCATTGTCACATACCTGGTACTGGTGGGTAGGTAGGTACCTACCTACCTGTAAGTATCTCGAGAACTTCTCAAAGTGTATATATATATATGCAGTGGATAGGTTACCCACCATCGACTATCTATTGACCACTGCCACCATCACCACCGTCTGTCTCGTCGACTCTCTTCACTGAGACATTCACAACTTTGATATTAAACTTTGAGTTAAGTCGGTACACAGGATACGAGATACTTTGCCTTCTCTGTAAATGTTGAAGCATAACACCTCCTTTTTACTATGATTTCTCATTTTATATTATCTTATCAAAGCAACCTTTGACATTGGCCTTGGGCAAAGTGTATATATATGGTTGATCTATTTGATATTGGCCGGGCACCTGTCTGTATCATGCACGCACTGTACCAATAACCGTCCCTAGTATTTCGGAGGTCGATAGCTACCTAGATAGATGCTACCTAGATAGATATATGTAACTCTCAATATTGCAATAAAAGGTATAATTACAATTTACAACTTATTGGAATTCCGAACTTAAAACTTGCTTTTGTTTTTGCATTTGCCTTTCTAGCCTTTCTTACCGTCGACCTACCTAAGGAGCGTAGTTCACTGCAGTGATCAATACATTACTGTGATATAACTCATAACTTATAAGTTCATCAGCCACCACCTGGACAATACGGAGAACCATATCGCCCTGGCGTTATGAAAATAAACAGCCTTCCATCTACCTCCCACACGAGTTCATCCACCACACATCTTGGCATCAGCACATTCATCTTTTTTCTTCTTATCAAGGGAGAGCAAGAGACCAGAAAGATCGAGAAAGGGAACAACAATCCAGCAGGAACGAAAGTCCTCCTTCAAGGTTTCAGCAAGGGAAGGGAAAGGGAAAGGGAAAGGGAAAGGGAAGAACACAAGAAATAAAGATTCACACGAGAGGGGGAAATAAAATAAAATACACAAACCAAACAAAAATTCAACCGCATTCGTTCCAAGTCATTCTCCTCTCACTGTCAGCGCAATCAAAAACAGCGTCGGAAACTTTCCATTTCATCTATTTAATTTTTTATCCTTGGATTTTCCTTCATTCTTGTCAACAGCCTCTCTCGCAGTGTCTCTCTCTCTCTCCCTCTCACTCTCTCATTTTCTGTCTCTCTGTCTCCTTCCCTGTCTTTCAATACCTCAACACCTCAATACCTCAATACCTCAATACCTCGCTACCTCGCTACCTCGCTACCTCACTACCTCACTCTTCTACGGTGCTGTCGGTACGTTCTCCATCAGAGACAGATAGACTCTCGCAGTACAGAGTACATATATCCATTGTGCGTGCCTCTCTTTTGTTAATGCTCCATGATCCACGTACGTGTTCCAAGGATTGTTCGGTCAAGGAAGTCAAGGAAGTCAAGGAAGCCATTGAACGCATCCATCCACCCAAAATACCAACCAATCCGACGCGTCTGTTATATACGTAGCACATGAAGTCTGTTATTAAAGTTAGACCTCTAATTCATACAATACAGTATTGATTACTCTCCGCAGATAAATCACAAAAACAACGCCAACCAACGCCTTTTCTGCTACGCCCTGCTTTTTTTTAATTCCTCGCAAATTCGCATCCTCGGAAAGAAAGTTCAACCCCCATCTGGATTCTGATTCCCGAACAACCCAACCCACATCTGCATCCACCATAATCAATAAAATCCACTCTCTCGTTTTTTCCTGCGGTTCCATTGTAGCAGACAGCTCCAATTATTCACGGTCTTGAAATTCCACTGCCCAATCCAGGTCCATCGAAGAGAGACTCGTCCCGTCACCCAAAGAAAGACAAAGGGTCTGTCTCTTCAGGCCTTCACGCTCGTTTTACCAACAAAATTGGGACGATCAGAACTAGAAGTTCCTCGCATCTCCACCCAGGCCGCCTCGGCTTTGGCACCAAGACAGGGGAAATACAATAATACAGCTGCAAAAAGCAAATCCAATTTTACGATTAGTTTTGGCTACCCAGTTTGACTCGGTACATCGAATCGAACGAGGGACGGCAGAGTGAGCTGCTTAATCTCAAACTTGGTCAAATACTAGACCAGCATTGGTCAAGACTCAAGATGGCACCCACTCCTCCCCGATTAAGAATTCTATCAGGTTTGTCTAATGCAAATGTCCTTTATTTCCCACTCCACTTTTATATCACGCTAGCTGAGCACCCATCTCCCGCCAATATCTTCATTTTTCTTATGTTGTTGTGGTTCACCGTGTGCGATTTCGTAGATTTGTTCACATCGTCGTCGTCGTCAAAATGGGAGGCAATGAACTAATCAGTGTGTGTACAGTTGGTGGAAACGCTGTCTCTGCTTTCCTGTCATGGAGGCTTCAAGCCACCAACGCTTGCGACGTGACATTGGTGTGGAAATCGGGGTTTGACGCTGTACACCAATACGGGATATCATTCAAGTATGTGCAGGCGACAAATATATCTGCAGCAATCCACTGACCCGTCCACAGATCTACATCTTTTGGCAACGAACGATTTAAACCACGACATGGTATGAGTTTCATTTTCAAATTCCAGCTAAGAGAAACAAGCGAATACTGATGTGTGATATCTAGTCGTCCGCACACCGGAAGAAGCTGCTAGTAACAAAGAGGGCCCCTTCGATTACGTCCTGCTTTGCGTAAAAGCCCTACCAGATGTATACGATCTCGCGGCAGTGATCGAGTCGGTCGTCACACCACAACATACGTGCATATTAGTCAACACTACAAATACACTCGGTGTCGAGGCCCATCTAGAATCGAGGTTTCCAAGCAATGTCGTGTTATCACTCGTCTCGGGAGCTGAAATAGTGCAATTGGGAGCAAGCGAATTTGAGCACAAAGGTTCCACCGAGATATGGGTTGGGCCGGCGACAAAGAACCCTTCAATGTCAAGCACTATACAAGGAGATATGGCTGAGGCATTGGCGATGACTTTGAGTGGTGGGCAAGTTGAGTGTCATGTTTCCCCAAACATAATGCAACAGCAGTTTGAGAGGATGATTGGGTAAACTATCATGAAAGATTCCTTCCAGGTCGAATTGCTTGCTAATCCCTATTTCCAGTCCCATAGCATTTCACCCACTGAGTGTAATCTTCGAAACACCGTCGCACGCTGCGTTGCTGGAGAAAGTGGGCGTCAAGTCAATGATATCTGAATTATTTGACGAATTGGTCAAGCTTGCCCAAGCACAACATTGTGAATTTCCCACAAACTTCAAAGAAAAGATCATGGAGGATATGACAAAGCCTTCCGATGCCAATAGCATTATGTATCAAGACTATGCCGCCAAGCGACCGATGGAGGTTGAGACTTATCTTGGATCCCCCATAAAGCTTGCTCAGCTTGTTGGCGTTAAGGTGCCTCGGATAGAGACTCTTTACCCGATCCTCCACAATCTCAATATTGTCAACCAGCAAAGGAAAGAGACCAACCTCGCACCAATACCGTCTCCTATGGCTCCTCCCATGAGAATGTCATCTGCACCCCCTCCTAGACCTATGATGAACGGAGGACCACCTGGGAGAGGTAGAGGGCGTGGACCGTCTATGGGTCCTCCACCGGGTATGCGGCGCGGTCCAGGTGGGCCACCGAACGGTTTTGGCCGACCTCCACCAAACGGAGCTCCCCCATCGCGAAGCCAGTCGAGGCGGGGATCTTTGGAAGGTAATGATCTCGAAGAATTCAGCCACTTGGTTTTGTATGATGATATTCCCGAAGGTGGAGAAGCACCCTATCCTGCTGCAGCTGGCGGCGGCGGTGGTGGTGGTGGTGGTGGTGGGGAGATTGCCCTAAGAGAGCGAGAATTAATGCTCAGGCAACGTGAACTTGCTCTTCGGGAGCAGGAGATGCGCATGCGTCAAGGTGCAGGCCCCCCTCCTAGATCTCGTCGAGGTCCATCTACGCCCTCGGTGCGAAACGGGGGCGGCTTTGACGATGACGATGACGACGATGACTTCTATGTTGATCCTGCAGATGCTCCACCTGTTCCTCTGATCGATCCCGACAACTTTGATATGATGAGCGTTACATCACGTCGAAACCGTGCAAAGCCGGGGCCATCCAAACAACAAATGCGTGCTAATCCAGAATTCGATAACGTCCCTGCTCCTACTCGTCGAGGTGGTGGATTTGTGCGTGGCAACATCCCCCGAAATCGATCCAGCGCCAGAATAATAAGTCAAGTTCCCGGCTTACACGACAATTTAATGGACGATCCCTTGATGGGTTATTCATCCAACCGATATGGTACTGTAGATAGACAAGCAATGGGTATGGATTCGAGGACGAGTTCTTTGACAGCCGCTCGGCTGGACGAGTTACAGTATGGGTCATCCGGTCCACCAACTAATGGGCAAGGTGGTCCATATCCAACTGCGAGGAGAGCGAGTCAATCACCAGGAAATCCGTATAGTCCACAAGCACAGAGAGCCAATGGAAAACCTTCGCCACCGAATGGGTATATGGCAGGGTCTATGAATGGCAGGCCGTCGCCTCCAGGGGGTACGAGACAGCCTGCACCCCGGCACCCGCCGGGACAGGGGAATATGGTTGCACCGCAACAGGTTGAGCAATATGCTGGGGTGAGCGCCCTCCATCCACCAAAAGGTCCTATGAACGTGCGAAGTCTGACCGGCAGTGCTAGCGCTAGCGCAGGTAGTGGTGACAGCGGCGCAAGCGCCAACCTCGACTCTGGGCCATCTGCAAACAGCAGTCAAAGTAGTCTCGGGCCGCGTCCCCCCATGGGGGTGAGGTAGGTTGAAAGATACAGCTAAACGTTTCTCGATATTTGTCACATTCGTCTCTTGGTGATAATGGTACGCATTCGATTTACTTTATTCGGCGACGAATTTTCTCTGATCGATGGCCTTTGCCTCCTTCATCTGCATATACACCTTATACTTTTCTTCGAACTTTGCTTTAATGGCTTCGACCACTTCCATACGTCTTGAAAATTCGGGAACGCCTCTCTCGTGGGGGAAATAATGATGAAATACACAATTAGATTTTGGCGGGGTTTGAATGAGGAAGCATTGTCGTTTTTTACGTCTTCCAGTTGAGGAGGTACGGGTACATACACATGTGCATGGCGAGATGCATCGCGCACAAGTTTTGTTTTTCTTTTCTGGTAATATTGCATTTGGGGTGGCGTCTTGATGTCTGCATATAATTTCTATACTCCATTTTTCCACAGTTGCTCTGGGACAGCTCATGCGAGTGAGTGACTGAACAGTATTTTATCTCGTCTATCCTTCACAAGTGGACTTTTTATTGGTGGGAGCAACGGAGAGGGATCTTTGGTATATGACAGACAAAGGATTTTCCTTTTTTTTGTTTCGCTACTTCACTTACCGGCTAGCTATGGTGGGAGGAACTCTGCTTGGCGCCATATATCAGACAAATTCTAAAATGGTGAAATTGATGAGGAAGTAGGAAACGTTCTAATCTCATCCACAAGGTTGAGACGGAATGGAGAATGGGAAGTAGAGTTGATGGTTATGGGATATCTATTTTGTTGGTTGATTGCTAGACGGATGGGCTGGGATGGAATGGAATGGGATGGGTTTGACGGTGTTGTATAGACAAATGGATGGATGGGCGGATAGTTAGTCTAGGGCGGATTTTCATCATGGTGAATTGATGGCCTGAGGGTACAAGAGGCGCGCTATTGGGAAGGAGTGAAGTTGCAGTCTAGATAAGGAGGGATGGTGGAAGATGAAAGTTGAGCGTGGGTGCTCTGGAAGAGCGGAGGCAGTGTGTAGGCAGTAAATCATTTCTGGGAAGTAAATACGAGAGATAATTTGGAAATTTTGTTAGGTGTTTGGCTTTGTGAAAAATGATGTGTGATGTGTGAGACGTATGAAAAGTTAGGGCAATCTATCGCTTTCGCAATTGCGAATCCGAATGCAGGTACCTAGGTGGGTAAATACTATTCAGCATGATAGTCTGTTCCATATTCAGATGAAAGATCGAGTGTATTCCCCGACTTGTTAATGAGAGTGAATAAGTGAGCTTTGTTTCCTGTCTGTTGACACTAGCGATATTCGCGATAGAGCATGGTTGTCTTTGATTTGATCGACTATTTGCTGGTGGTAGATGGAGTGGATTGATTGGTTGGGAAGGAGTTGGAAGGATGTGGACGGGTAGATGGATGGGGGGTATGTATGAGGTTGTGAGATTGGGAGATTGGGAGGTTGGATTTGTTGGATTTGTTGGATTGGGGGGTTGGGGGAGAAAGTTGGAGGGGAGAGGGAGGGGAGAGGGAGGGAGAGAGGGAGGGGAGAGGGAGGGGAGAGGGAGGGGAGAGGGAGGGGAGAGGGAGGGGAGAGGGAGGGGAGAGGGAGGGGAGAGGGAGGGGAGAGGGAGGGGAGAGGGAGGGGAGAGGGAGGGGAGAGGGAGGGAGGAGAGGAGAGGGGAGGAGAGGGGAGTGAGATTGGGATAGGGGGAGAATGGAGAGGAGCGGAGAGGAAAATTTTAAAGTGTTTTTTGTGTGTGGGTTGGGATTGGGCTTGGGATTGGGATTGGGATAGATATACTTAGGCGAGAAATTCTCACAGGAAGTGGATTTGTGAGATGGTGTGATTGTATGATTTGAGGAGGAGAGGGGAGGAGAGGGGGAGGGGAGAGGGGGAGGGGAGAGGGGGAGAGGGAGGAGATTAGTTTGGGGGATTAGTGTTAGTAGATGTGATGTCAGTTGAAGGTTTCTTTTCGCGTATTGGATGGAGTAGGTGAGTAAGTAACTCAAAGTGAGTAGTTTTATGATAAAGGTAAAGGTAATTGTGAGAATGGAAAATAGCCAGTTAGTGAGAGAGTGAGAGAGTGAGAGAGTGAGAGAGTGAGAGAGTGAGAGAGTGAGAGAGTGAGAGAGTGAGAGAGTGAGAGAGTGAGAGAGTGAGAGAGTGTGTGTGAGAGTGTGTGAGAGAGTGTGTGAGAGAGTGTGTGTGAGAGAGTGTGTGAGAGAGTGTGTGTGAGAGTGTGTGAGAGAGTGTGTGAGAGAGAGTGTGTGAGAGAGTGTGTGAGAGAGGTGGGGGGGGTAAGAAGACAAAATCTCGCGTATGGATTTCGTTTTCTTGATATTGGGATTTTGATTTTGAATTTTGAATTTTGGATTTTGATTTTGGATTTTGGATTATGAGTTTGAAAGGGCATTTAAAGAGATGGCTAATGGATAATGAATGGGGTGATGTGTAAGACTTGCTCTCTCTCGTATTTAATACCTAGTATATACTTGGGTATTATACTTAATATTTCTGGGAATGTACACCTAGATGGTATTTCTACCACTTTGCGTAGCTCATTCAAGATGTGTTATGATAGGCGAGAAGGTGATGGAAATAGCTACAGTAGTAGGATATTGGAAGGACTGATGGTGTTGTATTTATTGTATTTATTGTGTTATATGGATGGATACATTGTGACTTACGAGTAAGAGAGGAAGGAGGGAAGGAATTGTATTTGAGACTGTAGGTTCACGTCGTGGTTGTGAAATATGAGGATTCTTTTTATTTGGGGGTTGGAGTATAGCTACGGAGGTGGATTGAGTAGGTACTGCGACAGATGGAGTAGCGAGTCGTATATGTGGGAGCAGAATGTGATGGTGGTGAAATATATTCTTGTATGTAGTGTTTGTGCTGAGTTATTTTTAGTTTAAGGATGTGCAATGGAGTGATTTTGAAAAGTCTCTACAGTACTCATGGTTTCTATTTCAGGTAAGCGACGGTAATGATGCGGTAATAATAGAGGGTGGGTACTATATTCAACACCGTAAATATCACAAAAGAAGCAGATAGTAAGATAATTCCAAGTGAAGAAACCCCGGGATAGTATCAAGCTATTTCGCTATTTGCTATTTGCTATTTACATCATGATTATAGAGGATATTAGGATTTGAAAGAGATTAGCCATATGAGCCCGGGGACTGCATGAGGTCTACAAGTGTAGTTTAGATGTTGAGGTTATTGTACTTGCAGGAAGTGATGTGTGGAAGTGGCTTGTGAAAGGTGAGCAGACAAAGGAGGTAAGTACGGATGTAGAGTAAAGTAAAGCAAACATCCACGAAATTAACAGATTGAACGACAAACAAAAGCAAACGGACGAAAGTGGTGAAGCGAGAAAAATATCTATCATCTTGATTTTGTAAACGAAAGCAAGCTGAAGTACGCAGAGACTTGTTGGCAAACGGATAAAAAGCGAAGAGAGGAAAGAATCGATTGTCCTGATTTTCACCATAAGCTTCTTTGGCATTCACTTTTGTTCTTTTTCACAAAGTAAGTGAAGCACCACATAAGATGCGAAAGGAGTACAGAGGTAAGATGTGACATTGTATGTTTAAAGTTATCAAAAACTAAACTGCTGCTCACAATCATGCGGGCTACCTAAATCAATCAAGTCCAGCTACTGTTGGCAAAAAGCGAAACCTCAAATACTGTTTGCTTAAAATTCCGAGTCCGGCGAATCGAGATCAACCGCATCTCTTGACCGTAATGACCTTCTCGGCGTGTTCCGCTTGTTCCGGTCGGCCATGAAACTCGTCCAGACCACTTCCCATAATTTCTTGAAGTCAATCAGTAATCTCTTCTGATCTTCTTTCGAGAGCTCCATCCTCTGAAACCCATTCACGTGATTGCCCAATCGTTGGACTAGATCTGCCGCCCAATCATTGACTGCTTCAAGACCTTCCATATTTAGTTCAAATCCCATAGAAGATACCAAGACTTCCCTTGCTAGGCATTCCACGCGACCCTTCCAGTCCAAAATCTCATTAGCGATCGCTTCCAAACGACTATTGTCAACTCTCCTCGTAACATAGTTGATCATCAAGCTCTTGAGCCGATTTCTTAAAAGATAAGATTGCTCTACCAACATCAGTAGATCGTGTGGCGGTTCCGGAAAAATTGCGGTGTTGTGAAAGTATGATGTGAAGCCATACTTGTGACCTTTGCACTGAAGACAAAGAGGAGCTATCGCAGATTGAGATCGAGGCAAAACACAGGAAATTGATGAAGGTTGAAGAGAAGTTGATGAGCCATTGATATGCTGTATTCCGGACATTGGAGGAGTTGAAGCAATTGTTGATGTTCCATCTGGCTCGTATAATGAAGTTGCAGGAGAATAGAAAGAAGTAATCTCGACTTGAGAAATTCGTGTTCCTCCAAGTCCTTTAGAACCGAGATGAAGATATTGTTGATGATGACAAGAATCGTAAGGTTTCGTCAAAGAAGAAAGTTCATGTTCATGTTCATGTTCATGTTCATGTTCATGTCTATTATGAGGAGGTGACGGAGGAAACTTGAGAGATCCGAGACTTGAAGCTGTGACGTGGTCGGACAGTGGAATGCTCATGGTAAGAGCGTATACGTAACGATACGAGTCTAGTAAAAGAGACTTTTTTGATCAAGTTACTCGTATGGGAAAATCGAAATATCGTAGTGATTTGTGAAAAATGCTCGTTGCTGTAAGTTGTCGGAGAGAAGGAAGGAAGGGAAGGAAGGAAGGAAAGAGATTTTGAAATTTGGAGAAATGATTTCTGTTTAAATGGATTGTAATTTGTGAATTGTATGTAATCTACGTATGAAGAGAAAATAAATAAAGGTAGGTATGGGAAAATGAAGGTGCAAGTTTTGAAAGAATGAGAAGGAGTGAAGTGGTGACATGAAAGCAAAGAAGAAGAAAAAAACTTGCTATGTATGTATGTACTGATCTTCTTTTGGCGAATTCAAAGCTGCTGCTCTCCTTCATGAATGGGGAAGAAGGGGAAGAAGGTAAAGAAGGTAAAGAGAAGTTGATAAAGTTATTAGATATGCTTTCAGATCAACATGTTGATATTTGCTATATATACTCTTTCAACCGACTTTGTTATACATCTTTTAGAGGAATGGGAATTGAAGTTACATCAACCTCTTTTATTTTGATCATCTAGTCAATGATATTGGTGTCGCGTGGTGTCGTGTTTCGTGTGAGGAATCTTCGTCATTATTCGGATTGGGAAGGCGGTATGTTAAAATACATGGCAGAATTAAATTACTTTTTCTGATTTCTCGACCTCGATCAATATATCACTTCGTCGCGTGGAGGAATTGCAGTCAAAATGGCGCCCAAAATGCCCTTGAGGCCTGCTGCTACGAATAAACGCAAGGTCCCTCCATATTCATCGTCCAACGGTAGGAATGATGCTGGGAGAGGTCCGGCCATGAAGCGCAATAAGATAATGGATGCGCGATCGATAATGACCCAAACAGCCGACGCTGCTCTCAAAAATGGAGACCTAGATTTGCAATCATTTCTGAATGCGCGAGAATATGAAATAAAGGCATTGGAAGATGGCATGAAAAGATCAAAGGGGGCCTTGTCTACCAGAGCATTCCAACAAGTGCCTCGGGACATGAGAAGAAGAACAGCTAGTCATAATGTGAAGAGAGTACCAAAACGTTTACAAAAGAGAGGGGCAAGAGAAATGAAAGAGGACAATACACCAACTGTCAGCGCAAACAAGAGAAAACCGGGAAGTTCCAGAGGTCGCATTCGTGCAGAAACGGCCAAGAAGTTGGGGATTTTGGCAGAGAAGAAAAGGGCATCTAAGGGTGCAACTAATGTGGCAGGAATTGTAACTAGAGCTGCAAGGCCAAAGATACGGCAAAATGTCTTGAACGAGCCTCAGAAACCGCCGGCGAAGTTTCGAAAGCGACAAATTCACAAAACTTGGTTACCTACCCATTTATGGCATGCGAAAAGGGCAAAAATGACAGAGCCCAAAGAGCCACTTTGGAGGATGGCTATACCACTCAATTCAACAGAAAAATCATACAGACCGACACATAGAGCAGGAGGGAGTAGAGGGGCTGTAGCTTGGGATATGAGTTACATGAGTACTATTGGTCTTAAAAGTTCAGCTGAGTCTATCGGAAAGGTTCTCTTGGCCATAGGCATACCAGAGATGGATGTAAACTCAGCAAAGGGCGCAAAATGGAGAGCTGGGAAAAGGAGCTGGAATGGGTGGCTTAGCAGAGAAGTGAAAGAACAAAAACTACAGATTGGCCCTGCCGTCGCGTTTTGGGATATTCATGAAGACTCAGATAGCAATGCTACCAATGTATCGAAAAAGTCAATGAGACAAGTTTTGATCAGAATTCACCCTTCTGCATTCCTTGAAGCATGGACTGAGCTCCTACGCCTGTCGAAATTGCAACACCCAACCGTCCAGCTTGAAGACCTTCGTTTTGAGATAGGAAGTATCGAATTGACAGGTCCTGGTTCAACAGAAGCTTTAATTGGTATACTTCATCCATACTTCCAGTCCGGAGATGATCAAGAGCGACATGCACAAACGTTTACTTCGCTAGCTGGTGTTACCAATCCTGCATCTTTACCAGCGAATTCTGTATTGTCATTCTCAATTATGGATCCTAGACTTCGATATCCACCTCGCAAGGTTGAACTTCCAGATCCTGCTGACGAGGAAGCGAATTTTGAATTGGCCGAATTACTGTCTTCTTGGCCGGCAGATCAGTCTCCCGCTTCATCACACCTCTTTGATCGAGACACACGATACAAAGCTACTCGTCTTCCTTCACAAAAAGCCTTAAATCGCCGCAAAACTCTTGCGCCACCAGGCACCTTTCCTTCCATCTCAGAACGTGATCCTCCTATACCAATCATGCTTCTCGCATCCAGAATGTTAAAATCCTCAGCAGCACAAGGTAGCTGGACTCTTCTCGCTCCATGGAAGTGTATACTACCAATTTGGTACGGTTTGATGCACTTCCCCTTGTCATCTGGTGCCAATCCTCGTTTCGGAGGTCTACAGGAGTTGAGGCAATCACACTTTGAGCATGGCGTTCCATGGTTTCCAGCTGATTATCCGGGAACAAATGCCGGGTACGCTTGGGAGGTCGAACAGAGGCTGAAAAGAAAACGAGAATGGGACAAGAGACCCAAAGGCAAGAGAGTCGAGTGGAAATCTCTTGATCTTGGGGGTGGAAGGAAAGGAGAGCTTGGATTGGGCTGGGCATGTGACTTTGAGAAAGTGGCCGGGCTGTCTACCTTACCTGACAACGAACAGAGTAATGCGAGTAGTGGTAATGGACCAGAAACTACTGCCGAGTCCAAAGACAAATCCATCGAGAAACCTTTCAGCCAACTCTCTAGTAGGACATTCTTTTCTCTACTTTCGTCTCCCGCGGCAGACCTTCCAGCATCAACCGAACTCACCACTATCCGTCTAACACTCTTAACTCGTGGCGTCGCTACGCCCAGCGCTCGTATATACCGTCTCCCAGCCGAATCAACCGTTATCGAAGATTCTATAAACTCTACTTCCACCACCCCCTCCACTCTCCGTCAAGAATGGCTCTCCCTCGTTCCCGCGCCTCTGCATAAGAAACCACCACCTAACCCCAAATCCAAAGACCTTAAAAACATCGGTAAAATACCATTCAACACACCACTACCCCAACGCGTCCAACTTCTTGCAAAATCTCTGCTGCAAAACCCACCGTTACAATATCCAAAAGAGAAAAATGATTCGGAACATCATCCTATGGTTCCTGGGGAGGAAGATCTCGTTGGCTTCGTTACTACTGGGGAGTATAATTTGGCGGAGGGGAAAGGTATCGCGTTTGGGACGGTATTTGCGAGGGAGATGCTTAAGGAGACGAGGAGTAGGGGGTTGAGGGAGGGGTGTTTGTGTGTGGTGAGGAATGCGGGGGAGACGGTGGGGAGATTGGCGAGGTGGGAGAGCGCTTGAATCTTCGGTGTAGGGTAGTAATATTGTGATGAGTGTTTTGTTCTAGATGATGGGTGTATATGATAGACCTACTTATACTCCCGATACGAATCGTAAGAAATGAATTCCGAGTCGATCCCGTTGTTAGAGCAGGATTTCAATGGCAAAGCATTTGTATGAGTCATTAATAGAAGATTCAGACCCTCAATCATCTTCACATCACCTTCTTTGGTTCGTTATGGTTCACAATAGATAGGCAGATACAAAGCACTAAATATCCATGCCATCACATCAGCAAGCGAGCAAGTTAAAAGGCCGTAAAAAGATATCCGTGTTATTGCACTGAGCAAAAGGGTATAGAAGATATTTATATCGTGGTTCTTAACGTGCCTATCCTATTCATCCCCGCAATAAATGGCACTGTTTCCACAAAAATAGAGTTCACCAATCTAAAGCGCAATAATCTTCTCGTGCTAATTCACCTGAGCCGTATTAAATTCCGCTTAAGCGACAGCCAATATATCTGGCAAATGTAGATGTGCATTGGGATCCAGTTGTCCAAATTGCACTTAACATGAATCTCCCGGAAGGTTTAGATCATCATAGCCAAAGACCAAACATCGAATTTAGAAAATTGGTTGCTCAAGAGGGAAGCCACAACCAACAACTGACACCATGACGGTATCTAAACTTCGATGAAATCCCACGCAGTCCCCTCTCCATCCGTCTCCACCAACTCCGTCTCATCATTCCCAATTTCCATTTGTCGAAACTTATCCCCGTGCAACATTAACAAGAGATGTCCACCCGATGGATGAGCTCTCGTACAGAACCATTCATTGTTCCGATGGTGAGTAACCTTACAATGAAATTTCCTCTTACCATCATGACCAAAGAATTGTCCGGAGACGCAGTTGCGGAAGCCAAACCATCCATCGCGCTCTATGCATGTCCAATGACACCCTCCGGCGCTAGGGATGTTGGGAGATATTTGGAGAACTCCCTCTTTGAGTGTGATTACTCCCCTATGATTGCGATCTCGAATCATGAATGTCTTTCCAGCGTGCGGAACTGTGTCGTGGGAGAGAGAGCGACGACGAGAGATGAAATCCTCGGTCATGAGTGTGTGGGTGGGTGTGTTGGAGCCAGTCGTGAAAGATGCTGTTTCGGCAATCGAAGCGGCGTTATCTTCTTCATAGCCGGTTTCTACCTTGGAGATATTTGCAAGGAGACTGGGGATATCGAGTAAGGTAAGGTTTGGTTGTAATGGACCTTCGATTTCAATCCTTAAAACATCTTTCCAAGGTGTTTTGTCTGGTAGGTTTTTGGCATCGAGAAACATATAAACTTTTGCACTAGCCAACTGCACGGCATTTGGAAGCTCGCCAATGTGGGCGAGAGACTTTTGGAAAGACTTGATGTCAGATTTCTGTGAAGCAGGACGCGAAAAGTCAGGAATCAATCTCACTGTGAGAGAGCTGATTTCACATTGTCGGAGGACGATTTCTGTTGAGAATGGAGTATGCAGCTTCCAATCTTTGGGTCCGGAATCTCCAATATCAGAGAGATCACCGGATATAATGAGATGTGGAAGTGATTCTTCGCGTTCAAGGCCATACTTCTGAAGTTTGGCGATAAGCTCGTCCACATGCAGGTTCTTGGAGGGGTTCATGTTGAAGATAAGAGATGCTGATCGCCAGTGAAAATTTCCCAGCAAATCCAGAAACGTTGGGTTTTGCTAGTGGAAGTGAGCGTTGATCTCATAAATCTCAGTTCGTCTACCTAGTATCACTCCTGAGTGTTTGTTTGCTTTTCTCCTTGAACCTCAACGTTATCCATGGATGGTAGAGATTTGATGACTCCGTTTGCCTTGCCACGTGTGGCTGTGCCTTACGTACATTTAATGAAAATGGAACTGCATATCTATGCACCTTATCACTCCAATGAACAAGTTCATTGATGTTTTGTATCCATATTCTATTGGTGAAGTGATTGATCAGCGGTTACTCGACTTGCTGTGATGCCAGTCTGTACAGCTCGCTTCGTGATTCGGTCAGATTCTTGTCATATCATCGTTCTTAAAAGTAGGTGTGGGTCTAGTGATACAATACCAAGATGACCATCAAAGTCATGTGATCGAAGTCTAGCGGCTGATCAATGTGAATAATGGCTAAACTGACCTAACATCATTTCGTTCCGTTGCAGTTTTACTACATCTAGATCAACGACCCCCGAAATCTGTGATCTGTTTATGGTAGTGACATAAATGTTTCTGTTCTAAATACCTGCTTCTAGTTTCGAAGCTACTCTGCGGTGTTGATTCTACAAGTTCGATGAATCAATATGCGTCTTACTTATCTCTTTTTTGCTCGATCACACTTCATAGTTATTATTCTCGAAGCCTCGTGAATGATATTGTGATATTATGTTTGAGGGTTCAGAGAGCTCCTCATTCATCACAACATTCTTTACTATAGAATCCATAGATGCGGGTAGATATGAGTATCAAGCAATCACAAGCTACAACTACTCAGAATCCTACTCGATCTATTCCCTAACGAGGTTTCGCTTTTTAAACGATTAGCCAGCCATAAGGTTAAAGCAGACTCGACAGAATAACCTTGCTTCGTTTCTGCGGATTATCGTCGGAATTAGTTTTGACAGCAAGAGCGAGAGAGCGGGAAAAACGATAAGCCTTTCTTTATCACAAAATGAGGTGCCTATAAAGTCGTACGGCTTGCAGGTTTAGTTTATCCGTAGCGAGACTTATGGCTGAAATGAGGAGCTTCTCTTTGAGAACAAACATCCGCATGTTCATCCCTTGCAGCAATGTGCAGTGAGCTAGCTCAACCGCAGCGTATACGCGTTGTGATTGCGTCGTTTTCGGATCGGGAGATATCTACAATACATATATCTGTTTCCCTAGGTATATTAAAAGGCAAACTTCTAGGACACTCAAATTCATCGTTTCTATGTCGGAACCGCCCAAATCAAGTACTTCCTTCTCGAATCTTCCGATTGAGCTTCGCTTAGTTATTTGGAGCCTTGCAATATCTCCCCGAGCTGTAGTAGTCCGATACAACTACACAAAAGAAACCTGCGTCTCAAAGGACACCCCCTCATTACTTAACTATGAAATAAGTTTTGGAACTCGTACCAAAGTCAATTCGACCATTTACTTCAACTACTAACTTGACACTGTTGTCTCTGATTGGGAATCATTCCGAGATTCTTATCCGAGCCGTCACATGCCTTGCCACAAAGAATGTTGTCGTATCAAACGAATCCGTGTGTCGGAAACGACTCTTGATTCTCTGGTCATAAACGGAATGCGACATTTGACTGTGTTCAAAGAAGTCGAAGAAGTCTCTATCTCAGGATGCTGTGGAGGTGTGGTAGAGTCTAGAGAAGAACATTTTTGTCTAGATTCAGCGACTGGTTCATGGATGACATGAATTACTATAGTTCCGGAAACAGTCGATCGCTACCGAGGTTTAGTTGTCTTGATGGCAGTCGCGATTGCCCAAGGCATTTTTGGTTCCGGCAGTGGAATAATTGGGCTGGACCAAGAGGTATACGGAAGATGGCCTGGACTGGCATGTTCATAGAGGTTTACATGAATCTGGATCTTTCAGATTGGAAAAGGTAAAGGATGCTGTTCAGAAATCAGATGGAGTTGCATTTTGCTTGTGCATCACGGATTTCGACTTCGAGTCTTAGAAGATACGTTTTGTCAACTTGTTTTATCACCCTAGGTCTTAGATAACTAATAAGTCAGATACGGATAGTAAGGACCTGGTGAACGGGGTATAAGACTCGCGGAACTTCATGAATCCAAGTACAAAAGATGCCTTGTAAATACTTCAAGACCGATATACACCTACGTGAGAAGGTCTCAGTCACAAGAATAATGTAAATGGCTAAACGAAATGCAATCATTGACTACCTACCTAGGTGAATTTGACAACGCGCTAGGAATAGAACTTATAAGTAATAATAACAATCTTGATTATCGAGTCAGTTCTAAAAGCTTTGCTCTGTTTGCGCTATGAGATGCGGTTCTCCGACATGTAACTGGAAGTTGAAATTATGCTACTTCACCGCCTTTTGGCAGAATGATAGTTCGCGATATCGACGACTCCCGGATCTTCAAAACCACAAATTCTCCAAGCAATTCTCAAACCCATTTCAACTATTTCTTGTAATTTATCTCAGATTCTTCAGTTGGCACTATCTATTCATAGTCGCAATGCCCAAAGAAAAGTCTGTCAATCCCGCACAAGCTCAGCGCAAAGCTGAAAAGGCAAAAGCTATCAAAAAAAGTGCGCAATGAACTATCTATCCAATTCTCCAATATTGTCATTTAGCTCGAGCATAATACTAACTCATCTTCAGGCAAGGCATCTTTACAAGCTCAGAAGAATGAACGACTCGCCAAGAAAAATCCACAACGTCTACAATCCCAACTCGACGACCTCAAGAAGATAGAAAGTTCTGGTGGGAAACTCACAAGTCATGAACGATCACTGGTAGAAGGATTAGAAAAGGAAATCAAAGCTGTAAACAAAGCGCGCGAATCTTTAGGCGATGCAGCACCTCAGTTTTCGCAGTCGAGGGGTGGGTTTGGTGGAGACAGGGGAGGAAGAGGAGGGTTTGGGGGGCGAGGCGGGAGCGGTATTTTGGGCAAAAGAAGAAGAGATGGGGACATGGATGAAGAGAGTAGTGGGTCGGATGTTGATGAAGAGGTTAAGAGAATACCCATGCCGAGGGATACGCCACCTCCATTCCCCAAAGAAGTACTGGATAAATGGTACGCGGCGCGGCGGGCGCGGTATCAGGCACAGAATCAAAATCAAAACGGCGAGAAGAGCGGAGGCACAAGCGCGAATTCTATGCCATTGGGAGGAAAGGATCGTGGGGAATTTGGTAATCGGGATACTGGAAGTGGTGTGAAAGTACAGCAAGAAGTCAAGACAGTATATGAAGCGAAACCACAAATACGAGATTTACGGAAGGAAGCTGTGGCTTTTGTTCCCGCGGCTGTGAGGATGAAAATGCAAAAGGGAAAGGGAGAAGGCGGATTGATGGAGCCGGAAGAGATGGAAAAATTAGAAAAAGAAGGTTACATTGCTGGCAGTACTGGGCAAAGGAAAGAAACTGAGGAAGGTGGTCAAATGACTGTAGAGATGGAGGAAGTGGAGGACGAAGAATATGCTTGAGTTGCATCATCAAGCGCGGAGAGAACATATGTACGATATACGAGTTGAATGATACCCCCGAAATTAAATGCAATTTGGCGTCTTCGAGATACTCTTCAGATGATCACTCAGATGCAATCATCAAGCTGAAAAGGGAAATCTTCCCAAGATTGTTGATGGATTAGGAACAGAGTTTTACCGAATGCTTTCTCGCTATTGACGTGTCGGAATACATATGAGAAATTTCATGTCCAATATACAGTCACATCCGCATTGAAGAGAATCTTCACAACAAGAAAAGCGGACACTACGAGAAACGGGGGTCTGAATGACATGTAATGAATGAATAGTGGCAAAAGAAGAGGATAATCAGTGTCTGGGTGAGATTTTGTAGATCGGATGGAATAACGTCCACACAAAACGAGGGAATTGAGCGAAAGAACCGAGAAAATCAAAAATCAAAAAAAGTTACCCGCCTATCAATCGTAGCTTCCCAGCATTTCTCTGCTGACTCGTCTATGTCTCTTGAGTCTTTTTCCCGCAGGCAGTGTCTCGAGCCGTATCGTACAGCTTCACATCCTCAATCGCCTAATCAAGCACTAGAACGTTCAATTTCGTCGGTAATGGAGGTTCTTACGCAATTAGTGGATATATTTGCGGCACGAAGTATCCCAAGTTGAACTTGCATATGCAATATCTTGGTCACGTCGCTTTATGAATGTAGATGGACAGTAAGCGTTATTTGTCGACTCAGAATGTGCGTGGCATAGATCGTGCTCGCGTTGTTGTTGCATGGAATAGCATCGTAGTCCAGGAAAATATACCGCATACCTGAAGGCCCTTGCCCCTGATTATGTAGCCTCGTCGATACACCCACAGCGTATAATTACCACTTCTTTATCTGTATGCTTGGGGCCCACGGACTCGAAGTTAAGATCTTTTGGAGGATCGCATGGTCGAGCTAATTATGTTTGAGTTCAAATTATGAGAGATATCGGGTCTTCTCGCTTCAAGCTTTGGCTGGAAGCACAATTCAGTTGCAATCGATTATAGGTCTGGATTGACTCTCTACTCATAGCCTTGCTGCTTCTCTCTGATCACGATTTTCGTCTGATTCCTCCATTTAGATCATACTGAATTGATGGGGTCACGAACAAGTTGTTCCACATCTTTTTCATCAGTATTCACTTGTTCCATGGTACGGATAACGTGGATGTGTATCCTACGTCTCAGGGTTGGGTGTCTGCTTTGTTACATTGTTTACGATTCTGGTCTTGTTTTTTCTACAACCGATAACTTATTTCTTGGTATTTGGCTAGGACGAGAAGTAATGTACCAATACCACCTATTCGTCAGAATGGACCCTTGAGTGATCTATCTAATCTTGAAATCCGGTTCGTACCTGGATGAGGCTTGAGCATGTCAACTGCACTGGGCTACTTGGAAGTCTCATCAATCTACCATTTGGAAGATTCTGCTACCGTCTTCATACACGACAGTTATTTTTGCAAAGTTTTAACCTGCTAGAAGTGAATATCCCAAAAATCTTTATTGCATGTGAAGAGACTATTCACTCACGTAAACCAGATATAGACCAATCACTATGCCTTTCTTCGTATGCACTATTCCATCACTCGAGGATTTTTAAGAGCATAATGAAACCAGATGCTGTAATGAGTTACTAATAGCTAATAGCTAAGTGTAAAACTTGATGGGATGTCGCTTTGAGCTTTCTGCTCTATGAGAAGTCGTTTAAAAGCGTCTCACGAACATCAGAGGAGCTTTTGGCTTGTTAGGTCATAATATCTCGATTAGTCGGGGTGCAACAGACGAAGGTAGTCGTGCACACTCAGGTGCGTCGTGAATAGATTTACATGGACCCTAGTATTTTGATGCTTTCCACTGTGAGTATTCTCAGCTCCTGAGATACCTTCTGGTATGAACTAGATTCTTTTATCTGATCTGAATGATTATATAGATGAGAGATTTCCACGTAGCAAGTTCCCAATATCTTAGGGAGCGCGCAGAAGTAGCAACATCAGCCAATTTATAGACTTTGATGAACCCCAAAGTTAAGCGAATCGATGTGGAATAAGCTTCATACCATGCCGACTTACAAGTCAAGGTATGCCACTGCGAGTTTGTTCTCCTCGAGCTGGGTGCTGAGTACACCCTTTCTCCGCTATCAAACCCCTTCCATCTTCCTCGCTACGAACGATCCCAGATCCAGGGTTTGGTTCAAACTTCAAAACACCTACCTATACTTTCCGATTGATAAACACTGATAAATCTGTTGGACCAGAACTATTAGAGATCTTCAGATAGAGTGCTAAATATTGGATCTTGGGCAAGCAAATGAGAGACGATCCGATGCTGGTGAAAGGGACATGTTCTAAGATGATGGGTTACTGGATTGGTGTTTATTATCACTCGACTTCTTTGTTACGCGTTCACATGTTTATCAATACTTTCTCACGCCGAATGCCAAATCATCAAGTTCCTCTTTTGTTATTATCTAATTCCCAAACTAGCATGTATTTAAATACCCACCTCATTTTCGTAGCCATACTCACATCCATATCCCGATTCCCAATTCCCGATTTCCCATCCCTAGACCCTTCCTCTCTCCCATCACCTCTCTATCACCCCAGTATTCCTTTTCTTCGTTCATACCACACTCTCCCCACCGCTACATCTTAACAAACCTTTCATCTTTACAGAAAATCCCAAGCCCACATGTCAGCCATGGTCGTCCTACAGACACATTTCCCATCCCACATCCCATAACCCCCCTCCCTCAATCTCCTCGCTAAGTCCCCTTACTCACCCCCTCACGTATCCCAACCATAATACACTATAGCTACCTAAATAGCCATCTAAATACTCCACTATAGTATCTCTACCATGATTCCCTAACACATTTAATTCCAAAGATGCTCTGATGGTGAAATAATATCAATAAAATAGAACGATAGATATATAACCCTATCCACAATATTCCTATACCTTAACACTTACTTATTCCCTTCACACTTACTTATTTGTCTTCACACTTTATACTCGTATATTTCTGCATATATACCACAGTATACACACAGATCACTGAACAATCCCGTTTTGCTCTGTTCTCCTAACGCATATATAATGATTAGTGTTATATATATTATATTACATCTCTATCTCTCTATTCTTTCATAACAATCAAATCTCGTATTATTTGAATATTAATCATAAACCAATAACCACACAATCAATTACCACAATCCACAATCCATCATTCCTCACCCATCCATCCCCCCAACTCCCAAACCCTTCAAGAAACCCAGCACACTCCAGAGCCCCAACTATCCACCTCTCAGCATACCATCTAGCAAGTTTCGTATCCGATAAACTCAACATTTCAAGAGCTTTTGATATCTATGTCCGTATTCGAAGTTGAATCAATCCATCATGGGACGCAGTCTTGAATACACAACACACACATCTATATTACATCACCCCAAATGCGCGCAGAGTTTCCACAAAAGAAGGTTACGTGATCTTTTACATAGGGTTCATTCATTCATTCAATCTATAACTCTCGTCAACATATCTTTACTTGAAATATAATTGCGGTTCTACAATACCTTGCAGTTTTATAGGGGCGCGACGGTGGGTTTACATTGAATGGTATCGGGCACTTGAGATGAGATTGAATCTGATCTCATCTCACAAGTTTTGAATTCCAAATGCGTTGATTTGATAGAAATTGTATTCTCCACCTATTCCCAAGACGCCTTTCAAACTTCCAGAAGCACAATTCATGTTTATCACCGACTCAAGACTCGTCGTTATTATCATGACCATAACCATACACCAAATCAAATCCCGAAGCTAAAACAACGCATTTCCATCGACCTCCTCATCGACCTCCCCACAATCCAAACATCTCTTCGCCTAGGAAATCACTCCAAGCATGTTATACAAATAGGTGTCTACTCTCATCTCATCTCAGCTCATCAAAACCAGATGTATACACACGTACGTACTTTTCTAAAAACTCTATACAGCTAATCCCCAATCCATTATCAAATCACATGCTCAAAACCCCAAAATCAAACCTCAACGCCACATCCTCGATTTCTTCTCCAAAAGGAGTCCGGAGTAATATATGTCATCACCAAATCCAATCCAAACTTTCCGCATGAATTTGCCCCCGCGACATACACGAATCTCTCCATGGCAAAATCAAAACCAAAAACCAAGGTCATGGAGAATGGAGGATCACTAGATACCCAGAGAAGTAGTGAAAAATTTCAATCACTTGATCTCATCATCTATCCATCTCGCACACGGTGAGATGGGCGAGAAAGATTGATGGATTTCTCCTACCAATCGGTCTTAATTCTCATTATCCAAGCTGCGTGTCATCAACTCCTTTCCGTCCCCTGACCCGCCACTTGTGTTTGTAATTCTTACTACCTACCTACCTATCTTATCATAGTATACTGAATTATGTGTACCCCACCCAGACGATTCAGTCCTAAAGCCGATTCCACACTCCTACCCCTACTCCTACTCCTACTCCTCGCCCTCGCACCAATCTCCTCCTCCTCTCAGCACATCTTATGAAATTTGAAAATCCCAGCTCCCTCTACAAATGTTCTAGACACGAAAGCGGCGTAACATCATCACGTATGTCATCACATCCACTAACAATCCAGAACCAGCATCATGTCATCCAACTCTCACCAAGCCCGAGCTAGTCTCACCTGCTATGACTCAACCAGATGATAGGATACGAAACGCAACGCAACGAGACGAGACGAAACGAAATAACACGATATCACCTGTTTGGCGATCCCCCGGGCGCGAAAACATGTGATGGATGTAATATGTAAGTGGTAAGTGTGGTGTGGAATGATCAACACAAGCATGAGACATTACATTCTGGAAATGAAATGAGATGATGAAACTGGCGGGTGAGGGGCCAATAAGAGGAATCTAGGCAGACAGATAAGCAGCGCCTGATGAGATTTTGATCTGGTCTGGGGATATTGTGTGGTACTGTGCATGTGTGTGTATTTGGATACTTTTCCGAATAATAGGTAGCTAGGTAGCGAGCTAGCAAAAAGGCGGTGGAGGGACGGATGGATGGGTGAAGGATGGAGGTGAATATGATATGATATGCTCGTATTGTGTAAATGAATGTAGACAGATCGTAGCCTTGCTTTGCGTTGCCTTGTCCTGCTTTACGGGCCTTGCCTTGGTACCTCACCGACCGAATCTAAGGCTTCTTTCTTACTTCAAGGCTGTACTCAAACAGCCAAAGAAAAGCAAATAAATGATTCCATCCATTTATCTTCAGCCTGATACAAAATCAAAACCAAGCCCATCTCTTTCATCCCTTCGTCCATCCATCCATCCATCCCCCATCCCATTTCCAATTTCCAATTTCCAAGCCAGCAGCATGGACACTCAACACTTGACACGGCTGGAGTTGAGTAATGTAATTTGGATAAAGAGACTGGCTGGCTAGCTACTAGGTAGCTGATTCAACTGGGGCTGCCGCTTTCGGTAGTATAGATAGGTAGGTAGGTATGTAGGCAGCAGGCAACCGTCCCAGTAACTTAAACTTAACCGAGTGGCATCGGAAACGAGGAATGGTTTTTGTTCCATGCTTGCTTCGAGAAGGAGGATTGGATCCTGGGTTTTTACTTGGGGGTGGATTGAATGGTGGATGGATTATATCATACGGAGTACATTTTCACAATAATACCACAATAATATAAATATACCTACTGACTTGAAATCTAAACAACATTCATATAAGATACAACCTTGGAACACCTAAATACCTACCTTATCATATTATAATTAACAAGCACCACATCGCACCTTTTCCTACTCTATTATATCCTCCCCTCCCTCTAGCTACTCGACCAATCCAATCCAATCCAATCCCACTCAACTCCGAGGTCCCGAAACATAAAAGAAAAAGAAGAGAAGAAACTGCATTCCTCTTCTCCACCGCTCACCCTACAATTTTCTCTTCTCCTCTATCCAATTCCACTTCCAATTCCACGCCATTCATTTCATCACCATCACCATCAGCATCATCATATCTATGAATCCCTGCAAACATGCAAGCATGCATGCAACTAACCACACGTGACACATCCCTCCCCTCTCCCCTCCCTTTACACAAAACGATTTGCAACCTTGGCATTGCAATTCCTCACTACTAATCACTAGTCATCTTTCTAGAAGATTTCCCTTTTCAGATTATTTCCATCCATCTCTCTCCCTCTCTCTTTCTCGATTAAGGAGATGAGTTGTTTCATATACCTACTCATATACTCATACTTATATAATACAATATAATACAATATAATACAATATAATATACTCCTATAATATACTCCTATAATATACTCCTATAATATACTCCTATAATATACTCACATAACATACTCACATAACATACTACACAACATTTTTCTCAATCAAATTAGATTGAGCTGCTACACTACAGTCTACAGACCAACCTCGGCATCGAATGAAGAAGAGAGCTTCACAGAAAGATATCATAGATAGATGAACTACATATCAAATACATTATGCATACCACATCCATCCATCATATAAAAGATACCGCTACCTACCTAGTACCCAGCGAATCAACAGCCTCAGAGGCTTAGACTCAGACTCACCCATGAATCCATAATCCATAATCCATAATCCATCCATCCCCCGGCGAAAAAATCTCGGAAAGTCTGCTGATCTGATGAGAGAATGAGTCAATCGAAGTTTCTCGGAGTTTTTCGGTTTCGGTGTTGTGGTTATGGATCACCATCTCATACCATATCATATCATATCTAGATAGTAGAGAGATAGTAGAGAGATACCTAGGTAGATACTTATGACTTTATTGTCTAGGACACACGAGGAAACTAGGACGCGAGGAAATAAACTACTGTAGGGGGTATGTATTGTTATTAGTACGATGATATTATGATATTATGATATTATGATATTATATTATAAACTACACTACACTATACTTATCAATAGCCGTTTCTGAATTCCACAAACTCATATATCTATCTATATCTCTATCTTCTACACAGAGTATCAATCAAATCCAACTCCTCCATCTGCACTCGATAACATAACAAGGAAACCCCATCATTCAATCACACCTGATATGAAATTCGAGACACGGATTGGTTTATATGTACTCCGTATATCTCACAAATGAAAGAACTAATAAGATTTCCTTGACCGTCTCGAAGGCGTAGTCTCTCATGAGTCATCATGTCTATAGCTCAGTACCTACCACTCACTCACTGACCAGGGCCGTGAAAGCGTGACCGATGACTGAACTGACTGACCTAAATTTCCGTAAATTGTAAATTGTAATGCATGAGATGACATTGATATGATCATCATGCCAACAAGTTACAACTTACAAGTTACAACAAACGCGGGCATGGCACTGAAGTGGAAAGAAATCAAGAGCCCTGTCCATGGAAAATGCCATCGGCCACTCCATCTCCATCTGCATCTGCATCCCATCTGCCACTCGTGACTCTTCACGTCGGTGTTTTACATTTTGATGATGTGTTTACAAAGGACTAGAGTGGTCACCTTGGTCACCTGATGACCAAGACGGATAGGTAGGTATTCGTTGTTACACTCGTTGTTACACTCGTTGTTACGGTCAAGCCCAAGGAGCGGGAGAAGTCCCAAACATGATGCTCGCTCGCGCTTCGTTGTCTCATCCCAACTGGATTGGCATTGGGAAATGAAGCTCTCGTGATATATCATATATGTATCCTCCGTACCGTGTACGAGCTAGGGTCGAGGACCGACCCTCGGAGTCGTATGGGATAATTGTATTAATTCCCATGACGAGAACAAGCGCATGGATGGTGAGCGAGACCAAAGGAGAAAGATTTACATACTTGGAAGTTTAGCCCTTTGAGTCTTGGATTGAGAAGCTCGGACCTTTCTGTCTGACTGACGCCTTGATTTTGCAGCCTGGAGTGGATGGATCATGGATGGAATCATGGAATTGACTCATCGATGCAATTCGTGAAATGGAAATTTCTCAAAAGGATCTTGGGTACAAACGGTAACCGTAACACGCATGCTACAATACAAATACATACATACAATACACATTGCAGCGGAGGGCAAAAAACAAACAAAACAAAACGAAATATCTCGAATTGTCCACTTCTCTCGATTCCATGAGGGGAAAGCGGATTCCCACTTTCGTTTCCTTCACTGAGGTCCTGTCCTGTCCAGGCTGTCCTGTCCAGGCTGTCCTGTCCAGTCCTATCCTGTGAAGGGATACTGCAGCCCGTAATCACAACGCCGGAAACGAGCATGAAAAAAAGAAAAGAAGAGAGAAAAAAAGCCATCCAAGCAAAGCTGCTGCAGCCTGCAGCCTGCATGCTTATACTTGTCGTCGCCAAACCAATCAAGAGGTGCGCTTTGGATAGGGGTGGGGGATATGTTTGACACGGTCATTGGTCGTGTGCTTCATGGGTATTATTAACAGTTTAGAACTTTAGATGTATGTGTATGGGAGTACAGTGTATTCTCCTATTTGCTATACTATCAACGCCGCTGTTTAAAAAGCCTTTGCTTCTGAGATGGCTCGGCTGGTGACATGCCAGATTCGATCTCATCGAGAACTATTACTGCTTACTTGGGCTTGTGAATCTCCAGGATTGTGATGTGAAAGATGTGAATGATTTGAAAGGCTGAATGAATGAATGAATGAATGAAAGTTTCCTGTAATTAGGTAGTAGAATGCCTTTCCTCCATATTTAGAGGGGGCTGATGAATCTCGCGGAGTGATACCCGGGTGTGCTACAATAAGGTCATGAAACTGGTGATGATACCGGAAGCGACACGGCTAGGGACGAGTTGAAGTCGCATCCAGTTACTTTTCTCTCGCTCCTGACTGCATTTTTGCCTTGTCTTTGTGTTGCATCTATTTTGCTATCCTGCATGATGTGAATCCCAAGATGGGTGAGACTATGAATGAGGGGTGGGTGATGGCAAGAAGGCAAAAAGTTGGTGTAGTAATGAATTATAATTCTTCGTTTCCCGTATCCTTCGTACATACTGTACAGTGTGCACTGTAGTATCTGGATTTCGCCATTCCCGCCATTTTCCCGACTGCCTTGGGTAATACGTGATACGAGTGATGATCGAACCTCTAGAGTCCAGACTCTGGGTCAGCATGGGCAAACGGAAGTACCGAGGGGAATGCGCAATTGCGAAGAGGCTGAGGAAATCACTCGTGCCTAGGTGTGTCGATTCTCAGTATCAAAGCCATGCCGCACAGCACCATAGATGATCTATGCATGGGATAGTCCGACTGTACGGAGTAATTTGAAATTCCATTCCGTTGTAACTTGGTTTGTACAGGACAGGACAGGACAGGACAGGATAGGATAGGATAGGATAGGATAGGATAGATAGTACATACAGTGCTTGAGTAGATGATGCTCTTTCTTTTGCGTTGGCTCGGCTGGGCTGCGAGTCTCTTGGAACTTGAAGGCATTTGATGGATGGATGGAGCGATCGACATTGAGACTTTCAGCATTGATTGCAAGGCTGTGGACGATATACATCATCGGTGGATGGCGACGGTCGAAACGGGCTGAGCGATGAATATCTCCTGTCCTGTGCAAGGCAAGGCAAGGCTCAATAGCGCCAGCATCCAGCCGGATGAATGGGAGGATGTTTGGCGGGCGTGTGCTCCGCAATCGATCAATCATCAAGAAGAACGGGAAATTGGAAAGGGCGGATGCTTAACAAGCAGAGACACTGGACTGATGAAATTCTGAATTTTACACTTCTTGATACAGTAATCATATCATATCATGTCATGTCATGTCATGTCCTATGGAGTAGCGGAACACTGCATATTCTGCACGACATCGCTAGTCATTATGTAGAAGTATTGGTGTTGTCGGCGTTTGATTTCAAAGAGTTACCTAGGGAGTGATTGATGAGGCGTGAAGTATAAAAGCATAGCATGTGGTGGTTCGGAATGACTGGTTCTGTTTTGGGGGAATGAGAATATATTCTCCTCGCATCATTTTTGGAATGGTACTTTGTAGAGGATGAAAGATACTTGGCTCAGCTAGACTCTACTCGGTCGTACATTGAAATGAGTAGGTAATTACTATTACCATATCAGATCTACCAGTAAGCATTTCAACGAGACAACACCATCGTCAACTGATTGTTTTGCATGGGCTGTTCATGCTCCTGTTCCTGTTCCGTAGACAACCATAATGACCATATTTTCTTCTTTCTCTCTCTCTCTCTCTCTCTCTCTCGTTCTCGCTTGCTTCCTTTTCTCTATCTGGGACCTTCTCCTTCCTGTTCTACCTCCTACTGTATGATTCTCGGTTGGCTGAAATGGCTTTGGCATTGGTGATGAATCAATCAATGTGAGTTGTAGAGAATGGAAAAATAACAAATGCTACAAGACTCATCGATGCACATTGCTTGCTTGCAACTTTCTCTGCCCAGTGCCCACACTCCCACACTCCCACGCTCCCACGCTCCCACACACACATCTCGATCTTTTTTCTTTCGTCGGGGGGTTACCTGATCCTTGTCTCTTTCATCACATCCCTTCATCAGTCATATCTTTTCCGCATAGCTGGTTGGCTCGTGGGATGAAGGTGTCTCTACTCCTCCGTAATCACTGTCGGTGCTGCCATGACTAGAAAATCGACCGACCGCCCGACCATTCAGATGGGATGGAATTGAAGTACCAAATCTCATTAGCTAAACATAATCATAACCATGCATGTTCGCAGCGGGCGGCAGGAATGGTAACAAAACAGCAGCCATGCCCGGCCGTACGCACAGAAAGATTTCTTCCCTCTTCATCGTCAACATGTATGATTCCCGAAACTTTTAAGTCGGCGGCTCCTTGAAGTCTGCACAGATTGTCATTGAAACTAGAAACTCTTCTATTGCATCAAATCAAATCAGATCAAATCAAATCACATCTCAACTCCTTTATATATATATTCTCGTTGAAAAAATAAATAAAAGATCTCCAAAAAAAAGGGAAATAAAAGCATACAAGCATCAAAATACAAGCATCCAAAAAAGAAAAGGAAAAGGAAAAGAAGAGCAACGTCGTGTGTGTGTTTGTTTGTTTGTTCGTTTGTCTTTACCGGATTCATTATATTGTTATTCTTCACACCTCTCCAGCTATTCTACGTTGGAAGAGTTCCTTCGTCTGGCCTCTTAATTCTACCGTCAATTATCACCTCGATCGACCTCTTTATTCTTTCACGGTTTCACAGTTCTACGGCTCAATTCGTATCTACATTCGTATCTACATTTGTATCTACCTATCTATCTACATTCGTATCTACCTATCTATCTACTTGGACGTTCGTACATATCAATCACACGGTTTCGGTTTCCTACACCTCCTCACCTTACCTTACCTTGGCTCACCTCACCTCAGCTCATAAATCATCTTACGCGCCCAAAGCCAAAGCCAAAGCCAAAGCCAAATCCAAATCCAAATCCAAATCCAAATCCAAATTCAAGTCAGCCTGTCTGATTTGTAGTGGTTGACTGACTGCCCTCTCATTTCGCCCGCCCGCCTCCTAAAAGTTTGAGCACTTCATCCGTCGACATATTCATCCATCTTCGACTCATACCTACCTACCTGCCTACCTACCTACCTACTTACAGTAATCTCGTCTCATCTCATCTCATCCCAATCCTAATCCATCCAAAAACAGGCGTCAATCTCCATCTTCCCCACGACTCACCATCGCATCTTTTTGGTCTATACCACTTTCATCATTTCTACCTAATTCCTATTACTATTGTTGTTACCACTTCTTTCTTCTTCACTTGACCCAGAGAGCAAAGAGATGACGAGATTTCTCTGTGGATTGATCTAAAAAGAAAAAGGATTTGTATTCTACCTAGGTACTCTTTTTATTAACCAACGGCGAAACTTGAACTTGGCTGGGTACACATAAGATTGATTCACTCACTCCTGACGAATTATCAACCCAAGACTCAAGGACTAAACAGCTAAAGACATGAACACATATACACATCTACACATCTACACCTAATCACCTAATCACCTACCAAGACTTCCATAAAGTAACTACAGTCTACAGTCTACAGTCTACCGTCTACCGTCTACCGTCTACCTCTACCTCTACCGTCCCGCCTTTAACTTTATTTGTGGATCATCAAGTCTTGCCACCCAAATCAGTCATACCCCCATCAACAACTGAACAACTGCACAACTGAACACCTACAAACTAAAAACTAAAAAGGTACCACCCACCCATATCAATCTTCCCCAAGACTATCCATCCATACCATCCATACCATCCATACCATCCATACCATCCTTACCTACCCAAGACTCACTCACAGCCTCACCCTAAACTCTTCTTCCATATGTTATTTATATTTCCATAAAAGTGTCAAATGTTAACTTCATCTGGAAAAAGAAAAACAAAAAGATCATCCATCCCCTTCTCTTCTCTTCTTCTCTTGAAATAATCCATCGTGACTTCCGAGTCTTTTTTGGAAAAATAAAAATAATAAAAGGATTACTCAGAGGGAAAAGGAAAAAAGAAAGGAAAGGAAAGGAACGACTCATCGACTCATCGACTCATCCTCTCTTCGACACTAAACTTCTTTAGTCTCCGTCGCCTTCGCAACTTTCGCCTCTTCATCCTACAGCAGATACATATTCACAAAACGCATTACTCACTCCACTCAACCCTTTGTTCAATGACAACCATCGGTTTATAACCCTCGACTTTCCTTGACTACCAATCACGAATACAATCATCGCACATCTACACACACAGTACAAGTACAGTACAACCATCTCTCGAATGCTTTATTTTACACTTTCATAAGAGGCATACGTTTCACACAAACTACGCTTTACACACACCCTTACCCTCTCGTCCAAAGTCGCGACCTTTGATGGGACGCTGGTTTACCCAATAAACTAGCCCACCATTTATCACAACAGTTACCATTTCACAAAACGGAAAGGTCAACATGCTCTTAGGTCTTTCCATTTCATACCCAGTCGCCAGTCTTACATCGTCCAAATCTACCGGTTATATCGTTCCTGAAGAAATCATTGCCATCTCTTCTTCAAACTAGTCTTATCCTCCTCCTCCTCCCTCGATCATCGCGCTTCTGCAATAACTACCGCGTTGTTGCACGAGCCTGTATCTAGTCGGAAGGTTTCTGGGGAAATAGTCTACAACGTGATAATCTAGATTTTGGCTTTGTACAGACGGCGACTGGAGTTTTATTTCGCATAGAACTTTTTCACTTCCGATTTACTTGCAAAATACACCCAATACATACCAAACACTTTGAAGATGCATTGCGGCGAAGATGATTTGTCGCCTTACACGTCATTTTGTAATGGTCCTTACAGTTCCTCGATAGCCTCGTCGGCTTCCTCCTCTACCTCTTCAGTTTGGTCCGATGCAGCCTCACAAGCATCCGACAACTCTTCCATCACAAGCGCATCCTCCGATTCCGAACCTCCATACTTCTGCGCAACTCAACAACTACCCCTCCCTGCTATAGCAATCGATATCTGCGCAAAAAATAACATTACCAAATTTTGGCCACAACAAAGGTTACCGGTGGAAATCGCCCCAGACGAAAAGCAGAACCCAAGAAGGACTAGCGGCGGATCTAGTACTCGCACAGGTCGTCCTCCCACCCTGATACGTCAAGCTGATCGCAAGGTCAACTTTGTTGACAGCCTCGTCGGTAAGCTTATTATGAATTCCTGATGATCTCCAAGTCCATGCGCTCAACCACTCCCCAGATTCTTCGGCTTTGATTGTCGAAGCCATATGGCCCCTTTCAACCGTCGCTTGTAGAAGCGAAATGGGTAAAGGCGTCCTTCCTCTGCGCATCTTCATACAAGAAACTTTGAGAAGATCAAGGACCAGCTACTCGACTCTTCAAGTCGCCTTGTACTACCTGATCTTGATCAAACCATTTGTACCAAAGACCGATTTTACGATGGAGCAATCGGATGATGCTCAATCATTCCGGGCTTTACAATGTGGTCGACGAATGTTTCTATCGGCGCTCATTCTCGCATCGAAATATCTGCAAGATAGAAACTACTCGTCGCGCGCTTGGAGTAAGATTTCTGGACTACCCACTTTGGAAATCAATCAAAACGAAATAGCATTCCTCCTCGCGGTGAAGTGGGAGTTGCACATTACCGAGAAGGTTTTTCAACGCTGGACCGATATTGTTTTGAACTACACACCATCATCGCAGCCTCCATCCCCAGGAGCCTCTGCTTTGAGTATCGCAGAACAATCTGTCGAGTGGAAACGAATCGTTCTTCAGCTCAACCCAGAATTGGATAACATCAACGAAATCACGAGTCCATCTCACAAAGAAGTTTGTCGTCTCCCATTGAGAACTTTCACACCATTGTCTGCATATCATCTTTCAGGTTCCACTGAGCCCACCTCGTCTCCAAAGCATTATTCACCTAATACCATGGAGCCATCACCATCCGCCACTTATCCAACTGTGAGACCTGTACCGGCTCTTGGCCTTCTCCCCACTCCACGATTGACTCCCCAGAGTACCGGATACAACACTCCTGCTGTGAGTGCTGCATCTTACATGCTCGGCAAATCATCAATGAGTCTCGCCATGGCACAGACAAACTTCTGCGGCCCGCAAGCGACGGAAAAGTGGGCAAGCCAGTTGACCTCATCCCCACACGGTTATTCTTGCAATCGTCGATCATCCTTGGCCAACTCGGTCTCGTCTATGTCTTCGCCAGAATCAATGGTTTCAGATACCTCGTCAAGAACATCTCGTTCATCTTCCATCTCATCTGCATCGTCATTGACGAGTGCGCCGGTCTCAGTCAAGCTGGATGTCCAGGCGCGTTGTCGATATGCGAAGCTGTGTAGTGAGAAGAAGAATAGAAATGTAGTGGTGACAGTCGCTGAATTGTGTGAAAGCGACGACGAAGTTGGGGCCGATGCATTGGATGAAGCCGCACGCACTTTGTACGAATTGCACCGCCAATCCGTATCTGTGGACTGCTCCAACAGAGTTGACGACAACCCCGCGCATACATCTAACAGAGCTGGTGCTAAACGAAGCAGGACTCATTCACTTGAAGCTTCTCTTCATGATAACGTACGAGATCTGTTGATGACCGGGGGTATGGCGCACGTTTTGGCCAAGCCAGGTGGACACGCTAGTGATGTGCAAATTCTGCCAGCGGCATCGTCTGGAAGGAAGAGACTTTGTTGTGCGACGGAAGCTGCTCGAGGACTCTCTCAAACAAATATGCACCCAGCTTTTCGCCCGGGAATGTGGGATGGAATACTAAATTAATACACCTTGCCGACTTATACATACACTACAACACACTTGTCACAACAGATTTTCTTTTTCGTTTGTCTTTTTTTTTAGTTGGTTGGCAAAAGAGACGGTGCAATAGCCACATCTAGCCTTCACGCATCATCACATACCATGGGAATCGGATTTTAGATGGCGTGACTGCATATGCCGTTGATCATTTTATTGGAACACTGGAATTGAGGTCAATGGTACCCGGCTAATTTTCATGGAGATGGGGATAAGGGGAAGGAACACTGGGGGCATATATCGACAGGTTGGGGGATGCTTGTACGATGGTTGGCGAATGCTGGCTTGGCTTTGTTTTTAAATGGGAGTGGGTTGGTAAAGGGTGGAATCAATGCTATGTTGCGCGCGATGAATTAATTACATCATTGGTAAACATGGTGGAAGTGGGATGGCGTGGAGTTGGAATCAACTGGTGGAGTTCTTCACCCTTTTTTTTTTTTTTTTTTTTCTCTATACACTACTTTCTTTTCAAGTCGGGACAGATATGATATGGATGGATTTAAGCAGAAATGAATGGTGTGTGTTGGTGTGTTTAGTGGTGGTAGTGGTTGTGGTGATGAAAATTTGTCAGGTCATAGGCAAGATTTTTATGAAATATGAAATATGTATGTCTAACGGTCGTTAGATCATAAAAACGTATTTTTCAAACGCTATCTATCTCCCTATCTACCCTACCTACTACTACTACTACTACTTCTCCCTCTCGTGTATATATGTGTGTGGTTGATGTTAATATTGATGTTGATATTGTAATGTTGATTGATGATTGATGAGTCTTCCCCGATTCATTCGTTGTATTTTAATTTATTCTATTATACCTAGTTGGTTCTTGTATGGCGAGAACATTGAGAACTTTAGGATGGATGGGCTTGAATGCGATGGATGTGATTAATTATTTAGATTGATTTTGGAGATTTGAGATTTGAGATTTGAGATAAGAAAGGAAAGGAAAAGAAGAAGGGTATAGAAGGGAGGGAGGATATGAAAGGGAAGGAGAGTATAGAAGGGAAGGAGAGTATGGAAGCGAAGGAGGCTATAAAGAGTATGAAAGTTTTTGAGTAGGGGATTGGGGATGGTATGATATCTGAGGAGATTCATATAGGTGGTGAGGTAAATAGTGAGGTAAATAATGAGTGTAAGTGTGAGTGTAAGTGTAAGTATTGGATTGGATTGTGTAAAGGGGAAAATGAAAAATCCTTGAAAGATGGGTTTGTGAAGATGAGTCTGTGAAGATCTCTGGAGGTGAGTGGGATGAGGTGTAGATGGGGATGAGATGGGGATGAGTGGGTAGGTGAGTAGATGAGTTGATAGATAGGTGAGTAGGTGAGTTGATAAATAGATGAGTAGGTGAGTTGATAAATAGATGAGTTGATAGATAGGTGAGTAGATAAATAAATAAATAAGGCAAGAGATGGGATAGTTAATTATAGATTTAGATATATATTAGATATAGATTAGATATAGATTAAATATAGATTAGATATATATTAGATATATATTAGATATATATTAGATTCAGATTTAGAGTCAGCGTGAATATAGATGCGAATGTTTATATATGTGAATACGTTTTATATAAGACATATCAATGCATTCTCATCATATATATTTAGATATCTATCTGTTTTACTCTATACCAAATATCACTATCTTTGAAGAAAATGGGAAAAGAAGATTGGGAGAGAGAGATAGGTAGGTAGGTAGACAGGTGGATGGGTAGATTAGATTTGTAGGGTTGTAGGTATAAATTAGAAGAGATGAAATAAGATAGTATATAATATTATATCATATCATATTGTATATATTACTCCTACTCCTACTCCTTCTACTATAATACCCAATACAACACACTCCCTACCTGAATCTAGATAATCAATACACTTTTGTAGTTTTCTCAGACTATATGTATATATACATATATCTATATCTCATCGAATAACTTTTACGAACTTCTACAAAGGGGAAATGTCTAGCCTACCTAGTCTAGATAGTCTAGATGAAATAGTAAGATGGATTTGGAAACAAGAGGGGAAAGAGTTGTGCCCTCTGTGAGTATTAGCCCCTGTAGTAGGAGGAGTGTTTATTTATTGGGATGTTTTTATATTTTGAAAGGAGTATGAGGTAGGTATTTGGTAGGTATGTGGGTGTGAGGTTTTGGAGTGGGGATTTTTGGAGGGAGGTGGGAATGAGAGGGACGGAAGGAGGGAAAGAAGAAGGAAAGTAAGTAAGTAAGGAAAAGGTGATGTGATAGTAACTAAGTAGAAGAGTGAACTTCGGTTCCCTATACATATAAAAGATTGAATACATTTCTTTGAATCTTAATATATTTATAATAATACACCTAATCAGAGAAGAAGCAAGAGGACAGAATAAATCCTAATAGATCATATTAGAATCAAATGCTATAACATATTCCGTGAGAGTTATTAAGTTCGGGGTATATTCGATATCTCTCTGTATGTAGAACAAGATGGATAGATGAAAGGATCGGTAGCGCTTTTATCTGTATACCATACTCATACTGGCTGGATGGTGGTGGTAGGTAAACTGAATGTGTGCGTGAGTAAGTTAGTAAGTATGGATTTTCATTTCATCTCAGGATGATTCCTGTGGATGATATGAGATATGAATATGCGATGGATGTTACTGTATCGATGTGTGAACAAAGTAGAAAGGTAGAAATAACATCTAGAATCTCACAACACAAAGTATTCACGTATATAAGAGGACACTCTAAAGTCAACAAGCAGACTCGATAGCAAGTTCCAGTAGAGAGAATAAAAATCTTACATTTGAGTAAATCATAAAGACATCTTTGATGTAGAAACTTCCTAGATGTCTAATAAAACATTGATAGATAGATAGACAACACAAAACCTAATACAAAAATGAAATCTATAGAGTACAACAGTCGAATCTCCCTGGGTAGTACTTCTCCAAGGTACTATTCCCAAATAGGAAATCCAGAAGGGGGTAATTTGTAGACGTGCAACAAATGGCAGAAATCACGGGATATAGAGAGGGAGGGTCGATACTTCCTTGAATTATGTTTCTACTGTATGGAAAGTTCCGGGGTATATGGTTGGGGTGACTGATTGGGAGTGAATTCGTAGATGTATGATAGAGGTATGATAGAGGCTGAGCTGATAATTTCAGGCAAAACTGGGGGGTAATGGAAGGATTGAATTTTTGATTGGCATATTGGGATTGTGGAATGATTGTTGCGGAAGAGTATACATGTCGAATGTTCAATTCAGGATGTTAGTTTTGGTATTGTGGTTTATGGTATACAGATGGATAGTCAATAGCACGAAGAAAATTTCAAGATAAACATTCTTTGGAAGTATATCCTCAGAAACACTCCAAAGGAGAGTGAGCTGCAAATAATACAAATTACCTATCACTTGCAGTTGTCTTCATCAATTTGATCAATTGATCAAGTCACATCTTACATGTATAGACAAGATCTCAGAATTCACACTCATGCCGTGGGTAGTGATTTCCCCAACTAGCCTTCCTAAACAGGAAGTGACTTACCAAAATAGGAAATCAAGAAGGGGGTGAATTGTAGATGTGCATCAAAAGATATTTGTATTGTAGAATCACGGGGTATGATGTTATGTAGAAGTTTTCGAATCATTCCTTGGAGTGTTAGTTCCGCCTACTAAACCCATCGAGTCACATATTTGAAAGGGGATTTATTATTTGACGAGGAGGTTGAAGATTGGGTTTCAAATCGAAAAGGTTTCACTAACTTTTAGTTCCAGCCTATGAGGTATGGTGGAAGAGAAATTAGAAATAGAATCGTCACCTCGGGTTTGAATAGGGAAGAAGAGCATAATTGTTACTTTCACTATCTCATGCAAATAACGGATATGATACAATCAGATACGTATTTTTACCGAACACCTGTAGGTACATAGATTAACAGGACACTTACTAATTTTCAATATTTTTCATAAATTCATTCTTCAATTGTTTGATATCAGAATTCATATTTCGATTGTTTTATTTCTATTCAAGAATTTGAATAATTTCTTAAATAAATGATTCGATATATCAAAAGATATTCACAAGTTTATGTTTGTATTGTCCCGTGAGTCCGTACACCCACTGGTGGAATTCTTCAATAATAGATCATGACGTATGATGACAAAAGGTAAGGGATATTCATCAATTACACATCGAGTCCCCAAGGTACAAAAAGGATCTGTACTAGTCTAATGAAGTCAACATACGAGAGAAAATGCAGATATACAACAAATACCGAAAACTTCATCAGAGTTAGTGTTATACTATAGTGTGTTGTACTGGAGAATCTCAATCATCTTTCTGCAATCTTCTGAAAAGGGTAATTTGCTACTAAATGTATGACTAGCTTATAAATCATGTACAACAACCACAAATACTGACTAGACTTTTCAAGTCTTAACCTACAGATCCTTGTGGCAGAAATAGGCGAGCGTTGTCTTGATTTACCGTGAACAAGATAGACAACACACTGAAAGGAAGCCTTCTCTTCCAATCTCATACCGACTCGACCTAATCTTTAGTTTAAATCAGAGTCTTCATAGAACTGATTAGAGTACTCGGATCGACTAAATGCATGGATTAAATCATATCCTAATCATTGACAGATTATCTCGCACCATCAAAACAGATGACAACACTTAGTTGGCAAATGTGATTAACTAAGCATATGCTTTCTTCCAAGGAACATTTGAGCACTAATTCACTCAAGTAGTGGTAATCCACGAGGAGATGATCAATTTTTTTCACCAGATTCTCTAGAGCTAGAGCGAGAGCTAGATCGCGAGATATGGGGTGATGGACCAAGAGAACTTATCTAGATCGTTCCGAAAGTCCATAAGAAATGACAAAACTATGTCATGGAAACGGTGTGTAATACTTTAAGTTTGGATGAAGTAAGTTAGATCATGATTTTCATAACAGCCAATGTTTAGCGTGGAGATCGTCGAGCTACTAACGTACTAGTGGGTGGCGAAACGGTAATTGATGGTTACTGTGGAGATACATGTAGATGAGGCTCTGCAGTTCTAGCGTGAGGGGTATGGGGATTTCTAATGACTTTGTTTATCTGTTAAGTCTGAAGAGATCTCGGGGAGAGTTGAATGAAGAGTAATGTGGCATTTCTCTTAGGGAAAGGCTAGGGGCTTGAGGGGTAAGTAAGAGATTGACATTCATCTCTACAATAATTTCTCGGTTTGGAATGAACGCTTAACTCTTTTCGATGACTGGTAGGTAGGTATATGAAATCTCTGTTGGTCCGTCATTTTCCTTAAAGGGCGATCTGTGGGGATTGAGTAAGAGGCGCTAGCAACTAGCAATGAAGCTTGGCTAGATTTTTAGTTTTCATTTTTAGAATACAGATATGCTGTTTCTGTGTTTCCAAGCCTTTATTTATAGACTAGCTTTGAAGAAAAAGATCTTGTCAGAGATGGATAATGTTCTCATTTGGCATAATACCCGAGTTTTTCCAACTTCGGAACACAGAAAGCACCAGTACAGAGATGATGTGTAAGATCAACCACTTAGATCGAAATTTTTCAACTTGGAAATCGAATAATGTACTAAATGCAACTATTACTCATCTGGGACTCCAAAAAATGGTGATGGAAGCTTGAACTTAGCTTCGATGAGAGATCTATTACCTACATCAAAGGAGACACTTGCCTCCAATTAGTTAATCTACAATTTCCAAGCGCGCAATAATTGAGTCATCACCTAGTGAACTACGAACCATTGCAAGATCGTCATCGGAATCTTATTTTTAGAACAAACTTTTGGTGTGATGTCAAGACTTTCTACTAAACTCGAGTAGATCACATCTCATAGTTCCAAGAGGAACGAAAATTTTCTCCAAACTATTGAAACTTTGTTATCTAGTAGCTCTAAAGAACAGATATCCAGAGCTCTCAAATTCTATAAAAGAATTGGAAAATCCGTACTTCTCTGACTTCTGTTTTGAATCCGTTCATATCAAACATCGATCAAGACAACACATACACTCTTACTACACTACAACCTACAACCTACAACCTACAACCTACAACCTACAACCTACAACCTACAACCTACAACCTACAACCTACAACCTACAACCTACAACCTACAACACCACTCCAACATACAACACCACTTTAACATCAACGACAATAAGATATCAGGATGCATTTCTCAAAAGTTATCATCACTGCCATCTTGGCCTTTAACTTGGTACAAGCTTTACCAATTGTAAGTTATACTTCTATCTCCTCTTAGATACTCTCAATACAGACAAGCAAATAAAAGCATTCAGTATCCGAACTTGATTGGACCACTCAAGTCACTTGAGGCACCGAGCTTGTTTTGGCCATTGAAAGCTTCTTATTGTCTTACTAGTTCTGTGGTTCAGACCATTAGACTCTTATATCAACCGAGTGAAACTTAGCTAACAAATTGTAGCAAGAACGCTGTGACACATGCGGCGGTGTTTCCAACAAAGAATCAGAATCTAAGATTGAAGAACGTGATTCTCAAAAGACACCGGTTAAGTCCATGCCATTAATGCCTTGGGAAGAGTTTTGTGAAAAATGTCCACCAAAGGAATTTTTCGAACCTGGTGGGGTTGGACATGGTATGACTCCAAAGGGCATGATGGGAGAATACGTTGCTGGCCTCTGCAATTATCATTGTAGCTCTGGCTATCCCGAGACCTACGCAAACACTCTCCCATCTGGAGTCACCATTTCTCCATCCAGATCAAACACTACCCAGGCTGAAGTTGTTACTACTCGATCCGAATCAACTACCACTCAACCTGAAGTCGCCGCTTCTCAATCTACAAGTCAAGAATATTCTGAGATCAAGTCAGATGATTACAAAAACGACAATTACACCATTCAATTTGAAGCTGACGATATTATCGAGTTCAAGGCTGAACAGATGGGCACTTGCACCAATGCAGGCAAGTTCAGCTGTATTTCTGGAACATCGTTCCAGCAATGTGCTAGCGGTACCTGGAGTGTTACTCAAAACATGGCTCCAGGAACTGTTTGTTTAGCCGGGAAGGGGTATGATTTGAACCATGTGCCAGCCGAAAAGAGAACGGCGACGACCCAGGATATCCAGAATTCTACTTCAAAGGAAATGGAAACCAAAGCAGAGAAGAACCCCATTGAAAAGAGATTATGGATCAAAATTTTCAAATGGTCATTCTTCGGACCCAAACCACCAGTGCACCTTACTCCAGAGGAGGAGAAAAAGAAGGAAATCGAAGCAGATTTAAAGTATTCCAAAGAATTTCATCAATACGGCGGACATGGAGATCTCAAGAAAGAAGCCGAGGAGAAGAAAGCTGCCGATGAGAAACACGCCAAAGAATTTCATCAATTTTCCGGAATCGACAAGGAAGCTGAGAAGAAGAAAGCCGAGGAGAAGAAAGCTGCCGATGAGAAATATGCCAAAGAATTTCATCAATATGGCGGTCTCAAAACGGACGCTGAGAAGAAGAAAGCCAAGGAGGAGGAGAAAAAGGCCCTTGCTTGGAAATTGTTTGGACCCAAGGATGGAGAAAAGCAAGAATAATTTGAACCGAGAGATACAAGGCTCTGGACACTCCGGAGTTGGGAAATTTGTTTAATTTGTTTGCTGGGACTTATTTTGTTATTTTTTTTGTGTAAATATGATACTCCATAAAGCGGATGGTAGATCTTACACTAGCGGAGTTGAAATTGTTGGAAATTTGTTTGATTTGTTTGCTGGGACTTCCAAGGTTATTTTGTTATTTTTTGTATGTGAATATGATGCTCCATATAGCGGATGGTAGATCTCACACCGGTGCAGTTGAATTTTGTTTTGTGATTATTTTCGTGTGTGTGATACTCCATATAGCGGATGGCAGATCACACACACGCGCGATACAGATTGATAAAATAAAATTGAGGAATTTGTCCAACCAAAATCGATATATCTTGACTGTCTGGGACCTGGTACGTGAAGAAAGATGCAGTAGATGAAGTGAATTGAAAAGTGGCCACGTGAATGTAGAGAACAAACGCAAAATTAGATCATCCAAATCGCTCGAGAAATCCAGTTATGACTGCATTGCCTCGTATTCTCGTATAAAAGGCGTGGGAATACAGATTGCCTGGCACAGCATAGCTAAAGCCCTGCGCAGACACTATGCAGAGTAGAGAATATGTAGATCTTTTCACTTACTAATTGTGTTCTCAATACTCAATCACATTCCCGAAGTTGACTGCGGAACAATTCAAGGAAAGGACAATAAAAGTATATATACCCGAGCTAAAAGCAGTGGTAGATATATCGGTACACAGGAAGTCATGACTCTACCGTCGAGATGGAAGTTGAGTCAAGAATATTCTAGAATTGAAGAGCTTGCTGAAACCATGAAGTTTGGAGTAAAGAAATGTACTTATTTACAGGGTTGTAAGCGCGCGCAAGGCTGTGTCGAACTCATAATAGTATATGCAAATGAAGCAAATGAAGCAAATGAAGCAAATGAAGCAAATGAAGCAAATGAAGCAAATGAAGCAAATGAAGCGAAAGGCCCTGGCCATAGACCTTCAAAACACACCACATATCAATTACGAGCTGCAATTGGTTTAAATGTTCGTAGATGAAGGCAAAGGCCCTCGTCGTCCACACAGAATTTGCCATCATAACGTGCACTCACACGAAGATACAATCTATTGGCGAAGCATATGCATGAATTTCCAAATCGGTATGAAGTAAGGCTTTGTGCAGGGCTTCTTTGGTAACAACGTCGAACCAAATCTAGGGTAGTATTGCATATTTTTCACATGACATGTAAAGCGAAGGTGCCCATTCCGCGCCTCTACGATTCTGTTTAAATACTTGCTTTTGAGTGTTTACAAGTATGTATTCATGAAAGTGTGAAGGTTGTCTGCTTAGTGTGTTGGGCTGTCGAAGTTAGCCATGGTTTCTCTTGAAGTATTTCAGGAGCAATTCCATAAGTTGAAAGAGGTTGAGGAGGGAAAGGATCAACTCATCGGGGTTAGTCGTTTGTCTTTCTGCCCCGCACATTACTAATAGACGATTTTATTGGTAGAAATTGTTTGCCCGCATCAACGAGTTGGAAAGTGGCCTGACGGAGACAAAGTTACATCTTGAGAGAGAACAGGATACTGCTAAATTGTATCAGTCGAAACTCTCCGATGTTCAGGTGAATCTTGCGAGACTCGAAGAAAGAATTGTATGGCTGCCTAATGATTGCTCTTGGGAACATCACTATTGACAATGTTCGAAGGACTCCAATAGTTATGTGTCGGTTTTGATTGATGGTGATTGCATGACGGTATGTATGGATGCAACTTTTTTAAACCATTAAATTCGTACCTTACCAGCCACTGAATGTTGAAAGTTTTGCGACGATCTCATCAAATCTTCTCAGCAAGGAGGGCTAGAGACCGTCCATCGCCTAAGAACAAAAGTGTGCGAATATCTTGCAACGGAGCTTGAGTTACCAAGCCAGATTTCAATCCGCATTCGAGTATATGCAAATAAGAAAGGCTTGGCATCGGCCTACAATCACAATGAAATTATAGGTAACACAGATAATTTTGATATATTTGTTCGCGGTTTCAATATGGGACACCCCATGTGCGATTTTGTGGATGCGGGTGATGGGAAGGAGTGTGCGGATTCGAAGCTGAAAGGTAGTTTTCCTAAATTCATCGAACATTAAAATCTGCTGGAAAGGAAATTTCGTTACTGACACTCGTCGTAGAATGTTTCGCGCACGACATGGCTGATGCCCAATGCCGAGCGGTCATCTTTGGTGGTTCAGCAGATAATGGCTATGCGCGAATTCTCCAGCCATATGTAGGAAACACTGCAAAGAGCAATCGAATTGTTTTGCTCGAAGGGCCTCCATTTGCTAAAGAATTAGCAATTATGAAGGAAAAGTTTCTCGTTGCTCGCTTTCCGGATGTGTTCAGAAACACAAAGTTATCAATCCGGCGAGTATCATTACCAACCACACCTCCCAGAAGTTCCACTCCAGACACGCCCAGCTATGCTGCAAGAGTGCTGAGTAATGTCGTTTCGGATGCTGTAAGTATGGAGGAAAGCAGCGATTCTTCAGTGGTTGTTCCGGTACGAAGTAAGTATAAAGTACTTCGGAATCGCAAAGGACAGCGTCTCGATGCCATCATTTCCCCGCCTTCATCACTCATTACTGTGATGAGAAACACAAAACACTGCAACATGTTTCACATTCTGGGAGAATGTCCGTATGAGAAGTGTAACTTCTTGCATGGGAAAAGGCTTGACAAAAAAGCGATTGACGCTCGACGATTCATCTCACGCTTCAAACCATGTCCCTCCAAGTTGAATTGCGAAGATGAAAATTGTTTACTCGGACATCAATGCCCTGAGAAGGCGTGTGCGAGAATTGGAAAAGGCTGCAAATTTAACAAGGAGATGCATAACGTTGATAGATCTTAAGAGAACTATAGTGGCGTGGGCGTGTTGGTTCGTTAGAATCTAGGAGACGAGATATCTCTCGGATACTCGCGTTTCGCGTATGTACTAGGTGGTATTGGAGGTCTCGAAAATTGATATTCTTTAACGAGGCATGCAAGGTTCAAAGGAGCTGGAGAATGATAATTGTGCTTTATTCATTCATTGGTTTCCGCATAAGTATAAACGAATGGATCGAACACTCAATCAATTAATACTTGCAGGTGGCTCCAGGTTCCAACTTGTGTTGTGAATATTTACAAGCTAATGAGCCACACACATGAGCCACACATCCTATGACTCCCGTCGGGACCGGGAACCTCCCGAGGTCGGGATGGATAATAATAAGGAAGCTGGAGGTCAAAGTAAGTTATTAGAAATATAATTGATGGAGTTTCAGTTGTAAATATATGTTCGAAAAGTATTAAAGATAGAAAAGCAATTTAAATATCTAGAATTTGATCTTTAAATATAACATAATATCGTGCCTAGCTCCTCATTTATAATACTTTGAATAAATTTTTCAATTCAAAATAATTTTTATATTTTATATTTACTCTCTCATCTTTTAAATTTTTTAAATTTTAGTTTTTTTTTCATTATTCAAATTTCCCTTTAAAGTACTATTGACTGACCATTTGAATAGTATACTAGTAACATCTTCCACTAATGGTCCCAATCAAGTCTATAATATAAACAAGCGAATTCTCAATGTAAAGGCCTACCTTATATCTCATATCAGTAAATCAATGCGGGAACGGAAAGTAAACGACGTTTAAGGGCGAGCTCGACTGTTAATACGATATATGTCTCTAAAATTTGTAGATAATACTTGTCAGTGCTAATAACTCTATTCGCCTCCACCGAAACATAGATGGCGATATGGCTGCAACGTTGAACTACCTGACTAATCATTTCTGAAAAGCCTGACGAGACTTGACTGGATATAACTTCGAATACTTGAATTTAATAGTTGATAAAACAAAAGACAGAGATGAACCTCATAGACGACACTCGGCTATTCCTACCTAGGTAAAATATGCCTCCATCTCAGCTCCACTCACCATATCCACCCGCAATTTTTCATCTCCTCCACGCCTCTCACAGCAAAAACAAAAAGCAAACGCAAAAAATTGCGTAGACGCATCAAAATAAAAAACAAAATAGTTATTCTCTCAGGCGTGAGTCGAACACGCGACATCCAGATTTAAATTAGCAATTACAGTCTGACGTCATAAACCAACTAGACGACCGAGAGTTATATTCGAGTGAACTCGAACTGGTCATTCTGCCAGTAAGGCAACTTGTTGTTGAGGGAATGCAACGTTAAATCAAAATATATATCAGCTGCACGGACCCAACTCAAAGAAATAATCAAGCGTCGGATAACATCGGTTAAACGGTTAAGCCGAATGCGAGGATCTTCCATTGTGTGTATTTTCTACATTCTGTTTTGCCAATAATGTCATTTTCCAGTGAAACTCGAAACAAAAGCCTTTCCATATACTCGCTCCAAATAGGCTTTCTGTGACTCCATTTTTCGATTGTTCCCTGGAGCTACATGTGTTGCACAAATTCTTATTTTGGGCACTTTCCATCCTCCGGATCCCAGTGTACGTAGGATATTGATACACTCCTCTTCCTCTCCAATGCTGGCGTTCCCCAGATCTACAAAGCAAGCCAATACCATATCAGCCCTCAAGTGAGTAGGTTTAACAACTATTACCAATTCATACAAGTTCTTGAACTCCAAGAGAGCCGAGTTCATATTTGATAAACAAGATTCCGAGGCGGCCTGGCAATCATTAGAATGTCTCGAATCCAAAGAGAACCATGTAGGGTTCTCGGCGCCATATTCGTCATCTTTCGACCTCATCTGTTCATGATATGAATATTCCAAACTCTGCAATTCCGGGATGTTTGTGATGCCATATGCGCCGCTTGTAGGCTGTCTTGATTTGAAAGGGAAGTCTATCAAGTTCGACAACTCTGAGGAATTATCCACCGCCAGTCTTCGCACTCGTTTTTTGTCTTGGTCGAAGTTTTGGAACAATCTTTGTATGAATGACAGATATGGAGTTTCTTCAGTAGTACTCCAAGCTACGCTGAAATATATAGTGTCCGTATCAAAGTTGACCATGGGTGGCATCTCGTGAGGATTTGGAGAAGCTCGGTGATGATGGAAGATCGGGGTTAGAATCACGTCTGAGCTAAGCAAAGTATAAAATGGCAATAGCAGTTCTCGAGCTTCGTGATTGATTTGTAGGACGACAATAGGTGCAGTCACTCTAACATGATGTTTGGTGGTAAGGGGATTCCATGCTTCGGTCGGAGTCGTGCGTGGTCTGACTTCAATGATTCGAGGAAAAAGAGCAAGAGTATAATTCCAGATTTGATATCGTACTTCGGGATACAAGTCAAGAAAGCAGTGGAAAGTATTTTCTGCTCCATTGACTGTCTTCATTGTTCGTCAACGCTTCTAACAATTGTATATCGGAATTGAGATAAGTTTGGACATAGGTGTTTGAAAACTTTGATTCATGGGTCGTATGACTGCGGTCAAATTTGTTCTCAATTGAGAATGATGGATTAATATTAGCAAGTGCATGAGAATTTCTCACGAGGAAGGTTCTGCCAATTTGATGTTCCTTCCGCTTTGGCAGGCGTCATAGTTTTGGTAGATTTGTCTTTACCTTCTCTGGCTCTGTCATATGGATTCTCTGTTTTTTTATTCTTTTTTGTTCTGATGCCACTTGTGTTGCCTGGCCACCGCCTGTGTCTTTCGGATTATAGGATGCATAAATCAGCAAATATTACGGCTTGTTTAGTTTCTTCGACAAAGTTCTTTCCACCATAAACTCCAATCGTAGAGAATTTCCCATGGACGCTTTCAATACTCTCATATTTTACAATACTCCAAATAGTCCCGGAATGGTTCAAATGATTATTTTGGGCGAAGGCACACATCGAAATTACAAAGAGCGGTACTCAAGTATACTTTCCGCAAGATCACTGGAGCCTCATACTATCATCTTAGTAGGCTCTATACTTTTAAAACGAGACTCGCACTTTCTTGTTCTGTGAAACAGTGTGAAACAGAAATATTTTGTACAAGTTTCGGGGGAAGTGATAATCAAAAACATCAATATGTTTTCCTCGACTCCACGCTTTCCGTCAACTACATCACAAATATTCATTGTTCAAGCAGTTTAACCCAATACAAATTATCGATGTGTTAAGTATCACTTACCAAGGAGCATAAGAATACAACATCCACAACCAATTTTAAATAGGATAGCGAACCAGCCGACACTTTTACGATTTCCATGCATCGAATACGAACCACACCTGTGATTCGGATTCGGGGATTTGAATATTTGGAGGCTTCAAGTTGATAATACATCAATTCATACATACATTCGGTTCATTAATAAATATGCTATGGCGGCTGATGGCCGCCCGTGGCTATGAAAATCGAAACCAAGAAGCGCGGGTATGTCAAGCTTGTATTTGATTAGTCCCTTTATGCCAACGCAAGATTTAGAGAAACCTGCCTGAACAAAGCATTCCGATAATTCCGATCCTCACACCTGCAGACTCGGAATGGGTATGTCAATTCAAAAGATTCACTCTGAAGAATGTATTTCCCTAATACGAAGACTAGAAATATATATCGCCCACTTGTCATTATGCAGGAACTGATCCTGTGGCAGAACGCTTTGCAAATAATGTATCATCTTCTTCTAATACTTCTGTTGGTCACTCGGATATATCCATGAACCCTAGGCTCGAAGAAGCTAGGCTCAAGCTTAAAATGGATATCCTAAGACTTATAGGACCATTACTGAAGAATCATGATCAAACGCCGGTGATAAAATTAAGGCTGAGGTTCGACCAGTTACAAGTTGGGATAGCAGAAACAGATTATCGAATCGAAAGATTAAGAACTGAAAATTTGAGGACTGAAAAATTGAGGATTGAACGAGCAGAATTAGATATGGAATTGAGGGAAGCGAGAGCCCAGTTAGCATCGATAGACGCAATTTTGGCCTCTGACAAGATGGTTGACGGCGAATTGGGCGAGGACGAATTGGACGAGGAAGAAATGGACGAGGAAGAAATGAGCGAGGACGAAATGAATGAGGACGAAATGAATGAGGACGAAATGAATGAGGACGAAATGAATGAGGACGAAATGAATGAGGACAATGTATCGGGTGAGAATGGGAGGGAAGAGAATGGGAGGGAAGAGAATGGGGGGGAAGAGAATGAGAAGGGAGAGAACGAACCGGAAGAGGAAATAGAGGACCACAAAATTGATGACTACAAAAAGGAAGAGAGTGAAACATTGGATAAGATGGAAGATAAAAAAATGGATAAGTATGAAATGGAGGGTCGAAGAACGAAAATGCATAAAAGGGATGAGAACCAGGGGAGGGACAAAGACGATGATAAGAAAAAGATTCTTGTTAGTTCGCACAGGGAAGCCATTCGGAAAGAACTGGATGACGATCTCGAGAAAACATTTAGGAATAACTGGGGATTCGATTTGCAGGGAAAAAAGGACGGGCATTCGTTCAAAAAGCGGAAATTCTAGGATCAAGAAGAAAACCCCGACACATCAAACACTATTCCACCCTCGCCAGATGTGAAATCTGGCAGCTCAAAAATAGCGCGGATAGATACTGTACCATTACTGAGAGAGCTAAACACACATTTGGCAGGGTACAAAATGGATAGTCAGCAGAGGAGATAATGAACATTCGATCCTGGATCGACAAGGGATTCAATACTGGAATAAGGAGACTACTGAGAGACCAGCCTGTTGCCGACATATTAGCTTCATGGGACAATATATTCGACAAGGGGGGACTGAATAATATTCTTAGGTCAGTTGTCCTAGTATAAGATTCGATTGAAGATTTACACACGCTTCGTGCGCACCGTGTCGATATCGAGTTCTCGGCGAAGCAGTGCTCGCATTACATTCCAGAGTGAATGACCGAGACGTGGAGGAACGATCATGAAACGGATTTTGGAAAGCTTGTAATCTTTCTCTAATAAAATGCGATGAATTGATGTCTCAATTGGTACTTGATAGGCTATGTAGCCCCGTTGCTGAAACCTCTAGAATGCTTCCACAATGCTTTGAATCATCGAAACTAATTTTGTACTATTATGTTGATTCTAGAGCAGCTTATATCAAAATGTGAGTCCCTAGATATGAAAGATTGCTAGCGTCTTGAGTATCACATAAGCCGTCCTACGATTTCTTTCCCGAACTCATAAAAAGACGAAGAATGTATATAGTATAAACATGCTGTGTTGTAAGATTCATATTTTAAATCACGGTTCATAACCGTGAGCTGATTGGTCTAGAAAGTATGTAAGATCTATATAGAAATATTAAAAATACTAAATATAGAGTTCAATTTGTAGTTTAGTAAAAGGGAATAGAAAAGAACATATGAAATGAGTTTAATTAATATCATTAATATAATTATTTCAAAGATTTCAAAGATTTCAAAGATTTCAAAGATTTTTTAACTTAACAATACTTTCGATATATCTATACAAATCACAAGTAAGAAACTAGTAAATTCTATAAACCATTATATCATTAATATTTTTATGAAAAGTATAGATTGAATTTATTCTATTCTAGTCAATGCATAAATCTTTCTCACAAAAAGCTTTAGATCTCTAAATAGCTTCGAAATTCCTATTAAAGAATAGAAATCTTTTAAATGTCAGTACTTTAATAGCTACACAGCACGAAAATAAACATAATTCCTGGGTAGTGTTGAAAATAATTAAAGAGAGCGCCAGCGAGACCGTTATTATTTTTAACTACAAAAGGCGGCAAAAAAGCATGTGTTGCAAGATGACAGAAACATTTCAAGAGTGTTTCAACAATCAAGGCCCGCTTCGGAAGCCTTGGAAACGAAGCTGGGCAAGGTCGTGTCTAGATGAAAGGAACGAGTTCAAGAAAACATCAAAAAGAGAGGGAAAAAAGAGAAACATGGAAGTAATCATTTAGAAAGACTAATGAATTAGCTTGGTTAGTGTTTTGGGTCTGATAGATGGACTAGATTACATAAATAACTAAGCCATATCAGCCTGTCCGAAAGAAATGTTTACATTGAACTATATATAAACTCGGGGGGCATTATCATCAACTGAATACGTGTCATACAGAGCCATCCCAAGCCATAGATTCCTAGTATCATGGGTATCATAACATTACAAAACACAATAAATTGTGTAGAAGATCTCTTTTATACACCAGAACACCATAACCCCGCCCCTAGGATTCATTACCAACGACCTTACCCAGAACTCCAATCCGATGCGTTAAGATTCACGCAGCAGCAATACCCCTCATACGTCTTATAATCTCCAGCGTGCTTTTCACACTAAAATTCTTTTGGTCGTCTGGCATATGTTCACCACTGACAATAACCAAAACCTTCATTCTAGGATGATATTTCAAATCATGTAGTAGCTTTGGCGTGATAAGAAAGTACTGGCTATCATGTTCCTGACATGCAATCTCGACCATACGTCCGTGGACCATTCGTTCGTTACGAGGATCCATTCCTTGGTTGATTTCGTCGACGACGCGGAAGGGAGAGCGAGCAAGTGATTGTAAAGACATGAGGTAGAAAATTGTGGAAACGGAGCGTTCACCTCCGGATTGACGATGTTTATCAAGGAGTTGAAGGGTTTCGTTTTCTCTGTCATGATGTTAATAAGCTGGCATATCTGAGATGTTTTAATAAAATGACTGTACCTGAATTTGACCTTAATCTCAATTGCCCATTTTTCGAAATCGTCTTCTTTATACACACTAACTTCACCAGCACATCCAATTTGCTCGAAATTATGGGAAAAGGCCTGACTGATCTGTTCAACAAGTGCATCCAGTCTCGGTTCCCATTTTGTCATGATCTCAGTAACCTTCTGTGCGACGTCTCCAAGTTCGCCCTCAGTCCCAGCGATCCTGGTGTTTAATCGACCAATGTCAACCTGGCGTTTCTCATACTCTCTAATAGCATTCGGATTGTTGGCTTGAATAAAATCGAGTTTATGTTCCTCGCTGTTAATCTCTTGCTGTAAAGTTTCCACGGTCCTATCCGGGGAAATGCTGGAGAAATACTCCAAAGAGTCTTGATCGTCTCTCTCCTCAGCCTCTCTTCTGATATCTTTGCATCGTTCCAGTGCAGCTCGTGCGGTCAGGGTTGCTCGTTTTGACTGTGCTTCGATTTCCCCTAGTCGTGTACGTTCCGTTTCAAGATTTGCTACAATATCACTATTGCGCTCTCGTAGAGCGTGCACATCCGAACCTGCTTCAATACGTCGAATTTCGGCCTCGTCAAGTTCTTCGGAACAAGCAATGATCTGGTTGATTTGCTCGATATGTTTCATCACGTGCTCTCCCTTTCTGAGACCAGCAATGTCTTGCTCTTTTACAAGGGTTTGAATTTCCGCCCTAGACTCAGAGCTAGATGTTTCCAATCTCTCCAAAGACTCCTTCTCTCGAGCTGCTACCATGTCAGTATATGCTCAAGTATATCTATAGCTGTGCCACTCACCAAGCAATCCTGGAAGAGCTCTTTGTTCACCAAAAGCTTTCTGCTTTTGTTGTTTCTCTTTCATAAGCGCATCCTGGTCACAAAATCTCATTAGTAAGGTGCGCTAACACGAGGCCCGTTGACGACCTACCAGTTCATCCCTCTTCGGGTTTGCAGTACTCGAATACTGTGAAATCTTTTCAGTGATGTCTTTGGCCTCCCTCTTCAGGGATTCGAATTTACGGTCGAGGTCTGCAAGATTTTCTTCAATCACACGCCGGCCTGAAGTGTCTACGGCACCATCGACGAAAAATTTGGCTCGATTGATTCCGGAAGTCTGGGTTGACATGGCACCATATTCTCTTCGCGTTGTAATCTTATACGAAGTGGTTTTTGTCAAAAAAGATGAAATTCCAGTACGGACAATCTTTTCATATTGTTCGTCACTAATGTCATGGAGAGTAACTGCCGTCTTGTGAGCTTTGATATCGTTACACAGCATGGCAAGTACTGGCTCCGGTGCATCAATAAAATCAATAGCCCACCCATCAAGACCAACACTATTCAGTTGAGCTGTAGTAGCCGACGGCCGACCAATAGTCTCGGCGAGAGTCTGTGTGCTCGTTTGTATTCTGACCTCCGCCAGCTTCATTTCCGCCGAATGGAATTGATTGTTTAATCGCCTGTAATCGGCCTGGGTTTGTGCTGTGATAGTGAGCATGTTGCTCGAACGAAACAATGAGTCAACAGCATCAGTATATCTTGGGTCTTTCACAGAGCATGTTATCAAGGGTGGGCCATAAACCTCCTTCTCAAACTTGTCTTGGTTTTCCTGAACCCACTTCCAAGCTGTAGCAGTATCTCTGGAATGCTGTGCAATCTTATTGATCTGTTTCCCAGCTTGGCTATCAAAGTCAGCAAGAGCCTGCTTTGCTCTATCTTGTTCAGCTCGTAAGTCTCGTCCTTTGGCTTTGAGCGCCTCTCTGCTTTGTTCGAGCTCCGTTACTGTTGCTTTAATGGCTCTGATATCCTGCTCGATTGCTCTCTAGGTAAAAAGTCAGCAAGGATCTATATGGGTGTTAATGAATTGGGCACTCACGATATTCTGATTGTATTCAGTGGGATTGAACTCTATTGCAGGTTCTCGCAGGCGGGCTTCAAGGTCAATTATGGTCCTTTTGACCTTTGCGAGATCTTTCTTGCGTTTATCCTCTGCCTCTAGAACAACTTTGATTCTCCGATCAAAATCCCCAATTTTGTCATCCCATTCATCTACTTTCTTCAGGAGAACGTCGGCCTCTGCTTCTGCATGTTGTAGGTTATTCCTGCGGTTGGACACGATCTTGGCCAGTTCCTTCTCCAAGGAATCCTTTTCGTTAACAAACCGCAGAGTCGGTTCGACCTGGCTTTCCAAAGTACGAAACCGCTTGGTTGCTTCTATCTTCTCTTCCTTGCATTCCTGATATCGAAGGCGTGCCTCTCTGTATTCTACAAAGGGAATACTGTTCTTTAGTTTCTCTAAGTCTCTCTCAATCTGAATTCGTTCTTCGAGCCGTTCCATTTCCGGACGCAGCCCCGCCTGTCGCTTCTCAAGATTGATCAACTGTTCCTTGTCTTGTTCAAGCTGCATTTGTCTCGATTTCTCTTCTCTCCTCAAATTCTTAAGCTCATCATGCCAGTCCAGCATCTCTTGCGCAGCGACTGCCCTTTGTGTATGATGCAGAAGTTCGACGGGCGTCAATGCTGCAAATTCGGAGACTTTATCTTGGGGCAAAAACTGACAAAGATTATCAATTTGAATGCTGAATCCCTTGACCAAAGCTAGAACATTTTTGTGACTTGTTTTCTTGTCATTTATCCAGAATTCGCAACTATTCCCATCTTTGATAATTCGAGTTTTGATGATATGGTTTTCGCGCTCGTTGCTTCTCTTCTGAAGCTCTATTTCAATAAAGGCATCCCGTGAACCATGCTTTACAAATTCTCCCACTTTATCCGCCCGACCAAGGTTTTTCGGCGAAGAACCCAGCCCCAAGCAGAGGGCACAAACCACGGAACTCTTACCAGTACCATTTGGACCGATTACCATGTTCAAATTTGAGCCAGGGAAGAACTCGGCACTCTCGTAGGTAACGAAATTGTTGAGCTTAACTCGAACTATAGCGCCTGGAGCAAATTTACCGCGTTCGGATGCGATTGTAGGAGTACCGGGGACCCTTCCAGCATTTTGTCTGTCAACTTCTTCTCCCAAGGATGGCGGAGTATCGGGCTCAAGGGTTCTTTCTTCAGATTTGTAATGTATGTTACGTGATCGTTTCGCAGGTCGCGTGGGTACAGTGTTTTGTGAACTTTCATCGCCATCGATTGCCTCCCTCGACCGACGTCCATGAGATGGCATTTGCGGTGCCATGCTAACGATTCTAGATCTAAAGAATTGTTGCGAATTCAATCGAACCAATGAAACGATATGCTAACGTGCTTGGTCTTGTATCATCCTCAGGGTATCGATGGATGAATGGAGTGCATTAACTAATTCAATTAAAGAACCGTAGTTTGAGTAAGACGCGTTAAATTTTAGGAACTCGCGTTGAGTATCAGTACGCTAGTACTGTAAAGGATAGTGTAATGAGATTACCCCACCATAGGTGGTTGATCAGCTGATTTCGCATTTCCAACTTCACCTCAACCACACTTCGCCTTCATTGACATTTCCCAAGTCATTGTACTTCTCCCCCTGTTACAACCATGCTTGCATTTGGCGCGAGAACGAAATAGATGATAGATTATGTCACAAAGCTAGCTGGCTAATCTTGTGGGATAGATCATAGATAGTGTTCAAGAATCATGGTCCTACGTATACATTCTACGTGAAGTAATTGGGAGATGCAGAGAAAATGGTAGGCTGGATGGACTTTCTCTTCGTTTCCCCCTTCTCTATACATGAAACATGAAGGCTTTATATACCACAAAGCGAACTGCTTGCGTCTGTGTAACGGATGTTGCTAACAATCATAGGCTCCCAATCCCACTGAACTAGATACCTTTCTCCTGTTACATATATAGCTACCTATACCTATGCAAGGCAAGGCAAGCTTGAGTAGAACTGAAGGACTATTGAAGCCTTCCTTATTATCCGTAGTATAGATAATCTGGAACCAAAACTAGTATACTTGCTTAATCTGCAAGTAGATGTCATGCTATCTTCTCATGTTTTATATTCATTGAAAGATTCGTTCACTTCACAATAAGTTGTCTCAGAATCTCTGATAAGTGTCTTGTTTATCTCAAGGTACTAGGTACACATTGTGATGTGGCCATAAGTTGAGAATGAACTCTCATGAAACCCATAGTCTTGATGATTAGAAATCCTAGATGCTTCGTTACTATCACATCATCTGGGTCTATACACCTTCTAATGATTAGATGACAGTCCAGGTCAAGGAATCTCAAAAGTCCTCTAATATAAAATAATCATAACCGAGCCAATGATCATCCTTTGAAGGTTGAGATTGGCATTCCTCTCTCGATTTTGGTTGGCATGCAATCGCGGGGAATTTTGGGTGTAAACAAAACATCAACATAATCAAAACTTCACCATAGTAAATGCAATCTTGCAATCCCAATATTCTCTTGAGTCTTATTTTTCGCTTTGCGGACATTCGACGACTTCTTATTTTACCATCTTTTTAATACGATATTAATTCAAATCTTCACTTCAATTCGCTCTTTCTCTCTGCATCGACACAAAACAAACTGACTTTTGAGACGACAAACTCTTCAAACACACATATCTTTTCAAGCAGATCAAATCTCGTAAATTGGTGAGTGTGCTGATTTCACTACTGCACCTCAAGATAAAGCACTGTGATTTGACCACAATGGAAGGCTAATCAGAATTTCCCAGATCTTTCGACCGCTTCATTTTTGGCACTTTCGTTACTATCGACACTCATTTCCTCACATCACTATGCCATTTTAAGTTACGCTCTGGGAATCTCAACTGCCGTAGTTGAATACTACTTGAACCGCACCATCCCACATTCTGTGCAACATCAGGATAGTCGATCGACATTAAAGTCGGCACGAGGGATTTCAAAAGATTGCGATCAGATACAGAAGATTGTCATAACAATGAGTGTACAACACACGCGGCCGCCAAGTCGACGACCTCTAGGAGAAGCAACTCGACGAGTCAACAATAATCAACCGAGTACCACCAGACTGCAATTAAAATCCACTCCAACAAATCAAGATAGTCTACGACAAGATGGTTTGCTGCAAGTTTACAACCAGGCTTCTGCTTCTCCAGGCGAACAAGATGCATACCTTGACAATACTCGGATACCCTCTCCTGTCTTTAATGTCGTTAACCCTAGGCTATCTGCTATATCTAAAGAAGCTGCGACGGATTCAAAAAGAAGCTCACAGATTTCGACCGCATCTTCCGCTACTTCTGATGGTAAAAATCTCAAGAAATTTATCGGTCCTTGGAAGCTGGGCAAGACTTTGGGCGAGGGGGCGACGGCACGAGTACGCCTTGCAAAGAACAAGAACACACATCAAATGGCGGCCATCAAAATCGTCCAAAAGAGAAATGCTCAAATGTCCCAGGCGGGAAGTCTTGCAAATCTGGAACGCTTGGATCCGCTACATGATGAAAGCGATGGAGTGCGAAGAATGCCTGTCGGAATCGAACGAGAGGTGGCAATAATGAAGCTTATCCAACACCCAAATATCATGAAGATTTACGACATTTGGGAAAACCGCACTGAAATGTAAGTCAAATTCTAAATCCAAAGTAAGTTTAGCATCTAACACTCGATAGTTATTTGGTTCTTGAATACGTTGACAATGGCGAGCTTTTTGCTCAAATCGCAAATAACGGGAGGCTGGACGAAGAGACTGCAATGAAGTATTTTCGACAACTTTTGAGTGCTCTAGGGTACTGCCACTCATACAATATTTGTCACCGAGATTTGAAACCGGAAAACATTTTAATTACAAGCACTGGGGACATAAAAGTTGCAGATTTTGGAATGGCTGCGCTGCATCAAGGTGCAGACCACAAATTGAGAACTTCTTGTGGAAGCCCACATTATGCTGCACCAGAACTGATTGGTGGATTCAAATATCGGGGAGACAAGGTCGACATATGGAGTATGGGTGTGATTCTCTATGCCAGCTTGTGTGGACGACTGCCATTTGATGTTGAGGGTGTCGGCAATGATAGGGCACGTCTCAATCCACTACTCAGCAAAATCCAAAAAGGGGAGTATGAAGTGGCTCCAGAATTCTCCAAAGAAGCAGCAAATTTGATTTCCAGAATATTGCAAGTGAATCCAAAAGAAAGGATTACGCTTAATCAAATCTGGAAGCACCCCGTGGTGAGAAAATATGACTATTTGGACAATCTCGGTAGCGGCCAAAGCATCCCGTCCCTTAGTCTGATTGACTGTGCGCGGCCAGTGTCACGCCGAAGTGACATTGACAAAGATTTGTTAAGGCAACTGTGGTCTATGTGGCATGCGTACTCCGAAGAACAACTCATCGAGACACTGTTGAGCGAAAAGTGGGTGATTACGCTGATTTTGTATCTACCAAATATATGCTAATAACAAGATAGACCCAACGAACAGAAGCGCTTCTACACTTTGCTACTGAGATATAGAAATTCTCAACTTGAAGACTACGAACCTGACCTGAGTTATTCTAACAGTGACTACCATCACATCAGACCCTCGACACTGACAAAGACATATTCTACTTGTCACTTCCCACCACAGACAGGAAGCAGTAATCATCGCCAACAAGCTTCCAGGTTTACTGTGGTTAGTAACAGGTCCGAACACACTTATGATCCTTTCAATGCTTCAAGGCCACAGCATCTTGATTCGCTCAGGTCGGATGATCAGATCAAGGTCACTGTTCATGCTCCTCAGAATGAAGAACATGGCCGGTACCGTCAGCCCTCTCGAATGTCAACATCAAGGTCAACCAGCGATCGGGGTAGATTACAGAAGCCAGTATCTCGAGTATATGCCTCTCGCAGTTCACTTGCAAGCTCTACTCGAAGTCGAGGAAGTGTTCCTTTCCGTGCTACCGTTGGTCACAAACGTGGTGTAGAGTTCTCACATACCAGGAGACGATCATCAAGTAGTCAAAAGATTATGTCTACAAATGGCCCATTAACTTCTGTAGGAGAGCAAGCAGCAGGGGCTGATGAGAAAGCTTCTCTACAACCTGCCATTGAACATTCTACCTCAACACGTTACATACGATCGAAAAAGCCACAAGCAGGAAGCACGAAGGTTACTACTACTATCATACAAAAATCTGGACGTGGCAGTCTAATATGGAAAGATGATGTCCGCCAATTGAGCAGCAGCTTGGCCAAAGACTGCGATGAAGCGTTCAACAGAACATCCGTCGTTTCTTCAACTACTTCCCAGAATAATTCGCGATTCTCAGGAAATTCAAGCGTGGCTTCTCGCGGTCCTTCGCCTATGCTTAATGTGCCAGCGAAAAGTCAAACGCTCAGACACGGATCTTTCGACTCGCGACCATTACCTCCGCCACCTGCTAGATCGGATTCTGTCAAAAAAGAATTGTTAGAAGCACGTAAGCAGGCTACACTACGCATGGCTTCTGGAGAAGATTCCCCTGGATACATTGATCGTATGGTATCACACATCGATCGTCTTATACTACCTCCATCTGCATCTCCATTGCTTACACGCCAAGACCGCCGCGCAGTGTCTGCACCTGCAGAAACTAAACAAAAGAATCATACCCGGCCGTTGCCTGCGATTAATGAGGCATATGGAGATGAACTATCCCCTCGAAAAGTCGAATCTGACCGCATCGCATCAGCTCCTGAACCTCGTACTTTCAAGAAGAACTCCAAATTTTTCAACGAAAGGAAAACAATCCGAGTGGTTAATGCTTCCGCGGCATCTTTCAGCCCTGTTAAAGCTCCAGCTCCTCTTACTATTAGGAAGAAAAGCTCACAAAGCGGTCAAATAACGGGGCAATCTGGGCAAGAATATTTCGACGACTCTCTCAAGAACCAATCTTCTGGTCAGGGACTTCGCCACCAATATTATGCCAATCCCAAGGCAGATGTCGGATCAGAATTATCTCGTATTGATGAAGACTCTAACCTAGATGATCCGTATGCTCAGGATAGTAACGCGGGAACCATAGTGAAGAAGCGATCAGGTTGGTTTAGACGCAATTCCAAGGCCAGTGATGAAGGCGAATCTAGAAGTTCATCAATATTAGGAAATGAAACTTTATTATCGCAGTCATCAAGCAAGAGTGGTGGTCGAAAGTCAGAACCAGAAGATTTTCCACCGATTCCACCGACAAAGAAAAAGGGGTCCATTCTTGGTAGGATCTTCAAGAAAAAGCTACCAAAAACCGGCATGACTGTTGCCAGTGAGTTAAACCTAAAATATTTTGATGTTTATGAGACTGACAGGTCGACAGCACATGATATGTTCGACGAGGACATGAGTATTCAAGATTCTATTGCGGATTCCAGACAACAGAGTCGCCAAAGTCGTATACATCAGACCACACGAGCACGTCAAATCGAGCCCCAACAAAACTGGCTGGCCAAGTTGTTCCATGTAAAGCCCGCTTCCAAATTTATCTGCTTCTCCGTTTCGAGACGTACAGCAAGATTGGAGATTGCCAAGGTGCTCAAAGATTGGAAACGATATGGCATTAAAGATGTTCAGGTCGATAAGCAGAGGAACATAGTCTTTGGCAAAGTCGGCTCAGAAAACTGTAAGTCTTATTTGTGGGGTTTCTAAAACATATTACTGACACCAAATAGTCCTGAACTTAAAAGAGGTCTCATTCGCCGCTGAGATATTAACGATTTTCGAACATCTGGACCGTGGCAGAAAGACAAATCTCGCTGTAGCACGAATTACACAAGAAAGAGGAGCGGCAAGCAGCTTTCATAAGGTTGTAGAGACCTTAGATTCCGTCCTCCAAGTTCGTGGAGTTCTCGTCATGGACGAAGAAAAAAAGAGGATGATGGTGAGAACAGTAAACTCCATGATAACCGACACCGTTATTTCTTAAGCCCAAGCTCACGGCGTTCGCCAATTTTCGATATTCTATATCGTTAATACCCCACGATTTGGACATTTGCGTATGGGGATGTATCTCTCTACACTCACTCAAGATTGGACACACTCGAAATCCTGGTTTATCACATTGCAGTATTTGGATGATACCTGCTTTTTTTGTAGATATACTATGTTCAGTATAGTGAGTTTCTTTGGCATTTGCATAGAGTGGTGGATAGTTGAGTTGCGTTGCATGAAGGAGTTGTAAAAAGTAACTTAATATTCTTCACACAACAGCAAAAAAAAAGGGTAGAGATTATGATGGACGGAGGTCAAAAGGCGGTCCGAGTTTATTACCAAAGAGAGATGAGAAAACGTTGAAGATGTTTGATTTTCTTTTTACTTTCGAATAGGGGAAAAAGTGTTCTTTTCGCTCGTGTACTTAGGAAATCCAATTTCTTTGATTCATGTTGATGGATATATATTCATGCTTTTGGTGATGTGACCTGTACAGCTGGTATCTCATGGTGAAATTTTCTCATGGGACATGCTGAAATCCGTGATGATGCTTTTCCCCTCGAAATCCTACATAGTATACATAGGTATAAGTGCATAATCGAGACCTCTTTCACATGGAAGCTCTCATTCGACGCATCCAACAGATTCGACATTGGTTTAGCTGGCGAGACGTGGTAGATGTATAGATATACATTGCTATTAGGAGTTCCAGTTCCCATGATTGGATCTATTTGATCTCGTCACAGATTGAGTGATGTCGTGTTATGTTACTACCTCCTACGTAGGTAGGTACCTAGTAGGTATTTGATGCCAATAGCTCATTGGGAAAGAGGGATGCTGATCGTCATGGGATTAAGAATGTGATAATCTACTTAGTATGTAGGTATTTGAGTAAATATTCTTGAGGGTGATGATACTATCCAGCTCCCGATTATCGAGTACGTTTTTTTCCATCGTAGACGGTATTTTATACAACTTTCAAACTTATTATATAGAGTCAAAAGAAAGTAGATAGATACCTACACACTTGAATAAATAACAAGCATCTACAAAGCATTCCACCAAACTCCACAATCATGCATACCATACACCTACCTAGGTAGTTATCCCATCTCCACCACGAAATTCCTCGCTCTAGGTCAATACTAATCGACGCCTTGTGAATCAATCTATCCACATCCCCATTCCCATTCCCATCCCACAGCACCCAACCATTCATCTCCACCCCAGAAACGCCACCAAAACCACCAAAACGGTTATCACGCCAATGTTATGCATGCAATGCGATTCCCCATCCGAGTCGATCAATCCATCCTATGGGTACTATCTAGGTCCATGGGTAGTATACTTTACTCTCTACCGGAAAGGAAAGGTCATCTACATGGGAGACGGACGAGGCGGGGAAAAGGGGGGAATTAGTATACGAAGGATTTGTGTATTTTTCCGACGCCTAGGATTCGTTCTGCATATCATATCATATCATATCATATCATGGCGCCTCCACTCCACGAAAAATTGATTCTGAGGATATCCATTGGGTACCTAGTTCTGATGACTAAATTCTTGGGGTGATTACCTGTCAACTACCTAGGTAAACTTAAACCTGTGGCTTGATGCTGAATGATGCTGCATGCAGGTTTCCGTCTGTAATTCTCCATCATACCGTACCGGACGGTACCCCAGGATGAAGAGTGAGTGGAGTTATCGTAGCATAGCGCATCTTATTGTTACATCTTGCAAGACACACACAATCAATCGTCCTGCATATCCATACATATATCCATATTAAATAGATACATAATAGTAAGGCTTAGTGAGAACCATTGTGTCGGGACCCGGGATTGTGGTTGATTATGGGTAGGTATCTTCCTTTGACTACTGGCAAAGCCGTTCAATAATCCAATTGTTCCATTTCAAATCAGAGAATCGAAAATTATTCAAAGATTTATTCAATGCTATGAACTTTGCTGATTTTGTTGTTGATCGATTTATTATAGAATTTATTAGAATGATTAATTTTGGCCTCTTTTTTCTCCCCAATAGAGTCTACCCAGCTATGAAGACCTACCTTACCGAGCAAAATCGATGCCTAGGTGTATATACAGCATGGATATAATTCCAAAGTGAAGCTATGCATAATCAATAAATAATGTTAAAGGTTTTCTAAGGTATATACAATATATTGAGAATTTGTATAATTTATATAATCTTGCAACATAGAATTCTCTATACAACATACTTCATTTACATAAAATCAAAAACCCCGAATATCTAGGACTCCGAAAACTAGACCATCACGACCATGTCATCTGGTGTGGTTCTGCCTTTAGCTCATGCATCATCTCGAACAAGATAAATTCTGTGGTCCCGATTTACACAGCCTACGGTGCCACCGAAGCTGGCCCTCTTCCTCGAGTCTGGGAAGATCAGGAATACCATGAATGTATGACTTTCAGCCCGCTTGTTGGCGCGCAGTTTCGATACTATACGGACGATCTGTATGAGCTTGTCATTGTGAGAGACGACGCCTTATGTGTCTCTCAGAAGGTATTTTTCATATACCCGCATTTGACCCAACGGCCGAGTAAAAACTGGATGTCCACACATCCTACTAAGGAAGGCATGGTGAGTAAATTGAATCTTCCGTGTTCAAATTCTTCGCAAAAGCATCAGTAAGAACTCGCTGTGATAAAGAGATCTTTAAGCGATCTCTTTATCTCTTATATAATCTTAGTTCGAGCTAGTCTTGAACTAGGATGTCACGTGACATTCGTCACAATCTTTAATATTCTTAACTTTTATTTTTTATTTTATTTTTATTTTTATTTTTATTTTTATTTTTATTTTTATTTTTATTTTTATTTTTATTTTTATTTTTATTTTTATTTTATTTTTATTTTTATTTTTATTTTTATTTTTATTTTTATTTTTATTTTTATTTTTATTTTTATTTTTATTTTTATTTTTATTTTTATTTTTATTTTTATTTTTATTTTTATTTTTATTTTTATTTTTATTTTTATTTTTATTTTTATTTTTATTTTTATTTTATTTTTATTTTTATTTTATTCTTATCCTCTTTCTTTACTCTTTCCTTACAATTTCTTTTCCTTTCTCTCTCGGTTTTGTAATAAGAGTTACATAGAGTTAGTATCCATCTCATCTTCCATCTCATCTCCATCACATCTTCCTTCCACTCTCAACTACTTCACCAATAAATACCTACCTAACAAATACCTTGCCAGAACCCCCCCATCTCTCTCATCCACATCTTACAATCAGATCATACATACCTAATACCTAGCAAGTAGCCACAATATAATCCACAATCATTCAATTATTTCTGCAGCAAGCAAGTCCATTTATTGTAGAGTCTAAGAAATATCGAGGCTGGAAGAAGAAAAGCTAGCAGAATCGAATCAACCAATCTATTCGTCGATTGCCGATAGGTATAAAAGAGTCAAACAATGAGCCGACACTATTCAAACCATATAATCACCTTACGAATCTCGCTATCCGCAATCCATTTCACAATTTGTGTTGGTTTGACCTGGATTGAGATGATGTGATAGATTCTCAGGCACAAAAAGTAAAATGATCAAAATCTGATATCGCTAGCTAGCTTGCTCCAAGAAATCCTTCTTCACCCAACCCCCTTCCCGCTAATATCATAGATGGAACCCAATCCGCAACGTGAACGCGCGATCAAGCGTGCAAAACGCACCCATCACCTATCCCCGCATCGTATGCTCATCGCCCAACAGGGCAAGGAGATACAAAAAAAATAGAAGAGTAAATGGGGGAAGAAAAGAGACTTCTCACTCTCCATCCCCCAAATTGAATATAGAAGATAAACATACAAGCAAAACGCATTCAAAGGTATTTACCGAATCGATTCCCACGCCAAAGCTCCACCCAGGTTCCATTTCGCATCTCGCTTCCCAATGCTGTCCCATCGGAGCCAGGTACCCATTCATTTCCATCCCGCCCAAATCGAGATGTCGTACAGACATATCGACAAATCCGCAACTCCGAAACAAACTCTGATACGATACTACATTCCACACCAAGGCCCAGTTTCTGGCATTTTTTTGTAGAAAAAAAATAAAAAAAAATAAAAAAAATAGAAAGACATCGGTCAAAACGCTCAAGATTTCATGACCATGCTCAAAGAGAACCACATAACAACGCCACCGACCTCATCTTCAACTTTCTTAGAGTTGTGTGTTGTCCTATTCGAAAGGAGATGTCCGCCCAGCCGTACAGTATAAGTTATATCCCACATCATCCTCATCCCTAACCATCCTATCCAACCGCATATCTTCCAAATAGATTCCGAACGCCCATATCCTTTAGTGTCAAGGCGCCGAATGAATACCCATCCGCCGACCCAGGCTTGCACATTGGTTTGCATTTGTAGTGTGTGCTTGCCATATTGTTGAAATTTTCATTTCAGCAAAAGAAAAGAAAAGAAATCGACAAGTCATGAGAAAAAATTGTCACGTTCTTATGACAATTCCTTCTTTACCAACTCCGGGCTCTCGTCGTTGGTGGAATCACTCAAGATCTCAGATTTATCGACAGGTGATTGAGAACCTCTATTGGTATTCGCAGCGCCATTTGCAGCCTTTGTTCCGCAGCCTTTGACGAGTATGTGTCTCTGGTTTGGGGTTAGTCTGTGATGAAGGATAAACATATTGAAGGGAAGGAATACAAACCTTTAATGCATCTTTTCTCGAGAAACTCTTTTCGCAATGACCGCATGGGAATGGCTTCACAGATAAATGAATACGTTTATGACGTTTCAAATCGTGGTTGCGGTTGAAACATTGCGGACACTGATCGCATTTAAATGGACGGTCATTTTGAGGCATCTGTTGAGGATGATGGCTGCCATACATTGGTCCCGGCATTTGTTGATATCCCATATTGCCCATTCCACCAAGGAGTGCCATCTGACTACCAGGTTGGTGAACGTTCGACATGATAGGTGCGGCCAAGGTGGGGAGATTGTAATGTGAGTATGAAGGACGGGAAGGATAGCCTTGGTGAGGTGCGCCCATGGAAGAATGCGAGTGATGAGTTTGGATGGGAGAGATGCGGTTGGAAGGGGCGGAGGAGGAATTCGGAGATTGTTGTGTAGGTGATTGTTGGGCATAGGCGGGGAAATTTGATTGTTGAGGGGTGGATGAGGGGGGGTAGTAGTTTGGAGTTGGAGGTGCGCGTCCGCCATAGTTATCGGGGGCTGGCACGTTGCCCTGTTGGGGTGATTGAGAGGAGGATTGATGAAGGTTCATAAGATTGTGACTGGTCATATGTTGCTGCTGGGAGTTTTGTGGTGCAAGAGTGGGGAGATTCTGTTGTTGTCCACCTGAACCAGACATTGGGACTCCGGTAGAGAAGGGAGGAAGGCTCTCAAAGGTAGGTGGTGGCAGTCCTTCTGATGAAGTAGGAGAATGGGGAATTCGTGACCCTGGATAGCTACTCATGGAGGGCGAATATAGTGGTCTACTCATATAACTCTGCTGTTGTTGTTGCTGAGCATAAGGCGCACTCATCGGTGGCGCAGAACTAAATGCGAAGTTGTTTCCAGACTGAGTATTTGGCCAGAAAGCTGAAGGTTGATAGGGAGGTACGCCGGCCGTTGAACTACCCGAGCTACCACTGTTGACGCTGGATGCAAGAGGACTTAAGCCGTCATGCGGAACGCCAGCTGGAGGCGTTAATATATTGTTGACGACAGCAGGAACAGGCTGGGAAGAACTGTTTGTGGTTCCGTGAATATAGTTGTTGGATTGTTGTTGATATTTGTGATGGTGCATTCCAAGGGGTTCTGGAGGGGGAAGCTGGAAGTTGGGAAGATTGGATGCGGCGGGCCGGCGAGCTGTAAAGCTGACGGTCTCCATGATAATCGTGGTAGATTATTGGAAAGTCCACGATGAAGGATATAAAATAATGACGGCTCCTTACTTTTGCCGTAAATCACCAATTTCACTTTGTCGCGTGTGAAAAGTACTTGGTCCGGACGGGTAGATGCACAACCGAGGCGAGGGAACGAGGGAAGAAGTAGTGAAAAATGGGGAGTGGGAAGATTTCCTTCTTTTCCTAACTTGTTTTGCTTTACTTTGCTTGTGATTGTAGATGTGATAGGTGATTGTGACGACGCAAGAGAAGAAGAATCGAGTAAGAAGGAATACTTTTGAGTTAAAGAGCTCTCTTGATCTTTTTGAATAACTTGAGGAAGCCTCTGATTTTTGAATGGATGGATATATGGATGGATTTGAGCCCAAAAGACGGTGGGATATTGGAGATCAAGAGATCAGTCAAATCTCGTCGGTTCGTTAGGGATTTTGGTAGTGTATTTACTGGAATGGAGAATGTGGAGTTGTCGATCACCTGGATGGCGGCCGGGGAGGCGTCTGCTTGATTTATGTAGGTTATTGGGTCTGGGAAATGGTCTGTGCTGGTGGAGTAGTGTGGTGTGGTGTGGTATGTGGACTTTCGTAGGGTAGGGAAGTGTGGGTTGCAGATGGGTTTGGCTGGATCTTTCCTGGTCAGAGCTGGAGGGGTGAAGCAGTCCTTTTAATGGTGGTTTAATGCTTGATCGATTTGATTTGGTTAACTTTCCCGGGCGACCTCGTGGTAAAGGGAGTACCGCTTAGGGACGGGGGGAATGGTTTGGATCAAGTGAATAAATAGATAATCAATCAAAGTCGTTGGCAAATTGAATATAGATGATGGATTGGAGAAACGGAGATGTATAAGAATAAAGAAATAAAGAAATAGATATAGAAATAATGTAACCAGGAATATAACTAAACTACGTGGTATTGTATTGTGTATAGACCAATATAATATATCAAATAAATGCAATGCTATCAACTCGATGTTGAGCTCGCTGGTCGAATGGTAAAAGTAAAAATGATAAGGGGAAGTGCACTAGTATAAGGCTAGAGGAGCTTTCAGGAGTCCCAGGAGTCCCAGAAGTCCCAGGTGTCCCAGGTGTCCCAGGAGTCCCAGCTATTCCTGTATTGCCAAAATAAAATATAAAAGAGAGTTTCGCGGTTTGGGGCGATTAGATTAATTTAGTGTCATATGGCTGCCCAGGGTACCTCCGAGCTCATGGGAGCTAATAAGGCTAAGGGATCATATGAAATATTAGACTAGAGTGGAAAAAGACATGGGGTCCTGCGACTGCGATTGATTGGGACCGAGAGTCGATGGAGCGAGGGATGCGGTAAGGATCGAGGGTTGGTAGGTTTAAATGTTAGATGCTTATTAGATAGATGCTTAAGGGTTGTCGAGGAGTGATAGATTACAGATAGTAGTAGTATGCGGAGTAGCTTTGGAGTCTGGAGATTGGGCGAAGCTTCAAGGTTTCAGGTTATTATTTCTCGATGGAGAGTAGTTCAAGGAATATTGGGGTGATAGGATTCCGTTCTAGTATAGTGTGATATTGATTTGATTTTCCATTCTTTGCGTCATTCGATTGGTTGACGACGGAATGATTTGCTGGATATGACAGATTGTTTACGTGCAAGTAGGTCGGTCGTCTTTGATATAATTATTATTTGCGATCTTCGGTTGCTGCTTGTTGCTGATCCGGTTCCTTTCGATACCGGTCTGGGTCTAGTAGGGGATATCCGGATCCCATATGCGACGTCCAGCTGTATGTAGGATGTATATGTACTGACGTCCGAATGTGTGAAAGAGCAGCAGAGTCACAGGTAGATCGGACGAGTAGGCAAGCTGGATCCAAGATGAGATCGAACGAAGGGGTTTGTCACTTATATCATTTGACGAAGTGACATAGGGTTGAATTTTTAAGATCTCAGATAATATGATGGAATTATGAATATAGGATCGATGGATTAGGGATCAAATCATTCTCTTCGCTTCGTCTCGTCTCGTCTCGCCTCGTCTCGTCTTTCTATACTTGATTCAACAGCAGCTCTGGAATTGGAGTTGGACCCGAATTTCGACAGCTGTGCTTTGCTATGTTTCTGACATTTTCAAGGGTTGCTGCTGCTGCTGCTGCTGCTGAATAATTTTAAAGTGCTTACGTTCTTCAGAGTGATAGAGGTATTCCGACCTCGGATGTTCGCATTCAATATTCTACTTTCTTATTCTTCTTCTAGGTAGGTATAGGCATAGATAGATACCGTTCATTTATAAAATTGTATTGTACTACGATCGTACAGTTATCAAGAGAGGGGAATACCTATTCGTCCTCATATTGATTGGATCTTATTTATTCATTTTATTTCCCCTTTAATCATCAAATGTTTCCTATGTCTCTTTTTTCCTTCTTTCTTTCTTTTATGCGATTAACAAGGATTGCACTTGGTAAGATATGCATCACATTGCTTTTGATCGTTTCTTCTACTTTGTAGCTAATGAAAAGCTTGACTTTTCTATCATATGATGAAAAGACGGGACAGATACTGGGAGTTCTCCGTGGAGAGCACCAGAGACGGTATTGTATAGTATTACCAATTATCGTATGGTATTGCTGAATAGCTTCACAATATCTATTTACTAGTCGCTCTTGTCCCACTACCTACTCTGATGGTATTCTTCGAGCTCATACCAATATCCCCATACCAATAATGACCCCGTCGGCTCAAAACCACGCGATTACTGAAAGAGGTCTCGCCTGGAATGATACAGTTCAACTCATCGTTCCCCATGCTCAGTTACCAGGATTTCCCCCCAGCATTTTTTTCGGGCGTATGCGAGTATGTCCCAAAGGCGTTCTGGCTGAGCTATTTAGCTCGGGCGGCTTGAAGCCAAGGCGTGCGAAAAACAGGATGAATAAGAAAAAATTAACCTTGGGAACTTGGGGGGGGGAGGAAATGTCAGTTTGACCTGCACGTCTTGATTCTAATGCTCAAATTAAGGATTTCCAGACTTCTGGCTGGTGTGAGATCAAACTGGCTATAGCTTCTTTTTTTCACGATGCATATGATACGAAAAAACAACAACTTGTTATTTGGTTATTCTCATTCGAAATGATTACCATATATATATATATATATATATATTTTAGGTATCTAGCGATTAGCCTATCCTAAAATCCTAGAATCTTACATGAATGAATAGTAAGTAATAAGCTTGGGTGTACGAAAAGTCAATAGACTAGACCCTTCAAGTCGTAACATTTGTTCTCCTACGTCTCATTGTTCACGTTGTACACCAATTTTCCCGTCGTGCGTCTCTCTTGCTTCATCCTGTACAGCATTCGGAGAATGGGAAAAGATCTGGGCATGACCATCGGACTCGAGAAAATATGCAGCCTGCAGTTACAAGACCAGGGCCATGTATGTCAGTATCGATTGCGATGATCTGGGATGTTTTCTGTCATATTTGGGAATTGTCGTATAAGTATGAGTATGAGTATGATTATACGTATACTCTAGATTCTGTCATTTCCCAAGCGCTTCTTGAACGAATAAAAAACATAGGTGGCGCCCTCGAATGTGGTTTTCTTGGGATAGTACCAAGACAATTTGGGTAGTTGTCAAAGACATGTGTGGTGAGTGACAAAAGAAAACATCCGAGATACTTGAAGCTTGTACTTCATTAGGATGGTGTCGTGTTCGTGTTCATTTTCGATATTCATCGATCGTATCATTATATTTATCACCATCGTTATATTTCCTTCTTTTTTTTACTCGCCTTCACGGTATGTACTTGTGTTGAGTTACTATAAGTATTTGTATTTGTTCCTGTCTAGCAAACGCTTGACAAGGAACTTACTCACCTAGGTAAATAGTCAAGTATTTTTGGTCTAAAACATAGGTATACAGTACAAAACAATACATCTTAGTCAAGACTCAAAAATCTCAAATCTAAGAAGATAAAAATGTTTCCTCGAGACAAAAAAGAAAAGAAAAGAAAAGGACCAATCTGGAATTTTGGGATGCACTGACCAGGGGTCTAATTGATTGGCGTCTTTAAGCTTCGGGGACCACCCACATTGATCCTCGTTTTCATGTAAGCTTGTTTTTTATGGCTTACTCACTGCTGGGATTTGGGTATGGGTAGGGGGGGGGGGAGAAGGGGGGGAGGTGGTGGTGTTTGAAAGAGCAAAGTAAAATGGAAACGGGTTTGGATCTCATTAGACGATAGGATTCTTGAATAGTGAGTAGTCATCAAGCTGCTGATGAGTATTTTCTAAATTTTGGGGTCAGATATTGTGATAATCCTCCAAGTGTAGATCGTCGCTGCTACATATTTTAGTATCTGACTTGATATCTATCTATGGTGACTTGATGACATACATCCTATTCTTATCCATTTCTTTGGTCTAACTCAACAACGACAAAACATCCTTCGCTTCAAATCAATGAACAAAATGGCCTTTTCCCTTCTCCATATCTCCTGAAAGTACTCAGATGACCTTTCCATGATCAGGCAGCATTTAATGATCCTGAAATACATTTCAGCTGCTGTTCTGTCGAACATCCCATCCATATACCCATCAACCAAGTCTATCGAAAAGACTTGGCATACCGAGTAAACACAAATAAATAACCCTGAAACTGTTATACTGTCCCAGAATCTAATTCGTGATTTTAAACTTCAGCTCTACCCGCTAGACATACTCTTTCAGACGAGGAAATCTGAGCTTAGCGAGAGCACGTAAAGATGCTACATCGTAGACAACTCCAAAAATACACAATAATTGACATAGAGGGTCGGTGTTCACTGTTCAGCGATGTTCGCTCGGTGACCTTTGAAATGTTTCATTGGCTGAATCGTTTATTTTGCCTGATTGGGGTCTGGTGAGTTTGTGATGTGATAGATGGGGGTCTAGACCGCTTGTTTGAATCTGTGTTCAAAATGTTTACATCTCGATTTCGATACTATCTTACATGAGTCTGAGCTTCGATGTGATATGAGAATGGGATATTTTACTTTGTAGATGTTCCGATACCTTAGTTGATTGGAATGGGAAAAGAGAAGCATGTAATTATGTGAAGTCTGTATATGAGTACTGTGTGAACACGGAAAAGACCGAAGTGTCCTTATGAAGGTGCAGTACAAGTGCCAATCAAGTGAAGATGGTGCCCTGCCCAAGTAAAGGTGTTGTAATACACACCAACTCGCAAGAAAATCCATACAAGGCAGGTACCACAGTAACCCCCTCCAAAATACCAATAAGGCTATTCTCATCAAGAGAAGATAGATTTGTGGAATTCTCCAATGGTTCTTGGGTTCTTCTGTACCACATTTTGAAGCACAGTACCTGAATATCTACAACACTGGTATACGCCCAGTATTCTCCATCACTCGCATGTGCACATATGAGTTGGGTAGTATTTCTCGCTATCCACTTCCACAATCATCATCCGACGGTAGAGGCGACCGACCGGACGATCGATAGTATGTGCTAGTATGGGGGCTTCAGGTTTAATTTTGGGGTACGGTCGCTACACATCGCGGCTTACGGCTCATCCCTATCATTACCCTTCCAGTGGTTCCAACAGGCACAGTGGTCGTTCAATTCCGGGGTGAATGAAGGGGTAAATGAGAAAGCTAAGTAAAATCCAGTATTGATCATCCTACCTTATTAATCCTAGAGCGAACAAGCATATATTCATTCGCCTTTTACTGGGGATAGAAAAACGGGAAATCTCCAATTTGGACGGGAGTTAGCATTTGACTGTTGGACACTTCTCTTTACTCTTCCTTCGTCTCATTCTTTTGGTAGGTACGCACGATGTATCATGTAAGTAAGTACTGAAGTATCAAAACAGTAAGACGGCTTTGGCTTTCTCCATTTGAACCGGAATCATACCCTGGAATACTGATGCCTAACGTAAAAGCGCAGGAGGGGGAAACTTCCCGTTTCCTCGTATCACCAACATTCTCGAGATTCGAGGTAATCAATGCCTGAATTGATCCGATTGATCGACTCTACATGCATGATATCCCACTCCCGATTATCACTTCTTTTTGCTTGGGGAGGGGAAATGCCAATACAATCAATTTCTGGAGCAGATGATGATGTCGATAAACAGTAAGTAATAAATTCCTACTGAACGACCAACTACCTGTAGAACTTTATACGGATTTTTCAACTCGAAATGTTTTTGAATCTTAGATTTATTAAATGATTTTTTGATATAATTGAAAAAAATATTATTATTAATAAAAATATTGAAAAGGGAAATGAAAATGAAAATAAATTATTAAATTTATTACAAAAAGATTATAAAGATTATAAAGATTATAAAGATTATAAAGATTATAAAGATTATAAAGATTATAAAGATTATAAAGATTATAAAGATTATAAAGATTATAAAGATTATAAAGATTATAAAGATTATAAAGATTATAAAGATTATAAAGATTATAAAGATTAGATAATAAATTCAAAATTCAAAAATTATCTTGGGTTGAAAGATCTATATAAAGTGCTATACCTACCAATAGTAGGATGATACGAGTAGGATGATTAATTACCATTATCCTTATTCTGATGATCGTACATCAATACTTACTAACCCTATCTTAAATCCAACTCAAGGCGAAAATCCTTTGACCATACCTTTCTAGCTACTATAGATCCGCTATAGTATACAACATGACATCCCTAGGAATTTTCAGCTTACATTCGTAACTGCAACACGCTTCTCCTATACACATTCGGTACCCGGCTGTTGCATTGCAGTTTCTCACTGCATGCTTTACATACTCTATGTATGCATGGTAAAGAGAAGGGTTTGATGGAGACATAAGCGATGCCATTCATCAAGCTTTCTTTCAGCAGCCCTTCCCAGCAAAGCGGGTGTGGCAGATGTGGTTTTTGAATTTTCCCACATCTGGTGGCTTTCCACCTTTTCCATCGATGGCTTTTCTACAGATACTCTAAATTATACCCATGGACCTTCCAGAAGATTGACAAGGAAAAAATCGTGGGAGTGCCCGTCATGTACCACTGCATTTCGGAATCCTGCTGAATACATTACAATTAACCTCCTTCAGGATGGTTTGTTGCGAGCGTCTGCTTACACCACCACCCTTCCAAACTTTGAGCTCCGAAGACTTACATGAATCTCGTCTATGGCTCCCTGCTAGTGCTGCAGACTTTTTCGACATTACTTGAGGAGCCGCGTACATTTCCCTATAAAAATAAACAAGAACAGGTCTTGGCGCCAGACTCCAAATGATTTGCCAACTACAGGTCAGGATTCACACGATGGTAGTACAAGATTGGAGATTTTTTTTCTGGCACTGTAAAAGTGCTTTGATGGTGAGATGTCATAGACGCATCCTGGAATGCCATGTGTACTGAACGTCTATTATGGCTTCTAGGCTGCAATCTTGTGGATATATCCTGGGGCAAATAAGCCTAGATGCAGATGAAGGGGGTCTAATTACATACCGCTTTTCTTCGCCCCCGATAATCTCCTTCAATATAAGACTTGTGTCGGTTGATTTATTTGGCATCATTAGTTTTTAGCACAAATTTTTGATTTGCTTGGTTACCTAAGTAGGCGTCGAATACATCGGAGATTATTGAAGAATTTACTAGAAATAGATACATTTCCTAAGTACATTGGACACAGAATATAGCCGCTGCGTTGGTTACAAAGGTACCTGGCACCTATGAAATGACATTTGCGGCTGCGAATAGTATTAGACTGGTACCACTGAGCTAGTTCTGAACTTGTGAATTGGGTGATTAGTTTACCTATGTAATTAATATCCCGATGTCACTGTCACACTCTTTGGCTGAAGCATACCTTTGTACGCCTTGAATGTGAAAGAAGGAAGGGGGAGCGAAAGCGAGAAGGGAAGCCACCATTCACTGGCATGTCAATGTAGAGAAACCCACGTTCTTGTTACGGGTGGAAATCATGAGATGCATTGGATTGACAGCTTCATTGCGGGGGAAAAGCTGAAAGGACGAGACACTGACAGATGCACATGGTCACTGTGACACTTCAAGGTTCATCGTTGTTGTATTCTATGTTTCCGAAATCATACTACGCTTCTATTTCAATATGTTCAAGATACGCTAGCACTGTCTTGTAAAATTATGAAATCCATCCTATGACACTTTGCCAACATGAAGTAGCACATTCCAAATGGGTCATGCATTCAAAGGAAAATGCCGGTCTCATATTTCAAATGGAACGCCAAAAGTCAGCCGCACCGTGTATACTTGCAGAGGACGGTGGGAAGCCTTCCGGAACACCTGACAGTGGTGGGATGGGCTGATAACGGTGAAGTATACCTGATGGTGGGTGTAATATGCTACTTGCTTCAAGGAGAAATAGAAAATTGAAATCTCCATCCGACACGCATCATCCGATTCCAAGGCCCCAACTCATTCACTCCTTACTGTTTATTAGAAGGGGGAATTTGATTTGAAAGCACGGGTACAAAGTTCACACGTCTGGGCTTGTTACTTAACGGGCCCCGTGAGTTTAAAGGGCGGAATGATCATGCATTCCTTTCATGAAACGCCCTGTGACATAGAGAATGGCCTCGAATTTGTGGCTACATGAAATTCTTTGAATGCCTAGTAGAGAAGATCCGGAAACCTGTCGATGATAATACGCCAGGCCAGTTCAGTGATTGAACCCAGAATAGTAGGGCGAGAGATGTGACAAACCGTTTCTTTCACCTGATTGACTTGTGGTCCTGCTAGCAGCTACATGAAGGGAAGAATTGGAATGCAATCAATGTGCCCACTGAGCCGGAGGTTGCTCAGTCTCGTATAATTAGATTTTATGTTGCTGATATGGTAAGTGAGCTCGAAACAACCATTCCAGCACTCGAGAGTCGAGACTAACAATTTGCAAGGAAGATGTCAACACTTGTTATTCTGGTTATGCCGAAAAGACACTCGGGTTGAAGAATTTTTGACGTTTTTCAAATAGTCAATGATGCCATCGATCACATCACGCTACGCATCCTCCTCAACTCAGACCGTCTGTCGCTTCATAGTGAAGGGGTTTCCTTTCGGCCACGCTACCTCAATACCTACCGAAACCGCCAGGCAAGACTGGAATAGACAGTGCGGAAACTACCGCTTCGACCAGACTGTCGGAACGTGAGAGGAGATTCTTGTCATTGATTGGTCACTGGGAACGACAACCGGAAAATTCCCATATGGTTGAAATAAATGTACATTGTATTCGTTGGTTTGTATCCAAGCGCTTCTCGGCGTGCCAAACTGTCATGCTAACACGGAAATTTCAGAATCGTATCATCGTGCTCAACTAGCAACTTCCTTCAAGCATCGAAGAATTATCAACAAGGCCGATGCTAACTCCCAAAGCGATATATCTCCGAACCGTTTTGCTGCAAAGCATGGAACGATCCGGGCTAGATATGTCACATACCATCCACCCATGTGATTTCACCTCGACTCCCCCAGTCAGCTTGCCTCGTGTCTTGAACAATCCACCAGTCTGGTACTCATACTATTGACTAGCACAGGAACAAAAGGCCTATTAACCGGTAGATGGCTGTTTTTGGCATTAGAAGGCTTTCGGCGTGGCCGCTAGCTAGGAAGGATATAGTATCAAGCATGCATCAACTTGTCATTACCCCAATATTTCCCACCCACGTCCACTTTCCTCACTTGGAAATTCTGCTATGTCCCTGCACTGCCCCGTGTTCAGCATCGTGTGCGGTGTCTATATGCACGCTTGTGAGTATTTGCACTTAGTCCCACGATAGCGTTGCTAACTCAAGTCTAACGAAAACGCCGAACATACCAGAAAAACCCCGAACAAGACACAATCTGGAGAAAGCCCGAGCTTACTGGTGTAGGTTGTCGCTCCCCTTTTCCTCACTATTTACCTGGCATTTAGTATTTACACTTTCGAAACTAAATTTCATGCATGCACCGTGCGGTCAGTCCGAGTCTAGATCTCAGTAGATCCATCGGCAGCTCTGATTCAGCGTCGGGACTTCGCCTCCCCTGGTCAAAGCCATTGTCAACGTGGTGAGATCTAGATCATCGAACCACCAGGTTGGATTTGTACCCATCTTCTTTTCTTCTTCTTCTTATTACGGTCGTCTCCGGAGCTAGCGTCGCTATCGATCAAGATTTCAGTGCCTGCACTTAAACAGTCGGTGGTAAAGTCTCAAGCTAGACTGAACAACATATCTAGGTAATCCCAGTCAAAGCTAAATGCCCAAAAGTATTTGAATTGACAAGCGCCCACCGCGTGCGTGAATTTCAGGTTGAGCTCCCTGTTAGTGTTTTTTTGTTTCTAGTACATGACGGCCGCCGGTGGGAAGAGTCTGAACGCACACACACACGCTAACCGTAGCCAGACTGCTGGGAATTGTTGTACATATCTAGGTAGCGTGTCACTGGGCAGTCTGAGGCTGTGCAATCAATAGTCACTCGTGAGGGGAATACTTTGTCGTTATTTGTCCCCAATACGAGATGATAAGCAACGATTACTAATTGTTCAACATTTGAATTTCCTTTTTTGTCATTTGTATATAAGTGTCGTTCTAGTATGTACAAAGTATGGAAGGGAAATTAGGGTGCGGATGCGGATGCGGATGAGCTATGAACATTGTGCGTTCGAACTGGAGTCGTTGTTCTCACTCGAAGGTTCTCACTCGAAGGTTTTCACTCGAAGGCACTCACTCTCACTTGAAGAAAGTAAAATCGGTCGATTAATGTTGTTGTATTCCTCCCTTCCTATCTCCCTGAAGGGTCCCTGAAGGGATCTAAAATCAATCAGAATTCATTTCGCTGTAATTCCATTTCCATCGCTGTTCCCTATCATACTGACCTGTAACTTTCATTATTTGATATCGATTCCATTTTCTCTCACATGATACATCTCTATCTGATCTTCTTCATTCTCGCCACAATTGCTGAGCTATTCTCACACCCCAAGCATCACCTAATACCAAGAAAGTGGGCATGCAGAAGAAGCTAATGTCACACCCACGGAAATATATCTACACTCCATCAGTTCATTTGGCACCTGAACCGATCATTATCATCTTCAGGTTCATCAAATGCACAAAGTCTTCTTGAAGGAATTGCAGCACTGAATGAGTTATATCAATAAGAATCAATATCGATCAGATCTATACAGTTCTCATCATTTCTTTCAAACCACATTCCTGACTCCTGTTTGAAAATGATGTGTATACGATGAACAGCCTTCTCAGGTCAAGTATAGGAAAAAGCAAGATTCTGTTCTGTTTTAAGGCCGAGATGACTTTAATCAATAATCATCGAATCTGGGTGCTTTGAGGTTCCGGACTTTCTGTTCACTATATAAGAAAGGCAGTTCGGAGCAAGTAGGCATCAAAAAGTTACATGTATTTCAATAAAGAACTAGAATACACCAGCGGCAATGTTAAGCGCTCGTTTGTGTTTCACACAAAGATTGTCGGGAAAGTTCCACGAGTTCCTCTTAACAGGGTATCCGGCAATCATGGGCCCGAATATGTATATGCTTCTAGGTTTTTGTCGAAGGGCTACTAGGCAACTACTTCTTGCAGGAATGTGAAGATGCTCAGAAGAGGGATGAATGCTTTTGGACCTCGATTGCAGAGAAGCTCACCATTTTCAAAAGTCCCCGGATCGATAGTCACCATGTAGCACGCCTCACAAACATATTCTAATCAAAAGTGTGCATGTAAATACTCACATTTTGTGTTATCCATCTTGGTTCAACTATCGACCGTCATTTAGACTCAGATTCATGTACTTTGTGCGTGGAGTAGGTTGTGCCTAGCTTCTGGATGCTGGGATTGGAATGGTTATGATTCTACGAGTGTAGTTGGTAGCAGACAATTGTATATTAAAGCCTTCTTATTTCGAGTCGTTTCTCGGAACTAAACGGAAAGGAGGGAGCGAGAGGGAAGTGACGATGAGATTCGGTATGTCTCGCTTGTCGAAGTTTTGTTTCGCATTCGAGGTAATTGTCGATGCTTGATTTATAGACTGTCTTGAGGTTTTACAACAGGAAAGTTTACGAAATTACGCCTGGACTTTTGGAGAGGTCAAACATGGCGATTGAATGATCATTTTGTAAGGAGACATCTAATGAAGCTCAAATGGGGAGAGATATTGGTGCTCGACCAATGAGCCTATCTGGTATTGAAAGAAAATAGTAGTTCGTGGAAAAAATTCTTTATCCATCAATCTGATCCTCCGTGTTAGCTGATTCTTGAACGATGCCGAAACACAGATTTGTCCAATCCTTCCCATTCTCAAAGGGACTTCCAATTTATATCCACCTATCCTACACAACACAAATTTTTATCTTCATCTAAACCCGAAAATTCAAGGAGTATATCTCATCCATTTCATTCCGTCCCATTTAGTAGCACAGTTATGGGCTCCCTTGCATCAAGTCAATTCAAGATATCCGATCTGTCGTAGCCAATTTATATTCCGGACACCATTCATCCAAGCTCATCATGTGTTGCTGGATGTATCTTGTAGGTTGATGGAGGCCTGTTTGGCTCGAGTATTAGTTTCTGTACTTGTTCTCATATCCAAGAGAGAAGAAATAGAGAAAACAAAAAGCCAAAGAAGAAAAGGGGGATCAGTACCTAGAGGATGGGGATGATCAATTGTCTCCACTGCGAATGTTCTTGCAATCTCCATACTCGGTAAATTAATCCCATCCTCAATACCCTCCTCAATCTCTCGATCTTGTAGGTCCTTGAACCTAAGACCGCACATTTATTAGCACCATATAGATCATCTGTCTCAACTCCAACCCCACCAAAACTCACCTAGCGTAAAACCACTGATCCTCCGCCGGATGCGGATTATCACTATACTTCCACTCATCCAACACCCTCAAGATAGTCTTCCTACTCCTCATACTCAAGCCGCCATTATATCCCTGCCCGAACTTCGGTTCGATAGGCGCACCAATCAAATCATATTCCATAAAATCATCTACACTCCTCGCGGCATTCGCACACAACATGCTATCCGACTGAAACAGCAGAATGTGTTCTGCGGGCGCCAGATCCTCCCACAGCCAACGCGTGGTCAGAAACGCAGACACGGAATCCCAGTTGTAGAACCAGGTGCCGGCCGCAAGCGAGCGCACGATAATGCGGCCTGCGTGCTGGTGGCGGAGCAGCGCGGCAGAGGTGGAAAAGGATCCGAAGTTCTCCGCGGACGTGTAGATGATGAGCGGCCAGGTCGGTCCGAGGACAGCGCTGAAATGGAGAATGAGAGGAATGATGTTGCCGGAGCGTCGGGTCTCGATTATCACGGCTACCTTGTTGCTGGTTGTTAGATTTGCGGTAGGGGGCTGGGGCTTTGCTCCGAAATCTTCTGACGAGAGTGTTGATGTGAGATCGTGGTGAGCTACATCAGTTGAGTTATCGGCCCCAAAGCTGACACTCCATGGATTTCCATCGTTTCTCGAGTGCTCGATTGCAGTTCGGACAAACAAGATGAAAATCGTGAGATAGATGACTGGAAAGAGCAGTTTTCGAGGTTTGGCCTTGAGGAAGTTTTCTTTGGCCGTGCTGATGTTGTAGTTACCCAACATAGCTATCCCGAATTATGTAAATGTAGATGGAAGATCCAAGCAGCTCCTGAGATTTGTAACTGTATAAATTGAAATTTATTTCCCCTATTCTAGGGATGATGTGCTTGAAATACGCCATGCCGCATTCAGAGTTTCCTTCTTCTCCAAATTCGGAAATATGTGTATCTGAGACAATTTCATGCGAGGCTTTCAGTAAATATGATAATGATAATGATAATGATATACATGGATTTAAACTCCTTACTGTTAGGAATAAGTAACTCTTGTGATGGCTCTCTCTTTCTCCTTTGAGGCGCATCATATTTTCAAAAGAAAAATCACACATGAACATTGTCTCGACTAAGAAAGACTGACATTTTCCAAATGTCGGATTTCTTCACTCTTTTCTCTTTCCTTTTCGCGTGAACTAGACGAGACTTTCAAAAGCTTCTCTCAGTATGCTTTCCAAACATCTGTTTGGTAATCAACGTGTTCATTCGCATTTGGCTTTATTTTTCGTCTTGTTTGAAATCCTTCGCAACTTTCGGAACTTTCGTCGTTTTCGTCATTTTCGCAACCCCGTGATGTTTTCCGAGAACAGAGCATATGCTCACACATTAAGCTACCACCTTCCCGCACAAAGCTCAATCTTTTTGTAATGCATCATACAGTCGTGTTTGCATTCATTCGAAGTTTTATTTTCTCTGAACAACTACTCTTGTGCTCGACGCATTTGTCGATTTCAAGTCACAATGACTTTGTTTCTGGGAACAGTTATTGTACAGCTATCGTGCTGGATTTGTAGAAAATACCAACATGTTTTATAATCTAGAATACTCTGCTATAATGATTCTCTCCTGCTCATCAGGAATCTTGAATCTGATTTTCGGAAAGCCTGCTTGATCCACTGCCATTTTTGACCCTGCAATCATGGTGACTAGATATCACAATTTTATTATTGCATTTTTGTTGTTTGTTTGGGTGATGTATTATGGAAATTCGATATCGGGGAAAGTATATTTGAATGATGGCAAAAGAATCAATGGTGGGGAAAGAAAGGACAGGGGAAGTGTGAAGTTCCCATCGTCAATGATTGGTGGTGAGGATGAAGGGGGATTCAAAAGAGTAGGTTGGCGCGGGGGTGGTGGAAGTGTCGGAGCAGGAAATAGAGAATCAGAGGGGAGTAAATTAGGAAGACTAGAAGAAATTGGAATGGGAAGGGGGAAAAGTGCACCTGGTGATGCCAGTCCGCATGAGGAGAAAGTATTGAAAGAGGAGAAGGAGAAGAAAAGATTAAGAGAGGAGAAGGAAGCGGACGACAAAAAGATTCAGGAGGAAAAGAAAGAGCAGGAGAGGAAAGCAAAAGAGGAGCAAGAAAGAAAAAAGAACGAAGAAGAAGAGGAAGATACTGGGGGAAATGTGAGTGGGGAGGAAGAAATGGAGCGTGAAATGCCCGAGGAGGAAGACATCAATCATGAGGATACGAACAATAACGAAGTAGAAAAAGTGAATGGCGAACACAAGCTCCTCGCTCTCCGTTCACTTTGCGAAACCACCGCATTCCAGCCTGGGCTCTACCTCCAGTGTCACTCCTCGTGTGGTCCTAACTCTACGTCCATCTGCGGTGGTCTAAACAATGCCCGTAATCGTATACAAACCTGTCTTCGTTTGGCCCTAGACCTCGGTTCCGGAATCATTATTCCCACAGTGCAATCGCATCGCAACGCCGAGAACCTTGTTGACTACGGCGACACCACTGATAATACTCTATGTCCAGACGTATATTGGGATATTGAGTATCTTCTCCAGGAAATGAGTTCCGCATGCCCAGAGCTTAAAGTCCGACGATGTGGGGATATTTCTGGAATAGACGAGGATAGAATCATACAGATGAAGAAGAGAGAACATGGAGATGCCAGTCACCACATTGGCACGTTCAGAGCTACAGTAAACGAGCATTTGGAATCTCTTTCCCTCGCACCCATCTCAGCCGACAATCCAGTTGCAGTTGGCTTTGGCGATACAATATATGCATATAATTATACATATGACTCGGAACAAGCTCTACAAAAAGAGCTCTTCCGTACCCTAAGATCCAATCGGAAGTTACTCGATCTCGGATCGAGGCTTCGATATAGTCCCGAGTTACGTGATGGATATATCGGAATTCACTTCCGGGGTGAAAGCGACTGGCCCCAAAGTTTTGGTTCACGGGAAGATCAAATGAATTTTTTCACACAAGAAATCGAGCTTGCATCTACTGCCCAAGGGGCTGCCGAGGGCATTAAGACCATATATATGAGCTGCGGGGATGAGGCAGCCATCTCAGCTTTTCGTGAGCCCCTTTCAGCACTCGGGTATCGGGTGTATGATAAGTGGAATTTGGCATCATCTCTCTCCGACCCGTCTTTGATATTAGAAGAGATGGAATTCGACATCATAGCTATTGTTGACTATGCTGTGTTGGTTGAGGCAGCACTTTTCCTCGGGGTGTGGATGTCGACATTTTCCCAAACCATTGCATATGCGCGTACGGTGGAGCTCGAGGAGGACTACTGGGAGACATATGTCAATCCAGGAAGTAGAAGGGATGGACTGACGAGATTGTGGGACCAGGCGCCTGCTTTGAAAGGAGATACAACGACTAAGATATTAGTCGTCAACACGGGCGGGTTCAATAATATGGATTCTTACCCGTGAGAGTAGCGAGTAGAGACTTTGATTTGAGATTTGAGGAGTAGATGAATGAATATGATTTTGTGTAATATAAGAAGAATTAGCTACATTGTTCATGCAGACAGCCCTTCATATCATCCGTCTTAAAATTCTTGATCGGAAACGGACCTCCTGCTTTATGTCCGGTATCAAATTGCAACGTCAAACCTTTGTATTGAAGCACTGGAGTCAATGTGTGTTTGCTAGCCCATCGAACCAGGAAAAAGAGTGGTAAAAATTAAAATAAATTCATCATTATATTATTATACCATGCTAGCCAATCTACAATATACCCTCCTCCGATGTTAGGATATATTCCATATAATCCACATATATGCACTTGAGGTATGTTCAGGATATATCAGACACTCCACGCTAGTGTTAGATAATGTATCGAAATGGCCAACTTTGGTATTGCATGTGAGCCTCTTTCATCATGATGTTGTATCTTCACACATCGTTTATGCTTGATCTGTACGTATATGAAAGCACCGGAATGTCCTGAAAAGATAGCGATCAAGAACGGCTGTTGTGACTCTTCCATTCATTCCTGCTGCAACTGACCGTGGCCGTGGACTTCAAGTGACAACGAATTTCCCAGGAATTGCCGGCTTGGTCACAGGCACAGATAACCCCCCCTGTGAGCTATAGTGCTCTTGGACAATAGGCCTGTTGTTCCAGGGGAACTCTAGGAAGCCTTTTTATTTCTGAATTTCTTTTGAATATCCTCCTCCGTAAACTTGCGGGTCTTCGTCCTCAGCATGGCTGCCAGCTCCTCTTTGCTCTTCCCAATATTTTCCCCTGTCGGAACGAGACATCCAGCAAGATGCTCATAATCCTTCTGCATCAGTTTGATGAACATCATAATGTAATCGATATTTTGGAAGACGAGAGCTTTGCCAGAATCGTACTTTTGTTTTCCTTTCAGGTAACTGAGTGGTTGATCGCGCCAATGTCGAAGTGGATTGAGATGATGGGCCGTATGCCAACCGTCGTTGAAGCAGTTTCGGTTGCTCTGCAAAACAAGAAATTAGCTATGAATCTAAACAGTGCCATGAACTCAAGAAATGGTGTCTTACCGCCACATCAATCAGAACAATGGATGATCTGTAATCCGAATCGGGATCAATTTCATCAACCAATGCATGCTGACCCCAGTTCCCTACCATCAATCCAATTCGCATTTGCATGAAGGGTATCAACAATACAAATAGGGTTGGCCAGAAGTTCAATCTAGCCATCACATACATGCCCACATATGAGCCGATCTCCCAGAAGAGCACCTCGCACGCTAATCTTATTTTATTAGTCCGGAAAAAGTACAATGGGAGCTCAAGCCAGATGAAGAACATAAAGCGACCCCAGTACTTCAGAAAATCAATTATATCATCTCGTTGATACCGCAAAGTCGAAGAAAGATCGTCTGGTCCATTGCCCTCAACATGATGACATTTGATATGGTGGTAGTAATAAGAATGTAATGTATGACCCATGAGGGGTTCAAGGAGGTATGGAAACGTTTGGTCGAGCCATGCGTATTTCTTTACCAAAACTCCGTTGTTATGAATATGGTTGTGAAGCATAAGGGTGAAAGGTCCGCAGTAAAGTGCCTGCATGATCCAATGGCAGAAGCCATGTATCAATGAGAACCTGTTGTATAAAATTATAGCACTCGGGACCGACGTGCAAAGGTAAAGGATGATATGTGTGAGGAAGACAACATCTGTTGGTCGACGTACTACTCCTTTCGCCCATTGTACATATGGCTCCAGTATATATTGGTATAAAGGACGAGGGAGGCGTTCAAGATCTTCTTGATCCCAACTTGTAAATACTGTAGGTTGAAATTTTTCGTTGCTCTCATCGTTGAGTGCTTCTAAAATCGAGATTTGCTCGTCGATTTGAGCTTGGCTTTCTTGACTTGCAGGAGTGTCCGAGGGATTGGCTTTGTTACTTTTTTGCACATCTTTTAGTAGTAACTCAAGCACTCTTCGATCGGGTTGAGTTAAGTTGGGATTCATGGCTTGGAGATCCATGATGTTGTAGAGAATTGGTTGTTAACCAAAATTATTTGGGATCGAAGGACATGAATGAATATTTGTATTAAAAGGGATCTCTTTGGGACCATAATTTTGCGATTGAACTAGCAGATTCACCTACCTAGGTAGCATTGTGAAAATCGCAAATACCCTTAATTCTCTATGAAGACCCACCGTGAGAAGATCAGGGTCTAAACCATAATTACCTATTATCACCCATATCGCGCGGTTTCTATTATTGCTTCATCTAGACCGGGAGCCCCTTTACATGCGTATATGCACGTGAAGTCGATGTTTTGGTGGACTTTGTGACGGAAAAAGGATAATTAGTAGTATCATCATAAACAACTTACTTTGACCGCTCTGTGCCTATCTATACCTTAGGCAGAGATGTGCGGTGGCAACTTTGTAGAGAATTCTCCAAAGAATGGGAGTCCTCGATTGCAATCTGTTTGGTGCAAAACATAAGAAGAATTGAAACAAGAGCTCGAGAATGGATACTGTGGAAAGACTGCCGGCCGAGCTATCACAGCTATGGATCTCGATATGGATAAGGATAGAAGCTGTGAAACGGACCATGCTTAGTAAGGCACACTCGAGGCATAGTGGCATAATCCGGCGGGGCAATCACGTGTTTGGTACTCCTCGAGGTACTCGTAGAGGGATCATGGAAATGAAGGAAAAAGGAAACAGGAGAGAAGTTTCCTAAATAAATCTCACCTACTACGAATTGTTAATTGATAATACTATTTGCTTTATGCCAATTATTGACAAGCCTATACGAATTGACCGGCAAGTTCATGTCTTGAGAGGTTGTCGACAAGGGGATATAATCATATTTAATTTAATCATCGTCTTTCTCCTATTTTACAACTTCTTCCTCAAGCAAACCTATGTGTATATCTACATTTATATATATACGCACGGCAATGCTAATGCTAATGCTGTAAATTGCTCAATCCGCTCCAGCCCATTTATGAGTACATCGCTATATATAAATAACAATGACCCTAGCCATCAATATCGCTATGCATGGTATCAATGCATTCTTCGTCACCGTCCTTACAATTATTTTCTCTTTTTGTTGCTTATTTCTTGTAATCCTCTGGTCCAACCATCAACTCCGGTCTAACCAACTTATCGAAATCCTCTTCACTCAAAGCCTTCAACTCCATGGCTGATTCCTTCAAGGTCAATCCCTTCTTGTGGGCATTCTTGGCCACTTTGCTGGCCATATCGTAACCAATCTTTGGGTTCAGACATGTGACTAACATGAGACTATTGAGAGTTTTGTTAATACTTGTTATTTTCAGGCTCGATCAAAGGGGAAGATGGAATTAATAAGTGAAATCGGTATACGCACGATTCTTTCAAGATACTTTGAATCTTCTCCTCATTGGCTTGTAATCCAACCACCAAGTTCTTTTCAAAGCTTCTCATTCCGTCACTCAAGATTCTAATGCTGTGCAACAAATTTCTAATGACCAATGGCTTGAAAACGTTCAATTCAAACTGGCCGTTCATACCACCAATGGTTGTAGCAGTACCGTTTCCAATGACCTGGGCGCAAACCATAGTAATGGCCTCGCATTGGGTTGGGTTGACTTTACCCGGCATGATCGAACTTCCGGGCTCGTTTTCTGGAAGGGCAAGTTCGCCGAGGCCACATCGAGGGCCGGATCCAAGATATCGGATATCTTGGGCAATCTTGAAGAGGGATGAGGCGAGGGTGGTGAGGGATCCAGAAGCTTGAACGATTGCATCATGAGCTGCAAGAGCTTCGAATTTGTTAGGTGCAGTGGTGAATTGTGTTCCGGTCATCTTAGTAACCTCTTCTGCGACAGCTTCTGCGAATCCCTTGAAAGTGTTGATACCAGTACCTACAGCAGTTCCTCCTTGCGCTAAGAGTCTAAGGTGGGGTAGGGATGATTCGACACGCTCGATACCATAATCAAGTTGTGCGACATATCCGGAAAACTCCTGGGCGAGGGTAAGAGGAGTTGCATCCTGCAAATGAGTTCGTCCAATCTTGATAATATTCTTTGCCTCAAATTCATCCACTTTAGCTTGGAGAGCATCTCGTAATGACTTAGTCGCAGGAAGGAGCTCATTCTCGATTTCGAGGACTGCAGCAATGTGCATAACAGTAGGGAAGGTATCGTTTGAAGAAGCTGACATGTTAACGTGATCGTTAGGGTGAACTGGTTTCTTGCTTCCCATGGTTCCGCCCAAAATTTCAATAGCTCGGTTCGAGATAACCTCATTAGCATTCATATTTGACTGGGTTCCAGAGCCGGTTTGCCAGACGACGAGAGGGAAATGATCGAGCAGCTTAAGATCCGCGACTTCCTTGGCAGCTTCTTGAATAGCCTTTCCGAGCTTTGGGTCTGTCGAGATTTCGTCAGCTCATGTCCTAACGTGTCTCTCTTTTCATGTAGGCGTACCTAGACCAAATTTCATGTTGACAGTTGCAGCCGCGCCCTTCAAAATACCAAAAGCCTTGATAATTGGGGGAGGCATGCGATCTTGAGGCTGGTTTATCTTGAAGTTCTCCAACGAACGCTCAGTCTGCGCTCCCCAATATTTGTCCGAGGGGACCTCGACGTTTCCAAAGGCATCGGATTCAGTTCTTGTTTGTGACATATTGTATGCAGTTGCGTGGAAATTTCTTTGCAGACGAGGAAACGAAGAGTGCAAGCTCTTAAGCTTATATGATGAAGGAGAACAATTGAGGACCCGAGTGGCAGATTTGCTCGTGATGTTGACGGCATTCGCGGGGGAGGTGGAGGTGGTGAATGTACGAGCTATTGCCCGAGGCAACGGAGCTCGAAGTGTGGATGTCCGGAGCATTGTGACTGTTCCAAAAAACTACAAAATCTTACAAAATTGCAAATTCGTTCAATTTCACTCAATTGAAATCTTGGGGACACCCGTACTTAAATCAATTGCAGTTAAGAATTGCTAAGAGCCAGTAGTGGGCACGGAGGGTGGGTATCATAGCAAGTCAAAAAATTATGGACTCCAAAAGTTTCACCCGCCATAAAAATCGTCTTGGCGGGAACTATCGGCATCGGGACATTCCGGTATTGCCGCTGTGTTGAAGATAATTCTTACGTAATAATCATTTGCTCGAGTACTTGAACAAAATGAAGGACATGTACTGTATGTAGCGAGGACAACGATACAGTACCCAAATTCCTAGAGTTAGGAATGCTACGGCACAAAAATGAGGTCCAAGTCTTCTGATTTCCATATTGTCATTCGTTATTCGCCTTAATCTCTTGTGTATTCCAGATAGCGAGGTGCTTGAGGCTTGAGCACAAGGAATTTCGATGCCCTTTCTTCACCATCAACCATTCTCGCCAGCAAAGCATTCAACGTGCACGTAACAACTCCAAGATCCCCCTCTCTCATCCTCAAATACGACACTGCAACCCTATTTCTCACATCAAAGATTTCCTCTTTCTCATATTCCGTCTTTCTCCATCTGGAGATACAGGAATCAATAGCAGTTTTAGTGGTTGCCGCAACATATGGACGAATTCTCTAAAAGTCTGGTTCTGATCACATCTCCCCTGGTCTACTTTTTTTGAGACATGCGTAGTATCGTACGCCTAGATTAGTGTTGTCATGTTCCCATTGCAAGCCTCAATATTCAGTTCTATATCATTTCATTCCATCAGGAAACACCTGGATTTCCATGAATCTCTAAAATAATCTTCTAGCCAGCTCAAAGGAATGCCCTCAGAAAGTTCCTTTCAGTTTATCGGGATCTTTTACTCTACTTCATTTATTTGCTCTGATGTTTCGTATGGTATCTCACAGGAGTATTCAGAGTACATCAGGTAAACATTCAGTAATGTTGACAACGAAGGTGAAATTTGATATCTGACATCCTAGTAGACCTTTAAAGGAAAGTGGGAACAGAAAATAATGAGCTGAAGAAAAATCACTATCCACTTCCCACGTCATCCGCGAGAAGTCAGTTGACTGAAAACATGATAATCCAAGCATTTACTGCCAAAAAAAGGTACAGCACTGAGTTATCCATTGTGCAAACAAAAACTAGCAAGATGCCGTGAGAAAAGTTTCACTGTAAAGGAGGGAATTCGTTTTGATCAAAGACGGGCGGTGTGTTTGCAGATCTGCGGGTATCAGTAAGTAAAGGCCTCCGAAAATAGCTATCTTGAAACGAACCCATATTGCCTGTGAATCTCCAATGTCTGCTGGGCACGTTCGGCATCTAACAATTGGTTTTGAGCAATTCTCCGATGGTTTTCATTATCCTGGGGGCTTGGATAACCGTGTGGGTATCTATCCACAAATGCCTGTCGAGCATTTCCATGACTGTTTAAACCACATATCAATAAAATGTCAAATTGGTAGTGATTTACCGTACTTTTGTGCTCCCTCCTTCCACCTACGAGCAGGCTGTTCGAGTGCAGCATGCCCATCTGATGTAATAGCCAACTCACTATATGGACGTTTGCTATTTCCTTCCAATGCGCAAGCTACAACCTGATTGTCAAGTGCTTGATTATATGCGTTTCTTTTGGCTTCGTGGATGCTCTGCAAGCGGTGGTATTCGTTCCATTCAGATACCGTTCTGGGGGGCCAGGGCTGAGGATACTGGGAATATCCGGCTATGAAAAACGGTAAGCGGTTACTTGTGAATTTTGGTGTATGGTGTGTGAGTGAGAGATTTACCTTTCCTAGCTTCCTCTCTCTGCTGCTTTTTTCTATGTCTAGATTCTTGGGAGCTTCGCGAGAGTCGCTCTTCAGTTTGGTGTCCCCGGCCTTGAGAGTGTTGAGAAGGAGGAGGGGTTTCTTCACACCGCCCCGCATCTATGGAACGTAAGTTTCCCCTCATAAGGATATATTTAACTTAAAATTATTCCTGAAATCGAAGATCAAGGGCTACAAACCAAAGTTGAATTATAAATATCATGAGAATCAGGCATTAGCTCTTATAGAAGAGATCAAAAACTTCCTGATGTCGTGCAACTTTCTCAACAGCCTCAATCACTCGCAAATACCAAGCTCAGATATATTTTCTTACCATTCAGCCATGAACTCAGAGCAAGATAACCGTCGTATCTGCTGGAGAACGTTCCAATACTCTAAGCATGGTGGACTATTCTTGTGTACTCACGGGAAAACGAGGCTCTCCGTTGACATCAGGAGATATCCACAGCTTTATCGTGGTTCAAATGTGAGTGCTTCGGCATGGTACTTGAGGCATATTTCGCCGGTTTACACTATTATGTGGCATGATTCTAGTAGCCCCAATGTAACTATTGAGACAAAACTTGATTCTCTTGTGTTCAACGCAGCTTTGAGAAGGCATAGGTAGTGTTACGTCAGTATCCTCCAACGGGAGTGAAGAATTCAATTTTTCAGAAGGGCAAAGACACTGCCGGCTCGGAAGGCTTGAATTTTAATACTAGCTGGCGAATATTTGAAAGACCTGAGGTTTACATATCGACGCAAACATTCAGTCGCAATTTTTACAATAGAAACGTACTACCCAATATACATCATTTCTCATTTCTTGGGAGAGCGAAATGGGCAACACATCAGATTAAAAATTTGGGAATTCGAAATGGGTAACACGTCTACACTAAATCAAAACTCTAAACTAAAACCCTAAACTCTAAACCCTAAATCCTAAGCCCTAAGCCCTAAGCCCTAAGCCCTAAGCCCTAAGCCCTAAACTACTTTTTGAATCAAAAATAAAACAAACAGGCTCACAAATCTTATTCAAGTAGTAAACTTCTACTAATCGAACATTTGATTTTAATGCTAACGACATACATAGAATAAAACTGTTGTATAAAAAGTCTTCATTGTTCGTGCTTCTAGGCCGGTCTATCTCCCGTAACTGACAGGCCTAGTCCTACATGTGAAACTAACCCCACAAAAGCCGTTTGCACTTTTAGTGACACCTTCTACTATGACACAAACCCAAGTGTTACACGGAGCTAGGCCACAATTGCTCACCGAACACGCTTACTCACCGAACACGCAACCCGTATTACCTTTCTACCTCAACTGCTCCAGTTCACTCAAAGGCGTTCTAGTTCTTCATAAAATTCATCTCTAAGACTTTGTAGGATAAAACAACACTGCAATATGACAAAGCTTGATGATTTGCCACAAGAGTTAAAGGAGCTGATTCTCTGCTGCGCTCCTGACGTTACCACCCTCAACTGTCTCGCACATTCATCTCCACTATTTCGCAATGCCTATCATAGCAGGCGTGAGAAAATATTCGCGACTGTTATTGCAACTGAACTCACTCCGGCCATTCTACATGAAGCTCGATGTGTAGTACGAGCCTCCTTTGTCGAGCGTGGGCCATCATGGCTCAGCGACGTGGAGCAGCTCCTGCAAGAGTATGAGAAGGGAAAAACCGAGACATTTTCCTTGGATATTACACCCAAGGAACTTATATATATATCGAGATTTCTGCCTGCTCTCCACGATGTATCTATCGCTTTTTTTCGATCGACGCTATCACATCATCCGCTTGCTGGAGACAAAATGAATCCGCCCTTACCTTCTCAGGCTGAGATTTGCAGAGTTCAGCGTAGCATTTTGAGAATGGAAACATTTAGTATACTTTTCTCTGAAAGAGAATGCCGTCCTTCTTATCGTCCAAGCTGGCCATCTCCCCGTGCAGCACTCAACAACCTCTTCTTCTCTAGGTTTGAGCTTTGGGAGGTAGAGGAAATTAAGTGCATGCGTGATTTCTTTTACAGGCAATACAATACGATATTTAGAGAATGTTCGACTGAACTTCGTAAGCTGTTTGTCTGGCAAGAATACCACGACCTAGATCCAAATGACAGTATGGAGAAGGCTGCAGCAAGGACCAAAGATAAGAGTAAGTCTCGTTTTCCATGGGGATTCGAAAGCTAATTAAACAAACTCAGCTTACAGTCAATACCGAGAGATGACCGAAAAATTATTGAGTTTTGGCTTCGAGTTCCTCCACGAGGTGATGAACGAAAACTCGGAGTATGATCAAGTCCTTCTGTTAGAAGAGGCTGCCGAGTATGGGTTTTTTCGTTCCCCCGTCGACTTCCTCTCGGATACCCTAGACGGATTCTTTCACTCGCGTGACATGCGAATCATGCAGGATATAGAGTTTCGAAATACTGTACTAGAGTCACAACCTATAGGGAATGAGATACCAAATCAGGCATGGCTTTGGTCTATTCAACAATGGGATCCCGCCTTAGGTGGAGAGACTTATGTTTCCCGTTGCGATAGAAGAGAATGTTTAAGGTCGTGGGGTTATGTAATGTGGGACAGCTCAAGGTTGGAGTCGCTAGGATTCATGAACTGCAAGATTCAGGATATGCAGCCACACGGGCCAAAAGCTATTCAAGGGCCATTATTGACGGATCGTCCGAAGACGAATGACGGCTGATATTTGAGCTGAATGTGAACATATCAAGGCGAACGTTCCTGTATGCAAAGCCTCGAATTATTTGTTGGTTACGTGGATGTTCATTCATTCAAGTGTCAAAGAATGAGAAGAGTGCTATCAATTTAAAGATTTTCCATTGAGATATCAACACTATTTAACTATACTCAAGGCTAATAGTTGAGAGTTTATGCCATTCGCTATAAAGTCAATCAACGATAGAATGGCGAGATAAGAGCTTTCATCATGATGTGATATTTAAAAGAGACAGGGTATTTTTTCCCAATGAAACCCCCCATGGCCTGATCCATAAACTTCTTCAAACCAAGATAGTAGTTGCCCTAATCAACAAACTCTCCAACAAGCCCCTCGAATGCCACCTTGCTCAAGCTATCCTGACCATCAAAAGATCTGCCTCAACATTTTTTAACCCCATAGACAATAAAATTCTGCATTCCTTCCCACAAGCGGCCCAGAAGTTCGATATCAAATGGTTCAATGCCGGATTGCAGCCCAAAATAGGGAGATCGAAATGTTACAGCATGGCCGTTGCGACAAAAGTAGAGTAGAACTAGCCAAGGACAATTCACGGTGGTAAAATCAGCCCATGATAACGTTGAGAGATGAGACGAGGAGTAAAAGCGCTTTGCCTCAACTCAAAGGGAGAAAGAGGTGAATGCTTGATATGGCTTGACAGAAACAAAAATGAAGTATCCGTAGACTGCCAAGGTTGTTGATGGGCTTGCACAGCACGATTTCTTAGCACGACACATCGTTCCAATAAACAAGTGCAGATTTCGACGATTTTGAGTGAAGGATTCTAAACTTGATCACAAACTCCAGGGTACTGGCTGTATAGTTTCCCCTGGACAATGAATGCAAATCAGGCCCCAAAGGCTTTCGTGCTCTGATAGGTCCAACCACATTTGCTAAGCCCGCTCCAAGATCTCCTTCAAGCACAACAACTTTCTGTAAGATTTCAACGTAATTGTTCTCTCGCATCGTGGACAGAATTGATCGAATATCCGGCATGGCTTCGCGCCGGCAAGAATAACACAATGATTGAAGCTCAAGATGAGTAAGTGCTCGAGCGACTTCAGAAGGACAGAAAGTTTTGGGTGGTTGGCGTGATGCTAGGAAGTGGTTTATATGAGACTCGATTGTTGAAATATAATCATAATGTGTAGCGTCATCCAATCGAAAAAGTAAAATTGTATCTAGATTGATTATTGTCAATCAGAGTATTCGGCATCAATGATCTCGAGCTTTCAAGGTTGATGAAGACTGGTCAAAGCCTTGGCGCAATTAGCCGAAGCCAAATCTGAAACAATATTCTACAAACGACACGAAGAGATTATTCTTAGCATGATTGATAACGATAAATGAGATTATTTGCAGGAGTGTGAATGAATTTTTACACTCTATCATTTAGCGCCTTTCTTCATTCAAGTACTATGAATAAGTGGCCTGCCTGGCCACTTCATGGGTATCATCGTGTACAGAGCTCCCCTATACCCAACCGTGCCCAAAGCGCCCTTCGTCTCTACCCTTTATGATCATTTTATACAGTATTCTGGTACATAAACACACCCAATATCCGTTGCGCCAATGCTACACCACTGCTACCAAGTGAGTCAATAACGCCTTTGAAACCCCAATGCAAACTCCATACCCAGCCGCAGGTAACATTACGCATTAAGCTCCAATTGCTAGACATGAATCTAGTACCATATCCAATGCAGCTCGATCTTGATATTCGGCCCCTTCCCATCCCCAATCTTCGATATCACTCAACGGTTCGTCTATCACGTGCCCGTTGACGCCATTAGTTAATCCGTTGACCTCGAGACCACCCATCTCGATGTCGCCATCTTCATCCTCAGTAATAATTCTTCCTTGAGGCCCAAGCCGTGTGAATGCGTTCCAATCTTCTAGCTCGCCTTCTTGATATCCGAACATAATTTGCTGTACAACGACTGGCATTTGTCCTAAACCACAATCGGAAATTTCAAGTGCGGTTCGTACATCAGCCATACCTAGGGGGCCTCGTTCACTTGCGGCGCGGGCCTCGGTGGGTAGTAAGCCGTTTTTGTCTCGCAGGACTTCGTTGCGCAACGAGGACTCTTCCTCTCTTTCTAGCTGCCTGCGATACTTATGCGTTTGCACCCACGAGGAACCCCCGCCTGTTCCAGCACTACCCGTAGACCCAGGTCCATTACTTCTGGTTTTGCTGAATATCGATGATAAGACCTCTTTAATAAAGGTTTCTGTTGCCACAGACATGAATTGCGCTGCATCTTGGACATGGCCATTAACTAGTCCTGTTTCGTAGCATATGGGAAGCATTCGAGATTCGATAGTTGTCATGTCAGGAAACTCTCCTGATTCCGAGGCTAGAGGTAAAGCATATCTTTTTCGAATTTCCAGATCCCAATCTTGAATAACATGTAAGTACTATTAAACTTACCAGGTTCGGTGATTATGCATAACTTACTAGTTTTATTTAGACCACCAGCACTAGCAGGTACAATCTCGGGCTGTCGTGCAGGCTTCGGTCGGCGATGCTCGGTTAGCATTGTCGCAAATGCATCGAACGGGTCGAACTACAAATCAATTTAGCACAGTTTCATAATGACTCCATATAAGCAAAATAAATCTCACATCATTTTGAGCAAGATCCTTCAATCTTCTTCTATCACGACTAGGTAGTTGCATAACTTCTGTCTTAAGTCTTTGTTCCGCTGCATCACCGCTAACCGGCTTGCTCCCAGCTCCTGTTGTAGGTTTATCATTTGCACTGACCCAGCTTGCCACGCCCTGGTCAGGCATTTCACGAGTTGTGTTCGCATAGATGGCAGATATCAGTTGATTGTGAAGATGCTCGATTTCGCCGGTATTTGTTATAAGAAAATGATCAATTCGGGACGAAAGTTCAATTTGGTTCATTTGCCCTGAAACAAAGGATTAACATAATGCCAACGCGCGTAATTATCGCCCCTCATAAGAGACGATACCTTTCAACACATACCCATGAGGAACAAGCCAATTGAATCTTTGTATATCCCAAAATGCTCGCCAATGGCAGACTTGACTGCCGTATACAACGGTTCAAGGTCGATGCGCGGCGGGACATGATTAAATTTTGCAGATTTTTGTACCGGTGTTGTCGCAGTAAGTGACTTGTTAGGTAGAACAGGAGTTGGACTCTTGTTTGTCACACTAGAGCGACTCAAGGCCGCTGGATCAATGTCGGGCATGATGACAATAAGAGCGATTCAGGCTCGCGCGACCACGCTCTCAAGGCGCGAAAACCTTCAATTTTCTATCGCCCATAAATAGAGCAGTAGCGGCAGAATTGGATCACACAAATTCAAAATAAAAACTGTTGATTTGATAACGTGGTTGATGATTGAATGATGGTCGACTTGGGGCATAAAATAGAGGTGACGTTGGGAGAGTCGGTTGGCCTTGTAGCCTTATGTAAGAAATCTGGAGTTCTAGGGTAACCTACGAGCCTTCCTCCCTTGTACTGTCACTGAACCAAGCCAAACCCCTCAAAATTGAAGTAAATAAATCATCGCGTATAATCCTTATCAACGCGTCCACTCTTTTGATCAATTCTCATGAAGGTTAACGAATATATGTTTCTCTGACGGTTAAGATAAAGTCGCAGATATTCAATTATCGCAACGATGCAATTATGTCCTCACGAAGTACTCGTATCTCCACTGCTATTGATAGCTTAGTGCGCCGATTTCAAGTAGATATTCCTGGAGAAGATCCTGCAGACGCAGAAGAAAGAGAAAGCAATGCTACCGACTTTGTACGGGAAATTCTGGGAAGGTATTGACTTTGTAAACTGTGCGCAGTATTATGGAATGCTGATTTTGCAATTTATGTAGCTCAAAAGCAACTGCTGTTGTCGCAGATGTAAATCAAGCTTCGGATTTGATAAAGAAACGATTAATACAAACAAACACAAGTCCTAATGAAGCTTTAAGATTTACAAATCTATACAGCCGGCTCCTCTCCATACCAGTCATTACACAAAAATGGGCAGTGCTTTACTTTCTGTATCAACTAGGCGACCAAGAGCAACCCAGACCTTCTGGACTGACGAGCCCTTTTATGAGTCCAGTAAATAAGAAGAAACCTAAGAGACCTGCCGAGGACCAAGATACTGCCAGCGCTGCTCCTCTTCGAGATATCCGTCGAAACATTCAGACAGATGGGAATTTTGACTCTCAAAGCCAAACATCGCGAGAAGAGAGAGAATTCGACGATGCTTTTGCGCCTTCTGGATTGAGGAAGTTACCGGAACGAGAAGGTGGCCAGCGAGATAGAAAGGAGGAAGAACAGGTATTTGCGAAGACACCAGGTAGCCAGCGGGAGGGCGTCGCATTGAAGACGGCTCTACTAGCAGAAAATTATGTCGAAATTGATCCCCCGGAAACCGCACTACTTAGGGACTTGCCATTCACATTACAAGGCCTATCGTCCTCGAATTTACCATTTGATGCCCAATCAAGCCTCAGACTACCCGATACTCTACCTGTACCAATAATCTCCATTCTCCATACATTAGCTGAGCCATCGCTATTATACAGAAGTTTATCTGGGTTTGTGCAGACAAGCGACGGCGGCCTCCTAGGACAGAGTTTACGAGCCGCTATTACAGGAGAGCTTAGGTCATATCTTGGACTAGTAGCAACGCTAGAAGGTCAAATCCGACGAGCACTTTCATCGTTAGACGAGAATGAGCCAAGAGGAGGTGTTGGAAAGGCAGGCGTTACTCTTAAAAGATGCGTGGTGTGGACCCGAGAAGCGACGATGGGCTTGAGGTTGATGAGTCTGATTAGTGAGGAATCAAAAAGCAAAAAGGGTGGCCAGCTCATCACGTTGATCCATGGATTTTCGTCATCGCATGGGGATCCAATGGTAGGAGCTTTCGCCGAACGATTGTTGATTCATGTCACTCGGCCGTTTTATGACATGCTTCGACATTGGATATATGATGGAGAATTATCCGATCCATACCATGAATTTTTTGTTTCGGAACAGGATCCCAATGCGATTCAGGAGGCCCAAGATGGCAGAAGTAGAGGAGGTGCTAGCAGTGTATGGGAGGACAAATACAAACTTAATGAAGATATGGTACCAAGTATCATCACCCAGGACTTTGCTCAAAAGGTCTTCCTGATTGGTAAATCCCTGAACTTTATCCGTTATGGTTGCGGGGATTCTCAATGGGTGGAAGAGTACTCAAAAGACGCTTCGAAAGAACTACGGTACGGTGATACTGCGACTTTAGAGACATGGATCGATGAGGCTTATAAGACGACTATGGCCCGACTAATCCACTTGATGTCAGAGAAGTTCCATCTGTTCGAACATCTCAAGGCTCTTAAAAATTATATCCTCCTAGGGCAAGGAGATTTCATCGCTCTACTCATGGAATCTCTTGCATCAAATCTTGATCGTCCGGCAGGCGCTCAATATCGTCACACTCTCACCGCTCAACTTGAGCACGCTATTCGTGGTTCCAATGCGCAATACGATTCGCCCGAGGTTCTCCGTCGTCTCGACGCCCGTATGTTACAACTTTCACACGGTGATATAGGTTGGGATTGTTTCACCCTTGAATACAAGATTGATGCTCCTGTCGATGTCGTTGTAACGGAATGGGGTAATCGACAATACCTCAAAGTATTCAACTTCCTATGGCGCATCAAGCGTGTTGAATTTGCCTTGTCGACTACCTGGCGTAAATGCATGACTGGCGCCCGTGGCGTCTTACTTGGATCTCCTGATCCCGCCTTTCATCAATCATGGAAACAAACTCGCGGTGTCCTTGCAGAGATGATTCATTTTATTGCACAACTACAATACTATATCCTCTTTGAAGTTATCGAGTCTTCTTGGGATGAGCTGCAATCCGCTATCCACAAAGATGGTTGCACACTTGACGATCTTATCAAAGCGCATACTAAATATCTCAACGCCATCACACACAAAGGTCTGCTAGGCGCCAAGAAAAAACATTCAAACGATCTTGATGATAATACGTTTATGGTTCAATTGGGCGAAATTCTCAGATTAATGCTCTCATACCGCGACGCAGTTGACGGTCTTTATTCCTTCAGCGTAACCGAATACTCAAAACGTCAAAACGCCAATTCTCCATCCATCCCGCGCCCAGGCACATCTACCTCCTCTCGACCCGGAACTCGCTTCGATGATTATCCTTCATCTAAATCTCCATTCGAGAATCCTAATCCTGCACTTCTAAATCTCAATCTTTCAAATATTCAAGGCGAAGAAGAAGAATTCCCCTTACTAGCAGAGAGATTGAGTGGGTTGGGAACGCAATTTAAAACGAGGATTTTGCTATTGCTCGGCGATTTGGCATATCAGCCAGACACAGACATGAGGTTCTTGGGTGTGGTAATGAATTTTAATGATGTATATACGGGAGTTAGGCGGAAGAGTGCCCGAGAAAGGGAGCGAGAAAGAGACAAGGGGAAGGGCAAAGCGCGAGAAGGGAGATCTGGCGAGTCGAGTGCCAGGGAAAGATAATTCTGTTGTGTTCAGTACTCGGTATTGGAGGAGCGAGTAGAGATGCGTAGAGCGGAGGGGCGTATTGTATTTCCATGGACTCTTTTCGCGTAGCATGGCATGACATATTAGGACGGCTCGATAAGGATACCAATGAATGATGGATGGGTGGAATGCAGATTGGCTGCTTGTGGCGTTGGTCTGTTGATATAGGATGATGAATATACAATTCTTTTTTACCCTTGTCTGATTTTTTGCTTCTCTATTCCCATCCCCTACTCTCACTGTGCATGCGTGTACTTCATCATAGGTACCTAAATTATGGCTCTGGTTTTTCCGCCTTCTCTTTCTCCCACATTGTCTCATCCCCCAGTACTCAAACCCTCAACGACACTCAAAAACCCATCCCACCAAACGCCCATCCATCCAGATTCCCCTATGTAAGAGTTGAGACCATCGCTTATTGCATATATAACGCTTTTCTAGTTAAAATATAGGATTATTCATTATTTTCAATTTTTTGAAAAAGAAAACATAAAGATTTGAATGGAATATTTAATATAATAGTTTATATAAAAAAACCCTTGTTTTTGTAGGGATTTTGTTACATTTGTTATAGGGGTGTGATGAGCGATGGCCTCAACTCTTACCTAGTGAATGAGAGCTATCCAGCTTTAAAATATCCATCCTCTGATCCATTTCATATATGTATTCCGAGACTTGCTCACTTGTTACGCAAACTTTGTTCACGGATGGGTGCTGTGCATAAATTTGATATCATTTTCATTTTCATTTGCATTTTCATTTGTCCGTGCCTTCGTGCCTCTACCCCCCCTCCACCTATTTCCTTCCCAACCTCCCAATTTTTGATGTGTTCTCCAAATCTCCATTCCTTCTCAATTCATCCTATCCTACCAAACCCGAACAGGGCTCATCTGTTCCCATTCCATCATCCTTTCCCAACCAATGCCTTTTAGATTCCCCATTATCCCTCCCACTGCTCTCTACCCATCATCATTCCCTTTACCTATGTTAACAGAGCACAATTGCCCAAAGAAAAACGCCATGCCTGCTATATACCCATAAAAGCCTTGATATGAGACCCTTGAGATACCAGAGTCTAAATCCAACGCAGAACATGAGTGCAATAATCAAGAATGCAAAAAAATGCAAAAGGTATATGAAATCAAGCAGCCACCAGATATACCCTATCTCAATCGTACAAAAAATATAACACATTATGTTGTCCCCCTTTCCTGCGCACCACCCTATCGCCAACTATACTCGTCTCGAGCTTAGATTGACTTATCAGTACCTTCTCCTTCTGGAACTTGGGGCCCCTAAGTCAATGTTCTTCATTTCTTCTAACAGCGCCCACGCATCCCCACCTCCACCTGCTCTCCCTGCGCCACTACTAGCCGGAGCCGGTAATGCCATTGGAATTTTCGCTGGTACGACTGGCCCAACTGCCCCTCTATATCCACCCCCAGGGCTAATTCCATACTGATAACCATTTGACTGATAACTGTCATGAGAATATTCAGCCGTTGAGGGTCTCTGCATTGACGTTCTACTAGATGCGTAAGCTGGTTCTTTGTAGATCGGTACATTTGGCGATGAATGGTATGCAGGTTGTGCCGACATGCGGTTTGACTTCTTTTGAAGCTTCCTATGAGCGGTAGCTGGGGGGTTATCAGGAATGCCGCCGCTGAAGTAGATTGGGGAAGAGACGGCCATTGACTGAGGCCTTCCTGCTTGACGTAATTGCTTACGACCATTTGATGGCATTGGGTGTTCTGCTGGTGGAGGTCGATAATTGCGATCTGGCATTTGTGAAGCGTATTTCGGTCCCTTTTGTTCAAGGAGTGGTGCATAATTAGATTCGGGAATGTGATCACTTGGATCAATTTCCCTACCATCATAAGTAATGATTTTGGCATCGGGATCATCTTTAGGATCATAAGCAGCACTTAGAGACGTTGCAGATTTCGATCCTGTTAGACTTGGATTGAAAACATCATATGAATCTGGCCCGAATGCAATACCTGATAATCTTCGAGGCTCCGGAGCAGGACTGACCGGTTTTCGCATGACTGCTGGGTTAGGAGAGGTACCTCTTCTGTTCATAGGATTTGGTGAAGCACCTCTTCTGTCCATGGGTGGATTGGGAGATGCACCTCTTCTATCCATTGGATTGGGAGATACGCCTCTTCGATCCATAGGATTAGGCGAATTTCCTCGTCTATCCATTGCAGGATTAGGCGACGAGCCCCTAGGTTTTACTGGCACCATAGCCGTAGACGCAGCATATCGACTTTGGCGATCGTCATATGCTGCTTGTGGTGAGTATGGGACAACAGCCGAATTATCATGATAGGGAAGGGGTATTGGCTGTTGAATCTGTTGTGGCTGATGTCTTGGAATTTCTTGATATCTTCCTCGCTGTGAAGATGCAGGGTTTTGGCTATAACTTGCTCGTTTTTCGTGATAAATCCGATCCGAAATTTCCTTTGCAATGATTGGATCCATTCCCGGTACCAAAGTTGGGGGCATCTCAGGCAAACCATAGTCCCCATTAGTATTCTGCACACCTAGAGACTGGCTTCTGTCTTGACGGGATGATGGGAGTTGGCCATAAGAGTTTCTTGAGGTTACAGAAGCGCCATCTCTGACAGAAGACATAGAACTGGATGTCGGATAGCCACCTGAACTATTCGAATATTGATGACTCGGGGCAGTTGTTGCAATACTATTGCGACTAGGGCGATGCCGTAAATTTAATGGTGCCGGTACTTGGTCATACATCCCTTCAGCTGGGTGTTGCAAAGCACCCGGTGCACTACCTCGATGCGGTATAGCAGTTTGATAACTGTTTGGTCCTGGTCCTGGAGCTGGTGTGGGTGGGGCATCCTCGACAGTTGGCTGCATGTCGTCATAACTGGCATTATACCTCAAATCTCTCGAATCATAAGAGTTCTTTCGGAGTGGGTAAGGGTTTCCATTTCCAGACCTTCGGAATTGGTCATCGTTCTTTGGTGGGCTATAGGCCTGGTATGCTGAAGTGGGTTGTGTATGAGCAGGCAATGAGTGGCGGTGCATATCATCCATGGAAGCGTTGTATAGATTGGAATTTCCTCGACTGACTGGACGGCCATGAACAGCCTTAGGTTGCGCGAGAGTTGGCACCGAGCTCACGTGCCTGCTTGCATGAGCCGGGGGAGGTGGCGGAGGACCAGGGCTCATCGGAAGTTCATATGGACCTGGCTGCTGAGGTTCATATGTTAGCATACGAGAGCCTCCATATCGATCCGCTTCATGGGCCGCGTATTGATTCATATCATGACCGTTTTCATAATCATTTCTCAACATTGGATCGTGAACCTCGTATCTATCGTTACTCCGCATTGATTGGGAACTTGGTGGTGCTGCAACCATCATGTCTTGGGGTGCTCCGTATGGGGTCCCCCCTGGACTGACATCATATCCTTGGGGTTGGTTATATCGAGCTGAAGGTGCGTTGTATTCCACTCTTTGCACAGGCGATTGATCCTGAGCGAATCCGTTCTGATATCCACGCGGTGGTGTTTGCGCGTGCTCCTGTCCAACAACAACAGGAGAATGATAACCACGCTGCGCTTGCATTGGATCAGACATGACAGCAGAACTTGGATGTCCACGAGGCGAAGGTTGGTCCTGGATTACTGGTGGATTTGCATATCCTCGAGGGACATGATCTGGCATACCATTCGGAGACATCTTATATCCTTGCGGCAGTGTCTGAATGTGATCTGGTATTCCAGTCGGTGGGTTTTGGTAGCCTCGAGGTGGGGTTTGGACATGATCTGGTATCGCAGAAGGAGAGTCTCTATAGCCACGCGTAGGGGTCATTTGCACATGGTCTACGGTAGATGGGGCCTGATATCCTCGTGGAGGAGTATGAACAAGTTCCGCAGGGTGTGTAGCGGGGATCGGGGCTGGCGCGGGTGCTGCCACAGGAGGTTGCGCAGGAGCTCCAGTAATTGGATCGGTTGGTAGAGGCCGCCTCTTAACAATTGGTTTCACCCCTAGTTGTCTTGGCCCACCAACTCCTTCTCTCAAACTCCCACTTCCACTTCCGCTTCCACCCACACTTCCGAAATCCGTTATCGATTGCACAGATGTAGATGGAGTAATTGTCGATGAATTCTGTTTGGGTTCCTTCTTCTCTAGTTTCTCGGGTTTGGGTCTCTTATCATAATATGTGATCTCGACCCTGATCTCTCCCGCATATTTCCCCTTGAAATTTAAGTTATGCCATATATCACTTTGTCCCCCTCCTGCAACAATGACATCTTGTAAGCTTACCCAGGTCTCTCCTATTAAATCTGTTCTCTTGTCGTCATTAAATACTGAGACCTTCAATTGATAGTAATCCGGCGAATCGTGAACAGTAAATCGTAGCTCTTGATCCCTAGATCGCCTCGTCAGTAATGAAGTAGACAGACATAAGCTCCTCATTGAGCACTTACCATCGAGGGGTTTGTCCACCTCTCTTATCTGTCTCCGTTTTTTTTGCTTCCTTTCCCAGACGAGCTGCACAATACGGATCTTGTTTTCCAATTGTCTTTCTGTTTGGTAAATTCTTGGCTCGATCAACGATAACAACCAGAGTACCAATTACTGGACCATCAACCGTCATATCCGAGAAGATTCCAGCGGTATGCATGCCCGCCATTTTGAGTTTCGTCGCCATGATGAAGCAAGAGAGTAAGGTATTATTAATGCTTAAAAGAGAGTAAGACTATATCATAATCCAATGATGATTTATTATATGATAATTCTCGAGGTCGAGGTCGTGGTTGAGGTTGTGTTCTCCTAGATGTAAAGTTGATCTCGGTCTCGAGTGTGTATAATAACTTCCAAGTTCTTTCTTTCGTTCTTTCGTTCTATCTTTCTATCTTTCTTTCTTTCTTTCTTTCTTTCTTTCTTTCTTCCCTCACCAGCTCTCGCTGAGCATTGTATTTGGGAAATCCTCAACTGATATTCCAAAGTCGAACGCCGAGTAGATACGAAATCGCGTTAGAACCCTCGCATCTCAGACCGTTCCATGCAGCATAAATCATAAAAGGGCTGACACTCCAGAAATATTAAAGAATCGATTTGAGAGAAGAGAAATCGGATCCGTTTTGATTGGAATGAAGCGGGTCTAGGGTGGATTAATTCGAAAGTTGTTCAAAATGCTACCTCTCATCTGTGTGCCAGGCGTGAGAAAGTGTTAAAGGGAGTGGCTGAAATCGTGGAGAAAGAATGGTGAAGGCTGGTGTTATCCTTGTAATGGATACCCTTGTTCCTTTGCGTACCAAGGGATTGATTTTTTGAAGAAAGAATTTAGTCATTGAGTCGAATTGAATACAGGTGATGCAGGTGTATTGAATTACGCGTTGTGAATGTGTATGTGTATGTGTGTGTGTATGTGTATATGTATAGGTGAGTAGGCAAGTAGTTTGAGCTATTCGTAGCTAGCTAGGTAGCTGGGTAGCTAGTGAATGACATTTGACATGTTTTTGTTTACATTGGTTGATTAGCTAGGTAGGTAGATGTAGATGTAGATATAAATATAGATATAGATGTAGATATAAATATAGATATAAATATAGATATAAATATAGATATAAATATAAATATAAATATAGATATAAATATAGATATATATATATATATATACATACACATACACATACACATACACACACATAATATTATCGTACATTTGACGCTGATGACGAAAACAATCATGTTTACATCCATCCATCCATGTAAGATTACATAATTCAATCCCTGTTGAGAATCACCTCTGCTATGGTCCTATGGAGGATGCCCTTTGTTTGTACTTTGTACCATGTATCATGTATAAAATATAATCCCTGTTTGAAGCTTTCCCTTGCTCCCTTACGATCCAGGTATCCCATCCATCTATCGGCCGGGAAATTAAATTTAAAAAAAGGAATAAAAATAGAAACCTTATCATCCTTCCATCCTTCCTTCCTTCATGTGCATGTGTGGCCACCTGGGCAGCGGGCGTCACGAACATTCCAAGGTTCCAAGGTTCCAAGGTTCCAAGGTTCTCATCGCAAGTGGCTAATGAGAGTGGCTAATGAGAGTGGCTGGAGTGACTATCACTCAAACTCTACCTCTAGGTATCTACCTACCTACCTATCTACCTACCTACCTATCTACCTACCTACCTACCTACCTACCCAACCTACCCAACCTACCCAACCTTGGAAATGTCCGATGATGGCGAAATGATGGTGTTATCGATCGGAAAATCATTGGAGATGGTGGAGTCTGGTGATGCAGGTACCGAGATTCTAGCTCTATTCTCAGATCTATACCACCCAATAATGGTCTCGTCTTGATTATAACATGATGAGCCCGATTAATTTTCCATCGTACGTATCAAGGGTTCACGTTGCTTGTTTGTTTGTTTGTTTGCTTGTTTGCTTGTTTGCTTGTCATTGATAAACACCTGCAATCTTATCCATTCGGCAACTTGCGGCAAGGCTGTTGCTCGTACATAATTGGTAATTAACCGCCGCCTTCTTCGGTTACCTAATCCCCGAATTCCGACCAGGGCGTTCCAAGGTTACCTACTAGGTTTTACCTTTCTGATCTTATCCTCTCCGTATGTACATCTCATCTGTACAACACTCTTTCATGACACTTTCAATTACAACCTAAAATTCCCCCAACCAACCTCTCCACTCTTCACTCCCTACCAATCGCCCACCTACCTCCACCCTTACCTCAATCCATCACACATCACACATCACACATCACACATCAACACATCAACACATCAACACATCAACACATCAACACATCAACACATCAACACATCATGTATTCCATCGCGCCCTCTCCCATCCCCACACTTTTGTCCGACCCAGTGACCTCCACCCCACCAGACACTTCCGCTCCATCAATCTTCCGCTACATCATCGGCTTCCTCCTCATCGGTGTCGCCTGGGGCTTCACAACCCCATTCATCCGAGCCGCCGCGCGAACTCACCAACCGCCGTCTCACCCCATTCTCTCATCCCCCTCGGTTACCAAATCTTTCGTCAAATCTAAGCTATATGGCGCTTTCTTCGGCGTCGTCGATCTTTTGCGAAACCCTAGATATGCGATTCCTTTGGTGATCAATTTGACAGGGAGTATTTGGTTTTTCCTATTAATCGGCCAGGCTGGTGAGTTTTTTTCCTTTTTCTTTTTTCGTTCATGTCGATCCTTAAGGAGAAGAGATGCGGAGAAGCGTGATATGGGTACTTGTAGTGATACCGTAGATAATGCTAACGATATATGTAGAACTCTCCCTAACAGTCCCCATCACAAATTCTCTGGCTTTCCTCTTCACAGTATTAGGAGAGTGGTGGGTGGAAAGAAAAGTAATCAGTCGCGGTAATTCCCCTCATCCCTTCCCCATCAATACTGTTGATCGGAGTAAATAGTCAAGAAATGTGGCTTGGACCCCGAGTACGAGAGCTAATATGGATATTGATAGATACCTGGATTGGTATGATCTTGTCGTTATGTGGCATTGCGCTCTGTGTCCATAGTAAGACGGGATGAGCCTTCCTTGGGAGTTATTTTTGGATCACATGCTCGGGAGTGGGGGATTGGATACTCGATAATTGATATCGAGGAAGGATCGTATGGAAGAAGGAACCGATCATGTGAGGTTTCTGGAAGTTGTATACATATTTGATTTTGCCGCCGCACGAGGCTGGTATATTCTCTCTGCTTAGTACTTACAAACTGATGTAAAGAGCGTAGTAGGATCCATTATATTGGATACTAGCGAGTTTGAATAGGCAAATGTCACTAATGTCACTAATGTCACATAAAGATTCGAAATGCCTCAATTCCTTGATTCAAGATTTATAAGTTAACTCTAGACACACTAGCACAGCTCCATGCTCTAAAACCGAGCTACCTCTCGTCTAATCTCGTATAATGAGTAAGGAAGTACATAACCAAAGAAAACCTAACCGCCAGGGCCAGGGGAAAACTGATGTGTGCGCCATTCCATGCCCACCGCCAACCATTTTGAGTTCAAGGAAATTCCAAGCCATGCCATGCCAGTCCCATCCAATCCAATCGCCCAAACAGTCCCAATTCGATAAGAGCCATCAAACATTACCAAATCCAACTTCGTGTACAATAGTATTACAACCCTCCTTTCCTCCGATTCACGCCGTCCCTCCTCGCCCGACTCAACCTCGGCAGTCACATCTCCTCTTCCCGTCCACGTGTTTCCATTCCGAACACTGACAGCTTAACGTCTAGCCCTAACCCATCTCTGTACATGTCTCAAGCTCGGATCTTCTTGCGTCCAGCGCCCCATGCCATAATCGGACGACCTGAGATCCGAGTAGATGGCCTCATCTGTGATTGATACCAATTCCTATTTCCCAAATCAGCACGCGTAAAATTCAATAATCCCAAATGATCAAAACTTGGCAGCATCCTTGCTCGTTCGCACAAGAACCGGAAGTGGGGAGCGGCTCGGAGGCTCGGAGTGGAGAATGGAATGAAAAAAAAACCCCCTTTGACTTACTGCTCGGAGCTGCACATCGCATGCGTTCAATTGATCCGTGTGCCCGGTATGAGGTCTCTGGCCCTGTAACACTTGATCTCTGTAACTGATCCAGCGCTGTGCCGCACCTTGGCGAAGGTAGATCTTTTGAGCCTCGTGACGGCGAGAAAACGCATCCAGGAGTACCCTTCTCACTGTTAGTATTGGAAAATCATGAAAACCCCAATCGTGCCGTTTGATGGTAGGGAGAGACATACTGTTGCAATTCTGCTTTAGATTGCTCATCTGCACCACCGCGAACTCGTGGGACTCGAGTTTCAGCAGCACAGTTTAGGATATGCTGGCCATCTAAGGAGCATTGACGAAGAGCGGCATATCCTTCAGTGTAGTAATCATCCATGTTTGACGGGTCGGCAGGAGCAGCAGCAATGTAGTATTGAAGAGTGCGGAAGTCGGAGAGAAGATCTGCCACCCGAGCAGTTCTTTGATCGTTCACTTGTGAATGTGTAAGTCATTGAAGTCAATTGAGTCTCATCCGTCCCGAATGCACTGTAGGGGCGAGCACAAGTAACGGTCTTGTGTGGTAGGAACATGAATGACTTACATCCATCGGCCATTGTGTATGTAGGTTTGGGTGTCTGAAACTGCTGCAACTTCAAATGACGGGAGAATGGACACTAGAATGGCTTGCTAACTGGTATGAAGTGGAGACGGGAGACAATGAGGAACTGAATGAAAGACTGTGCCGTTGATGTCTTGGAAAGATGAAGCCATCTCGGCCGTTTATGAAGCTTTTCAAATCACAGTTGACTAGATAGGACGTTGACTCTGAAAATTGATCATCCACTTTGAGTCTCAACGTGGCTGGCTAACGGGAGGATACCTCAGCCAGACAAAGCCAATTCTTTGATTCCATTGGAAATATTAGATACCATTGAGTTACTCTCACTGTATAGAAAGCCATTTGTGCTCCACAACCAAGTCCGATGCTAATGATACGGGAGTGACGAGCTCAAAGCTAGTTTAAACCCTACAGAGCTGTAAGGATGTAAGGATGCAAGGGTACTAAGCTATTGTGGTATTTCTCAGGATATGCATGACGGCAGCGATTTGCGATATGTCCAAGGGTTCAGATTAGATGGTTCGAGAGAGGTTTTGGGATAGTATTGTGTAATGGGTGTATCTTAGATTCTTAGAGGAAGAGCGTAGGGATTGAAACGTGGGAACGAGTGGTGGAGGATGATGGGAGGATTAGATGAGAGGTAGATTGTGGGTAATTGATATGGGTCCCCTGTGTGATGTGCAATCAAATCTATCTATGTAACTTCCGTATGCGTGCGTGGTATGTGGATAATGATTTGGGATTCCTTTTGGGATTGCTTGGTAAAGGATAAAGGAATCAAAGTCAAAAAGGAGGTAAAAAGATTGATTGATGCTACACCTCGGTACCTGTTCGCTCGCGTGGGAACAAGGATAAAATATTCAGCCTTCACTAGGTTTTGACCCGTCAAATCATCTAATCCATTCATGATCTTACAAAAAAGCCATCAGAGCAAAGACCATGAGACCATGTCAGTTCAAGGCTCAAATGTGTATTGCCATTGAATCCCTCAACCAATGGGAGACCTTGGATCCAGATCACAATATCGTTATAGCTGAAGTTGTAGAAAGCATCTCACTCACATTGGACAAGCGGTGACTGCGCCAGGTACCAACCATATCGACGCATATGTATTATTACATACCACACCATACTATTCTATACACATACCCAGGAGAATCTCCTAGCTCCTGAACACAGACTACAGCAGATCATCTAGGGGCCATACGATCTTAACCCAGTACCAAGATGTGAAGATGTGAAGATGTGATTTCTTTGGGAGATGCTCCTATCAGGCTATCACCGCATCTCAATATTCCATATCCGTAACTGGAAAACTCCAATACACCCATTTGGGGACTCCACCCCACTGCTCTTTTGGGATCCTCAATACTCAATAATTCCTATTCCCTGTCTTGTGTTTTGTTTGAGATGCGAGGTGATGGATGATTCGATCAATCCCAAAACTATATTTCCGGATAGGGCTGCGTAATGCTACATCATTGCTGCTGCTGTAAAGTGATGTTCTCCTGGATCTAGTCAGATCATCCGAGACTGTCATGACACTGTCACCGAAGGTATGGGTCGTCTATTATTCAGTCCAGCAGTGGTCAAGCCACAATATGGCTATGTTTCCGTTCCGTTTCTTTTTTTCCTGCACCTGCAGTGTCGGGTACACATGTTGCACCAAAATTCACGAGACGACGAAAGATATGTGGCTTTCTCGCCTACCATTGCTCAGTACCCAAGTATCAAATGCAGATTGGTATCATAAATTGAATTTCATAGCAATAGTATTTCTTGATCAGTCATTCGCCGGATTTACCGAACGTATTTCATAGTTGCCTCATCTGGATATCTTGCCTCATCTCTTTACTCATGATCGGCAACTAGTCTTTTTCTGCGATTGCCTGTAACCTCTCATCGATCTCCTCTTCAGTCAAAGCCCTGAAGCCCGGATCTGTACCCTCCTTTCCATCCTTTCTTGGCCCCCCAACAATACCAATCTCCAATTCTCCTTTCTTGAAATCGACGCTGAGAACTGTGCTCAAAGTTGTGATGCCTAATTCTACTACATCTTCCCAGCTACCTTCTGCACAATCCTTGTTCTTGAGCTTTTTCTCCAGGTGATTGAACGCCTCCTGTTGCTTTGGGCCCGAAGCTGTTCCTTTGTAACCAGTGTAGTAGCCAGCTGGGTCACATTTGTACAGTTGAGGACCAAATTCAGAATCCAACGATATTAACGTGGTTGCAACACCATACGGTCTCATGTATGCCTAAAAAACAATATCAAGTTAGCAAGATGAATAGAGACACAGTATCATCCAACAATTCAACAAAGGTGTCATTAAGTAAGCTTACTCTTTGGGTATAGACTTGGCTGATATTGGCGATCCTCTTTGCCAGGGCATCACACGGCATCTCGTATCCAAACTTGTATCTGAATTCGGCAGCCTCGCCAATAGCTCTCTGAACAGAGGCTCTGGCATCTGCGATAGAACCTGTCATGACGCATCCTACGGATGGCGACAATTGAAAGATGTGGGAGACGGATGATGGATCAATGAGCTTATCCTATGTGGAGCACCATTGTATTAGTATTGAACTTGAAATAGAATCTGGATCAGTGTGTCGTACGGGAACCTTCTTTTGAGACAGAACAACGGCACAATCCTTTCCTCGAATGCCTACAGACATAATGTTCGCAGCGGTGATAGCTTTAAAGGCATACTCTATTCTCGCAAGAGCAGTTAGTATAATGTTATTGCATGCTGTTATGTTGGATTGGGGTCGTGATAGATCAATAAAGCTGAGATCCTACGAATCCCATGGCTTTGACGGTTCTATTTGCGTCTGGATCTGCGTACCGACTTGGTATAATCTTCCTTGATCAGAGAAGATCGTGATATGTCTGTCGTAACCTGCGCTACCTATAGTGGATTGTTAGTTCAAGCTTCTTGAGCTTCTTGAGCTTCTTGAGCTTCTTGAGCTTCTTGAGCTTCTTGAGCTTCTTGAGGAGCTTGTCAAGAGGTGGGCGCGCGAGAACAAACATACCCGACATTTTGAAGAAGTCGACTTGGTATTTGAATTTCAAGGATGGGGTATTTCAGGACAATGGCTACTTGTAAATTGGAATCAACAGGTATCGCGGTTGTTTAGGTGAGAAATAAAGACGTGGAAGAAATTATGATGCTTCAAAGTTGTCATGTACAGTAGCTATTGGTATCTAACCTTTACACGCGGAAGCTTGAAGCCTGGACTATCGTTCAAAATAGTTTAGCGCCGGGTATTAAAGCGGCGGGAATTCTTATCAAGAGAAAAAAAAGTTACTTTGCGGTCCTGCACATCAACATCAATCTGAGCGTCAATTTTTTGTACTTTCTGTCAAATATCAAGGCTTGCCTTACGAAGCATAGAGTAAGCTCATGTGTCTGTAAGCTGGTAGATTCTTATATTTCTTGAGTTCTTTGCCATGATACCTTCAGCTTCCGCGAGTGGAGGGGCGCCACGAATCCCCTCATGGAAACGATTAGGCTTAAAGTTGAAATCGGCCCCAAATTCCTCAGATTCAAACATTCAAGCCTCAATTACCGAACCTCTTAAAGAAATCGAGATAGCAAACAAGAAAAGACCAAGAGAAGATATCGAGTCTGAGCACGAAACGTCTGCGAAAAAGCCGAAGAATCTCGACTCTCATCCTCCTGCTTCTGAACCACAACGATCGGTCGTTCCCGATTCAATTATTACTACACCCAGAAAATCCGCACTGAAAAAATCAGTAACATTCACCCCGGAAACAAAATCACAAGATGGCGATAGTATAAAACAATTATACTTAGGTTGGGTGGCCGATCAAAAAGCACAAGACGACTTTTTTTACGGTCCTTCTACGAGTCAAGCTTTTGAAACACCCGCACCACCTATAGTCGAGGAACAGTTTGATACTACACTTCCAGAAAAGGAACGAAGGGTGAAAAGAGTCAAGAAGACAAAATCGGAAGCCGAACCCGAAAATGGTACCACTGAGAAAGATTCGAAGCCCCAGAAGTCTGTGAAGAAGTCGAAAGTCTCCAAACCAACTGCCGCCCCACGTCCATTCTTAGCGTATTTAAGACAGTATCACGAATCGAAGGAGACGTGGAAGTTCAACAAAAATCACCAAAATCACCTATTGAAGCACGCTTTTAACGTTGAGGTTGTCCCTTCCGATCACGTCCATCTTCTCTACGAATACGTCAGAGGTTTGCAGGGAGGCGTCAGAAAAAGACTTCGAGACGAAGCATTGGCTATTAAGGTGAAAGATCGAGAGTCTGACGCTTCTGGATTTCCAGCAACCATGGCAGACAGTAGCAAAAGACAACGAGAGTATGATCTTGCAATGAATGAGTACATTGCATCAATGACTGCCGGTGGGGCTTCGTCGCGAATGGGGTACGAAGAAGGTGTACTTATGGGATTGTCGGACGCAGCAATGGCTCCCAGAATGGCCAAAAGAATGAGAGCCGAACAAATTCTTGCTGAATTGGGCTCTTCGTCTTCCGAAGAGACGACGGATACGCAAACCACGGAAACAGAATCTGTAGCAACGGACGGAGAAAAGAGGTTGCGATTGAATGACGGTACCCCGCAGAAGATCGGGAGGAAAAGAAAGCAACGGACACTTGCCGCTGATGATTCAAGCTCTTCTGAATCAGATTCAAGTAGTGATTCTGATGATAGCAGCCCCGATGATGAGTCAATGGTAGGCGGTAAGAACAAAGATGATACATCTTCCAGTTCATCAAGCAGCTCATCTAGTTCGGGTAGTGATGATGAGGATTCATCCAGTGAAGATGGGTCGAGCAGCAGCGAAAGTGAGGACAGTGAGTGAGGACGGGATCCAATATTGAGTGAGTGATATTGATCACATGTTACCTCTCATTATGATGGTTGTCCAAAAGGGTGGTTTGAGAACTGATGTGGGTGCAAGACTTACAAATGGCTTCAATGTTTCTTGCCTACAAACTACAAATATCAATTGCATATTCGATAACCCAGTTGGAGGTCACGGAAAACTCCAAGTCGGTTTCGTGATTTCTTTTTGGATGGCCAATCAGGGATGGCTAAGCAAATAATACATGGTGGTGGTGGCTGTTCAGTGGTTACATTTTCTCCGATATCCAAATCAACCTTGATATTGTTAATTGAGATACCCAAATAAAAGACATGGCATCAAATGCCAATTGTTCTTTTATCACCAATAATACAAGAATTCTCATACACAATTGCTTCTTATCAGTACTTGGCTACATAGTAATAATAATGTGATACTACTTACTGTACCTTGTATGCAATTGTATGCAGCCATACATGTCTAAATCAGTCCTCGTGATTAAAATCTGTCGAATTCTCCGGAGCCCCCCATTAGAAGTCAGAACGAACTCGTTAAATCTCCAACGTCATTTCGACATTCCACTCCACTCTTTAGAGTCTAACTATGTAATAATAAAGTTAATCATTATGACATGTTTGGACATTTCCTCCCACCTTTCCTAAAGTTAAAGAATCTCATCACTTCAAACCTGCACAGAAACCATTTATCCATCTATCCATCTATCCATCTATCCATCTATCCATCTATCCATCTACTTGAAATTTTGAGACGTGATATAGGTAATTATAATTGAAGGGACTGGATCTCCCTCCGAAACAGTCGTTCACCGCCATTTGTTGAATGTTTGGCCGGGGGTGATAGATAACTTGGAGGAAGCTCTATTTAATATCAGCATCAGCGAATCACTCGATTAGGCAGGCCAGGCCAACAGGTTTATGCTTTGCATGCATAGGTCTACTACGCAACCTTCCTTCGAGGATCCATATTGATTCAATTACAACGACTCGAACCCCTCATTCCCAATCTCTTTTCTCTAGAGCCTTTCGTCGTCTCTTATCTTTATATCTATCTCTTCAAGAGAAAGACTGATCCTTCGATATCAAGTACCTGAAGGCGAGACGGGAACAAATATTTGGATCGAAGGAGAGGTGGGAATTTAGGAAGCTTGCGAAAGTAATCTTGGGTATATTTACAGCACCATGACGAGGGTTTATGTTTACAGTGTCGCTCTCGCAGTGTTTATCGCTGGTATGTTATTCTCTGCATCATTCATATTTGTCGGTAGTATGGCAGTTATCTTGACCAGAATCCAACCTCTGAGTTGATTTCGCCATCTTCTGCCAAAGCACCCGTAGTACAATAGCTGATCATTTGAGTTGTATAGCGACAACAATGACTTTTGTATCGATCTTTATACCTGATTGGATTACATGGGATGTAACGACACCGAACGGTAATCATGTAACGAAATCGATAGGACTTCATCGCAGCTACAGTTCGCTCACAGGCCACTCTTCTCATTTCCCTACATCGGAAGATTGTGCAGGTCCAGACAGGGGATTCTGTTCCATGTGGCGATCCGTAGGATTTCTCATGTCTTTTGCGGCTGTGGTAGAATTGGTTACATTGGTGGCATATGTAGTTGTCTTATTCGGTGGCAAGCAAAAGAGAGAAACGGGCTGGAAAATACTAGCTCTCTTGCTGGTCTTGGTGGGTATAGTTCAAGCAGCTAGTATGAGTATTGTGGTATGTTCTGCTTGTTTTGGAAATTAATGGAGAGGCGAGATGATACTGACTGTTAGTAGGCATATCTATATGACCATGATGAGCAATTCTTCCCAGGCTGGAAGCTGGACAAAGGATGGATTTTCTGTACTATTAGTTGGTGTCTCTCGATCGCGTCCGCTGCAGGTATTGCTATCTCTGCATTTGCCCTCGCCCCCGAAGATGGCTACGAACTCATACCAAGTGAGCGCTCCGGAGGAATCTCCGCATAATTCTACTTGGGGGCAACTCTGCAACAAAGTCGTGATACATTGACATGGCTATGACGTTTCGAATTTAATTCTCTCGGTATCTATACTTTTGGCAACAACATGGAATGTCTGCAAGAAAGACTTCCCAAGGCCTCTTGATTTGGGTGGATCGCATTTGGGCATTTTGAGAGCGGCTGTATGAATCTATGCGTATACGATTGATGGACTGAATTTGGTTGGATTAATATGAATTGATGGTTACAAACTAGGAGTTAGGTCAATGAAAGCATGCTTCTCATCTTAATTATATCTCAGTTCCTTGCATTAGCTCATGCATTGAATCCATGATAGCGCCGAAGCTTATTTAGGGGCTCACTGACATATGCAGTTACTCGTCGCTCATCATATCAGGTTACCATACTGAGGTTTTCAAGAGATTAGAGGCCAATTATTGGAACATCTGGCTTGATGGGCAGATAGCCTCGGCCTTTCCTTTGAGTAATTAGCATCTCTTACATTTTTACAAGTTAGCACAAGTATTTGCTCCTCGGCTCTCTTCAATCATCTCTAAGAAATGTGCACATAGGTAGGTTAGACAACTTCACAGCCACGGAATGGGATACAAGTTTTCTTTTCCTGGCTTGCGGGCTTGCGATCACGATAACTGGGGGCAGATAGAGAAAGGAGGTAATGAGAGATCCCGAGGTTACGGTTTAATGCATGGAAAGTGTTACTCAGTGCTTGTTAACGTGTGCCTTGAATAGTAACCGTAAAGTTGTGTGATGATACAAGGACGGGTAGGTCATCAGGATAGATAAGCTAATGAATTCAGACAAATCCATCGGGTTGGTTGTACAGGATGACGGGAGGTCGTACAAGAAGTGAGGCTTGTGGCTGATGCAACGCTGACTGCTTGTTTGTTTTCTTAAGCGGTGGAAAGGTAATGGACTGGTTTTCTTCTCAACTCTGACCTGGCAATCAACTTCCCAACAAAATATTTGGCATTAGTCGACTCTGCATTGTGTCTGCAATCGACAACTCGTGAGAAAAAGGATCTCGATTGTGTGTCACAGTGAGCGTAGGAGGCCTCAAACGCACACTGCAACCGCTTCTGAAAGAATGACCAGCATTCTCAGCCTCCCCAGGGAGCTTCGCAACAAGATATATGAGGAGCTTTTGGTGTATAAATTCTCTATCGAGATAGACTCCCAGCTGCGATTCCTAACCAGGAATTTGACTCGGGGCCTACTTTTCACATGTAGGACTATCTACGGTGAAGCCATGTCAGTATTTTACGCGCAGAATATCTTCGAATTCGCCCTGTGCAATGCTCAAGAGTTTCTCAATAAGATTGTTCCTATCAATGCCAGCTCTATACGATGTATTGTCATCACCTTCCCGGAATTCTACGATCTTGAACCCTCAAATATTGAGCTTGAAGTCCACGACTTTCAGGGCTTATCGAAAACCCAAAACGACTGTACCAGTTTGATTACGCTTGAAACCGATTTAGAAAGCACCAATGCTTGGCAAACTAGGCTCGATGAACTTGATAATCTTAATGTTGTTGCGGAGGCTTTGGGTTTAGTCAATTCTCACTTCAGAGCCATTCCTTCCCTACAAAATATTACTGTCAACTTGTATGAGGAGGGACCGGGTGATTATATCAGGAGGGAAATGATGAATCACGGATGGACTATCAAAACTACGGAAAACACAAAATCGGATGACGATCCCAACGACGTTTATCAATGGCTTGATCCTCCTCAGGACGATGATGATGATGATGATTATAGCGTCGATAATTATGACATTGATAATGATAGCGATTTTTGGAGGAGAGCGGGCGACGACTGAGTTGATCTCTAGCAGTATGTATTTTATTACTCATTCTCTATTCAGTTCCACTGAGAATGAGCCATAGACCGATCACGTCTCTTGCACAACAACAAATTATTGCATAGAGCGCGACATCACGATTTACCATCCCCCCCGCATTAGTTTAAAGCATGAGACTGTGTTCCTGTCCCTATCTCGCAGCAGCATCCTTATTGCAGCAGTCTCACCCTCATAAACTTCTTCGTGCTTCCCTGGTCTTTGCGAATCTTGCGAAGAGGATTGCCTGCCCTTTCATTACATCACACTTTGCAACACGGCTCCTTTTGACCCCATTACTTTTGCAAATCGCCGCTTTTTTTCACAGCTATGATTTCTTTGCTTCATTCGCTCTGTTTAAGGTTTTCTGGTTGTCTCGTTGAATGACGATGTGTCTTTGTCAGGAGAAAGTAGGGTTGGGGGTATCAAATAGTAGAGAAAAGGCCTGGTGTCTTTGATACTTCTCGGATGTCCTTATTGTCTCAATTACCTATTGGTATCATGTTGAGGGATTCTGGTTGTATGAGAGCAGATCTCAAAAAGATGTGATGATGTGCAAAAGGCTTTCGTTGAGGAAACCTGCTTTATTCGTGTCGGTATCAGACGGAAGGATAGTCACTTCAAAATTAGTGAGAAACAGTCATAGTAGGCAGTCAGCTTTGTTTCTTCATATTATTACATGGCTGTTCGACATTCTCTATTACTCTCTACAAACATTCTGCATCACCATACTTCTGTGCCTCTAAATTTCCAAGTCGAACATGCTTTTCTTTCAAGGTCAAATCTTCACGTTCTAATAAGCTCACTCTGCTCTTGCACAAAAACTTTTAGAAACCATATTTTAAATGAACATGCCATCTGTTTTTCTTTTCCCTCTTCTCGTGTATAACCTCATTCTGGCCATTCAAAACAGGATTGATAATCATTTAACTATCTCCCTCCGTAAATGCTAACTCTCCTCTTTGCTCTTTCGAACATCGATTTCAAGCCTACTGTCGAAGCTCATGAGTAGCGATGGAAAAAGTATTTTCGCCAGCCGGTTGTGTGCTCGTGCCTCTACAAGATTTACTGCTCAAGACACTACCTTCAAAATCTGAAGGGCTCGTCATATCAAGATTTGGATAAAGATTACGACCCAGAGCTTTTGTTGGTGCCGGTCTAGTAATAGCAGATTCTTGTCTTGATTCATGTGTGGAATTCGTGATATGAGCGCTTGATTTTGATAGTTCTAATCTACAGCGTAGACAAGATGCGAGAGTGACAGCTACACTTGAAAACGTGTTTCGGTATGTGCGGAGAAACAGACGCATGGGTAGGAAACAGCATAACATAATACCGATATCTAGGTCGACATTACTTTTTCCCTGTTAGCTTCGTCTTCTATAGCAGATTATTCGGATAGAAAGAAGATACCCACAATACTAAATTGCAATTGAGAAGATTCCAACCCATATCGTCAGTTCGATTAAACCGCATCCGGTAATATATGCTCAACGCAGATCCCATGCAGGCGCTATTATTACTCACATGTCAGGTATGGAATCTAGAATAGTAGGGCTACACTCACAGTAATCCCACACTAAACATCATCATAGCAGGTATTCGCTTCCGCATTGGCAGATGCAATCGAACAACAGCAATAAAGGGCAAGATGAAGAGATAAACATCAATAGCCAACCCCATAGCGGCCGCGGGAACGGAAAAGGTAATCGCTTTGAGTGTGCGGGCTGAGACTATATGTGATTTCCATGTTTCGCCATTGAAAGGCGTCGCCAGATAAAATTGGGCGACCGTAATAGCGAGATAAAATAGGGAAGAAAGCGTAGCACCAATGTACACACAGATTTTCATCCATTGTAACCCTACAAATATCTCAAGATACATAAGAAAGAGAGAAAACTTCACGAAGCCTAGAGCAAAATAGACCATCCAAGTACCTATGTAAAGAGCCTAATTGATGTGAGAACTGATCTTAAAGCATCAAAGGTTGCAGGTAAGGGAAGAAGAATACATACTATCAAATTTCGCCGACTGAATAGACGCAACAAGGAGATATCCCACGAGTGAATACCAACAATACCATCTCCAGTGACAGCTTTTGGATGATTAATTGATGCTTGATTCATGCGTAATAATTTTAGGTATACGTACATATTAGAACATCGATATAGACCACCAAAGCGCTAAGCTACTGGTGAATCAATACTAGAGCCAAATGACCAAAGGACTGATACGTACGAAACCTATAAGTAGAGTGACTAATATATATTTAGTTCGAATGGATCTTTGAAAGGACAACGAGCAACTGACAATCACACCACGTTACTTTCCGCTGAATAGCCAATCGTGTATAAACTCGAATGGCGTAACATATTATCATAAGGCCAGCCAATATAGAACTGACAATGGCGAGTATCCACCCTCTACTTGTTGGATTGACCAAGTTTGAGGTGACACCGAGGGGAGCAGCGATAGCTGGGACCTTTGCAAGAACCTCTGGGGGTAGACTTGAGACGAGGGACTGGATCGGAGTAACAGCCATTTTTCAAATCAAAATTTGAACAGCTTTGGCCGAGAATTAGATCCAGAAGTAGACGTTCCAGTCATTTATTTACAGAATACTATAATCCAAAAAAATTGTAGGTAAGTCAGTCCAGTATGTATATGCGTATGAACTCTCACCAAAATCGAGTTCTTTGAGGAAATCGAACATCGAAAAGCTATTTTGATTCAGCGACGGATAGCACCGCAATGGCATGTTTCGCCATTACCCACGAAATATCAAAGCAAAGACCGCCATATGGTACACAATGCGATCAGTGCCATGATAAACAATCGCAGATATGAGGCACTCCATGAACTAAAACACTTGAAGTTCGGAAGGACTTGAGCTGAGCAAATGAGATACTTAGATGAAGATATGCCCAGAGCCACAAGTGGAAGGTAACAAAGACTGTGATGCGGTAAATACCGCAGCTTCAGCAAATAGAGATCGCAGTTTATGTTTATGCTATATTTGCACCCAGGAGGTAGTTTATATTCCAATCCCAAAGCGACCTGGGTTGGAGAAGCCTTTTCTTATGCATTGTAGCAAGGAAACATCTGGCTACGTAATAATATAGACTCAAAAGGCAAGTATTACTCACTTAAAAGCTAAACCACTGAGGAGGGGTCAATGGTCATTTCGAATATAGCGTCGCCACAATACCAAACACCATTCAAGATCAAACCAATCGGAAACATAACTGACATTTAAAAATATCACCGACTAGTGATATTCTAGAAAGTAATTCTTCTACATTTTTTCTTAAAGAATTTCTTTTTGTCTTGAGCTGCTCCGACTTCGAGATCATGCTAGCTTGAACAGGGGAGTGCAAAGTTCCGCCAACGATCAAAGAAATATAGCGAGCCCAAAATTCAGATCTTTCAAAGAATACACGAAGAATAATTCATGACTTCATGAAGTCTTCATTCCAAGGAGGATCAAATTTCTGAAGATAGCCACGTAAACAACTAAGGAAGGCGTGGTGTGATTCATATTGAAGCATACAGAACACAATGTAGAGTGTACGAGGAAACATACGAGAAGATCAAGCAAGTGTGCTTTGAGACTCCAGATGATAGCTCGATTGCAGTAATCTTCTTTCACGAGCCCAGGTAAGCTTCAGAACTAACTGAGGGCCAGTCTGCCTTGAGGCTTGGCTTAATGGATCTTGAAGCCTTGGAAAGAATGTCTTTCCAGTTCAATAAATGCTACTATACTGATCGAGGGGATCAAATTGGTTCCGAAAGAGCAGATGTGATTTCCAAGTGACAACTATATCATCTATTAAGTTTGAGTACACGTATGTATGACTCTTCTTGAAATAATAGATAGCCACAAGTATAGGCGTTCACTCATTTCGATGGTTCGAATAACCTACGCACCATAGTATCAAGAACGTTAGTTGAAAGCCACGACGATGTACTTTTAAGAGATGATATCCTCAGTGAGGTGCCCATAAGTGAGTGGATAGAAGTAATAAAGATAGGAATAATTTAAATATCGAAGTTGTATCTGGCTCATACAGAACAGGAAAATCCTCGACCTTAAGATTGGGATAGTAGTAATGATTGTGATATCAACGGGGTGCTTCAGCACTAGTCCCTTTTTTGCCTCGCATCAAAATGTTTCGCTCGAGTTTTCGCAAAAGTTGAGAATCCGTGAAAGATTCGATGGATGAAAAGCAGATTTTTGGAGGGCCAGAAATATTTAAGTGAGATAGCTATCATCACTAGGATGGATTATTTTTAGAAATGAGATTAACCTGGAAGTGTAGGAAAGATCTGTCATGTAAATGCGTTAGTTTAATAATTGAATTTATGCCGACATCTAACATAACATAGCAGGTCGTTTGGCCGAGTGGTCTAAGGCGATGGTTTTAAGACACCTTCTAGGAGGTTGAAATCACCATTATCGAGAGATGCGAGGGTTCGAACCCCTCAGCGACCAATTGTTCTTTTTTGAATCTTGTGCTTCAGAAGTTCTTTTTTTCCTTTTTCAAGAGGCCGGAAAGACGAATTTCTCATGATTTTGTTTTGCCACGCACTCACTACTATCCAAGCCATTTCCCGTAAACGTTATTTCTTTTGGGACTTTGTTGATAATTACACATCCCGCGGGTTTTCTCTTTTTCCTTACAAAAGATTCCCTCACATCACCAGCTACCGGTGCTGTAGATCTTGCAGGAAGAGTGAGTGGTCATTCGATAAGAGAATCCATTTTCCTTAAACTCACATCCAGCTTTCCTATTAAACCTTCAACTCTCTCAATAATAGCAATTCCCTCAATTCCCTCAATTCGAAAGCAAAAATGTCCCCCTCTCGTACATCGCCGCCTCCTGCTGCTTCCAGAGGCCTCACCAAGGAGCAGCTCGATACCTTTAACAAAGATGGCTATTTGATAATCCCAGGAGCTCTCTCCCAAGAAACAGTTTCCTCCTTACTATCCGAAACTCATTCTATGTTGAACAATTTCTCGCTGGACGATCATCCTATGACGAAGTTTAGTACTGGGGAAGGAGATGACGTTGAACATGTTGGCGATAGCTATTTCTTGGAGAGTGGTGATAAGATACGATTTTTCTTTGAAGAAGGTATGTTGACTCGTATTTTGGATCATGAATTGTTCACTTCATATAATTCTTTTGATTCATATAACCTGGCTGGATTCAATTGAATCTTCACTATCAATCACTAACACCTAGGTAAATAGACGCACTCTCCCCAAAAGGCGAACTCCTAAAACCCAAACACCTCTCCATAAACAAAATCGGGCATGCCCTCCATTCACTCTCCCCCCCTTTCGCCGCGCTTCTCTCTCCAAATGCCACTCACTCTCCCTCTCTCATCGCTCAATCCCTCGGTTTCAAACAACCCAAATGTTTGCAATCAATGATAATTTGCAAGAACCCCGAAATTGGCGGCGCAGTCCCTCCCCATCAAGATTCCACATTTTTATATACCGATCCGCCGAGTGCAGTGGGATTTTGGTATGCGCTCGAAGATGCGACGAGGGAAAATGGATGTTTGAGTTTTTGGCCCGGGAGTCATAAGTGGGAGGGGGTGGGGAAAAGGTTTGTTAGGAGAAAAGATGGTGGGGGGACGGAGTTTGTGGAGAATGAGGGGGAGATTTTCCCGAGGGGTTTAGAGAAGAGAGAGAAAGAGGGAGAGGGAGAGGGAGAGGGAGAGGGAGAGGGAGAGGGAGAGGGAGAGGGAGAGGGAGAGGGAGAGGGAGAGGGAGAGGAAAAGGAAGGCAGTTATGTAATGGGTGAAGTTAAAGCGGGAGATTTGGTGCTTATTCATGGAAATTTGTTGCATAAGAGTGAGAGGAATACGAGCGAAAAGGGGAGAATTATTTACACGTTTCATGTTATCGAGGGGGAGAATGTGTATGATGAGAGGAATTGGTTGCAACCACCTGAGGGCGGTTTTACTAGGCTGTAGATTATGACTTGTAAATGAAAATGCAACAGCCTGAAATGTCGCTTCATGGTGACTGAGATCTGTGTGTGAATTTCGTCTTGTAATGGGGGTCTACCTTTGGGCTGGACATTAGAATCTTGATAAAGTTACACTTGCATGCATCTCAGAAGACCAAATGAGAAGCCCAAGTTAGTATGAGGGGATTAGAACAACAAAGAATGGGCGAGCATAGCGACATCATAAAGTTTCAGGCCCTCAAGATACAGGAGGAGAGAAGAATTAAATCAAGATATTGTATTACTATCGCATACTTAATAACTGGTTGAGCAAAGCATCGCGAAGCTACCAGAAAGATATAGTCAGGTGCATAGAAAGCCAATATGTAAGGATATTGAAGATGTTTCGGAACAACTTCATATGAGACGAATCTGATTCAGACTATTCTCCCAGTGTTTAGAGATATGCTGCGTTTTCTGATCTGGCGTAGGAACTGGAAAAATATGGAAAGATGTAAAGATTTTTGATAAAGATGTGTTGTGCGTGAAATGTTTTCCGGATTAATAATCTGCAATGATGGTTCCCAGCAATGTTGTTCCACAGTAGAGTGAAGATTCGTGAGGTAGAAGTGATGATTCTCAAGGCCGTATTTGGAAAGTTGATACCCGGTTGTGTTTTTAATTCTCCTCATCTGCCCTTCCATGCAACGTGCTGATCCTGTTGTTGTAGTGTCATGGCGCTATAGATCACGCTTTTATTTGTGAATATAGATGTAAACTGATGCTGTATGTTTCTCTCAACTCGTTCCCATGCGATAGATGCCGTGTATGTGATACCAGGATTTCGTTGAACCGAGGGGAAGACTCATGTCGTATCGATTTCCACCATCCAAATGCTCTTTTCACCGTCTTCTCGCCGCAATTTGTTAAAGTAGAGAGCTAGTCACAAAATGTCAAATCCTATTTCGCTGGGACTTTTCGTTGGAACTGTTCGATATCCAAACCAACAATTTTTCTTTCGAGCTCCTTGATCTGCACCTCGACCATCTTGGTGAACATCTGCTGATTCTTGCACCCTAGACCAGGCACTGAAGTTCCTCCGTGTTCACTGAATTTCCCCTTTTCTGCACACAAAGTTCGAATACTGAGTTTGGAGACGCATTTGTGAAGATTGAAGAGATTGGTTCCGGTATATGGTGCAGGAGGAAGTGGCCAACCTATATCAATATTAACACTTCTTAGAAAAGAGCCAGTAGTCATGATCCCGCATACATCGTGTCGGTCGTCGCAATATGGTAGAGGCTCAGTTCCTCGCTTGATGAAACTGTTGAGCGCATTAAATATATCAGACAAAGCTTGCGTACGGGCTGCCTTGATTGCATCTGATATCAAGTTAGTCGATAGTGCGTTAGTTCAATCTTGCTAAACTTACCAATGATTGAGGGGCGAAAGTAATAGTCATCCTTTATATTAGCACCAAAATTACCTTTAGAGTGCAAAATTGCCCTCCGCGTGTGCCGCTCAAACACGCAGGCGTTGCCAAAGACCAATGACGTGAAGATGAGCGCATATAGATTACCGAGTTTATTGTGAATGGAGCAAGGCAAATTGACGAACCATTCTTTTGAAACCCACCGCATCGCACCAAATATTTGATATTTCTCTGTAATGATTGCTACTTTTACGAACGACTGAAAGCTGATTTCTTCGGGAACCATTTTGTTGCGATGGTGAATGACATTTGCTACGATTGCGAATGCATCAGGATCGTCATCAGGCAGCTTAATTTCAACCTTTCCACACGCGAGTAACTCGGCCCCTTCTTTAAACCTAGCATCGCCAATCATTGCGTCGAAGACTGGCGATGCAAGTATTAAATGTTTCGAGGAAACAAGCATCGTGATGGTCTTCGAATCATCGTCTGGACTATCTTGACAGTCAGATCTGCACGGCAGAATGCGATTACAGAATTACATACCTTTTCCTCTTCCGTGATCTGGACTCACTGGATGATGTTTCGGTTTCGGCATCACTCTTGGATTCTTGAGTAAAGATGAGGAGAACATCCCCTTTGGTGTCGAAAATGAGTTTTTCTGGAACGTCGAGGGTGTCCGATGCCATTGTGAGCGGCTTGATTTCGAACACAAATTAAAAGACGTAAATGATAGAAGGGAATACTCGAGGAATTATCTTTTTGAAGAGATTTAAATCTGAATTCGAGATGTTATGAGATGTTATGGATATTATACAGAGCCTTGCAGGTTTCGAAAATTTTGCAGAGTTTTGGATGGGACAGAAGTTTTTAGATATTTGAGAAAGCTGAAGCTGAAGTTAAAGATGAGGTGGATATGGATATGGATTTGTATATAGTTGAGGGACGCAATCAATATAGGCTCGAGAAGAAGAAAGACAGTTTTTTCCGTCTGTGTTGTCGAGAATTTCCAGTTGAGCGGTTTGGAAAAATACATGCACTTGAAGTTACAAGTCATGCATTCGAAATTGGTAGATTGAATGGTTGAGATATGATGAGGAACATGTCAATACAAGAGAAAACTGAATTGAAGTGTGGTTGGAGAATTATAGTGATTAAGGAAAGAAAGTCTCATAGTCCCCAACTCGCCTTCACTATTTCTGATAGCTTAAGCTTTGGCTGCACTCTCTTCTCCTTCTTAAAATCCTCCATATCTAACCCGGACAACCTCTTCTCAAGATTCGCCAGCGCAGTATCGATAGCCTGTTTGACACCGTGGGTAGACCAATGGTGATATTCAAAACTTTTGAATGGAGATATTTTATCGCAAAGAGCAACCACTTCCACTTTGCGGATTTGGTTAACAACATAGTTGAACGTAAGATCGGTCTCAGCGAGATCTGGCACGGGAAATATGCCTAGTTTGGTAGAGCTCTGGAGGAGCGTTCCAAGGACCATGCCACTACATTCAAAGGAATCTTTACGGGGTGCGGTGCAATGATGTTTACCTGTATTGAGTATTGTTTCGACTATCAAATAGGCGTCGGCTATTGCAGTCAATCTTCGTTCCTGGATTGCATCTTGACTAGTGTTAAGTCATGTCATGTCTTCAAAACTTCAGGGGAAAGGGCAAAATCTATCTTACCAAGAACTCGATTTGGTATAGGAATATCATCTCTGTCCTCACCAATCTTACCATTACTTTGTCGTTCTGCAATTCGAGTAACTTCTTTAAAGATACTTGGCTTTTCAAATACCCAAGAGATACTAAGCCATGGAAGTAAATCGTCGGTAAATTCCTCTGGCAACTCGGCTTCAAGCAATGATACCCATCTATCAGACATAATTTCAACTACCTCATGTAATTGATACTTATCAACCAGGGTAGAGATCCTCGATAAGAGATCTAAATCGATTTCACGAGGAACATTCCTTGTCCGACCATGAATAATGCACATCAATATTGCAAATGCGTCAGGGTCATCGTCAGGCAAGGAAATCTCAATTTTGCCGGCAGAAGCTAGTTCTCGGCCTTCTTTGAAGTTGCTGTGTTGAAGCATAGCTTTGAAGACAGGAGAAGCAAGACACATGTGCTTGGACGAGACTAACATATGTACATCTTCGCTGCTAGCGCTTGGTTCACCCGTCGAATCATTCTCCTCCGAGTAGTCTCGTGATTCTGTTGTTGTCTTTGCTGAATCTCCCAGCTTCTCTCCTTCATTGGTGTCTCCCAGCTCTACCACTCGGGTGAGAAGTAGGACCAGATCTCCGTCCGGATCATAGGTCACACACATCTTGTTTGATATCTTTCTGAGTATAGATCTAAATTGCTACTCTTGTATCTTGAGTTTGACAAGATCTTTTTAGATCAAAGTAGGTCAGGAGATTGGAATGGGCTTGGGATGATTGAAATGTATGTTCCTTAATAAGCTCAGCCAGAAGTGATGAGTATTCATTTGGGATGAGAAACTGAATAGTGTCATCGTTTTATAGAGATCTAATTCTCTGTTGCCTAACATTTGATGTTATTCATGACATTCATTACCGATCTACCTACCTAGTAGGTAGTGAAACCCAGACAAGTGCATAAGGCTGGAGCCTGCTAGATTTAATTGTGGCTGAGATCTACGACAGCCAAAACGGCAAGGCCAACCTTGGAACCCGTGGACCCCACTAATGTCTGCCCCTCAGCCTTACTTCATCGTGAACCTCAAGGTTCTTGAAACCATTAAATAAACCATAACCTCCCTTGTAGAATACCTTGATTTTACAAAGACTATTGACAATTCCAGAAACTTCCCAACCCTTTTGATACTGACGTCAAGCTAAAGAAAGATGTCTATCACTATTGACAAGATCCTTGCTGCTTCCCCAGACACTCAACGTGGCCGTCCGACACAGCTAAGTTGTGATCCGAAGGGGGAGCGTATTGCTTATGCTGTACGTGTATATCTCGAAGTTCTAATATACAAGTGCTGACTCTTTGATTCTAGTCTGGTAAATCAGTTTTCGTTCGTAATATCGATGATCCTTCGTTAAGTAAACAATTCACAAATCACACAACTCAAACCACCGTTGCTCGGTTCTCTCCTTCCGGTTACTATATTGCCAGTGGTGATGTCTCTGGAAGTGTCAAGGTCTGGGATTCGATAGAAGGAGTCAACGTCAAGGGAGATTATCATATTATAAATGGCAGAATTAATGATATTGCTTGGGATGGAGATTCTCAACGTATCATTGCAGTGGGAGATGGTCGAGAACGATTTGGAGCTTGTATAACTGCGGATAGTGGAAACACTGTGGGGGAAATTGTTGGACATACTTCGGTCATCAATTCAGTTGCAATTCGTCAGCAAAGGCCACTCAGAGCAGCGACCGGATCTGATGATATGAGCATGGTGTTCCTCCATGGAGCTCCTTTCAAATTCAATGCCAAGTTAGGAGAGCTACATAAAGGTTACATTTACGGAGTAGGATTTTCGCCGGACGGAAACCACCTCGTAAGTGTCGGAGCGGATCGCAAAATTCAATTATATGACGGAAAGACTGGTGATACCAAGGCAAGCTTTGGAGAGGGAGAGCATACAGGAAGTATATTCAGTGTCTCATGGGCGAAAGACTCGAAGAGATTGGTTACAGCTAGCGCTGACCAGACTGTCAAACTATGGGATGTCGAAGCTGGTAAGGCTGTTCAAACTTGGAGATTTGGTGGAGAAGGAAATGTAAGCATTCCTGATCACCAAGTTGGTGTTGTCTGGCCTTCTCGCAGCGACGGAATGATCATCAGTTTGAACTTGGCTGGAGATCTAAATTATTTGTCTGAAGGAACGGATAAACCAACAAAGATTGTCCAAGGACATGGCAAAGCTATTACGGCCATTGGCTCAGCACACACGGAGAAGGGTCAAACATTATGGACAGGTAGTTTTGATGGTCGAGTCGTCTCCTGGGATGTCGGCACTGGTATTGGCTCGGCTACTGAAGGTTCTTCGCATACCAATCAAGTATCTAGTTGGGCCAGCGCTGGAGATAAATCCTATAGTGTTGCCTGGGATGATACTTTACGAACTATTGACGTTCCTCAAAATACTTTCGTTGGTGAGGCAGCTAAGTTGAATGGTCAACCTAAAGGAGTAGCAGCTGTGGACGACAAATTGTATGTTGCTACTACAAACGGCATCGATATTTTCTCTGGAGGTAGCCTCGTAAATACCGTGGCAACCAAGGACTTCACACCAACATCTATTACAGCAAACGGAAACATTGTAGCGGTAGGAGATGATCGCAATGTTGTACATGTATACAGCGTTGATGAATACAATTTATCTCCCAAAACAGAACTTACAAAATCTCTAGCTGTAATCTCCGCATTAGAATTTTCACCTAGTGGAGATCTTCTTGCGGTAGGAAATTCATCAGGCAAAATTCACGTTTATGATACATCCAATTGGGAGATTAAGACGGATAGATGGGGCGGCCACACAGCAAGAATAACCAGCATTGGTAGGCTTTTTTCTTTGTCTTTCACAAGATGCCTTAGATCTTATACCCAAAGCTCTATTCCTATTTTTTTTTCCCGATGTCGCACAACTAATATTTCTTCGCAGATTGGAATGAAGCTGGAACCCATGCCGTGAGTGGCAGTCTTGATACGAACGTTTTCGTTTGGAGTCTTGCCTCACCAGGAAAGAGAGTCAAAGCTCCCAATGCGCATAAAGATGGTGTTACCGGTGTTCGTTGGGTTGATGGTGGAAAGAAAGTCGCTTCCGTGGGTGGAGATGCTTCTTTGAAGGTTTGGGATGTTGCTGGGTTAGCTTAAAGGGAAACATGTTTTTATTGAGCGCGTGGTAGCGACATATTTATGCATGTTCTCTCGCGATGTTGCAGATGTTAAAGTACAGTAGGAAGATATCAAATGAAAGCAGTTTTGGGAGCAGTAAATAAATTGAGAAAGGTTGGTGAAGTATCCAATTGCCCAAAAAGCAACAGTTAGACGAAAGATGTGCAATGAGTTTCGAAGGATCTCGATCCGAACAATTTTATCAGTGACGTGGATCCTAGCCACAGGAATTACGCCTGCCCAGAGTCCTGACATGACAACGGGAAGTTCAAACAAGTCGTGCAAATAAGAATTATATTAGTAAATACAACAAAACAAGCTTTTGCCTACACAATCAAGCTCCCGTCGCTGCCAAGAAGTTAAGAATATTAGACCAGGGGTAAAAACAAGAGAGACTGATCGAACTGTTTGTTGTAATTATGTAATATGATACATATCCATGGATGGCATTTCATTTTCATGCAAAAGTGGCACGAGCAGGTCGAAATGTTACTACCCGTGGACCTATCTATCCATGGATTCCAAGGTTTCCTTGCAGGTGATTTTTGATTACGTGGAGGCGCCTACGATAGAAGACTCCCGATGTCCACTGCAGGTGTTCTTGCTGAAGGTGTGGCAAGGGGAAGCTGACGTCATCATCCGTGCAGCTCAATGAACCAATCACACGATTTAGATCTGGCGTAACCAAAGGGTATTAAAGTTTGAACTTTCCTGCTACTAAAAGTCTTGATATCTTCATTTCATTCTCTATTCTTGTTAACCTCACTCAACTTCACCCGAGTATTCGTTGCTCTTCAAGTGATTGAGTTATTCATTACTCAGTTTCATCTCACCTCCTCACAAAGATACCATCTAAAAAATGGGCATGTTCTCACGCAAACAGCAGACACCTGCTACTGCTGGACCTGGAGCGAATGTAGCTACTCATGAGACCAAACACCATGGTAAAGGACCATTGGTTCTTCCCATGAACAAGCGTCCAAGTTTCGGTCAATGGCTTAAAGTCACTTGGCTCGATATCCTCACCATGGCTGCTATGGGTGCGGTTGGACTGGGTGTTTATGAAGCTCATCCAGCTCCTTCTCGATCTTTCCCAGTCTATTTCCAAGATGGAGAGATTGTTTATCCTCAATTCGCATACGTGAGTATACCGTCCATCTATCCTGACAATTATTCAATAAATACATTCAAACAATATCTAACATACATTCATCTAGCCTCTCCGTAACGAAATCGTCCCAATTTGGGAAGCTGCACTCCTCGCATCTCTCGTCCCCATTGCTGCCTTCTTCATTGTTCAAATCCGCGTTCGATCTTTCTGGGATATGAACAATGCCGTAGTTGGTCTCCTCTACTCCCTCATTACAGCTGCCGTCTTCCAAGTTTTCCTCAAATGGCTCATTGGTGGTCTCCGCCCTCACTTCCTCACCGTATGCAAACCCAACATTCCAGTCACCACGGCACAAGAAACAGGAAATGGTCTCAACTTCATCATGTACGATCGAAAAATCTGTACAGGTGACGAAGATGAAATTGATGACTCTCTCGAATCCTTCCCATCTGGTCACTCCACTGCTGCTTTTGCCGGTTTCATCTTCCTGTACTTGTACTTGAACGCAAAGCTGAAGGTTTGGTCAAACTATCACCCTGCCATGTGGAAACTCATCGTTACATATGCGCCTGTTCTCGGTGCCACACTCATCGCAGGTGCACTCACCATTGACGAATACCACAATTGGTATGATTGTCTCGCTGGAGCTATTATCGGAACAGTTATGGCATTCTCATCTTACAGAATGGTGTATGCATCGATCTGGGATTGGAGAACCAACCACATCCCATTGAACCGCTCAACTCCTTTCCCTGGTACTGGAGCGGATCTTGAGGATGCAACCTTCACGAGAAAAGCTGGATGGGGCACTGAAGGCTACAGTGATGGTGGATTTGGTGCTTACGGTCGTGGATATGGACATGGACATGGCATGACTCAGGGTGAAGATATCCGAAATAAGGAGTACCATAATGGAACCGGTACATCGGGCATTGGGCGTAAACCCGTCGGTGCAGGTACAGGCCACTTTAATGGAGATGCTGCGCATATCGTCTAAGGCACTTCAGATGTCTTGAAAGTATAAGACAACTTGATGATGATGATGAGAGTCTGGAGCTGCATAGTAGGGCATGAAATGGCGTTTTGGTGAAGCAAGGAAGCAAGGACGGATGGATTTTACGAACATGATACCAGCATTAATTTGCATAGCGTTTGGCTTGCTTTTACATCTCACGTTCGATGGTTAATTAATTAGCTTTTAATAAATATTCACGATTTGAAATACCATGCTGTGCTATTTGTTGTTTGTAATGTGTATCCTGTTATCTTGACCATTGTGTTTATGATTGAGGATCAGGTAGATGGAAGGGTTAAGTTGAAGTGAACTTAAGAAGTAGTTTTGAAGTCAAAAGAAAATCTCCCCCAAGATCTAAAATTGCATTGTAAGATGAAGAAAGGGAGGATAAAGGAATCCAAGAAACGGTGTTCGTTGATCTCATAATGCTGTGAATGAATGAAATGGATGAAAGATGAGTATGGAAAAATTCGTCAAAGAGGTCGTTAATAGCAACGTGCCAGTGGAATATTGTTTCCTTTTGATAATATGCCGCCCGCAATGGTCCGTCTTTGTCATGGATAGTCGTAGCTCTGACCCGGGGTGGGAAGACACTGGAGATATAGTGGAATGATTGGCTTGACTAGCAGGGCTGAAGATGTATGATCTGTTGAGCTTTGTGAAGTTGACAGGAATCGGAGGTGTGGATGTGGATGCTAGATATATCAAGAGTCCCTAAAGAAACATAGTTTTGAAAGATATCATGTAGACGGAGAGAACAGAGGATCGAGTGCTCATGAGCTAATTCTAATATCTTCCAGAAATGTCTTTTTCCTTCAAATTATCTGTTTTTGGGTGAAAGATTTAGCATCTACATTTTTTTGACTTCTCACACTTCAAAGAAGGGAAATTGTTTCAAGGTATGAAACGTGATTAGTTCATGTGGTTATTGTGAGTAGTGTTGAAACACCACTCAGTTAAGTGAAAAATGAAGGAGAAGATGAAAGGAATATTCGAGCATAAACCGAAACATACCGGTGTAGAATGGAGCAGAGTATATAAAAGTAGTGCATAGTGTGAGGTAAATGAAGTTTTCATATTATTTAAAAGTTCATTCAAGCATGCTCGTGCTAGTTCAAGTATACTCATACTAGTTAGTGAGGAGCAAGTTACCCCTTATGATAGCGTCCGATCAGCATACTTTGACACTCGTCAAAATCAACCCTTAAGCTGCCATTCAAATATGCTTTCGCAAATGAATATTGAAACCTTAAGATAGTTACCTAGGTACAAATGGATCTGCGAAAAAAATAAGCGAATCCATTGATGTAGATCTCGGGACCGAGAACTATAGAATTTGAAGACGGATAATCGATGAAGAACACTCCGAAGCTGTTATAGGATTGCATCGTCCACTTGGTGCTTCTCCAGTCTCATGAGGCGGTCGGAATGGTTGATTTGTACGGCTTGTAAACTGATATAGATTATAGCAAGACACATTTGCTTTGACTATCTAGGGGCTCCATCAAAAATTGACCCCGAAGAGTTCATTGAGAGTTTTGAGCATGTAAAGCTAGATACGGTATTACAATACGTTGCTTTTCCAAATGTTCGAGTACATCCGGCCCCAGATTACCCATATTCTTTGGATAGATCTACTGAGGGTGGAAATGGACGCTGTGATATGATGTTTTTCTTTCAATGGTTGAAAGATAAAGGAGTGAAACGTATCCTCAAGGTCATTGTCGACGACTCTAACACACCCGCCCATAGCGACGAAGCGATCAACAAGGCTCTTCAAGGATTTGATGTCGAAATTTTGGATTGGCGCAAGGTGGACCTTTGCTCAGAGACAATATTGATATCGGGTAGGAAATTAAGAGAGGTTCATCTCCAATGGAGTGGAAATAACGCTGTGCTTAGAGGCTGGAGCGAGCCAGTAGGACTGAGAAGGCTGGAGGATTTGTCAAAGGTCTATCTTCATGTCAAACAGGTTAGTCTTCCCTTACCCTACTTTCTCGAATCACAAGATCGTTAAGCTGCATGTGTAGGATCTAGAAAGCCATAGTCGCATGCAAAAGAAGATTGATAGCTTCTGCAATCGACTTAATAGTGGCACGTCGAGTGCTGAGCATCAGAGAACTTTTTCATTACCTATTGAACAGCCAGTGCCACTCTCTATTCAGCCTAGGATCATCCAGGCAAAGCGTAGTGATGAAGATGGCCAAAATAGACGGCTACTCACCATGAATTTTGCAGCCTCTGAGATGAAGCAAGAACACATTCTACAACCCCATAGATGGCTCAACTGTATGGATGAATTTAAAGATGTGTTCCAAAACGTCTGGTCCTGGACGATGAAACAAAAACTTCAGCAACAGGAAGCTCTCATGCAGCCCGTAGAAATCGCACTAATAGATGACGGCGTAGATGATCTTCAGTCTCGGCTTCGTGGCAAAATATCTGATGGCAAAAGCTTCGATTATGGAGACGAGGGTGCTAACCGCATACGGTCGCATTGGATCTCGGAAAGAGGTCATGGCACCGTGATGGCCAAGAACATCGTCCGCATATGCCCAATGGCCAAAATCTATGTGATCAAGCTTGAAACAAATTTCGACCTTAAAGAGCAGAAGGCCAGGATTGGGACAAGAAGCGCGGCAGAGGTGAGATCAACAATGTGCTCCCGTGACTGCAATCAAACGTAAATACGCGTGCTGATTCATGGTTTAATGCAGGCAATTGACGCGGCAGTAGATCGTAAAGTGCAAATAATTTCAATGTCATGGACGATCAAGCAACCCATAGCAATAGCGAGGAGAAAGAAAAGTTTGACTCGGCAGTGCGCCGCGCTGTCAAAGCAGGGATTCTTCTGTTCTGTTCTGCAGCCGACAAAGGACTCCATCAAGACAGCGATTATCCCGCTGCCTCTAATCCCACGAAAATGTTTAAGATAGGCGCTGCAAAACCTAACGGCAATGTTTGGGACTGGGTGCCGAACATAAGACACTTGGACTTTATTATCCCCGGATACGAAGTCGCAGAAAGTGCTTCGCTCGATGATGATTCCAGCCAGAACTTTCAGCCACAGACCGGGTCATCCGTCGCAACTGCTCTGGGTGCTGGCCTTGCTGCTCTTGTAATTTGCTGCGTGCAACTAGCTTCAATACATACGCAAATGTCCCGGCAAAAGGGTCATCCAGATGCACCAAGCTCTTTGACCCTTGATGATCTTCGAAATGTCAAAAATCATGAAAATATGAAAGCTGCTCTTGGAACTATTGGTACTAGCCCATATAGCGACAATAAGTTTATTGAGGTATGGAGATTGTTTGGCCAGGCAACCATAGATATGGTTGGAAAAGACAAAGAACAACAATTAGGAGTAATAGTGGCATTGGCTTATAAGTTCAGGGCTTATTGATAATTTATATCATTGGGCACTGTAAAAGTAACCCTCATGTTTCTCCATTACATCATGTTCTCCTCTAAGCGCTCAGAAATTTCCTGAATGTTACATATGTAAGGAATCCGAACCTAGGAGTCTAATATGTTCATCTCTAGATGGTCTTCTAATGACTTGAATTACTCTGTCAAATAGCAACAATTTCGTTAGCCCAAAATGTTATAAAACCGTTCATTCATTTTTTCAAGCGATTAATGAGTTGCTATTGCTGATTTTATATGAACTAGAATGCTCTCACAATAGCTTGGTACAACAAAAACGATGATATTCCGGCAAGTTTTTTATGAAATGTCGTCTTCTTATATTGATACTATCGATCACTGCCTAAAGATCTGAGAACTACTGGAAATGGAGAGTCAGAGCTCAGCAAACGGATTGACAATTATTCAGTCTTTGTTAGCAGTACCGAACCCGAACTAATGTCAACAGAACATTGGTCTCGAAGCTCCACCTCCGGCTTTCTCGAAACGCAAATAGAACTTCTAGGACGATCTAAATATGGCTGCCAGAAATTCGGGCCCTCCAAACCGTTTGTTAGCCAAAGGAACCCGGTGGATAAAAGACAAAAATTTGCTTACCTGCATTTGAAGATGCTCTTCGCCTGGCAATACCACGTTCCATTCGAGCTGACCCATACCTGCTTCAGCTGCTGCCTGACGATAAACCTCCTCTCGCAAGAAGTAAAATTCGAACTTAATATCGTTCTCACCCATTCCCACACTAGAAAGAAGGATCTTGTATCCTCCCTCGACAGTCCCAATAACATCATAGACTGAACCAAGATGTGCCTCTCTGGGGTTGAGTGGGTCATTTGGTTGAAAACTGTCGATGATCGGTGCGTTAACAGTCAGTGCGATCAAAATTCCTCCCGGCTTCAGGGCCAAATGTATGTTTTCAAGCATTCTCCGCATCTCCTCTCGTGTTTCTGCATAATTCAAGAGCCAAGCTGCGACAACCATATCAAAAGTTCCTTCTTGACCACGAAGCTGGACCTCATTCCACATAGATGATTGAGCACAATTTGCAGTGCAGAAAGTGACATAATCTTTCATCTCAACCGGAATCTTACTTTGAGCAGCAGAGACCATAACGGATGAGATATCAACCGCAGTCAAATGAGAAGCGCCCATATGCAATATTTCGGAAGTATAGAAACCTGTTCCACACGCAAGTTCAAGGATTCGTTTGGATTGAACAATGGGACCAAGGTGTTTCATCATAGCTGCATGATTTATCTGCTGAATCGGAAGATCGCAAAATAGGTCATAATTGGTACCAATCGCGTCATATTGTGTTGACATTGTTGCTCAGAGTATTTTAGCACGGTTCGACGTTGATCTTGATCATGTATAAGGAGTAATAAGAGAGATGTGGTCGATGGTATTCAAACGCCCCACTTGGATTTTATTCAGATTAATATAGTCAATACTTGCATCGCGCTCTTTCCTTGACTTGGAAAGATATAATCTTCATATCCCGATTTTGTAACTCTAATTTGGTCAGGTTCAGTACCTAGATATCTGGTGCATTATCTTCGGGTCTTTGCTTTGCGATTATTGGCCGTATTTTCCATGCCAATTTCCTCATTTGATAAATGTTGTGGTCGCCAGGTTGCACGAAGTACAACACTATAGGAAGGCACACCTATAAGGATGTGACGGTGGACGATGTGGAAAGTAAGAAGCTAGCAAGAGTGAATGTGCAGACGCCGGATAACAATGGTAGAGTTATGGTACTCTAAAAGCAGGTTGAGACAAGCACTCGAAGACACGGACTACACCACCGTATAACCCTCTAAGTCTCTATCGCTGTCCCTGGAATATCCTGTTTGAGGAGCTAACAGGTCCGCAATTGCACCCATTTTCCTTGTGATTCTTATGCCTCTTCACGTTTTCCTCAATCATGATGAGATATTCTAGCTTTTGAGCCTCAAATATTTCCTGGTAGTCCCGACTGACCAATATTTTAGTCTCAAAACTAGGCATTTCCCAATGTCTTCTATCAGGTCCATCTCGTTCATCTGTAATGTTAGCCGTGAAGCCCTTTGAGAGACTTGCGACATCATCATTCCATTTCTCTCTCTCAATATCCAGTAGTTTTCCATCCACGACAAAACGTTCGCTTTCCGCTATGTGCCTTGCAACAGAGTAAGGTGGAAATGGTTCTGGAGCTAGAAGGGGTGTATCCCGCGCTTTTGACAACTCAAACATCTCAATACACCTATAAGGAAGATACCATCCATCCTGAAAAACAACGTCGCTCTCTGTGCAAGGGTGAGGGGGGTCTTGACCAGCTATAAAATAGACTTTTTTTACACCACCGAATGTGCCTAGTAATCTAGTCAAGGGTCTATACATGCTGTTGTCCGAATTCCGGGCAAAATTAGGCAACCACCTGATTGGTAATGCAAGGTTCTCCACTCGGTTGAAGCCTCCTGTATCTTGGTTGCCATGAGCTGACCTTGGAAGGGAAGAGAGAAAATTGCTGAGCTCAGCGGCTATATGTTGCTGAGGCGGGTATAAAATATCCCTTTTGAAGTCAAACCAAGTTTCGGGAAGAGTATGAGAGCCTTCGCGATACCCATTCATGAAGGTGCGCTCATAAAATCTTGTTGCAATATGATAAGATTCTCGATTGACAAACAAGATGTCAGGAGCTGGAGTTTGTGACCTGAACGCCCGAATGTCGTCCACAGAATTTACAGTTGTCTTGATGGGTTCGTGAGTTAAAACAACCACCCTTGGTAGGGGAATACAGTATTCCCATACGATTTGGCGGATGTCCGGGGGAAAATCGTTAAACTGAGGGAACAACGCCGATTTGATCTCTGGTCTTGAAGATAAAGACATTGTGTTGGTAATTTTGATGGAATTACTTGTGTTATTGATAAAGGCGATTTTAGGGTTTATGTAGGCGCAGCAGGAAGAGTTCAATTCTGACTCAGCATGTAAAAACGAGAACTAACATCACACTTTTTCATTATTCTCCAGTTTTTTGAACAAAACTGAGTATTTATTCAATAGTGAATTCTGCAACTTCACATGAGACAAATAGCTCTATATTGAATTATGAATTTAACCGAAACATGGGAATGCCAGCAGCCTGCCTACTTAGGCAGCCTTTCAAGGCAGGGAAATAGGATAACCAGAGCGGACGGTTTAACAAAGTCAAAGTCAATAATGAGGAGTTACTGTTAATTAAGTAAAAGAGCTTAAGAGTATCACATGCAAGAATGAATCAACAATCATATGGCAACCATTTCCATTTTTATTTCCATTCCCAGTCATTTGTTATGTTCTGGATTTTTTATACAATACCGGAAGTTTGATATTGGATTACTGGCCCCATCTCAATCTTTTACATGCCGGTGATTTTGCAGTGGAAAAACTATCAGAATCTGAAGCTCTTCATAAGTTGTTCAGCCTTAACACCGCGGCCCCGCTTGAAAGGTCAGAATATGACAAGGAAAGAAGTAAATGTGGAAGCAATCGTCGAAAGTGATACGAAGGCTGAGCAAAGATGCGATTTTTGAATGTAAGTAAGATGATGTGACTATGTCGAGGAGTATGAGTTGATCGATGGCTAGATGACCACTAGAATATTGTATCAAGTGACCTTCTTCGTAGAGACGCTCCTCGGCGAGGAAACTCAAGGAAATTGAGCGCCACAATCATCCCCTAGCATAAGGGTGAAAGCCTCTATTTCCACCCCTTCCACCACCCCTGTAGTTCGCACCAGGCTTTCCAGCGTTCTTTGGACCTGTCGGAGCACCGGCAGGAGCATTCGGTGCGGTGGCAGGAGGAGCAGATCCCCTATCACTTCCTCCACCTCCACCTCCACCTCCACGACCTCTTCCACCACCAAATCCACCACGCCCAGCGCCACCACCACCACTACCTGGTTGAGGAACGTCGTCATACATACCCTCCCAAGAAGTTGGTCCACTACCACCTCCACCCATTCCATATCCACCCCCACTACCGCCGCCTCCATATTGAGATTGTTCGCGTTGAGCACGTCTCATTTGTTGCTGTTCGTACTTTTGTTGCTCGAAAATACCTTGCTCATAAGCATTGTAGCCAGGTGTACCCATTCTACCACCAGGGTTACTACCACCCCCTGCCGGAAAGTTACCTCCTCCTTGTCCACTCATGGCCTGTTGCATCTGCATTTGTTGCATTTGTTGCATTTGCTGCATCATGGCTGGATTCATACTAGCCATTGCCGCCATTCCAGCTGTTGGACTTTGAGGGCTTTGACTACGCGCGCCAGCACCTCCTCCACCTTGCATTTGTTGCTGCATTTGTTGCATTTGCTGCATCTGAGCCATTTGGGCCATCATGGCAGGATTCATACCACCGGGCATTCCGCCTGGCATTTGTCCTCGCCCTCCGCCCATGGCCATTTGTTGTTGCATTAGTGCAAAATACTGTTGCATTCGCTGCCAATATTGAGCCATTATTTGAGGAGTCATACCACCTGGGACATTCATCTGGCCACCTTGTTGCTGTTGACTAGAATTTTGAAATTCGTCATTGGCGTTTCCTCCTTTCTTGAATCGACTGCCTCGTGGCCCCCTGGTTTCTTCCTCTTCTCGTATGTTGCCTCGAGGCTGGGCCTTCTTGACCTCGATTGGCTTTCCATGAATTTCGAGTGGACCCTCCAAGCATGCTTCCACAGCGGCTTCACTATCAAACGTGACGAATCCAAATCCTCGTGGTCTACCAGTGTCTTTGTCCATCATAAGAGTAGCATCTACAACTCGTCCGAATTGTGTAAAGTACTCTTTGAAATCTTGTTCGGAAGCATCCTGACTGACACCACCAACGAAAATCTTGCTTGTACGTTCTTGCTCATCTCTGGGAATAGCGCGTTTGGGATCAATCTTAAAAGTTGAATGTGAGTGAGTGCCTTTTGAAGCCAATGGGAGAAGTTTGGAAGGATAAGAGCGTAAAGAATTGTTAAAAGTTTTGAGATCGGGTCTTACTATTTTGCCGTCAAGGTAATGTTCTTTAACCATGACAATATTGACAGTCCGGGCATCTTTGAATGTCAGGAACCCGAATCCTCGAGATCGACCAGAGGCACCATCTCTCATAACAGTACATTCAAGCACTTCACCAAATTGTGAGAAGTAATCCTTCAATGATTCTATAATCTAAAGTTAGTGGCCATACAGGGGTTAAGCGTAATATTGAAATTTGGCCATCTCACCATCTGTCGTTTCCCAATTCAATCCACCAATGAACATTTTACTAAGCAGGAAAAGTTAGCATTCTGGCTATACTTATCAATTCATATGGCGACAATGAGAACAGGTAAAGAAGTCGTTCCGTATGAGTTATCTTCAAGACAATCAGTGCAACAGTGCTTTCTCTTGAGTTGTTTCACATCTCGGGGACGAGATGATATCCTTTCTCGATTGTTGACTGGAGAAATAATTTGTAACTGGGCTGCAGGCGAAGGAGCAAGGGTGGGTTGGGGTTTAAGGGACCACATCTGGCATTTGATGAGGCTTTCGACATATCCAGCATGATGTTAAGGCCAGGTACACATCCAAGCAATAGCCGTCTAACATTGCCTGCAAATCATGCAATAACGATAGAACAGATGGCACCATAAGATATCCAAAAAAAAATCGCGTTTTTTTGCTATCGTGATGCTAGGTACTGGCGTCGAAGCTATGGGCTATGGCCTATCTGTGTCTGTGGCTCTATGAAGATTATATCGACAATAGGCTATGAAGTAGTAGTAGTAGTAGTAGTAGTAGTAGTAGTAGCAGGTTTGACTATTGCCGTTGTGGATGGCGAATGCATGTGGTGTGTATACCCAATTATCTCAAATCAAATGACTCTGAGTTTATTCCAACGCCATTCCCTCTCCATGCTCCCTTGGCCTTGAATCAAGTCCAAAGTATATACCCAATGCCGAAGCAGGATATAATATTGGATCAAGCTCCCCAAGACTCCTTCACATAGCCACACAAACCCCCGAAAGCTCCCATCCAAATTTACCCGTCCCCATCTCGTTTGATTCCATTCCTGATTACACCTCCAGTTTCCAGATATGCTGCTAGCTCATATCCTGATCTCTGCATCAATCCCAACCCATCATATCCATGATCTCCATATGCCATGCTTGGTGTGAGTTGAGCCCGGAGCTCCGTGACTACAGTCATATTGCAATTGTGTAGAATAGCAATGATAAAGTGTAAAGAAAAAATCTGCAATCTTACCCGTCTTCCTTGATACCTGGGCCTTGTGCTTCATCTCTGTTCGAAGAAGCATCATAACCACCCCCATTACCATTCCCGCTTCCCAGCTGGAAATCTATATCCTCATCCACATCTTGTTCACCATTGTACATTTGTTGATCTTCATCTCCATCTCCATTTTGTGGATTTTGTTCAATAGCTTGTTCGGCTTGTATTTCAGCTTTAATTTCTGTGGTTGGGGCTGATGGTTGGGCAGTAGGTTCAGCCACTGTCTCTGATGGATTTGCGGCGTTATCATCTTCGGTGTACCTTAATGCAATGTATCAGCTGAATGTTTTGCGACGTGTTGACAGAGGTGCGACCAGAGAAATTTTGGAAAGTAGGTGTAAGGTGGATAGTACATACAAGTCAGCGAAGAGATCTTCCTCGAAATTCTCGGCTTCGGCCATGATGAATCTGTCTATTTTCTGTGAGATAAGTTGATCAAATTCAATTCGAGCTGAATTTGTAAACTGATGCGCGACTGCCGTTTCGTGTGCTTCTCGATGAAGAAGCTTTGCGAAAGAGCTGCAGTCTTGATCGCGAGTTACTAGAAGTATTTAGAAGAGTCAAGAAGTATGTTGGGAGAGGTATTGAGGTTGAGAATGGAACGGAATGTAGAGGAAATTGGAAGTGATGTAAAAGGAGAGAAAAAGATTGATATAGATTCCAATTCAAGAGAGTAAATATCTAAATTGAAGTTCTGCTAAGGAGGAAAGACCTCAAACCAAATAATAACATTTGAATCGATAGCATGGCGCGCCCTGGTCCGTTCCGCCTTAGTATGATTTTAGTGTACCAATTTTGAGCTAGCGGGGCTTTCCCCGCCTGAGCCTGCGCAATGTACCCGTACCATACATAATACCACAATCAAACAAAAGGAACAGTAATGAACTTCGAAATATAGAAAGACTACGAGAGGAATGAACAACAAAGTATTGCAACTAGACCATCCATTCTATGAGGGGCTGTGAAGATGTTCTCTTCTTCCAATGGTAGCAAAAAACCAGTACAACAGGTATGCAATGCCATTGTCCAAGTTACCTGTATCATCCGGCTGACTCGAGCCACTATTGTAGGAGATGGTTCAGGTTGGTCAGTTTACCCCCCGTACCCTCTGTTTTGAAGAATGCGCAAGTTTCTGCTTGTTATACTATGCGCGATACGCTCTCTATGTCTAACTGATAACTGACCTCGCATTATAGAGCGTGCTGAGTACGTTTCCAATCGAGATCTCTTTGCGCCCCGCTTGGCAGAAGCTTTGAGTTGCAGTTTTGAGATATGAATCCCAGGGACTGACATTAACAGATCATCATCTCCTTTTTGGCGTGCCCGAACAGCAAGTGGTCGCCGTGATGCATCGCCTAAAAAGCAAAGTAGCGATTCGGGACCTGGACTTGTTGTGGGGGCTGGATACTCTCATGCCGACATACTGAAGTTTGATAACCTGCACGTTTCACAATGTCGTCGTGTTGAAGCATACCAACTAACCTAGAGTTTAGATCATTATCTAACACCTCACGCCCCAGAACCCCTCCATCCAATCCCTCGCACAAGCATCGAAGCAATACACCACCACAGCGAGGTCCGGCAGCATTGTCTCCGCCACCTCGTAGAACCTATACAGATTTCATATCGCATACCAATAACGATTGGGCTGCAGATGATGAAGAGGATGAAGAAGACGAGTATGGATATGAGGATGATGATGGAGATGATTTTGGCCTCCCAAGTATCTCCAGCAAGAAGCGCAAGAACCAGAGCCGTCTGAAAAGTGCGTCAGCTGGTACCGCAATCGAAGAAGGCACTACTACTCCGTGGCGCTCTAGTTTTGGGGCGAGTGCAATGGGCTTAGGGTCTCGAAGATTGTCAAACAGTGCAGACATTGCGATCGAAAGACCGGCGCCAAGTTATCCAGTCGCGAAAAAGAGCGAAGGGAAGATACTCCGGCCTCAATATAAAGAAATACTCCGGGATCCGGCAAATTCTCTACATCTAATAGATCACCCTCCAGTACCACCTAATGCCACACCGAAAGAAGTAGAAGCGCACGGTGCCCGGATAACGCGAATAAATAAGTTTAAAAAGATATTACAAGCTACCTCTATACCTTTAACCGAACTCAGAGATGCCTCTTGGAATGGAATACCAGAAGAAGTTCGTGCGATGTCATGGCAACTCCTACTTGGTTATCTCCCGACTAGCAGCGAAAGACGCGTAGGCACACTGGAACGTAAACGAAAGGAATATCTTGATGGGGTACGACAAGCTTTCGAAAAAGGCGGCACTAGTTCTGCTCCCACTGGCAAAGCCAGAGGACTTGATGAAGCGATTTGGCACCAGATCAGTATCGACGTTCCACGAACTAATCCTCACTTAGAGCTTTACAGTTATGAAGCTACACAGCGATCTTTAGAAAGGATACTATATGTTTGGGCGATTCGCCATCCTGCAAGTGGTTATGTTCAAGGCATTAATGACCTTGTCACGCCATTCTGGCAGGTTTTCCTTGCGACCTATATCGCAGATTCAGATGTAGAAAGTGGTATGGATCCAGGGCAACTTCCAAAACCAGTATTAGATGCAGTTGAAGCAGATTCATTTTGGTGTTTAACAAAACTTTTGGATGGCATTCAGGATAATTATATTTTTGCGCAGCCAGGGATTCAACGTCAAGTGGCGTCACTTCGGGATCTAACCGCAAGAATAGATGAACCATTGGCCAAGCATCTTCAAGCAGAAGGCGTTGAATTTATACAATTTAGTTTCCGATGGATGAACTGTCTTTTGATGCGGGAGATTAGTGTTCAGAATACTATCAGAATGTGGGACACTTACTTGGTTAGTAATAAATACTTATTTTCTTTCCTAATACTAACACAAGCTATTAGGCCGAAGAGCAAGGATTTTCAGAGTTTCACTTATATGTGTGCCTCGCGTTTCTTGTAAAGTGGTCCTCTAAATTACTAAAGATGGACTTCCAAGAAATTATGATGTTTCTTCAAGCGCTACCAACACGCAATTGGACAGAAACTGATATCAACATGCTTCTGGGAGAAGCATTCGTATGGCAATCCCTTTTCAAGGGCTCTTCATCACATTTACGTGGCAGCAGTAGTACTACACCCTCAAGTGCCCCTTATTGAATAAGGTTTGGGTAGAAGCATTATATCAAATATCAATACTATTCAATATTGTGAGCGAATGATTGGGATTCAGGTTATAGGTTATGGCGTTATCGGCGAGCAGGACATGAGAGACCCATAAGTCCAGTGTATACAACGACAGAGCCACAAAGATGTGTGGATTGGCAGAGGAATAATCATGCGTGTTGAACTTTTGATATCACGGGATTTGAGACTAGGACTCGGATTTGGCCAAGTCGTTCATTTTTTGGAGGGGGATCTTGAACTTCAACGTTCCGTCGTCTAATAAGCTGCTCGGGTTGCATTTACATGCACTTCTCAAACTAGGCAGTTTAATAGAAGATGTAGTTCTGAGATAAGCGTGTGTTGATTCATGTCCATGTGTTCTGTTGTGTTTAATCATGTGAATTAGATACCAATGCTGTGGATGATATAGTAGGATACCTTATTACGCCTCGTCACTGTGATGCAGGAATGTAACGATGGGTTGATAAGAGTCATCATACTTGACGATATCCTCAGCGGAAAATTAACAGTTCATCTTCAGTCTCTCTGAATCCACTCTGCACAAAATATAACTTTGCTGACCATCGCATTATTGTTTGAATATTAAGAAGATTCGATATTATATTCTACCGAGAGTTGTGTCTAGCAACAAGTCCTCAATACCATTTTTTGACATATTTACGTCGATTGAATATTGTACATGATTCTATAATGCTGCTCATTGACACCCATCTCTTTCGTATCTAACTCCTAACGCCTAACTCTGGACAGTGTAGAAATTGACTTTCCAACGCTGAGTTCGCCTATCGGACAAGAGGTCCATTCAAGAAGATATACAAAAACGATTCGTCGAGGAAAATACAGTATCAGCATTTTAAATTCAAATCCCATTGAACCCACATCATTTATATTCATCATAGGCCTAAAACCCCACCTCCCTAACCTTCCCAGCCCGTCCCCAAACATCATACTCTATCCACCTCGCTACGCCCCTTCTTCCCTTTGCTACCACACCCGCTGGATTCATAACATGACACCCCTCATACGTCAAGCAAAATGCCGGACTATCTACATCGCACAAAACAATTGCTGTAGGTAATGGATAGATACTCAACGCATTTGAGAAATCCCAATGCTGGGGTGCGATATTCAGAGGAAAGGGTGAAAGATGTCCCTGATCGAGGAGTGTCCTAGTAAGACGACGCGCGGTGTGGATATCGGGGTCGATTTCTGGAGGAGGTGTGGAAGAGGGAATGGAAGAGGGAGGTGGCGACATATCTATATCTTCATCTTCATCGTTTTCGGGGTTTGACTTTTGAGATGATTTGAGAGTAACGGCTGTACGACGTAATCGTCCGCTGACGTCGTCGCGGAATACCACCAGTTCGCATCTCATGCCAAATAAGCTGATTCTTGCTGGATTGCTTGTCCAAATGGCTTCGCCATCTCCTTTCTTCCCGATTTCTTTTTCCATTTCGGTATTTGCGTTTGCAAAGGCACGTTTTATGCGTGAAGTGAACATTTCCGGTACAGGTTTTCTGGGTAGAGGAACAGTAGACCCGGATGAGAAGGCTGAAACCCATGCGTCGTTGGGGCCAGGGATGAAGATGAATGTTGCTGTACTTAGGAGGGTAGGATATTCGGAAAGAACGGCGGCGAGGGAATCAAAATATTCTTTATATTCTATAGAGCCTCCCGATCCGCCCCGAGCGAGTACGGCGTGAGAGACGAAAGAGCCAAGTAGGATAAAGGTCATAGGTGTGCAACCTTCTGGTTCAGAAGAGTATAGAGAGAGGATCTTTTTGAGGGCTTGAAGAGTTTGAGGGACGTCGAGATGTACATCACCGAGAATGACTACACGGCCTCTGGATCGAGGCGGGGGATCATCCGCATCTGTATCAGGGGGAGTTGGCCGGAGAAGCTTTTGTTCAAGTAGTTGCATTTTGGTGCCTAGGGCACGAGAACTACCCACGCCTAGAAAATCTACCCAGCCAAAACCACCGCCGGCTGTGGTATCTCCTTCACCGGCAGTGCCTAGAGTCACATGACGGCGTTCGGGAGGAGGATGGCCGATGAAGAAGCCGACGAATTTTCCAGAAATAGTACCTCCTACGCCCCCATTTCCACCAAGACGGGATGATGTTCCTGTTTCATCTTCCTCGTATGTGCCGTCTACGAGTACCATCATTCCAGGGGCAAACCAGGCGCTATCCTCGGGGATGGCTGTTGCGTGGGTAAGATCGAGAGCGATGCTGCCCGTCAGGTCATTAATTGCGAGGGTACCAGTGGGTGAAATACTGAGGAGGCCGAGAAGCATATGGGTGCTACGATTGCGACCGAGAAGATTAGCTATCGGCGTTAATTTGTATGATTGTTGTTGGGTGGTAATGGCGGATGTGCTACGTTGAAGGGAAGCTTTGCCACCTTGAAAAGCGGGCGTTTGGAAAGATTCATTGCGAAGTAGACGTTGATGTATAACATTATAGCGGTTTTGGAAGAGGAGTGTTTTATGGGACGCTGGCGGGAATAATGAAGGTTTGGATGTATCTCTGTTTTGCATTAGTCGATTCAGATGAAAGTTTATCATTGAAACATACCTATCAAAGTGCTTTTTAGTAATATTATACACTAGTCGAGGTTGCTCGAAAGCGTCAATGACCTTTAACCACTTCCTTGGATCCATTAGGCCATCCTCATCTTCCTCGTCATTAACCTCCAACGTTGACAATCCCAAGCGTGACTGACTATCCTCTCTAGGTATATTACCTGGCCGTAGTCCAAGTCTGGTATGAATGACCTCTCCATATTGTGATGATCCCAGAACCAAACTGTTCTGGCGGCTTAATTCTCTTCCTACAACTATCCTCCCACCACTCATATTCCCTTCTAAAGCTTTCAGAATCTCCTTCAATTCCGTCCCTTCTCCATCGACAATAACACCACCACTCCTATTTTTCCAACTCTTTGCAATCTCCTCCAAGACTTTCTCTGCCAGTCCTTCTTCCCTCCATCCTGTCCCACAATGCTTTCCAATAAAAGTAGCCAACACTTGTAATGCCGACGACGTCAATGTTAAACTATGCTTCTTTGTGAAAGTACGAAAAGCCAATGGTCTTAAAGTCGCAGGTGGGAGAAGAATTGGAAGAATACTCGCTTTTGACGTAGGAGCTCCAGTGGGATTAAAGGGTCGTATAGGATGTACTGGTGTTGCAAATGCAGGCGACGATGAGGGGATAGGATTCGAATTTGTAGCGGGGGTAGCAGGAGGTCTGAAGAGCGGAGGGGCTTTTGATTTTGTTGTAGGATTTAGGCGAGCCATAATTTCAGTTCAATTTCCAAGTTTCCATAGAGGTTGTTGTTTTAATCGTTCTCAATCATGAAATTCGTAGATTCATATATGCTTCATACATTTGTTCAATATTTTGATCAAGGCTTGTGAGACGCGTTGTTGACGCGTAAAAGTTTAAGTGCTTTCGAGTTTCGCGTAAAGCTCAGCTAATCCCTGCACATGTAGTCCTTCAGCAACTTACGACTCTGAGCTTCAAAAACAAGTTATTGTCTTATTCACTTTTCGTAAATTCATTTATAAATCACTTCCTAACTCCACCATTTATCAATTGTTAATGTTCTACTGTTACAATTGAACAACAAGATTGGCCTTTCCTAAAGCTCTACCAATTACATCATTCGCACACCTTAAATTCCCACCTGCTCACTCACAAAGCTATAATGGCGGAACCAATCGAGCCACCAATCACTTTATCCACGCAAGCATCCGCAGATTTGGAGGCATACAATTCGGCCAAAGTATCGCTCGCTGAATACTGTGCAAAAGGAACTGCTGAATATGCACAAAAGCGTTACGACGATGCCGTAGATCACTATGCGCAAGCCGCCGAATTGCAGGCTGAAATCAACGGAGAAATGTCCCCAGAGAATGCAGAGATTCTGTTTCTGTATGGAAGAGCCCTCTTCAAGGTTGCGCAGCAACAAAGTGATGTATTGGGTGGTAGAGCTGGAGGTGAGAAACAAAAGCCTAAGAAGAAGAATAGCGCAAAGAAAGTAGATGCCATTGCAGAAGAAGATGAGACCGTTAAGACGGAAGATGAGAAAAAGGATGGGGCGGGGAAGACAGAAGCAGAAGAAAAGGCAGACAAAGTGGCCGAGGAAGAGGTTGCAATAATTGCGAATGGAGGTGCTGCCAAGAAAGAGGAGAGTTCCAGCTCAAATTCAAATAAGCCTCTGTTCACCTTCACGGGAGATGAGAATTTCGAAGATTCAGATGAAGAAGATTCAGAAGCAGAGGAAGAAGATGAAGAAGACGATCCCCTCAACATTGCTTTCGACATCCTGGATTTGACCCGTGTATTATTCGAGAAGAGGTTACAGGCGGATGAGGGAGAGGGCAAGGGTAAAGAAACTGGCGATAATCCTATGACTACCCATATCAAAGAGAGACTCGCGGATACACGTGATCTCTTGGGAGAGATTTCTCTTGAGAATGAAAGGTGCATAAGGTCTAAGCTATAAAATTTCCATCAATTGCTAACATTTACATAGATTTCCAGCTGCAGTTGCAGATTTCAAGGAATCCCTCGCCTTGAAGCAGAGTCTTTTCCCAGAAGAAGATGAACAAATTGCCGAAGCGCATTATAAATTATCCCTCGCCCTCGAATTTGCATCAATTACACAAACTGAAACCGACGATAAGAAGCTCAACGCAGGAGCCGACAATGTTGACGAGGAAATGAGAGCTGAAGCTGTCAAAGAATTGGAATTGGCAATCAAGAGCACCAAACTCAAGCTACACAATCAAGAAGTCGAATTGGCAGAGTCGGCCGTATCAGAAGATAATGATGTTACAAGACACAGAATCGCCGATGTCAAAAGTATCGTTGCGGATATGGAACTTCGTGTACGTCATCCACTTCCCTTCTCACACAATTTCTCCCAAACTTCTATATCGGTAGCAATATACTAACACCCTTATCCCACAGCTTAAAGAACTCCGCGCTCCACCTGTGGACATCAACCAGGCTTTGGCTTCAGCCCTCGCTCCAGCTGGCGCAACCCAATCCAATGCTATGAGTGGCGTTTTAGGAAGCGTCCTCGGTGAATCTGCATCTGATACCGCTGCACGTGTTGAAGAAGCCAAAAAGACAGCTACGGATCTAACAGGTTTAGTTAGACATAAGAAAAAGGAAACCAAGGATTTACCGATACAATCAGGTTCAAAGAGAAAGGCAGAAGAAGAGCCAGAAGTTGAGGGCGAAAGTAGTGATGGAGGAAAAGAGAAGAAGGCTAAGGTTGCTAGTGTAGAGGAAACTGCTGAGAAGACTGCTTAGTTGGTCTTTTCGAGTGAGTTCAGGTGGGGATAAAAACTAAGTGGAACAATGGGATCCAACAGTGGAAGCGAGATGAGTTTGTAATAAAATGACTGGTGCTAGGCTGGCGTCTATATGAAATCGCATAGGATACCATGGATTATTTTCCAGTGATCTTTTCGATCCACTGTGTATGTATGATGAATGATAAATATGGTCTCAATCACGATACAGGAACGAAATCGAGATTTAGAATTGGTATTGCAATTATTTTCCTGTTTGAACAATGAGTGACAGAAAGGGCTACTGTAAAGGTTGTGAATGGGATGTCGAAAAAGGTCAAAATTGCCAGATCCAATAAACGTGGATAAATTGTTACTCCCGGTGAGCTTCCACGTAAAACTCACCGGGAACGTATCAGTAATAAATGAACTATAAAAAAGCACACGATTCTCTCCAATAAACTGTATTATCAGCAGTCAAAAGATCCAAGCCCAACTACCCATATATCAAATAACAGATTTCATCACTCGCTATCTCACAATCTCAAACAACAAAATCATGAATAGGGTTGAAAGTTGATGACACTCAATGAATACTATATTGTAACTATCCATGAACCTATTAAGAGAACCTACGATCTATGAATACGAGTACTTGTTTTTTATTTCCCAAATCCATCGTATTTGCATTACATCCATCCATCCGTTCCATCCCATCCCATCCCATCCCATCTCATCTCATCCCATTCATTCCTAGCCGTTGAGGTCCCTTGAAAATTAATCGCCCAACTCCATGCTATAACTGATATTACTGTTGAGCAACCCCAGAAGACAATGACGATAGTACTTCTACCCAATCCTGTAGTTCATCTGCTCGGTTGTGGTTAAATGAAACCTCGTCTTTTCATCTTTTCTCGCATCTCATCAGACTCCGGAATTTAATTCCGAAGTTTACTGTCTCTCATTAATCACTTTCACTTCTACCTCAACTCTAATACCCCCTCATCCAACACGCCAAACAACACCTCTACTTCCCTTTGCACCTTTCCAATTTCCTCTGCCAATTGTCCCGTTACCAAGATGAAAGCATACAAGATTTCATAATCCTCATCTTTCACTGTGACTCCCTGACTTGACCTTCTCTGCACCCCAGTCCCTTGCAACTCCAATCCGCCAGAGTTTGATAATCCATCATCCTCGTCATTTGGTTGCGCGGATTCGTCCTCATTACTGCGACGGTTACTGATCGACATGTTTTTTCTATATTGGAAAATCTTTGCTAAGAGACGGTCGCGGGAATGAGCCGTGCTTGGAAGACCGTCTGTTAGGAGAGGGTACTCGAGCTTCATCGAGGAAGCCATGACTATTCATTATTAGTTCCTTGGTTATGTATGACTTTGAATTAGCGAAGAGCACAAACCTTGAAACAAATGGCTAATCCTCGCACAAAGCTGCGCTCTTTCGTCTTCCGTGAATTTCAATAATAAAGCTTCACCCTCACTAGCTTCAGCATTCTTTTGGATAACTACATTCATAGCATGAAAAGCATCCAGCATTTTAGTCGTAGCTTCGACTATGCGCCCATAGGTAGCAGATGGGAATGGGCCTCGAAGTTCGAATTCGCTTGTGGCTGAGCTTCGAAGTTTGTCAAGTACAAATATGTACCTTTGAAATTCGAATTCTTCTCTCAAATTCATGTAGGCGTATTGAGACTCGCCTTCTACGATCGTTGATAAAGGATCCCTTTTCCAGACAAGACCCATTCGTAGCCACAGAAGCGACAAACCTTCTTTGAACTTTTGTCTTGCTGAAATCGGCCATACGACTCTTGTGATGATCAAGCCCCAAATGCAACCCGCGAGAACCGCAACAACTCTATGAAATGCGATCTCGGTGATGATTGGTCTGACACCACCTTCGTCGTCATCGTGATCGGAGTCCTTAACTGACAAAGAATACGCGTACAAACAAGAAAGATTGTAGGTAAGCATAATAAAGCGACCGAAGGGGCCATTACCTTTTGCAATGATAATATAGAAACACGGCAAACTGACAAGCCATCCGCAGAAAGCTAATGCGTAAGGATTGCCGGCACAAATGACCCAAAACACACATGCAATTACGGCGCCAATGAAAGTACCAATGAAACGAGCCCAGCCAGTGGTGTTAGATGCTCCAATTGTCATACTACACACTAACATGTAAGATAAAAGTCCCCATTCTCCTCGGTAACGCTGATATGTTGGTCTTGTGCCGGGTATAAAAGCAAATAGAGCATAAAGAGCAGCTCCGAGGCCAACTTTAACGGCAAACCGAACTAGAAGTCTGTAAGAGGGAGTATAGCAGGCTTACTTTAGACGAAACTTACTATCATCACGGTCCAGGAATCGTACCATACACATTGCCTTCCGTCGTATAACACCTCCCTTAGTCTCTGAGTTAACTCTAGAAGTGATCTCAACCTTTCTATATCCAAGTCCGGTACGTAAAGGATCAGGAATATCTTTGGGCAATTCGGTTCCCACATCCCTCGTAATAAGTTGTTCCTGCTCTTCATCGTCGATAACATCTGCTTTGGATTGACGATTAAACTTTCGCCAGAACATGAGCCATTTCCACGAACGATGTTTTGAACTCTCTACTTCGTCTTTCAATTCTTCTAGGATTGCCAAATAGTTTTGCATCTCGCTTGCAAAATCTTGTAGATTGAAACTAAAATGACCGCAACTTGCAGCCACTTCTTCGAAATCAGCTTCAATGCTTTCAGGACGGGTTCTATCAAGTTCTTTAGATTTATAAAGTTCCTTCAGTGCTTTAGCTCTTGCGTTGCTGTAAAGCTTTCTACAAATACGTTGTTAGTTTTTGAGCTTGTAGAGGTAAGTTGGCTATCCTTACAATGCTTCTGTCAGACTTGATCGGAAATGTTCATTTATAGTAATACGGTATTCAGGCCCTTCGGCAAATGGTAGCTCTTCTAGGATTTGTGATAGTGTATATGCGAGCGACTTCATTGACGGACCAAGATGAAGAATAAATCGTCCAAAAATTTCCGATGGAGATCGAACCGTAGGCATGACGATACTCGACAATGTGGTTTCAGTACCTTGACGAGTGAGAAACTTAGGTCTCTCTGAAATGGCATCGAGATCACTGCCCTCTTCCGATGCTTCCTCAATGGCTCCAAGAACTGCAAAACGATCTGATTTACTGCTAATGGGTCGACTAAGGGAATTTGTTTGAGGATGCGGGAATCCATGTGAGCCCGTTGGTGTCGCACTGCCTAATGGAGGTTCTTGAAGCAACGAAAATTGTGTCAATGCAGCACTCCGTAATCCTCCAATGGAGTGAGCAAGTGTTTGCATGCAACCAACAAGCCTCGCTTCAATTGCATATTCGTTCTCAGTGCCTAGGATGTAATGTTCCAGTTTCGCCTCCTTTAAATTCTTTGTGAGCTGAGTGAAGACCGATTTGTATTGCTTTTGAGCCCGTTCAAAGGAGGTCGAGCGCAAATCAGTTTCCGAACCACTAAGGAACCCTCGAGTAATCATAGTAAGCATATCCCCAAATGAGTCTGTGGTCTTGATCATGCTTTCTCGAAGCTCTGCTCGGGCGGATATTGGCCATACCTTTCAGAAGTCAGTAATTGTCCTTGGTAGTTGTAAGGAAGAAAATGACTAACCAATAAACTGACGATTGACGTTGAAACCATTCCCATAATAACCATCTTCATAACCTGTACAATTTTATCATTCGAAAAAACACCCACTTGCACCGCATTCTCTTTTGTGAGGACCGTAATGATCGCCAAACTTGCCAGACTACAAGCAACACTAACCAATGGAGCATTGTATGCCTGCTTGAACCAGCCGATGAATCCTAGACCACCCCCACAGAACACTATGAGAATGAGGGTATAACCAAGTTCTATGAGGCCCAATTGAGTTTCGCAGTACACCGAGACCGCCATGCTCGACACTGATATGAAGACCGCGTATAGGAATGCCGATATACCAAGTATTGCGGCTTCAACCATGGAGCCCGATGATCTCGCAGGGTGAAAGTATACCGTAATCGTAGCAACCATATGTTTCCCATCTTGTTGCCCTAAAAAGTTGGCCAAGTGCGGTGAGAAAGTCGCCAGACTCCCAAGTGTGTATGCTAATGAGCATTTCAGAATTCCCTTTCCAGTAGGTGTTTTTATCCATTGTGACAATTCCTTTGAGGATTTAACACAATTTTTCCAACCTCTTTGGAATATGTTTGGGGTTTCTCCCGTCAAATTTAGACCCAAACCCAAGCCTTCTTCATGTGGATGTGATCGCACCGGTCCGTCAAATCCTGAGGGGCTCCGTAGTGTAATTTGTCTGCGAACTCGTTCTCCTGTACTAGGTAATACGAACGTTCCATTCCGTAGTTTCTGTTGCAGTGTGGCACATGATTAGTCCTCAATCTATTCTCTTGCGCGAAATCATAGCGCAACATACCCCTCGCTTTGCTCCATGCTTTCCAAACCTTCTATCTCGTTGAGCATCTCTATTTACAGGCGATGCGCTGGACCCTTCTGAAGCCGATGGCGAGGAACTCATGATAGCTATTTCCGTTCTTTCATAGCTTTGTTGTTCTTACAAAAACAATCGGATTTGCTCGAAGTTGGAGTTGGTGATCTGAGATTATCGGTGGCGCAGGTGGCAGCACTAAAATATAGCTACCCCGGATTCTTTGTTAGGCGCTAAGTGGGCCCATCGACAACCAGTGCCAGTATCGTTCAACACATCATCCTTTCGATGAATTTAGAAGACAAGAGATGAAGACAAGAGATGAAGGGTTACGAGTACCCAACAATAAGGGCAATGAGAAGGGCAATGAGAAGGGCAATGAGAAGGGCAATGAGAAGGGCAATGAGAAGGGCAAGAAAAGGGCAATGAGAAGGGCAAGAAAAGGGCAAGGAAAGGGCACGGAAAGAGAAAGGGAAAAGGAAGAAAATGATTCTATCATTTGTTATCGACAAGATAATCAATGTTCCCAGCTCAACATGAATACGAATCTGGTACTTTCTATCACCGCTCTTGATTACCAAGCTATCCCGAATGGTATGTCGCGACATGTCTCTTACCCCGATCATCAAGTCGTGTGTTGATCAGCCGGGGTTGAGTGTAATGCGATTTCAAGATTCGGATATCATTACCACTCAATGCTACTATACGGTTATACCGCTCAGCCTACGCTGCACAAATACGTCCACGTGGTTGGTTTAGTTGAGCTTCAGATCGTCATACATAAGTCTCACCTGATTTATTCTCATATGCATGCCACGACCCTTACAACTTCAGCTCGACGATGTCTATTTGCTCAATGTGCAATGATTGATGGGCGTACGGATTGTTGACTACTAGGTATGTAACTCTGTTACACTCGAGGAACTTCTTCAACAGCAATTAATATTCTTGGTCAGTCTATCTCTTTGGGATCAAGAGCTCAAAATTGGATTGTTCATGGTACGATGGATTTCAATTCTCACAATGCTTCTCTATAGCATTTGCCAATATTAGTCTTTGCACATATCAAACTCCAGCATTGCTTGCTCAGTGGTATCTCTGGAAGTTCGAGAGGTGCATCGGTGTGAACGATACATCTTCTAATTTTCGCAATTGCTAGTGGACCCGTATTCTTGATGTAGCGCGTCTAAGAATCTCGAGTTGATTGCTCTCTTTTTCATACAAATCCCTGATGCAAACCCAGAGGCAGAGTGCTTTCCTTACCTGTATACTTTTCTTCTAGTTTCACATGATCGTGGGTCTGTTAGTTCTCTTCGCTTGGGTCGAATTGTAGAATTCTTACTACAATGTTAGTGAGCCATGTTAAGGGCTTAAACAATGACTTGGTACATTTTCTGTTCCTACCTCTTGTTGGCTTATCTCGATTCAAGGAATGAACTTTGATAGAAACTTATTTTCTGTAAAATATTGGTATTTCCAGAAATGGGATATCTTGTGATTCAGTAAATGTTAGTAATTCATTTTTTGTATCGCGGCATGCCAAACAACTTCTTACTTGCATTTGAGAATCGAAATGAATTGTTGGTTGAGGATTTCGTCCACAGCTAGAAAAACCTGGTGTCCGTAAAGCCGCCCAGCCCATCGCGATGATCAACATGTTGGGCGAGAAAGGGTTTCTGAAGCCGATAGACAGGTTTCGTTTGTATATCTTCCTCACCTCTAACATGAGACGACTCTCGCATTTACATTCTATGAGCTCACACAACCTCATTGCATTTATTACCAGTCTACGAACCCCACTAAGCTCATAAGACGATTCTCTGGAACATTTTATCCAGCCAATCAAGTCAAGCGTTTAAAGCTCTAATTATTACAATATCTAAATATGAGAGAACGATCAGATGCTAGCTATCACCTTGCTACTTTCCAAGCCCCAAATCTGAAAGATCAAAAATCGTTTACCTTTCTGGCAAACTATACGGGTGAGCCAGCACCTCTTTTCAAAGAGACAGGAGAAAGGCCGAGACCTGTAGATGCAAATGATCGTGAGAATAATGCAAACAAGAAGCCCGCTCCGAAAGCAAGTGATACGGATACTCGTGGCAGCTCTCGGGATAAAGATGGTATTGATCGCATAGATTTTTCACACAATAAGAAAGCTCCTAAAACAAGTAACTTGCATGTTCAAGGAAGTTCTCGAAATGGTGGTGCCGGTGACCTGAGCAAGCCAGCGAAAAAGACTAAAAAGAAGGACAGCAAGTGGGAAGGCGATTCAACGGGGAAGAAAAATGGCTCTCGATTTGGAGATGCTTTTTCTACTTTCAAGTCGAGAATGACGAGAGATTGAGAAAAAAGCTTTGGTTCTAGGCTGGGCATAATGTTCACTTTATAGCGTCTGTTGAATTGCTTTGGATATAGTTACTATATTAACACACACGGGCTGAATGAAGAAGATAAATGAATTTAAAAGAAATCGCAAGACATTGAACTGTTATCGTTGCTCATCATCGTACCTTTGACTGCTTTGTGTTAGCTTTCGAGCGCCGTTGTGAAAATTAACAACGGTATATGCATACTTACCTCCGCCGGCCGTAAATGCGTTCGGGTCACATAACTCGATTATTCAGGTATTGAAACTGTTGTCATGAATAAATAATGTGGCACTCAATAATCTGAGACCCATTGAGTGGCCAAATCAAGCAAGCTGTTGCCTACTCATGAGGTAGAACAATTGAATACTGACAGAGCGACCCTTAACATGACCACTCTATTTCCTTCACAGGAAATACTTCCGGTAATTGAAAAGATCGCTTCAAGGTAGAAACCTTAAGACTTCCAACCAACTTGAGTTAAATAGTCCAACCTATGTAAATCTGATTATATAGGAGGAACTCGACTACACGAAATTCACAACACAAATTCACTTCTTCACTTCCTCATTATACGATTCAAAGTACTCCCATACAAGCCTCAATCTACAGTCCATCGTTTTTATATATCTACCATGAGTCCCCCAGCCAGAAAAGGTCACAAAGTCTCCGGTGACTCGTCCCCTCCCAAACCTGGGACCACAAGAACCGAATCCTTACCAAAAGTTGGCGATCCTATCAAAGTTTTTCCCGATGAAAATAAAACCCTGTGTTCTCAACGCCGGTTAATTGCCCCCCCTCAAGCGAGGGATCAAAAGAGCCAAAGCCTTGCCAAAGATTAACGATCCTATCAAAGTTGACCCCGATATAGATAAACCCCCCCGTGTTCCCCTCCACAATACTACGAGCAGCAGCAGTGGCAGAAAAGTAGAGCCTGGTGTGCGTGATTGCGGGCCAGCTAATCTCGGTCTTAAAGGGCCGGGTCCGATGACCTCTAAGCTAGAGAAGTGGGGAGGGAGGTGATGACTGCACTTGGAATCACTAGGGAGGAAAGATGAATGGGGAGGATGAGAAGGGAAAGGCAAAGAGGAAGACGAGCAGACATTCCAAGAATATCAAGAAAGCGGTGCATTAGCGAAGCTTCTTGTGGAGGAAGAGGAAAAGAAGTAAGAGTATGCCAGATCTTGAGAGGGATGAAGGTCGTTTGCATGTAACTAGACCACTTAAACGGAATGTTAAGAGTCATCAAGAAGCAGACGGCTAGATTACAGAAATCGCGTTTTTTAGTTTTTGTTCGGATGTACAGCTCGCTATACCATGTCAGTGTATGTCGGATCGATGATCACTTTGGAATGTTCTCATAACATACGCTAGCGTGGTTTTATAGATTGCCGAGAAAGTAGCGTGTCACTATGTAGCACCCTTCCGAAAATGAGGTACATTGATATAGGCCCTCGACAAGTCTTATCCCCTATAGTATTCCAGATCTGATCAATTACCCTTGAAAAGTCTAGATTTCAGAGAGTGATATAGAATCCCATGGACATGGAAGTAGTGTGCACAGTGGAGGAAACGACGTGGAAATTGAAAAGAATAGTATCTTTCAGTACCCCGCGAAGATTGTTGAAGTAGTTACATTAGCTCAAGTTTGAGAAGTTTCTCGGCTCGTGCAAAATGATATCAACGACCTAGGTATTTGACTAGACTTTCGAAATACAGCGACGTTCTAATTACATTGAAAGCGTTTGCAATTCTCAAATATTTTGGGGGAGTTGTCAACAAGGAGAGGCAAATAACAGAATGCTGACACAGGGCTTCAAAACAACTGACGACAGTATTTCTAGCACTTTCAGAAATCTCAAAATGTATTTTTCCTGATCAGTGTCTGCGACATTTTTGGAAATGGTATGCTTTTCTTCGGTTCCTAATTTATGAAGTTTCTTGGGAGGAATATTATCACATAACATTTCAAATATTTCAAAATTGATTTATTAGTTCGTCTGTCAATTGATCCCCTTGAAGTTAATCTGCGAATTCTGTCCCTGAACTCGCAATGCGAGCCTGGACCCTTTACTGAGGCCGATTTTCTGAAGGAGCGCCGACCAAATTCAAGCTTAATAATCCTCGGATATTCATGAGATGTTCACGTTAATATAACACACCTGAGGTTCAAAACACAATTGGAAACCCTCATAGAAATCATTCAAACTCAGCTCAAGCAAAAGAATCAGGAATTCTGACAGAAACATGTTGTTAAATTCAGGTTATTGTTGACTCGTGTTTATTGTATCAAAGTATTTACAACACCACAATCACACAAGTAAATCATAGTGTATAAGAAAGAAAGAAGCAGCCATGATTTATTTGAATACGCTTTGCCCAGAGACCACAACAACTGCTGGTAAGCTTGACTGAGCTCGGCATCCAGTCATATTTGGTGCATCTATCAGTCTGTTGAAAAACATTAGAAAAAAGTTCATTATTTTGGACATTGAAATATCAGCTAGAACAACGACAAAATCTGAAATCAAGTTTCGGCAATTGAAAGAACAGCCAAGTGCTAAGCAAGTCATTTGTGAAGATGAATACATACGGGCTACTTCGGCTAGCAATGTACATGGCAAAGGGCCGCGGCCCTGAACCGCCAGCATAAGTACATGTCACCGTTAAAAATACATCTTTGCTAGCTCCGCCACAATTTGTTACGTGTTTAATGGCATGTATTCGTGCTATTTTGTTAAAATATGACGTAGGGGTGACCGGGTCTAGCTATGTTTGTGTTGTAACCATTCATCTATAAATCAACAATGCTCGCCGCCCATTATTTAATTCAGCGTGTTGTAATTTAACCGAAGATATACTCAAATTTTGAATTAAACATATCCATTTGGGATCTTCCAATTCTGTTTTCAAAAAGAACTTCTTGGAATTGCCAAGTCGCCTAGCACCGTGTCACCAGAATGTCTATGAGCGAGCGTCTGAATTTAAGACTTCCTGACGGTCCTGCAAAAAAGAAACTTGAAGAAGCGGCAGCGGCAGAGAAAAGAGCCAGACAGAAATTGGAAAAAGAGCAGTCAGAAAAATATGAAAATAGAGGAAGGCGTGAAGGAACTCCTCCTCCACGTAAACATTCAAGCAATGTCGACAGGGAAGAATCTCCAACTGGAGAACGACCCCAAAAAACTGTACGAACACCGAGACCAGCGAGAGACTTTCAAGATTTTGCGAAGTCCCGGAATAATGGCAGTGAAGTCCCGACAGACCGAAGGGCTCGAGGAACATCTCGGGTACGGAATAATGACCCTCAAGGACGACCAGAGAGTAAACGGCACACATATGAGCAGACTCTACCCGAGCGTCCTCGCCAGAAACATAGGAAGAATCCAGCAGATGATTTTTACTCAGATTATATAGATAGAGAGAGGGCAGAAGAGCTTAAATGTCATCGCGAGATAAAACATCACGAAAGACACATAAGAGAGGAGGAAGAGGAGCAAGAAAGAAAGAGAAAGAGGCAACAAGAAAGACAGGATGAGCGAGATAGAAAAGAAGAGGAAGAACTAGAGCGCGCTTGGAGAGACAATCTCCGAAGGGATCGTGAAAGAGTAGCTCAAGAGATAGCAAGTGAGGAGTCTGCTCGGCAATCTAAACCAAGAACAGCTACAAAGAAAAAAATGAACAGAGACGAAGGGGATAGGGAGACCAGAGAGAGAAGCGGGAGTAGGGATCGGTACCATAGAGACCATGCGCGCGAAGGACGAGCTCCTCCAGATATAGGTGGAGGTGATCGACCTAAAAGCTATATACGATACGAATATAAGCCTGTTCACATTCCCAAACTGGTCCCAAAACCAGAAGTCGACAGAAGGGGAGGTGAGAGAGTGAGAAGAGCGAATAGTACAGTGCGTCAGCCTAAGAATCGGGATGCGAGAGAACCTAGAAGTAGGGATATAGGTGGAGCGGATCCAGACGAACGAGATGCTCCCCCGCTCGCAGCACCAAGGACCGGCCGTAGTACACGTGGAAGACCTGTGGACAATAACCCAGAGCTTTACTCAAGACACAATCCAGGACACGACCCAAGACACAATCCAGGATACGACCCAAGATACGACGATTCAAGATACGACGATTCAAGATACGACGACCCAAGATACGACCAAGGATATGACACATCCCGGTATTGATACTCAAACGCGACAGGATAAAGCATCTCAACTAACATTACCTTTTACCACTACAATTGATATTTTTGATTTAGCGAAGAATGATCGTGTAAGAATCTATTTGGAAATATGATATGTTGATTTGATAATCAAAAGTTAAAATCGGTTCAGATAATTTACTTTGTTGTATTTGAGTGCCAGCGACTGTAGTCCTTGTTATGATAACTCAATGTTTCATTTTCTGGTAATAGATTGTAGCCAATAATTGTGATTCATGGGTTTCTTCTCCAAATCATCGAATCATCGCCACCATCGCTAGATGGACGAGAATCACTATTCTCATTTTCATTCGTCTCTGCCCATTGTGTACGAACGCTCCAATTGAACGAGTGTGGTTTCCATTAAAAAAGAGATTTTCAATATATCAAAAGTATAGTTTCGACTTCCTCACTGTGAAGTGAAAAGCATTGCTCATGAGTACTCGATTGTAGTATTCATTTCCACCCTCTAGCGGGTTTGAGAGAAAGGCTCAAAGGCACAAAAGCAAAATCATGATATAGATATATACGTCTATTGCTATATCTAGCTATTCAAAAGTAGCAATCCAATGAAGCTACAGCCTTTCTCATATCAGATTCCGGAAGTATTCCTTGAAGTACCTCACGAAGATCTCGGGGACCGTTGTTGCAACAATGATTCACAATTGTACCATCATTCATCCGTACATCGACTCCTCCATGTGCCATGTTTACCCTCCAATTGCTTTGAACTTCGCGCGAGATCTCTTCTATAGCAACGTCGTTGCCCACCTTCCCTATATCAAAGTGCCTGAATTGGAACCTGATGTCTTGGTCGTTTGTAAAACATAGTATTGATGCCTTCACAAAGCCATCGAAGCATTCAAATATATCGCCCAGACCACTTTCAGCGCCAGTATTTAGGTTGTACAGGTGCGGCCTGCACGCACACCAAAATCGAAAGATGACAGCAATAATACCTCGATGACTGGGATGCACGGCTTCAACAGCATGGCCAAATCTACCATAGTGACTACCAAGGCTGTTGAAAGTATATTGTAGCAGTATTTTCATGTGAGCCATGACTTGCCCGAGTTGCTGTCCGCTCAGAACGAGGCTTTCAAAAGCTTTTGATACTGCTACCATGTAGACTTCGCATGCGAGCCAGCCAGCTTCGTTTTCGAATGCGACTTCCAGTGTGGAAGGCACGATGTCAGCCAGCAAGAATTCCAGCATTTCCCTATGCCGTGCACCCTTCGAGATCTGGTTAATGTAGCTATAAAGTGTATCGGTAGCCGACAGTGAACTTCTGAATCCATTCCAAAGATAGTATATCAATCCATTCCGTGCTTTTCCCCGTTCCGAAGAAAGTTGAAGTGTATATGATGTTAAACCTGCCAAGTAAAGAGTAGGATCCGTCTCTGGAGGCCAGTACGCAGGAGACTGGCGGAAGAAGAATTCTAAGGGGGGACAGATATTGCTACAATGAGAACGGATTTGCGAGACAACTTCTTGTACAAAGCTCACATACTCTTTGTGAGCAATGGCGTTGGTAGTCTGGAGCTTTTGCAAGTGCTGTTGCATTGAGAGCATGGTAGAATTCAGTAAGGCCGAGAACTTGGTCTTGACAGTCTCTCTAGTCATATTGTTAAACGTGGAAGCAAGTAACGCTTGGTCCGAGAAAATCTTCTGGATTCTGATAATAGCGCCTAGACTGGTTAACACAAGTTCAGATTATATCTATGAAAGCTTACCTCTGATAAAATATTGATTCCTCTTTGCAGAGGGTGCTTCCTCCGTGAGAGATTTGGAAGATGCATCGTTTATAGTCTCGCTCGCAAGGAGAAAGTGTCCTTTCTTCAATAGTTGATAAGTCAAAGCATTCTCCCAACGAAGTTCGTGTTGTGGCTTGGAGACAGCTATCATCCATTCTGATCCAACGTCGAAGCCAGGAATCTGCAAGGCTGTTAGTAAAATTGAAGGCATTTAAAGACACCTAGAAGTGCTTACATTAGAATGTAATGATTTTGTGTGCTCAAGTAGCTCGCTGAGATATAGCGGCCAAGCTAAAAGCGTACAATGCGATTTCTCTCGATGTTCAAAGACTGCGTTTACACCGACAGTTAGGAAGGCCTTGAGAGACTAGTATGGCCGTTAGCATAATATTAGAGCAGCGGCCTTTGAGAGATCATACATAAATGCCGAACTTTATAAAAGCAGAGATGAAGAGAGCCCAGCACTTAATCAAGCGCCCTATAAAGGAGTAATTCGTCGCATGTTCTAGTGAAACCGGGCCATCATGCAATATTCTTTGAACTAAATCTCGGAAGGTTGATGTGATTGCACTATCAAGCGGCTGACAAAGTTAGCTTGGCGAAGCAATATTACGAAATGGAGTAGAGCATACGTGAAGATAATCGTCCATGAACTGCATTTCTTTCGCCCAGTCGGGATCACACTCCAAATCCTGGCTGTCAAATTCTTCATCTCCATCTGGACTTGCTTCAGATTTGCTCTCTGGCTCTGCGTTATTGAGTTGATACATATGACAGCTGAGGATTTCGATTGCAGATGAGGTTAATTCTTGGTCAATTTTATCCTTGGAGGAGCCTATAGATAACATTTTCGCAAGCATGTCTAAGGATATATTAGCACATAACTCCGTCAACAACAATTCCACAACAAAGACCCTTACCCAGGTTTATGGTATGCTTCAAGGTTGTTGAATTTGTGCATTTCAATGTTTCTATGGTCGATCTCGCCACAGCTTGTATACAGGACATGGTGCTTCCTCGATTACAGTCAACATCTGTTTGAAAAGTTCCGTCGGATTGAATATGTAGTTGCTGCCGAACTTGGGTTAGTTCCACATATTCTTCGAGCAGACTATTGAAGAAAGAACCCTGCCAAGTGACAAATGGTCCATATGATTCAACAGTGAAACTGGCGGGAATATTAGACAAGGTGAACCGAGCAAGCCGTTCCCAAGCCCTTAAATTTATTAAAAAGGCTTCGTTGTGTGAGTGAGCAGCCGAAACAAGCTTCTGCAGCAAGGTAATGGACGGTCCGTAACCTGGTGGGGCAGCCCAGTATACTGTGCACAGAAGGTCATGATGGTTGCGCAGCGAGGCAAGATCACGATGAAAAATCGCCTCTTCTTTTGGAAATTGTCGATCGTGGTTTGGCAAGATCCGCGCAACCAGATTCCTAATACCTTTAGTATCACCTACTGCACGCTGATGCCTGATTGCAATGGCCACCAACTTGAGAAAAATATGAAAGCAGCGGTCTTCTGGTTCGATATCTAGTGGAGATTCTATAGTCAAGTCTTCCAGAAATTGAGGTGACTGATAAACCTCTTCATTTCGTAAATTTGCGAGCTTCTGTAAGGCAAAGCAATCAAACAGAGTGCCAATCATCCCGCTACACTTCCACCAACCCCATTTTGATATCAGGTAATGACATCGGCTCACAATTGCTCTGCAGTAATCGTTGAAGCTTGGCGATTGTCTAACATTCGACGCATAAAGTGCAAATACCCTTTTGATCAATTGCTGCGGAAGTGACCAATTTTCGAATGCATTTTCCTGCCATGAAACCGACGAAACATAACCATTTTCATCAAAACCGAAAAGTGGCAGAAGAGAGAACATGGAGAGCCATAGGTTTTCCATCGAATTGGCATCCTGTAACGAACTTATACTTTTGATGCCCAATTGTATGTTTGCAACATCCCAAAACGAAACTCGTGGAATCTTTGCAGCTTTTAAAACATGAATGATGATGACCCAAGATTCAGGGACGTAGCGATCGTTTCTTATGCCACCCTCTCTTACAGACAGATACTGCAGGTCTTCGTACAACTTTCTTACAGATTCTAGACCTTCCGATATTAAGAGGCCGATACAAGAACTTGCCAATTTCTGCAATAGTTCTTCGAAGCGGAGAGTCGATATATGTGCATCATTTTGTGAAAGGCGTAGTAATCGAAGCGATAGAACCAAAAGTCTAGCAGTGACCTGAATCGCTTGCCGGTTGTTCACTCTAGACACATGACATATATTGAGGCGATACGAAAAGTCTTCTAGTATATCTAACATTCGTAGCAAAAATTCAGACATCAGCTCAGAACTTGAGAAATTCACACCATGCTGTACATAATCCAGGATAACGTTGGTGGTCGCCATCAAGTCAGTCTTGTTCAGCACCTCAGATATATCAGTAAGTTTTTCTGCTAGCCAGTCAACGCAAACGCCCATTTGCTCGGAGACAATGGCATTCCAGTTCCCCCATATGAAAACATTGTCTCCCACTTCAATTGTCATCGCAGGCCTGTTATCATCAGATAAACCGGGGTCTATATTGTTCAAAGTATTTGCAAGGCATCCACTGCCAAGGAAGGTAGTCTCGTGGAAATATATTCCCGCCTGCAGTGGAAAAACGTCAAAATGTTGAGGATACCTTGTGCCAAATTTTCCTAGACCAAAAAGTTTCCCTTGGTCGGTGCCTACTTCACCCAGTGCAGGGATCAATAAGGACGATATGAGTGGCTCACTCGGTTGACGGTAGATAGCTGCACCTGCATCTATACGTTGAGGTAACCGCTTCCGACGTCGAGGCTGCTTCACCACCTTCCTTGTAAGACTGCTTGATATTACATCATCTTCCCCACTGGGAACATTGGATTCTATTGAAGGATGTATGTCATCATCATCGGCCAAGAAACGGCTGAGCTGGAGATTTCCTCGCTGTAAAGGTTGCTGGCGACTCATACGGAAAAGGGCATCGAGGGTCTTCTTCCGCGGTTCCAGAGTTTTGGTAGGGAACTGCTTTGCTTCAAGCTGCGCTGATCGTGCGGATGGTGCTGCAAAATAATAATTTGGGCGTGCTCTCTGTTTAGTCTTGGTAGTGGCAGTTGAAGCATTTTTCGATTGAGGCATTTCTGCTTCCACATCTCTATTCGCCACAAACTCGTTCATCGAGAGCTGCCTCGCTCTGGGGACGCGAATTTTCCTTGTATTGGTGTATTCAGTGCTCGGCTGAGACTTTCGTAGGCTCGTCTGAAGCTTCATAATGGGTGACGGAAGCTTCGTTTGATGATTGGTAGAGATTTCAGTGAGCGGATATGCGTTGACATTCTCGGTTCGAGGTATGTATGAAACATTCCCGGGCCTAATTTTGCGGTTCGTCCAATCTTGCAAGACTGATTGGGCATCAGCAGTATCTTCGCGAGTCGCAAGCCTGATAAACTTCCGCGTTGGACTTTGACGTCCAAGTCCCTTTCGCGATCTTGCGCTTCGAGCCGCTACCTTGAGGAATGCTGGTGCATCTGGCTCAAAATAACCGGCATTCTCAGCAACGTCTAATATACTAAGCTTGGGCGGCGTCTTCTTGAGCCGTCTTCGTTTTGGTTTGCTGGCCTGGCGCGTAGCTGGAGCTATAGCCGTGAGATGCGAAGTTATCCTCGGTTGGTATGATTGTGATTGTTTATTCCAAATATGAGATGAAGAATTCATTAGACGTTTAGCATTGGGCTGCTTCAATGAACTCTTGGCTACACGTTTGCGGCTTGGAGTTGGCAGCATACTGTCGACACGATCATCTTCAATAGCAAACCCGGAAGTCGATTCTTGGAATAGGCTAGAAGCTCCAGTTCGTTCATCGTCTTCCATGAAAAATCCTTCGAAGTTGTTCTCATCGGGCTCATCACTTTCGTCAGATTCCAAAAATGCAAGTTGATTAGCAGGTTGCGTGGAAGCTGCTTGATTAGATCCTCGCACAACAGGAAGAGCAACTCCAACACCAACACGCTTTTCGTTACTCTTTTGATGAATCTTTGCTTGAAGTTTTAATTCTCGTGTCTCTTTTCTTCTCTGATCAAGTCTTAAATGGGATGCAGGTAGTACGTGTTTTATTCTTTTCTTCAAGAATACCATTTCGTCCTCCTCTTCCGAAGATGACGACGACGACGAACCAGATACCGAAGAAGGGATTTCTATCGGATCGGCAAACGGATCCTCTGTATCCAACATCATTTTGGAAGGGGATGTGTGTGAAGAGGCTTTGATAGCACTCGTAATCGGAGTGGGGACTTCTGTGATTCGCCGAGATTGTGGAGAGCTCTGATCCAACCAAACAGGAGCTGAAGCAGGTGAGGATGTAACAGAAATCACACGAGACCTAGGCCTTCGTACAGATCTTGAACGAATGGGGGAAGAACCAGTCGAAGATGGGCTGGGAAAATCGTAGATGTCTAATCTAGGTTCTTTATTCACACTTTGGACTTGCTTTGGCAATTTCGGCCGATTTTTAGTTGAGTACTTCTTTGAGGATCTCTTTTGCTTGGGCTTTACTAGATTTGACTTTTGTCTGAACAAATCTGGAAGGTCTGGAAATTCGTGATCGGTATCTTCTTCTTCCCCCAATATGAGATTATTTGGCTCCTTGATGGTTTCGCGTACGCTATCTACTAATAGCGACTGTGATGAAGAGCCTCCGGTGAGTGTGATGGGCTGGCTCTCTTCCATATCACCCGCTTCCGCCTCTTCTGGGTCTTGAAAATCCTTATCCCACGATTCTTGATTATGTGTGACTCTTTTCTTTCGACTAGGTTCATCTTGACTTTGTGGAAGTCGAATAGGTTTAATGTGAGAAGCCTTCATCCTCCGCTCGTACCGTTGTTGCTCCAAGAGAAATGGATGTATTTGCACAGGCTTCCTTTCTCTAAATTGCCTCCTCGGAAGGTAGTCTGGGTTATCAAAGCCTGGTTGCGCTTGTGCTGGAGACTCCTCGCGTATCTGCTCTGTAGGACTTGAAAATATGGGTTGTTGGACAGGAGATGAAAGAGGCTGTGCCACTGGAGACGATCGAATAGGGCTTGTTGGAGGCGATGACAGGATGCTGGATGCTGGGGATAGAGCTTTAACCCAGCTTCTGGAAACCTCGTCGGCCTCTGCTTCCAGAGTGGCTTCGCGTAAGAACGTAGTCGCTCCAGTTTCGATAGGTTCGTCTTGATTTCGTTTCACACTGCCCGAGGAGTCTTTCATAATTACTTCTATCGGACTGTCAACAAATTTGTCATTGACTATATCAAAAGATTGAATCATGTCAACGGATGAAGCTTGAGACATCCCGATCTCCTCAACCATATCTCTCGTATTGGGACATGCTTCTTCATCCTCTCTTCTGACGTTGTTAATTTTCTCGAGAACATCGTCGATGTCATGAAACTCGTCGTCTGCGGCATTGTCTCGTATCTCATGATTTATAGTATTTTGGGAATCAAATTCTTCTTCATCCTCAGAATCCGGAACCACTCCTTTCTCCTTCCAATCTGCCATTTATGTCGAATAACATGTTATAATCGAAAAGTGTAAGTCCTTTTCGAAGCGCGAGTCTGAAGGGATGGTTGGTTACCTAGTCCCCATTGCGTTTTGAGGTTGACGCGACTGAACCACTTTACGCGACCAACTTTTTACGGCAGTCGAGAGAACTACTAGTGCGGTTCTTAGTCATCTATGATTCGCTCATGTGAAGACCTTCACTGCCCAAAAAGGAATCTCATCAGTACAAACTTTTGTTATCGGAGGCAACCATGAGTAAAGTTAAAGGAATATTCCCTTTATTCTTAGCCACGGCCTTTGGCATTGGTAATGGTATGTGGCATTACGTTGTATTGGTAACTATTTACTGAGAAGACTTTAGGCATCTGGGTTTTCGGACCAGCGTTAAAAGAGCAACAAGAAAACAACTTGCAGGCAAAGTAGGTACATGAAGCATAAAGGTTGAGATTTGAAAACCGATTTGCTACATGTTTGTATTCCGATTGACTAAATCGGTATAGGGTAGCCTTTGAACACCCAATTCAAACCAAGGAAAGCGAAGTGGCTAGGGTGGCAGAAGTAGAAGCAAGTCGTGCTGCTACTACGAAAACTTTGTTAAACCCATCTGAGAGTCCAGAGGCTTCTTGGTGGCAGTCTGCCAAATTCTGGACAAGTTCTCCGCCAAAACCCAATGGTAAATCGGAATCGGAACCAAAAGAACCGATTACTGAGGCGAAGAAATCATGAGCCTGTCATGATTTGACTTGCATATCTACCATGTCATTAGTGTTGATCTCGAGAAGAGGATTTGTAGATGGTCTCGAGATAGTGTTCTTTTGGGTTCGAATCCTGCTGGATTTTAGTCTGGTATCTACTGTAACATAGAGTGCTTACTACCTGGCCCTGTGTCACACGTAGCCCTCACTATCACATGTCTAGTACTGGACCACCAATCGTTTGAAGGGTCAGGCTCGTTGATGGCAAAAGTTTCACCATGTATATATAATACGAGAAGAAGAACTCCTTCATTAGAAGAACCTGGAGAGCATCGTTTCATTAATTCGAGAGATGATACTTGAGAGCTGGTCATTTCAATCTTTGATATTTACGCGATAGTCATTCAAAAGTGGCACAACAACAGTTTTGCAACAATCATGAATTATTATATTCATCAAAATCGTTATGGTTTGTATCAGTATTAGTGCGGTCTGGCATAATACGAAAGGCAAGTAAGCAGCCGCATTGCTTGCAACAGGTACTATTTCTGCTCGACGTAAGATCAAGCATGACACGTGGGGCGACGAAAAGTGGGAGAATGGGAGAGCGGTACAGTAAGCAGAAGTGGTGCCTTCGACTTTCATCCATTGCACCAGAGCCTACTGCCCATCAGATTAACATACAACAATTCTCCGAGTCAAAATGCCTCTCTGTGAGTACTGCAGCGCTATCGAATTTGAGATGCTTCGCTGTCCAACTATCGAGGAATTAATATCTCTCAATGTCAAATCAGTGATTCCAGATTCTTACCCCTTCAAGTCGTCTTCTCATAAAAGAGACAGACCCAAGTTTAGTCTTGGCTTTCAATACCGCGTACGCCAATCCTCATCTGAATGTCCTTTTTGTTCAGCAATTTGCGATGTTTTGTCTGATCAAAAAGACAATCGTATGCGCGACCTGGACTCCTTCGAATGTGTTGCTTCCATCGAAGCATGTGCTCGTGTATTACCCGTCAAGGCGATGGCGTGGGGATCTGAGTGCGAATTCATGCATTTGTATAGGATCGACTTGATTTGGTATCCGATAGGAGAAGGGGAGGAAATTGATAAACCAGGACTTCGTACAGATACTGAAACATTCCCGTGGTATTTCATAAATGATGCGTTTCAAACCTACGACGTAGAGGTATGTGATAACGATACCGGGAATGGAAATGTCAATCATAAGGCGGCTGTTTTTTCTGGAAGGTTAAGACCGGAGATCATTGATGTTAAACTTCCAGCTCAATGGCTTCGAGAATGTCAAGATAACCATGTGGAGTGTTCCAACTCAAAGCTCCCAGATCAAGCGCACACAAGGAAAGCTCGTGAAATCTTGGTCAAAGGCACCTTGCTAATCTTTTGAGCAGTGAAACTCCAATATTCCGTCTGATTGACGTGCGGGAAAGTAAGATTGTGGAGTTTCGTGATGTCAATATTGCATACTTCCAGTACGCAGCATTGAGCTATATGTGGGGTGGCCCTCAAAAAACGGTTCTCTTGAAAGATAACTGGAAAGTGCTCCAAGAACCAGGCTCTCTCAATGGACGCGTTTCAAAGACTGTCCAGGACGCGATGGGATTTTCACAACAATTAGGAATCCGACATCTGTGGGTCGATGCCCTGTGTATAATTCAAAACGACGATTCTGACAAAGCCATACAAATTGGTAAAATGGGAAGCATATATGCCCATTCAAAAGTCACGCTTATTGCTGCTTCTGGGAGAAATTCCGAAGTTGGATTACCAGGATTCCAAATTCCTCGAACAGGAAAACAGACACAAACTCTCATTTCTAGGGTCGATACCCAATTTTCTATGAAGCTAATGAGAACATTGAACCCACACAATAATGGTTTCCCATACTCACACCAGCTGGATGACGCTGAATGGAGTCGGAGAGGATGGACACTACAAGAAAGGGCACTGTCAAGACGCAGTATCATTTTCACTGATCAACAGCTTATATGGGCCTGTAAACAGTGCCATAGAACTGAAGAGACCTACTGCGAAACTTCATTAGCACACACAAGCTGGTTTAGGCTCCAAGAAACAGAATACTTTCTCGATACCTCTCTTCGCAGCTTCTTCGCTTCTGATGATGTTATTGAACAAACTTGGTATCGATTTAGACTGCTAGTCCTTGATTTCACTAAAAGGCAGCTTACTAACCCTGGGGATGCACATGACGCTATTCATGCCATTTTAGAACAAGTCAAGCAATTGACCGGCGATACTTTCCTATGGGGATTACCTACAACAAATTTTGAGATGGGGCTTTGTTGGGAACCCGGCTCACTACTCGGCGTTAGAAGAAGAAAAGATTTAACGGTGTTGAAAACTACATCTTTGAATAGAAGAGTACCATTTCCATCCTGGTCTTGGTTGGGCTGGCACAATGCAATTAGTATACGCGTGGAGGAAAGGTATCGAGATCTAGGGTGAGTTTCTGTGGTTTCTTTTCCGCGAACAATGTAATAGGAAAAGTAAATAACGCAATGTGCGGATACAGTATGGATCCCGAGATTATATGCTATGTACTTCGAAATTCACCACTCCGATTAGTTCGGGTACCAAGAATTTCTTCAGACGTCCCTGGAGGACAAACTCGTTTTCACCCATTGCAATCACAACAATCTAGTCCAAACGTGGTTTCATTGAAGGACATTCCAAAGCACTATCCAGACTTGGGAATTGACAAACTTGACGACACCCCAGATGACCAACTCATATTTTTCTGGGCAGAAGTCGCTCAGTTTGAGCTCTCGGAAATCATGACAATGAAGTACGAGACTTCAATAAACACACCATGGGAACCTCGATATACTTACAAGCACCGTGGTATCAAGGATGCGAATGGTAACGTGGTTGCGCAAACAGCAAATTGTGATTTCGAAGAAGAAAATACGCGGGAAGATGGAACGTCATGTATAGAAAAGCCTGAGGGTGGTGGCGGTACTTACGAATTTATCCTAATTGCCAACAACAACCCACCAGATCCGGGATCTAAACCTTCCAAAATTGTATTGCAGGTCGAGAGGAAAAATGGAGTCATGTATAGGGTCAACAATGCAGAAATACCAGAAGAAGTTTGGAAAAGATCGGAAGCAAGAAGGATGCTAGTGGCTCTTGGATAAGGATAGACTTGTCGAGTAAAATGAAACAAGAAGAGTTCTATGAGGTCAAAGTGGAGAGAGTTATGTTGCTGAACCCTAAGATTTTGGAGGCGCATTTGCTAATGCTAGATGGTTTGTTTGGCTCAATAACCTGTCAACTGGTTCAGGTCGTAGCAGAATCAACTGACAACAAAGACAGATGGACCAACAATCAGCCATCAAGTCAATGAATGAATCCGGAAAATGTAACTAACGTATTTGATATCTGGTGTCATCTGAAATTGCCAGCCTAGAGAATGAAACACTGTAAGAGAGGAAACCAAAGTCAATCTGTGTCAAATCAAAATTTGATAGTTAAGATGCTCTGCTGAATTATCAGTCTCGAGAATCTTCGGTGAGTGAGTATTTAGAGCTAATTTGCATGCGGAGATACAGTAATGTGAAATTCGTTAGCATCGGGCCGTGGCAATGTATTGTAGATGTGATGTTTGAAGCTCTGCTGAATGAATGCTGAGATGTTGTTAATGTATGAATGGATACCTTCGGAATTAGATATATATACATATATACCAATATCATCAATATTAATGCAAAAAAGCACTCCAAAAATTCATGGTTTGTTAATTTTTTGGTAAAACCATAGTCCTTTGGCTCATTGCAAATGGATTGTTTGAATTAGATGTGATGTTGTTATACTTTTAAGCATATAATCAAGTATTATGTATATATACACTAAATTAGCTTAGTGTAGATTAGATAAGCAAGGACCATTATCTTGGTTTTTGTTTCTAATTCTAAATATTATTTCTTTTATTTTAATTATACTTATATATAATAACAAATCAGCAGTTTTTCTATGAACAAAATCAATTACCAGCCTATAACACCAGGTTTTTTTTTATAATATTATATTTCTTATAATCAAATCCTTTTTTATACTCTTTTCAAATAGTAAATAGCTTCAGATTTACTATATTTGATTAAAATAATTCAATTTTATAATAAATAAGATAATCAAATTATATTCTTATAATAATGATTAATAATCCAACTATCAAACTAAGAATATAATCTAATTAATTTATTCAGAAAATCATTAATAAAATAACCCTAATTAATTCATTCTTCATTCAACAATCAAAAACTCACAATAAATTATTATTCCAACAACAAAAAACAATTACTTAGATTCTATTCAATCTAAATATAAACAATCAAATTATATTTTTTGTTATTCAAGAATTATTATTAATTAATAATTCTATAATATTTATTAACATTTTCGAAATATCTAATATACTTATTAATTAATTCAACAATTATAATCGAGTGATTGAAATAATTCAAGATATTATTGATATTATTTTTGATTTATAAATTATAAAGTAGAATTAGTTTTTTGTAATATCGAATATATTACTATTTGTATAAATATATAATCAAATTTTATTTTTATATAATATCAATAATAATATATTAATAAATAAAATAGAGTTATTAATTGTAATTTTTATAATAAAATAATTTCAATAATTGCTATAAGTGATATAAACTTTTATATAATTAAATTTTGTATTAATAAATACTTTATATTTTTATTCTTAAGATTTAAATTACTTTGAGTTAGATAATAAAGCAAATGTATTCATTAGGATAATAAATAATATTTTGGTTTTTTATAATATATATTTGTTTATTACTCGTATAAAAGCCAAAACGTTAGATATTATTAATGGATTATTTATAGTTTATTTTATTGTTTTTTAATTTGATTAGTATTTGTATAGAAAAACTGAATTATAATATATTAATAAAATATTTAATATAACACAAACAAAACTTAAAATTAGTATTGAAAATTAATATATTGAGTTTAAAATATATTTCTATATACCAGGGGCCTGCGAGCCCCCGGACCCCTTGCTTTTTGAGAAAGTATTATATAATTATATTTATTATTATAAAAATCTAAAAAAGAAATTTTATTGAAAGCTTACAGGCGAATTTATTTATTTATTTATTTTTTTTTTTTTTTTACTTTACTTTACTTTACTTCGAATCATCAATTATACCATTGAACCACGAAAGCTATAATATTAAAATAATTTTTATTAATTTTAGACACATTACATTCAATATAACCCTCTTTCAATTGATTATATAAACTCTAATTATATCTATACTAATTAAACTTCAACCCTTTAGAAAACCCTTAGTTTTGAAGCTAGTAATATAAAAAATATATTATTTGAAAGCCCTTAACTTCTTATATATAATTACCACTTTTCTTTTTTTTCATTCAATTTATATTAGTTTGAATAAACTAATTTAAATAATTTCGTTAAAAAAGTCTAGAATTTTATATTATAAAATTTATATTATTTTAATTTAAACCTTTTATAAAACCCTTAGTTTTAAGGCTAACAATATAAAAAATATATCATTTAAAAGCCTTTAATTTCTTATATATAGTTACCACTTTTCTTTTTTTTCATTCAATTTATATTAACTTGAATAAGCTAATTTAAATGATTTCATTGAAAAAGTAAGGAGTTGCACTATAGCCACAATGCCAAGAAAGTCGAGCCAATCAGATTGCTTGAATCAAACCAATCAGATTGCTTGAATCGGGTCTCACTAAACGAGGTTCTCTTTTTTCGTGTCTATACACACCTTCGGCCCTCACAGACGACAAGAATATTAAGGAGGTAAACCTCCAATTATTAGATATAGTATTAAAGAAGTTAGAAAAACTCAAATATATTATTAGAAATATATATTGATATAAAAATTCCAAAAAGTTTATTCAAAATATTATAATACTTAATTGAAATATAAATATTATAAAATCGAAATATATTTAGATACTTATTATATATCGTTATTTAATTATAGAGCTTTATATTTATATATCAATATCTATATTAAAAACAAATTTATTAATTTTTATAAAACAAATCGATTACAAAAAGAATAATTGATTTAATATCTATTATTCCAATTTTCTAAAAAATTATTTATTCGATTAATATAATAATAAGCGTTTTTTTTTATAAGTTATAATATTAGAATGATTATGGATCTATTTATTTCTTTTTATTTCCTAAGGATTTTTTTAATTTTTATAAAAAATATAATACTAATAAAACAAAAAATAAAATCAAGTAAAACATTTTTTTATTAAATAAGAAATCTTATTAAAAATAGAATATCAAATAGAATAATAGAATAAATAGAATAAGAGTTTATAATAAAAAGAAAAATAAAAAGAAGGGATTTATTAAAACAAATAAAAAAGCAGAAAATTATAACAATTATATATACAATTAAGTATATTATTAAGAATTGGAAAGCTATTATAAGAAATCAAATAATAAGTTTGATATTAATAATAAAAAAATGGAAATATAATATATTCATTTAATACAAAACCCTACTTCAATTTTATCTAAATCTTTGAATATTAAAATATCAATTAATACAAAATCCAAAAATATGTATTAGGAAAATATTCAAGATTTATATTTTTATAAAAAAAATTAGAAATTAAGATTTATCTTTTTGAATTTTAATTTCAAGTATATATCAAATAATTAAAAGTCATTTTGGATTATTAAAATCGATCAATCCAAATATTAATATTATAATTGCAATAAGATCTTTTAAATAGAAAATAATTATATATTTATTTTAAAAATCAATATAGAAAATATAAATCTATAAAATATTCTATATAATCTAAGATTAATAATTTATTAATAAATACAATATTTCAAATTTTATAATTTATTAATTAATTTGAATGAATTATTACAATAATTGATATTAAAAATTTATATTCAATTCAATAAAAACTTTAAATAATTCGTTTTATAATTGAAATTAATAAATTCTTATTAAATTATATTTTTAGAGGTTAAAAATATATTGAAATTAAAATATTATTGGGTAATTCTCAAAATAAAGTATATCTAATTTATTTTAATATAGATTATAATATAAATTTAATCAATCATTTTTTTTTACTTGAAATATATCCTATTATAAAAATTTATATTATAAAGAAAACTATAAATATTTGTAATCTTAATTTCTAGAGATATAATACAAATCAATTTGTAAATTTGGATTTCTATCTTCCAATATCAAATAATATTGTTGTTTACTTCTATTATAAGATTTATATTATAAATTAGTTTAATACAAGGATTCTAATAGGAAATGATATTAATATATTAAAAGAATAGATTATTGATTTTGATAATAGAATTTTGATTTTATTTTAATATATAAAACTATAAACTAAAATTATAATATAATTAAATAAAATTAAAAGAAAAATCTCAATCTATATTAAAAATAAAATTATTATTCCACCTTAATTATAAACATTTATAATTATTAATAGTAATAAAAATAATGAATTATTTCTATCAGTTTATAATATAATTTATAAGCTTTTGTTGTAGAGTAATTTTATATCCTTTGTATATTTAATATTTGATATATTCAAATCCATTATAATCGAAAATCCTATAAATAAAAAAATAATAATTCACAAAAATTTAAAATTCAAAAATATTATTAATTCTAATACTCAAACAATAATAACTATCAATAATATCAATATCTATTATTTTATTCAAACATTAATTATTATTTTTATTTTTATAAAACACTTTTTAATAAAAGGATTATTTATAATTATAATAATTTTTGTTTTATAAATAGCTGATAGTATAAATAATATTCTGAAATAAAAGAGTATTAATAATTTAGAAATTATTAAATAAAAGTTTATTTTATTAAATAAAATTACAATTTATAAAAATAAAGATTAGAGATAGTAATTAAAAAAATTAATTGAAACAAATTCTATAATTTGAAAGAATCGAAAAGATTTTGTAAATATAACAAAAAATAAGGAAATGGAAATAGATTTATATAAAAATTAAAAAAAGAAATTCAAATCGAAAAAAACAAAAGTTTATTTTGCAAATCGAAAAGATCAAAATCTAATAAACAAAATCTATAATAAATTTTATAAATAAGATTATCTCAAATAAATAACAAAACTAATTCTATTTAGTTTTTTAGTTTTTTGTATTTAAAAAAAGATAATTAATAATAAAGAAATCATATCAAAAAAAAGCAGAGTAATTGTAGATATCTATATATTGAATTATATTACAATTCCTAATATATATTTGATTTTTATATAAAACGATATTATTATAATAGTAATTAGATATCATTTTATTTTTATAATTAATTATATTAACTTTTTTTATTAATAGTATATCAAAAAAGAATATCAGAAATACCTTACTATATTATTTCATTGTAATTAAGAAATATTTACTTATATAATAATAGAATTCAGAAATTCTTTAGTTTATATTTAGAAATATATCAATACTATTTTAAAATCAAAAAAAGAATTTATATAAATATATATTAATAATATTATTATTTTTAATTATACATTTGAGAATTATTTAATATATTTTTAATAGATTTTTTTATAACTCAAAAAAACAAATATTATTTTGAGACTAAAGAAATACTATCTAACTTATTTTTTAATTACTTTATTTGATTAAAAGATTGATATTTTTAATTTTGTATTTATAAACAATAAATTTTCAATTATCCAATTTTTAGTTTTTTCTTGATTTTTGAAACAATTAGAATACTACCTCAGATTTATTAACTATTTATAATAATATATAATTTATTATGTAAAATTATTAATAATATTATAATAATAAAAATATTAACTAAATCATTTATTATATAATTATAAAGGTGATATTATTATAAAAACTAAAAGAAAAAGATTAATTATAACTTTAAAATTCAAGGATATTATAATTAAAAAAAGAAATTCATTTATTAAATTATAATTTGCTTTCAAAAAATCTTTGATTTTATATTATTTCAATCTTAAAAAGAGATTTTATATTGATATAAATATATTAAAAAAAAATATATATATATAATCTATTATTCTATAATCGATTTGTTTATTCAAAAATCTATTATATCAATTATATTTTTATTATAATTAATCACTTTTGTTAAATCGAATTATTAATTAATAGAATTAGAAATTGTAAACTTATATTAAATAATTTTTAGAATTCAATATTTAATTAAATTATTAAAATTTCTAATAATAATATATATAGATTATTCTGTAAGTATTTAGATTGCAATTCAAATTTTAATAAATATATTTTTTTTAATTCGATTGAATTCTTATTATTTATAAAGTTTTAAATATCTTTTTCGATTTTATTTCGAAATATAATACAAATCTAAATATCTTAATATTATATCAAATACTTTATTGCGATTTTATATTATTAATAAGAAAATAGAAAAATAGAAATTAGTTTAGGTAAAGTATATATATAATATTAGAATAATAGATATTATAGTTTATTTTATAATAATATTATAAATTGAAAAAGCTTAATTGTAAAAACTCAAATAGATATATATATTGAATCTATAATGTATTAAATTAATTAATTAAAAAAAAAAAAAAAAAAATTAGGAATCATTATTTTTTGATTTAAAGAAAAATATTTATATATAAAAACTAATATAATATACTTTTAGAAAAAATTAGTAATATTTAAAATATTAAAGGAAGAGATTTTCAGTTATATATATAATTAATTAAATCATTTTAATTATAATCGAATTTATAAAAGGATTTTTTCTAATTTTTATATTTTTGATATTTCAAAAAAATTTCAATCTTTTCTTTATTATTATTATTATTAATATAAAATGTTATTGATTTTTAGATATCAATTTTATAAATCACTATAATTAATTTTAATATTATTATATATCTTTTATATAATATCTATCAATTTCATTTTGGTTTTATCTAAATCAATACTGGATTTGTTTGATTATACATTATTAATTATTAATAAACTATTCAAAGCGATTATTTTGATTCTAGGAAAAATTATTTGAATAATAACTCAATAAAAAGGTTTTCTGATTCAATATTTACTTTTAATATTATAAGGAGTATTTTATATAATAATATCTGATTGAAATAAGAAATTTGTATTTAAAATATAAAAGGGAATTATAAACTTATTGAATATTAAATTATTATTTAATATAATATAATATTTTTAAATAAATGATAGTAATAAATAAACTAATCAAACTATTAAAATCGTTTTTCGATATTATTTCAATATTTTAAAAAATACTTTGAAATGATTAATAATTTTATTATATTTATTTATAGTTTTATTAAATTCTACTTCTTAAGGTATAAATATTATTATTATTATAGTTATATATAAATCAAGGATTAAGAAGTTATTTGATATTATAATAGAAATAATTATAGAATTATTAGAATTATTGTTTTTAAAAGCTAAATTTAAATTAATAATAAAGCGAATTACAAAAATATATCCAGTAAAACCTATTAATAATACTAAATATAAATCTATAATAATTGAGGTAATTAATATAATCAAATTTACAATTATATTTATAAAACATTATTTCAATTAATAATATAAACCTATATTCTTTAAAATTGAAGATTATATTTCTTTAAGATTATATTGAGAATATAATATATTTAGTGTTGTAGATAGAAATACAAAGATTGAATAATAGTTTACAGATTTATTCAAAGTATTAGAAAAAATGGAATATTTAATTTATTAAATCGAATTATTTGAATTTATAAGAATATATCTAATTATTAATATTATATATTTCGAATTTATATCAAATCCTATACAAAATTCTTATTATTGCTTTTTTATATAAAGAATTCTATAGAATTTAAAGTTAATTTCTAAACAGATTTTATACAAAAGAATATAATATAGAAAAAAAAAAGAAATGATTGAATATTTGATTTGTTTTTTAGAAAAAGAAATGAAATGAAATAAATAGGTATTAAATAAAAGGATATTAATAGAATTAATTAGAGTTTTTGAGGAATAATTATATATATAATTGAGATAGAATATTAATACTAAATGTGTTTTTTGCTTTTGCTTTAAAACAAAGTATTATTTTATTAATAGTATTTGTTATATTTTTAAGTATATAATCAAATATTATATATATATATATTAAATTAGCTTAGTGTAGATTAGATAAACAAGGACCATTATCTTGGTCCTTGCTCCTAATCCTAAATATTATCTCTTTTACTTCAATCACACTTACAGATGTTGTCACAATGTTAACAAAAATTGATGCCTTAATTCCTTTCCATAGGTGCCTGATCAGGAAGGATTACCTATCATTAATTTGATGGGATTCAAAGAAATATTTCAAACACTTTTACGATCGATTCCCAATTTCTCCCCTTGAATTGTTCGCTCGATAAAGAGCACGAAAACTTACCGGATGCACGCCGTAGCATTGCGAGCTCTTCGCACACATAGAAACCCTCTCTCGCGACAAACATGCCGAATCATCGCAGGATGCAGGTTTCCCCCTCCCCGGCGCAACTTCCACCGTTCAGCGATTTCCTATAGTACACCCGATGACCCAGCAACCCCGGAAAACAATAAAGAGTCAAAAGCAGGCACAGAGGACATTCCACGGATACCTGAAGATGGAGAGCAGGAAACCTCAGCAGATGTCTCGCAAAACCCTGCGGAAGCAGAGTTAGAGAATCCAGTGGCAGAAGATTCTATACAGCCAGTCGAAAATATAGACCCTGAGCAAAGGTCTCGGGGGAGACTTTCGGGGAGAACCTTACGAGCAAATCGTCAAAAACAACCGGAGGGTCTGCCACCGATAATTCTGCCGGATTGGTTTTGGAATAATGTCAAACTGGTCGAGGGGCTACCGCAGACAGGCTCACTCGCTGTCTACTATGGCGGTAACGTCTCAGAATTTCTTGAAAGTTCGCCAGGTCCCGAAGCGACAGAGAAGATGAGTCATGCAATCAAATCTATCGTTGAATGCGACCTCCCTCCTACAGAGAAAGCAAAATATAGCATGCATGTTGATGTTTACAAAGAAATATTGGCATCCATCAGAGCGGGATTAAAGTTGCGTCCTTCACAAGCTGTCTTGGATGGGAAAAATATCATGAGGCCTATTCTCCATTTGCTATGCCCTAAAGACGGAGGAACACTATATCTAGACTCTGTCGTGGAAACGATTTCGACCAAACTAGGAGCTGATCTTATACGTTTGGATCCAGTCGATATAGCTCAGATTTTAGGGCCATATATCGACGAGAATCTTGCCTGGACGGGGTCGAAAGCATCTCTTTTGGGTTATGAAACTTCTAGAATGGCAGGCAGGCTGGAGGATTATGAGAAAGATTCAAGCACGGTACCTGAAGACATTGAGGGGGTTGAGGAGGAAGAAATGACGGGAATGAGTAAAAAGGCTGGTCCCGCAATTGCTTTCACCGCATCAAATTCTTCCGAGGCACAGAAAAAGCTCTCGGCAATTTTTAGCCGGTTAAAGGGGGCCCTTACCCCGGCAGCGGAGAATAACAGGCGTTCATCAGATGTTGTAATGCCATTTGCTACTTTCGCCGACCCCAACTTTTCGGCTTCTAGCAATGGCAATTCGACCTTTGGCAACGTGAAATCTAACGCTGAACAGTGGACCGATTTGAAGACTACGGCTTTACTTGAGTCATTTGTTGCTGCCGCTGATTCAAAACGTGCATCAGAGTCTTCAGGTGCGGATGCAACCAACACCAAAGATTTAATCATACAAGTTCGTGATTACAAGGATTTAACTAGAACTTATGATGGTTACAATATTATTGATAAACTGCGGACGGTGGTCACCAAACGCTGGCAGTCCGGACGAAATATAATAATGGTTGGAACAAGTTCCCTAGAACAAGGAGAATCCGAGCTCTCATCAGCAGGTATTCAACATCTTCAATCAGACATAGTTGAGGGCGAGAAAAGAACTATATTCGTCCCACCAGACCGAAGAGCTGAACAGGATACAATATTCGAATCTGACGACAAGTTACGTATCCGAACTTTGAACATACGGCATGTTGAGGATATGATTACAAAACTCTCGGGGGATACACCCGTGACTGTGGATATAGAAAAAGATCTCGACGTCGCTTGGGTAGTATCTGCTGGTTTAGACGATGCAGTTTGGCATTACGCCCGTGTGCAAAGGCTTGCAACGACTATCCTAGGTTTAGAAAACAACCCAGAAATCATAGATGGGCCAACATTTTGGAAAGCTCAACAGCTGCTCTCCGAAAGTGACAATGCAAAATTTTCTTGGGGAGCAGCAGAGTTGAAGGAGGAAGATAATGATGTGAAGAAGATGCTTGATGAGATCAACGACTCACCGAAAAAGACAGATATCAAAGAAAAGCTCAAGCAGATTCGAAAAACGTGTACTCCTCATGAGAAGAAGCTGCTCGGGGGTGTCGTCATACCGTCGGATATTCATACCAAGTTCGAAGATGTTCACGCTCCAAAGGAGACTGTAGAGGCACTAAAAACATTGACTAGTTTGTCATTGATACGGCCAGGGGCTTTTACTTATGGTGTTCTGGCTACTGATAAAATGCCTGGCTTGCTTCTGTATGGACCTCCTGGAACCGGTAAGACGTTACTGGCTAAGGCAGTAGCGAAAGAGAGTGGTGCAACAGTGCTTGAAATTAGTGGCGCTGAAGTGAACGATATGTATGTTGGTGAAGGCGAGAAGAATGTCCGAGCGATCTTTTCACTAGCCAAGAAACTTTCACCATGTGTTGTATTTATCGATGAGGCAGATGCTATATTCGCTGCCCGCGGTGATACCAAACGCTCAACTGCCCATAGAGAGATGATTAATCAGTTTCTACGAGAATGGGATGGCATGAACGATTTATCTGCCTTCATCATGGTCGCTACTAATCGACCATTCGATCTCGATGAAGCTGTACTTCGCCGACTGCCTCGAAGACTTCTGGTTGACTTGCCAGTTGAAAAGGATCGCGAGTCTATTCTCAAGATCCACCTCAAAGATGAGCTTATCGATTCGTCGGTGTCTCTTGTCGAACTTGCGAAAAACACACCCTTTTACTCTGGATCGGATTTAAAGAACCTTTCGGTCGCAGCCGCATTGGCATGTATCAGGGAAGAAAATGAACTCGCCACTAAGCATGAAGGCGATACCCCTTACACATACCCTGAGAAACGTATCCTCACCAAGCAACATTTCGACAAGGCAATGGAGGAAATTAGCGCAAGTATCAGCGAGGATATGAGCACGCTCTCTGCAATCCGCAAGTTTGACGAGAAATACGGTGATAGGAAGGGAAGGAGGAAGAAGAGTGCTGGATTGGGCTTCGGTGGTACGACAGTTCCCGAAAAGGATTCCGAAGCGGGAAGAGTCAGGAAATCACCAGTGGCGGCGTAGATACAAGGGGCATATATTCGAGCACAGTTAGAGGTCCATGTGGCTCGCATTTGGGGCTTTGCATCGGCGGCGTGCATATCACATTCACGAATTGCATGATAGGGCGTCACGGTCATTGTATAATATGTAGCTGGGAAGGTAAATGCTATGTTACACATAATTTTGTAGCAATAAACTAGATCATGACTTGACGTTACCGTCTTCTTTGATGATGGATTGATTATGCGCGCATTAGCTTGTTTCGTCAATGGTGGCCCTCACATTCCCCTCCTAATCTTTTCCTAGGCTCAAGGAGAATATAGGCGCTCTTTCATATCTACTCTCGGACGCTTGTTGTCTCGCTCCTGCCTCATAACATAGCCTATTCATTCCCTCCATTTATTTAGGGACGGAAGAATCCATCGTATAATTTGTAGCCAATCCAATGTTGTCATATGGAATCTGGCATTTTCGTATCCCTTTTCCTACTTTCTGCATCCCCTTTCCCGTTTCATCTTTTGATTTATTTAGAATTTACCAAGTGGCATCGACAATCTATTTTAAGTCCGGCTCCTCTTTCCTTTTGTATAGATTGAAAACCTCTATCCTCTTGCTCCTTTCGAAACATGACCTATTTATTGTCATTTTCCTTGACGGTCGCAGAAACGAACTAAATACATGATTCATCTGTGGAGAAAAGAATAGTTATCTGAAGTCATGCTTTGTAGGACATCATGTCAGATCTCAAATCGCTTGTCTTCTTCCTTCCTTCTCCCCTTTCCTCCCTGCTCTCTTAAAACCTACTATGTATGTAGAGAATGAAATTCTATGCTTGTTTTGTTTAGTTTCCTACTGGTTGAAGAACTGCTTTTCTGTCTCTGTATATTCACACCTCTTGATTCCTTTCAGTACCTATTATCCTTCGCCTTTTTGCTTCTTTCATACAAATTAAAGTATTCCATTCTTCTCCTTAAACCACGGAGAATACTAAATACAGAGGAATCATCACTTCCAAATCAATCATGAAATACACGTGCAAGAACTACAGAGATGTTACTTGTCGTATTGATGTATCAGCAAATGAAACTTTTAGTTCCCGCTCAACTATTGATAAAAAGCTAGGATGGACCTTTGAGGTATCAATGCTTATTATTAGTATTAAGCATAAGGAAAAGTATTACTGACATTTAACGAGAAGCCGAGAATAGCAATATGACCATGCGATGCGAAGGATATAAAAGACTATCTAGTAGTCTCACAGTAAGCGCCGTTCCACGGCTCATGCGATACGGAGCTTAAAAAGCGCGGAGGGACATCCCAGCCGGTTTAACAGAACTGACAGGCGAGTTCATGATTAATTACCATAGGTAAACGAATCAATGAACTAGATGGTTTCCTTCCCATTTACGCTTTGAGGCCGTTTCGAAACGGTTCCCCAAATCCCCTGAAACGGTGATATTTCTTGGCGACAGCCAATTGTTAACAGCCTCGACCATACGGTTGGTACAGTGCGACGTTCTTCGTCGTACACATGTTGGTTCTGAAGATCCATCGATCAGTAATGAACTTGGCATCGGTTTTGGCGTCATTTTGCACAATTCCAAGACTTCTACTTCGGAATGGGACTAGACGCATGCAGAAAGACCATTGTGATTTATGAAAGTAATACCCGCCATGCTTTCTTTGGCGACGATTTTGCTTCTACATTCCCTGGCACAAGGCCCCTTTTCCTATCTCTTCTATTTCTCAATTAATAATTTTAATCAGTTTGTTCAGCCTGGTTGCTGCGGGCTTGTATAACTGCTTCATATGATATATACTTATTAATAAATTCATCTCTTCATCAATTCGTGGCCTGCAACCCTTCAAGATGCTGCCACTTACTCTCTTGGTCTTGCTTTTTGCAAGCACATCTTTCGCCGCGACCACCACGACTACTTCAGCAGCAAAGGCCGCTTCGCAAGCAGCAGCTGTTAAAATTGCTACACCCAAAGTCCTCAAACCTGCAACTCCACCTACCGCAAATGATGTAAAAAATTCACTTGACAACTGGGCCACATCTGTCAATACTGTCAATGAATATCGTAGGTCTCCCCTTCTCACTCTAGAAACCTAGTTACCCAATCTAACCACACTCCCAGTCGACGACCCCAACAACTCGACCAAACTCAAGACCGCCATCGCCTTTGCCAAAGATGAACCTGTCCAGCTCGCCACCCTGATGAAAACCCCCAATCTATCTCCAGACGGTATCAAATCCGCCAAGGTTCTCATGGCCAATTTTCCCTCCATCGTCTCCAATCTGCAAAACGTGTATACAGGAGTCATGACCACACAAGATGCCACCATGGCTGTAAATTTCAATCGATGCTGCACCGTGCTCCCAAATATCGGGAGTCTCTGGGCTGCGGCCACAAATGCGAGTAAGGTGCAAGAGAGCCCGCCTCCCAATCTGGAAGCGCAATGTGGAATGATGAATTGTAATGCGGGAGTTAGTGGAGCACAGACTCAGGCAATGTCAAATGCGACGGGGTCGGCGATGGCATCGAATCTTGCTCGGGTGAGATAAATCACGAGATACGAAAGGTGGGGAGAGATTGGGGTGGTTTGAATTGGCTACCTAGGTAGTAAAAATGACCTTCTGGTGGCGTGACTTGCGCGCAGTTTGAGTTTATATACCGTATCTTACTGGTGGATTTGGATAGAAGAATAAAAATATCAAAATAAATATACATAATTACTGTTTGTTGTACTATTGTTGCGCTGACGGGTAGCTATGGTTTGACAAATGCGACAAACATGTATTCTCCGTACCTGAGTCATGGCTCATTTAAATACAAACTTTTTCAGAAACCCCAACAGTTGAATCTGGGAAGGAGATAGATAACAACTGGAGTCACCCGTGGACATCCGGATGTAAATTGAAGTGATTTTCTTATTATTGGTTATGTTATGTGGTTGGTGGCTACCTTATTGAACAATCCAAAGAGACCCACCAAAAATCAATGCACATATCGGCTCGAATCTGGAAGGGCAAAAAGAGCAAAAAAGAGCAAAAAAGAGCAAAAAAAAGAAAAAAGAGCAAAAAATTCTGTTCTCAGTAATCAGCAGTCAAGGACTGAGATACCGCCATGATAGCGGGTAGAAGTCAAATCTACAACATGGAATATTTAAAGAAGCCAGCAATAATCCCCACATATAACGAATTATCCCGAAGGACTTTCAAGAACCTGAACTGCGATTCGAGCCGCGCCAAGTTTCCGTCATTAGGATGGCGCTTTATCCACTGCGCCATCAAAGTGCACAAACATGTTGGCATGCTTGGTTGAGAAAGTGGCATTGAAACAGATCATATACATCCTCTTCCGGTGAAATGTGAAATGGTGAATGGAACGGGGCATAAAGAGACCGACCAGCATTGACCCGCCAGACCATTTGCTTACACCCGCCCGGCATATTATATGGCGCTTGTTCTCTGGCTTCTTCAAAACTGGGCAATCAAATATCAAGACCTACCTAGCTAGGTAGATATCTTAAGATTATCGTCGACTTTACTTGACACCCACTACTCGCAACCACGTGGAGCAAGGAGGTCGGGGTGCGAAGGTTCCTCTCATGATTCCCCCCCCCCCTTCTTTTTTCAGTTGACAAGAAAATGACTATCGCGCATCAGATAACAAAAAAAGGTAATCCCGTGTCGCACAATGCCATACATACTATCACGATTCTTATATTGAAAATCAAAAGATCCATCATTCTAATAGACTGGAAGTTGAGCCACCTCTGCTCTGGTCATCGGACGACGATTTGGTGAGCTGAGTATTGTTAGATTTTGCCCAAAAGACCGGCACGCAGAGCTTCTGGCTCCTAAGAAAAAGGACAGAATACGATTGATACTGCAGGCCAGCTGACAGTCAAACCACTTTCGTCCAGAATTAACGATCTCATTAGATTAACATATTGCAGTCAAGTTCAGACACTACAAGCTTTTGCGCGTTGAAAAGGAGCAGAAATCGGCCGGTCTAGACCAAGGCTCAAATATGGGGCTCACCAATTCTACAGCGCATGCTATCCTCCAAAGAGGAAACGGCTCGTATATGATAAATCGACGTGAGCTGCACGACCAGGGTAGTATGGTCCTTGCTAGAGGGCAAATGACGGATGATCCTCGAGATGCAGATGGGGTATTACTTTAAGGCCTCCTTGGTCAATCTAAAAATGCCGGTATGCTTGATAAATAATCTCCAAAATACCAGAGACATTGCTGGACGATTATCTTCTCTATAAAACAACGTGGCACCGGCGCTTGCTCGGGTTCAGACTTTCGAAAGATTGAAGATTTATTTGGTGAACCTAATGACACAAACTTCGATACGAGTCCCCAACGTACTTAGAGCTATCAAATGGCGAAATTCTCCTGTGAAAAGAGGTACAACGATACTTGATCCAATTAAGGTTGACTTAAGCCATTTGACAGGTTTTGAGAGAACGCTCAATCTATCAATGCTTCATCAATATTACCGTATCTAATGGTGCGGGTTTGGCTTTGCTGGAAGGGACGAAGAACCTGGCCTCCCGGAACAAGGTGCTAGATTGGTCCTTGTTTTCCATTTCCCAGCAAGGTCCACGGAGACACTTGTCACCGTTTGGAATACCGACGTAATATCAACAGGTAAAGATATGGTTTATCAATTCGCATAACGCACTGCAAAGTTTAGCTTTTGGACCATGGCTTCAGTATTCTCTTCGCGTGTGTCGGCCATATGCATGCGGTACGATACGTCTGTTCGATAAGAGCTGTAATCAACTACGAAGTAACAGCCAAAAGAAGAGCGTCGTCCATCTCGTATAACCTAACGTTGAGTTATTCCAGATGTGAGGTACGGTTTGGATTAGCGAAGAAACCATCTACTCGTATATCTCAGGGGAACTAGTCGGATACTTTACGTCATACATGTGTACCATTTACCAATATTCTCTGCCAACCAAGCTATGAAAACCCCGCTACCAATACAATGGCTCTAAATCTCGAGGGCTATTTGACGTGAAGGGTGCCAGAGCCTGAGAGAACAGAAGCAGAAATTTTTGTCGAGGCGAGCGAGGTTCGACACGTGTTGGTATCACGTGCAAGTGCTAGCGGAAGGCCGATATTTACCCGTGGCACGACTGAAACGATATAGCAAAAATATCTAAACATATCTATCTACCTACCTAGGCGCTTGGGGTGAGAAAGCGTAATACAAACTTCCCCGCCCCTCGCAAATACAAAATTCTCGATGATTTTGCCAGAACTTCCGCCAATTAAAAGTATTCCAATTGCTATTTGTCAGAGTGCTTAAGCTTGAGTTATTTCACATGATTTTGGGATTCAGCTAGATTATTGGAAATCGTATGGATGTCGACCGGGCCCTAAAACCCTTTCACTATCAAGATACTTATTACAATACTTCGTACTGACATTGTAGTTTCAGGCATCCAAAAGGAAGACCCTCCTCTTCCTTCGAAAAGTGTTTCTGCAACATATAATCATGTGATACTAGTGAGATGTTGTTTCCCACATTTTACTCACGCAAGTTATCAGAAGTATGTGGATTCAAGCTTTCAATCCAATCACGACATCGAGGGGGTTCTTAGGCAAAGTTGATATTTACGTTGCTTGAGATCTCTTTTATCTCAAAATGATCTCTCTCAACAATGAGTGGCGAGCTCTTTAAGATCAAAGATCACACAAAATTCTACCATACTGTTATCATAATACCACTACGTAAAGGGTAGGAAAAATGGTACACGGTCATGTGATGGATGGCCTACTGCACGTCAAGGCTCACAACTAGTTGATTGTGCTAAATCATGTCTTTTTCAATCTTATTTGGACTACGTAGCTGCATTTTTATTATTAATCTGTGCTTCTATGGTGACCAGAGCAATATCGGGCTGGCTTGCTATCCACAATAACAATCGAGAGGGATTGATGTTGTGCTCGATTGTATCTTTTTTGAAGCGAGTTTACTTAATCATACGCAACACTGTCGAGGGCGCTTGGTATGTTGAATTATGGGAAGATTATGTGAATAAGCTGGAATCGAAAGATCAACCTCTCATTCAGAGAGAGTTGGTGATGAAAGAGGCTTTGAAGTAGGTGAGCGTTACATCTTCGCAGCGAGCAAGAAACGAACGCGCCTAGTACTTTAGGCAATCCATTTTTTTCATCGCTAGATGGCAGAAGCTTGATTGTCATCAATTAATATCCCATAAATTGGACAGAATAGCAAACAATCCGGTAACAATCCGGTAACACCCGGCCAACATGCAGCTCACGAAACAAACTTCCTAGCCAACCTTTGTTGGTGGAAACTGGAAACTACGGTGTGCCTAAAGAGGTTTCAAATCCCAGGAATATATTCTTCCATTCCTTCTGAATCTTTGCTTTCTTTTGGACGAATGTAGTTTACGATTCAAAACGCTGCAGAAAGTACATATTTGACAATTTAGTCAAAAGCAACATAGAATCTGGCTGTCTAGCTGGCAACTTCAGCCAAATCCTCATTATGTCAAACAACCTGGTCCTCTCCATCTCAGTATCCCTCCTCACACCTTTCGTCTTCTGGGCTTGCGGCTATTCCTACAAGCAATTCAACTGTCTTCCCGCCCACTCACTCGAAAAGTTCTTCCAGACCATACAACCTTTGATTCCATGGGCTTGGGTCTTTTTTCTAATTGGATTTCTGGGATGGATGGAATATCTGTGTGTTTTGGTACTTTGGTTTGCTTTGATAGCATTTTGGAGTTGCGTATTTGTACAGACGATAATAAGTGCTTGGGAGCGACAGAAGAGGAACAGTGAGGAAAATTAGTGGATTGTTTGAGGTGGGAGTGGGAAAAAAACATCAAGGTTGAGGGAGCAGGGAAGGATGTGGAGAGAATCGTGAAGGAGGGGATTTGATGGGCGACTGGATATCGATGTGGACATGGGAGAATATCGTCCAAAAAAAGGGAAACAACCCCAGATAATGAAAGGGGGGAGTGAAAATGCCAACTGAGACGAGGGCGCTGATACTCTTGGTGTCGTCTGTACCCAAGTTAGATCAAGGGACTTCATTTGCCCATACATCGTTCAAGCATTCAAGCATTGATGAATGTGATTATATGGTAGATGCCCGTTGCATTCCAATAATGAAAGGATTGGCAGACAATAATAAATGCATTTCATCCAACCTTGGATTGTCGATATAACAATGTAATTTCAAAGACTTCTTTGCGAGATACATAATTTCGATATTGTTGGCGGCGGGATGCTCACTTTTTATTATGCCCGTTTGCAAATTGGTCTTGATTTTTAAATCCATGCCAAGGACGATGATCAACTGCTATCTTCATTTTCAGATGTCTCACTGACCCCCACACAGCTGTGCATTCGCGAGAAGCTTGTTTTCAACTTGTGTAGCATAGGGATGTAAGCCGTCGGCACAGCATGATAAGCGCCAACAGCGTTGTAATATATGCACAATATCGACTTCATTGATACTGAAGGCGTCACGACGACACCATCTTTTTTCTCAAACCTCGGTCTTGTCCGTAGGGTTGCAGCAGGATGTATCATTTGGTACGTATCCATCGCTCTCGCAGAATATCACTCATTCATCGATCAAAGTTATGGATGGGACCCGTTTCTACAGTCAAAAGGTAGAGGGCTCGAGGAGGGCAAATGAATTTAAAGAAGCAGAGTGTACGAGTACCAAAAGACCAATTGCTAAAGCACGTGATGAAAGAATTCTACCTCTACTAAAATCTGCTATTCGCGCACCTCTCATACAAAAAAATACCTCTCAGACTTCGCTAGATACACACCACAAAGGTTTTAGACACACAAGAGTCGCGAGATAACAGCAGGAAGTCTGTTTGGGCAAGCTTCTTGGTGCTATGTCCTGAATCGCCATACTCATACCTGTCAGCCGCGCAACGGCACAGGACCGCTAGATATTTCGCAAACAATACATGTCTTGCATATCCCGTGGAGGTGATCATATCAACAAATCAACATGGAAGCCAAATGAAGGGACGTCATTTCTAGGGGCGATGTCTCGAAATAGAGAATAGTGAGCCAGGAGCTCAAAATAAGATTCCAATTCTTGATCTTAGGATGGGATCAGCAGCACGACACCGAATTGATACGAATTGATGCGAATTTTTGGCTTCGTGAACGCAGAAGAACTATCATTTAGGAAAAGACATTGAAATAGACGAATGATTTGTATGAACGATCATGGATAGTTCTATGGTGGGGGATTCCCGATACCCGCCACCAAGAGTGGTGCCAAGTGGATTCAAGCTTTTGGTTTGGCTGCTCCTGATAAGGAAGCTCGGAAGGTCATGAAGCTCTATTATCCCATGTGCAACTCCACTAAATTCGCACGATAGGCATCGCCATGTCCGTATCTCGGATTCATGCGAACAGTCTATCGATTTTATACTGTCGGTTCTATGATGAGGAATACTACCTTGGTCAGCTTGGGTTTGGTGTGCTGTATGCTATCTCCTGTGTCCTGTGTGTTGTGTCCAAATTCTTTAGGCGCAATCACCATATCAAGGACCGACCATTTCCCAATGTGTAATATCTTGTTCAGGTACGACGCAGCTTTTTTGCAGTAGTTGGTAATCATTCAAAGCTACTCCACGAAGCACTATAGCCAGCTATTATTGGTGTCAATGACGTCAAATATCTTCCTTACTTCTTTGGTTGGTACCCTTGAAGAGACTGTCAACGCAAATCAATAAACTTTCAGCTTGATACTGTCCGTTTTAATGTTCCAGATGATGTTGTCGCGAGTCAATGTTTGGATAGCATGAGCTTGACAACGACGAACGGCACTATACGACGGCACGGGTGGTTGCTGCGCCATCTAATTCGATTTAGCGGATGCTTATTTCTTGTTTTTCGTGGAATGGTTAGCTTACGCGTAGTATTTCATGTTTATTGGCACAGCCTCTCTTTTCTCTCAACTGTTACTTCTTCAGATCATGTACGACGAGGGGTTCTTGTCTCGAATCGATCCACTTTGGAGGAAGTGCCGAAAGATAAACCTTGTGTACCCTGAATAACATCATCTTCATTGCCCCCTCTCGCAGTGTGTTACCATCTTGACTAAGGGGTAATTTGGGTTTCGGGGGATGTCGTCTCAACTTGTTCACGAGATACAGTATGTTGAAGATTTGGCCAGATTTAGAACTTCACTCGTGTCCAAGTGTACATGAATAGCATCGAGATCAAAATTGACTTTTTGATACTCAAATCATATGATCTTGACATTTTCTAACTGCTGCGTGCTTGAAGGGGTATGCCTCACCAAATGATTCCTTATCAATACCCAATATGCGCCTTCCCCGGTCGTGCATAGCATGGAAGCTGCCCTGAAACTACGGAGCTTAAATTTATGACGCCTTGGCTAGATCATCTGAAAGATCGGTATCTTAGCGGGGGAAGGCTCTACAGGTGCAAAGGTTACGATGCTCAACACCATTTAAAGACAGCTTTTCCCTTCATCAACTTCTCCTCTCCTCATAACATCCATCTTTAAATCGCATCTTCCTACTACAGAACTATCATCAACTAAATTTTCTATCCAGCTTGATCAATTTACCCAACATGGCTACTCTCCAAGGTTTGTCAAAGATCAGACTGGTTCCTAATAAGAACTACAAAAGATCCGGTACTAAATCCTATGTTTATCTACTCAACAAATGGGGCTTCGAGCCCACTCAACCTGGACCATACTTTCAAATAAACAAGGCCACCGCAACTTTAGCTAGCTTCCATAAATTTGGCCACAAAGCACAAACTCAACGTGTGTTGGCAAAGAAGACATCTACCGGAGAGAACGGCGAAGTCCCAGCCGAAGACCAACAAAATGATTCCGAGTATCTCTGCCCTGTACAGATTGGTACACCAGCACAAACTCTGATGCTTGACTTCGACACTGGATCGTCTGATTTATGGGTGAGTACACGGAAGTTTGATTCTTGCAGCCAAAACTAACATGGCGGAATAGGTCTGGTCCTCAGAACTTCCCAAAGCCATAACTTCCAAGGCAACCGGACACACGATCTTCGACCCAACAAAGTCTTCCACCTTCAAAGCTGCCAAGAGTTCCAAATGGCAAATCTCATACGGCGATTCCTCTTCTGCTTCAGGTACCGTTGGAACAGATACTGTTTCTCTTGGTGGTCTGGCCATCAAGAACCAGGCAGTTGAGCTTGCAACCAAATTGTCTGCTCAATTTGAACAGGGTGCCGGTGATGGATTGCTTGGTCTCGCATGGGGTAGCATCAACACCGTCACACCCAAGCCAGTTGCTACACCTGTCGAGAACATGATCAGCCAAGAAGATATCCCATCAGATGCCGAACTTTTCACTGTGAATCTCGGTAGCTGGCGTGATGCCGACGAAGCCGACAAAGGTGCCAGTTTCTACACATTTGGCTACATCGACAAAGACGTCGTTGGAAGCAAAGAAATCTACTACACTCCTGTCGACAACTCTCAAGGATTCTGGATGTTCGACTCCACTTCTGCTACTGTCAATGGCAAGACTGTTGCTCAGACCGGTAACAAAGCTATTGCTGATACCGGAACTACTCTTGCATTGGTTTCTGATGAAACTTGTCAAGCTATATACGATGCAATCCCAGGATCTACTTATGATTCGGATCAGCAAGGATACGTATTCCCAAGTAACACCAGCGCTGATGATCTCCCCGTCGTTACTTTTGCTGTAGGCGGCAAGCAATTCACAGTTCAAAAGGAGGATTTGGGATTTGCCGATGCGGGTAATGGTATGGTTTATGGCGGAATCCAATCCAGAGGTTCCATGACGTTTGATATTCTTGGCGATACTTTCCTCAAGGGAATCTATGCTGTAAGCTCCATCTCCCACCCAGTTCTGATTGTACCAAGCACTGACATTTTCTCTAGATCTTTGACCAAGGTAACACTCGATTTGGAGCTGTTCAAAGAACCGAAGCTACACAGAACACTAGCGCTCCACCAGCTTAAATGGTTTTCAAGCATGGAGTATGGTTTTGGCAATTTTGTTTTTTGGGAGGAGCTATGGTTTGGTTGGGAATGCTTGGATCATAGGCGGCAGGGGCACATCTTGTTGTTGAATATGTTGTTTCTTTGGGCTTTACTATAACTTCTGGTTAGAATTCAGTATTCTTACCTCTTAATTTGTTCATGCGATGTGCATTATGGACGTGATTTGGTGAATTGCATACGTCATGATATCCGATCCTCTGAACTTCAGCGAGATGTCCCATAGATGTTACCTCGAGTGGGATTTCCAGATTGAAATAGATATAAATCTGCCTCCTGGATTGGATGAATACCTGAAAAAAATGAGCAAACAAAGAATCGGACAAAAGAAACGAACGTCTGAAGATAAATTGAAGATGGTAGAATGAAGTACTCTTCATGAGTAAAAATGCTATCTACTTCGCCTTGGTTGCAGCATCCTCATCAGCAAGCAATCCTAAGATTTCCTGCTCGGAAAACCACGCTTTTACACTGTCAATAACCTTCTCAAGTTCATCACCACCCTCCATAACATCATCTAAATTATGCACACTCAACCCACTCCTATGATCCGTGACCCTCTGCTGTCCCCAATTATACGTCCTAATCTTATCGCCTCTTCCCATTTTCGCAACTCCAATCACACTTCTCCTCAAACTCATCAATTGTTCTTCTCTAGCCTCCCTTTTTGCGGCCGCTAGTCTCGATCGTAGTACTTGCCATGCTTTCTGTCGATTTTGCAGCTGACTCCGTCCTTCTTGCATACTGACCACTGTATTAGTAGGTACATGCGTCAATCGCACAGCCGAATCAGTTGTGTTGACATGTTGACCCCCCGCTCCTCTCGCTCTCATAACATCTGTTCGTACGTCCGCTGGATTGACATAATAATCACTATTCGGATCATTCAGATCTGCTTCCCAATATTCCTGTCCTTCTTGCCCCGTCGTGGGGAAACTAGGTAACACCATTACACTCACTGCACTAGTATGTGTTCTTCCCTGTTTCTCAGTTGCAGGAACTCGCTGGACCCGATGAACGCCCGCTTCGCCGCGTAAGGAATCGTAGGACCCGGACGTTTCAATTTCAAGCACAACTTCGGAGATGGGGGCATCGGATCCAGCGCCTTCGCCGTCAGTGGTCTCGTATTTGATGATTGTAGAGCGGAATCGTTTCCGCGCACAATATGCCCGGTACATGCGTAGGAGATCCGCGGCGAAGATCGCGGCTTCACCTCCTCCGGCTCCAGGTCTAATTTCAAGGAGGCATGGTAGTTCGGCGAAAGGATGTTTGGGAGTCAGACTGGTTGTGAGATTTCGGGATAATTCTTCGAGATGGGCAGTCGTAGTAGCAAGATCTTCCACTGCCAGTTCTCTCAATTCTTCATCGGTAGATGAATCTTTCAGTAGATCATTTAGTTCTGATAGCGATTCTTTTGTTTCTTCCCATTTTCTCAGCGCTATCGCTACATTCTGTAATTCTCCAATTCGTTTCGCAATTTTCGCATCGAAGGTCTCGGAAGTTTCGTTACTCAATCGATCATGTTCCGCAGCCAAATTGCGAGCTCGTGCAAGTAATGCTGGGGAAAAGGTATCGCCATTGTTTGCTGTTCTTCGTGTAAGAGGATGTGAATGGAAGGGTATATTTGAAGACTAACGGACGGTGCTTGAGAATCGTGTGAATGGCAAAGATCGCCTTTTACCAGGCTTCAATGATAAATCTATGCATCGTCGACATATCCAAGGAGCTCTAAACATTCTCGTTGGAAACGGTTTCTTGACAATTTATCAACTTCTATTTCATGATAAGTTAGTTATCCATCAACATTTTTGGAGCACGGACTATACTCGGCAAAACTAGCAGCGGCCGCTTCCATAGTGACGTGAGTACATAAGCAACTTCCCCGCTATCTGGACCTCGACTTTATCCATTCATTTGAATTTCAGATCAACTAATACTGGTGCAATGATATTATAGATCTGGAAAATTCAAGCAGAAACTTAGCTTCCATTTACTTCAAATTAGATAAATAGCATGTATGTTTCATAGAGAATGGAGAAGGGAACGAAAATTGGACCATAAAAACTATCTGAAAGTGCCTAGTACTCATATCATATCCGGATATCTATTTATACCGTAATTGAATTGCCGAAAGCGGGACTAACCTTCCTCTTTCGCCATTCAGATCCTAGATAAGTGAAGCGTGAATGAAATCTTTTGGGAGTTTGTTTCTATACCTTTTCTCTCCTATACATCTGTCTAACATATAAGACTTTCACTGTGGTATGTGATATAGAGACTTCTCTAGATATACATTCCGTTATCAACCATACTAGCCGAGGGTTTAGAAAGCATCTCCTTCAGCTGCCCACTCTAGAGATCTATCTCAAAAATGCCTGTCAATCTAAACTCAGTCTTTCCGGCCTCGGATCCGGAGTTTGTTACATTTCCTAGCAGAAGAAGTGTTGTTCATAGTACTGATGGTTTGATCGCTTGTACCCAGCCTTTAGCTGCTAGATGTGGTCTCAAGGTTTTGGAGGCAGGTGGAAATGCAGCTGTAAGTTGTCCTTTTCCTAACAATATGCAAGCTAACTCGTCTTAGGACGCAGCGGTTGCAGTTGGTATGTCAACCCGCTCCAATATGATATCATCTAATCTAACAAAAACCCAGCTGCTGGGCTTAACCTAACAGAGCCAACCTCGACCGGTATCGGGGGTGATATGTTCTGTCTTTTTTATGATGCCAAGACAAAGGAAGTTAGTTCTCTAAATGGCTCAGGTCGTGCAGGCAATAAATGCTCTCTCGAGAAAATCCGACAAGATCTCGGATTAAAGGATGATGATCCTGCAAGAATTCCACTCAAAAGTCCACATGCTGTTACTATACCAGGTGCAGCTGCAGGTTGGGTTGATACCGTGGAGAGATTTGGTAGTGGAAATCTTACTTTGGAACAAATCTTGGCTCCGGCTATTGAGATGGGTGAAAAGGGGTTCCCCGTCTCCGAATTAGCTTCGACTATGGTATTGCACCCTAACTCTCCCCAATATTGCCAAGTCTAATACAATCAATAGTGGAGAAACAGTGAAGGTCTACTTCAAAAGGCATCCCCTAACTTTTCCGAAATGCTAAAAGAGGATTCAAGTGCTCCAAATGGGTGGCGGGCACCAAGACCAGGAGAAATATTCAAAAACCCAAACCTTGCTGAGACTTTCAGAGCACTTGCTACTGAAGGTAAGAAAGGCTTTTACACCGGAAGAATTGCCGAAGAAATCATCAGAGTCACTCGTAATTTAGGCGGATTTCTTGAACTAGACGATTTGAAGAATCATATGGACATTGGTAGTGAGAAATCCACACCCATCTCCAAAGTTTTCAAAGGTCAAGGACACAACAAAACCCATCATTATGTCGACGGGATATCCGGCCAAGGTATCAGCGAAGACAATCACGGCGTCAAAATCTGGGAACATCCGCCCAACGGCCAAGGACTCGTAGCACTCATGACCCTTGGTATCCTCGAAGAACTCGAAAACACGGGCAAAATCCCGCATTTCCAGGAGAAAGATCATAATTCTGCCGAATACCTTCATGCTGTTATTGAATCTTTGCGTATCGCTTTCGCAGATGCTAGTTGGTTTATCGCCGACCCAGCTTTCACCAAAGTCCCCGTAGAAGAACTGATCTCTCAACCTTATCTCGCCGAACGCGCTAAACTATTCGACCCTCAGCGTTCTAATCCCGAGATATATGATCATGGCTCACCAGCTCATAATCATAGTGACACTGTATACTTCGCCGTAACTGACAAATGGGGCAATGGAATTTCCTTCATAAATTCGAACTTCGAAGGTTTTGGTAGCGGCATCATTCCCAAAGGCTGTGGGTTTGTTCTTCAAAACCGAGGTGGCAATTTCTCACTTGTCAAGGGTCATGCTAACGCCATTGCGCCTGGAAAAAGACCTTATCATACCATCATTCCAGCTATGGTCACCAACGTCCACGATGATTCGCTACACAGTGTTTATGGCGTCATGGGTGGCTTTATGCAACCACAAGGACATGTTCAAGTACTACTTAATATGTTAGCTTTCAAACTGAACCCTCAGGCGGCACTTGATGCGCCGAGGTTTTGCATCAGTGCAGACGGAGTCCCGGGAGAATCAAACAAAGAGAGAAGAGTGTTTTTGGAAGAAGGAATCAGCAAAGATGCATTCGAGAAATTGAAGAGCATGGGTCATCAGGTAAAAATGGTGGAAGGGTACCAAAGGGGTGTCTTTGGTAGAGGGCAGTTGATAAGGGTACATGGAGAGGAGAATGGAGTTTTGGTTTTCAGTGGAGGTAGTGATCCTCGGGGGGACGGGGCCGTATATCCTGGGTAGATAGATGATCAACAGAGAGGATTTTTGTCTGATAGAAGTTTATATAGGATAACCATCGTCTAATTTCGTTACTTAACCGACTGTTGAAGGAAGTAGAAGTTGGAGCCGAAATTTACGATACTGAATACACTGGTATTTGTGTGCGATTGTTATTATTTTATGATATACGAATTCATCCACTAAAGAACACTTCATTATATTCAACATTAATATCAGTTTATCATGTGGTAAATTACTCTTGTATCTTAAAAGTCATACTTGTTCTATCCTTTAGGGTCTATTAGAATCAATCTCAAAGTTGTAGATTATGGTTTTAAAGATTCAAATTATTTAATATATTCAAACTGTTCAAACTATTCAAAAGATTCAAATCGTTCAATACATTCATTACATTCAATACACTCAATACACTCAAAATATCAATACAATAGGAATTCGTGGTTAACTGGAGTGATGCTAAAGTACTATTATTTGCGATTTTTGATTACTATCCACCAAATTTATCCCATGGCAACATCTCCATCCGCATCAACATCTTCACCAGGTTCAACACCGGTAACCCGTTCAAGACCAATTCGCTCCCGGCTTTCGCCAAACAAACGAGCTTGCTCGGCCTCAATAGCAGCCTGTTCTTCGGCAGAGATGTGAGATGCAGCTTGATGATTTTGGACGACAGCTGAAGTCGAACCATCTGCAGTAACCAAATCAGCTTGAGTAACGCCGTAGTCCTCTATGCACCTGGATAAGGTTATCTCGGCATCAACGCACTAAAGACTCCATTGTTAGCTACGAATTCATGGGAAGGAAATATAAGTATGTCCTACACTTTCTGCGACACTATCATCACCAGAAATTCCTGCCCGTTCGCGCCAAAAGATTTCTGCTTGACGGCATTTGCACTAGAAGTGTTAGAATCAATATGCAGAAGAACAAATACTCAGAGGAGCTTACTTGTGCAAACGCAAGCATCAAGAGCGCTTTTCTCTCATCGTTTGATTTTGGCGCCTTATCCCAATTCTTCAATCTTTCTTCCACTAACCAAAACCAACGCCTCTCAACTGGAGCACGTTTAACTACAAATCTTGCTTGGTTGTTTGCACAGGTGTCGCTAGCAAATTGGTGGTATTGATAGACCACGGTGATCCAGTGGAAATTGTGTCGAGGGACAGGAAAGTGGTAGTCGGGGTTTAAATCTTCGATCAAGGAAGGGTCGATATCATCGGCTTCGGTGAGCTCTTCGGAATCACTCATTTTCTAGATGATGATATTAGTGCTACGACATGTATTTGCATAGAAAAATATTGTGAGGGATGTTTTGAAGCTGACGGGAGTGTGAAAATGTAACTAGGGGTGAAGTTGTGGTGCGAAGTTTCGGGTGTGTCGATATTATTTAGGATCAGAACTCTTTGGTGCAAAAGAGGGAATGGAAGATTGAACATTCAAAAGACGAATTCTGATATCAAGCAGTTGAAGAACGAATTTGATTAAAATGAGAAAGTTGAGAAGTGTCCTGTCAGACCAAGCACCCACGTGAGTATACTCATCCGATCGCTGAATTTGAGACCTGGGAGAAGAGTAAGTGACTTGTATTCGGTGAATCACACACGGATTGTTTAGGACATGGTGATATGCTCAAATAAGAGGCATAAGGCCTGGTGAATTCTCCACGGATGATTGCAGTGAAGAGGAACATGATTAGATGGCAGAAGTGAGAGGCATAGTCAGTATATTGAATATGTGGATCACATTCTGATAATTTTGTATAAATGTATCCATACTCGGGATTTACAGAATAGGCCAACTGAGGTTTTCATACATCCATGTAACAGCACATCTTGATACAGGCTTGGTTGGAGCGTAAAGGGGTAACAGGTTTCGGTTGCGGAAAATGTTATTTGTGATTGTATAAACAATTATTCCAATATATTTATATATATAGTCCCACTGCATATATATTATTCAAAAGGCTGGATGTTTTCAGCTCTATTCTGATCATTATCTCTTTTGATTCACCTCCATTTCTCTATTTCCTCCTCATTATTATCGGAATTTTGTAAAATCCCATCCTTGCTAATTTCCCAAACCCATTTTCTTCTGCTCATCACCCAGCCAGCGGTCCAGACGGCCACCACTGCCAAACCACATATAAAACTCATTCCAAAGAATGGTAGCCCCACCCAGTTGCCTTTCAATCTCAATCCTACAATATAAAGTTGCGCAAAGCCCGGTCCCGCAATTAGTCTTCCAGCAGTCTCGACTACTACCACTGCCGCATACAGCTGTCCCTTATGTTGTCTATCAACTAGCGTCGTTATCAGAGAGCGCATCGTGGAGATGAATCCTGCACCCGAAGTAAAGACTGCGATTCCTAGAATAGCTGATGGAAGAGTTGGTGCTAGGGCAATCAAGAGTGAACCAAGTGTGAGAATAAGAATAGAGGCGCGAGCTAGGTGAAGGTCTACCTTTGAAGAGGGAATTTTGAAATAGGTGATGATGATTTTTGATAAAAAGGGGAGAATGAGGAGAAATAAGATGATTTGTACAGCGGCGCGGAGGGACCAGAGGAAGGAGCTTAAACGAAGGGGAAAGTGGAAGCGGCTGCTTATGTAGCGAAGCGATATGTCTTCAGACTGACTGCTAAGAGGTTTAATGATGAAAGTGATAAGGAGAAGAACTAGAGGTGCAGAGTTGAGAATTGAGAGAGACGATAGGAATGTTCGGAACGTATGTGAAAATTTGCGTTTCGTCGCGGCGAAGAGAGAGTTTTGTGGTTTGCAATTATGAGGGAAGTCGTTAGTTGAGGTAGCAAGAGCCAAATTTGATGTGTTAGATCTCCGATCTTGCATGTGTAGAGTTTCCGGAATCAATAATATGAGGAGACTCCCGAGAGTTGTGAAAGATATCCCCAGTAAAATTGGGATCCATGGAGACTTAGCCATCAATAAAGCAGCTAGAGACGGAGCGATCAACTGTGCGACAAGATCCGTAGCAGCGGCCAGGAAGAAGATATTTGTCCTTGATTTGTTAGTATACGCTAAGATACTTCTATTTGGGAGACGAATATAAAAGTACCTCTTAGCTTCTGGAGTGATATCACTGGCGATAGCAAAAAATGCCATACCTCCTACGCTTGGTCCCCCCCCCCCCCCCCCTATTACTGTGAAGATGGGACCAAGCCAAGTGAGGCGAAGCGGTAGTGTATGCCAGAACCACATTACCACGATGTTCCATAGATAGCTGAGGATAGTGCCTGTTATCGCTAAAACAAAGATTGGCTTCCTTCCGATTCTGTAGCCTGTCAGTATGGTATTCGTTTAGGGGAGATTGCCTCGAGTGGTCATTCCCGGAATTCCTCGTCTTTGGGCTTTTGATGATAGGACTAAAATCAATACATACCTGTCCATCAGCATACCATACGGTACTGTTAGAAAAAGACCTGTGTCGATCAGCTTCCTTTCAGTCATTATGTTTTTATCTCGTTTGCTTACCTGGAATAGCCCCAAGAAAGTACGTTACGGCGACTATTATACTCAACTCACTCTGAATATCGTCCTTTTTACACATGCTCTCATCAATACCCCCTCCCAGAATGATTTGACCCTCTCACTGTAAGCCATCGTAGTAATGGTGACAAATTATATCTTCATAGACTCTCAACACGGGTACAGCGATCAAGTATCCCCCAAACTCAAACCATAATAAAGTCGCAAGTACGATCGCCGTTATTGAGGATGGTGATCGTGCTTGGCAAAAGATTGTTCGAAACGGTCGAGAAAGCGAAGAGAAGATGGATTGCTGTGGTGGTGGAGACAACAGAGGTGTCTCCTCACTGGGAAGTAAATCTTGGACTGACATCACGACTTCACTTGAGAAGGATACTTTTGACAGTTTCTCTTAACACTTGGAAACGTTAAATAATGCAAGGAAAGAAATAATAAAACAGAGCAAATGGAGTTCGCACCCCGAGCATGGCCGACAAACTTTGATGGCCACGGAATATTGGTCTCTTGGGAACATTGATGAGGCTCTATTCCATGTAAAATCTTACCTGTCAGTAATCTCCAGGTTTGTCCACGCACCTGCCTAATTCGGCTACTTGAAATTCATCTCACCCGTCCTCTTACGCGATGGTCCAATGACAACTCTAATCAGGACAGAAACATTGGAGATGATGATAAGAATTATATTCCGTATTCTGGAGAGGAATGGTTGAGCTCCGGACAAGAAGCCGAACTCCAAGATAGTACGGAGTACTTTCAATACTTCGTACTCGAGTAGAAACCCGATAACAAATCAAGAAATCATTACTTCATTGAAACTTCCTTAAATGATCCATTCTGATTCTCAATACCATCTCATGCTGTCTTAATCCTTCTAGAACAATAGATGTCCGACATTGAATTCTGCAGATATTTTACACAACCCCTTTTCATTTCTAGCGGACTTGGCATTGAGCCTGTCCTCAGTTGACAGTTTATCAATAGTCTTCGGCATGATTAGATGGAAAGATCATGAATCAATTGACTGCTTGTGCTGATAAAATTTCCGGCTCAATCATCAATGGTTGGCGTTAAAACTTCGATTCTACCCTATTGTTTGAACAAAGTTGTTTCCTTTCCGTACTGCCTTTCGTTCTCTTTATTTAATTTTCTTTCCTCCAAAAACGCCCTGCGGAGAGCAGATACAGTCACTCAAATCTATAACTTGGTGAGAGTAATTGTTCACATTGCGAAAGGACACCGAAAGCTTACAACTTGTATTCTTAAGTTACTCTATGTGATCTCTCTCAGATTGTCCTGCTTGCTCTATACTCTTTTCTCAACGCAGCAAATACAGGGGCGTAAATCCTTCAATTGTGCTATACAATGTTGTGGTAGTGTTTTGTTTACCAAGGCAGTATTCTGGTCCAGAGTCCAGCACTTGGATATCGTTATCCACTGAACAAAGATCGTTCAACTAGTTGTCTTTTGCCCAGATTCCAAAAAAAATTAGAGACTGGATAGGTGGTAGCATTGCATTTTTTCCCTCATATAATTTCATTCGTTTTCATCTCGGCCAATCTCACCATTTTTAGAAATAGTATGTTCACTAAGCCATAGACCTACAGGCATCTATTGTTGTCTGAGCTATTGACAATTGACCATGATGTGCAGCAGCTTCCTTAGGATCCTTCTACAACTTGCCTCTCGTTTGGCTTAGCTAGCGGTCCGAAGAAAACACTACCAACGAAATGTATCTATCTATATACTACGTCTTCAAATTACTCGGATTGCTCTCTGTCATGATTCTCGCACAACATGAAATGAATACCATGACCAAGGAATCGGGCGAAAGATTGCATCTCCGGCTTCTTTAAAGAGTAATGTTTGCACCTTTGACCCCCATGATGATCGGACAGGTAATAAACTTTACCGTTGCATGGCCATAGCTACCGGCAGCGTACCCTGTGTTGTTTGAAATTCTTGACTACATTCAGAGGTTCCATTTCCGAACCGTAATGGAGACTCTCGTTCGAAGCGTCTCGAGAATCAGAACGTTTCGCGAGAATCTCGATCCACGCGGAGTATCTAATGATACACTTTTGATGCATGACTTGAGACTGGTAGTCTGGATTTCATCACACCGACCCATGGAATCTTGATATCGAGATGGACGTCGATCTATCAAAATACGAACGCCAATTTTTTTGCCTTGCGTGCGAGCGGTCATGAGACCGACGAGAATGATGATCATGGATGAGGCTACCAGCGAGGATGTTTTAAATAGCTCATCCGTGTGTATGCTTCTATTATTGCAACCAACGAAAAATGTGCAGTGTACATCATAAAACCGATGCATCCATGCAATGCATCATTCGAGACGTATTTGAAGACTGCACAATCATAGCTGTGGCACACCGCGTGGCATTGTTCGAGCAGATAGAATTGATTAAGTGTAAAAGTCCAACAAATATACTTGATCGGTCTTCTTTTCCCATAGGATTCTAAAAGAATCAGCAGCGACCTTGTTGCTTGCGTTTGGAGGTGAAATTCCAAAGAACGAGTTTTGATATCGTTTCACACTGCTAACGTATGTTTTCGCTAATGCAATTATTTCGATGCAAGAGAAGAATTCCATTAACTAGATGTGAAGTTAGGGCTTGCTTGTCAACGTGCGTTTTGTGTCGTTGGGGGCTCGGAGTGCATGGAACTAGGTAGGCATACAGTACATATGAGCATGAAAAGATCGCGCATATTCCAACGTATCAAAGCCCTACCCCTTTCTTCCTTTTCTTTGTCTCTCCGCCACTAAACGGGAAGGCGCAGCTTTTCAATCTAAAGAGAAGTGAAGGGAAGTAATTTATATTAAGAAGTGAGCTTTATCCAAATTATTTGGATAAATGAACGTCCAGAATGTAGATCATTTCGTCATCATCAGACAAGTAATCTCCGCAAAGCACTTGGCCTTTGGAAATAGAGAGGCATCCTCACATTCGATTGTACATAGAAAGAGAACATTCGAATCTAGTGATTCATTAGAGTTCCAAAACAAAATGGAAGAAGAGGGACATAAAAGCTTTATGGTTCAGTCAAACAGGCGAAGTAATTAGATCAGTTTTTTTCATTCGATTTGCCGAGGGAGTAGGAAGAAATTCACAAAGATAATTCAATGCAATGTAGCTAGCTTGTTTGAATTATAAAACGAGAGTTCTGCAGGCAAGAAAGTACTCTTGTGCTCTGTGGAGAAAAGAAGTGTATGTACATATTAATGCATGTCCTACCAAGGTATTGCATTTTGTGTGCCCTTTAGCTGTTGGCCGTTTATCATTTCAAAAGCATATTCTATATATGCATTTGGTCTGTAAGTTTTTCCTTTATCCATCCTTCCGTCCATCCAGCCATGTATCATTGAAAATCATAAAGAAAATGATATACTTCCCTGAGAATTCGACCCATTACTCATCAGAATTATCACATACGTCATCATCGTCTGAAGGGTCGGCGGTTTGGTCAGGGAGTCAACTGTAAAACCAGTATTGAGCGGCATACTGAACACTCTGAACGCCTGCTGTTGTGCAAGGGTTGATGGAATTACCACCGGCAGTTTCGACGCGGTAGACTGTTGTGAGACCAACGGATACGTATGTGGATTTGGCAGTCAAGGATAACCAATCAACGGCGCCGGTATTGGCAGGTCCTGGAATGGAATTGATAGGAGGAGAAATGTCACCAGTCTTGGCAGCGTACAAGATCTTGCTGACAGATGAAAGGTCAAATGTTGGAGTTCCACTAGCATCGAAGAAGTGCTTGCCCAAAGGCTTGAGACCCATGAAGCTAGCGCTACTAGTAGAGGGAAGATTGGTATAGACAGCGATCCCTGGGAGATTATTCAATGCGGTACTGGCACACTTGGCGTAGTCGGTTGCATCGTAAAGGCTAGCGACTGCACCAAGAGCCACTGGAGTAGCACCAACGGCGGAGCAGGTATAGTTTTGGATACCACGGCCGAGAGCAATATAGGCGAGGGTGCCAGCTGGTACTGGGAGAGCAGACGCAGCTGCAAATGAAGAATGTTAGCTTGTTCATTCTGAAATGGGGAACTTGAAAAAGTAGAAGCGCACCTCCAGTAGTGGGTAGTAGTGGTGTCGCACAAGTATGTTTACTTGAAGCAAGGGCTTGAACAGTGCTGATTGGAACAGCTACAACGGCTGAAGCCAAGAGGAGAACGAGACTGCTGATAGAGTGCATAATGACGTTGGCGTGAAAGATTGTATTATAGATTGAAGGTTGGATATCGATTCGATATTAAAGTAATGGTCGATACCACTTTTGGTAAACTCGAGGTATAGATTGAGGTTATCGAGGGAATTGGTAGAGACGAAGTAGAGATCAAGTTGAAGATGGGAAAGGTTCTATTTTATATGTGATCTCCAAATTTGAAACTGTCGTAGATGTATCGGAAGCACCAATTGAATGTTGTCAATTGGAATACGGGTATCAAGGTTGTGTATAGGTGTATTAAGTGAATATCCTTTGATATAAAGATCGAATGAAAGCTGTTGATCAATTGCCAAAAGTAAGGGAGAAAAATGATATCTTATAGAAATCGAGGTAGATGGACTCGATTGAGAATCTGATAAATCCGCATGGGAGCAATAAACAAGCCCTAGTGAATTTAGCTGGACCCTGGAGATACCATACTAGTTCATTGCGGAGGATTAGCTAGTGACTAGGTAGGTGGTACATGGTACCTAGTAACTTAGTTATCAAACAAGAGAAGAGAAAAACAATCGTGAACCTTGTAGAGTGATACAGTAGAAAAGAAATAGATGTGGATCTCTTTCATGCTGGCATCTGTATCTCTTTCCACTTTTTGGCTTGCAGACTTGCATTGCAGACTTGCAGACAAGGGCCTTTCTCTGGCTTTCTTGGTATGTATGTACGATACCTTGCATTTCTATGAGCCAAGACCCAGACCCTCGAACTTCTTTTTGCATCTCACTCCGTCCATAGTATGTCCTACTTTTCCCTTCCTTCCTCACGTATGCCCAGGGGTGCATGGAGACCCAGATGATAGCTTGTAAGTGTGTGAGAAGATGGGAACATGGGTAGGTAGGTAGATGGCGAAGAACAAGGATTATCTGTCGTTGGCGTTTGAAGTGAAAGCAGCTGGCATACTGGTGTACTGTTGTACATACTCGTATACTCGCTTCTCGGTACCGGCATGTCACTCAGTCAATGTTGAAGAAAAAGAAGAAGTCAAGAATAGATTTGGAATTGAAGCTAGCTAGGGGACTGGAGAAGCTTGAATACTAAACTAATCAGAATTCGGTCTAGTGTTGCCGAATGGCGTAACCACGTGCCCTCGAACCATCGCTTGCCTCGACCTTACCTAACCTGGAAGTTACCTCTCACGCCTTTCTCGCCTTTCTCGCCTTTCTCGCCTCTTACCAAGATGAATATGCTTGTCACTCTCTTACAATCCTTGATCTCTTCATCTAAAAGTTTCCTTTTTAACCACACGATCTATTCTCCACCCTTCTACTCCAATATCTGAGTTGCACAAATTCGTTGTTCGTGCCGGGACCTTACCGTGTAGCTTTTTTTAGTTGTCGATAGGTATCATTCTCCTCTTCTTCGTTGGTCTCTTCATCATGATAATATGCACGAGATGAGAAGTTCCATGTATCTTTTCACTTGTACCACGGTAAGATTGTACAAAAGGAAATAACCTCATTTATCGAATTGCTACACTGCAACACTGCAACACTGCAACACTACAACACTGCTACGATGCCGCGCTACCCTACCTGACAAAGCAGGTACCATACGGCATCTAGGTATCTAGTATTCAAGAAACCTCTTCTTCTCGAAAGCAATCTTCAATCCAACATCGGGACTCGCAAATCTTGGCTGTCGTCGTAAGCGTGCATCTTCCTTTTTCCCGCATCCTTATCAGACCTTATTTCACCGTTTTCTTGGTGTAAGCATGTACCGCAATTGTTCATGAACAGAAATTCCCGAGCGCTTAATTCATTTAAACCTAAATGAGCTATTGTGTTTGCTTCAATGCTTGATTGTTGTACAGATACGGCCCTCTTGGAGATAATCGCTAAGTTTCCTTGTTAAGTGCTGACAATCTTGGTCGGGCTTGTAAAGTTGCAAGCATCTAGATATTTTACTGGGTAATAGCCCTGTGAACATGAAAATTTTACCGGCATGGCATTGATCAATACCAGGTTGACAAGAACCGTTTTCCCTGATGGCGTACATCTTCCTTGTGGCAGAATCTCTCAGGATTAAGGATCTTTTGATTGATGCTCAGAAAGTGAGGGGGAAAAGGGCCCAACAACTACGAATTAATCTATTTGGTACGGTAAGCTACTGCTAACTCAAGCCAAAAGTTACCTCATGTTTGATCGCTAGATGAGACGAACGGGTGGAATTTTGAGGGGAAAGAGGGAGAGATAGAAGTTAGTACAGCACATCAAACGGTGACGGTTGTAGGATTCAGACGAAACAATTATCACAAACACCACAATCAGCCAAAAGAAACGAGAAACAAAGAAGACAAACTCCTTTTCATCCTCCAATTTAATTTTCTTGCTGTACATTGAAATTCCTCCTGAGCATTGACAATTTGCCATGTGTTAGAAACGTGGGAGCGTATTCACATTGTTTCGAGGAGTTGTTTGAATGCTTTAGAATTTTTGGCTGAGCACTTCCATGTTCCGTCGAGGTGTGCTGACTGCAGTTTGAACGCCTTCACCAGAAAAATCATCTCTCGAACTCCCCCATTGTTCCGCCATTTCTTACTTTCGAAATAGGAGACGAGGCTAAAGAGAATCATCATCTGAATCCGGGGAGTTCTTCACTTTGTTATCGCAGTGGATCCATCAGACGACGAAGTTAGTTGACTCCCTGAGTTCCCGCAACATCTTTCTCTAATCTGATTGTAGCATATGGTAACCTTCAGATTGTGCTTTCCAGGTATCCTCGCAATTATTGAATTCCCTTGTTTACAGGTCTATTCTTTCAAATGCAGAAACGCCACCTTCAAACATGCCGCATCTATCTCTACTCTCGTGACAATCAGAAATTATCCAATACCCGAGCCACTCCCGACCATTTTTCTAATCGGTATTATATGCAATATTTTGGACATCTGTGAATGAGATGAGAGTTGATTTACTTATTCGGGTCTTTACCAGCCACTTATTGTATCCCTACCATTTTACCCGGCATGGATGGTCTCGTTTTCGCCTCGATAGCAATAAAGAATCGCTAATTGATGCAAATTTTATCCACTCGAATTGGTCAGTTGCCTTAATACAACCGAAATGCCAGCTAATTGCTCTCGAAATAGAAAATCATATGCATCTCTACCGAGTAACTTGCTATTTTCGGCACAATTTGCTCAAATGGCAGGGTTATATCTCAACTACCTTCATGTGACATTCAACATTCAAAGCGGTAGAAGTCTTCCCGTGTATCATTAAACGACCTTGTAAAGTTCCGGTCTTTTGTTCGAGTTGTCTTCCTGTCCACTCATTCCATGGCCCCTTGTCGACCGATTAATACCGCCTTTCAATTCCAGATCGTTTTGCCGAGTGCCGGAACATCGGCTAGATGGAGACGACTGACATTCGTCTATGTGATCGCGGCCTTGTTCATTCAGGACTGGGAATTTACACTTCTTAAAAAAACTTTTAATTCATACAAAATTAGAGCATCTAGGTTCTTTGACCAGTCTCAATCACCCTAGATATCTCGACACATCTATGAAATCATACTCGCCCAACATTAAGCCATAGATTCGTTGAAGATTTGTCATCTCATGGTTTAGCTTGGGAATTCTTTCAAAAAGACAACAAATTTACTGGCACGAATGGTAGGTGTGCACCAGGCCCTCATGACACATTCATTTGCTCGATGTCTGCGATCTCAGATGTTCATGACACCATTTGATTGGCATACAGCGTACGAATGAGCCGCTGTTGGAAGTGGATTGCTTGATGAATATTTGTCGCTTATGAGAAAACTGTTGGATACATTTCGACTAAACGCGTATTTTTCACTTCGTTGGGTCCTGTCAGATACCAGTCTTTCCGTCTTTGTTCCAAGCGGTTCCCCGGCTACCCGGGCGCTTGATAGCTTGGGTCCACAGAAATAACATATTACTCCACATGCAACTTAGTTTATAACACCCGCAATCGGACTATTAATAACCCTCCCCTCATCATCTACCAAGATCTATCTAGCTCGTCTTCAGAATCATAGCGTACAATACTTCCCGAGCAATCAATCAACCATTCAAGCTTCTCATGTAACATTTCATTGCATATTAGAACCCATCTTGAGAGACAAATTCAACTATGACGAGACTAAACTCAAGCAAATGGTAGTAATGCAGGTGCCATAGTATGTGTGCATCTTGTCATTGTCACCCTGAACAAATTGGTCGAGTAAGCATGGTCCACTACCCAAAGAGATTAGCATCTTCTTTGCTCGGCATGAAGGACCATACTCGAAAGCTCGAGCGGGGTACATCGATCTATAGACCGAAGAATTTACTCTACTTTCCACTAGCCCAAGATTACATCTACTTTCGTCAGACACTAGATGTTGATGTCTCTACTTCACTCTGAAGTCAGATCGCCGACTTCCTATTGGAAAACAGCAATTCTTAACATCCATGCACATTCAAATAGGAAGTTCAGTCTATTTGTACGAGATCTTCTCGTTGAGGTGATTTATTTTGAGCATCAGAAGCAGATCAGATGATGCCCTTCATCAGAGTACTATTTTGGATTGAAAATGTGTACCATTTTCTGAAAATAACTCTTCTCAATATCCTACCCAAGTTCAAAAAGTTCGGGATTCTATCACATATCACCTCTCTGAGATTAAATACAACTCTTCTATTTACCAGTCTACATTGAGAAATGCCCCTCCCTTGATTGATCAACCGTCTAACTCCTTATTCCACCTTGTTCGTGAATTTGGCAGAGCACGCACCCATCTTACCGTGAAATGAAATTCAACGTCTTGGATATTCGATCCTAGGTCATATTTCAAAAGGTACTCATCTAAAGATTTCTACATGGGTGGAAAAGCCTGAATAACGATTAGTGGAGTATCATCTAGTTTTGTTGTCTGGTTCAGATTTTACTCGCAACATGACATTGACCAATATGGCATGACTCTGCACCCAAGCTACCTTGGTTTGAATCACAATGTAACTCGAGTGATAGAGACATTTACATACTCTATCGGCCATCGTTACTATAAGGTTTCCATTGCTCGCATACACATCACTTGAAAACCAGTATATCATACCCTATCCACTCGTTTTGTGTAGTGATGAATTACAAATGCATAACAATTATCAATACTACAATTTTTTTGGATTGCCCAAGTATGCTTCTACTATTTGGCTTACTGACAAGAGCCACCCTATTTACATCCTTACCATCAGTACGCATTCAAACTAGCATCCATGGAGCTCAAGCATACGCAGCACCATAAATGACTATAGACCTGGTCGCAACATGCTATCAATAACTCATCATAGTTATCAACATGTTTTATTTATATTATTAATCACCTCATCTGACCCCATGCCATGCCATACTGCATCGTGTTACCAAAATACTCTACCAATCATAACAGCGCAATAGCTAGCACCAACTTGAGTATCATACATAGTCTCTGAGAAACAGATTAAACAAATTTAGTACAATCGGGTTTGCTCCCTCCTTCCCGAGAGCCATTCTTGCAAGATGTTCTCCGTCTACTCGTAATTATCCACGTTACTTTGATTCTAAGCTCTTGTATTGTCCTGCAGCGGCTAAATCTCGGACTTATCGCAACACGTGACATTTCTACACGAACCTCGACGAAAATTTTCCGCTTTGGTTCTTATTAAGCTATGACACCCGTCATTTCAAAGAGATCTCAAGATGTCAAATGATTTTTCTGAGATTCAGATAGCGTAAGTCTCAGAGACTACTAGGCGGCTCATATGTATGATGTACAGTGTACCGCTGCTTTCATCCTCACAAATATATGAACGCATACCTAGTAGCTTCATCCCTAATCAAAGCTTACACATCTAAACGTCGGTACGTCCATGCATCTGCTGTGAAACTAATCACCAGGTAGAAGATTCATAGAAAGATATATCAAAACCTAAGATCAGCCGGGTTGTAGTTGATGACAGCTTTGGTTGAGGCTACGCACCGTCAGATACGGTGGAAATACGTGGAGAGAAACCCGACGCTATGGTCGTACGAAAAGCTTATTTCGGTAATGCATTATGCTTGAATTGACAACATTACTTTGGCACTCCGAGCAATGTCAAGCGTCTGAGTAGTTGAGAAATGTGGACCTTTGTACCACCATTTCCTGGAGGGCAAGGATTTAACCTCTTCAAGCGAAGCCAACTCCCTACCATGACTTGCATTCATATTGATGATCTGCATCAATGAATTTGATATTCTTGTAGACCTTTCTTAATGATTTGCTTTTGTCTATTTGTTTGCCTAGGGCAAATGATAGTACACCGCTTTTATGAAGTGTATCGAGACCAATGACTTGGAACTTTCCAATGAGATTTCCGTTCTTTTGTTCTTTGTATCTGAGCAAGTGGCAGTCATACTATTTCCGGAAAAGTCAATAATGCTGCAGTATGTCCGACTTCGTAGATAGCCTCTATCGAAAGGCTCGGTAGTGGCAGACTGGCTAAGGAAACCTTGGAGCGATTCCTCATCTATATAGCCAATGCGAAGAAGGCAGAAGTCAAGTGGCTTGGAAGAAAAGGCTTTATTGAGCTTCAAGACACATAACATCATTACTATTAAACCCCGCTACCCATCTGCACAAGCCTTTTGCTACCCATATAGACATAAGTTCTCAACCCACCAACGCCATGATGCTCTATTTAGTGCCAACGATGTTCTCTGAGCGTGTCGTTCCGTCTTTACTCGAATAATCCATACAGATATCCCCGTCGTCATCGCCAAACACATCATTCATGGAGCCGACATCATCCAGCTGCACAAGGGACACTCGTTCTGCTAATCTGCCCTGCTTTTCGGTCATCATCACTCCTAGATCGTTCGCGCCTAAAGATGCAGCAGTTTCCAGTCTGTCAAGAGTCAATTCAACAGCCAGCTTTGCTTGTTGCTCAGTCGTTGATATCTTCGAAATTGCCTTATCGTTCGTCTCGCTGGCCTCATCCATCGTTTGTAAGTTGGAAAGGGCACCCTATGTTTCATTAGTTAAGTTTGCTTATATTGTATCATTTGCGCCATACCTTTCCAATAGTCTTTGAGCTGAGAGATAGGCGTATTTTATTCGACCAAGCAAGGTTTTCAGCAGCGTGCTATCGCTCTGTTAATTGGGTTGTACAAATGATTCTTCTTCTGTGCATCATCTTTTTGCTGTTCTTTGTATTGGAAAGCAGGCATGTTCTATTTGCCCAGAACCGTTCGGCGTTATTCAATCTTGGCTTAAAGAGGTCAGTATTGCATTAAGTCTCTCGAAGGTATCCGCGAGAGTTGGCTCATACCTGGCTCAGCTGTGTCTCAAGATACTTTTGCTTTCGTTCCTCTGACCAATCTTCTGACGTTGGCCATACTGCAAAAGTGCTTTCGCACAGCGCGCGCCAAGCCTCGACTTCTTTCTGTGTCACAAAGTACACTCTTTTGTTTGGTTTGTTGCGCTTAGACTTCTTGCAGAGAAGTTCAAGTTCATTGCAGTCGCATACGTGAGTGGCGAATTCTACATAGCCTACTTCGTTGACAAGTTTGTGAAAGTTATTGGTCATGCGCTCGCCATCGTCATTATGGACGCACTGTGTCGTTCCCGGTCTATTTTAACAAGCTGATGTGCGATCTTGTCAGCAATAGTTATCTTCATGCCAAATGATAAGCAAACAATCGGTGAAGCTTCGTACCCCCATCTTCTCCCGTGAGCTTGCTTGCTACAGTTGGTGATTGAATGTGGGGTATTACTGTTGATGGTATTAAATAAGATCTCAGTGTGGGTGGATTTGATTATGTGATGGCAAACAATGGCGGCATACAATATGCCGCATAGTTCAAATTGGTCGGTCTCTATATACTCCACACAAGGAAGATGAATATAATCTATTCTGATGTCACTTTCTCAACCAACCATGCCAACATGATTGTGCACTTGGCGTAGTGGTTAAACATACCAACCTGAACAGAGGCCTGGCCTGGCGTGGCTCGTGCAAAGTCCTTTCGAGGATAATCTGTCATATGCGGGGACTTTGACTTTACAGTGGGTATCGGGGCTTCTTCAAATATTCTCTTCTTTCAATATTCTATGTTATAGATTCGACTTCTATTCGCTATTATGGTGATATCTCAATTCTTGATTGAGAACAGAATTTTTGTTGTATTTTGTTCTTCCAGATTCGAGCCGATAAGTGATTGAATTTTGTAGATCTAGAAATTGTTCAAAAACCACCAATCAAGCAAGAACAACCTTGGAATAAGATATACAACTTTCGTTCTACGTATCAATGCGAGTCTAGTTATTATCTCCTTCCCAAATTCAACTGTTCGGAAAAGTTCGTTTCTAACGAGCCATGGCAAATAGTAACAACATTCAATGTTTTAGTGCAGATCGCTAGTCATAGGGATAGATTGCTAATTTTAGGTGCAGATCATTGTACAATTATACAATGTACTCTTGAAACTAGCGATCTGCACTAAAAGTTTAAATCTTGTTACTATTTGTCCCAAAAAGACTCCATAGTACATGCGACATACCTATGTTTGTCACATTTGTCAAACCATAGCTACAGCGCAAAAATAGTTGTAGCCAAAGATTGATGACGTCAACAACGTCACATTTTCTTCCAATTAGATAATACTTTGATAATACCGGTAGCGACAGTACTAATAATTACCTCCGTACCGGTAGTCCAACTTATTTTCAACAACGCCTTGTTCTGTCCTATTTACCTTGAAAAGCACCCAATCCTCCATCTCCTTTCCACTTTAGCAATTCTCTCTAGCATCCCACATCTCTATCGCCGTCTTTGTTCTAGATATTCGCCGTCCTTGACTCAAGTTCTTTCTCCTCCCATATTTCCTCTCCATATCACAATTCCCACTAATCTTTCTCTTCTTCCCTCCATACCAACCCCCACTCACACACCTTTTCTTCCCCCCAATATAATTTGCACCACTAACCGTGCGTTTCTCCCTCCAACTTCCAACATCCCTACTGCCACTAACCTCACGATTTCTTCTAATCTTCTCCGACGTATTAGAAACCGACCTCCTTTGGAAATAAGCTTGGCGGAACATGTCATTGGGATCAAGCCATTGCAAGCAAATTTGATGCATAGGTTTTGCTTTCGCCTCTCTCTTGCAAGGAGATCGAACCGACCAGTCCCAGAATCCAAGGAACTTATATGCATTCTCCAGTGCTTGGCGACCTTTAGTCTCATCCGCAGCAAAGTCATCAAGGCTTAGCGGTTCTGCAGTGATACTTTTGAGAATGAACGCTTCATATTTCCACACCAATTTGACACTGAGGAGTTCTTCGGTTCTCTCAACTGGGTTAAAGCTCCAAAGCTGAAGAGCTGAAGAATCTATATGGTTTTGAGTGAATGATGTGAAGCTATAGGTGTAAGGCCGTTTTCCCGATTCGAGTGGCAAGAGTTGATGTTTCAATTCCATCAGACGAAATATTTCTTGTTTTGCGATTTCGCTTTGAACTTCAAAGTTATCTTTTTTCCATTCATTATATCTCTCGCGGCCCCATTTTCCGAGGAGTAGGATCTGCGGACTTTTCATCCATTGTTCGTAAAGGGTTTCCATAGATGTATCGGTTTCTGATTTGATGGAAATAACCGTAGGAGAATCTGCAGAATCACTAGTCGACCTGGACCTTATCGCCAGGCAAAAACTTCTTGGTGCTTCTGTGACTTCTGCAATTGTAGAGAAGATCTGATTTTTCTCGTCCATGATATTGGTTACATGGTTTGCTAAAATAGTAGGTTCCTCATCCAGACTTCCATCTTTAACGAATCCCACCAACGGTATATCAATCTCAATAGGTGGTTCAACTACTTCTGTGACTTGAGAAATTATCCGGCTTTTTTCGGCACTGGTATTAGTTTGTAGTCTTGCAGTAACGCAAAGATCATCCTCAACAATTGCATTTGTAAAATTTGCGGTTCCATTTACCAATGGTTCCATTTCATCCACCGCTTCTCTCACTTCTCTCACCTCTGTAATAGTTGAAGTAACTTTACCCTTGTTGAGTATATTATCAATGACTGGTCCAGCGGTTATACGAAGACCTTCATATGCTTCATCCACAATCGCATTTATAGCATCTACTTCCGATGCCGTAACTCTCAGTAGCCGCGAGGAATTTGTATCCGTATCCACTACCTGATTCTCCGCCTTGGCACGCGTTAGAGGCACGCTTCCCCTTCCTCTATTTCCCGCATAATCCCTATCATTCCCTATCAAGACCAGAAAATTAGCATTTTTACCATTCCTCCCCGTTTCAAGCCGGGTTTATCTTGAAGGAACAACTCACAAAACAATCTATAAACAATGCGTTCAGCAACATCAAGCTTCTCTTTCTCTCTTTCGTCGTACAATTCTCTCGTCTCCACACCAAAAGCAGCAAGTATACTCTCATACGCTTGCAAAAATCTGACCAGATCAATCTTGTCATCGATAGCTCGATATACCATTTCTTTCTTGCTGTATTTGCTGTCTTTGGATCTAATGGTCGTGAGACCTGTAGCTAGCCTGGGGCTTGGGTAGAGAGGAGATCTTTGCAGAGCAGCTGGAGAATAGAAGTTATGAGATAATGAGAGAGGAGAGATGGAACGTGGGATCTCGTGATTGTCAAAGGCGGCTTGGATTGGGGTGGCAAAGTTAGGACTGAGCCAGGAATCTTGGTGGACGGAGGATGATGCCATGTTTGTGGAGAAATGCTGAGTGAACGAATCGATATAGATACAGATGTAGATTTCGACTCTAGAATAACACTTCAAATTGAAGTGCGAATATTTATCTAAGGATACCAAAATTACTGTATAGGCAATGCAGTGAGAGAATTTGATGTACGAGTCTTATTGGAAGAGTGAAAGAAAGAATGCAAAGGAGCTGAGTCTGGGTGATGCAGACTGTAATGCATCTTTCCTCCAGATTTGTTTCGATTAAGGAAGTTGCCACTAGGCATTGAAGTCCAGCCCATACGCATTTAGTGGGCCATGATCTAGATGTAATTACATTTTGACAGTGAGGAATGTAAATGGAAGGGAGTGACTGATCACTTGAATACAGTAGCAAAATGGGGAAGGAGCGACGAGGTTGTGATTTTCGACGAGGTGATGTCGGCAAGGGAAATTGTACAAATTATTTAATATCTATCTAGTATGTCCCTGGTAGCTATAAGAGGACCGTCTCGTAGCTGCCGCATTCTAGAAGATGTGTAAGATTGGGTACGCAAGGTAAAGAAGTAGAGATTAAACAAAAAGGTGTCACCCGATTAGCTGACACCCAAATATCCGAATCACAATAAAGTCCACATCTCTCAACAAATGACAATATAACAAAGAGCTTTCTTCTTGAATTCACAGCACAATCAAGAATTCATATCAACAATAGCGTTCTTCATTCCAGTCGACTATTGAAATCTATCTAATCCTAACCCTTCAATCCAGCAAATATAAAAAGAAGCAATACTAGTTACATGATTACCCAGCATCCATCTTTCAACTCACGGCCCAAATTTTGAATGAAAAAATCAACATACAATAGAAGTAAAGTAACAAAAGAAAAGAAAAGAAAGAAAACTAAATGCCCAAACAGATATCGATACTGATGGATGCGAAAGAGGAAGAAAATTATGCAAAGGGAAGAATTGATTGTACACACTGACGACATCGACCCTTTATCCACTCACTCACTCCCTCACTGACTTCCAAACATCTCTTTTATGAATCAATGGGTATAAAGTTCCTCGACACGCAGGATCAGAAGCATCAACTTCGTCCCCAACCCCCATCAATTCCTCTCACCCACTCGCCAACTTCGAATCCTAAACGCCGACGTGTCTTTTCATCCATCTTCCCTTTCATTTTTTCTTTTTCTTTTTCCTTTTCCTTTTCCTTTCCTCCACTTCCTTCTTTCTCTCTCTCTCCACCCCCACTACCCACCGTACTTGTACTGCCTTTCCTCAAACCTTCTCTATCCCCCGGTAAACTCCCCTCTCTGCCCACCTTCTCCGAAACCAATATTCTCACCACAATTCCTCTTCCAACCAGCCACTCCACACCCCCAGACCGCTCCATCTCCTCCCTCCCCACCCCCTTCACAAACACCGTAAGATCCGCGCCTACAATTCCTCTCCAGAGCGTAGCCATCCACTGCCAATGATCGATCGGGGCATAACTATCATTTATCGGTAATTTTAACGAATACGCATCTGACAAGGTAAGAGAATATCCATGCGGTATAAGAGCTATCGGTGTTCTTTTATGCGGGGTAGACGACTGTGATGCTTCTGACGATTGAGTAGTCGAAGAAGCAGTAGAAGTATCTCTGCGAGGAGAAGAAGGAGGAACCGTCGTGATGAATTTCGTAATCTGTAATGAATTCCGATGCCATTGACAAATCGTCGAGAGATATTCGACGAAAGGATCAGAAGACTCTTCTTTCTCCTGGAGATCTTTAATATCCATCACCATCTCATGTTTATTTTCTTCTTTTCCCTTTATTCTCTCCTTTCCTTTCTCTCTTGTCACTCGCACACCCGAGACGTCCCGCATCTCAGTATCCGCATCTTCACCCACGGCTATATCCCCCGATTCTTGACGAGCATCGGATCCCGTCATCCAAGTCCGAACCATACAATTAGCATCTTTTTCTAGATGTCCACGGATAAAATCTCCCACCTCCCTAATTAATCCCTTCTCCATCCCCTCCACGGCAATCACCGCGCCTCTAATATCCTGCGCAGGACTCGTTGGGCCCGGCGCCGCTAATGGCGGCGAAATCTTCGAAAGGATATTCAACTTGTTCCAGAAGGGAATCGTCATGACCATGGCCTCAACACTACGAGCTTGGGACTCTCTACTTTCGCTTCGGAGGTCGCGGTCGGCAGGACGATGAGTGGATGTAGTGGCGGTGGTGGGAAGTTGGGTTTGGAGAGGAGGTAAACGGAGAGATTCGTCGAATGTAGGGGTCCGATTGCGGTAAGTGGGTGTCATGCTCTGTTGCATATGTGTGCTACGCATTGGAGCCGATTGTGGTGGACCCATTGCACCCGATCTTGGACCCGGAAGAGGCTGAGGAGGATTCCGGAAGGGACCCGCTGACATTGGGATTTGTTGGTTGCGAGCGAAACCTTGTTGAGGGGTTGAATAAGCCATCGGAGACGGTTGTGGATAGACCCTTGGATCATTGGTGAAACGTCGACGCTTGAAATCTGGGGAGGCAGATTGCATTTCGATATCCTGATCCTGTTCATGATGGGTATGGAGGGGTTGAGGGTATGGGTGTCGCCTAACCATTTGGGGGGGAGGTGGACCTATACGTGGAGAATCAACTCTACCGCTGCCGGGCATTTGAGATAGATAGCGGGGTCTTTCAAGCTCGCCGAGCTGGGGTTGATAATGAGACTGTTGGGACTTCTGGGCCTGATTGTTTGAGCTGAATGGCGGAAGAAGTCTATCGTTACGAGGAACGGCAGCTCCAAAGGCCGGCGTGAAGGGTGTCAACGGTGTACTTGGCGTTGAGATGTATCGTCCGTTACATCTCGGACACCGAATGGGATCGTCCGATGTTGAAGTTAGTGGACGATTACCGAGCGTTTTCCCTGCTCTGCGCGGCTGGTAACGATAATTAGGATATTGTCTTTGATGACGTTGTTTTTCTTCCTAGGGACCACAAAATTAGCATGGTCTATGATCACGGGCGACTACTATGTTATTTACTTCAGCGAGTCTTTTCCATTCCTCTTTTACATTGGGTGCCTGCTCGCGCCACTGTTCTCCAATAATCTTTGATATTTCGGGATTTGCAAGACCGGGATGCTGGGCGACGACTTGTGCCTGATAATGTTGACGGTAAAGGATAAATGCTACAAAGGGAAATTGTTAGCTTCTCGATGCTGTAGTGGTGACAAAGAATCCTATATGAATAAACAAAGGCTAGGGTAAACATAGGGTCTCCCGCCAGCCATTCTCAATAACCAATCATACGATTATTGTCAATCATCATTGTCAAAGGAAAGTTTTAGGTCACGCACCGTTTCGAGGTCGTGGTATCTTTGGGTCTGGTTGACAAAGACACACTTGTTCTGTGACTGGCGTATCAGAAATAGGGGAAGGGCCTCCAATGCTATTGCTTGTGCTCGCACTATTCAATGCAAGATCTCCGATCCGTGGTTGGCTTGCACTCGCACTTTCAATATCGAGTGATGCTGCTCGTTTTCTTGACAAACGGTCGGAAGGTGGAGGTGAAACTGGAGTTGGAGGCTCTGAGTGTTTCTCTGGGAGAATTGGTCTCAACGAATTCCTTCTACTAGAATCCGTTGAGATACTAACGGGAGACCGAGGAGCATCTCTATCAACATTGCCGTTGGCTCTGCGTACTTCTGCCACAATTGACATGGTTTTTGATTTTCAAACGAGATGAGGAAAAGCTCAAGTTTTGGAAGTTGGTATCAAGTGGGAACTTCAGAGTATAATAGATAGAAAGGGAAATAAAGAGGAAAGAAAAGAAGGGTAGAATGCCCTTCTTGACAGTGACGAAATGCTTTGTATGCATTGCGACTGGATAAAGAAATGGACAATTCTATCATAACTCAATTCATCCATAATCAACTTCTAGTTGTGACATTCTGTCCATTCTAGGCATTCTAGGCATTATGGCAAAGTGTTGGTGTCTTTGTTGTCTCGGGAAGACTGCACAGCTGCAGTTTCGCATGCGTTTTCCTTTGTCTTTAGTGAGCTCCGTTACCAATGTTCTCTCCCAGTAAATCCCAAGAAATAGAAAATCAAAATTAAGAAAATGCTTGGTAACGGGTAAATAATTTCATGCTTACTAAATAAGACCTAATTGGAATGCTTTTTTTTTACCAATTTTGGAGAGATGTGAGGAATGTAATCCCAATTAGAATTTTTGGGGGAGATACTACATAATATCCGCAAACAGAACCATGAAACCTTGGACACCCCCTTTAGACGCCAAAAGCAAGCGACGAGCTCTAGATAAACCCCTGTTCTCAGGTTACACTGATAGTTACACCAGTGAACTACTCCCGCAAATGCACTAATGATGTGACCATGCCAATCAACTTCTCACACCAGTCAATGAACTGCATCAGCCGCAGCGGATGTTGTTTATGAAATGAACCCATTACCAGCTTCACCGTTCATAATAGCTGCACTCCTCCGTGCATCAATGAATAAATCTTCGCACTCCCCTACATCCTGGACATCAATTTGATTGCGTCCGCTTACTCGCGCTAAAATACTAGATGGTGTTAGAAGCTGCAATGCATATCTCAAACTAATTCTTGAACCATGTTCTGTGAGTTTGTCTAATGCAGCTTCAGTTATGGCTAAACCTTCAACGGTAACTCGAATACGAAGAATTCTCTTGATTTCATCCGCCTCGTAAGCATTTGTAGGAATGATTAAGAGACGAGCCAAAAGATCAGATGGAATTCCATGTGCCGAGATCAAATCTTCACTGCCACGAATGGTACACATGCCACGATTGGAAGCGAGAATCACGATTGGAGAAATCGTTGATTCGAGAGCACGATTCAGATATGTGAAGCATTCGAGATCGAGCATGTGAACCTATAATTTGTCAATGATCAAGAACCGGAAGGCGTATTGAAGGCTTTGACACATACCTCATCAATAAAAAGCACACCTGGAACAAGCTCTGCCACTCCTTGATCAATGTATTTGTTGACCACCTTATTAATCTCCCCTCTTAATTTCTCCGTAATTTCTGTCATCTTTGGTTTCATCAACTGGCCCATCATACTCATTATGTCTTGTCCACCTTGAGGTCTGGCGTTCGCGATGTCGAGATCATGTAAAGTAACGTCCTGTACTATCTCCTTCTTCTTGTTAACTTCCCCCTTTGGTATTGGCACATACTCCTCCGCCTCCAGGTCGAATTCGGTCGCATACGCATCCGATCTGCCAACACGTTTACAGGCTCCAGTATTGGCTTCGATATAAATAACATCTCCAACTGTAACTTTTTCTTTCTGTATAGCCTCGTAGATGCTTGGATCCAATCTTAACTTCTTTTGGCCCTTGGCGCTCTTCAATCCAATCAACAATGTGCTGATAGTCTTTCCATAGCTTCCCAATGGATTTTCAGCTTCCTCTGGTGTTAACTCTGTAACCTCGCCCTCGTAGACCTCCTTCGTTTCGCGAACTTTCAGACCAATGGCTCGTCGAAAGTTTTCCATGAGCGCCTCTGTTTTCTTGACTTCCGTCGAGTATACTTCGCTTGCGACGATGGGGCAGAATGGCACTTTTGTTCCAAGTTCCTGACTGATAGCTAAGGCGAGAGCAGTCTTTCCTGTTCCAGGTCCTCCTGCAAGTAAAATAGCTCGGCCAGCCATTTTTTTGGAACGAATTAAGTCGACAACCACACCACAAGCCTGTAACCAGTATATATTAGTTAAAGGTTTATCACCCATCATGCATACCAACCCACCTCTCGAGCTGCAGTTTGGCCAACAAATCCACCGGCTTGCTTCTCAGCAGATCCATCATTTCGAAGTCCAAGGCCTTTGATATGTGTATGTGTAGAAGTTCGATTGTCGCGGGAGTTTCCCTTAACATCGCTGAGGTTTACCATATTCGCGATTTAGCTGCAGTCAGATATAGGTAGTAATTATTGGTATCAAATACGTAAAATATTTGATCAAATACAAATACTAAGCTTCTTCTCAAATATTACAAGGCGGAATAAAATCGATGATGATTGGCACAAAATCAATTATTCTTAAAGCTTGAAGATGAATTTCTGAGAATAATTTCGCGGAAGGCTGGCTGCACATGTAAACGCGACTGGGAATTACTAGGTAAGCGGTGGGTCCGGATCAATCAAATCACGTGAATATACACAAGGCTGATGGATGCTCCTGATTGATTGATCGTCCATCTGCAGCCTCTCCTAGAGTTTGAAGTCTGCAGGTGTTTGGTGAACTCCGGTTATTTGCAGGATTATATGAGGCTATCCGTTAGTCTCGCATCTGATTGACGGATTTAGTAATCGGTCAAGCTTACAGTATACAGTATGATAATTGGATCTCGACGAGTGAAAAGTGCATGATGGACAAAATGACTGATTCGCAGTCCTTGATATATTGTTTCCCACGAAGTTAACTACTCCAAACAGGCCATTTTCCCATTCCTCCCTAGTTCTATTGCCTATAATCTCCCTTCTTTTTGAAAACTCCTCAGCCATATGCGTCATGGAATAAGTTGCAGCTTAATTTTTATCCCACCCTAAACTTATGCAGACGCCCTAAAGTAGAATAGAACCTTGTGCCATACAAACGATGACCCCAATGCAAAGAGTATCTCCTTTCAAACGCCTGCAACACTTCCAAAAAGAGTAAGGTATTCCAAACGCCCCCAAAATCAATGCAGCAGAACAAACGAAATACACAATCAATGACAATCAAGAAACTCTCCATCTTCACTAGATCTGTCAGCCGTTCTTGGGCGTTCGACCATCTCAGTAGGAGATTCTACCATTCTGTTTAAGCCCAATTGACTTAATCTTAACTTCTCATCGAACATGGAAACCAGTCTGTCGGAATATTGGTCAAGTATTCCTGCTAAAACTGTCTCACTGATAGTTCTAGAGTTTTGGCTTCTATCCCCCAGTGCTACCGAGGTTAGTCGCAGCTCCTGATCCAGCTCCTTTAGACACTCTTCATCTATAGTTTCAGTAGATAAGAGCTTTCTTCGGTACGCTCTAAGTGTTCGGCAAGCTTGCTCTGTCGCCATGTTAAGTGATCCAGATTCAGTTATGCCAGTGCTTGAGCTTTTGCCCCGGCCCCGTAAGTCTACCGAAGCTGTCGAAGGACGTCTGACCTCTCTTGTTTGAGGACTGTTTGGGCTACGAGATCTGTTCCTTGGATACGATCTACGTCCTGTCTCATCTGATGCAGATGCAAAGTGCTTAGATGGCACAGCTTGCACAGATGGAATTGATAGTGTAGGGTTCGAATTCGCCAAGCTGTATTTCGAGGTCTTACGTTTGATTACCCTAGGTGGCGAAGATGACCCAGGAGGAGTGGCTGTTGGTGACGCTCGTTGAAACTCAGCAAGTTCGGCTTTCGATAATACCCTTCTCAATGGCTGGCGCGAGGTCGGTGGATCCTTTGGTGGTGTCTCATCTTGGGTGCCGTCGTTTGACTCAGGCTGATTCTGTGAGTAGGCGATGGCATTAGAAGCAATATCCCACATCATGATTGTGCCATCCAGCCCTGTGCTTATCAACACTCTAGACGACGAATCCATGTTCTCCAGGAGTGCGACACCTGATACGGAAGTAGTGTGCCCCCATTCGCGATCTAAGAAAGATCCAGTACACCAGTCATAGATACGAACAGACTTATCGGTAGTCGAGACACCAGCGAGAATTGTACTAGGTTTGCCAGAAAGTACACTAGGTGTACCCATTACAAGAGAGTCCAGAGCGACAGCGTCTGCTCCATCATAGTCTGTTGCTCGAAATGAGTTGACGAGGCGTCCAGTAGCTATTTCGTATGTAGCTACTGTGCGATCCAACAAAGACACCACAATATTACCTACTTGAGGACCGAGACAGGGCGTCATCGAGACGGGCGCAGCTTTTAAGGTGATGATACGGACTGGGACAGCAGCCAGAGCGTTTCCTTCTGCCACTTCCTTTTTCACAAGTTGCCGGATGTGGATTGTCCTATCCATCCCACAAGATATAAGTTTCTCGCCATTCTCAGCGAAGAACAAACCGCATACGCCAGCAGTATGTTCATCTAAAGTTTGTACCAGCTCCCACTTATCTGAGACGAGACGGAACAGTTGAATGGTCCGATCTCTACTACATGACGCTATCATCGTTGATGTATCATCCTCATAAATGGTGATATCTTGAATCTCGGCAGAATGAGCACGTGTCTCAAAAGTGCATGCACCCGTGGATGGATCTAATATTTTCAAAATTCCGTACTTATCTCCAGACACCAGAAACAAGGCATCCTTTGATATTCTCACGACCTGACATGAGTTGGCGGCTTCTTCTTCCATAGACACTTGATCTATGCCGATTGTAATCGATCCTTTGCTGTTACCATACAAGTCCCAAAAGGCAAGACTGCCATTGACCGACCAGGTAAGGAATGCTGCTCCCATCTGATTGATTTCGGGTAAGAGTTGCACACCCATTACTGCGTCGCCGTGAGCGGGTTGAAGTGTGTTTTGGAAACCATGATCAGCGTCCTCGTCGTCTTTCCCCCATATCTCAATCGTATGTCTGGAATCAATCGTAACGAAATTACCTCCAGCGTAGCCCATAGCACACAAATGGCCAGGGTCAATCTCGTCATTAGATTCATCTGATGGGAGGGGTGATAGTGGAGGAGTAGATGGAGCTTGAAGTGTGTCCAAGGATACCGTTTTGACTTTACCATTACGACCTCCTATCCTTACCTGCCGTGTTTCCATCTCAATAGCTATACATGTAACGGGAAATCCGGTGCTCAAAACTTTAATCAGTTTTTGGCCTTCTGTGCTGTCCAGGAGGCAAACATCTCCTTTTTCCGAGCAAACAATGGCCCTGTGGTCAGACAAAGAAGCTACGCAAGTGAACGTTGCATCTACCAATGGCCCAAGTAAACAGTTCCGGCCAGTAAGAGTTTTGAGCGCTGGTTGTACTGGTAGTGGTAATGGTGTACCGTCAAGTGCAAATTTTTGTTTTGGCGAGGGACATCGGCCATCTTCGACCCTCCATACTTTTATATGACGAGTTCCCACAGTAACTACGTTCCCGCCCAACCACAATATCTGCTTGATGAAACTAGTACATTTGTTGCTCGAATGTAACTTCGCTGTTCCATTCTTTGGATTTATAGACCAAACGTGAAGAAATCCATCGTTAACATTACCTAAGCTGGCAAGATATTTGCCATCAGGACTGAATGATATGGCGGCGACACCATATGTATGCTCGGTAAGAATAGCGAGCGGTGTATCTGAAGAACTGTCTTGTAAAGAGAATATTAAAACTCTGGGGGCGTATCCTGTCTATATCCTTATCAGTCAATACACAAATATCCGTACAAACCTGCTTACCTCGCCCACAGCCAAAAAGCGACCATCAGAACTAATAGACACGCATGTAGCCGCTTTAATCCTTTCCCTACTTGACCATGTCTTTGATGAAGAGTCACCTGATTCTAAACTCGTATGTGCAGTGGAAGGTGCATAGGGAATTGCAGCATCTCGAAGCGCTTTTCCGTTTCTGCCCTCATTGGCATTGTTGGCAGGTGTTGCAGGTCCACCTAGAGCTATATTACTTGCATTGGCGGCGACTGCTGTTGGAGAAGCCCGAAAAAAACGTTGAGAGTGCTTCCCCTCATCATCAATGTCAACAACCACGACTGCGGCGCCAGCTGTATATGCAAATATCCGAGATGTAGAAAGACAGTCGAAACATGGTGGAGAAGATACTGTAGTTCCAATTATTTTCTTCAACGATAATCCTAACTCGTAGGGATTCCTGTTTTTATTCGAGGGTCGCGGGGTTCGTGAAAATGGAGAAGGACTAGCTTTTAAACCAGGTTTTGTGTTCGCAGTGAAGGTCCTTGAATTGATGGGTGTCGAAGCCATTATTGACTGTTCATGAAACAAACCACCGGGATAATATAAATGCAGTGGTCGAAGTTCTCTTCTTCGTCCAGTGTTTGTGGATGGATGTTGATTTGGTGCTTCAAGCTTTCTAAAATTTAGGAAATGAATTGAGTTTTGTGCGCCTCGAAAGAAAACCTGGGTATCATGAAGAAGAGAAAATCAAAAAGTGCCTAGGGATTATGACGTTGATTAGCTCGTTGAATTTTCCTATTGCGATTTCCTTTACATACCGATTAGATCAGATCGGATCGGATCAGATCTGGAAAAAGAGTGAGAGTGAGAGTGGGAGTGGGAGTGAGAGTGGGAGGGGAAGGGAGGGAGGGGAAGAAAGAAGGAACTTTTAATAAGAAGTCCTCAAAACATTGATCAAATTTATTACGGTGTTTTTAGTACGACGACGACGACGACGACGACCACGACGACGAGGAGGAGGATGAGCAGTAAAGAAATCAAAGATTAGAAACAGAAATTAGAATATCAGAAAGCTATGGCGGCCTGTTAACACAACTTCGGACACATCATACACCATCAAAGCAAAGGTGGCAGGCCAAACCACCTACCTGTTTTCCCTATCTTTTCTTCTTTTCTTCTTTTCTTCTTTTCTTCTTTTCTTCTTTTCTTCTTTTCTTCTTTTCTTCTTTTGCCCTATCCTATCGTGACATGCAAAGAATCATAAATTACTGGGGAATCTTAATATACGGGTGTCTACGGTCTTGACTCTTGATGCACTGGAATTTGACCAAAACCAGAAAGCAAAGGTCTGTGTCTAAACCCTTGCCCTTGTTTACAGACAGGGTCGTGTTAATCAGGGGAAGGCTCGGGAATGGATCTACTCGAGGAATTCCACCACCAATTGGGATCTTTCCAGAATGTTATTGGTCCATTTTAGGTTTATTTGCCAACAAATTGGTTGAACCATATCATCTCAATGGACGTTGATAATTTGATAGCTATCAAACTATCAAACTATCAATCTATCAAATGTAGCTAGGTAGCTACCTAGGTAGCTAGACAGGCCCCCAGCTGTTCGTTCTCGAGTCGGACTTCACATCTATTAAAGATCAACAAGCAGTGTCACATATGTGTTCAAGTATCGTTGATTGATTTCCGTCGTACTTACATGGCACACAGATGACCTACCAATGATAGACACGAGAGAGTAGTGAGCATGTCTGAGAAGTAGTAACGGCCATGCTATCAGATAATGTCTACCAAAGACCCTCGTGACCTTTAAGATTGAGTAATATTAGTCGACCTAGATATACGTCGGATGCAATATCAATAAGATGGTAGCAGGGCAATTAAAACTTGTCGATCAATATATGGTCCCGTTCCTATGAGTGGGTTTGTTCATATTCTTACATTATCATTATACACATTCGAGAACAATTAATGCTCAAAAGATCCTATCCTCCATTTCGTCATCGAGACTGATAGTCGCTGGCCTTCGAGGCTCCGAGTTCCCAGGTCGACTAGTTGTAAGAACAGGAGCTGCTTCCCTTTTCCACTCCGGCCTACCCCTACCTATACCCTCCTCTCTCCATTTCCGGGGTGGTTTTACTCCCAATTCAGCATATTTACCCCATATGTTCTTCCCTCTTTGAAACCATCTTCTCTCACGATCGGCTTCCTCTTCTGGCTTCGGTACCCATGTACTCCTCAGTATTCTCCGGATTGCTTCTGCAGATACTTGAAAATGATCGGCCAATGCAGCCGTTGAATATTGCTCGGGGTATTGAGCATGCAATGCTCGAATCCCTACCTGCGCTTCCGGCGACAATCTCTTCATCGGCTTCCAACCTTCAGGGAATTTTTCCTTCAATGCTGCTTTTTGTTCCATCCAAGTTTGACGCTTCGGAGGTACCCAACCATCATTCACCATTTTTCTATTCGATGTGCTGGCTTGTGGGGAATGTGATACTGCGTTGTCGATTTTGATGCTTTTAAACCTGGTTTTTTCCTCATATGTAATCCACCTTGCCTTCTTCAACGGGCGGTTGGAGAATATGTCTATCGGTTCTCTCTGGACCCACGACTCCTCCATTATTTCTGTTGGTTGGGTCGATTCACTTGCCCTCTCGGCTTTCCACGGTAATTTCGATGCCTTTGATTCTTTTGATTGAAAATCTGCCAACTCAGATCGTGTCTCCGCAGCAAGGGCATCTAACGATTCTGGCGTGATTTCCATGAACAAGTCATCTAGATAATCAATATCACTTTGTGTAGTATTCTTGTGCCCTTCCGTCGCAGATGAGATTTCTTCTTGCTTTTCGATAGGGGCATCCTCATCACTACTTCTGATATGTTGAGATGAATATACCGACGAATATGCTCTCGAGTATGAAGGAGATAGATATGAGACTGAGGGGGCATTGAACCTTCGAATGTTAATTCTTTGCGGGCGATGGCGGATGGAAGTGCTTGATGCAGCCAGATCAAGGTGGGCTACATGGCGAATAAATAATCGAAGAGTTTTGGTTGTACAAGAACAAGACATGACTATTTGTATTCTTCAATGGAAATAATGTGAGTTTGTAGACGGGCAATAGGAAACATCAGAATTCATGAAAAAGAAAATCTTCGCCTAGGAATTTGACTGGGATTTCTTATCGAGATGCTTATCCGAGTCGATCAATCTGTCAGCCATGCCAGTCCAGTCCAGTCATCACCTGATCCGAACTGGTGAACTTCAACGGTATCCGCGCATTCACTTCTTTCATCGACAAAAGCAATAAGTCTCGTCATTCCATTGATTTCCGTCAAGACTGATCATCAACGAATTTTGATACATCTTGACTGTTGAGATACCCGTGGACAACCTTGGAATCCATCGGTAATCGTCTTATATGTTTCATCTCATCTTCTTTCATATTCACCAGTCAGGCAGGGGATGGTTTCCTGCTTTTTAGATTACCTAGGCACGCCCGCTACCTTAAGCTTTAATCGTCAAAATCCATGGATCCATGGATATCTATAATGTCGATGTCGACTTTACCCGCGGGTAGGTGAATAGATTGGAGTGAGGCGTTTGTGGATCTAGTTCTCATTTATGCTTCCGGCAAATCCAAAAGATTTTCCTAATTTTTCACAAGTGTTTTTTTGAAGGAATAGCTTCGTTCTTTTTTCTCATTGCTCAATAAATTTCAAGTCTTTCTTCATTCTTTCTTGCATTGTCGTCGTTTACATGGCTTTACCTAATCCTTTTCGTCGAAATGATGAAAACACTCGCCACGCCTGGGGATATACCTTCCAGTGGACTCCTAATCATCTGACAGAAGAGCAAATGCATCCCATGAAGTTTTCATATGATGTTCTGGCTGAAGAATGCTTAAATCGTTTGGACGAAATATCGCCACCCACATCGGGAGAACTTCCCAGAAATCAAAATACGATTCCGAGGGGAAAGGAAGGCGTGGAAAACCCCAAGAGAGATTTGTATGTCTTGTTGAAAGATCATGCTTCCGAAGATGAAAAACTCGGAGAACTATGGAATGAAGTTAATACAATACCGGATTGGGTTGTGAGTGGTTCAGTGCCCTTGGTACCGGTGACTTTGCTCAAGCTAGAATTAGGACTGGGAACAAATCGAAAGAGGTCAGGAAGTGTTTTATAGATATGGAGGAGCTGTATTGACTGGAGTATGTTACCTGATCTCGTTCATGTAATACAGATACTAATTCAATATTCAAAAGTTAGCATATCAGTCGTTACTCGGTGGAATGGGTGCCGCTAGGGTTACAGAGGTTCTAGCCAGGACTGGTGGCTTTTCTGCAAAGGTAAATACGATACATTGGATTACATTGGATTGCTTGGACTTTCATGTTTTCTACTAGAAAAGTTTCAGTAAATTGCCATTGGTAAAATTTCTTTCAAAAGCATACTTTCTACATTGGGCCTAAATTTCAAATATTCTCTATGTTTACCATCTTTCTCCCCTCTCATCTAATCCAATCATAGTCAGCCAGAAGAAGAATGTTCGAAACGACCCAGCTCCTCCTTCAAGTGACTCAATCCCTTGAAGCCATCAAACCCGGTGGCACAGGCCACATATCCTCCATAAAAGTCCGTCTGCTCCATGCCGCTGTCCGCCGCCGCATTCTAACCCTAGCCAAAGAAAGGCCCTCCTACTATTCCATCACAGACCACGGCATCCCCATCAATGACCTCGACAGCATAGCAACCATCGGCACCTTCTCCACGACTCTAGTTTGGCTCTCTCTCCCACGTCAAGGCATCTTTCTCCGCCCCCAAGAAATAACTGACTACGTTGCTCTCTGGCGTCTCGTCGCCCACTATCTCGGCACCCCAACTTCCTTCTTCGAAACTCCCACCTCCGCAAAAACCATCATGGAATCTCTCCTCTTAACCGAAATCAACCCTTCCCCTACCTCCCAAATTCTCGCCCAAAACATCATCCTCTCCCTCCAAAACCAAGCCCCAGCCTACCCCTCCCGCGCTTTCCTCGAAGCCAACGCTCGCTGGCTGAACGGCCACTTACTCTCCGATGCCCTCGGCCTCGCTAACCCTCCCCTTTACTACTACATCCTCGTCGCAGGCCAATGCATCTTTCACATGACAATCAGCTATCTCTACCGCAGCATTAACCATCTCGATCGCAAACAAATCGTCTTCTTAAGAAGGGTCTTGCCAATGGTAATCCATAGCCCGACGGTAGGGATTGCAGGAGAAACGGGCTTCGAAATGCAGTATGTACCGGAGTTTACCACGAAAACGGAGTTGGGGGAGTTTGTAGAGGGGGAGAATAAAGGGAGTGTGGAGGTAAGAAATTTGAAGGCCGTCGGATTGGCGGTTGTAGGGGTGGGAGCGGGAAGTTGGGTGGTGTGGAAAGTGTTGAGGGGTTTGGTGATGGGCGTGGTGGGAATGGGAAGGGGGGTGCTTTGGTTGTGGGGATGAGAAGTACAGAGAAAGGGAAATCAAGGACTCTATTCTTGGAATGTATTGTATCATTATTGCTTTCTTTCTGTACACAGCAGCGGGAAGCATTGCATTACAACTTCGCATCACAATCTAGCATGCAAATCAAAGAGCAATTTTAAGAACTTTATTTAGAAAAATATTTTGTATTTCGCATGATTATCATCATGGATCTTCTCTAGATCCTAAACTATGCTCCCTCTCACGTATCATACAAACGCGCCATATGCCGTAGCATTTACTATCTCATGTAACGCCACGCCCGGCTTCTCAACTCCTCGCAATGCACCTAAGAAAACAACCAAACGCAAAGAGAATAATCTTTTTGCTTCAACCCCAAGCGAACGCCAATGAAATGCCCAAAGCCGACCAAAAAAACTGATGCCCTCTCCAAAATTCTCCAAATCAGACTACCATCATATTCATATACACATCTCTCCGCATGCCTACTCGCATCTAAAACTCCATCAACTCCACCGGCGGCCTAGCAGTATGCGCCAAGATTGGCTTCTCCATCTCCAGCGGAGACACACCCCAATCCTCGCCCGTGGTATCCTCCACGGCTATCGCAGGCAAATTGGGACTATGGCCATGAGCCTGGGGATCATAGATGGTAGTCGTGCTCGCGCTTCTTCCGCGACCATTTTTCAACGACTCGCCATTATCGCTCATGGGGCTCGCGGGCAAATCGGTGGTGGGTCGATGATGCAGTTTCGCGAGGGCTTCGGCGAGATCTTCAGCGTGCACTTGCTTGTTGGGGGCATCTTCCATTTTCATTTCCCAGCCGTGGGGAGGCGAGGGAGGGGGGGAAATGAAGAAGAGTTTTCCGGCGTCGGGGAGGTTGAGATGCGTGTCTTTTGGGGAGATGGAGGTTGGCTGGCCGAAATAGACGCGCACGCGCTCGCCCATGATTTCTTCGCCGTCAAGTATTTGGCGGATGCGAATGGCGGATTCTTCCGAGAAGAAAGAGACGATGATGCGGGAGAAGGATTTTAAGGGGGCCCAGGAATGGATGGGGGCCGAGGTGTTGATGAGTTCTTTGATGGATTGGAGGTTGTCTGCGCGGAAGATCTCGCTGTCTTTGAGATTCGTTATGAGGAGGGTGTTGGAAGGAGGTGTGGGTTGTGAGAGAGGGGGAAGATTGGAGAGATCGAGGGAAAGCGATTTGTGGGATCCTCTGCGCGAAGAAAGAGTACTTCCAGTTGGGGAAGTTGGAGATGACATGGTTATAATCTGTGATTGAATTATGTTGTGGTTGTAGTTGTAGTTGTAGTTGTAGTAAAATAAAAGAAGATGTGAGTTTCGGTGAAGGAAGAAGAGCGTTTTGATAGACGAGTTTCTTATATGTCGCTTAGTCTACACTTTGACTTTTTGAGTGTATGTATTAATCAAGAAAAGAGAGAGAGAAGTAGGTAGATGAAGTATTTATTTCTTGAGTGAAAGCTTGATAGAGAAGAGATATTTTCCAGAAAACGAAGAGGGCTTTTAATTGTCTTTGTACTTGGCTGTAAAAGAACTGGAGCTTGATAATGTGTAATCTGTATCTCGTAGTTTCCGGACATTAAAAGTGGTGGTCCCGGCCTGGCAAGGGTCATATTGACTTCCAAGGTTGTTTGCGTGGAGGCGAATGATGGCGCAGCGGCGCAGCAGCAAAACAAAGTTTTAGTGTGGATTGGCAGGTTTTTACTTGCGTAGCACCGGTAGGTGATGATGACTATCTGGCTCGCTGGTGCTGGGTAGTAGTAGATACGGAGTAGAGGAAGGAGTGCGAGGGTACGAAGGTACGAAATTCACACGAGAAAGCCATGAGCCATGAGCCATGAGCTATGAGCTATGAGCTATGAGCTATGAGCTATGAGCTATGTCTTGTCTATGCACCACCTGCATGTAACCATGTTTCTTATCAAGTTGTCTTGTCGTTCGTTGTCTCTGATACAGATACAAGAGAGAAAATAGAACAAGCGGTTCAATTCACCTACACAAACCAATAATCTTTATCAATTCAATCACGATGGCATTACTCAAGACAAGGTTTCTTATTCCAGCTTTCCCAGCCACTTGATCCGAGTCTCCAGCTGATTTTGATATCTCATACGGAATACTCATTAAGCGCTTCCATCAACGCGTCCGACGCAACTACGAAACATCCTCACCGATTTAGCCAAGTCTCCAGAATTTCATCCGTGTTTCTTCCTTCGTTTGCAATGGGAGAAGGGGGTGAAGAATAGACCCTTGAGAAAGCGGAACATACGGCAGAGAGATTGTCAAATAATTCCAAGACTTATCACAATGTGTTATATTCATGGTTATGTTATGTTATATTATGTTATGTTTTGTTATGTATGCTTACCTAGGTAGGTGCATACATACATACGAGATATCTAGGAAGTTTCTAGGTCGCTTGAATGTCTAGTTCGCTTGGATGTCACGGCTATGTGATGCTACGTGATAGTGATAGTGATTCAGAAATTACTTAGAGAGTGATTAACCTACAGTACCAGATATCTATCAATCCTCTTCAGTTATTTGCTGCATGATGGATGATTGACCATGGATCAGTCCATACTCCAATGCTCGAATGCTGAGCCTCAACATTGCGCAAATGGAAGAATGGGAATGGGGAATGATTTACCAAAAGAAGTAAGGTTATTAACCCTTCCATACTCATCCATGCCATCAATGCCAGGAGATACCAAACCCACTGAAACTACCAAACAACTTACAACTTACAACTTACAGCCCTCACGGAAAGCTTAGATCTACTTGCTGTCCATGTCTTAAGATTGTTTTGATTTCTATATTGTGGGGTTTTAGTCGTGTCCTTCTTGGGATTTTCGAGTACGAAGGACTTCATAATACCATGGCGACCTGTTAAACCTAGGAAGTATTAGAACACTGCCTTCGCATGTTCTCCCTAGTGGCTCTTGCGTACTCTGTACACGAAATTCGAATCTTCAGTAGAAAACGGTTCCACTTCGTCGCCCACAACTTAACCGCCTAGATCCCATTCATCATCTTGTAGATGGCCCAACGACAAAGCCCCAGATTGGCGACGGGGATTAGATTGAAGCACATACGAGATTGCGACTTGTGAGATTGGTCCTCGATTGCCCAGCTCGTCCAGTCTGTATCCCTTCCTAGAGTTTCGTCTTCATATCTCCTGTTGAGGGCGCAGCGAGAATTCCTCCATAATATAAGCTTTAGTTTATTGGTCCACTGATCGATCATGTCATCATGACAGTCAAAGACTGACTTGAATCCTGGAAAACAACGGCATGGCGGGTTGTGAATCATTAAATGTAGAGAGTTTCACCTGTCTACTCCAATCAAGTTGAAAACGAATTGCAGGTTAGAATCACGTAGGCCTCTTTGCAACAAACATCCCCAAACACCAGCATCCCCCAACATCCATCCCCCTCTAGATAATACTCAGCCTTCTTCCTACGCACCCGCTTGCAGACGAGAAATGACAAAGAATCATATCATATAGCCGTCATGGGAAATTTCCAAGACTGTAAGACTGTTTTCAATATTTCAGCAGGTCTCTCGAGGCGTAGTTAACTGTTAGTATTTACGCATCATCGTATAATATTCTCAATAGTCAGTCTTGTCCGAGTCGATCTCATGATCTGGCCCTTTTACCTTCTACACAGCCTCCTATCCACATTTTGGCCTACGACCGCTTGTTTGGAAGATACCTAAGATTATGTAATCAATATTCAACATTCTAACAAGGCTCGGCTAAACTCTTCTGCCAATTCTCCGAGACAAGGGATGGATGTTCCTTTAGCCTCTATCAACCACAGTATCTTTCGTATTGTCATTGCAGAACCTAAATTTCATAACCAGATACTTCAGCCTTGCAGAATACCCACAGTCATTTCAAATTCATTATCACCCGTGGCTCAGACTATTCAGGAAATTCTTTGGAGTTAGAATTGAGTTCAGCCTAAGGGGTTAGGTTGTCTATCCTCGCATTCTCCGGATTTCAGTCCACCGCAAGGCCCGCCCAAGCAATTCGCCCATCAGCAAATTTCTTTGTCAAGTCGCCCAATATGGATTACGATCCTATGGTAATGGACCAAGAGTCCTCAGGACCTCAAGTCAAGATCACAGAGGTATATTCCACATTGCTATAGCCGAATTTAATGCTTTGGAAGCTCATGCGCATTGTGTCATAGGCTGGTTCACATCACGTCGACTTTGAATTATCCAACGTAGACCTCTCCTTTGCAAACTCGCTCCGTCGAACCATCCTCTCAGAAGTCCCAACAATCGCTATCGATCGAGTCCAAATCGAAGCCAATACGTCAGTCCTAGCAGATGAATTCATCGCGCATCGACTTGGTCTTATCCCACTAAACTCGAAGAATTGTGATGATGTTATCTATACGAGAGATTGCGATTGCGATGGAAACTGCGAACTTTGCAGTGTTACACTTACTCTCCACGCAAGATGTACGGGTGATGAAATTATGAAAGTCTATGCTCGCGATTTGGTGGTTGATCCTCAACGTGCTAACAAATGGGTTGGAAATCCTGTCATCACTGATCCAGATGGACTTGGACCAGTCATTGCCAAATTGAGAAAGGGACAAGAGATACGCATGAAATGTATAGCCTTGAAGGGTATTGCAAAGGAACATGCGAAATGGGCACCTACAGCTGCTGTCGGCTTTGAATACGATCCACACAACAAATTGAAACATATCGATTTGTGGTATGAACATGATGCTGAAAAAGAATGGTATGTAAATGATCCTTTAGTGGGACCAAGAAATTATGCTTACTTAGCCACCACAGGCCCAAGAGTAAATATGCGGATTGGGAAGAGCCAGCCCAAGAAGGCGCCCCCTTTGATTACGATGCCGTTCCAAATAACTTTTACTTTGAAGTCGAATCAATTGGCAACCTAGAGCCCGATGCAATTATTCAGCAAGGCATCAAAGTCATGCAACAGAAGTTGGCTGCAGTCCTTCAGGATCTTACTGAGGGAGATGGCCAGGCTAATGGTGGTGGATATGATGCGCCTCAGAGTCCAGACGTTGGTATGAATGGCCATGGTTGGCAAGACCCGGGCTATGCTACGCCATATGGTGGGGGTAATGCTTGGGGTGGTGCGGGTGGTGCAGCTACTCCCTATGGTGCTACTCCATATGGCCAAAATGGTCAAGGTGGATGGTAGAGGGTATCTGTTCATGGTTGACGAATGGGTATTGGAAGTCTGTCATGAAGAAATGACTCTCTGGTTTACTTTTCATGACGATGAACATAATTTGGCTATCTCCACCTTGTTCGTCTTGAAGAGGCATGTCTTTTGATTCTCGAACCAGAACCAGCGACATATATCGATTTCATTTGATTCAGTTTGGCCCAAGGAAGATCGAAGAAAAGTGTGCCTTACACTAGGTTGGCAACGACCGGGGAAATATCAATGCAAAAACAAAAGAGCTACGCACAAAATAAGATAAAATGTACAATCAATAATTGCATACCGTGGAGGTGTATGGGCATTATCTGGGTAGGATTGGCGTTTACAGGACGTTTTCCTAAGATTCTACAGTATCTAAATGGATAGGAAAGGATTGCAATGATCAATACATACACACACACTATTTAGACGCTCATCAATGAATGAATTCCACGAACCTGTGCTGTTTTCCTCTTCTTTTCCTTTTGGTTTGTGGTGCACATTGGATAGATGGATAGATAGAGAGAGATTCTCTTCTTTACAAATGGATGAATGAGTACTAATATGTGGTCATTGAATGAATGATATTGTCTAGATGAATATTCTTTTCATCGAGGTAAACTGTAAGTTATCACAATACTCATTTTAAGTTTCTCTCTCCTTCCTCTTCCTCGTACCCTTCCTCTTCCTTCCTTTTCTTATCTTACATCCATCTTGTATCTTGTATCTTATTTCTATTTCTATTTCTATTTCTATTTCTATTTCTATTTCTATTTCTATTTCTATTTCTATTTCTATTTCTATTTTTTTCGGGAGTTGTTTTTGATTTTATTCGATTTATTCGATTTATTCGATTTATTTGTTTCGTTTGTTCATTCATTCTTCTCTTCTCTTTTCTGGGGCTCTTTTTTTATTCTAGGAGGTTCGTTTTGAGTGTTTTCTCTGTTGTTTTATAGAAAAAAATGTATATATATTTAGCTACTAGATAATTAGGTGTTTATATATATTTCTTCTTCTTCTCTTTTTCTATTTCTGTCTCTCTGTTCCTCTCTCGCTTTCTCTCTCGCTTTCTCTCTCGCTTTCTCTCTCTCCTAGTCTTTTTGGGGGGGGGGGAAGAAAAGTAGGATAGAATGGGGATAGAAGAGTAGAGTAGAGCATAACATAGCATAGCATAGCAAATCACAAAGGAAGGAAAAAGAAACAGGAGTTACTCTCCTACTCTCCTACTCTATACATCTACATAGTATTAATCACAATCGCCATCACAATCGCCATCACAAGTCCAAGTCCAATTCCAATTCCAATTCCCCAAGTAGAGTAATCCTATCCCTTGATATCATGCACATTTCCACAAATGTATAAACCCACCTCCCTCCCTCCCTCCCTCCCTCCAAACATACAAACATACAAACCCGCACACACATCACATCTCAATCCTCACGCATCCTAACATTCTCCACAACAAATATATATTCCCATCTCTAAACTCAACACTCCCACCATTAACCATTAACCATTGTCTAGTAACTAGTAACTACCAACGAGCCACACTCTCCTCACAAACCCCAAACTCCATGATCCTCCCAACAGAAATCACAACTCCGGGATTTAGACATCAATTTTCATATTCACATTGCACAATGATAAAAATCTGCTCAACCAACAAATCAATTCATTCATTCGTCTCTCTCTATCTCTCCCTCTCTCATCCTACCACCTCTTCTTTTTCCAACACAATCTAATAGATGAATAAAAAAGAACAACTAAAAAAATAAGAAGAGAAGTAAACATAACAAATGAACATAGTAACGCTATATGCTGGTATTTATATATACCAAACCATAAGCCAACCGCCCTCTTTGTACCCAAGAATCCCAGGACCCGAAAACGCCATGTCTGATTTCGTTCCATTGAACCTATACCAAGACCCCCATATAATCGATCCAAAACACCATGTAATGTATATAATGCATAATGAATGTATGCCATGCACTTTCCCATACCCAAAGTTAAACTACAAACTCTTTCAAATCAACCATACCTAACACTTGGTTGCCATCCAGGTGGTTCCTGTATCCACCTTCCATCCACCCAAGTACCTCCGCTAGGAGCCGCCGCTCCTCTCCCTCCTCTGGGACCATTCAGAGGAGCTTGCCACATATTCGGTCCTTGTGGCCAACCTTGCGGGCTATTGATTGCTCTTTCTTTTGCTAATCTGATTGCCCTTCTCCTTCTCATCCTGCCTATACAGCAACTGAGTATTGCAAAGATGACTAAAGCGCCAACTGCAGAAGCGATACCTATCACGAGATTCTTATGTTCTTGAATCCAGGAAGTGATTTCTTTGCCAACTGATGAACCCTTACAATCACCATTGGAACATTTGCCACCACCTTGACAAGATGTTCCGTCGAGGAAGTTTTGTTGCATGGAATAGCAAACGTTGGAGCCAAATTCAGGGGAAGCACAGGAAATTTGACAACCAGAGGAAGAACAGGCATATGTATCGTTACCTGTGGTGTATGATCCCATAATGGTTTTGCATTGAAGATCACGCGAAGTACATTGACCTGAAGCACAGGACAAAGAGGAAGAATTGCCACAAGAAGTTCCTGTCACAAATTAGTATAATTTTGGAGAACGAGGATGTTACGAGATCTTACCATCAGGAGCTGTAGCATCTTCAGGACAAGTAGCAGCAGTTCCGCTGCAGACTTCTTGTGGATCACAGACACCCGTACTAGAACGGCATACTGTACCATTGGATGCAAACTGACAAGTCGATGTACAACAGTCCTCATTGCTAGGATCACAAACCGAATTTGTGGTAAATTTGCAAGTAGTTGGGTCACAACAACTATTGCTTCCACACCCACTAGTTCCACCACAATCACAATCTTCGCCTGATTCCACAATTCCATTACCGCATTGACTTGCGGTGATTATAGTGATATCCCTATTTGCAGTCAAACAACTGGTTTTAACACCATTTCTGCCCATGGCCGAACAAATGTTTCCAATACTACAAGGTGAAAATTGGGTGATGCCACTTGAAGTGCTGGGATTCATGATGTATGCTCCCGCAGCATCACAAGTTGACCTACTGAGGGGACAACATTGTTGTGCTGCGACTGTTTGACCATCATTACAAGTTGATGATGTACAATCATGGACAGCTCCGAATGTATGTCCAGTCTCATGAGCAAGAACCTGCCATTCGGTGCTGGTTCTAACCACTACATTGGCACCACTGACAGTTTCATTACCAGATGATGTTGAGGCTACCTGTGCGTCCGTGACACAGGCTTGACCAAGCCAAGCTAAACCGACAGCCTAAAAGGAGGTTAGCAAATGATCAATGTGTCTCATTCATCTTTTCCGTAAATATTCCGTCACCAAATAACAGTCTAGGTGAAAGAAATATGAAAACTTACACTTCCGGTACCACAAGTACTAAGCAAAGTCCAATAAGCATTAGTGTCCTGGCGCTCACCTCTCCACGCAGAAAATAAATTCAATCGATCTTGAATCGTAACACTATCACTACATCCCACATTCCAGGGAGCCGAAGACGATGCAGTAGTGGGACAAGCAGCATCACTGATGGTAAGATTTTGTAAACCAAGAGTAATGTTGAAACTATCCTCATATTGTACCGAGGCAGAGTTGAGGACCTGGATGACGTTTTCTCGAGCCGTTTCGGTAGAGTTGAAAGCGGCTGTGTACGTACAGTCTGTAGCTATTCCCACGAGGGCGACTTTTCGCGTAGAAGGACATCCGGCTGTTGATCCAATAGTGGTAGCAAGGTTAACTCCTGCGGAATTTCCACCCGATTGTGTATCGAGTTGTCTTCCGAATATGGCTCGAGTCGAAATTGATCCCCAGAATCCCTCTTCCCTTCTCGCCATCGGCTCGTAGTTGTTGATTGGGTTGTTCATCGTGTTGAAATTAAGTCCATCTGCTGAACATGATGGGCTCTCCCGTGCGCTTCTTCTCAAATCCGGGTGCATGAGTCCTTCGTTATCTTCGGTATAACCATTTCCAATATCAGAATCCCTCCACACCACCATATATTCTTTTCCTTCTTCCGGTGGCGATGGATCCAACGCATGCCTCGTAGACATAAAGCTCGTCTTCGTCTGGATATGGTGATGATCTCCATCCAATCTAAATGCGCCTTCGAATAGAGGTTCATCGCCATCCTTCTTCACTATTATCCTCGCCCATCCCACATTCGTCCAATCTGCACCATCATAATGCTGTAGCCATGTCGACCCCTTGAATACCCGATGCGCCGACCTGTCGATAGTTTCTGAAGTCCTTATAGTTCCGTCGGCAGCTAAATGTGTAATCGTGGCTCCGTCCGCAATAACATCGTGATTAGGTTGCAGCGATAGCTTTACTCGTTGTTGTCCTCCATGCAATCCAAACTCGACATCAAAACTCGACAAGGCATGGACTCGATGCGACGGAGTCCTAATGGTTGGAGCCTCGACCTTTGATATATATGTTAAAGGGTTTCTTTCGTTAGAGTGTGCTTCAAGGTTGATTCATTAGCTTTTGATCATCTCCATATTTTAAGGCTGTTGGCTCGTCGGGAGAAGTTGCCGCCATATTTTTGTTTGGATTTAAGATTCCAACTGATGTCTATGTGTGAGAGATTTGACGTACCATTTATTGAATTTGAAAATAAAGCCGTCAGTACGACAACACTCCTCAATATGTACATGATCTATAGTTGTGTACAATTGTTGATCTGTTGTCCTCACAATCTTTCGTTGCAATGGACTGGGGCACAGCCTGATGAGAGCACCGCCAGCTCCTCTCGTATCGCACAGTACCGAAATTAAAGAATGGTGTACCCTTGATTATCTCATGCGTAACTTGTAGTCGTGGAAAGGCTCTGGAATGTCCCAAGTATTATATTCTTCTTCTTCTTTATTGTGAACAGGAGTTGAAGCAAAAAGAGGGACTCGAATTATTATCGTATAATAAGTTTTAAAGAACGAGGTGGTGGTGGTGATGTGATGAGATTTTTGTAGGAATCGCGTGGATGTAGATTGAAAGAGAGAGAGAGAGTGTGTAAAGTCCTAGTATTAAGGTTTTCCGCAATTGAACTAGTAGACGGAGGTTTGGACTGATCTACTCCGTACTCTGTCAGATTCTAATTATACAATCCTTCTCGTCTTTCCTCTCTCGTTGTCGTGTTGTATATTGGACGAGACGATGCAGACGATGCAGACGATGCAGAAGAAAAGAATAATGAATCAAGGAAATCAAATGTCTTGGGAAGTTGGGAAGTTGGGAAGTTGGGATGCAGACAAATTTGAAACTAATTCCTCTTGGCTTAATATCATTCTTATCAATTCATCATCAGTCAATCAATCTTCTACATACTAATGAAGATCCATACATGGGATTTTCAAAGGGATCTCTCTCTGTACCGAGCAGCTGTCAGAACTACAGAGAACTATCCTCATTACGATCAATATCAATATGACATTCCTGTCGATCATAATCACGTGCCACTCTTTAATGAACTGGGAATGTATTTGCTAATATAATAGATTTGCTGGGAATGGCTGACAAGACGGGTTGAATACAAGATATAAGCTTTCAAATCGACATATACATACATACATACATACATACATACATACATACATACATACAATGTCATACATTCCTGCCGAACAAACTACCCAGCTCCCATCTCCCCCAAACACAAAATCATCAAATCATCAAACTATCTACCCATCTAAACTTCCGTTCCCTACCTCCCATTCTCATCCCCTACTCCCCCATATCACACCATCCAACCTCACTCCCCTCAGTCCCCTCACCCATCCACATCCACGCAATCCTCTCCGCCACATGAACCACCACCACGGTCCACCACCACCAATTTGAGGCTATGCTATGCCATACTATACCACACTACACTACACCACACTACACCACACTATCCACGAAACCCATATCCCTCCCCCGAGCCGATGGGGATTCCCGACGATCCCGTAGCACACACAATTCTCCTCTCGCAATTCTCCTCTCACATCTGACATCCCACCCAAAAACAGCCCCAACAAGTGACGAGTCCATCATCCCCTCACCCCCTAACCCAACGATACCTACTACCAAGATAAGAAACCCATCGCGCCATCGCGCCATCGTTCTCAAACGGTACATAGGTACCCATTACAAACCCTCCTCCTCATCCCTCATCCCCCACCAGTGCCACCACCCATCATACCATCATACCAAGACACCAGCCCTCCCATGAGTCCCATCGTTCATCCACATCCACAATCCATCCCCAACACATTCATCATCTTCAGCTTCTCCAAAGAGGCTGTGCAACACCTCAACAAAGAAGATAGGAGGTACACATCCCAGCCCATCAAATCATCGCCAGCCAAGCCCCTCAGAGTGGACACGCCAAGTTCACCATGCCAAGTCCCCTTTGGTTTCGGCAAATGTGTTCCGGCCGCAGTTGATCAACTCTTAATCTCCATTCTCGAATCTCAAAAGCCGATTCGGATTTCATGTCATACATGTTACAGATTATATAGATATAGATGTAAGCACTTCGAGTAAGCAAAGCATAGAGTATTAATGGAACTATCATATAAAAGATTCTTGATTCATCATGCTCAGCTAAATACCAATCAAATCAAAGCAACCTAACCCCCTGATATTCCCTCAAGACCAACCGAAACCGAAGTTCATCACGAGTCCTCCAATATTGTTAACAGACTTCTTCGAGTCAAGTCCAATGACTGTAAGGAAAACATAAACTAGCATGACATAATCTGCATGCATTAAAAGCCATAAACAATATAGAACTCCTCTCTCCCATCATTAGAATATCCAATGTATCTCTTTTCATTACTCTATTTCTTTCTTGCGCTGTGAACTGTATTGATGATTTTCTCAACTACACTTGGATCGGAGAGCTACATATCCATGTTAGCACTAATACTTTGATCGAAGGGGAAAGTGACAAACAAACCGTAGAAATATCACCCAACTGATCCTCTTCACCCGCTAGAATCTTTCTCAAAATTCTACGCATAATTTTACCACTTCTAGTCTTTGGCAAATCTGGAACAACAAATACTGCTTTTGGAGCAGCGAATGGACCGATACTCTTTCGGACTTGTAAAATGAGATCCTTCTTCAATTGATCGTCGACCTCATGGCCGTCCTTAATAGCGACGAAAGCGTTGACTGCTTGTCCGGTAAGCTCATCGTTGATACCAACGACGGCAGCTTCAGCAACGGCATGGTGTTCAATCAAAGCAGCTTCTATTTCAGCGGTAGAGAGACGGTGACCGCTGACATTGACAACATCGTCAACACGGCCTCGAATCCAGTAGTAACCTTCGTGATCACGTCCAGCTCCATCACCGGTGAACTGTTCATGTCAGTAAATTGTAAAGAAGAATTGGAGAGTGAGACCTACGTAGTATCCCTTGTAGACGTTCAGATAGGTATCCATATATCTCTTGTGTGCACCCCAAACAGTACGAGCCATACTGGGCCATGGTTGCTTGAAAGCCAATACACCCTCGACATCATTTCCGTGAATTTCATCTCCGGAGACAGGGTCGATAATCGCAGGCTCAATACCAAAAAATGGAAGTGATGCACTACCAGGCTTGGTAGGAGTGACACCTGCGAGAGGAGTAATAACATGGGAACCGGTCTCGGTTTGCCAGTAGGTCTACACTAATGTCAGTATTAATTTCAATGACCAGATCAAGGTGGTCTTACGTCAACAACGTGAGCTTCTTCCTTTCCAACAATCTCGAAATACCATTTCCAGACCTCAGCAGCGATTGGTTCACCAACTGATCCCAATACTCTCAAGTGCTTCATCTGTGCCTTGACATGTTGATCACCGGCACGCTTCAATAATCTGAGTGCTGTAGGCGCAACATAGAATTGTGTGACCTCGTGCTTTTCAATGACATCCCAATACCTGGAGAAATTTGGATATGCTGGAGTTCCTTCGAACACAACAGTTGCAACGCCAAGAAGAAGAGGGGCGTAAACTACATATGTATGACCAGTAATCCATCCGACATCACCACCACAGAAGAATTTATCTGAGTCGTGAATATCGAAAACATACTTTCCAGTAGCCGCCGCACCTAAAAGATACCCAGCTGTTGAGTGCATAACACCCTTTGGTTTTCCAGTTGATCCAGAAGTGTAAAGTAAGAACAATGGGTCCTCGGAGTTCATTGGCTCTGGAGCAATGTAAGATGGCCATTTCTCGACCTCCTCATGCCACCACCAATCACGTCCTTTGGTCATTGGAACATCCGCACCGGTACGTCTGTAAACCAAGCAGTGTGTGACATCAGGACATTGTTTCAGTGCATCATCCACAATCTTCTTTGTGCCAATGAGTTTTCCACCACGCTTGCCTTCATCGGAAGTAATGACAACTTTCGATTGAGCATCAATAACTCTGTCTCTGAGAGAATCGGATGAGAAACCAGCAAAGACCACAGAGTGAACTGCACCGATACGCGAACAAGCCAAGAAAGCAATGACAGCTTCTGGAATCATAGGCAAATAAATCGCAACAGTATCTCCCTTCTTGACACCCATTTGTTTGAGAACATACGCGGTTTTGCAAACTTCTCGCAGAAGTTCAGCATATGTAAGGGTGCGACCATCGCTAGCCTCATCGGCCTCGTAGATGATAGCTGGCTTGTCTGGGTTCTTGATCGCATGACGATCAACACAATTGTATGAAGCATTTAGTTGACCCTCCAAGAACCAGGCATTATCACCACCGACGAACGATCCGCTGTGTACAGTCTCGAAATCTTTTTGCCAGGTAAGAAGTTCACGGGCCATTCTGCCCCAGAACTTATTGGGCTCTTTGATCGATTCATCGTAGAGTTTCTTGTATTCGTCGAGTCCTGTTGCTATCAGTTTCCATGATTTCTGCCAAAAGGGAGGGAATTATGAATCTTACCGCTTAAATGGGGCTTGCTTGGATGCTCTACATAAAATTGTTAGTATTTTGCAATGATCAGCCGGCATGCGACGTCTCGTGGGTCTGAGGATTGAGAGCTTACTGTCAAACATCTTTTGCGGGGGATCTGTAGGATGATGTGTCAGTGACTGCATGTTTGGCACGGATAGCTTGGGGTTTTGACTCACGGAAAGTGTCGACATCATGAGCTTCTGCTACTACTGGAGTAGATGGCTTTACCTTTCCTTCAGACATTGCTATATTTCTGATATCGTGGTATTGTGAATTGATTGAGATGTGAAGGATGGAGTGAAGGTCGACGCGGCGAGCTTGGGATTTACGAGCTTGGGATTTACTTAACCTTAGTGTCACCGCAATGCGGGGTTGTGGAAGTATAGTGTCTCTCTCTCCTTTCTTTGTGCGCCAATAATCGGTGACGAAATTCAAATAGGTGGTGATCAGTCGGAATGCGTAAGGCTTAATGCTTGAGGAGAGTGAATAAGAAGAAGATTCAATGCAGGCAGATTACAATCATGAAGAAGGAGTATAAAGAAGATGATGTAAATGAAAATGGAAGAGAATGGGAAAGGAATCAGCTGGGTCTTTAGCTGTAGTAGAATTCGGAGCAATGGACTTTGTGTCGCTACAACATGCAACACCCAAGGTAGTTGGTGGTGATTTACCCCGGTTAATGAATTTGTGTCCTGGTATACTGTTCCCTTTTCCCTTTTCCCTTCCTTTTAATTGGTTTCTTCATGCCCTCCCTATATTACGATATATCATATGCCTAGGTAATCTCTATTATTTCTTGACATGTTACAACTCCTTTCCACCGAGTCGCTAGCCTACTATGTGCGAAGCGAATACACTCCGGCGGCTCCAAATACCAACTTCGAACTAATTCCAATAGCATTTTTCGGGATTCCCTCCCCGTGTTGCCGCAATTCCCAACGGAAAGGAAATTCCACTTATCACCCACCAGCTTAGTAAAGGAGAGAATCTCAGCGGTCTCCGAATGGAAGCTCTCAAGCTTGGTAGTGGGGTTGAAAAAGTGGAACAATATTGAGAAAGATGTTCCCCTCGGTCCCTCCAGATCTCAAGGGGGTGGTCTGAACTCCATGAGTTGCGATGCCGGCGTCGGCTTCGGTTGAGTAGCACAATTAGACAGTAAAGTATGTATGTACATATGTTCTATGAGTTCTCACAACCGAAGTTATCCAGTCTATTACCTAGGTAGTCAAAAAAGTCACTTCGGACAAACTGAAGTCTGCTGCTCATTAAAATGACTGGCAACTGCTTCTACAACAGAAATCATACAGTACTGTATATCATACATATACAAACAGTCCCCTTCTATTGACTTCAAAGTTCAACCACGCAACGCCAAGACATGTATTCCGACAGGGGTTGAGAAGGTCAGCATTCTGATTCGAGTCCAAGGATACAGCCATGTAGGTCCTCACTTACTGTACTATTAGACGCTTTCTGCATAGTGCCCGTCCACTGTAGCATTTGGATATATGCTGTATCACGAATTACCAAACTCTTGGTACCCAATTCAACCAATCTGACCAAGATGCCTGTTCCAGAACCAACGGCTCGAGTATCCCATCAAGAACCGCGATATATGATCCCTTGCGGTGGGTGATACACGACAGCTTCTCTTCTCTATTCAGAATCAACTTGCTTGATCAAGTATGGTCTTTTCGAATCCCACTCTACTATCCTGCGATTCATCAAGGTTATAATTATAGTACCGTGTCAATGAAATAGCTTGCATGCTATCTCGCCAATGCCGTAAATCACGACGGCAACCACGCCGTGATCAACGGATCGACTAGTTCCACGGAGACTAAAATCCATTTTGCCAAGACAATCTTACGTTACATACCCCAAGGAACCCAAGAGTTTCCACAGAATATTGAATCGATTTCAGTCACTTTTCTTACATTGGACGGACGGAGGACCGTATATCTCCTTCACCAGTTACACAACATGGGGGCCTGACCCCTCATTTCCTCGTCTATCCTAGGGCCATACCACGTGGATAACTAAGAAATTCGTCCATGTCCATATACTAACTACTAGGTATGTCTGCGCATCCTTCGGCTTGAGCGAGACCTTTGTTCACCTCTCCAGGGCTGTTCTATCGTCATTGCCATCTAGCTATGGGATCGCATTCTCGCATTTTCGCCACTATCCGAACACTATTCTCCTGTAGGAAACGGAGTCAGAGGTCCGCTAATGGAGACTCGGAGAGGATACCTGGTCGATTTCATACAGTGGTGAATAACAGGTCGATAATTGGTACACCATGTAAACACATATATAAAATAAACCATTGATTCTCATTCCATCTAATTTCAACCAAACACCATAGAATTTGAAGCGAAATCCCCATAATGCTAATAAACACCGTTTCCCTTCCACTCCCTCCTCTTTCTTTCACACCATTCCCTCTCTATCAACCACCAATCTCATTCCCCCCTGCATAACCCATTTTTCTCCTTGCGTCCTCCGTCTCCTCCTTATTTTCTCCGCCCCCAACTCCCATACTATTCCCCACCGTCTCCCCTCCAAACCCATGCTCACTAATCGCCTCTCCATACCTGATATTCTCCGCCGTTCGCTCGCCACGCGCTTTGTGTTCTGCGGCTTTTTGGAGCGTGGCTTCGGAGGGTCCTGTCGAGTCTATTCCTCAGGGTTAGATACTATTTGGAAGATGGAAGATAGGCGTGGCCACAAGGAAGAGAATTGGTGGATATGAGAATTTGAAAAGATGGAAGATGAAGATGAAAATGAAAATGAAATAATTACCTCCAAAGGTCCCCTGGTCTTTAGCAGGCGACTGCGTAAATATATTTTGGGATTCGTATCTACATCCATTTCATCAGTATCTTATCACTTCACAACATCTCTCAATAGCTCAATTCTCTTTAATAGTCAAGATATGAGGAGGTAGTTAACTTACTGTGTATTCTCTCCTCCCGTCTCCGTATCCATCAACTTTGTGTGCGTAGCTTCCGTCATTTTAATTTGTTTGCTTGCTTGCTTGCTTGCTTGCTTCTGTTGAAGGAGTTCTTATTCTTCGTGTGGTTGAGTATATTCTTGATTCTTTCTCTGAACAAACTGAATTGATTCAAATGAAATATATAGATGTTGTGTTTTCTATTTGCTTGCTTGCTAGCTAGTCGATTAATTGATGCAGATCAATAGTAATGACGTATGCGGGGGTTGAGGCTTGGGTATCGGAGCTCTGGCCTTCACGAAAAGTATAAATCGCGCCCGGTGAGCTCCATCTGCGATCTGGCTTAGGTTTTTTGCAAGGACCCGGTGCGCTTCAGTTGATTTGAGCGGTTCCTGGTGAGCCCCGAGTTTTGCACTTACCGGAAAAGCTAAGGCACTATACCAAAGATCAGATCCTAGAGTACCTAGGCTTGTACAGTGGTAATCCCAATAGACAAATTTCAGATATATAAAGATTGAAGCATGAATTACTATGATTGCTCGAGTCTATGTGCTAAATGCCAATCGAGGAGGGTTCTTTTGGGTATCGTAATAGACTTATTATACAAGAAACAGCTATATATGTTTTATACTTCATTCTCTATCATCGGTCATCTTAACTCTACACCCAACTTCCCAGCCAATTCCTTCTTGACCTGTTCGTGCATTTTATTTGTCTCTTCGTTTGTTAGAGTTCTCAACAGACTCCTATAATTAATCCTATAGCACATGCTCTTGCGGCCAGTTTTCGGATGTGTAAACTCATCTACTTTTTTAACATCCTCCACTCTGTCTCCTCCTATATCCCTAACTATCTCCATGAAATCATTCTCATGGAAATCATGCGCATTGGCCGCATTGCCACCTCCTGCTGAAGAGGATGATCGTAACCAAAAGGAAACATCTTTGTAACATGCGGGATGTTTCGAGAATGGAATATATCTCCTCAGGTTCTCTAGGTTCTCCGAAACTCCTTTGAACTGACTTAGGAACCTTTCATCTTTGGACCAAAACAGTCTGATATCTGGGATTTCAAAAAGTAACATGGCGATTCTTTCCAAACCTATACCGAACGCCCATCCAAGTTGATCTGGCACACCTGCATTCTGCATGATATCCTGTTTAACAACACCACATCCAAGCACTTCTAACCAATCCCCTTGCCAAAAGATTTCCAGCTCCCAGGATGGACTTGTGAACGGGAAATAAGCTTCTATCCATCGTACTTTTAACGGCTCATCGATGAAATCGGGATCCGCTTTTATGGCTGCTTGCTTTGCACGAGAAAATATCTCTACCACCATCAACTCCAGGCTCTTCTTCAGATGTGCCGCAATAGCTTCAGCCTCCGCTTCGGTATGCTCTCCTTGTAATGGATTTCTCTCCGCGTGAAAAGGTGGGTTTGGATCTTCTACTTTCATATTATGCTTCGGAAGGGCATCGATGTCTTTCCAAACAGCGGCTGCGATATCTCCATTGGGAAACTTGGTTCTGTCCCACATCCTTGCCCCTTCCATTTGGTGGAAAATAGGATAATGGCTTCGATCGATTGCATCTCTGCGGTACACGTCTGCACTGATAAGGAAACCTTCACTCTGGTTACTGCGGAATACATCTGCTTGGTGCGCACTTGTATGGGTTCGTAATACCGTCTCCTTGTTGATATAGTATGTATCCGTCTTACTTCGCCCAGGGTGATCGGATGGGAAACCTAAAGAATCAAAGTTTTGATGCGTGGATACGACGGGAAAGAATGTATTATGGTACTTGTAGGTAGGTGAGGGGAATCTTGATTCGATTATCGAGCGAGTTATGGAAATAGGATGATCTAATGTTGTATGTAGACTTCGAGAGAGGGAATCAGTAATCGATTGTGGCACATTATACCATTCATCTTTCTTATATTCTTTGGAGGTAATGGGATCCGAAGCATTCTTAGCCTTAAACGAAAGGTCTATTTGAAATGCATTAGTGGCGCTTCGAAAATTGAGGGGTTGTATGTAAACGAACCTGCCGCTGAAGAATCATATCGACATTGTCCACAGACTCTCCCACTTCTTGCAGCATTATGCCTCAGGCCGATGAAGGTTTTCAAGACCTCATTGCCCCTCGAGAATGAGGTCTTATTTGCTGTAGGAAGTCTCATGGTTTTGAGCCTCGAATGCACCAACTTTTCCGTATGGGAAAATCCATGGATAGCTATGAAATGCTGAACTTCCAGAATATCCCTGACAGATCTAGCAAGAGGCGGCCGCCTGTCCCGACCCGAAGATATGACGAAAGGGCTGAGCCGACCCTTCTTGATCTGGAGAATCTTGGAACTTCAATTCAAATACTTATTACTACCTACCCATGGATCAGATAGGGAGGATACAAATTTTCGGGCGCCCCTCTCTCTCTCTCTCTCTCTTATCTCCTGCATATCAATTTGTACATATAAAATTACAGAATTACAGAATTACAAAATATATCCTCAATTACCATCAACAGTGACGGGTGAAGATCACCAATTACATCAAGTACTAATAATAAGCTATATTCACAAGCCAAAAGAGGAAAAGAAAGAAGAAAAAAAAAAAAAGGACTCCTATCCTAACTTACACACCTAACATTAGCAATCAGCCTTAATCTTCCCCATTTTTCTTTCTGTTCACCTATTTTTGTCTATCCACTTTTCCTTACCATCTCTTTCTTCCGTTGCTTCCTGGGCCAATTGCATATATTTCGTTCATTCTCATCTCTCATTCTTCAATCCCCGTGTGTTCCTCTGCGGAATCGGAATGAACCTCGAGACGAAAGATCCGGAACAAGTGGAACAATGTCGAGCGGAAAGCAAAGTGTGGGAGAGGTAGTGAAAGCGGAGGTTAGAGTGAATGCTGTAAAGTACCCGTTTTGGTTTGGAGGTAGTGCAAGTTGTTTTGCGGCTTGTGTTACTCATCCATTGGATCTTGGTATGTAAACTCTTTTCTCGGTTTGGAAAGTCGTACTATATGTGCGAATATGTTCTAATTATGATACAGTCAAGGTATAACTCCTATCGCATGAATGCGCAAAAGCCAATTCTTCTCCTGTTGCCAATACTAAACATACTGCCATTATTAGGTTCGATTACAGACTCGATCCGGCAATGCGCCCAATACTATGGTTGGCACATTCGTGCATGTGTTAAAACACAATGGTGTTGTTGGACTTTATTCGGGACTTAGCGCTTCCCTTTTGCGCCAAATAACATATAGTACCACTCGATTTGGCATCTACGAAAAGCTCAAGACGAATCTCACATCAGGAAACAAACCTCCTTCCTTCCCCATTCTTATCGCCATGGCCTCCACTTCAGGTTTCATTGGTGGAATTGTAGGAAACCCAGCCGATGTTTTGAATGTGCGCATGCAGCACGATGCTGCATTACCAGTCGAGCAGAGAAGAAACTATAAAAATGCTGTGGATGGATTAATACGCATGACGAAAGAAGAAGGGTGGAAAAGTTTGTACCGGGGAGTGTGGCCGAACAGTATGCGAGCTGTCTTAATGACTGCTTCGCAATTGGCCTCTTACGACAGCTTCAAACAGCTACTCATTCGGCATACACCAATGGAAGATGGGCTCTCGACACATTTTACTGCTTCGTTAACGGCAGGCTTCGTGGCTACCACCGTCTGCAGCCCAGTAGATGTTATCAAGACAAGAATTATGAGTAGTCATGAAAGTAAGGGGTTAGCAAGACTCTTGACGGACGTATACAAGGTAGAAGGTGTTGGATGGATGTTCAGAGGTTGGGTGCCGAGTTTTATTCGTTTGGGTGAGTTCTAGTTGCTACTCTCTGCCAAAACTTTGTCTCAAACATGGAAAAAGACATCAGGAACAGGAAAGAGGTGTGGGCGCTAATCAAGAAATTGTAGGACCACAAACCATCGCAACCTTTCTCTTCCTCGAACAACATAAGAAAATATATCGATCTCTAAAAGGAATCGCAGAGCCTGAAGCCGCGATTGTCTAAATGAACCTTTCCCAGGAGGTTCTTCCTGGAAGAACAACCACAAATTTGCCTAGTCCAATGTTGGACGTTGACTTGTGTAGCAGCGGTAATTGAGGGACTCTTCTCAAGGTCTTGAGTATGGGCCTAGGTATCTCACTGAACCGCCCTTGAAAAAGTGGCTGAAGAATCAACCTAATCCTCACAATCTGACATCACGAAGTCCCTAGATAGACAAAGTTCTCTTCTTTTCTCAGCTCCTTTATACATATCCACCGAACCTACATACCTTCCTCAGTACATATAACCACCTAGAAATAGACACTCACGGACAACCTTTTCGGCGTTGGTGGATAGCGATTTGCGCGCACATAGACTGCTTTATAGATCGGGTTGGATAAAATAGACTCATGGCTTCTCATAGACTAGATTCTAGATTTAATGCACACGTGCATACTTAATGAATGACGTCCAAACTTTTCCTCCTGTTCTGCTTTCGGTCTATTGAAGATGTGGACATTTATACGTGTAAATTTATTGGAGAGATGTATATTTGAAGAGAGGGGGAAGAGATTGAAGTTGCACTGTGTTAGGGATGGTGAATTGCTTAACCCCCACTGCTTGATCTGCACACGTTATATCAGAACCATCCATATTAAGGGACTTTCCTCCGTATTCTCAATAAGGACGATTTTCAATGTAGAGACGAGCATTTTTGATCACTACAGAACTTCAACTAGGCATTCCCTACTCAGCCTTCTTAAAGGCAGAAAAACCAACAGAATCCAAAGTGAAAGGGGAGCCAGAAATCTCGCCGATGAACGTGGCGGCAGGGAAGCAGGGAACTCAGCATGATAAATGCTTTGAGTATCTCGTCAGTGAATAAAATGAAATACCGGTAGCGTGCCACAGACACGGTTCAAATGAATGAACGGGTGATGGGGATCGCGGAATTAGAAGCTACTAAATTAGGCGCATTAGTGGCTGGTTTGGTTGATATTTGACACGTCGGGAGACACTATGGCTGTTCAAGATCTTGGGAGTTGTGATGTGGGAGTAAAGATTAGCGGAGGGGAATTGGAATTTGTTAGGAGTTGAGCTCTTTTCGGAAAGAGTATTGGGTAGGGGTATCGGTGCTTTGTAGAGCCTTTGCTGGAGATATTTGGGTGCGGGTGAGATGGATGTGGTTTGGCGTTTCGAATTGTAGTGGATGGTTCGTTTATCTGAGGTAGAGAAGAACGGTAGGATGGCTGGGTGAAGACGGGTAGGAATAACAGTGGAAGAAAGGGCTCAGTGTGAGAGGAGCGATAAGAAATAATGATTATACGGATGGAGAAGTTTGTTTTTAGCATATTGGGGAGGGAATACTGTCGCCTCCTTGATTGACATGTGGAAGTTCTCTAGGAGATAGGAATTCTGATGAAAGACCCTTGGCCAGATCCCAATGTTTGAAGGCTTTTGACACTTGTCAAGAGGCGAAAGCGTTGTTTATGGCGTTATTCATCATATCGAATGTAATATTTCATGTGGAACCTCTGGCGTCTATATTAGTGGTGTCTATGAGGTATTCCCTGATCGATATTGTACAATTGGTCGTTCATCAAGTAAATCTTTCCATTAGACCTATTTTGGTCTCACTCCTGTGAGCCAATGTTGCCTTTGAATTTGCGGCCAAACGCTGAGAAATATAAGACCGTTCATAACAGCAGCTCCGCGATCTCGTGATCTGTCCAACTGTTTTCCCAGCTGGATTCCCCAGCCACCATCATGTCTCATATTACGTGCGAGAAGCCCATCTTGGAAGACAAGATACGGGCTCGCATTGATATCGAGATTTCCTATATTACAGCCGAAGTACCACTTGAGATTCCCATGCATACAATTCAATTCTTTTGTCCTGAATCGAATAAGGTCAGTTTTGTATACTAATAATAGCTTCGATTGATACGGTGCAAATATCTTTAGTCGAAAATCACACTCGCAGTAGCCTCACCCTTCGAAGTTGAGCCTGAACTTGTTTCAGCATCAGCCAGATCACGCTTTTTGGCTAGTTTCTTAAGTTGAGTCAGGCGATATTCCGCAGCTTCCTTTTCTTGGGCTGGGGTTTCTGGTCGACCAGACAAGCGCTGAAGAAAGTACAGACGTGTTGAGGGGATGGACTAGATGTATTAAGAACTAGAGAGAACCGACTGGGGTTGGAGTACGTACATCGTTGCGAGCTGCTGCGTGCATCATCAATAATTCTGGGTTATCGAGTACGGCTACGGCTTCTCTTCGTATTTGTACACCAATATACGATTCGTTCCCGAACCTGAAATGCAGGTTTCATGTTAGGACTATTCAACTTATCATTCACGTTCCACCTAGTATCCGTGTCTCTTATACCCAAACTTTCTTTTCCCCCGATCAAGCAGAACCATCAAGTAACGCTCCCAAAAATAGTAAGAATATACGATTCACATACAAATCATAACTTGCTCCTGTCAGATCCTCATCTGAAGATTCATCATCATAGTTGTCATCATCGGGTTCTTTATTCCTAGCTTGCTGATCTTGTTTTAGAAGTGTGTAACTGGAGGATTTGGATTTCGAATTAGAAGCGCGAGTGTTCTTATTTGCGCTACTAGGCCTCGAGGTAGATGTGGAGCGGGAGGGAGTGTTGGCGGAGATGCTAAATGGGGAGTCCATGGCGGGCACGCGGTGTAGGTTAATAGAACAACGATATGGACCGGGGTTATTTGAATATGGTAGCAGTTGTGAATGAATGCTGAAGGTGAAAGGTATTACTTATAATCGTATATTATTTTCCTTGAAAGTTCCTGGATTGATGATGATTTGGAAAGGAAGAGGTGGGGTGATATCGACAGGGTGTGCCAGGACTATGCGCTACACTATGGTGGGTAAAGCGCTGAGATTACTAAGCTTGTATTGTCACACTAGCGCTTTAATGTTGACCGTAATCAGACGACATCCCTTTGTGCAACGGTAATGTTCGATGACAGCTTTGACAGCGATGTCTTCAAAATTCACATGACGATGATGTAGTTGGTGGAGATGAAAGACAGCTTTCAAAGGAAGCAAAAGTATGATGATATTCGTGCAAGTCAAATCGGTATTGAACTTTCCAGAAATGTTGGCGAACCGGGATGAACTACAGCAGATGAAGGAGTGGTATCTACTTCACCAAAACTTTGCTCCAACATCTTTGGTTTGTACTTGTAATTTGCAAATGCGTTCGGTTGAAATGTTCCCGTTAGCTGCTGCTCAGTCTTCTGCCTTCTTTCGTTCCTTTTACATCTGCTCCTGGCCAGGAAGTCATTGAGAAACCCACAAAGCTTATGCCTCAGCAGTAGTAAATCGATGCTTTGTGGCGATCTTCCCTTTTCCGTATTCCATGCTCCTATTATAGTAGTCCTATGCGTGAGATTTGGCATTCATTTTCATCACCACTTATTGCTTTTGCAGCGAAGAGCACCGAGTGGTTATTTCAACCTCATGGGATCGCGAGGTCACCCTCACAAAATTATCGGTACCTGACCTTACCAGTAGAGTGTATGGTGCTGATAAAGCTTGAAATTAGCACATGGCAACGACCGGGCCTGAATCCCTTGTTTTCCTTCGAAACCCGCAAGTATTCAATACACGAGCCGTAGACGGATTTTCAATACAAGTTGTGATGACTGTCAGAGTTGGTGATCATTGAACACTTGGATGCTTTATGCGCTTCTACACGTCATAAAGGTTACCGCAACGAATCTGGTAATATGTAGAGATAATATACCTAGTTGTGATGAAGTTTGACCTGTCATAATCATTCTCGTCGTATATTTTGAATTGCTCTTGCGCCCTTCTTCATGCCGGGAGTGTTGCTTTTCTCGAGAACCTCACCCGCAATGTTGGAAGTGAGGTTAAACCCTACGCTTGCTTTTCAATACCACATGTTATACATAGTAAGATAAAGCATATGAGGAATTGCACTCACCACCTCAAAATTCTTATTCAATTGTAGGTTAAAGCCTGAAGAGCTTCAAAAAGAAATCATCACTTTCAGGCTAGAATTATGATGTCAAGGCACTTGCCTCAACATGTCGATAAAGATTCACCTTTTGCTCACCAATTATGGTTAAGTGTTTGTGTAGTTCCCAATTAGGTATCGGGCCACTTGCTCGAAGCGAAAATATTGACAATAGCCTATTGGCAGCAGGTTTTGGTTCTCACTTGAGATATATTCTTTTTACCCTAACATTCGCAGAATCATTGACAAGATGAATCAATCACCCAAAGATAACAGATGCAAAGGGAGTGACTCAAAGTGTAAGCTCTTTTTGCACATACTCTTATATAAATACTAACACTGTACAATAATAGCAGGCCTTTTGGACAACTCAGTAACTCAAATCCATGAGAACCAAGAAAGATTGTTGGCTTGTGAGTGAACTCTGTATGCAGACTATGCCTCACAAAAAATCCTAATATTTGTCCAATTAACAGCAAACAATTTGGATGGCAGATGTCTCGGCACGCTAAAGATAGATTTGGCTGCTGGTATGTTTTGACCTTGTCCTCAAAGTCCCTGGGATAAGACCAAAATTTTAATTATCTCTTTGCTGACAAAAATCAGGATTGTCTGACATTCGAATCAAAGTTGAAGAGGAGCATAAAGGTACGTTTCAAGTCACAGAGAATGAAAATTCCTCGTAATTAATCTGATACACAGATTTTCTTGAATTGGTCGCACAGGGGAAAATCTACAAAATGCAGCCAAGTCAAGAATTCGCATACAATATGATGCGTGGAAAGGGTGTCGGCACACGACCTGTATTTCCGCCCCCACGAGATGCCCCTGGAGATTTTGAGGATTACAGACCTACTGCAGATGTTGAAGAGTAATAAGTCGTTCGCTCGATCATTTGTCAACAATCCTGACGTGTATCTTCTAGTAATCTACAATCTGGCTACAAGTATTATAAGATTCGACCAGACTCTGATTTCAAAGACCCTGCAGCTCCCGAAGACCTTGCGCAAGGCATCAATCGACTAGCACTTAGGGAGCCTTCAAGATGCGAGATTGTTCTTGATTTGAAAGGTGACGAAGGCGAAACCACCAACCACTACAAGGGTCAAGAGGTCTGGGGAAATTTTGGTTACATCAAAGTCAATGGAGTGTGGGTAGATCCCGATAGCGAGAAGGACTTGTCTCATGCATTTAAGGGATATCCGGTTCTATCACCAGAGGAACTCCAAGGTGCTAGAGCCAAGGATGCGCGAATCATGAGTCCAGCTGAGGCTGAGAAATTTTATGATTTCTTCAACGAATACGTCTCCGACGAGGAAGGAGATCCTCGAGATAATCGTATGTCCCCGGAAGAGTTTGCAAAGATGGTTCGTGGCACAGCCAGTGAGGGAAAAGGTGATACGTGGGCTAGAGCAATTGTCGCTCCACAAGTAAGAATCTCTTAACAATAAAAAAGTCAGTAACTGATATTGTCCGAATCAGGAAAAATTTACAGATAGACCACGCGTGCCACGTAAACCTAAAACACAACATGGAAATGATATGTTGCCACCGCAAATTGACAGAGATACTGGCAGTTATTACTCCGGTTTTGGTGGTGATAATTCTGATACGGCCAGCCTTCTCATCTCGGCAGCTGGTTAGTATCCGCAAATTCCTGTGATCATTGGCAACATCTGACTAACACGATGCTTCGCAGGTGTTGACATCCTTCAAAGACCCGAACACTTCAATCGCATGGACCCCCAAACTGACATGAAAATTCTTGCTGAGGCATATGGCAGCCCCAATGCTTTCAAAGATGACGGTGGATGGTCTGATACAACAACACTTCCTGTTTTCAATACAGTGAGTTTGATTCGTCTTCATCTTTCTGCGCCTTCTAGGAACTGACAAGTGGACAGAAATCAGCTGCCAAAGCTATCACCTGGGATATTCCTGGTTTGACTGATGAGCAACGCGAACGAGGCTTGGCTGATATGACATTAAGGGGAAAAGCACATTTCCAACACAGTCAAGTGATGGCAAGAAACAGAGACGAGCTTAAATCAGAGAAGATGATTGCTTTCAGCGGTCTGGCAGGTTGTATGAGGGAGCACCACTTCATCAAGCGATTCCTGGACAACAATCCTTCATTTGCCAATGAAGAAACCCGCAGATTGGTCGATTCCATTTGTTTGGAGACACCATTCAGACGCATTGAACGCACCATGATCAGCAACGATGATTCTGCTCCCAAGACGACCGTTGATCCATATATCGGACTCAGTCGCGAAGACCGTACCTATATGCGTTTGATCAATGATATCTATCAAGACACTCATAACCTTACTCTTCATCTTCAAAATCAAGTCATGGTCTGGGGTGCTACCAAAGCCGAGATTGAGATCAAGATTGGCGAATATTATTTCTTACGCGAGCGAATCATGGCAGCCTCTGGTATGAATAACGAGTTCATTGAAAGTCTCATTCCTGTCAGTGCTCCTAGAACCCCTCGAGTCAACTTTTAGTGGGGTTCTGGCTCATTCATATCTTGGTTGCTCATCATGCTCTGTCACTACCATCCGATTTCGCTATTACGAGCTGTACCTCTCGCTTTTGAAGATATATGTGCCCAGTCTTGTGAATCAATATCTCGATCAACAGCTGCTTCTTTATTACGACATACAAATAACCACAATATTTGCGTCTTCAAAAATTGCTTTTTACTTTTACTTTAGCAGAACGACTTCCATGCATCTATCGCTCTTTAGGAATGCTTGCGATGATTTTGCTTTATGATCTAGCTACAACAAACCCGCTTTATGATCATTCTTCGATGCGCAAATACGGACTGTTCGCTACTTCTACTTCTAGAGATTTCCACTTTTGAGTCTTTCCAGCAAGTATTTGGGCAGGCATTGGCGCCTCTAATCTCAATCTATGATCCTGCACTATTGGAGTATCAGAAGATCTACAAGATGACGCATCATGGACCCAATTCACATCGCCATTGCTCTCGCTCGTCCATTCGACTACAATACCCAGAATTTTACATGCCGGCCTCTTATTTTAATACGTTTTCTTTCTAATTTTGTTCCATTTTCCATAACTTTCATTTGTTCTTCAATTATGAACTTCTCCTTTCTTATTTCTTGTTCTAAGAATGGGATATTCGGATGCAGTATTAATATTTGCTGATGAATTTCGATAACGATGGAAACCATACCACGCAATGCCCTTCATAAGTTTCATACTTTGAATAGTGTATATGCCGACTGAGGACATCAATTACAGTTTCATGATGACAGGATGGGTAGACGGATGAATATCAGGGGGTCTCTCTTCGTTGGGCATACTCAGATAGTTTTATTACGATAGGATACCTAGTAGCTTAATTGAAAGTCCCCCCCCTTCGTGCACTGTTGTTGCCAGATAGATATGGGTGCCATACTACTGGATATATTTTTCAACATTCTTCTCAATATTACAATAACATGAGATGATTTGATTGGTATTTATTAGATACAAAAACTAAGGTTGAAACATGCTTAGAATACAAAGATGAAAAGATCAGAAGAGATTCTAAGTTACTAAGTTTGAGTCAACTTGAATACCTCGCCGCCGTTGACAGAAAAGCTCGAGCCGTGCACCACCTTCCCATTCAGCACCCATGTTGCGTTCGCGTTTTGACAGCTCGAAAGCACAGGAATATTCACGGTTCCGTTTGTTCCGTTGGGACTAGTGACATTCATACTGAATTTCCCCTCTGCACCCACTGCCCAAGATACTGCTAAGTCTCCATGTGGTGTGGGGTGTGTACCATTGGCCCAACTGAGCCCGAGAGTTTGTGGCAAAACTTTCCACTGCGCAAATCCAGGTGTAACGGTCTGAATTCCAAGGACATTTCTGCTCAGTTCACTCGTTGGAGCGGAAGACCAAGCATGGCACAGAGATGTAATCGCTCCCAGACCGGGCTCCCCAGTGGTAGTTAGAGTCTCCCAGAAGCAGCCGGTGTAGTTAGCATTGGATGTGCTGGCCATAGATCCCCAAATTGTGAACAGGAGATGTTTGACGCTCTCCTCATCGTTGGCAGCGAATGCGGCGCGCAGATGATATCCTGACGAATAGGGACTAATATTTTGCTGGAAGCCATGTGCGAGACTGCCATTGGAAAATGCTAAGGCACCTGCAGGTAAGAACAGTTCCTTTGACATGGTTGATAGGATGGTGGAAGAAGTGATGTTGCCCTGAGGCACATTTGCTAAGATTGCAAAGGCGTTTGCATCCTGCGCAAGCGTGTCTTGAACGGAATCTGAAAGTTGATACGCGTTCAACGTGGAATTCCATAATTTTGCATTGATTGCAGATTTTAATGCCGCAAGTCGATCTGCATAAGTTTTTGTAGTAATATTTGCGGCATTGAGCAAGGGTAAAACTTCCTGCAGAGCAAATGCATATAAAGCATTGAATTTCGCTACCGCACCAGATTGTGCGGGATCGTAATAGTTCCAATCTCCGCCGAGCATTGTAGATACACTGAATAAGCCTGATGAATCAAGTTGCGTATCTGACCAATCCAGCATTCTGACTATTCTTGGCGCCCAGCGCTTCGCGAAATCCACATCGCCAGTCATAAGATGGAACTCCGCCATGGCAGTGAGCAGATTGAATGAGTAGCCGATAAGACCTGTCTGGTTGAAAGGAATTATGGAAGTGCGAGAAGATTGCTGTATTTTCACCATCGGAACAAAGAAGCCAGGAAGTAGTTCAGAGGCACCTAGTAGATTCAAAGTTCCGTTGATGAAGTCAATTTCATTAGTTGACGCAAACATTGGTCCAGCAGTAATATCCACATCTCCTGTGTCTGATTAGCACCAATCTAAACATATGGAAATTGATTTCTTACCAGCGTACGAAATACGATCCCGCCGTGCGCCATCAACACTAACAGATTCCGGGTTTGTTCCCGAAAGGAAGTCTTTTAGTACAGACGATTGTGTGAGACTAGCATTGTATATAAGTTGTCCCTGAAGACTCTGCAATGTCGCATTTTGGAAATATGCTGATTGCCCAAACGATGCCCCTAATCCGAAAGACCCAGCAAATGCTGAAGTCTGTGTAAAATTCATTAATGAGTAATCATTAATGCTAACTTCGATCTGCGTCATATTGACGAATGTCGAGACTTTGTGCCACTCATCAAAGGCAAAATTTGGGTACAGAGTAGCTGAAGCTAAGGCAGGTGAGTCTCTTTCAGTGCTTCCAAGGTGCGCCGAAATTGAAGAATTTGCCAAATTTACGAATATATAGATGCCCGTGCCCAGCGTATCGCTGAGTACTGTGTAGCCAAATCCTCCCTTTGTTGGCATAACTGAGAAATCGAGCTGATACTCCATCAGTAACGATGAAGTATCACTGTAATAGGGCTGTGGTGATTGATTTTCAGCAAAAAGCCCCTGATCTGAGACCAGATAATAGTCAGGGATAGTTTCTGCTGGAATCCCTGTTAACTGTAAAGTTCGCGCCCCTGTCTGCCATATTTGATTCAATCTATCGTCTGAACACTTGAAAGATCCAGGCAACTGGTCTATTGGGGTGGTAGATGTCATTGAGATAATGCCAACATTTTCAAGAACAAGTTCGCCAGCTGTGGAAAGATTAAGCTTCTGATAGCGTTGACCTCCTTGAATTAAACGGTTGGTAAATGAAGTATCTTTTGTGATATTGTACCGATTTACTCTATATGTGTCGAGTGATGCTGCCGAAGGCAGAGGTCCATCGCCCTAAAGGAGTTAAATGAGCACATTAATCAACAAGATGAAAAGTAGTAAAAAATCTGCAAAATTAGGCATCAAGATCAACGTACCATGTAGTCATCCAGCAATTTTCGACTCTCGCTGTAGGTCATCTCAAAGATAGATGTATTACCAGAATGTGAAACGACTTGAAAGGTTGGAAGGCCTCCAACGTTTGTGCCATGGTCGATAATTACAATGCCAGGGGTTATGCCATCAGATTGAATTGTAATTTTGTTTTCACAAAAACTTCCTGCTCTTCTTGTGGGTGTGTTGTTCCTTGCACCAAGCTGTCGTGGAGTGAGTGTAGCTGCTGCAACTTGGGCTTGACAGGTCGATGAAGAACCAATGGCAGCAACAAGCCATCCGCTTCCTAGAAGGATGATCGTCGGCACAAGACCTGTGGCTGCGAACATGGTTTAAATGCAACCTTAGAGATGTGTTCCGTGAAAATAATTGAAGAATAGACTTCTAAAGATTAGAGAAGGTTGAAAGGAAGATTCTGGATTATATAGGTTTGACCGATGAGCAACAAACTTACCTTGCATTTAATTTACATTCTAATCTGGAAAGGGCATATGATGAATGAAGACTCAGCCACTCACTAGAGGTAAAATAGGCCTGCTAGCCCCCCTCTTGGCCACAATACACCACCCCACTGAAAACCTCCTATTTCCAAAGGGAGTAGGTCCACTTGAATAGTCCTCGTTACATCTATATAGTATGTGCATAAGTTAATGGGTTTATACTATAAGCAATAGTAATCAATTGAAATAAAGTCTTATTACATCATGGCTGATTTTTGGATTAGTCGTATTTTAGTGAAAAACTCAAGGATAAGAACAGATGATATGGATATGTCATAAAGTTAAAGCACGCTAAGAGGGTACTGCCGGTATCCAGGTCATTCATCGTACTCGCTTAAGATCTACCGTTAGTCTCATCACCGTACTCGCTTAAGATCTACCGCCCAGTCTGATCGTCGTACTTGCTCGGATTATCCCGGGATCGGACAATTTAGCGGCAAGACACCTTGGCAATTAATCTGAGGGATCCAAGCTAATCTGTCAAGTGGCATCTATAAGCCGTCACACCCCAATTTTGCAGCAAAGACCTTCCAACCGTCAGGTACTCGAAATCTCCTTCAAAACTTCACATTTCATTGCAATTCCAAAGCAGCAACAGTACCACACTTAATGTCTTGCAATATGAGTGACAAACTCGAAACTCGGGAACGTGATTTCGAGATTCAGGAGTTACCTGAAGATGACCATATCAACTGGGATCAGCCCCCGCCTTATGACGCGGTTCTGCATGGAAGCTCAGGAGATATTTCAGCGACGATTACAGGTACTTTCCATCACGGGTATAACTGTTCCCTCTAACCAACTGGACGACAGATGACGGTCGGCTTGATGTTTGCGTAAAGACGAAAGCAGCAAGCTCAGATCTACTTCCACCAATACTTCCGGATAACAGCACCCCCCATGCGGCATTCGTGTCGACATATTCTGCCCACCCTCCGCTTAACATCGTCATCCAGATCGTTGGTAGTAGAGGTATGCTGGTGGGAGCACAGAGGCAAGCAGTGTGTTGGTTACATGCTTACTCTATACAGGCGATGTACAACCTTTCATTGCGTTAGGACAAGAGCTCAAGGCTAGTGGCCACCGCATTCGCATAGCAACACATGCAAACTTCAAAGACTTCGTCGAATCGTCGAAACTGGAATTCTTCCCTATCGGCGGCGATCCCGCTGGTCTTATGGCCGTATGTTCCTCCATTCCTTCCTGTGACTTGAGGTAACTCACATCCGTAGTACATGGTTAAAAATCCGAGTATCATACCTAATTTCGATACGCTACGATCAGGAGACATTGGACGCAAGCGCAAGATGATCTACACAATGCTCAACGGTTGCTGGGAGTCATGCATCATGCCAGATCCCACAACAGGCATACCTTTCGTCGCTGACGCGATTATTGCGAACCCACCAAGCTTTGCGCACATTCACTGCGCCCAAGCACTCAGTATACCATTGCACCTTATGTTTACTATGCCATGGAGTCCGACACGAGCATTCCCACACCCCTTAGCGAACATACAGAATGGAGATGCAGATCCAAGGACGGCCAACTATCTGTCGTATGGTCTAGTCGACATGATGACTTGGCAAGGGTGAGTGTGTCTCAAGGAAATCAAATGGATTTACTAATTGCCATTGCAGCTTGTCTGATGTGATCAACCTGTGGAGAAAGAAGGCACTGAATCTGGAGGCCGTTCCTGCTATGGCTGGTATGGGGCTTGCGGAGGCACTCAAAATCCCATTTACATATTGCTGGTCTCCAGCGCTGATACCGAAGCCTATGGACTGGCCATCATACATTGGTAAGCTACCAAGGTTGGTCTGGAGCAACAGCTAAATCAATTGGCAGATGTGTGCGGCTTCTTCTTCCGCGAGGAGACTCCATATACACCAGATAGAGAGTTGGCAGAGTTTCTGAAATCAGGCCCAATGCCAATTTATATTGGCTTCGGAAGCATTGTTATGGAAGATGCTGCGAAGATGACTGAGATAATACTCGAGGCCACCAGAGCGTGTGGCGTGAGGGCTATTGTCTCTAAGGGCTGGAGTAAGCTCGGAACGAATCGCTCAGACCCTAATGTTCTTTTTGTTGGTGACTGCCCGCATGGTAAGAGAATTTCAGCACTGGCCTGTAAGTGTTCGCTAACTATGTTACAGAATGGCTTTTCAAGAACGTCTCACTCGTCATCCACCATGGTGGAGCAGGAACTACGGCATGTGGGCTATTGAACGGTCGTCCGACCTCGATCATACCCTTCTTCGGCGAGTTCGTGATTTCCTCTAGCTCTTGGAGCATATTTGGGGTCTTCTGATTACTGACAGTTTCAGTCAACCTTTCTGGGCAAATATGGTAGCCGCCGCTGGCGCCGGTCCACGGCCCATACACTTTAAAGCTCTCGACAGTGCAAAACTAACTGCCGCCATTCGCATCTGCCAAGCGCCCGAGACTGTCAGAGCAGCCGCCTTGATTGCTGCTCGAATGAAAGATGAACGCGGGGTCAAAGAGGCTGCCAATTCGTTCCATCGCAAGCTACCGCTTGATGCTATGAGATGCGATTTATTAGGAAGTCAAAATGCTGTATGGCTCTGGAGCAGGAAGGCTCACAAAGTCAAGTTGTCCGATAGAGCTGCATATATATTACTGAAAAACAAGAAGATCGTTGCAAAGGATCTTACAGTGTAAGTATCAAAGTAAAAAGTGATAAATCCAGTTTGCAATTACTGATCCACAGAAGGTTTAAGTCGCAGCCTTTCGTAATTGAAAACCCTCGCTGGGACCCTCTTACCGCCACCTCCTCTGCGCTACTTGGCACTATTGTCGATTTCTCAACTGCTCTATGGAACACCGTCGCTGACCCATATAAAGCCTATAACGTGGCACCGCATAGCAGAGCAGATAAGATCAGCTCTACTAGCGGGGCTATTGGTAATAGTATGGTGGCGCTAGGGGGTAGTTTAACCAAAGCAACATTGGTTTCCATTCCAATGGCTTTGGCAGATGGATTTCATGCTGCGCCAACCTTATATGGCGAGAAGGTGCGAGACTATGGACCTTTGACAGATTGGAAGAGTGGGGGCGTTATCGCAGGAAAGGTACAATCACCCCATTGCCTCTTTCATGCCTTGATATGTGACTAATCATCTCATAGAGCTTCGGGTACGGGTTCTATGATGGGATAACTGGCATAGTCACGCAACCAATGCAAGGAGCTAAGAAGGACGGCGCCGTTGGATTTGCAAAAGGTCTTGCTAAGGGGACTGTGGGTCTCATAACTAAACCTGGAGCTGGTACGTATTTCAGATCTCATCTGAAGATCCCCCATCCTCTCTCTTATAATTCCTGATATAACTTCGAGGCAAAACTTTGAGCTGACCTTGGGGGCAGCAATGTTCGGTTTGATGGCCTACCCGGCCATGGGCCTGTACAAGAGCATTAATGAGATGGGGCTTTCAACGGCTCAAAAAAGGGTCTTGAAAGGGAGGCAAATGTTAAGCGCATATATGAATGAAAAGGTGCCCCCGCAGGAGGCTGAGATTGGAGGTGTGCTTAAAGAATTTGAGCTTAAGAAAAGAAATATGCTGTAGATGATCGATTTAAGATTTATTGGTGTTGCTGTCAGTCACGTGTGAGTCATCTAAATCTCGTGATTTGGCTTCTGGGAAGCGCAGGCACGTGCTAGGATCAGTTTGTGTAGGCAGAATGATTCTATTAGTAGCAAAACCAAAGCGGTGTAACACAACTTATTCCATGTGCCTCCCTATTGAAAGAATCAACCCTCGAATCTATATACACACAGTTGAAATGCCATCTCATTTCCTGTTGTTTTACTTGCATGCCACGTTTTCACGACTGACTACCTGCTCAAAACCAGAGAGCTAGAAGATATCAATGATAAAGCATGCCCCGTGAAACAACTCCCGAGGTCGCCTCAGGTCGTTGCTCAGCCCGAACGCTTGTGGCAGGCACTCTAGGATTCTTTTCCTTCTTTACTGTCTTGTAACAGAGCCACGGAGAGCCTTAAACTCAATTTCCATACCGTGGAAAACTGCTCAAAATTGTCAGGCCTGGTGGGCTGAAAAGGCGTCCAGTTCAGCCCACTGAATCACTGATCCATGGATACGTTCGACCGACTCATTGAACCACATTAGTCACCTAACATACGATACATGGAGCTACGGAGTAGAATTGGTGTCTCATCGCCTTTGTTTTATCTAACCCGATATGGTATGGGCTGCTAAGTAACGTATGGATACTCCTGACTCGTATGTATGTTGCTTACTCAGCAGAATCCCTAAAATAACCTCGGGGCCTTTTAGGACTTGCACTGCGCCATAACTTTGCAAGGTCGACTTCCATCCCATTCCTGGCCAAGCTTGCACACAACCCTACATTGGTTCTGAAGACACCTGTCCACTTAACCTATTTTAAGTTGTCACACCCACAACACCAAAGCTAAACGTAGCTTTTACCCCGTACTCGGCTACCTGCTGTAACCTTACTCAAAATGCCGCCGAGGCGACCTCACACAAAGAGTCGATATGGTTGCATACATTGCAAAGCCTCTCACATCAAGGTAAATCTGTGATTTTAGGTCCTTTTTGATAAAATCTTGACAACATCATAGTGCGATCAAGGTCATCCTACGTGTGGGTCATGTAGGAAGAAAGAAAAGAATTGTACTTACGGAGTGCGGCGGAAGGATAAAAGTCAGGCATCTAAGCCTTTCCTCCTTCCACCCACTACCTCGACCGACTCCGAGCAAGAACGCGAAGTCTCTGACATTTCTACAACCTACAGTGTAGCTTCTGACCCGGAATTTACTTTTTCAAGTCAAATTTCTATTCCTCCACATCTCTCACGTGCGGAGACTGGTGCTTCAATCCTTTGGGAAGATCTAGAACTCATGCGTCACTTTGTTACCGAGACTTGCCTGACATTTTCCTGCAAAAATTCATTTCAGAATCTATGGCGAACCACGATCCCAAAAATGGCTTCTGATCACCCGTTCATGATGCACGGTCTTCTGAATATCTCCGCCCTTCATCTCGCGTTTCTCAATCCGGCCAAAAGAGACCTATATCTTGCCCCGGCAATCCGACATCATGACATTTGCCTCTCGCTTTATCGATCTGAATTACATAGCATTACATCAGATAACTGCGCTGCGATGTTCATCTGTTCTATATTGATATATATAGGTGCTCTCGCGTTTCCTATCTGCAGCAACAATCCCTCTCCATCGATGCCCTCTGACTACTCCCACCTTCAACAACAGCAGCAATTGAATAGCCCCATTCAGCTGGCTTCCAGTCTCTTCACTCTTCTCCAAGGTGCCTTCACAGTACTTCAAATCTCCTGGCATTGGATAGAAAATAGTGCCATCTCTGCCCTCCTCAAAAATCGCTTCCAGTTTTGTGAAGTCGAGTCGAGCGCCAAAATTTGCCTACACTCTTCGGATTCGGCCTTTACGCTTCTTTTGGCACGCATCGAATCAATGTCATCGCGGCCAAATTCATTTCCATTAACACCATCCACGCAACAGTCCTCTTCATCTCGGCACACATCTCCTTCTCCGCTCTCCTCTGAAGAATTGAGTGCCTACAACAACGCCATCAGCACCCTACGAGACGTCTTCGTGCTTCTAAACTCAAGTGGGGCCGACAATGGAGTTGTCCTAACATGGCCCTTTTTACTTGATGCAGAAAGGGGCTTTATGACGCTGCTGAAGGAGATGCGACCGCTCGCATTAGTAATTTTGGCACATTATGGAGTGGCACTTCATGCCTCTCAAGATGATTGGTTCATTGGAGAATGGGGACGAAACCTCATTTTTGACGTAAAGAAGACTTTGTCCCTAGCAGGGGACGAAGCTGAGTTGCAGGAATTGATGGCTTGGCCGTTGGAGATTGTAAGGATTCGTGAGGGACCGGACAGGAGTGACGTAAATATATAGAGTTCGAGAGTATTCAAATTCTATCGTATGAGAAAGGATCAGATGGCTGAGGGCTTACTAATACCAATTTCTTGCTGTCAGTGCCTGGTAGTTTCCCTGTACAGGGCGTTTGCCAAGATCAGCATGTTAAAGGTAAATGGTTCACATACTAGCAATTCTACCAGTTTCGCAACTTGCCACCGACTTAAGGTAGAAGCTTGAGAGAGGACAAAAGGGTAAAAGATCATAGTTCTCCGAAAGCTTTAAGCCTGATCGCTGTGATGGAATTGAGTCGACAGTTTCATACAAGAGGCTTGAAAATTGTACATGATTGAGAGCGGTAGGCGCGCACAAAGTTAATTCGAGCTTATAGAAATCGAGGACTTCGGTCGGTTCTAGATTTCAGAACGTGAATTCAAGCGACATAGGAGCCTCAATATCCACATAAAATCTGTGGTCAAAATTTATAATCACAGGTTTTAGCTTTTTGGAATGTTGGGCGACTGTTCCGAGGATGGAACGAAAATGTTTAATTTGTCCACATACTATATGAAAAAAACCCCTAAATTATTTAATGAACGAATCAAATCACAATCAAACTAATGATTAAGATTATGTTCGTGTATACACCGGATTGGTTCCACCATAACTCCGTGCAACACTAATGAATGGATGCAGAAGACAGCTGGAGCTGCTTGTTACACGATAAGCGAGAATGTTGATTCAGCTGCGTTGTCATTGGTCTCAAGAATTACCAGTACGGCACCACAGAAACAGCATTCCTTCTTCACTGCCTCATCACCTTTATCTCAAGTTTCATATAATCAACGAAAGCTTGCAAATTTAATTATATTCAAAGGAAAAGCAATAGACTTGAGTATTTCTTACCAAAATTCCTACCATGCCCCTCAAGATCATCATCGTAGGAGCTGGCATCGGTGGCTTAACTGCGGCAATTGCTTTGAGAGAACAGGGTCATGAAGTTACCGTACATCTGTCCAATCTATTCCTCGCCCCTATTAGCCATGCTTCGTTGCAAGAAGCTAAGCTTGATCACTGGTTTCAAAGCTCACGAGGATATTACAGATTTTCGAACAATCCCAATTTGCGTCGGAATATGGTGCTGCGATTCATATTCAACCGAATGCGAATGGAATATTGAAAAGATTGGGAGTATTTCTGGAGGAAAGCGGTGCAAACGCTTTGAATTGGGTGAGCTTAGAGATTCTTTGCTTTCGACTTCTGTTTGATAATCTTATCATTTTTGAAGACCATGCCTATTTATACTGGTCACTCACTAATATGAATTGTACAATCTAGATGACAGAGTACACATCATCCGGCTCATGGAACCGAACTATGGATCTAATTGAGGAAGACAAGCAATGGCATCATGTATCTCCCCTTAGCTTCCATTCCTTCGAAAATCTAACTGATCCCTCGTTAGCCCTGGTTTCTAGCACACCGCGTGCAACTTCACTCCCATCTTAAATCCAAAGCCCTCACATTGTCTCCCCCACACCCTCCCATTACCCTCCTCACCTCCCACAAAGTAACCACTCTCGATCCCACTACATCCACCGTGTATTTCTCAAACGGTACATCCTGCATCGGCGATTTGATTATTGGTGCAGATGGCGTCCACAGCCTCACTCGTTCCTTTGTCCAAACCCCAGATAGCAAAATCTCCCCCTTTGCGTGTGGAAAAAGCGCTTATCGTTTTCTTCTCTCTCGTTCCTCTGTTCTTTCTAACCCCAAAACCGCAAAATTCATGCAGAAAGATGGGGAACTGATCATGTGGTTTGGGACCGATCGGCGCGTGATAATTTATCCAACTTCTTCTAATTCCTTACTTAATTTCGTTTGTTTACATCCTGATGCATTGTCTGAGAATACGGATAATGGAGAGGGATGGGGAAAGGGAGGTGATAAAGAGAATTTGTTGAAGATTTATGAGGGTTGGGATGAAGATATGTTGGAACTGTTGAGAATGGCCCCTTTGTCTGATGCCTCTGATACAAATGCAACAGGTACCCTCAAAGTCTGGCGTCTTCTTGACATGCATCCACTCCCCACTTTTACAAAAGAAAATCTTGTATTGCTAGGCGACGCAGCACATCCATATCTGCCTCATCAAGGCCAAGGGGCCGGCAGCGCTGTTGAAGATGCTGCTGCTCTAGCAGTGGTTCTCCCGGGCGATGTGAGAAAAGAAGATATTCAAGAACGGTTGAAATTATACGAGGAAATCAGAATGGGTAGAGCTCATCGGATTCAGGAATTTTCGAGGGTTTTAGGGAGAGATCCTGGGGAGGGAGTTGATGTCATTATTGATAGTGCGTCGTTTTTCCCGATAGTTTTTTTACATCATCATTCTTTCTTGGCATATCTTCATCTCTCATACTAATATTTCTGTCCAGTTCGCCAATTCGTGAACCACAACTTGCAGCATGACGAATGGGATAATTCTACCCATGAACTCCGAAAATGGATGTGGAAACGCAATCCTCATCTTTCTACTTACTATTTAAGACCCGCTAGTTTTGGTACGTCTTCACTAATCGAGTTATCACTCTGGTCTCTAGCCTATCTTAATCATATCCCATCTTTTAGGACCCCTCCCCTCTCCTGATCTTCCTCATCAATATACAACCAAACAGACCTCGTCAGGACCTGGAACCCTATCAATTTCAAATGCCCACCTCAATTCCACCCTCACAAAAACCACAGCAACACTAACCTTCACCACCTCACGCACACTCCTCCAAAACTTCTTCCCCATCGATTCCGACAAATTTCGCATTATCCATCCTGGATGTATCTCAACCGCTTCCTGGCGCTGGACTCGTTGGGTATTTAATACCCCAGAAACATCCACAGATGTGAATTTAGATGCCTCTCCAGAGACTTACGAGCAACTATGGTTTTGCATCGAGAATGTGGAGTACACCACAGACGAAGGAAAAACTATGCAAGGAACATTCGTACCGATGGTTTTTGAGACTACTTCTTTGTATAGATCTGCGACGCAAATTGTCAAGAGTGATGATGAGGAAGAACATGATACGGAGATAGCTACACACGAACTCTTCATTTTTAGTCGAGAGACGGGCCAGCGGATTGTGAATTTGCGGCTGGAAAATTTGGTAGCAGTTTCTAGAGAAGAGACGAATGGGGATGGAGATCGAAATAACGATGACACAAAAGACATAAACGCCGAAGAAGAAAAAGGTTTCCTATCATGGCGATACGAGGAAACCCTATCTCCAACCACAAATGTCAAACTTAACCCTACAACTCCAACTCCAAATCCGACTGTCCCCCAGGGAAAAATTCACTACACGCCCGTCCTCGCTCCTCCCTCTTCAGCACACATTTATACCTCCTCATCGACCTCCACACCGCCATTCTCATCGTTCATCGTTAATCACCATGAAGAAGAAAATACCGACAAGATCCCGCGCGGAATTAAAGGTTTCGCGTCGAGTCCGGAATTGGCACCTGCGCGTTTACATGATGAGTATGATGAGTATGATGATGGAGAGAGGGAGGAAGAGAAAGAGAAAGAGAAAGAGAAAGAGACGAGGGAAGTTATAGAGACTATGATTAAGAGATTGGAGGAAGTATCATGTTATGAGGTTTTGGGCGCTAGGATGGAGGTTGTGGAGATGGGGAGTTGAGATAGTAGAGGAGTCTAGAGGAAGTAGAGAGTAGAGAGTAGAGAGTTGGCTGGCTGCGTAATCAGGTAATCAGGTAGGTAGGTATTATCTATCCGTGATGATTATCGATTAATACTCTATCTATATCATTTCAAGCGCGCTGAAATTATGTGGAAGGATAATTTCAAGTCCAATTCAAATCGAAATTTAGGTCCAATTTCAAGTCCAAATTTAAGAGCTAGATGAATATTCCAAGAGAATTTGGTTGCGGTTTTGAAATGGGTTGGGTACCTAAAACCTATGTATATCTGTACACAATGATGTATATAGAATTGTGATAAAATAGAGAGATTTTTGATTTGGTAAGACTTACATTCGGATATATGAATCTTAAAAGACTGACTGATATTTTGTTTCTCACCAATTGTTTTTGTCGGTCACTAACTACATCCGTTATTATCACATTCTTCTCCACATGCTAAGTGTATTATCAATCGATTTATTTATTATTTATTATTTTATACTTTATACTTTATATTTATATGTGCATAATAATCTCTACCCCTGGACCTCGTAACCAATTTCCAAAAAAGAAAAATCCCCATGAAAAGAAAAGAAAAGAAACGTAAGTTTATCCTAATCGAAAGAATCAAATCCTCCAACTCCAAACCCAAGTCCCCTCATCATCATCGTCTCCTCTCAGACCCCTCGTTTCTTCGCGCCCCCTCTCGGAGTCGGCGTACCTCTCCCGGAAGCGCCCCCTCTCGAGCCACCCCTAGCACCTCTCGTACTAGGCGTACTGGGCGTACTCGCCGCAGGTTTCGTAGGCGTCTTCGGCGTGGGCGTCGTTCTTCCTTCTCCTACCGCAGTCGGTTCCATGCCCGCAAACGCCGTAATCACATTCTTAGCCGGTTTCTTCTGCGTCACTTTACTAACCAAGCCTCCGAAATCCATCGTGTGGATCGATTCCTCCAATTCGCCCAGACTAGCTGCTTGAATGAAGAGGACTTTGCCGGTTGTGAAGCCGTCTTCGAGTAGTCTAGTGAGTTGTGTGTCGCGGAACGGGATTCGCGGTTGGTTTGTTCCCATGGATGTGAGCACCGATCTCAGTGCAGAAAGTTCGGCATTGATAGCCTGAGTTTCTGACACGCGATCAGTGACATTTTTCAAGGATTCGGAGCCGGCGAGATCGATGAATGTGATTCCGGAGCGGGTGGTGGTGATTGCGCCCGATTGTTCGGTCTTGGATGCTTTTACCTGGAAGGATAAAAACATGTGGGATCGGGATGAAGTGTCGTTCTTCGCAGTTTGACCTGAGGTACGATTCTTGTTTATTTCTTCGACCATTTCTTGAACGGATTCAAGAGTGTGGAGAGAAGCGGTGTGTACTTGAAGCAACTGATCGCGGATGGGCCACATGCCGCTACAGTCGGTTGATACCTTTAGTTGTTCTCTTGCTGGCTTGAAAAGATCGTAGACCTTTTGTTCGTATACTTCGATGCAACGGCCTTGGACGCTGTAGTCTGATCCGTAGGATTTGGCAAGCTGAGTGAAAATTTGTTCCATTGCCATGTCGAGCATAGCACTCATGGTGTATGTTTTGCCAGAGCCAGTTTGTCCATATGCAAGGATAGTAATATCGTAACCTTGAAGTGCAGCTTCGAGAATTTCGCTCAAGTCACCAAACACAACGGCGTTGTTGGATTCAGGGGCAAAGACACGATCGAATTTGAAGGTTTTGGCAGTGCCATGTCGATCAAGGACTTCGACAGAATCACCACCCATGATAGAGATAGGTTGCTTGCCGAGAGTGCCTTGCGGAGGTCTGATCCGCAACCAAGATCGGAAATTACCCTTGCTTTCGATTAGCTCCAGCTTGAGCTTCCTCACAAGAATTCCCATCTCTTCTAGCTGCTTCTCTGCAGCTTCTTTCTGGGATATCAGACTTTGCTTCATGCAAGCCATTTCGATTCCAAGATCATCTTTCACCTCTGTGAGCTCTGCCATCTCCTTTGCGTGATTTTCAGCCATATGTCTTGCTTTAAGAGTCAATTCTTTGAGTTGCACCTTTGCAGCATGTAACTCTTCCTGAAGTGCTGATACTTTCGAATTCAAAATGGTGATCTCTTCTTTGTCGGCTGCGCTATCCTTGATTCTGATGCTTTGGATGTGGGCTGCATCGATGGAGGGACTTGGAGGCTGTGGCGCTGCTTCTCTGGCTTCCTCTGATTCTCGCAGTTGTCGACTGCTTTCGGTCAATTCTCTGAAAAGTTTTGAGATCATCTCATCTTTGGATATCTTGTCTAGAGAACAGGTTTCATTGCTTGTCTGCAACGCACCAGCCTTGGCTTTAACAGTTGCAAGTTCGCTTTCCAATCGGGCTATTAGCAAATTTTGCTCGTGTACTTTGGCTTGATGTTCTTTGGCTTTGGCAATGTTTTCGTCGACTGCCCTGCTTAGAACTCTATTATCCTCGGTTTGTTTATCGGTATTTTCACCCAAATTTCTGAGGATCTCGTTTTGACTCTCCAGCTTGAAACTCAATTGTTCGATTTCTGGAGCAAGGTCTGCCCGTATTTCAGCCTGGGGTGTCGTCGTTTGTCTTCCTAGTCTCGAGAAGATAGACCGATACTGTTGGGAGTATGACACCGTGGCTCTTCTTTTGACTCTTTGCACTTCGTTCTCGTTGTTTCGCTGCTCTATCCGAGCTATCATCAACGAAGCTCTCATCTGCTCACCACTCTGCTTGCCCGCACTTCCATGGGGGTTGAGCTTCGCAGCTTCGGGTTGGGCAACAGGAACTTCGGTTACGTCCTTTTCTTCTTCGTTGGGTGTAGTGGGCTTGCCACTTTTGCCTGCTTCGCGAGCGCGCATGGCTGCAAATTGTTCTCTAAGAGTCTTTTTACCCGACATTTTGAAAATCGTTATGAAGTATCGATCTTTGAGGGATATAGCTGATTTTATTCGATGGTATAGATTTCAAGCATGAAAACCCCACGCATTATAAATGCGCATGGCTTCTTTGTCTTTGCACTGTTGAGAAATAGTTTCAATATCTGATATCGAGATTACCCCTTTGATATTGAGCAGCCGACAAAGGTTGACTTAACTTGGACAAAGCCAGAAGTAGTCTACGAAAACAAAAAAGAACGTCATTCGATCCTCGGCACTGTGACCGCTTTGTCCACTTGTGAACAGGTCCGAGAAAGGAAACAAGTCCTGAGAGAATCTAGGAAATTTTGCAAGCACATGATGAATGTGACCTCCTAGAATGAACGTCAATTATAGATGGAAAGAAGTTAAAAATTACAAGACAGTTTCATAGATGATCAATTTTGACAGAACCGATAAACATTCATTGATTTGATAACCCGTTGATCCATTGATATGGTATTGCGCCTCCGCAGTGTTGTCTTGTCATGATTAGCTGTGAGAGTCAAAATCAGTGTCAGGATTCATCAATCGTTGCGTCAGAATATTTGCATACAGTACCAAGCGCTGACGTCTGATTTTATGAGGCATGTAAATAGTTGAATGAGGAACAGCAGTGATTTTCGGATAATTGGACATTCTTTGGCAGGTAATTTCAACCTCAGCGCTACTGAGCGGTAGCAATATGACCTAAGCTTTCATCTGTTGCTTTCTATCGAACATCGGAGTCAAGATATCGATCTTTCGGGTGTAGCAATGTTTATATGATGATAATGATGTCGTGTCTCGAAATTTCTGCAGGTGATACCAAGTATATGAGGATGTGATGTGAAGATGATGTGAAGTTTTGAGGCTGATTAATCAACACTTCACGTGCACTTCAATGGACGCCATCGCTCTTCACTCGAAGTAGGCATGATATGAAGGAATCTTTATCTTGTTTCTTTGCTTTTCTGTCCATAGTGCGAGTTTCTTATTTTCTCAAGGAGATCGACTCTCTTCTGATATATGGTGACCTTTCAACGACCGAGATATAATGTGTAAAATATGGGTTAACGTCAAAGATGCACGATGAAATTTGAGCTTTGCGTTTGACCAAGTCAAAGAGACCAACATCGTATCTCATCCAGTGCAAACCTTGGAAGCAGCTTGATCGAGTGATATAAGTCTCGATGATTGATTGATTGATTGATGCTGTTGATGGTACACGTGATCATGGCCAATCCCTCTCCTTGTCAGGGTCTGGTGGGTCACGAGTCAAGATAGATGCTTAGCTAAGCTGAGTCCATGCTTCGAGTTTGTTTGATTTCAAGAAAGATGGAGGGGTAAGAGAGAAAAAAGGAAAAAGGAAAAAGAAAAAAGAAAAAAGGCACTGGCACTGGTATGAAAAGAACATTTCTCTGCCTTATTAAGATGCAATGAAGCCCAACGTAATCAATTTTGAATCATTTCGTATTCACGATGAATTGTTCATTCTTTAGCGTTGGGTGTTGTCGTTGTTGTCATTGTTGTTGTTACAGCAAAACCTCTCTATAAGGATACCGATTTTTATGGTTATTTTTAAGGATATATAGAGGTATCCTTGGATAGAGATATTCGACTAATCCTGATATGGTAGTAATCCGCTTCTGATTAATCCTGATTGAGTTATATTCCATAATTATTTTATAGCTTTTTTTATTTTTATAAAAAATAGTTAAAATCTTATAATGTATTGATTATATAATAATTAATTCTCATGATTTTATTAATTTAATAAAAATATATATAATTTTAGGATTCAAAAATATAAAGATATTTTAATAAACGGATAGATTATTTTTAAATCTAAAAAATTCTAGGATCTAAAAAAAATAAGAATAACAGAGGCTATTCTTATGGGGGGTTCTTATAGAGAGATTTTGCTATATTTGTTGTTGAGGCTTTACAATCCAACAAATCTAGTGGGGTAGAGACTAGAAGACTCCAGCTACGAAGTAATAAGTTCCAACTCCTCCACTCCTCCAACTCGGAAACAGATTTCATCCCACCAAAGCAAGCTCAAGCTCAAGCTCAAACTCAAACTCAAAAAGTCAGACTTCACTCAATACGTCACTCCAGATAGCCGCTTGACTACCTAGGAAGGTACCTACCTACCCTTCCTTGAAGTTCCTTCACTTCATCCACCCTCGCTGACCCAAGTAGGTAGATGTTTTTAATATCAAGATTCACCCACCAAGACCAACAAATACTCCGTCCGTACATCTAGAACCTGGTGAACCGAACAGATAAACCGAATAGATAAACCGAATAGATAAACCGAATAGATAAACCGAATAGATAAACCGAATAGATAAACCAACAACTTACAAGAAGAAACTAACCAGCCTCTTAAATCGTCGATGGCTTGCATGCTCAATAATAATCTTGCCTTGCCTTGCCTTGCCTTGCTTTAACCATACCCTATGACCCTATTACCCTACAGTATTATTACTTTCTTACTCGTGTTACGTGTAAGAGAAGAAGATCGATTTTTCCTATCTGCGTGCATATCTCAACTTTCAAGTCAAGTAAGTAGTAGCACGCACACGCACACGCACACGCACACCACATCTTTTCACGCCAGTTCTTAGCTTCCCTTAACCCTCCCCCCCCCCCATTCCCGTCCCTCTTACACTTGGCCATATGCGCCGACACTAATTATTTTACTTTTCTTGACATCTCTCCCTAAGAAATAACCTCCTTCACTCAAAATCAACAACAGTCAGTCTTCAAACAAATCGACGGTTGGTTGATTGAGATTCCGCTATCTGCGAATCGAGTGAAACCAATATCTGTGATCGGCATTGTCAACTCTTACCCCACCACAACTTCACAATGGTACAAATCGATTCCCATGAGTATTTGTCCGAGGAAGAGAAACGTTTGAAGGAGGACCGTGAGAGAACAAAGTATTGGAAGAAATGGGGTCCTTACGTCGCTGAGAGGCAGTGGGCTACAGGTATTTCTCTCGGAAAGTATCTGTGAGCTTATCAATACTGATATCTATCAATAGTGCGAGAGGATTACAGCGCCGATGGAGATGCCTGGAGTCGTGAGTCTACTCTCAAACTTTGAAACCGTGATTTGTGCAAGTCTAACAATCGGCAGATTTCCCTCATGAACATGCAAGATCTAGAGCTTTCAGATGGGGAGAAGATGGTATTGCCGGTGTCTCGGACACCCACGGTTTACAGAACGTTGCTTTTGCCTTCTGGAACGAAGAAGAGTGAGTGTAGCATTTGCCATTTGTAAATATAATGCTTGGAAACTGACCAGAAGACAGTGACTTTTTAAAGGAACGTCTCTTCGGATTGTCGAACCCACAAGGAAATCACGGAGAGAGTATCAAGGAAGCACATTTCCATGTTGATAACACTCCAACGGTTAGTCAAGTATCCAGCAGCTTTGTCTACATTGAGGAAGACTGACAAGTCTATATAGCATTCTTACATGAAATACTTGTACAAATACCCCCAAAAGAAGTTTCCGTACGAGGATTTGATTGCAGAGAACGCCAAAAGAGGGAAAGACGAAAAGGAATATCAAATTCTGGACACCGGTATTTTTGATGACGACCGATACTGGGATATCTACATTGAGACTGCGAAAGATGAGGAGAATCCAGACGAGCTCCTTTTCCGAGTTACTGCGTGGAATCGGGGCCCCGAGCCAGCACCATTACACATTATTCCCCATCTCTGGTTTAGAAATACTTGGGCCTGGGGTCATGAGGCCGAGGATAAGAAGCCAAAAATCAGTAAGATTGGCGAGAATGCCGCCCACGCTCGTCATCACAAGCTAGGCGAACGATACATGATCTTGTCTCCTTCTCCTGGTGTTGGACCCAGTGGTGTCGATGTTCAACCTGAATTGATTTTCACGGAGAACGATACAAACAACGCCCTCTTATACAAGGGAAAGAATGCCCAACCATATGTCAAGGATGCATTCCATCGTTATATCGTAGACCGAGAGAAGAAGGCAATCAACCCTAAGGAACACGGAACCAAGTCTGCAGCCTGGTATAGTTTCAACGAGGGTGGTGGAGTGGCACCAGGAGAGTGTGCCGTGGTCAGATTCAGAATGTCCCAAAAGTACACAGATTACTTGGACGAAGAAGAATTCGATAACACGATGGACAAGAGAAAGGATGAAGCCGACGAGTTTTACTACCGCATCAGTCCTTTACCAATGGCTGATGATCTTCGAAATATTCAAAGACAGGCTTTTGCTGGTATGATGTGGTGTAAACAACACTATCACTTCATCTGGGACCAGTGGGCAAATGGTGACCCAGCGCAACCTCCACCTCCACCCGACCGTAAAGCTGTTCGAAACTTGAACTGGAAACATATGTATCTGGATGATATTTTATCTATGCCAGATTCCTGGGAGTATCCTTTCTTCGCAGCATGGGATTCCGCTTTCCATTGTATTCCACTTGCTATGATTGATCCAGACTTCGCTAAGAAGCAATTGGATCTTTTCACCAGAGAATGGTACATGCATCCCAATGGGCAACTGCCCGCCTACGAATGGAACTTTGGAGATGTCAACCCACCTGTACATGCCTGGGCCACTTTCCGAACATTCAAAATCGAGAGAAAGTTGTATGGACGTCAAGATCTCGATTTCCTTGAACGGGTGTTCCAGAAATTACTTCTCAATTTTACCTGGTGGGTTAACCGCAAGGATTTCGACGGAAAGAACGTATTTGAAGGTGGTTTCCTTGGCCTGGATAACATCGGTCTCTTTAATCGTTCTGAGCCTCTTCCAACTGGAGGTACTTTGGAGCAAGCAGACAGTACTGGATGGATGGCTTTCTACTGCCTGTGCATGTTGAACATTGCATTGGAATTGGCGAAGCATCGCCGAATCTACGAAGATATTGCTTCCAAGTTCTTCGAGCATTTCATGCTCATTAGTGATGCCATGACTTACAAGTCTGGCTCGGGAGAGAAATCTTTGTGGAACGACGAAGATGGTTTCTACTATGATGCTATCTCCTATGGTGGACCATGGACCCAGCAGTTACCTGTCAGGTCTCTGGTAGGGTTAATCCCATTATACGCCACTCTCACCCTAGAGCCAGAGCTCATTAACAAATTACCAAACTTCAAAAAGAGAGTTGATTGGTTTGTCGAGAACCGACACGACGTTGCTGAGCGTAATATGGCTAGTATCCAGAAGAGAGGAAAGGGTAACCGAATCTTGTTATCACTTGTGAGCAAGGATCGTCTCGAGAAGATCTTGAAACGCATGTTGGATGAAGATGAATTCTTCAGTGAGCATGGTATTCGATCGTTGTCAAAATACCACGAAAAGAACCCAGTTTCAATGGAAGTGAATGGCCAAAAGTTCGGGGTTCAATATGTACCAGGAGATTCAGACAGTGGTATGTTCGGTGGCAACAGTAACTGGAGAGGTCCAATTTGGCTGTGTGTCAACTTCCTGCTCGTCGAGTCCCTACAACGTTTCTATATGTTCTACGGGCCTTCATTGCAAGTCGAGTGTCCTACTGGATCAGGAGATATGATGCATCTTGGTCATGTTTCCGAAGAGATCCAGCATCGTCTTCAACATCTTATGGCTCGTGGTGATGACGGACGTCGTGCTATTAACGATGGTAATGATATCCTGGACTTTGATCCCAACTGGAAGGATAACTTGTGGTTCTATGAATTCTTTGATGGTGATAGTGGTCGTGGTTTGGGTGCTACGCATCAATGCGGTTGGACTGGTTTAATTGCGAGGATGATTCACGATACTGGGTAAGTACTTCCTGATACTCAAATCTCAATTCTGAATAAAACACTAATACGAACTGCAGAATCTCCTGCCGTCTTCCCCAAACTCCTCGTACTCCTTCTTCAGGAATGAACCACTACTTTGACGATATCTTCACCCGCCACGTTGCAGGTGGCGCAAACAAATCCCAAAAATCTCCTAAGCCATATCATCTCCGTCGGACTTCAACTGCTCGTTCCATTGGTGCACGTTCAGATTTCGGGGATCACGAACATGATGATGATGAAGAAGAACAACGTGAGAGAGAGGGAAGTGTAGCGCCCATGGACGAACAAAGATTGAGAGAGAGGGAGGAGGCTGATAGGCATGTGGCCAATTATGTTAGCGAACAGTTGCATAGAGTGAGAAGTCATGAGAGTGCGTGGGCTGATAACGTGGGAGATGAGTTCGAGGCACAGCTGGATGAGAACTAGACAAGGGGAGGGAGACGATGGATAGAAGATGGAATGGCTAGAGTCTACAAGAAGTATAGGAGTAGAAAACCTGCGTGCATGCGTACGAGACAATCAAGATTCAAATAAAAAAAACACATAGATAAAGAGCTAGAGCTAGCGCGGAGCTTATTGGGTTCAAAAAATTCTGGTAGATAGATTTTAGATAGGTGCATGCGTGTAATTAAGCGAGCTATGGAATAGAGCAAATGCGTTCATCGTTGATTTGTTTCATTTTGAGGCGTATAGTACTTTGAAGAATACCAAGAAGAATGCGAAAAATTGTTAACATCGGGTGAGCATACAACAAATTTCATAGCTTCACATGTCGTCATATTGACTGTTTCAGCTATTACAAAATATCCTTTTAACAATATCTTCTTAAAAAATCATGTGAGAAAACACTCCATTCGATCTCTATTCTTACTCATGTACAGGTAGGTAAAGGTAGGTTTAGGTGAATGTCGACTCTCTCCCCCTACACCCCTTTTCCAAGCATTCCGCTGCACTCTCTCCCTCTCCGTTCCTCCAAGCCGTTGACCAAATAGCCCAAGGAAGACATCTCATTCATTCCGGAAACTGATGATTCCGGGAAACTTTTGAAAATCGTGAGAAACATTGTGTGTGGTTTGTGATGGCGATGCGTTTACAAAGCATCAGTGAGTAACTTGTTCATCTTGGCGAGACGGTTGGAGACGCTGAGATCGATGGTTCGGTCGCCGATTTCGACGATGAGACCACCGAGAACGTCGGGGTTGACCTTGAGGTGTGTTAGTAATAGATTTTGATAGTTCTGGTGCTGGTGGTAGTGGTAGGGAGGGGAAAGCGTATGTTAGAGTGTGTGAGGGGGAAGTGGGTGTGAGAATGGACTAATGTAACGAACCTTGTTGGTAACCTTGAGCTTCTTGCCTTGACCGACGTATTGGGACTTAGCGACGGCGGATTCGAGACGGTTGAGGGTTTTGGAGTCTAATTGCTGTTTGGCGAATATCATGTTAGCTTTGTTTCTTCCTCAGATATGACATGTTCCTCAGCAGAGCTTCACTACATGATCGCCCCTCCCCAGCATTACCACTCCCACTCCCTAGCGCTATCCTGCAATCCCAAGAAATAAAGAAAAGTAAAACCCACCGAAGCACTGGTAATAATCAATTCAATTTCACCTCTAGCAGCGCCCATCAACTCTCCAAACTTCTCACAGACACCCTTCAAAAGCGACAATCTATTGTTCTCGGCCAAAGTCTCCAAGAAGTTCTTAACAGTATCACCCTTATCTTGACCACCAGTGTGTTTTTGGAGCTCCTGGATGATTTGAGATTTGTCGGCTACGGAGAGAGTGGGTGCTTGCATGATGGTTGCGAGCTTGGCGTCTCTTTGGAAGACATTGTGGAGGTTTTGGAGGGAGCGGGCGACGCTGTCGAGAGTTGAGGTCTTGCTGGCTGCGGTGTACTGTGGGGGGATCGGTTGGTTAGCTAAATTTCTGGTGTGGGTGATAGTGCCAATGTCAATGTTGCCCTTCATGATCAACAATCCCCTCCTTCCCTGCCTCCTCTCTGTCTCCCTCCCCGCCCTAGGAACCTCCTCCCCAATCCCCGCATTTCCTCTCCCAAGCCCCAAACAAAGAAATCACACATACCAAAGCACTAGCATAAGTACCATCAACACCATACAAAGCGACTGGGGGCTTGCTATCCACCGCAGCAGGAGCCGCATAATTTCGGACAGCCTGGGTCAAGACCCTTGGGGCGCCAGCTGCTTTTTGGGCGCGGAGAAGAGTTCGACTCGAAAGCATATTTGCGGATTTTATCGTCTCAATTGGTCCGTTTGTGGAGGGGAGATGGTAGGTAGTAAGAGAGCTTAATGACAGGATTGTGCAGAGGTGCCCGGAAGTTTGGATTTTCGAGCCGATCGTAAGTCACGTGGTAGATGCTTTGTTGAAGCGATTTTGCCCGAAGCTTGAGTGGAAACTTTTAGGTGGGATGAGTGTGCTTGGGTTTAATTCTTTAATTGTTGGATTGGTACTTGTGAAATATCACTCTTCAGAGATGCTTGGATCTTATTAGTTTGTTAATTTATATTTAAAGGTCAGTGAGAAGAAAGTGCAAGAGTCCCCAGTTCCTTCCCGAAACACTCCGACGAAAGCGATTCGCGTCCTACGTTCATTCTCGAGTCAAAATTCAAACACAAAAAGCAAAGAACGCATTTCTTCATACAAATACAGCTCCTCATTGTAAGAAATCATTGAAAGTCAATATTTGACGATTGCTCGCTGGTAACCTATAAGTACACTATGATGATAATTTCATCCCCCATTCCCCATACCTTTTCGGTCCAATCCGCCAACCAACCGGCCTAGAAGTCCTTCCCCGTCCTGTGACTCCAGAATTACCTGGGTATGCCCCTAAACGCCAATAGAATGAATACATGTATCATGACCTCATCATCAATCAATCTTCTAATCAGTCCTAAGCATACTGTCGACCAGATCACCCAGAGGTCCCCAAAAGTCTTTGCCGCTTGCAAGATCGTGTTCATCAATGAAGAGAACATAATGTTTGAAGCTTGTATTGAGATGGGCCTCTAATCCAAGCTCACGAATGACAGGGTAATGATGACAGTAGATATGGGCATAGACTCGGTACATTCTCTTGAAAACTTGTTTGATCATGGTTGAGAAGCCTTTTGGAAAGGGGACACCTATTTGAGGTTAGAAACTCATAGTATGAAGCTGATAGATAATGTTAAAGTACATACCAATTCTGCTTGGGAAAACGGTTTCATTGTCAATACTGGCTTGAACCCAGGCCATCAAATGTTCGATATAAGTTGGCGCAGGCATTTTGGTTGGTCGTTTGAAATTCTCATTATCTTGCCAAAGATATTCGAACCTATGGCATATTAGCATCGATTTCCAAAGTTCACAAGTGAATGACATACTCATCCGTAGCCTTCATTTCAGGGCACGATTGTGGAGAGCAAAACTCTGTAATTGAACCGTAAAGTAAATTTATATGGTTGTAAAAGTCCACCACTATTGTATCGTAAGCTCATTTCAACTTGTGTACCATATGATTTCCTACTATTGACTGCAAGCCACTCATTCTCGTCTTCACCTTCTGGCAATTTGACCACCTTCCTCAAACTACCACCCCCAAGTGTTGCTTCGGCATATTGTCGCAATTGGTAGCTCGTTGTGCCTTTATGCGCATTTCGTGGTCGAAATTGGTTTCGTGTACGTTGATTCCTATTGTTTCCTCCTTGTGAGTAAGATGGCACATGCACAGCTTCAGGTGATTCTATAAAGAAAGGGTCATCCACTTCCTCTACAGATTCCAGTTTCACTGAAACTGTTGCTGCAGAATCAGACCCCGTAAGTCCAATTGTCGGTGGTGATTCCTTCGTTCGGGGACTCCAATATGCGAGAAAAGAATCCATCATTATGGAGAAATAAGGATCACTAACACGGTGGTGATGAAGGAAGTCATCTTGCTTTGAAATGAGGAGCGTTTTCTACATTCCACAGGTTAGCTGGGTGATTAACAACAAAGTAGGGATGGAAGGGGCAGTTACGCAGCCTTTACAATCAAAATACTCACTGTTTTGCTGTTGGAGTGGAGAAGGCTGTATATTGTAATTACGAGAGGTTTTGTAGTTGCGCCAAACAACAAAGAGATTATCGAACGTATTGCAGCGTTAGGTTATCGTTGCAAGATGGAGGGAGGAGTAGGTAAAGTAGATAATGGTATTGTTTACACCACGCTGAGGTTTATTCTGGTTGGCTCAGCTACCCTTACACAATCGCCAATCGCTAATCGCCAATCGCTATCCCGCCGCGCTTTCCCTCCGCTTCCTTCTGATCTAGCCTTCACGTAGAATAGAGTACAGTAACCGATAGTCTGACCTAACACCACAAACACCTAATGCTTCTCGGTCAGAAGCTTAAATACCCAGTAATAATAATTCATACTTTATCAATCTTCAAAAGGCTTCATAAATGCTAGTCAGATTAGGGTCCTCAATTGAAAGTTTTTTCATTGTTTCACTATGCGGGTAGATTCATCTGAATCGAAGGTATTGCGATTGCATTCATGACTGGTAGATTAGATCTCCTTCGAAGAGGAGGAGTGTCAATTGCCCATACAGCGAAATGTCAACCCTTCAAAGTAACATTCGCGTTTTCATACAGTGGAAAGACCAAACTGTATTCGCTGGCGAAGATATAGAGTGTCAAATCACTTTCAAAAATGTCGCATCATCTCCAGCGTCATCAAAATCATCATTACATCCACCCGGACCCAATGGGTCGCTACAATCACCCGAAAGACACAGGAGACCTCCGTCACAGATCAAAAATTCAGCCCTGAGCCCGCGGTCTGGAGTCTCAAGCAGAGGTGGTCATCGATCATCTCTTTCTATGACAATACCACCCGAATCAGTACATTCAAAACAATCAGAACAATGGAGTCATGGAACATCAAGGCCCGGAAGAGGAGGGGAAGGTCACAAGCGGTCCGTGTCTATTATATCAATGGGAGCTAGCGAGAGTGCTATTGATGAAGTCGCCAGCCACGGAAGCTTGAATGAACGGCCTGGTAGAGGCGCCAGAGGTCATGGTCGGTCTGCAAGCTTGCAAATTATTCCGCGACGGAACGGAGTCAATGGAGGGCCCATGACAGGTAAATGTTCCCGAGTCGCAAGGCAATAGATGGTCATTAATATTCTCTAGCACCACTTAATTCTCGTATACCGCCTCACCCTTCGCCGTTAATGGGCTCCTCTTTCCCACCGAATTCATCTGTACCGAATTCTCCGCGGCGAAATACTGGTACAAGCAATCTGCCAACAACATCAGGGCTTGGGTCACATCTAGCAAGGAGGAAAGACTCCACCCCACTTGCTCCAGCCTTTAAATTTCCAGCAACCGCTTCACCTTCGATAGAAAGTCGACGTAATTCACGCATTGAAGATGATAGCGCAAGTCACAAATCTCATGATAGCCGGCTGCTCTCGCCCAGATCTAGAGATACTGTCCTAAGTATTCCCGACCAAATAACACCTGCACCTATTGCACGAATACTCTCGCCATCAAGTATGGGTGGCACACCACGAAGTAGCGGCGAATTTTACACTCTAAGTAACAATTCGACGGAGACCCTCGCTTCAGAATATTTACCACAGCCATCAAATCGGATGCCACCTTACAGTGGGCACCATATAAAACGATCTTCAAATTTAGCTCCCAGTAGCAGTCACAGGGCACCAGAAACGCTCATGATGGGCTATGCTCAAATCCATGGTTCTTTCATGCTGGATCCATCCTTAATTAGTCAAGCGCCATTCGAAGAAGTGAAACGAAAAGGTGCAGTCGGTGGGCAAGGTGGTGGTGTGATTGGAGTCGAAACGAACAAAAGGGATAGTAGTCTTTTGCGAACATTTGGTTGGGGGAGCATAGGCGAATCAATAGGTGGTCTATTAGGAGGTGGCGAGTTAAGTAGTATGAAAGATATGCGGGGCATGGTAAATTCTCGTTCCATACCTTTACTGTCAACTCCTCAATCTATTTTGTTTGTGGATTTGAAATTGGCTCCTGGGGAAAGTCGCAGCTACAAATACTCTTTCAAATTACCTAGAGGACTACCCCCCAGCCATCGAGGGAAGGCTATAAAGATATCCTATAAATTAGTCATCGGTACCCAAAGACCGGGAGGTGCTAAGGAGCAACAAGTCAAGTCGGTTGAGATACCATTTCGACTCTTGGGCAGCGTGAATTCTCACGGAGAGCTTCTCGGTCATGATCTTATGTTACCATATATACTACTTCGAGATCAAGCTCGAATTCAAACTATTAACACGCAGTCCGATGAAAGCTTAAGTTCTTCACTTAAAAAGCTTTCAGTCAGTACACAAAAAACGCAAAAACCTAACTCGAATTTGGGCGAGTTCCTTGCATACGTTGATGAATTGATCACGCGGCCACGAAGAAATTCTAGCTTTGGTTTGTTATCACCCACAGAAACTATAGGATCTAGACGCCAATCTATCAGCGAGGAACCTGCAACGGCAAAAGAAGCAATTGATATGGCCATCCTTCGCAGCAATATCGCCACAGAATCTCAACAAAGTGCAAATAGATTTGAAATTGCTCGTGGTGGAAAGAGAGTTGCGGTAGTCATGTTAGCTAGGCCGGCATATCGCCTAGGCGAAACCATCACCGCAGCTATCGAATTTACCGATGCTGGAATTCCTTGCTATGCAATACACTGCGCTTTGGAGACATCCGAAAAAGTCGACAACTCAATCGCGCTACGTTCTGAAGCAAGCATATTTCGCGTTACTCGTCGCGTTCACGTTTCACACTCTGAATCTACACTTTTTGCTCGCCGCATAGTCTTTTCTCCTACTATCCCCGTCACCGCAACCCCTGAATTCATCACTAGTGGGGTATCTCTTGATTGGCGTGTTCGCATTGAGTTCGTTACCCCTAGACTGACCACTGTGGATAATGAGGTTATTGATTTATCCCCTGAATTGTTGGAAGAATATACGAAGGATGAAAGGGGGGTTGTCTATGCAGCAGTCCAAGGGCTCGAATGTGAAAGTTTTGAAGTTGCTGTTCCTATTAGAGTATACGGTGCCTTAGCTGGCACCACAGAAAAAGAAGAAAGCGAAGGAATGGGTCTCGTTGTATAATTGGCATGATATCATAAAGGCTACAATAAAATATGGGTGGGATACTTGGATAAAGGGATTTTCAGCGTCTAGTATTTTGGGGCTTTCATATTCATTCTTGGGGGTTTATAATGATCAGTGATCAACGCCTACATGGACTTTATCACGGAAAAGAAATGAAAAGGATGGAAAAAGGGTGGATGGATAGGTGGAAGTGGATTGGGGCAAACGACTTTATATACAGTAGATAAAATTAGATAGATATCTATCAAAAGATGTTCATACGGGAGATCTAATCATCATTAGTTTATTCTTTTGGCTCACACCGCACAGTATTATACACCTGATTTATTGGCTAATAATACAAAACGTAAGAGTTCTGGCCCTGGCTTATCGCACACCATTCTATTTCATAACAAAATCCCCGTAAAAAAAAATCTATATAAATTAACTATTTTTATAACTTTTCAATAAATCGAAATTATAATTTGAAAATTGAATATATGATTTTCGATTCTAATCTAAATATTAAAAAATGAATAAAATAATTTTAATAATTTTTTGGAAAAAATTATAAGATTTTAAAATTAAAAATTTTCAAGTATTATATATAATGCTTTTTTAAAAAACAAATAAAAATTCGATTTTAAAACGCTATATTTTTATATAATAAATTATTCGAAAAAAAAAAATCAATTATTTCATTAATTAATTTAAATAATTCAATTTATTTAATTATTGAAATTTTGTATTATTAAAAAATTAAATAAATGAAGATTTTCGCAGTGTTTTCGCTTAGTATACGATAAGCCAAGGCCAGAACTCTTACAATAACATAGAGGACGAGCTAAATAAACTTTGAGATTGGCTATCTACTTGGTAGTCATCAATTTGTAAGCTTGATAGGGTACATTCAGGTTCCAGCTCAAAATAAGGATTGATCGATGTGAAATGATCGATTTGAAATAGGATATGGAAAAGCTAGTGTACGATTTTATATCGTCCAGGGTGTAGTTAGCTCTTCCGAAGTTAGCCCCCTCCACAGCAGTACTCTTTGTTGCCAACTTGCCATATATCAGATGGCTGACGTTAAATTTCGGAGTTTCCATAAGAAGTAATCGGGTCGGTAATGATGGGATTTGTCCAAGCCAAGGAGTGGTTGGCGGCGGCCCCACGGTGCTTTGGCGGGCATCTACTGCAGATCTGCAGCCTGATGGGTTTGTTATATGTCCCGCAGCTATTCCGTAGGAGCGGTATTCTACTCACTAACCACTTTCTATTGAACGTTGTGGTGACTCGTCATGATAAGTTAACCATGCTCGAAGAACTTACTCGAGCAGTAAATGCTTGATTCTTGGAACGATACATCCTAAATCACCATGGAGGGATGGTCAACATAACCACATGATACCAATCTACAGTTAGATTATTCAGTCATTCTACTGCTAGGTCATTCAAAAATGCCTTAAGGTTGAGTAGCTAGCCTAGCCGAGCAATAATTACACGAATCTTATGGGTCGCAACTCGCGATTATATCTCTTCAAATCAACATCCTATTACAGCAACATCTCTCTGTGAGGATTCTCCATATAAGGATGTCCTCTTTATAACGATACCCCTGTCGATCTCCATATCAAAAAAGGGCCTATATCCCTAAAACTTGTGCATAGAACCACCATACTTAGAATTTTGAGTTTTGGAATCATGTATATCCTTATTGGATAAATGATATTTTTAGGGTTTTAGTATTGTGTGATGATTCTTTAGGGATTTTGGGATTGTTAGAAATTGCAGAGATAATCTGTTCGGGATTGATGGGAAGTAAATTACTGTTAGATTGGAATTAGTCGTACACCTCCATCCAGATTACCGAACATTGCCCTCAAAAGAGCGCTTAATAATATCCTTATGAAGGTTTTGCTATATGTGTTTTTATGCTTGTAATTACTATCATATCATCCTCCTGTATATACAACATCTTCTCAAATAATCTTGGAAATTAGAATATCAATAATGCTTTTAATAAAGAAATAAAAGCTGAAACTTTTTGGAATAAATATTGCTCACCTTTTTCTATAGATACTTTGATATTATAATACATACAATTATAGATTTAGAATAATAGAGAAAAAGAATTAAATAATTCTATTCGGATTGGGGAAAAAGCTAAGGATTATTTATAAGTAGTATTTTTATTCTTTATTTTATTTATATAAATATTAATAATGAAATAATAATAATTTGAGTTTGAAGTTTTATTGTAAGAATTGTTTTCTTATCAATTTTAGAGGTATGATTTTTTTGCTATTTTAACTAAACAAATAAAAATTAAGAATGTTATTTAAATTGTCTATAAATGATTTGAATATTTTTAGATATTTGATATATTTTCAACAATCTTTAAGCTTTCAAAGTAATACTTATAGTTTGAATTTCAGAATTTCTAGACATACTTGTATAAATTATACTTTCATTTTGTATTTTATGTTTTGCTTATCCCCTAGACTGTTACTCCATGGCGCCTTCGCTTAACAGGGATCTAATTGACCAATCAAATCATCAGGATCTTGAGAGAACCCATTTTTTTGAAAATATTTCTTATTCCAAAGAGTATAATATAATATTGTATATAAATCTTTAGAAATCTTTTTAGAAATATAAAATATATAAAATCATATTTATCTCTTTACTTTTTATATACTTCTAATAAATCTTGATCTTAAATTCAATATAAATCGATATATATATATATATATATATTTAAATATAGATAAATCTCGTTTATTATACTAAAATATTATTATTGATGATTGCCGTTGTACACCTACATTCGGCGTTATGATTTACTCTGTACGCTTTTTTTTTACATGGAAAATCCCCAATTCCCCACGACTTAAATTTCGCAGCCATCACGAGTTCCCCAAATTCCCCACACAAATATTTTCGTTTCCCCGATGATACTCCAGATGTTGGCGAAAGTGGGATAAAATTGTCAAATTGAATCCGGTGGGATTGCTTTGCGGTACTATTTCGGCCACTTTTCGCCATGGGGAACTCCTTCTCTCCACAAGTGGAGATCTGAAAGTCCTCCAAAGACCGATAATCTTGAACCGTTTTCGTGGGACAAAACATACTATTGGGGACGGGAGTGATAGATGACGTTTATGCCGGGTCATTGTTTTCCCCAGCTAATTTCTTCAGTATGCTTCTTATTGAGTTCGATTATGTGTGAGAATGAGTTCCCGAGGATTTACCATCATGAAGTTTATATAAGTAGGAGAGATCGTTCAGAGAAGTGAAGAAAGCAGTTCCAGTAGACAATTTACAATGGCTCCTTTACTCGATATCATCTCGGTCCTCGCTGGCTGCATTGCTACTGTCAATGGCCAGGCTTGGGATTCTTCTTTGTTCGAAACTTCTCCGCCAGTCTATCCTTCTCGTACGTTGTCCTCCCTTGAGCTACTCCGACTTAGACAATACTAACATCTCTTCCAGCTGAATTGCAAGGCACAGGATGGGAGGCTGCTCTCGTAAAGGCCAATGCTTTCATCGGTAATCTCACAGCAGAGGAGAAGGCATCACTTCTGACTGGTGCCAATGGGCCTTGTGTTGGGTAAGTGATGAGAGCATATTCGGGCCAATCTATTCTTTGCTAATTTTGTCACAAGTAACATTGCACCAATCCCACGAGTTGGGTTCAAGGGACTCTGTCTCCAAGATGGACCAGCTTCCTTGAGGCAAGCTGATTATGTTACCGTCTTCCCTGCTGGTCTTACTACAGCTGCATCTTGGGATAGAAGTCTCATGAACACTAGAGGAGAATACCTTGGTGCTGAATTTCGCGGCAAAGGTGCTCATGTCTTCTTGGGACCTGTAGCTGGTCCTCTTGGCAGAAGTGCCATGGCAGGAAGAAACTGGGAAGGATTCTCTCCAGATCCATACCTCACTGGTGTTGCAATGGAAGAGACAATTGTAGGAGTCCAATCACAAGGTGTCCAAGCAAGCGCCAAACATTTCCTTGCATATGAGCAAGAGACCCAGCGAAATACTGCAGGTATTTACAATGCCAACTGGTTCCCAAATGACACCCAGCAACTCTCTGTCTCTGCAAATGTTGAAGATAGAACTATCCACGAGTTGTACATGTGGCCATTTTACAATGCCATTCGCGCTGGCGTTGCCAACGTCATGTGCTCTTACAACAGAGTTAACTCATCCTACGCCTGTCAAAACTCCAAACTCTTGAACGGCTTGCTCAAGACTGAGCTTGGTTTCCAAGGATTTGTTGTATCTGATTGGATGGGAACACATTCTGGTGTTGCCTCTGCCAATGCTGGTTTGGATATGACCATGCCTGGAGCTGAATGGAACGATCCAATGGCTCCTGGAATCCCAACATACTTTGGTTCCAACCTTACTACTGCTGTAAGCAATGGGTCCGTCACCCTTGAACGTCTCAACGACATGGCTCTCCGAGTCATGACTCCATATTTCTTCCTCGGGCAAGATCAAGATTTCCCTCTTATCGACCCTTCATCTGGTGCCTACCCACAGATGAACAAATTCAACGAGCCATCTATCTATGCATCAAACTGGACTTCTTCAATGGGCGCCGCTGATGTTGATGTCCGTGGAAATCACAGCTGGTTGGTTCGCGAACTCGGTGCTGCTGGAACCGTTCTTCTCAAGAACACCAACAATGCCCTCCCTCTTAAAGCTCCTAAGCGTATTGGAGTTTTCGGAAATGCTGCAGGTGATTTGATAAACGGTCCTTATCCTCTTCAAACAGACTATGAGTATGGATGTTTGCCCATTGGTGGTGGATCTGGATCTGGACGTTTCTCTCAACTTGTTACTCCTCTTGACGCTATCAAAGCTCATGCTCTTAAGGATGGCTCAATGGTTCAAACTATCTTGAACAACACCCAATTGGCCACCGACGGAGGCTTGTCGGGCGTGATCTACCCAATCCCAGACGTATGCTTGGTATTCATCAAGTCTTATGCCTCCGAAAGTTATGACAGAACTTCCTTGTCATTTGATTGGGATGGTGATGCCGTCGTTGAGCAAGTTGCCGCAAACTGCAGTAATACCATCGTTATTTCTCAAGCTACGGGTTTGAACCTCATGCCATGGGCTGACCACCCTAACGTTACTGCTATTCTCGCTACCCATCTTCCTGGTGACCAAATCGGAAATAGTTTAGTCGATGTCCTATACGGTGCTTACAATCCCTCTGGACATCTTCCTTACACTATTGCCTACAATGCTTCTGATTACGACTTCGCCCCGATCACCACCAGCGTAAACTCAACCGCACCAGATGCATGGCAATCAGATTTCACTGAACGTCTTTTGATCGATTACCGATACTTTGACTACCATAACATTTCCGTCCTCTACGAATTTGGATTCGGTCTTAGCTACACCACTTTCGATCTCTCCTCCCTGAGCATCACTCCTATCTCCAACGAAACCCTCTCTTCCACTCCCGCCACCATGGCCGCCAATGCCTCCATTCCCGGCGGAAACCCCGATCTCTGGACTCCCGTCTACACTATCACCGCCAGCGTCTCCAACACAGGAAACTACTCCGGCGCCGCGGTCCCCCAACTCTACATCGCCATCCCCGAAATCGAGGGCAGCGAAACCCCCGTCAAGCAATTGCGCGGATTCGAAAAGATCGGCTTGAACGCCGGGGAAAATAAAACCGTCACTTTTGAGTTGATGCGCAGAGATATCAGTTTCTGGGATGTGGAATTACAGGAGTGGAGAATCCCCGAGGGAGAATTCGGTGTCAAGGTCGGATTCTCGAGTAGAGATTTGAGAGTCGAGGGAAGCTTTAGTTTCTAAATCAGGAAGGAATGGGATTAGTTAATCTGGAGGGAATACAGGTGGAAGTTTGGGAGGAATGATGAGTTATGTTTAATGATTTTGGAATCGGACATCTTTACGAACTCGGTTGGTTATGATGTAATTTTCATGTATATAGAAGATTAGGAAACGAAAGAAGTTAATGCTATTTATGTTTATATGAGATCGTACACATATATCGTCACTCAGTAGTATCATGTGAGAATGTGAGAATGTGAGACAATTGGGATCAAATTGTTAGAACTAGAATCCTTGAAACCAAAGAGCGATTGAGAGAAGGCAGGCGCGTGGAGTGATCAAATATTTTAAAAAGTGCCAACAGATCTTGGAACGATCCTACTTTAAATCACCGACGATTGAGTGCCTCCCATTATGAAGACAAAGATTCATCAACACTCATATTTTGTCAAGGTACATTTTCCACCCTACACGCAGAACCCAACTCAGCATTTGATCTATAGAAACTCTTCAAACATATAAACGATTTTTATTGTACCTATCTTACAAACATTACCAATTGATGACCCCCATCCACCACTCCTATCCATTAATGACTTTTTGTATGTATCGCCCACCATCCATCCCACACACCAATCCAAATAATGCCTATCCGATAAATGGTATCCATCAAGCGGAAGTAAGAAAGTAAATGAATAATCCGATTGACCATTGGTCGCGCAGTCATCCGCGAAGCGAGCAAGCAATAGCAAAAGCCAAAAGTTCAAAGTTACTCAGCAAAGCAAGCAAGTTATCAGTATCATCTGTTGCGATCAAGTCATGCATGCAGCATTAAATCGAAAAATTTCCAGACCAACTCGGACCATGCTCATCAGCCCAACCGAACTGCTCGCGTGAGCCTCACATCTGAATCAAGAAGTTCAAGGTGGATATTTGAATCGACAATGGTGGTTGTGCTGACCAGAGCATCAAGAACAATTGTAAATAACAGCCATTGAAAAAGACGTTCATGCATGAATATCAAGATTGCAAGCAGATCATACCCAGTGCCTAAAGCCCAAATCATGGTTGTCAAGCAGAAGCAGATTGTCAGATCAATTGCATTGCACAGCGCAAAGTAGATGGCACGCGTTTGGTCATCATCTACAAATAGATAAGATCTGGTTTGTCGGTCTCATTTTTTGGGGGTTTTCTTCTCCGGAATTTTGTTTGGTAGAGCATGATCAAAAATCGTAAACGTAGTAGGTAGTGCATACTATATCGTGTATCCATAAGTTAGAGTATCCTGGGCTGCGTGATCAACTCAGTGAAAAAAGTATACCAATATCAGGCCAGTAATGAAAGAGTACGAAGGTTCTCGGTCATCGTCATCATGTGCAATGCAGGCATACTATATCGATGGAAATGAATCGAACGTCATGGTCTCAGCGTATGTCATGCAAGTCATACGAATCATGCAAGTCAAATGTCGAATCATCCTACGGCTGGTAATCACTGTCGTAAAGTTACGAAGTTCCTGGCGGCTTGGTTGTATCACCTTGACCTTGCGCGGCCAATGCCTGATACCAAAGCTGTGCATAGTTGGCGTATCCACCATCTAATTTCGTTAGTAAAGTTCGAGGTTGACCAAGAATGAAACTTACAAGCTGCATAGGGGTCGTCGGCACCACTTGTGGGAGCCTGCTGTCCTTGTTGTCCTTGCGGTTGGGCATATGATTGCTGGGAATAGCCACGGTCTCCATAATCATTCTGTTGGTTTTGTTGTCCACGATTATTACGATGACCGCCGCCACCACCGCCATTGTTTTTCTGTTGCTTCTAGAAGTTAGAAATTGCTACAAAGACGAGAAATGATAATTTCACTTACCACAGCATCAACCTTATCTTCAATGGCTCGCTTGGCGGCTGTTATAGCTTGCTGGGAACCTACAAGGCCAATTTCACGTTCAACCTCACCTGGTCCCGAAGACTGGGTTACATTGATCTTGCAACCGGTTGTGTTCTGCATGTCTTTGATCGTTTCGCCACCTTTGCCGATAATCATGCCTACAGCCTCGGAAGGTACGAAGATTGAATCATTGATCTTATCTCCTTGACCTCCACCACTGGCGCCACCACTCGCATAACCACCACCATAGCCTGCGTCACGATTGTTCTCTCTGGGGGCGGGTGCACGCTCCTTTGGTGCGCTCTTACTATCACTCTCGACAATCTCCATAATCAAATCTTTGGCCATGGCGGCGGCCTCTCGAGTACCAATGAGGTTGACTGGTCGAAGTCCGTTGACGCTCTTCTGCTCTCCAACAATATTGACATGGCAGCCGCTTCGCTCTTGAAGATCTCTGATAGTCTCTCCACCACGGCCGATAATAAGACCAACTGTTCTATCCGGAACCATTATTTGCATACTATCCTCGCCATCTCTCAATGCGGGTTGATGCGATGAATCTCGGGTGGCATTCTGTTCTCTTGGAGCTCGGTCTGAAAGTGGGCCCAAACCACTGTCATCGATAATGCGAGTAATTTCAGCCTTGGCATCCGCTCTGCGAGCACGAGGACCAGTGATTTTGCAGGTTCTGAAAGGACCTGTTTCATCAGGGCCAGTAATAAATTGTACCCTGCAGCCAGTTTCTGATTCCACTCTTCTTAAATTCTCGCCCTGTCTACCAATGATCAATCCCACAAGATTCGACTCGATTGAGATCGATTCAACATTGTCTTCTGCGCCGCGTATTGGAGAACGTTCACGAGCATATCCGCCTGCGCCTCCATGTGGCGGTTGGAAAGCATCGGATGGGCCTCTTCCTCGTACTCCGGGGGAGAATGAACGTTCACGATAATCTCTTCCTGGTGGACCTCGTCTTTCATCGCGATATGGGTTGAAATTATCGCGAAAGGCATCGCGACGTGTTGGCTGTGGCGATCTGGATCTAGATCTTGGGCTGTATGGTCGACCGGAAGGCATGGGGGGTTGTCCCACATAAGATGGAGCTCTATCGTAGGCAACACCCTTTTCAGCAGCAATGACCTTCGCCTTTGCGATGGCATCTTGAATACTAACAGTTCCGGAGCTTACAGGCTTGATACCGCTAAGATCAACACTGCCCGAGTTTGTAGGTTGAGGTAGAGAATAGCCGCCTGTTTGTGCATATGGATTTGGCTGTTGTTGAGGAGGCTGGTATGCAGGCTGCTGATTCTGCGGAGGGGTCGCATTGGGACGCTGCGCTGCTAAAAAAAAAGTTAGTTTTCAATTTTCCCCTTTGATAGATGGGAGAGAAAATTTACCCAAAGCAGCCAGGATGGATGTGATGCTGGGTTGATCGGCCATTGTTTCTTTGATTTCCTAGACTCAGAAATGAGGAGGGAAACGTAGAGATCTTTTTGAAGATCAGGTTGTGTCGTAAAAAGAGATTTTCTGTGTTAATGAAATGCGCGACAAGCAGATCAAAGGAAATGGTAATTAGTTTGTGTCTTTGACAAATTTTATGATAATTGATGGTTAGATTGTTAATCCTTTGGGGAGTTTGAAGGAACAAATAAAGAAGGTCATGTAAGTCCAGAAAAATCGAATGCACTTGCTCATACTAATGGTAAAAAAAATCGAGGATCTGTGTTCAGCCTAGTCCGAGATTAGTCTCAAGCTAGTGCTGAGAATCTATTCAGATCACATGACCAGTTATGTAAGCATGATCATTTAGGAAAGTTCGACGTCACTTCACTTCTCTTCTTCACTTCACTCACTTCACTTCACTACAGTTGATGCAATTTTCATCATACAATAGGTAGCTGAGTAAACTACGAGGGTGATCTTTGATATCTGTTCTTACACCACTAATAGTCCAACATAATAGTCAATGAAAGACTCCTTTTGTCCCAGCATGCAAATATTAGGACAGGATCCTTTTGGTTAGGAGAACATGAAGAGGGAGAAAGGAGAGAAAGGAGGAAATGATCCGGCATGAATGGCAAACTCTATAAAGGGGCAATCATATCAGACCATGAAAGCGGTAACTATTTCCCTTCATTTATGAATCGCGTATACAATGTATCATTGATAAAGTGTCATTGCTTTCTATGTGGGTTAAAATTGTAGTATCTGTTTGCTTCATATTCGATTGCTGTAAAAGTTATACATGTGAGTCTTGTGAGGATAACAAGTATCAGAAGCCATTACTTAGCAAACAAGATGCCTTCCATCACTTAACATACAAGTCTTTTGATTCCCCTTTGGTTCTTCTCATCTAAAGATCCATAATGAGTTATATTTATTGGCAGTTGCCATAATGTAGCACAATACACAGAGCCCCCGACTTGTTCCCACCGGCAATTATGATCAAGTATGGATACCTGGTGGTGAGCTTGATATTTGGGAAGTTATATGCCTATATTACTAGTGTATCAAAAGGAGAGAGGGAGAGAGGGAGGGGTGTTAACAATGATTGTGGCCCCATTTCAACCCAGAAAGTTTGCTGTTTTCTTGCCCACTGATTGTAAATATGAGTTTACTTTCACTTGTTGTACTTAGGTCGAGAATATTGAAATGGTACTTGCTACATACACATGTGATTCAATGCATCTTCAAGCAATAAAGGTTTGATACTTTCAAAAGACAGACATCCCTAAATAGTGCAAAGTACAATGTTCCTCAGGTCTAGAATACACATAGTAGAGATGTGATTATGGAAGACCTTTCGGAAGTGTTGGATAAAAAGGACTATAAAGGGGGTTGAAAGAGATGGTTGATGGTTGTGATTATAAGCTTCATCTGAGTTGAAAATGGAGAAGCATGAATATATCCTATTCTCTGCTGCACATCCTTTTGTTCCAATGGAGGCCATGATCTGGTAAATATATAGGTAAGAGCAGTAAGTAACTAGTTTACTGTGTGAGAAGATTGATAGTGTACATAATGGCAAGATTGTGACAAAGCAAGCAAAGGCAAAGGCATAGGTAAAAGGCAACTATCAATGAATTCCATCCTTGTCTGTTGGTTGATGTCTATCGCTCGTTTGTTTGGTGAAGAGTTGTTAAATAGAGCTCAGTGTCCAATATGGTAATGAGCCAATGAAATAAAAAGTTGTCTAGCAAAGAGAATGAGCCCAGTGAAGGAAGATATGCTGTATAGATTTTGTGTTGATTTCATTCTTGTTGGTTGTTGAAAGCTTTGCTCTTTTATACCGTGCAGTAGTAGCAGTAGTAGCAGTATATGAAGCACGCGATACCTCTTTGGGATTGGTGAGTATTGTTCCAATACAGCTGATCTATCAGATTCCTCGAAGCGAAGTTATTGATAACTAACTTTGCTCTTCCACCTTCTTAACAACTTTTTACCCCCATCTCACAAATATGTTCAAACTCGATGCACAACCATGAGATTTCCAAGACCAAAATCCTCAGTCTCCATGACCGAATCACTAATAAATGTAAATATGATGGTAAGAAAGTTGTTTTTCTTTCTCACACTCTGTTGCCATACTGGTCAGCCGGTCAATGGGTGAGAGTGACTTCGAAGAAACTCCTCTTGCTTAGTCGGCATCGGATTCTTTTTGCTTAGTCGGCATGCCCACAGAGATTATTGCAATCCTACCTTGAACCAAAGCTTTAATTTCATCAACAAAATTATTCTTTTCTCTCTCTAACAAATCAAATAGTCCGACAATTCTTCAACACCAGAAGAGGCTGATCTTCAGTCCTCTAAACCAGATAATGTTTGGGACAATCTTGTACCACACACTGAATTGATCAAATCCAACACTTCAGATCTTAAGAATCAAGCCTCAAGTCCCTTAACCGCAAAAAATCTCGAGATTTTGAGTAATTCGACACACTCAAGTCCCATAAATCACCGAAGTATAACATCAAAAACCACAACTGTTCGTTCTGGCTCACTTGAAGAGGTCTTTGAGCAAGTAGAAGAGTCAGTAAACATCACAACCCCTTCACTCTTTCTGTTTCTCTCTCTTGAAACTCGTTCTCTTTCAAGCTGGAGAGCTCTCGTTCTTGCCACCTAATACTAACTTCTATTCTCAGTCAAGATCGGCAGGAGCTTCCAGCGATTGACAACAGCACAACAGCAACAACCATAGCTAACATATTAAATGCCAACAGTCCGGGCCTCTTCCAGTTACTCAACATTCGAAATATAAGTTTAGTCGGAGATCTTGTAGGAAGACTTATTCATTTCGATCAGCGCGAACCTATCCTCCAAAGATATCAATATTTTGAACCACATCCAGTCGCAGGAACGAACGGCCTCCTCTCGTGGCTTACTTCGCAGGAAAAAATGGCGGAAGAGATCATTAAGTCTGAAAGCCGTGAATCCTTTCATTGGGTATGTCATAAATCTTCAATGGCGGTGTCTGATATTTTACTAAGCAATTTATCAGGGTTGGAATCCAGCAATCTTTTCACGCGCAGTGCGACTAGGCGTACATGCTCCTTTCATAGTTCCATACGAGATCAGCATGGAGCCGGGTACTTGGTTCAGGGGATTCAACAAAGCAAACAGAGATACATTGGCTTGGGACATCTTATATCGTGAGTCTGAGCAATTATTCGAGGTGGAATCTTGCATCTGCTAAAGATGATTAGAAACAATTTTTCCCAAAAGTGGAATGAAGCCAAACTGCTATGAGTTTCGGGCTTTAGCAAGTGATTTTTACTCTGGAAAAGAGGTTCAACTGGCAGAGTACTACGCTCATTTGCCGGAGCCGCATACACCCTCCGCAGAAAAGGCTTCAGCGTCCAAGCTATTTCATATCACCGCAATCGATATGGGTGAATCCAGGCAGAATCTTCACCGCAACCTGTATGGAGGTGCTGAGGGCATGGAATCCGCCAAACTCAAACCGATTGTAGAACTTTTCCTCATCGAACTTATCCAAATGAACGAAATTGAAAATGCGCTCAATCGTGTAGAGAAGGATAACCCCATGGAAAAGTCAAGTTTTGCTGTCGCCAGAGTCCAGGGTACGGATGTTCGACGTTCCTCAAGGTATCATGAATGCCTTCATAAACTCAATACTTTGGAAAGAACCAAGGAGGAACCAGGAGAAGCTGCGGCTAGAAGTGTCTTGGAAGATTTTGTTCAAAATATCAACATCCATGGATTGGACTCGATAATTGGATCGGAAACCTGGTCTGTAACTCACATACGCACCACTCAGACGTTAGATGAGCCTGCCGAGGAAATTACAGTCGTTGAAGCCATTCATTCTGGCACACCTAACAATGGAGGCGGCTCATTTTCACCTCGTTCTACTTCGCCGCTGTTAATTCCAGATATGTCAGAGCCAAAGCAAGAGACAGCGCCAAAAAAGAAGAAGAAGAAGAAGACAAAGGGTAAAAATAATGCAAAGAAAGTTATGAAGCAGGAAAGCGATCCTGAGTCTGCAGTGGCGGAGACTAGAAGTCAAACTTCTGAGATCATTAGCAAGGCAACTCCTTCCATTGCATCTGACCCATTAAATTACCATTTCGACGATGCTACGAATCCCGTACTAGAGGATGACTCGAATTGGGAGATCGTGAAACCCAAGCCTAGTAGGCCAAAGGGCCCACAAGCTACTCAACAGACTCGTGCAGCATATTCTTCCAAAGCTTACAAAGATACTTCCATTGCTGCCAAAGTCTCACCCAGTTGTAAAATTGGTCGAAAGAAGATAGAGGTACCCACAAAGATACCAAATCAGACTACAGCCACTACTTCAAAGCGGGGCGAGAAGTTTGAGATCCCGAGCTTGAATGGTTTTCCACAAATTGTCTCGCCTTTAAAGAATGACATACAACAAACCTTTGAAGCGACCAATAAGAATTCTACTGTCATAACGGTACAGGAGGTCTTGCCACTGGTAGACTCGGAAATTCCAGCCAAAGGAGAGTCTGCAATCCTTCCAGAAGAACCTCTTCTACCAAGTTCAGACCTTGATACCGGAGCCATTATTGAAGCTGACAATGATCACGGTGAATCAAGAGTTTCAATTCAACCGTCAAAAGTCATATTGTCACCCGTATCTTCGAGAGAAGAAGCCAGTCTCCTTATTGAAGATTCGGCCAAAGATGTCTCTAAATTCGCTAAGATTGGGGCTTCTCCAGACGTTGAACCCACTCAGACCTTGATAGATGAAATTAAGGAAAGAATATCTATCGACCGTGGTGTCATGAAGGATAGCTCTACTAGTACAATGGGAACCGAGCCTAAAGTCCAGAATGTCACTACAATTTTTCCGGAAAGATCGTCACCTCTTTGTCAAACACCTCCTAGGCGTACTTTAAGTCGTGATGCACCAATTTATCTGGGGAATTTTGATGATCCCGATCAGAAAGTCGAAAAGAGATTCCGAAGTTGTTCAACTAACGCCACGATGACCGCAGGTTCCCCTGACTCTGACGATGATGAGGAAAACTCTGATCCTAATATCCTTCTTGAAAGACCTGCGTCCGTTTCTAAGATTATGATCACGAAATCTAGAGTAAATGGCTCTCCTGAAGTCTCCAATTCAGAAGTATGTCCACGGATGCTGCCACTAGCAGCATCAATGGTTTCTGCTGTTAGTAAGCTCAGACCAGTCCGCGATCTTCGTGCTGTTGACAATGCTTTTACAATCGCTACCTCATCCGTCTCCGATAATGCATCTGTGAACAACATTGCCAATAACGCATCTGAAGCTGCAGAACCATTCGTCTCAGAGGTTTGTACTGGCAATGAAGACACCTCGCTATCTACGGAGATCGCTCCGATGCTCATCCGTGAGCCTGTTATAACTACTAGCTCTACATTGACTATTCATGAGCCGCAACCTCGGAGCTTCCGCCCATCTCTGATGAATTTGGACTCCCTACACTTGAGTCGTACAGAAGCTGCCACGCTGGGAAGTCAAATGCCTGCTCGACAAGCAAGTGTAGCAAGTTGTGATGCTGTGGGAAAAAACTTATCTGAATTTTCCAATGGTTGGAGTCGGCAACAACTATCAAGCAGTGCCATCATTAATTCAGGTCCACGAACACATACGGAACCAGACACGGCTCGAATACCCTTCGACTGTACCTATTGCAATGGCCATCACTACGCTACAATAGACAGTCCAATGGTCCTATGCTATGGCTGCGGTCCCAATGGTGGTATCAAATATTGTTCGATTGCATGTCTTCTAGCAGAAAGCCTTGCTCATGCCAATGTCTGCCAAGAGAGTGTGGATGACTCCGAGACATTTACAATTAGTCGTCCAACTGCATATCAAATATTTTACACTGGTATTCTAGCTGCTCCTCTTACGTTCGGAACTACATTTAAGAAGTCAATCTATGCCTACCGTCAAAAAGTTTTCGCAATGCACTGTCGTAGCGGACCATTTCCACAAGTTCATAAAGCATGGGCTCGACAAAACAAAACTTTACCTACTCTTCCGGAACAAGATGCAATTGAGGCTACCAAGAAGACCGGTAGTTATTTTGTATTCAAATCTGCTTTGACAAGTAACAACAATTGTATGAACCTGGACAGCACAGTCATCTGTACAATCAAGTTTCGTCCTAACGATCCTATGTTGCAAGCGGTCGATCGATGTCTTGAATCTTGCTTTAGATTGAGTCAGGACCATGATTACGCTGTCAAAGAATTCTTGTATAGACTCATCAATGATCTACTTTCTGACGATGAATCCTTTGATTGCTTTCCACACACAGAAGATCGATTGACTGTACTTCATGAATTCCAACATCAATATGATCTAGAATTCGGTTTTGACGCTGATATGCAGAGCGCACGATCTGACAAATTTGACTTCGATTCGGAGTGGTCTCTCATTGAACATCTTTTGAGGCTATCAGAGTCTGAGGAATTGGTCTAGATATCGGATGCTAAGACGTTGGATATCTTGAAAAGCATGTTGGTTGTTGGACATTATATTCAATGACATCGTGAGACAGTACAAAATCTTGCCTACTCGTCTTGCTACAGGTCCTTCACCGTCACAACATCAATATTTCAGTCGCGATCAAACATACGTTGGTTTCAATTTGGGGGAGAGGGGAGATTCATACACCGGAGGTAAATTTGCGAACTTCATACATCGTATATGTCTGCAAAAAGGATACGACGAAAACTGCTTTCCAGGAGAAATTTATGATGTCTCGGATGGAAGCAAGCATAATGATTTCGGGAGTTTTGATTCATATTCGCCACATGAAAGGTCACACACATTAGAGAGGGTGTCAGTCTTCAATAGCTATGAGTGATACTTCGGTGGAATGAATACGATACAGCGGAAAACAAAAAGAGATTGCATCTTCATGAATCACCGATGGCGTAGCTTAGGCTTTCGTCTGTAGTGAACTCATGAGGCCGGTAGGAGTGCTTCTTAGGAAGTTACTTTCTACCTGCGCGGTGGAACTCATTATAGTAGATAGAAGAATTAATTTTGTTCTATCAACCTTGTGCTTTTGGTGACCTGGATGATTGTAAATGCATAGGTAAGGAAAGAGACAAAAATTCAGATGATCCAAGTGAGCAGCTGTGAACTACAACTCTTGCACTCCTAGCAATTCTCTGAACTACGATTTCCGACATAATGGATGGAACATTAGTAAGTTCATATGGTTTTGTAGGCATCAGAATTCTATTCTTACATTGTTATTGTCGGTTTTGTTCGAACATCGTTTGTAGCATCTAACATTAATGAGCGTTCTACAGTAAAGCACATTCCTACATACCTGCGTATTAGTTCCGTAATCCCACAGTATATTCATGAACAAATGATGGATAACCTTAATATATACCGTGTTGGCTATAGATTTTGATATAATATATCAATATCAATCATTTGACTTGAATCCTCGCTGCTTTCTTGCTAAATGTTGTGATTTGGAGGATGTCGAACACTAGGGGTTTTGATTTTTGATTTTTGATTTTTAAATAGGTAGTAATTAAATAGTAGAGATGGAATGTGGAGAATGAAGGAGAAGATGATGTTGCGAAAGTTAGGTAACTATGGAAGGTTAGTTGATAGCGGGTAGGGGGCAGGAATCTGTCGTGATGCATGGTTTGAAACTTTGAGTGGGTTTGAGGTTAAGAGAACTAGGGGTTTGTTTTATGGGGTTCAAAGAAGGAAAGGTGGATATGCAGGTAGACGGGCTATTCTTTGTGTGGAAGAAGGGAAATTGCCTGTCCTGATGCGATATTATTCTAGTAGGTTTCAAAGATATTATCATAAAGATCTGCTATCACTACAGTCACTCACTTATTAGACGCAAAGTAAAATGGTTTAAAGGTCCATACTTTCAAGTAAAATCAAAATTCTCATTCCTTGAATCTTCAATCTTTATGAATCTTTGGTTCGACATGATGCAAATTTTGTTCTATCCATCCCATGCTGTGAACCAAGCGAGGTTAAGCACAAAAGCCGCATACATGGTATTCTGGTTATCTTGTCTATCCTGCCCAGAGATACATCGAATGTAGAAATCAGAGGAAAGTAAGACCACCTTCAGAGCTTAACCCAAAGATCGCATAAAAAGAAAACAGATGTCCATCCACCCAAATTCTATCTAGCATCCGTGGAAGGAAGCTGAAAGCGAGACGGAGGTTTCAAAGTTTGAAAATCGAATGCGCCCAACGCCGGGGGTATATTGCTTAAAAAGACACATCGCAGGTGTAAAAAGAGGAGTCGCAGGTGTAAAAGAGGAGTCGTGGCGGTAATCTTATGTGTATGAAAGACCAGATAGGTCGACGGGATGACTGGGGAATTAGGCAAAACTTGGAAAAAAGAGTCGTAATTGAAAAAGCCTCGCCGTGCTTACAAGTTGATCTGATCCAGTCATCTGCCATCGACGTCCTCGAATCTTTTTACTGTTGCGGAGGCACACCGCTAATACCATCAGAACTCTCGACTCCATCAGCATTAAGAGCATCAGGATTGGTTTTCTTGTGTTCTAGCTCCATTTCTGCCACAGCACTATTATTAGCTCTTCTCTTGCCAAACTCAAACTCGGAGCCATCACTACTAGAAATAAGATCTGAAATAGCCTCGCCTCGCGACTACCAGCTACAGAATCGGGAGAGGAAGTAAATGAGGCACCAGACAACAACTCGACTGAGTAGGGTTGACCTGGTATATATAGAAAAGAGAGAAAACAAATCTGAGAAATATTGTAACTGGAGAGACAAATTGCGGTATTAATCAAACGGGAAGACTTACGAGTGTCCGGTTGGCCAGAAGAAGAGACGACAGGAGTGACTGTAAAGCTAGCAGTTTTATCTTGCCAAGGGTGTGCTCCCATTGTCTGCGCAGCTGGAGTTGGTGGAGTTCCGTAATTAGAAGTATATCCGTCACTTACCCAGCCAGCGACGACAGTTGGTGGAGGTGGGGCCATGCTGGAGACACGAGGAGGGAATACAGGTGTAGCTGATCTACTAGAAGATGACGTAACGTTCTTAGTAGCATGCTCATCTGCTTGGCCTTGGCTGGTGGTATTTTCTTGCTCAATTGGAGTCAGAACAAGGTTTCTAATGCCAAAAGGTCCAGTATACGCTGTGATAGGTGTATCCCGGGCTGGAACAGTCTGCTCTTTATCGAGTTGAAGAGTATCAGGGGAGGCGACCATATTCACAGTGGAACTTGAACCCAAGATTGGCGCTGCCCATTCTATGCGTGTCACAGCAGAATCGGGTGGTGTTGGGGAGCGTGCTGGAGAGACTGCTGGAGAAAGCACTGGAGAGTTTCTAAAACATTCGGTTGTGATCGTCAAAGTTGGTGTAGCGAGGTTGGTCTTGCGCTCAGAAGTGCGACGCTTCAAAAAGCTGACGGAATCACGTCTGATGGACTTATGCTCCTCTTGGATGATCTTATTCTCCTCTTGCTCTACCAATTTGCGGATTTCAATTTCCGCGGGACTAATTGAAGTGGTCAGCTATGCTTGATAACCGAAAGTGCTTATAGTAATGCCGGTAAGAGCGGCTATCGAAGAGACAGAAGTATTGGGGACACAGCAAGGGAGGGCATCGTCTAGAACAAAGTATTCATGCCGTATGAAGAAGAAAAGCTGCTCTGCGAATACATAAAATGCGTCGTTAGGAGAAGATGCGCCAACCGATAAAACGTAAAACAGTCTCATAATCGCCCGTAGTAAGACAGATTGAAGTACGAATATATTCATGCTCCCTTGATTGGCAAAGGAACAAAATGACGACTGAAACGAGTGAAGGGATAAGATTGCAGAAAGTTCAAGACTTACTTAGGAAATTTAGGTACAGGACCAAGGTTTTGAAGGTGATGCTTTGCTTCTTCCAGGGAAGTTATACCAACTTTTTGAGAAAACGCGTCGAATTCCTGGCTCATCTTACGTAGAGGGATAGTCTTATCAGTCTGTGTTCGAATGGATGATTGACGCTTGAAGAGAAGTTAGCAATAGGTCGTTTAGGACGAATGAAATGGCCGCGGATTGGAATAGTGCTAATGCTCAGAATTTCAAGGTGTGAAGTCTGGGAATACAAAGTTGAATCCAAATCAGAATGGAGGTCTGGAAGATGAGAAGAAAATGAGATCAAGATAGGAGGATACTTACAGTCAATCTACCAATAGAATCATCTTTTGGAGAATTGGGAGAGGTTGTGTTTGGAGGAGTACTAGTCTGGCTACCACCTATCAAAGAACAAAAGGTCAGTACAAATCCATAAGATTCCACGAGGATCAATTCAAATAGAATAGTAAGGGGCTCGAGAGTCTAGCTTATTATCCATGCCGATTTGATATGGTTTCATTCTGTTCTTGTCCCGAGATTGATACTCAGTCAGATCCTCGAGCATCTCCATCTCCCACGTGGAAAGTCAGCTGGATTCTTGTGTATCAATAACATACATGGTAACTTATTTTCTTTTGACTCCATCTCTGTTTTCCTCACAGGGAAACCAGTAAAGTTTGGTACCAAGTAGAGAAGAGAGATGTCTCGATGATAAACACTCTGTAGAGAACTGATATTGGTCGGGGTTGAAAGATTTTTCTTTCAAAAAGAGATTTGCAAATTTACCAAATCAAGTATCGTATTTGAAGGTTGGGTAAGCGAGAGAGTGAATAGAAGTCGGGTGGATACTGGGTATTCAATTTGTACTTAATTTGTACCTACCTAGGTAAGTAGGCAGTATGATCTAAAATTAAAATGAGGCAGTGACTTCCAATGTCGAAACAATTATCGCCGATAACGGCCTTCTATTGTGTTAGCAATCTCTCGGTAATTTAAAGGAGAAGTTTTGAAGGTGAAAGTGAAGGTCCAGATCAAATGAAAGTTGATACTGGATGTAGTTGTAGTGGTAGACATCTAGATAATGGGTGCTGTCTGTTTGCATATGCTTTTCAAAACAATCACAATCTTTTATTATAAAGAATGCAATGCTGTTCACAGCTGTTGATGGGAAACACAAAAGTGATTAGATGGCAATCCGATTGTGAAAGTTGTGTGAAGTTTTCATATGTTGTCTGATGAACGGTGGCATATGGAATCCATCTGCAGATAGGGACGCTGGTTAATTCGTCTCGTCACAGATCTAAACACTACAGTCTTAGCATCATCTTTCTGATCGGGCACTCACTAGATTCAGGAGTTCTCATCTATATTTGACCCTCCCTACTTTGACATCACTTTAACCTCAAACCCCTTGAAGCTCTGAACACGTGATAACAAGAACTGAAGAAGTTGACCAGATCATGGTTGTGTTTCAAAGAGGACGTTCACAAAGTATCTGGATAGAAATGGCCCAAGAATGGTCTGGGTAGAAAGCATTATGAAGATTGCAAATAAGACTTTGTTGTCTGGAGAGAACTGCATAGACGTCCTAGAGATATTCCAGCAAGGGAGAATAGTCATAACCCTATATGGCATACCTTGAGAGCATAGTATCTCATGTGAACTCCATATGCCTGTGCCTATATGAATCTCCATTTCAACCATTCTGATGCAGCAGGCCGGTCAAGAAAGGAATGCACACACATACTGTGCATCTCCAATTACCCAGCAACATTGTGACTATATCAAATGGTTGGACACATACGTGGAATATGTGCTATATTTCCATATTTCTTTGAGTATTTTGACTTTGCCTTCATGTCTGTCTTCAATTGAGATGGATTTGATTGTTGTTGACTGACTGACTTCCTCTCCATTTGTGAAGCGAGGCAACTCAAAGGCAACTCAAATGTCGTCAGATGATGATCGCTTACTGCCACCCCAGACCGCCCAAAACCACACTAAAAATTTCCATCCCGATGGCTCCCATGATTCAAAAAATTTGGTGCTCACTTACTCGATTTGCCTCCATATTATACCTCACAACAACGACACAATGAACTCAAGAACATTACTTCGTCAATCATCTCGAGCTTTGAGCTCTTCCCTTCGCAGCTCAGCTGCAAGACAACCTTTGCGTTCTCAATTCCACAATAATACTTCGCTGGCCGCGCAAGTTGCGTCGAGGCAATTCCAAGGAAGAAGGTTCTATGCTACGGAACCAGAGGCCAAGAAGGATGAGCCAGCAGCAGAGAAGAAGGATTCTGAAGTAGAAGACCCATCGAAGAAGGCTCTCGAGGCAAAGGATAAGGAGATTCTTGAATTAAAGGTTTGTGTTTCCAATTTTATATTATTGATCTGGTTCCTTACTACTGCTTTACACTCATTATGCCGAACACCGCAGCATTAAGACTTATGTGATATGAGCCTGCGAACCTCATCTGGTGGCAAAGGAATTGCAAATACTGGTTCAAGAGCATTTGACTAACCCCACATTACAGGACAAACTCCTCCGCTCGATCGCCGAATTCCGCAACCTCCAAGAGCGTACAAAACGAGATATGCAAGCTGCCAAGGACTTTGCTATTCAAAAATTTGCCAAAGATCTTGTTGACAGTGTTGACAACTTTGACCGAGCTCTTACAACTGTTCCCGCAGAGAAGCTCTCCGTTTCCGCCGAAGAACGCAATGAGCACCAACAAGACTTGATCACATTATACGAAGGATTGAAGATGACCGAGAACATCCTCATGTCAACATTGAAGAAGCATGGTTTGGAAAGATTCGATCCTTCAGTCGAGTCCGAGAAATTCAACCCAAATGAACACGAGGCTACTTTCATGACTCCTATGGCAGGAAAGGAGGATGGTACAGTTTTCCACACCCAGCAGAAGGGATTTAAGCTCAATGGAAGAATCTTGAGAGCAGCCAAGGTCGGCGTTGTCAAAAACCCTTGAATACTGTAAACCAAGTTTTACATTTTGCGGAACGCAAACCTAGCATTGCTCGGCGCATAGAGTAATGAAGAAGTCTACTCCGTATATATATTGGAGTAATGAACGAAAAATTCAGCGGAGGAATCATGATGTACAAAGTGTATAATTAAAAATGGGACTACGGTTATGTCTACTTGAGCATCCGACTCGAGCAGACACAAAATTACGGCGTTGGAATGCATAATGACTGTAAGCTGGATTACGAAAGAATCAGCTCACTCCTCTCTACAAAGATATGACAGGTTTTGGGATAAAATATTATGGGCTGGCCTGGCTTTTGCGGGATCTATCTGCATCATCTTGTATATGTCACTCACGATTTTCGTTTCTTTTCACATATAGGAAAAGAATAAACATACCTAATGAAACCATGCAAGATTATCTTCCAAATTGATATGAGTGTTTCCTAACAACTTCCATCCTTTTTTCTCACAGTATAAAACCTGTCCTGCTCTCACAAAAGCAGAATAAGAAGTAATCTTCCAGTCGTATCGTACAATGGTAAAGATGCTTTAGAGAGCCATTCCCACCTCATAGGGTTTTCACTCTTCACTCTCTTATTAGACTGTACTATAATGAAATCATGAATCGCACACACCACTCCTCTTGTACATTATCTCTTTCCTCTCCCGTCCTATTCTACGGACTTCCATTCAGAACTCCCATTTCATCTTCATCCTCCCACTATCCATAACCTCGCCTTCGCTATTCGAAGTCTACTGATTTTCCTTCATACCACAAGATACATCGACAGCGCAAACGCCGCACCCCAACCAGCTTACAGTAGTACTCTTCGCAGTAGATACCCTTACACGTAACACCAGAACAAGTATTGGAGACGCAAATGCTATTGCTAAGAGGGCACACGTTCAAAACGACGTTCTGGATGAGTATTTGGGACTTGAGTGGATGGGCGGCATCATGAAGATAAGTTCTAGATATTGTAGAAGGGCACTTTGATCTACTTCCAAAGGAGTGTTGTTATATATACTAAATAGCTTTGCAATCATGAAGTCTTTGAAGATATTGGATTGCTTGAGGTTAAAATGTGTCTTTTCCAATTATGAAGAGCGGTTCTCCAGAGTGAGATAGAGTGAAGCGTCATAGTATGAGATACACATCAGGTCTCAGATAGTTCGAGATTCGAGCTAACAATCTAAATCCACTCAATGTGTCAAACTTCCCAAGATAGCAGTATCACAAACACGACAGAATCGGAAAGTGCGGGGCTCATGCATGACAGCGGGGTAATTTCCGCCCCTCCTTCACTTCACTTCCATCCTGATTTCCCCCCTCTATCAAAATCTAACTCCAAAAATGGCACCTTTAACGCGAGCATCTGTAGCCCTGATAACCGCTTCTTCAGCCGGACTCGGCGCTGCCACTGCTCGACTGTTCGCATCACACGGCGTTCGTGTAATCATCAATTACCACTCCAGCTATGACAAAGCGCAAGATCTTGTTGGTGGACTGGGAGATCTTGCCCGGGGAAAACTACCAGATAGTGAAGAGAAAGATGTAGTTACAGCTATAAAGGCTGATATGTCGAAGAAAGATGAGGTAGAGAGATTGGTCAAGGAGAGCGTGGAGAAGTGGGGACGATTAGATGTTGGTGTGTTTATATCTCAAACTTCCTGATTTCTCAATCGATTTGTATTTTGATCTGGAAATCAAGAGGACTAATCTAATAGAACAGTTGTCTCCAATCATGGCTGGACTCAGATTCGCAATTTTCAAGATCTAGATGACAATATTGTTGAAGAAGATTGGGATCGATGTTTCAACATGAATGTGAAGTCTCATCTGTGGCTTTTCCATGCTGTGAAGCCATATCTAGAGAAAACTGATGGAAGTTTTATATCGACAGCTAGTATTGCGTGAGTATTCTCTTGTTCGTCTACTTGCATTCTCGTGATCCGGATCTGCTGGATTGATAAGGGCTAATGAGATTACATCAGGGGTGTGAAACCGGGTGGGAGCTCCATGGTATGTTCATAACCCAAGAACTTGATAAACGCGAGTAAGGCGAGAGAACTGAGTAGTCCCTTTCCAGGCATATTCTGTGACGAAAGCTGCACAGATACATCTCATCAAGTCATTGGCTCTCACGTCAACAATACGGGTGAACTCTGTTTCACCGGGATTGATGCTTACTGTATGTCGAATACCGTTTCCTCTGTCCTCAACCATGTTACATAGTACCAAACTAACCCACGTCACCACAGGACTGGGGTCTCCAATTCCCCGAATCAAAAGTAGAAGGAGTGAAGAAAAAGAGCACACTAGGAAGACTCGCAACCATTGAAGAGGTTGCTAGACAGATATACTGTTTAGCTGAGAGCGAAAGTGTCACTGGCACAAACTCTATCATTGATGGGGGAATTCATTTGGGAAAATAGGGTTTTAGACGAACAAGGCTAATATTATTACCCAAGAGAAATTCCAGATGTGAGCTTTGATATCATAGGTTTCAATGAGCATCCGTAAATTAGTAAATGCATACATTCCTAAACTTTCCAACACTCCTACTGCCAAACCAATATCACGCCGATCAACGTGCCAGGCATTAATGTTCAGAAATTAGTCTAATTCGAATAAGCAGATGATACACTGAGTAATAGACCCAATTAAGTCTTCTCTGAAACTCGGTTTCTTGTCGTAAGAGACAGTACTTGAAGTAAATTATATGCAAGGCCTTGTGAGCATCAAAAGAGCATGCATATACTGAGGAGAGGCAGGGGATGGCAAACTGGAAGTTTCTTCAGATATAAATTACTTTAAAAGACTTTCAGATATGCAGGAACAGATTTAGTATAATAATAGAGCAGTTGAAGCCCTTTCCCTACAACATATAAATGTTCTTCTTAAAATAGATAATCACAAACGTAAAACAAAGTGAGCTAGCTCATAGCTTGTGATGAAGGATAATAGTTATTAATTTAGTACGTGTTCAGGTCAGGGCATAACACAAAAGCTGATAGTGCTAAGAGTAAAATGATGTGGCAAAAGTATGTGTAATGCTCTTTGAGCTCCGGAGCGCATCTGGGAAAAGTTTGTATGACGAACCTCCAGGATGGGATTTAGAAATCCTCCCAGATGAGCATCGAGTTCTGGTCGGAAGCAAATTTGGGATAATACCAAGCGAAGGCTAAAATTTTGCCGGTGAGCCTCGCAACTTTGAAGAAAAGATAACAATAGACATACGTTGAAGAAGTTTCGACGAGCTGTATGAGGGTGCAATCTGAGGGTCCAGTTTATGAAGCCACTAAGCTTTACACTATGTATTTAGATGAACATTACACTTTCAAGCTAGCGTGATAACGAGTCATTGAAGAAGCAGTTTTAAGATAGATGAATCGCCTAACCAAAACTTATCTTTTGTCTTGTCAGATCCCTAAATACGTCATCGAGAACATTTCTCTTCCTCTTCCCCCTTTCATCCTCACCATGAGTCTTGCCTTCCTCCTCTTCCTCACGATCCATTTGAATATCTTCTTCAGTCCTAGGTAGCCAAGCTCTAATCTGTCCATCTGAATGAGCAGAATATATACCATCAACCGGTTCTCTCCACGCCATTGCCGTGATACGATTCCGGATATTTCGCTCACCGGTTCGAGATCGTATTGCTGCAACAGTGGGACCAGGAACTTTCAGTCGCTTGAGAAGACGACCTTCGTGAAGTTCAAAAACAAGAATTTCTTTCTCATTGGGGAAAAATAGAAGCTCTTTCATGGGGGGCGTTAGTGCTGTGGGCGACACTACTATAGGTAGACTTGAGAGATGTCCATTCTTGATTGTTGGACCAAAGCTTGCGAGAGTATTTGCACCCGTAGCTGCATCCCAGACTCGAATTCGTTCATCGTGTGCTGCAGATATGATATAATTCCCATTATCCGTCCACGTAAGACCATTGACAGCTCCGGCATGGGCCTTGGCAGAAGCTCTTGATCGACCACCCGCCATCCCATGTGTAGTTGACATCCCAATTGCATCTTCCAAATCCAATAATCCCACTGCGCCAGAACTCTTTCGAACATCCCAGACACGAATCGTACCATCTACACACCCACTAGCTAGTATATGCTCAACATTTGGATGCCAAGCGACTGAGAGAATAGCTCCATGATGTCCAGCCAATGAATGTGTACTTGCGCCAGACCGAAGATCTACGAGCCTGACAGTCGGATGTTGAGTCGCGCAAGCCACCAAAAGATGTTGTGCAATGGGAGATACGGCATGTGAATAGATCACAGAGTCTAGATCGAAGTCTGCGGATAATTCGAGAGTCTCCGTGGAGTATAGTTTGAGATGATGATCGTACGATGAAGTGAGAAACGCAGCAGAATCGAAAGGATAGAAACTAAGATGGGTAATGCCATATTGATGCGCGGAAGCACTCCTGCAGACCCGAGTTAGTGGATGCTTCCCAACTGTTAAGTACAATGATAGAAATCTGTAAAATACCTAGGGATCATTCCGGTTGGTCGGAATGTATATTCTGATGCCCCGGTGGGGATTTGATCAAGATTCCAAACTTTGATTGATGCATCTGCACCACCAGAAAGAAGACTATATATGTTCACGTCAGTCCAGAAGTTTCAATAAGTATCACTATTCATTTCACTCTTACATGTTTCCATCAAATCTATCTATTGACAAGGCGCTTACTCCTGTCTGGTGCGCCCATATCTTCGTTGGCTCGTAATCGCGAGCTTCCGTACCTGAAGCTACAGTCGCTGGAGGCCTTTCACCACCATTGAATTTTACTTTTGGAGCTGGTAAAATCGCATGGATTAATTGAGTAGTTTGAATGCGAGCAAAGGCATTTGGGCCAAGATTGCCCGTTGATCGATCAAAGATCAATTGATTCATACATTTGGTGTACGATAGAATCTTGTATTCGAAAAGAATTAATTGGAGGACATAGGTAGGTGGTAATGATAAACCTCAATGTCAATATCTACTACCTGTATGATGATGCACTGAGAAGTGTTGCTTATGTAGGAAGGAGTAAAGTCTGAAAGGATTGCGACGCGACGGTACAAATTACGCGGGGTCGTTTGATCATCGTCATACTGAGCTAAATTTCTCAAGCGCTCTAGCTAGACTCAGCTCTCACGATTCTTAATTCATTTTTCACATTCTAGACATCAAGATTTGAAAATTGAAGGACACTATGACTTCAAAAGCATTTTCACAGAATGCTTTTATCAATCCAAATACTGAAGAAAAATCAATAGAAGGGGACAAGGTTTCACGAACAAGAAAGCCATCCGTTTACGACGCTGTTGCAGGTAACGTTCCAAACACGACATTCATCGGAGATAAAGTTACGTACTGACATATGGCCCAGGTCGGATTTCCGCAGCAGGTTTCATTCCTAGGAGTGTGGTTGTCTCCTCAACGCGGGATACTACATCGTCCTCTTTAAGCGCCGTGCCTCCCGAAGCTGTGTTGTTTCGGAGCAAAAATGCGCCAACCAGGTATGCCGAATCGGACATCTATTTTGCAAATGAGCGAGAGTCTCCGAAGGGGTTGCCAGACTCCGATCTGTTGAAGTCACTCCATACCTATGCTTCAGATTTCTATTCTCGTGCAACTGCAGAGGGAGGGTCTATAGATTGGCGCAGTATGGACGAAACGGCTTTGATAGGACTGGGTATTTTGATGGAAGAAGCATCTCGAGAGATCCTAGGAGAAACGGGTGACCTGACTTTTACGGAGGGAGAGGAAGTCAATACCAATACTCTTGGACGCGGTCGACGCTCTCGAACAGGCAGCCTTGTCAGCTCACCCCTAGAAGCTAAAAGGCCCGCTAAGAGAAGACGCGTCCATGATGATCATTCCAACAGATCGGGTTGAAATAAAGCATACGTAGATATTAGACAGCCACGACACAGAGCGTCAGACTACGATCTCGGGCGATTTGGGGTTGCTGTCACACTGGGTTTAGACGAGCTATTTTGGACTACAGCCAAGTTCCAACACTCAAGGGTTCAATATGATCAACGCAAGAAGAAAATTTGACCAGTCAGGATATCAGAACGGCGAACGGGCTCGTTATCAGACTGCTTTTTACTAGCCCAATTTCTCGGTTATGGAGCTATACGAGTAGGATTGAGATAAACAAGAAGGTTTGGTGGCGTGATAGATTTTCATTTAATCGAGTTAGCCCCTTCACAGTTAAGGGACCAGCCGGATACGACATCTACATCGGTATCTTCGGCAACCAATGCGGATGGTGTCTCGCCGTAGCTTTCCGATTTATTGGGACGTTCAAAGCTGATGGTGTACACCGAAACAAACTTGTGCGACCTTGGTCAAATCTCAAAATTGGCACTCACGTTCTCATTTGACACGTCTGAGTAAGCTTGCATGCTTTGTGTTACACCGACATTTGGGCTGACTCTGATAGCTCAGGATAGCGTTTAGCTATCTTGCTCAAGAGAAATGAATGAACGTAATTAATCCTTGAAAAATTGACTCGGTTACCGGTAGAAAGCAATCTTCCATCAATGAGCTCTGTCAAACTAGGCGTGAAAGATTTGAACGACCGAGTTGAACAAGGTAAGGTAATTAGATGAAGGTTGGCTTTTGGTTGGGCGAAGGGTCCGAATATTCAAGTCGTCTCCGCTGACACGTGGAAAAAGATCCGTACAATGGTACAAGGTGGACCTGGTTAATCTTGGCCTTGACACTTCCCGTTTCACCAATAGTCTCTTTGTATTCTTGCCTTTGGAGGGGTTGAGAGAAAGTTCACCGTTTTCTTATCTATCAGTTCATGTATTCGGCACATTGCAATTTGCCTTTTTCACGAAGGAATGTTTCGGACGTATACAATCACTGTGTACAGATACTGGTCGTATCATATATCTATATGCGATAGCATCAACCAACAGTTCGTCTATAAGGGCCAGGATTGTATATATCAAATATTGGTGTTCATGTGAGACAAACGAAATGATGGAGGTCTAGCTTGAGATGTTTGATTTCCAGAATCGCCTTCTTGTTTACTTCGCTAACAGTATTGCAATGATTGCATGCCCTTTATGGTAATGCAAGTAACGAGTCAGAAAAAAGTTGAAGATTTGCGCACTTTGCATATTAACCTCCGAAGACCCTCATTGGTCACATCGGAAGTTTATCATCTGCCATGGGAAAACGAGTACCGGTTCTGGAAGCAAATCACCACCATCTGCAACCATGAGCGACATGATTCCCTCGTCGCACATTCCAAGTTCCATGTAATGTGACTTGTGCCATGAGTTGTTGATGTTGCTTGCATGCTGGTTAGGTGGAAGCACCGCCTTTTCAATTAGTGTTTAGCCGTCTTATCATCTTCCTGTCGGCCATCTTAAGTCTCTCGCGCTATAACCTCAGCCTCCTAAATGATCAATCGCATTTCCATCAGCACCATTGCTGCACCATCGATCCTGTAGCTTGGAAGAAGCGGTGAGGTTACATCTTTACGTACGGATAACACAGTCCGTTTGAACGCCCGGAACGTCAGATGATCCGCATCCAGTCGTAACGATTGTCGCTGAGTCCCCGTAGTCTAAATCTATCTCTTACAAGAGTCATACTACTTCGTATGCAAATGATACGATGCAAGATAATATGCAAGTCGTGGTTTAGTACATTACCGGGTAAGAATGGCGAACGAGCTTAGATCGTGCCGGAATTTTGACAGGAAGCTTCGTGGAAAAAGTGTATTTGGCATATCCTTGTTTGCCGCGGAGTGTTCGGGCATCAGTTTAATGGAGCCGTTGCATCGGGATACTGGCTTCGATGATTTGGTTCGCCTGCAAGGGATTTCTATTATTGTTCATTAACCTTCCGTATCCCTCGAATGCTGATCGCCGACAATGTACCATATATGCCCAACCCAACCTTTGTGTAACGATCGTCGCATCGCGGTCTCTATTGTGAGGGCAAGAACTTTGTGTAGCCATTTCGTGAATCTCAGTCCCAGATATCTTCTAGACGCCGGTACGGCATCGCGATTACATGTGGCTAACAGGCTTTGAAACTCATGCCCGACTCCTTGGAGCCTGGAGGAGCTTACGGAACATGATTGGGGCATATTTACCGTCTCCTCCAAACATTTCTTTCTTTCTCTTTCGATGATGGGCATTATTTTCTTTTGAATCTGTTCCATTCTTACATCGAGTCAGAGACATTCGATGGCGCAAATTAGAATCGTCCTAGAGACTCCGAGTAGATTTTGTTTTTTCCTGTGCAATACTGACTCGAGTTGAACAATAGCCGAGCTAATCCTCAACCACTTATGAACGGAAACGCTTCAGATTCTTGAGTAAGTAGAGCTAGAACTTAGAAGGAGGCTAGGAATCATAAGTAAACGAACGTATCGCTCCGTGCCTCGCGCCCGTTCCGCCGAACGCGTACTTTTGTTTTTTTTATGTACCAGTACTTATCGTCATGTTCTCGGGAAGGAGATTTTCAGGAACGACGCTGTGATTGGGGGAGAGCATGGAAGGAAAAGAAGCACTTTAAGGGCTCTACCCGAAAGCCGTTGGATCAGTTGCTAGAGTCCCCGCAGTTCTCCATGTTGATCTCATTTATCACTTCCTGGGAGCCTGGGATCTCTTCGAGTCGGATGATTGATACTGTTTGCCAAAAAATAGATGTTGTACTGTAATGATATGATTGAGAAACAAATGAAATCATTTGTGATTAGAAAAGAAGGCAGGAGAGGCCAAAGAGGTGAAGGAGGCCAAAACATTGCGTGATGAGAGTTCTTGGATTTTGATATGATGATCAATATGGACATTTCTGTTACATTTCAATTACCGAGTTTGTGACATTGTTAGCTAGCACGCTTTGACCCTTCCAGAGAGAAATCTCATGTGATGATGTGAATTGATGCCTCCATTTCTTTCTTTCTTGTTTTACCAGGAGTCCAGGACACAGGAGTCCAGGACACAGGAAGTCCGAGCCAAAGCAAGTTAGCAACGGGGCCAGGGAGATGAGGATACCCAGGCAATCAGGGACTTTTCTTTCTTTCTTTCTTTCTTTCTTTCCTACATATTACCGATTAATTTCCATGGATTTGACGAGGCGAAGGATTCTGATGCAGGACAATCGTGCGTCGAAGAATGGGTGTTGATTCTTGAAGAGTGGTGCCTCCCATGTCCAAGGCATCGGTATGTACCATGACCAGGAGGCCTGTTGTTCATCATAAGCTGGTGGGAATGTCTTGAGGATTTCCGGGAATCTGGGATCATGTGAGAACGTGAGAACGTGAGAATGTGAGAACGTGAGAATGACAAAGAGCTTCCTTTACGTTACGATTTGGATGCTGGGCATGGAAGATTACGTACTCTATCCTCTATCCTCTATCCTCTATACTCTATACTCTATACTCTATACTCCATACTCTATACTCCATACTCCATACTCCATACTCCATACTGCATGCATGTAGTTGGGAGTGTGGAATCTGTACATCTACTTCTACATCTACTTCTACATCTACTTCTACATCTACTTCTACATCTACATATGCAGGCAAGATTGAATATGCCATGACCAAAGTTAAAGTGACTACTTTCGAGTGTTGTAAGGAGCAGGTCATACGACATTCGAGGCTGACAACCTGACAAGCCTCCAGCTTGGCTATGGGAAATACACATGAAAGTGACTGACGCCCCCGCATCCTTCCCAGAAGAAAGCTTCGAATGAGGAAAATGTGAAAATGTGCTTGTTCTGCACTGGATAAAGTCGCTAAAGTGCATTGCATTTGGGTGTGATTGTTCTACACTGTACAGATAGGGCCAGACGAGACTATCAATCCCTCCACATTTATCATTGGGCAGGTTGAGACGACGTGCTACATCCTCTGCTTACTGGCTCTCACTCCTGGGATGCGACATGCTGGTGTACACAGATCCGGGGATAATGATCAGGGTGATGAAGAAGATGATGAAGATGATGCTGCTGTTGTTGTTGTTGGGATAGTGAGAACAGTTTACTGCGAGAAACCTGGATTTTGCTGGTGCGTCGGGTTGAAGTTTGAAGAGAGAAAGAGATGTCATGTAGTGGTACGCTGCTATGTAAAGTACTTTGACGGTTGATACAATATATCAATCTCGCTCGTCTCGTCTCCTGGGTTGTCCCACTTGGGATGACATTTCAAATTCAATGGCGAGAACTAGACCCTTTTATCTATCACTTCCTCGTCCATGATCCATGATCCATGATCCATCCCTTTGTCAGTCGTTGACATTGTAAGTTCGTAATAGGATAGACTTGACTCAACAAAACAAGATAAATCATTACCCTGCTGGGCAAAGCTTACATCAAGTAGGGGTAGCATTATTTGATGCCAGCAGTAGTGGGATGCAAAGGTGGCTGGCAGATGGCAAGCTACAGACAGGCATGAGAAAGAAGTTTGATATTGAAATTCATTAATTGAGTGAGTGGCATTCACGAATCACGATATCATATCATTTATCAATATGTAGCATGAATTGATTGATTGATTGATTGATTGATTGATTGATCCTACCTAATAATACTACCCAACTACCTCGCTCGTAGAATCAATCAACCGTAACCTTAAGCCACTCCCCAAATCAAGCTCCAGCCGGCTCAGGTATTACATTCATCCTAGTCTCGACTCTTAACCCATTAACAGACTACTATCCATTATCCATTATCCCACCTTACATGACACTTTCTTCCCCCTTGTCAATCTAAACTATTTCCAACTTCACCACACACCACACACCACTCCCTTAGCTACCCACAATACCATTATATCGCCTATTCTCGGGTGGTTGGCACCGGGTAACTGGGCACGAAAGCTTTCGTGAACACTGAATAGTGAACACGGCACCGACATTGAACACCACTCGAATCTTGAATCGCGAAAAGTGCGCTGCGACGCGGAAGAGAGACGGCGGAGAGACGAACCAAACAACGCAGGTCTTGGAAGGGTATACGACAGCAACCAACATCTAGCAACCAGCATACCAGCATACCAGCATACCAACATACCAGCATACCAACATACTACTAGCATCCTGAGCCTTGCAACTCGATCGTATCTTCTCCATCTTCAACGGCTTTCGAATGCGCCGTATCAAGTAACACCGGCACTATACATTTGTCCCCTTTCACAAATTCCAAGTCACGAATACACGGGTCAGTACGTTGATTTTTCTTGGGATACCTACCTACTTGCATGAACCTTCTTTTTACCTTTTACCTGAATCTTCACCTATCAAGCCATCACCTCTATCCTTATCGTGCGTGCTCTTTGGACTTTAACCCAAAGTTTGTGAAGTTTGCTTGATTGCAGGTGTCCATTGATTTCCCGTGGTGGCATATCTTGATTTTCGAAGCCTTTTCCCATCGTTTCCGAAGGTCGAAAGATTGAATCATCTACTGGTAATCAAGGGAAAAATAAAATCAAAGCAAGCTGGCATGAACATTAGGTTAGAGTCTTAGAGTTTTTTGTTTTTTCTTCTTCTTTTCTTTGATTGATGAAATTTGAAAAGGAGACGAGAGAGGGGGCAACAATAATAAGTTTGGAGTGGAGTTATTTTGAACTTTTTGACGGGTTCAAGGTTGTTTCTTCATTTTCTTCATTTTCTTCATTTTCTTCATTTTCTTCATTTTCTTCATTTCTTCATTTCTTGCTCTTTTGAACCATTTGATTGATTTAATCTGTACTTTGTATGATTGCGGTGGGGAGAGACTCACAAACGGGACATTTTAACTTTTCTAGCATTATCATAATCATCTCTACTATATCAGCAGGATCCATTTCCATTCAAAGACGGCAACAACAATCCACCGCAAGAAGGCAAGAAGGCAAGCAAGCAAGCAAGCAAGAAAGCAGAACATCCATCCATCATTGCTGCACAAAACTCACGCCTCGGTCATTAAATGACTGGTTCGGGATAATTGCTTGCTTGCTTGCTTGCTTGCTTGCTCTGTTTTGCCTCCTTTGCAAATCCAATCCGTTTTGTTTCCCTTCATTTATATATTGCGTTGAATTTGATTGTATTGTACTGTATTGTGCTCGCTCACCTATATATCCATTATATTTCTATTGTTATTTGCGCAATGCGATCGTTGATGCTTTGATTTACATTTCTCTCCCTCTCTGTCTCTCTCGTCTGCACTCTCTTTCTTTCTTTCTCCCCTCTCTCTCTCTCTCTCTCTCCCTCTCTCCCCCCCCCTCTCTCTCCCTCTCTCTCCCTCTCTCTCCCTCTCTCTCTCCCTGCTCCTCTCCTCTCCTTCTAACAATCCTTATAGCAACAGAAGAAAAGAAAACGCGCCAAGAGATTCTAGAAATCCATATACATACATACATACATACATACACGCACACACATACATATACACATACATACTCACCGGCCTACCTACTACCTACATACATACACAAACGCAATCCCACAAATCATCTTGAAATCTGATTCGACCATTTTACCGTACCTCACTACTCTCACACTACTCGTACACTACTCAACGTACCGTGCCCACTCCCGCTCTTGACTAAGGTGTAAGTACGTACCAGGTTACTCTTGGATCCGAAAACCCCAAACTCAAAACTCAATCTAAAAAGGATACATTAGCTGGGTACATACAGTATTACCATCCCACCTTCACGCACGCGAAAGAAAGAAAAAAGAGGGAAATTTTGAAGAGAAGCGAGAAGCGAGAAACGAAGAAAACGAAGAAGAAGACGACGAAGAAGAAGAGAAGAATCCTTGACTCCCTGAATCCTAGCTCCCTCCCGCCTCAGCTATTATAAAGTTTACAATTTACGAACGCACCCCCTCACCCTCCCCCCCCTAAAAGATCCCAGGACCTAGATAACCACTTATTATTTATTCGATTATTCAATTGTTCAATTATTGCCAATTATCCTTTTATTTATCCATTTATTATTCATTTTATTATTTATTATTTTATCCAATTTTCTCTCAACCTGAAGAAAACCCCCCTCAAGAATCATTATTCATAAAATCTTTCTCAGCAAGCAAGCAACCAAGCAAGCAACCAAGCAAGAAAGAATTCAAATGAAAGTAACCTAGAAAGTTGCATTGCAGAGCAGATCTTGAACTCTACTTGAAAGGGTTTAATCAATATCCAAGGTAATGTATGTTTCAAATTTTCTGATGGATATCACTTCTTCTGTCGCGCCTTGCTCCAGCGCAAAACTGTATTCAAGGGACCACTTGCTTGGTACCCGGGTAGCTCTTAGATAGCTTATTACTCCTCTACCTTACCTTACCTTACCTTACCTTACTTTCCGAGGGAAACATGGCTGATCATCTCAAACCCTGTTCAAGCAGACCGGTTTACCATCCCATCTAACCTTCACTACTCAGTTGCGCGGCATTCGTTACATCACACACACATGCTTACCTACACGTCAGTCCGTAATACATACCTGCGCAGATGATTCTCCACTGAACTCTTCTACGCCTCTGTGTTCTCCTTCGAACCTGTAAGAAGCCGCCGCGCTCGACCGCAGTCCATGGCCTTAGCTGTCGTGGTCACTTAACTTTTTGTATGAATCGCAATGATGGACAATGGTCAACCAGATCCAAAGCGACCAAGATTAGGACCCGGTCCTGCTTGGCCGATCGAGCAGCCCAATCAGCCCAACCCTTCCAGGGCCCTTCCTCCTTTACAACCTCCCTATAATAGCGGTCCCTTCTCTCGTCCCGATTCTCATGCCCACCCCCTCGATAGACGACCTCCCCACCCCAACTTTCAAGAACATCAAGACCCTCATCGCCCCAACTCAGGACATGCGCATGTCTACCACAATATACATAATCAACACCCACCACCACCTCCCATACCTTCATACAATGGACACAATGGGCACAACGGCCCTCGAGAACCCATCGTGAAGCCGGACCCTTCAGAAGAACCTCCTCAACACAGGCCACCACCGACAACCAATGGCACAGATCATCATGTAAATCTCCCTTACGCTGAAGAAAGAGGAAGGCCTTTTCCACCAAGATTCGATCAGCCTCCACCTCCGCAGCATACTCCGCAACACACTCCGCAGATGTATAATAATAACCCCGCTCCTCCCATGTATCAGCCTCAACCCCCGCCCCCCTCTACAAGTCCCATGACGACACCGACATTCGATGGAGCTATGTCAATGTATGGTCCACCACAAGGTCATCCTCATCCTCCACCTCGGGAACAGTATTCAGTCACACCTTATTCTCAACCTGCAAAGCCTCGAAAAGCGCAACGCGCGGCTCAGGCATGCGATAGCTGTCGCAATCTCAAGGCGAAATGCGACGAAGGGCGACCGACTTGTGGTAGTTGCAAAGAGAAGAATTTCGAATGTCATTATCGAGATCCACCACCCAAACCGTAGGTTCAAAAAGATAATTGGAATGATACGCTGCTGACCATTGTAGAATTGATAAAGCTTCCACGGACATCATCGAGGCCTTGATACGATTGGAACACCGCAATGCAGAGTTATTCAATGTTTTGCAGACAGGTCTTGAATCATTGAACAAACGAGTGGACGAGTTACAGGAGAGAGTTGGAGCGGGCCGGCCTCTATCAAGTATCGAGGGACACATGAAAGAAGAAGGGAGAGACGATGTTCAATTGCCTGATGGTGAATTCGGACCATCCTATGGCTTGAATTCGAATATTCTTCATGATGCCACGCCCATAGATCCGCCAGTGGTAGGCCCGGTACAGCCACTCGAAGGATCCACGCCTGGTGCACTCGAAGAAGAGGAGGAAGGCGACCCTGTGCCGCCCGGGCAACCATTAATACCAGTCAATCACACGACGGGCGCAGCTAGGCTCTTGCTAGTGCCTTCTGTGAAGCAAATGATAAATGGCGGAGGGGGCTTGCCCAAAAACGTGAAGGACGAAAAATACCCAATGCTGCAAGAGGAACGACGCGGACTTCTAAGATTATTCGGAAGAGGAGAAGGAATTGATTTAGCTCAAGGCTATGATCGAGATCCTATGACGGATCACGCCGAATCTACAGTCGATACAAATTCTGACGTCTCTTCTCCGGCTGGTGAAGAATGGGGTCAACTGGGTGGTATGACGCCACCATCTAGTGCGCCAGATTATCCTCCACCAGTTATAGGCAGTATTATGTCGGATGGGATGCCTGATTTCCGAAAAAGTGTAGTTTTGGACTTGGTCAAAAGTTACAAGGAGCACATAAATATAATGCATCCAATTTTGATACCGAGACGGCTGGATGCTCTGGTCGAGTCATTTCTCAAATCCATCCCATCAGATTCCGCGAAACCAAAGCAAGTTCAGAACTTGGCCTCGCAACATACCAGTCATGCTGGTTTCGTGAGTATGAAACCGCCCGAGAGCCCAGGGAGCAAGCGAAAAAGGTCACCGGGAGTCGGAGAGCCTCCAGAAATCTCAGTTGCCGGCGGTTACGGGACATTCGTCAAGCCAGGCCATCCAAGTCGGTCAATCAGCACAGCTTTGGTGCTGGTGGTGTTAGCGCTCGGCAAGATTTGTCAAGAAAGACAGAAAATTCCCGAGCTTCCTTCCGACAGAGATATTGAAAATCCTTGGGGTCATATCAATTCTCCAGTTGTACGAAATGGTCATCCATCCCCTATCCAGAGCTCGCCAACCCAATCTTCAGAATTACCATCACCTCAGGAGAATGTTGATCGATTCTACCCCCGCAGCCGAAGAACTTCAATAGAAGGCGATTCATATTTGGCAAGAAGTGGCTTCAGACCTAGGAATGTAGATGTTATTCCCGGTTTGGCATATTTCGCACTGGCGACAGATATCATTGGAAATCAACTTGGAGGAAACAGTCTACAGCATGTCCATGTGAATATTTTAGCTGGTCTTTATCACGGACAACTTGCAAGGGTTTTAGAAAGTCATTCGTACATTCATCAGGCTTGTAGAGCTTTACAGGTTATCTTGAGACCGTGAGTCTTGGCCAGGTTCCGAATGAAATACGACTAACATAGGCATTAGGAAACTGGATCGCTTCAAAAAGTTAAAGCAAGATGGGCTCCCCGTGCTGGCAAAGGATAATCCGCTGATTTTCGCATTTTGGACGTGCCTACAACTTGAAAGGTTTGTCTATCTCGTCTAATTGATGAATCGGAATTCTAACATCACATGAAAGCGATATCGTAGCAGAATTACCTTGCCCGCATTCCGGAATCCTTACATTCGAAGAGAATATGCCAAGTCCAAATATCGTGGAAGCCGTGAAGGAAGGTTTCGATCAGATGGTTTTGCTGAGTTATCAAGGCCAACTTTACCTACGCAAACATCTCAATCAATTGCACAACATGTTCTACAAACCTGATAATGGTATGTTTAGTATTTCTTAAATTGGTTGAAAACGACTAACCTTTTCCGGAAGACTCTCAATTTCCTTCTGTATACACCCGCCATGATCCCAACCATTTCGAGTCAATAGCCACCGCAGAAGAATTTCTTTATCGATGGAAAGAAGCTGGAGGAACAAGTACCTGGCAAGAAAATGACCCTCCAGCGAGTGACATTCTCACAGCGCGAATGAGAGCCAAGTACTACGGCGCTCAGGTCATCACGTACAGGAATTTCGTTTTGAAGATCTTGGAACATTCACATGCGGTTTCAACGTCAAACTCTGTAGAGCGCGCCTCAGATGATTTCCGCAATGGTATTGAGGTACCTAGTATCAATAAACACGCGACCTCGGCAGAAGAAATCGACGAGAAAGCATTGGCTTATGCAAAAAATGGTATCCAAGCACTTGTTAATAGCACCAGGGCTTTTCATGGTTTAGGCGAGGGTAGACTTTTCGTTACGAATCCATGGGGGACTGCACATGCGTAAGTTTGTATGCACTTATATTGGATGAGCTATCTACTAACACAACAAATTAGACAATGGGGCAACGTGCTTACTCTCCAAGCAGCATGGAACGACAACATCCTCCGACCATTATTCGACGGGATTCTTGATAAGCAAGGGCTCAGTGAACTTCTTCAGAGAACTCTTAGTTTCCTTGGGATCGTAGCAACACGATCATCGGCTCTCTATACCGATATGAAAATCCTGGTCAATGCAGCAAAATACACTGGTCTACTTGAGAAAGACTATCAGGCACGTCAAGTTACCACTTTCGCAGCAGGTTTTACTGGTTTCTAATTCCTTCTCGTGTTAACTTTACACACCTATTCGAATCAGGTGGTAAATCTACTACTGAGAGTGGAATTATCTTTGCGTTGACATCATTGATAATTTTCTACCTCGTGGAGTGTAGCTAATAATTTTTCTCTCATGGTATAGCTTCCGAAGAGTTTGCGTAAGAAACCGTTCAAGTTGAAGCAGAAGTCGAACTTCTTGGATGCTTGGAAGTGATGTTTGTAATGTCAAATCTGAAGAATCTAGAAGGGGAAATGCGTATACAATTTTGTTCTTTTTCGAGAAGAGAATGATATACTCGCATACTCGCAATTTATATACGTCATATACATCTACCTCTATTACTTACTTCTCTAATACACCTACCGCATCTGATATCTTATATCATAGTTGAAATCATTTTTATTCATTGTTTGGTTTGGGAAGTCGGTCAAGTCATTGAATTGGCATTGACTTTGACTTTGGCTGTTTATGGGCGGTTAAATCATGTCGTTGCATTTACATATATATGGCTGCGTTGCGTTGCGTTGCGATTGGTGCGATGGGCAAGCGTCTTGATTGCATCTCATGTTGATATCCATCTTTGTCTATCTTATCATGGCGGCTCAAGCGGATCTTGAATGTCTGGAGAATGGGAAGTAAAGGTCTTTTGCGTTAACATTGTGTGTGTGTGTGGATGGACATCGCGGGATAAGTTAAATACTGTTAGCAACTAGCTAGTAAGTATCGTACATACATACATATATACATACGTACCTGCATGCATTTTGAAATAGTTGGAGGCGGTATTTGGTTATAAAAAGACGTCGTTTTTGTTTGGAGAGAGCGTAGGGTTTGTGCTTTATGCTTTGTGCTTTGTATTGATCGGGCGTATTATGTTATTGTTGTTATTATAATCATCGATATCATCATGGTAGAAGCAAGCAAGGGGAAACAAGCGAGCGAGCAAGTAGCATGCATTATTATTGTTGTTGTCGTTCTTGTTATTATATGATAGCATTTTATTATTACCTATCTGTTGAGAGCTTTGATTAGATTGTGTTTTGTTTCATTCTTGTTATATATATATATATCGGGTGAGGGTTGAGGATACTAGGTAGGTGAGTACTAGGTCGGTACTTGTGATGGAAGTTGTAATGTGTATGTATGTATGTATGTATGTATGTATGGATGGATGGATGAATGAATGAATGGATGGATGGATGGATGGATGGATGGATGGTAGGTACATAGGTACATAGGTAGTATGAATGCGAATCAATTATATATTGTATATATAGCTAGGTAAATCACCGACATTCATTCTTTATGGATTTTCCTCGGATATCTATGTGTACGTACTCCGTATGTATGTGTAGGACCGTAGGTATATTTTCACCACCTACCTACCTGCATATAAGTGGACATATATACGACAAGACCAATGACATAATACTTAATATCAATTACCTAGACCACTCCGAAACTGTGTGACTCTTCTCTGTATCACATATGCATCGGAATGTCACTTTTCGTGGACCAGAAATACTTCTTGTAGGGCTAGATCTTTGCAGAGATACTCATTGTCCCAAGATGGAAAGTGTAATGGCTAAGGGCGAGGATAATCGATCCAGCAATAACACCACGGAAAAGTGGATTCGGAAAACGGCATATCCACTTTCTACAGTATTAGCCGTGACTACCTAGGTATTTTTAGTGGGGTACTCGAGTCAAATGGTAGGGAAAAAATCGATTGCACCGATTGAACCAATGATATCGCTTTTATATCACTTGAATATGCAGGTTAAGCTTTTGAGTCACGTGAAATAGATGGCTAAACTACTTTTGGGGAAGGGTGCGTGCGAAAAATCGAAATGTCGATAAGGTTGGAAAGATTACTGGGGAGGTGGAGTGGTAGGTCGAGTGGCACTGTGGTAGCCTGGTAGGTGGGAATGGTTTGGAAAGGCAGGTCTAGGGAAGCCGAATATCGGATGGAGAGAATGGTCTATGATTGGAAGGGGAATAGGTTGGGCTGGATTGGGATGGATTGGGAATTTGGGATGGGATGGGATGGGATGGGATGGGATGGGATGGGATGGGATAGGATATGTATAATGTCACCTACTCGTGCGGCCAAAAAGTATGCAATGCCGGTGCTACGAAAACCAGGTTAATCCTCTTTCTTGTAGTATACCATCTCGTGGTATGTGCATCTAGCGTCGGCGTTGCATACTTTTGGCCGCACGAGTATGCCATGGCCCATGGTGCGATAGCAATTGCTTATCACTCACGCGTGGCATGAATGAGGGGATTGGAAATGGGAATGGGAATGGGAATGGGAATGGGAAAGTGAAGGGCAAAGTGAAGGGCAAAGGGGGAAAATAGGTGTGAGTAGGTAGGTACGTACTTGAGTATGTACGGCAGGTTGCCGGTCTTTGACTCATGCTCATGGCATGGGGAGGGGATTGAAATCTTTTTTCTTGTCTGTTGCTGTTTCTGTTTCTGTTTCTGTTGCTGTGGCTGTGGCTGTGTCTACATCTTTTCTCTCTCTCTCTCTCTCTCTCTCTCTCTCTCTCTCTCTCTCTCTCTCTCTCTCCCTCTCCTCTCTCTCTCTCTCTCTCTCCCTCTCCTCTCTCTCTCTCTCTCTCCCTCTCCTCTCTCTCTCTCTCTCTCTCTCTCTCTCTTATATATACATGTAGCCCGAGTCTTTCGTTCTTTTTGGATTCATTGCGAATTGGAAGACTTTCAGTTCAATTGGATCAATCACCGTTCTTGCGATCAACTGCATTAATAGGATCAATTGTTAGTTCTTTGCTTCAATCATTCGATTGCCTTTTATGATCCGCAAGGGTTCTTTTAATATATTCTTCGCTTGCTTTCTGACGGATGACGTATATTTCAATATTATACCCATACATCTCTCTTTAACATTCAATTCAAATCATGGCTTCAAGTCTGAACCACCATGATCCATCAACGACTCAACATGGACAACTATCTCCTCACCAAAAAGACGAATCGAACATTTCACATGAAGCATCCGATACTTATTCTATTCACAGTACAAGTAGCTCCATTCCTTCCCAACAACGACCCTCGAATCTAGCCCCAATCGCTTCGCACATCTCTAATACTCAAGATGCGCCAATTCAACAAACGTATTCTAATATCTCCATCCCCGATGCTATCTACGACCGCATTCCCCCCAATCGCAAACTCGTTATCGTGGCTCTGCTTTCCTTTTGCAGTTTCTTGGCTCCGATTAGCAGTACTACGGTATTGGCAGCAGTGCCAGAGGTGGCGAATACATATCATAGTACCGGCACCATTATCAATTTGAGTAATGCGTTGTACATGTTGTTTATGGGATTGAGTCCATTGGTGTGGGGACCATTGAGTCAAGTTTATGGGAGGAGATGGGTATGCTTCTAGTTAATTTATTTTGAATATGTCATTGAGAATACTAAACAACCTTAGATTTCCCTCGCAACATCCTCCCTCTTTACAGCCTGCTCAATTGGCACGGCGCTCGCTCCTAATCTTCCTGCATTCTTTATCTTTCGTATCCTGACGGCCTTTCAAGGAACCTCGTTTCTCACTATCGGCGCAGCTTGCATCGGGGATATCTATCGTCCAACGGAACGTGGAACTGCAATGGGTTGGTTTCTTTCCGGTACACTTATCGGGCCCGCACTCGGGCCCTTTATTGGGGGTATAATTGTCACATTCCAATCTTGGCGTGTAATTTTCTGGCTGCAAACTGCATTGGCCGCGTGTGCCGTGATTGGAGCTTATTTCTTGCTACCCGAAACTATTCATCGAATGAAGAAGGATGAGTTGGTTGGGATGAGTTGGAAGAGGAAAGCAGGAGTACTATGGGGCATGTTGAATCCTTGGAGAGTCATCAAACTTTATAAGTATCCGAATTTGATTATGGTGGCCTTGGCGAGTAGTAGTTTGGTGTGGAATATGTATTCCCTTTTGACTCCTGTAAGTTCTTCTATTCCTCATACTTATATGATAGGTTATGATATTACCTCCCCTCTCTTCCTTCCGGGTAATGAAAGCGGAGTAAAGAACAAAACTAACAATCGACTCTACAGATTCGCTATGTTCTTAATCCTCGCTTCCATCTCACCACCCCCATTCAATCTGGTCTTTTCTATCTCGCCCCAGGCATGGGATACATCCTCGGAACCTTCTTCGGCGGTCGCTATTCTGATCACATAACTAACAAATACATCCGTATTCGCGGGGCCCGCGTCCCGGAAGATCGACTCCGCTCCGCTCTCCCCTTTATGGGCATCGTCATCCCCGCTTGCATGCTCCTCTACGGCTGGTCTGTGGAAAAAGATTTTGGCGGCATTCCGCTTCCCGTTATTATGATGTTCTTGCAAGGAGTGGCGCAACTTTTCTGTTTTCCAAGTCTAAATACGTATTGTTTGGATGTGATGCAGAGGAATGGTGCGGAAGTCATTGCGGGAAATTATATGATTAGATATTTGTTCGCGGCAACTGGGAGTGCAACGGTGCTACCGGCAGTGGAGAAAATTGGGGTAGGTTGGTTTTCAACGATTAGTGCGGCGTTTTTGGTGGTTAGTAGTGCGGCGACTTGGGCGGCTGTTAGGTGGGGGAAAGGGTGGAGGGATGCAATTGATGGAAAAGGTTCTGTGGGCGGAGAGGTGGAAATGCAATTGAGTGATGATGGAGGTGATAATAGAGGAAAAAGCAGTGAAAAGGGGAAGGATGCGGTGGGAAGAGAGGATGATCTGGTTTGATAGATTGGATTATTGAATGATGAGGAGTGTGTTGGAGGATATGGGATTACAAGAGTGTTTCTTACATTTAATAAGCCGGATACGAAATAATGATTAAATATAAAATATAAATATAAAATATAAATATAAAATATAAAATATAAAATATAAAATATAAAATATAAAATATAAAATATAAAATATAAAATATAAAATATAAAATATAAAATATAAAATATAAAATATAAAATATAAAATATAAAACTAAAAATTAAAAATTAAAAATTAGACTAGATTTAGAGTTATGGTCGAAAAAGCACTAACCAGTATAGGGATTTATATACTTAGAAAAACAAACTTTTTCTTAACTCTTTAATTTTCTATAAAGAAATAATTATAGAAAGCGCTAGTAAAACCTTTATTATTTTGAATAATGAAGAGCCGAAAAAAAGCTTATCTTTTTAAATATACAAATCTTTATACTAATTAATACTTTTTCGTTTATAACCCTAAATCTATTCTATTTTTTTAATTTTTTTTAATCATTATTTCGTATCCGGCTTATTCAATATAAGAAATAATTTTGCAATCTCATATCCTTCAAAAGTGATTTAATGACTCTCAGGCCCCTTAGATTCTATACTATAGATTTTATAGAGTTTTTGTATAGAATCTATCATACTTTATTAAATATATATATATATATATATTCAAAGGAAAAGAAGCAATACATACACCTGTAGAATCTAGTCTAAAAAGACTAGAAGCTATTCTTCTACTATGGAATCTATTCTTCTCCTATTATAAAATCCAAGGGGCATAAGAGTAAAACAAGTATGATTTTTAGGGTATGAGAGTAATTTGTCAAAGTCAATTATCTTTCAGTTATAAAATCTGTTTTAAATTATACGTATTAGGAATGAAGTGGCGTGGCGTAGAATCTCTTATAATGCGAATGGTAGCGACGAATGGTAGCGACGAATCTAAGCATGGAAGGGGATTGATGGATCTAGTAATTCTATTTGTATACCCTATTGATGGTTATACAATCTATATACGTACTTCTACGGTGCATGGAGTTCGATCTAACATGTCTACACAGATCTCTCGTCTAAAGTACCAAGTACATAACCATCTATCAATATACAAACTCCATTCTAACACAACTCTCATTCCACAAACAGACTAGCCAACGAACTGGTCAATAAACAACCCGCTAAACACCCTCCTCCATCCCCTCTTCCCATGCCTCATTCTCAACCCCCAGCCCATTCCCCACCTCCAATCGATCCTCTCCCTTGATATCTCTCTCCTCGGGACTCTCCCACCCCGTCGCCGCCTGCACGCCCACCATCAAAAACGCACACACCGCGGCTCCCAACCACAAAACCCGGAATCCCTCTCCATAAGCCCTCACGACCACTTCCCGCTCCACACCCTCCAATTGACCCACGAGAGCCGGACTGCCTAGTAACTTCCTCACCAGCTCTTCTCTGCCTTCTAGTCCCCCATTGCGTGTAAATCCTTCGCGTAATTGGGATTGTAGGACCCGGATGAATGCGCCGCCGCCGATGGCAGAGCCGAAGGAGCCGGCAAAACCGCGGAAGGTGGTGAGGAGAGAGGTGGAGATGAAGTGGGTGGAGGGGGGAGTGAGATGGAGAAGGTGCGCGAGAGTGTAGTTTAGGGCGGAGCCGATGGTGAGGCCGTTGAGGAGGGCGAGGAGGAGGTAGAGGGGGATGGGAATGGTGGGGGTGGAGAGGAAGGAGAAGATGAGGAGGCTGATGGAGAAGAGGAGGAGGGTGAGGATGGAGGGTCTGGGGGTGGGAGGTTAGAATTTTTATTTTTATTTTTCGGTTTCTTTTTTGTGTAGAGGGATGATGGGAAACTTACAGCCAGAAACTCCCTGCTCGTTTGATATGGAATGCGCCGGCGACGATGCCGCCCAGGGCAAACCCCAGATTGGTAGGGATGAGGATGGAGCCTGCGGAAGCGGGCGACCAGCCACGGATCGAAATTGCGTAGACGGGCGTGTAGAATAGGATGGTCCATCGCGCAGCCATAGTTCCCAGCTGAGAAATGCAGGAGAGGAGGGCGCCGCGCGATTTCAAAACGGCAATGGGTATGATGGGGTCGGTGGCAATCTTGAGCTCGATGTAGAGGAAGAGGATGAGGGTGAGGAGAGAGCAGAGGATGGGTAGCCATTCGATTTGGGGCGAGGAGAGACCGTAGAGGAAGAGAATTATGGTTGTTACCTGGAGGGTTTAGTATGAGTTCTAGTCCCATGCTCATAGGTATAATGTGGTGAGGGGACTTGGTACTTACGAGAAAAAGCGATCCGAGATAATCAATCTTGGCAAGTTTGGAAGTAATCGATGCACCATCGACACTCTTCTGTCCAGAAGTAAAGCTCTTTGGGATACTGAAATAAATTCCTATTCCTGAAAGGATAGCAAGAGGTGATTGAAACAAGAATAGAGCTCTCCAGCCTACAGCGGGTAATAAAGCTCCCCAGACAACTGCACCGAGGGATACACCGACGGTGAATCCGGAATTTGCAAGTCCGATGAAGATACCTCTTCGTTTTTTGGTGGTGAGTTCTAAGATCAAGATGAAACTAATCGTCATGATACCCGCACCACCGATCCCACTTATGGCTCTTCCGATGAGGAAGGTCTTGAGATCTGGAGCTTGTGAGGTGACGATGCCCCCGGTTGAAAAGAGGAACGCGGCAGTTAAAATACAATCTCTCGGAGAGAAAATCTGGGCCAGACGAGCGGCCACGGGGGACATGGAAGACAGGGCGATCTGAAGGCTAGATGTAAGGGCGTGATTGTTTGATGATGGGAAGGATGACTTACGAGGTAGGTGGATGTAAACCAACTTGCTTCGGCAAATGAATTGAGATCTTCTGCTATTTTGGACTGTGTAGTTGATATTCCGGACATGTTTGAGGCTGTGAGTATAATTGTGTTAGTAAAATAAGTTGAGTCCGGGAGAATGAGTGAGAGAATGAGAGAGAGAGAGAGAGAGAGAGAGAGAGAGATCATTCATCTCCCATCAAAACCTCCCGGAGCTATAGGAGAGCAATTCACCTTGAAGAAATACCAATCCAAATACACTGATACTGATCAATATAGCTCTCAACTTCCCAACCTGTTGATTTGCTTTATCCTCGTTCTCTTCTTCATCATTGCTGATAGCATCGTCCCCCCCACTTTGCCCGCCTGTCAATGTATCTTCATCTCCATCAACCCGGTCACTTCTCTCTCTATGCCCGAGCAATGAAGTTCGCTCATCACTTATCCCATACCCATGGCGTTTTCCCGCAATTCCATTTCCTCCCATCTCGTCGTTCCCTTATCTGTTTATGTTACCTCCAAGCGGAGATCCGGCGGATGGGTTTTTTGATGAGTCAGCTCGCCACCAGCTTGATTTCGTATGGTAATTCTACTTCCAACGACAACGATAAACCGTAACCTCTTTGTCTTGGAGCTATTCACGTTTTGATACTTGCGTCGATGAAAGTTCATACAATCTCATTGATAAATGAAAAATCGCGAATATTCATGAAAAATGAGGAATGGGAAGTATATCAAGGTGATTGGTAAGAAGGTATATCATGCTCGGCAGCCGAGACCCGCAATCGGTCAGGGGCACCAGTGGTTGCACAGACTCACGGGACATTTGAAAAGAAAGTATAATTTCACATCAAAAAGAGCGATTTTAATAATTCAGTTAAAATTCAAATAATTTATATTTTATCTTGAAATTGATAATTATAGTTTTTATATTAATAAAACAAAGATTCGAGCTTATATAATCAATTATATGATTTCCCACTAATTTTTTTAATGAGAAAACATACTACTGAACTTTGAAGCTCAATATTTCTTTTTAAAATTCAATTTTTGAATATTATATAACTCTCATACCTATGAATTATATATTTCAATTTGAATAATATTAAATGGATTTCCGAGTTTTTATTGAATTTTGAAATTGATAAATTTGAATATGAAATTATGCTTTCTATTACATTGTCCTGTGAGTCTGTGCACCCACTGGTGGGGCTCTCTAGAGGGACGGATATTTCTAAGCCGGAATCTTGCATTTTCCATGTCCGTTCTACTATCAACAACGTCAATATCATCAATGCATCATCATATATATGATTTATAGATGAATGGGAGTATTTAGAGACTAGCGGTACTCGAGATGGATAAATGAAGCTTCATCGCTGCTACTTTCTGAAGGTAAGATCTTATATAAGGTAGGGAACGCGTCCTTTCTTTCCTTATGATAAGGTTACCAACCAACCCCTTTTTATCACGGCATCGTCATATCATGACTTCCTCGAAGATATCATCTAAGAGCATTCGGAACTTTGATTTATTTGCTACTGTCTCTTTCAAGTCTTGATAGCTAGTGCTGTAATATACTTTTTCCGTTTCCCCTTTTACCATCAGAATACTTGGAGCCGTGGGTGTGCAAAGTAAAGTTACTTTCTCGATACTATATACGGAATCTTCTACTTCCAAAGCTATAGCTTCCATTCATCAACGATACTACGCACTGCTATGATATCGCATCAGCTTCATACCAATACTGCCTACCCGAAGATGTCTCAAGTAAGGTCAAAGTATGTGTATATACCTATGTCTTACAAATGCGATAAAGAAGCTACAGGAAGCATTGTAGTGTCCAAGCTACTATGGAGAAGAACGCACATAAAACAACCCAAGCTTCAAATCTTGATAAAATCGTACCAAGCTTCCTTACACAATTTTCTTGATAGATCATACCATCGACAGCAAAGAGAAGGATGTAATTGACCTATCCTATCGCAAATGATGATACTCTGGGCTGTAGACCCATCTTATTATTACTACTATCGATAGGATACCATGAGTTCTTCTCTCAGATTGAAGATTGTTAACCTAACTCGAAACTCCACAATTGTGCCTTCACATGTACAGATGCATTGGGACGCATTGAAATCGGGTTTCTTTCTTCTATGGTATATCCCGAGGTCTCCTTTATTCTTCGAATACAACGAAGCCAAATGTGCATTCGTCTTCGGTAGATGTTCATTCCAATCGAGATCTTTACCGTCTCCTTTGTTCTACGCATTCAATGCAATAAGTTCTTTTCCATCCCGTTCCTTTCATTCAATAGAAAAATCATTCGAGAACAACAAGGGTTATACAAACATCATCAGCAGTTGGGGGGAGAATTTATCGTGTACACCAATAGTAAAGTTTCTACCTTTGTGTGAAAGAACAAATTTTGATTATTCAACTTTATCCTACATAGTGGGGTTACCTAGGTTTGTAAAATAATAATACTTCTTTATCCTTGAGAACTTCTTTCTCTGATTGCCCTTTCCCCATACTCTATATCAAGTGTCTTCATCTATTCATACTGTTGTAATCAGGCATATCACTATCAAATCTTCACATCGAAGCCCGCGCGTCGATTCACTTCAAGCCCCTCAATACCTACATAAAGAGAAATGCCAAAACAATATACACCCTTTCAGGGAACTACAGACGAAGAGGCGGACGAGCATCGTGCGAAACGTCCAAAAGCTGAAGATATCTTGCTATGCCAGAATTGCGGATTCACTGCTCACAATGCGATCCATGGCGGTTACTGCAGCACCGTTAAATTGATTGCCCACGGCGGCCATAGGGGTGTATGGTCAATTGGCGATAAATACATTTTGAAAGAAATGATTATTAATGATACGAGATGGGGCACAAGGCACCTAGGCCCTGAATATCCCATGTCTCATTTCTTGGACGAAAACTCGACTATTCCTGTGGCAAAGAATATGAAGCATTGGTCGGATAGTACAAGTAATTTCTTTCTCATGGATAGGGTTCCAGGTGAATCGTTGTTGAAGATTGGGGGAAAACTTCCACGGCAAGACTTGATAGTCATTGCTGACGAAGTCGCGGAGTGGCTTGTACAACTACGTAAATTTACATCAGATAAGCTACAAGCTCCAGACGGTTCGTTGATAAGAGACACAACTTTCGGTCATGAATATTCCTTGGATTTTTGGACGTCTGATGTAGACGAATGGTGGGCTCGAGTGGAACCGAACATTCCGGATAAGTCTCGTAAGGATGATTTAATGGAACAATTTTCCCTCCATATCAAGCCTGGAGGACCTTTTGTGCTCACGCATGGGGATTTAAACACGCAAAATATTATGGTGAAAGATAAGCATGTGAGTGGGATCATCGACTGGGAGCATGGGGGTTATTTGCCAGAATGGTGGGAACCGTTGAGGGTGGAAAAGCTTGAAGACGGGGTTTGGATAAGACTGCTAAGAGATGCGTTAGGAAGGAGAAACATAGTGGCCTTGAATACGGCTCAAAATTTTGCCTGGGATTTCTACGATGCTTTTAAGGAAGCATGGCCTAAATTTCCTGATGAATCGGTCATATATTACAACAAAGCTTTTCATTACGAATATCCAAGTCTCCCCCATTATGAAGCAGAGGAAGGTATAGTTGACCTTTATAATATTGGCAGGCGCAACAAACGGGGCATAGAGAAAATGGAAGCGGAGAAGAAGGCGATCGAAGACAAGATAAAGACAGCAGAGGACAGAGCCAAGGTAGCCGAGGAAAAGCTTGCTGAAAACGAGACAATCTTGGCAGAATTCAATAAGCTAAGTGTGGAAGAGAGAGAAAATTTGAAGAGGGGAAAGTAGGTAGTCAGAGTCATAATCAACCATTCAACATTGATTATCTATCAAGAGACAAAACGAAAACTCTCATCCCGCAATCAAAACTTTCACCCTTGCCCCCATAAATTCCTCATTCCACTCCCAGTCGCTTCCTATCGCCATACCTTCCACCGACACATGTGGCAACCAAGCAGCATTAGCTCCCAAACGTTGCACCGTGTCTCATGTCGTCTTTCTAGGGTTTTTCCACAACTCGGTCTTCTCAACAGGTCCATACTTTGACGAGCCGCCAGCAACCTCATGTGCCACGGAGGCACGCACATACTCCTCGTTGATGACGATGGATACTAACGATCCAAATTTTCGTATTTCCACAAGCATGCATGGTTTATCTTTCTCCTTCTCTTCATCCGACCTGGAAAGGGGTTCATACAATTCCATTTTCTTCTCGTGCTTTACCTTTGCAATTTTGTCACCGTCTTCCGTAATTTTGATTCTCTCGATGATTTTGTCCGCCGGCAAATAGGCTCCGCATTTGGAGCATTTCTCGTTGGCCGTCATGTTGCAATGTGTGCAATAAGGGCAAATCATTTTGGATGACTGTTGTAAGGTAACTAGTGGATCGTGGACTGGAATGAAAGTCAGCAGTGATGAAGTGGAGGAACTTTTGAAATGGAGAGGGGAGGGTTAGGAGGACAGGATTACCTACGAAAAAAGTAACTCTTTGAAATTGTTGGACGTGGGTTGAGGGAAGATTGGTGGTGTCGTATTTGATTGTTGTATCGTCCGGAGTATTTGTTTTCGATGAACTGTGTGTTCTACTTACATTCGTGGGAAATTATTGGCAAGCTTTATATATCGTAATTTATCTGCTTATCCGCCCCCAATTATGTTGGTGCTTAATCTCTTACATTCATTTCTTGTGAATAGAACTTCTCAAGCATTTCTAGTTTCTGCCACTCACTTCCAAAGTGACTGTTCGTATTCAAGAACCAACTTCATAAAGGTAGAACCAGGCGGCTCCATCGTTTAAAGCGAATGTAAATCTGGCATCGACACCTAAGTATTTCGAGACCTTCATGATTTTCAATGTTCTACAGAACCGAACTAGGTAGTCACTCTGTAGAATCGTGTAGTAAAGGATCTCAGGTTTTAATTAGGTATGCGGCCTACCTCCCGAGCTTGAAGTTATGTCGAGATAATGATGATATGCAACATTATATAGCTTGGCAAGCATTATGCATAGTTTTGTCCGTTTGCATTTTTGGGGCTATCCGAGTGTGATTATCTTTGCAGAGAGACTCATTGCCCTTGGTATTCTCTTCCCTTGCGAATACATGGTTTAGAACATACCGAATTACTTCGGCCTCCAATCCACCCGAATAATTTCGATGAAAGTATCATAATGCTGTCGGATCAGTCTAGTCAGTCGTTCAAGTCACCATCATATGTTAAATTACGAGCAAAATCATCTCACACCACTTCAAACACAGGATTCACATTTTTAGAATCATTCGATTCTGCTTGGCATGAAAACTCCATGATTCTAATTCTATATCTGTGAGAAGCATTCTATGCGACTGATAGAAGTCTCATGATATCTAAAAACGAATGAAGTAACTAGACCCTTTCACATCGTCTAGAAATAAGACATCCTAAAACTAGTTAACGACATGTGTCAAAGACAAAACTAACTAATCCCATTTTGAGAACTAGGAGAGAATGTCATAGACTTTATACCATCCACCACAAGTAAGAAACAAACTCATATTTTTGAAGAACACTGAAGTCATTAACACCCCCCTCACCACTATCACTCGTGAAACAATCCACCAATCCATTGCAAGAACATAATAAATGAGAATTAAAGTAGCCACCCCACAACGAAAATCTCTCAGATCATTTTGAATGGTCTATTCAATCTAAAATCCATGCATCTCTCATACAGCTTGACCGAAGGGAGTGAGCTAGCAAGACTTGAAGTCCGAGGTGTACAGATAGAGTAAACAGCACTCGTACACACATTTTATAGCGTGCACAAGTTGGTATTACATAGTAAAATTGTAATCTGAACATGGTCGACGAAGAGAGACCATAGACAAATAACACAAGCCAACCAGCAAAGCTTATCTACTGAAAAAGGCAGGCTCAATGTTAGATTTGTGCCTAGCAAGTAAATTCGTTGCATTGACCCTTCCTGGAAATTGATCGTCCATAAGTTGGAAAGCAATATCAGTCTCGACAGAGTCCTGAATAAGTAGATGGTGAACAGTCACAGTGCCACCTAGTTCTTGACCATGACGAATTGCACGACCCATTGCCTGAGTCATTGAAGAATTGTACTTTTGCTTTTCGGCATAGTAAGGAGTCAAGAAGATGATGTGCTTAGCGACAGTTAAATTGGATCCAGCAGCAGACTCATCGGCAATATCGAGGAACAAGACACGAGCGGTAGGATCAGGATTCTCTGCAAAGTCTTCAGGATCGAACGCCTCCTTGCCAACGCGAGCCCAATCCACAGGAACATCATCTGCAAGAGCATTAAGTATACGGGCTTCTGGAGCAGCGACTTCCTTGATGTCTTCGAGCTCGGAAAAATCAAGTGGTGGATACTTAACGGCTTTCTCGTTTTTAGCCATCCATACCTTTATGGCCTTTTTCTTCTGTTTTGCCGATCGATTGTGATTTGAGACAGGGAACGAGGGCGGAGGAGCATCATAAACTACATTGTCATCGTCAACGAGTTCATGAGCTTGAATAGGATTATCCTGATCCGCGTAAATAATAGTGCCAGTATGATCAACCTCATAAGCTAATCCAGTCGTCATCATGTAATTTTTAGCGGTGAGTCGAGGCTGTGCTGTTATAGGACAAGTCGAGCAAGGGATTCGTGTTGCAATTGGAGGCTGTGCTGTTTCATTTTGCACAGGAAGAGTTGAGTGAGGGCTTTGAGTTGCAATTGGCACAGAAGGACCGGGCTCAGAAGCAATATTAAGCTCAGCTTCCCACTCAATACGAAACAAATCAAGATCGGGATTTGTACCGCTCATCATATCTCCATGATCACCTTGAGAATCTGAAATAGGCGCGGAAGCCGAAGCAACTGGAGCTTGATTAACTGGATCTAGCGAGACAACACGGCGAACTTTGGAAACCGGACTCATATGAGTGTCGTCGACAGAACCATTTCTTTTTCTCTTCTGGAGGACTTGAGAGGCTGGACTGGCCTGAATGTTCGTCTCAACAGAAGCTGGAGTAGATTTGACTTGAGTAGCATCATGATCGAATGGTGCAATATCAAGAGATTCTGCTCGAACTTCGATAGCTTTACCATTTGTAGCTACAGCTTTCCTCTTTCTCTTTTTTGGGATTTGAGAATTTGGATTAACCCGAATGCTTAGCTCAATAGAAGCTGGTGGCGCATCACCAGGAATAGCATCAACATCAAGTGGTTCTGCATCAACTTGAATAGCATTAGCATCAGCTTGAATAGCGTCAATATCAATTGATGCACTAGCCGCTTCTGCAAGCTTTGCAGCCTTCACAATCTTTGCTTTTGCAGCTCTAGTCTCTGCTGCTTTGATTTGTGCAGGTGTTTTGGGCTTGACCTCTTTTTTATCATTCCTGTAACGCATGCCTTGATTTTTCTTGAAGTTTTCAAGATAATCAGCGACATCCTTCTTCTTGCCCTTCAGGTTGATACAAGGAACACCATCAGCTTCCATCATTTCCTGAGCTATAGTCAACATCTCTGATACTGGACTGAATACAATGAATTTGTTCTGGCCGTCATCGTGCTTCCAGTAGATCGCCCGCATAGCTGTCAGCTTGTCGGCTCGAACACTTGGGTTGTTCCAGAATTGAGAAAGCTCGTCAGGTTCAGTTCCTGGTTCTTTGCGCTCGGGAAATTTTCCGGCTGAAGAATACAAGGATATCGCCAAGTACTTTTGGTCATCTAGTGACTGCCCACCACAAAGTTCGATTGGACAATTGCCTTCCGATAAGATTTTGTTGCATTTCGAGCATAAGATATGGCCACAGTTACCTTGAATAACAGCTTCGTTCAAAGGTGAGATTTTGTTGCAAAAGTTACAAGTGAGATCCCCCATAGGTGTTATACTGCCAGCTTGGTCAATCTGCCCCACGGATCTATAGTAGCGATATTCCGCTCTGAGTTGTATAAGGTCCATAGCAGTTTTGTGCAATTCGATGAGTCCCGTTTTAAAATGGGCAATGAGGCCAAGCGTCTTTCGACCGTTGTGTAGAATTTTGTCGATTTGAGAAGGCCAGGCACGGCGACCATAAGCAGGATCAGGAGCTTCATAGTAAAAGTCATCTCTGGTCTTACTAGCCTTTGCCCTTCGAACCCCTTTGATGACCTGGAGGATGTCAAGAAAGGCGTCAGGGTCGGGGTAACGTTTTCCGCTCAAAACTTGGTTTTCCCAGTTTGTATATCTAGTCACCCCTTCTTCTTCATGGATGACCATTTTCTCTGTCACCAGATAGTCGAGGAACTCCATCTGTCGGCGCAGATAGTCTTTCGAAATATTGATTTCTTTGAGCATAGCTGCTTTCAAGTCTTTAATAGTCTTAAGTTTATATTTTGTATCCTTTTTAGCGTGCTCTGGGAAGAATGATGCGGCTTTGGTCAATCTCAATCTACCGTCTGTATCCTTGCCGTAAACTTTTGAGATTTCCATTTTGACTGAACTTCGGATGGTGTTGGCTTTAGCTCTTGGCATCATGTAACTCATGTTAATAACATCAGCTCTCATAGTGAGGTAAGATGCCAATTGTGCTGTGGCAAATGGCAAAATAATGAACCGGTGAAGACGATTGTATTGCCCATTTCCCTTTTTAGCGTCGTAGCGGATGAAAGTATCGCAGAATTCCTGAGCAACTTGAAGCCTTTGAGAATGCCAGGTTGCCGACGCGTCAGGCCCATAGGACAAGAACCTTTCCATACTAGTCAAATTCTTATCATTGCGGATTGTTTCCTGGTCGTCGACACCAAGATTAATGCCAAGGCACCGGGCAATTTTTGAAGTTGATTTAAAATCAGTGATGTCGGGTGTTGCTGACAAAGCCCACCGGGATTGAGCTTTCAGTGAATATATAGCCACCTGCATATTCCTGCGGGTTATGTAGCCCACTTCATCAATGACACATCGAGACCAGGCGAAATCTGACAAACATACCCCAGTAAGACCATCAACACAATCTTCTTCAAAGTAGTGGAACTCAAAAGTTTTCTCAGCATCTGCCTCATCAATCAAGACATTGGTTCTGGGTTTGCCCTTGCCTTTGAAATTTCTCTTGGCTTCTTCCATGAGATATTTAACAAGTTCTGCGCCCTTGCGCCGCATTGAAGGAACATGTGGCTCGTTAACCCCTGCATCCGCAACATTCTTCTTGTATTTCTGAAAAGTCTTCTTGTTGAAATTTTTGATGATTTGAGCGTTTCGGACGGAAGCTACAATGTCGTTTTCATCTAATTCCATTGGGAGCCTTTCCAAGAGATACGCCAAGAGCTCTTGTCTCTCTTTCTGAGCATTAAGATACCAAGCTTCCTTAGCTCTGTCAGTCGCACCTTTGGCCAAATTAACAACACCAGCGTTCTTGGCCATGAGTTTCAAGTACCCTTCATTGTCCAAAAGACCAGAGCTGCAAATGACTAGCTCTGCTCTCCGAACATCTTCAATAGTCAGAGACCTGACGTCTGTGTATGCTCTGAGCGTTATAATTCTTGCATCATCCTTTTCGCCATAACCAAAGAACAAGCATGCCTCATCTTTCCACTGTAAAGTTAGATGCGTTGGCACCAGAACTAGTGTTGCTTTGACTTGAACTTGACCGTTGATATTAGGGGCGTTGGCCCATAGGCGATCTACATTACGCTGCCTGCTCATTAAAGCGAAGGTAAGAATCGTCTTACCATATCCAACAGCAGCAGCAATTAGTCCGGCACGGTGTTGAACCATTCGAGAAGCTCGGCCTTCAAGTCTGAATGCTAAGTTATTTTGACAAGCTTCAACGACTTCTCTCTCCCTGAAAGAAGGTGGATGCCTCTCTTGGTTTACCATCCATGCCAGAGTTTTGAGTTGCTCGTTGCGGAGCTTCTTTCCCGGAACAAACGTAGGTGGCTGCTTCGACATCTTCAAGGTTTCTGTATTGATATATGAAAACATCCGCGTTGGCAATTTACTGCTCCCCCAAGCTCCAGGAAGGAAACGCCACGAGAGGTGCACAGGAATCTCTGGACGTGGAAACAGATTAAGAAGCCCGGCTGCTTGATGACACAAAGCCGCGGGGCTGATCAGGAACTGATACTCAAATTGAAAGAAGCTATCTTTTTTGAGGAATCTGACCCATTGCTGCATTGATGGTGGCGCATTCTTTATCAAAGTCTCAAAGATCGCAGCTGCTGGTGGATTCTCGAATGGTGTTTGTTGAATTCTTTGGCCATTTCTCTTTAGACACCATAGCATATCTGGCTTGGGTGGTGCACAATCGTCACACCGACATGAAGACTCGCCTTGTTTGTTGCACGGGATCCAAGGCGGATCGGCCTCATCAACTCCTATAGTAACTAAGCCGCGAGCTAGCAGATGGTAACAGTCCTTGAAAAACTGGGTACCGTTTTGCTTGGTGACATTGATCCAATGATCTGATTCCCAATAAGTAGGTATCACATTCGTATATGCTTTGCAAGAAAATGCACTAAGCATGTTTTTGCAATTAGTCTCCAGAAGAAGCTTTGGATTAAGAGGGTTGAGCTTCTCGTAGTAAACCATAGAAGACCCGTCAGACATCTTGGTAGCCATAGGACTGATGGTTTTGGATATTGTGGTCCAGCTTCCAAAGGTGGTAATCTCGACAGTTTCACTCATTCCTTTTCTTAGCGAGCGAAGATCTTTGTAAATGGTGTTTCCGCATTTATAAACACCCTTCTCGATCTCTTTTGCTATGGGTTGTTCCCATGAGGTGCAAAGCGCAGCGACGATTTGTCTGTATACTCCCCATTCTTTGCGTGTCTGATCGTAAGTGAAGACGAATCCATGCTTGTTCCAGTCCCCTGTGCCTCCTTCGTGATCGTAGAAAAAGTGCATGTGATTGTCTCCTCCGACAGTGCCCTGCTTGGAATGATAGCTATTAAAAGCCTGCTGGCATTCCGGATGCGCTTGATAAACACCGTTGATTTCCTTGAAAGTGGATTGATCATCTGGGGTGTGAATGGATATCCTTGAGAATATAAGTTCCCCTTTCCAAGCAGGAAGACCAATTGAGTTTTCATAAGTAAAAATGAGTTCACCACCATATTTGATACTCGCCTGGGCGGTGCGAATCTTTGGCTGCCATATCTGCCATGTGCAATCGAACATGCTTCTTGAGCTGTCACCAGATGCGTAAATAGGGACCGTCCTTGCGAGAGGAAATTTTGCAAGATATTTCCTCAACGAACTGTTAACAGGCGTCGAAGGAGGTGGAAGACCGTACAGAGCCCATTGAATTTTATTGTCGCTAAGAGATAGCTCCAATCTGGCGTGCTCCGAAAGCCATGTAAAAATCCAAGCAAATGATCGAACTCGCGTCTGAAACCTGACTGTGGATTGGAGGCATTTCAGAAAAGACGTGCGCAAGGCAGCCCATTGATCATAATCAATGTCACCTCTGGCAATCTCTTCGAGGATCGATAATACTTGATAGTCCGAGGCGAACAATCCCGATATCGAAATTATCATTGGCAAACGTTCAGCAATATTGAACTCGACGGACGAAGGCGAATGACGAGGAGTAATACCCTTGGTACCTCGAGGGCCAATATACTGGTCCAAAGGCTCATAGGCATGACGTGGCTTAATCCCACAGGTAGTGCATGAAACATGCCCACAGTTCTTGCATTTGACAATTTTCGATCGTGAAATATCAGTCCGTGCTTCGCAATAACAATATTTCGCAGAAGACTTAACGAGATCAATACATTGCCCAACATTGTAAGGCCGTCGAACAACTGTAATATCTTCGGATGAGCTGAGCATGTCTTCTCCACCACGGAAAGTCTTTGTCACTGTGTCCTGGACTGAGATTTTGACGCCATTGCCTGGAGGAAGCATTGAGAAGAACTTAAGGAGCGCAAACGACACCACACTTCCAACCACTGTGACTGTCATCGCATTGCCAGCAAGGTTTCTCAAGTCTTGTTGAGTGATGCCACCAAGTTCAAGACTATGAGTATCAATTCCTTGGAGGCGAAGATATTCTTCACCACTAAGCTTGCTACCACGTGCAGTATTCCACATGACACCGCTTGGTGTCAAGCAAGGCATGAGACCGCACTTCACGTTATCATGCTGAATATAAACGTTCTGTGACAAATCGATGTTTCGACTAGACACAATGTCAGTACGTTGCAACAGAAATATGATAGAATTAGGCTTACCTGAGGTAACGATCATCATAACCCCGACACATTCCCCGCAAATGGCTGATATCAGTAACGTCATGAACACGCTCTACAAAGCCTTTAAGATTACGGGGCCAGTGATCGGGATGATCAAATTTGCCCGTACTGCGCCAATCGGTAATAGGCTTACCAGCACCGAAGCCCTGTCCGGAACGATAATCATAATGCCTCGTATAGCACGTATCCCACTTTGCGACCGAACGTGATTCAACCTGGAATTCAACCTGAGCCCGGAGTGCCTTCGAATCGGACGGCTCCATCCACTCCTCAACGTGACTGCTAGCATAGCGCGCGCACATCTCTTTCATTTCAACAAAGAATATTTTCCACGTGTTTGGATCTTGGTGCTTTGATACTTTATCAGGTCCCTCCAGAGAGGATTCATGGAGGGCAACGAGATAACCGCGTTGGCGGGTTTGAGGAATGCCATAATGTTTGCTATCGACGTTTGCTGAGCCACCGGCATAACCGTGATTGGCCAGCATTTGAATCATAGCCACGAAAGGACCACTCATGACATTTTCGCTGATAGCGATCTTTACCTTTAGATGCTTAATAAGCAAAACATATGCGCGGAAAGTGCGCGAGGATTCAGTTTGGTCTTCCTCCAAATCCGTACTCTTTTGGGCATTCAAATTGGAATAACTGGTGCAAGAAGTACCAACGATGATGACGTCAACGGTACCCGGCGCTGGAAGCGCATGAGTTGTACCAAAAGCGGTAGTCCTATCACATGTTAGCTGAAAATAATAATTCGAAAGGTTCAACCTACATAAAACCTATCTTTTCAGGGTTACTCGCCCAGTCAAAGACTTCTGTAATATCACGGAGAATAGGAACGCCAGGGAAATTTCGACGAATGTAAGCTTGTTTAGCCGGATCAATTTCGCATGAAAAGACATGCTCAATTTCGAAGTGATAGCCTCTTTTCCTTAACCCTAGATTTCATGGTTAGAATTTATTTGGGAAGGATTTTTTGAGACAATACCTTCGGAAAATGACTTCAGAAACAGGATGGGTGCTTCAGTGCCGGAACATGCGGTGGCGACGCGTAAAGGCCGGCCATTGAGGTGTTTGATAACGTCTTTGAATCCCCCACTCAACAATTTGTCAAGCAAGCCCTCCAAAAATTCCGTGGCAGTAGTAAGCGGAGGAAGGTTCTCATCGGTACCCCCCGCGAAGCTGAGAGTGTTCCAACTTTTACCCTCATCTGTTCTCTTCTTCGAACCTTTTGACTTTTTAACTTTATTGTCTTCATCAGAAAGATTTGGAGCTTGATCGTCTGATTCAATACCACCATGGCCGTCTCCCTCGTCAGAATCGGATCCATCTCCAGCAGATGGTGGAAAAAGCGAATTCTTCTGGCGTTTCTTCTGGCGTTTCTTCGCCACGTTTTTGCGCTCCTTCGCCATGTTGAGCAAATTGCCTGATGAAAAGCTGGTTAGCCAACGTTTGTTTCCCCTAAGAAGTAGAGATAGAATACCACATCTGATAAGAGATGGATTGAATGAGAAATGATGAATGGTGAAGTTTTCAAAAGAACCCTCCTCAAAGTTGAGGAAATAGTACACAAGGTATATTTCTACAACAGGCTGCTAGAGCCTGTCAACTGAAGGTAGTGATGGTGCTGTATGAGGATGCTTAAGAAAAGGAAGAGGCAGGGCTCAAAATTGATGCAACGTTTTGGAAGTGCGAACAAGCAAAGAAAATGCAAACAATATGATAAAACGTTGTTCCTTATGACGTGGGAGGTAAAGCCTGATTTTTAAATAAAAAAATGTAATAAAAAAGTATTGATTGATGCTGAAGCAGGAGAGTGGGAGCGGAATCAGACACAATGAGAAAGGTGTATAAAGACAAAAATGACTTACACTTTGTTGTTCTCCAGTTGTGAGAAGAAGGAACTAGACCTTCTGTGATGTTATTTCGTAAAATCTAAAGCTTGATAATTTGGTGATACTGTTGATGAGACTCGGTCAGTGACTGCTGAGAATATTTGCACAATGGAGGACTGGAGTACGATGCGTTATGTGGGAGAATCGCAGAAACCCATAAGCAAAGGATAAATACCTTCAACGTTTCTCGTAACTGACTGAGGATCGAAAAATTCAATGATGATTATGCGGAAATTTTTGAGTTCTAGGGGATTTTGCGGGTGAAATATCGAAGGTGGGAATTTGTTTGTGCTTGTGTGTTTGAAATCATGAGAGGAAGAAGTTTTAGCAACTGAAGCGCACCATGTGCCCGATCGCACCCGCTCAGCAGCGATTTGCATTGACCGCCTTTAGCTCAAGTTTCTTGCCCACCTATCAATTGGTTGATATTGTTGCCCATTGTTTGATACTGCTCATGTTTCTCTTACTTAGCTTCATTCAAAGACAGCCACTGGTATGCAGACAACAAATTGAGGGGAATCAGACTTCGAAGTAGCAAAGTATTGCTTGAGGAATAGGTACCACATGTGAGTGCATACCTTCAGTAACTCCCTGAGCTGAGCTTCCGGAGAATTGAAGAAGATCGAAGCTGAGCCAACAACTAATATAAAAAACAGTAACACGGACGGCAAAGGAAGATCTAGACCGATAACTTCTGCATCTGCGAGCGACCAATCTCATCTCCAAGGTTTTGTCAAGCTGCCTGCCTTCTACCTTCACTACAGTACTATAACCGAAGCCATGGACAATCCTCTGTCCAATTTGATTCAGCAGATCTCGGTCGAGGTGAGCGACCTGGGCTCTAGCCTGATCTGCAGGTGGGTCTCACCAATCTTCGGCATTACACCATCAGCCTTCGAGGCAGCTATGCCTTCAGACCACGGTCTTACAACGATGATGTTCGAAGCATCCCTATCTTATGGCTATACAGGTGGATCAGTTCTTGTGAGGGCCTCTCGATCTCCTCACTTTTAGTGTGCCTGGTAAATATACTTGCGGATAAGCCCTACCACTGTACTGCCAGTGATGTGGTTGCCCATTCCCTCCTTGAGAAATAAACCGCATTGTCTATAATGGCGTGGGTGTCCGACACCAAATAGCTAAGGTGAACTCTCAAAGAAGCCTGCATAGAAAAACAAGCGGCATGATACCTTTCACATATTGTCTTTGCCTAACACCCATCACATAACTTGTAAATAAACATGGAAACTCTGACTACTTTGAATAGATGAGCCAATGAACCCTTTCCTCTCTTACAACCTTGCTGCATTAGGTGATTGCCCTAAGTTTATTTTATTTATCCCCAGTTGGGTTGAGGCTGAAGGGGCAATATAGCAATGGATCTTGCCCATCCTTCTGATTCCTTTCAAGTTTGCCATTTGGTGGATCTGACTTGTCTATGTCAGCTGGAAGAGCCATTATTCTCATAAGGAAAACGACTAGATGATAAAAAGCTACTAAGCCCCTCTTTCCCGAGTCTACTCTTTGTGCCTAGAAATTGCGAAGTGCAGGTCTTTATTATCTCGTATTCATTACCTTGCTGTTTTACTGTATGAACAAATATGCCAAAGTATATAGTTCGCCAAACCACAGCAAGTCTCGAAATCATGAGTTCGTTCATGCAATCAATTCCCATTGATGGGAATTGGTAATACTGATATCCATCAAGTGGCAGCTCGAAAGGTGTATGACTATGAATACACTGCGGTGCCACAATCATGTAAGACTATCAGAGAGGATTTTCACTTGGCTAACACTAGCGGTGATATGCAAAGAGGCACCTGACGAAGTGCTTGGGTTGTATTTCCTTCCGTGATCTATACAGTCAAGGATTTGACAGGACGATGCCAGTTGTGCCATGGCTCCCCGATATATTGACGAGTGTCAAAAATCCTCATTGGCCAAGAGAAAAAATACCAAATTTGAAATTAAGGCGTCTGTTCTTTCTTGTGTTTCCGTCGAGCTTTGATTTCCTACCACCTAGTGCTCGCAACTGCAAGGCAGTGCGGGGAAAAGCGGGTTCGAGGTTCCCAATCCATTATTTCCACCGTAGTTTCATCATATCAAGATCCTCATATGAACTGCCGAGGTTCCTTGATCGATTGTCCTAAGTTCGAGGGTAGGAGCTGCCATAGTTCTAGTCTTTGCACAAACTCCATAGCTGTAGCATCCGGGTATGGTGGCTTTTACAACTTAAGGAGCATACACTGCCCATCAACGAGAAAGGTGTATATATTGCGAGTAACATTGAGTCTGCATTCTCGATTAGCGGCCAAGACGCAGCCGTGTGTTTGATTAGATTTTGGGTTGGTACACTGGCGATTGATCGATTCCACAGATAAAAGGCCCGAGAAAAGGAAATTCCGTGGTTGGCTGACGAGGACGTTTATAGACCTATGTCAGTCTCTTGAGTCAGATCGTGAGAGAAAGAGTCCGATGCATGATTAGGAATGGTAGATACCGTTATATAGTTGACTCTTCCATTTAGGGAGAAAGTTTGGATGTGTTGCAAAGCTGCAGCAGGAGAAAGAATGATTCGAATAAGCTCAGGGGAGTGAGTATCCTTGACATTCGTTAATGTATGATGAAGTCACTTCAAAGAAATGTGCCCACACTTGAAAGTATGCCTCTGACAATATATGTGACAACAGAAGTGAGGGGAATAATACTCATTGTCCAGAAGTGATTGACCTTGGCCATCCTGCAGAATGATACTGTCATTTAGGGTCCAACACCTCAAGGTAATCTATTTCATTTTCAGACATAAATTGCATGAAGTACTACCTAGGTATAGACAAAAGCACAAGTGCTCAAGGAGATAATAACCTTTGAAATCAACAAGGTAAAGAGAAACAATTGGCTTCAAACAAATGCCTGCTAAGGGTCATAACCAAAAGAGTGAACTCTCCATCTTTTTCGCAACTTTGAGGAAGACTGGGCCTGGTCGGGTAGAAAAATCCAAAAAGCCGATGGTAAGTGAATGAGCATAAGATCCCCCATTCCCATTTTGCAAGAATGTCTTGAAATTTCAGAAAAGAGAGCCATCAGAAGATGTATTCAAAGTGGACAAGCCTTGATATCTCCCAGCAACAAGGGAAACTGGTCAAACACTGATGAACTTCCACTCCTCTGTCTTCTCAATCCGCAGGTCTTATCTTGGATGCCAAAGACAAAGATTCTCTTCAGACAAGTTGCTAATGTTGAGAGAGTTTGACATTTTCTATGCTATACAATATATAACAGGAGCAATAAAATGGTGATAATTGTTGTATAGAGCATTGGCTTCGAGGTGTTTGATTGAAAAGGTTGTAATATGTTAATAAGTTTGACAAAATTCAAATAGCAAAGATAGGGGCCCGAGCTTCTAGAGGACATTTCGGATCTTTCCGAAGCTAATTCCTACCCCAGTTACTTAAGTCACTTCATGGACAGTGGACTGTAGTATACGAAAACACATGATTATGCATTGTATGTATCCCACTTATAAATGCTCATGAATTTTTCAAGGGAAGTTCTAATCCTGAATAGCTACAAGAGTCAATTGTTACTTGAGAATTAACCACAATTACCCTTATCAATTATCCTTCTTTCCTGCACCAAAGACCTCTCTCTCTACCCTTGCCCGAGATAGAAATGGCTCCTATAACCCTCGCTGGCTCAGCGGACTCTAAGAACAAATTCGAGGATTTGTCTGGTATTGACACTGCGAAGTATGCCAACCCATACGATGCTTTGATCGAAGCATGCCACGATGACCCGGTATTTACTTTTCCACTCACACCCAATTTCCCATCAGATCAAGCACAATACAATTATACTCAGGTGTAACATACGAATCGTGAACACATACATGAAATACTCCACGATATTCTGTTCGCACATTTTAGACTGATTCCCCTTCCAGGCAGAAATACAAGCTAAGTATGCAACTCATCGAGAAACTCGCAATGCTCAACAGAAAGCAAAGATACTGGCTCCTGATTTCCAAGAAATGATACTGGATACCGTTCTGCAAAAGCTAGAGGACCCCAATATTGAGCCTGGTTTTGAGGATCCTAGACATTGCTTAGTATTCTGGGCGCGTCCTCCTCAACACATTAAAGCATGTAAGCTTGATCTGTTCACTAAATCTTAATTCCTTGTTACCTAATTATGTTCTTGAATTAAATAAAAAAATGCACTTTGACGTACCTGTATATGTACTTCCCAATACAGCTTTGGCTTCTCAGCCCCCACAGTCGTTCTTTGACATGAAAAATTGACTTTGCCATATGTAGTGGTTGGGACAATTCAACAAAAGCTACTTGCTTTGGCTCCGAGTATGTGAAGATCCGCCCTACTCTTGTCTTCTGGTCTCAAGATACCCACATTGTCCCTAGCACTAATGTATATATCAGAGCTCTGGCTTATGCCCCAGCTCAAGTGCCATCTTACTGCACTTGAGATAACCCATTCCCTGACCTCTCCAGAAATAACCTCCATTATTAACCAACTTGGTACATCCACCATATCAACCATGACCGACTATCCCCTCCAACATCGTGCACGCCTCATCAAGCCCACACTGTCCTATGATGCCGCCGCAGTTGCATTGTCTTTTCTTCCGGCGGCTGGAGAATCGCTTACCTCAAATGCTGAGCCATCATCTCGCAATCCCAGAACTGCTCAAGATGATGCGTTCACCTACCACCATCTTCGCCAATCTCTATTCACAATTGGCCGATCTACGGGTATCTCTGTTGACTCTCGTTACGTAGTCCCCAGTTCACATATCACAGTTGGACGATTTCTCACACAGGAAGATCACGATACGCCCGAAAAGCGACAGGCTTGGATAGACTTGATCGAGGAAATCAATGCATGGCTCAAAGAGGAGTATTGGCCACGTGAGGGTGTAGACAGAAATGAGGATGGAGAGTGGGTAGTAGGACAGGAAAAAGGTTTGGATTGTAGGAGAGGCCAGTTGTGGTATGGAGGTGGAGAGACGGTGATGTTAGGAAAAGGATTTTAGATGTAGTCCAAGGTGTGCTCCCATCAGCGAAAAAGCCGACACAAAGTGATAATACAATGTTTGCTGTTTCCAGACACACTGCGAAGCTCTAGACTATGTATTAAGAAGCATTACTAACTTTATCATAATCCCGATGTAATCAATCATGAGAATCTCTTGGGATACCAATATTGCGGGCAAGACCCCAGTACAAAATGATATCATAGAAGTTCTAGCTCGAAGAAGTGACATCAGGCAACCTAGTCTCCTATGAACTACGCGTGAACAGTGCCTAGATGCAATCTTGCAAAATCTTTCGTTATCCCATACATTAGGACTTCTGAAGGCTGCTTTTGGTGTAAAGGCCTAACGTTTGTATGGCGATTTAAGGTGCGGTGTTTCCAGTCTTAGGAGCTAGGTGACATCGCAACAACGCGTCTAAGCCGTACTCAAGACCAAAGTGCAGTACTATCAGGAAAGCCTATGCGTGCATTGTATGCGTCAAATGAAATCACCCATCATTAGCATAAGATATGGCAAACAAAATTGATTATAACAAGCGTTCATATTGTCCACTTCAACACCATGCAAAAGCCCAGTCACGCATACGCAAGTGGCTGCAAATATTTTCAAGCACTACATCACGCAAGAAACTTCCAGAATGGTATGTCATCAGCAGACTTTGCTATGTTTCATTTGGTAACTTTGGATGAGGTACGAGGAGTACAACCACATCATTTTCTCCCACGCCCCATCACTCAACCATTGAGTGTTTTGTGTATGTTCCTCGCAAAATCCTTTGACCCATCCATTTGTCCCCGATGAAAACAGAATCGTCGTAGCATGCACAAATCTAGAATACCAATGCAGCACCCTTGGTCTTCTTGTCACCACTATCGAATTGTTAGCTCTATACTTCAATCCACTGCGCAATTTGCTGAATGCAAATAGAATTGGGATTTCGTACCCAAGCTCAAAGTGCTTGCAACGCTTCAATGCCAACTGTGCCTTCGTCTTGCAAGATGTGCACTCCAATCTCAACACAACCTTCTTTGTGGTCTTTGCCTTCTTGTGGAAAACGGGTTTTGTCTGACCACCATAACCAGATTGCTTTCGGTCATAACGGCGCTTTCCCTGAGCGAACAACGAAGCCTAATCCAACCTGTTAATTAATCGATTTCGACACTTCGGGCGATGATTGTACCTTTCCGGCCTTGTATTGGGTGACCTTGTGTTGGGTGTGCTTGCGGCAATCCTTGCCTTTGCAGTAAGTGCGTCTGGTCTTTGGGACGTTGACCTGCGGAGAAGAAAAATGTCAGCCTTAATCCAGCTTGGTAAAATCATTCTGCTAGAGTGCCCCCTCAAACAGTTCCGCCACCTCCTCGACAAGATTGACCATCATTCAGCATATATTGAGAATCGCGCGTGAAGTGGTCGTGTTGCGAAAACAAGTAGGGATAGATAGTCCACTCGGTAACTTGATGATGGCTTGATTTGCGTCCGATGCTGTATTCCAGCCCATCATTCATCCTTCATCGCTCTCCATCGAAATGTCGCAAATCTTCTCTCGAAATTCTTGTTTTTCGCTTTCCAACAGCCCCAAGCGGCCTCTCCTCCGAAGTTCGATTGAAACGAACAATTCACAGTAAACTGAAATACAACGTACCATCTTGGCGATTTATCTGGTGGTCGCTGGGATAGATTGTTGTTAGTATCGTCGTTGATCAAATTTCTGGGAATTTTGGGAAACTGAAGTTTGGTGGGCTCGCTTCGAATCAGGCCATGCCTCTTTGGGAATAAATATGATCACGTGTAAATTCTAAGCACGTGCCATGACCGAGATGAGGAGATCAAATGCAACATTGTTGAAGGGCTGGCTATCTTATCAAAATATCTTTTGTGTAAATGTCGACGCAGGCTCTCGTGAACCAGAAGACCAAAACGAAAACCAATATACAAGCACGAAGCCGAAAAGATTGTTTGATTGCCGAGTTTTATTTGGGCATTGAAAGGACTCGACAGTCACAATTGAAATTAAATGCCCCCAAATGATCGAGAATGATAATTTGCGGTCATCCGTGAAAACCCAAAGTCATCGAGAACGCAGGCATATGATCGGCTTCAATCGCCCAGATGTAATTATCAGCCTTCTCGTGACATGCTGGCATTGTGATACGTCTATTTTGTGCGTTGAAATTGGGGTGTTATTGGAACTTGAAAGCTTTATTTGCAGGACTCGAGATCATTAATGCGCAAATGCTTGAGCAAATCGATCTCCATACGCGTTGTCGTTCAGATTTCCATTCTATTTTTGATATACTTTGCTACATATACCGGTATCTGTTTCGTTGGCCAACTTTCTGCTGTGCCAACAACATAACATGGTTTACATGATAATTCAAGCAAGTGTCATTGACCCGTCTCAACGATTAAGCTCTTGAGCACGTTTTTCAAAACAACAAAGCTTTGGTTGAGAGTCGGTTACTCAAGATCCGAAGCACGCTTCGTCGGGGAGCCAGAGATCTACAAGAAACGTGAACAACGTCCAATGAGATGTGACGTGTTTCCTAGAGTATGCGAAATCCGGGCATTCTTGTCATTGGCGGTGCGTCTGCAATACGAAAACGAACTCGAAGAACTCGGAATCAATGACGGAATGGGTAACACCATGGCCGTCATTAATCTTTTTTGTTTCATTTGTGGCAAAGGGATGTCTATCACTTTCTCTCATGCCAAGTACTCTCGAGGTACTCTCTATCAAAGAACGAACGTCCGGCTCGTCTTGCCAATTATCATCTCACAACGTTACAATTTCCTAGCAATTACAGCATGTACTCAGGCTTGTAGTCGATGAGGGTCAGCTTTGTTTGACATTTACCGACTTTCCTCACCAAAATCAACCAAAACTCACTGTTTTCAATAACCAATATCAAATTTATCGAAAGGAAATCTTGAATACGCTGCAAGTGTTAAATAAGAAATTCGTTTAGATATGGAAGAAATTCGTTTAGATATGGAAGAAATTTCTCGGAATCATTCATTTAATGCTTGTGAGAGGTTATCATTATATGAACTCCTCCCGCAGTAGTTCTGGTGCATTTTGAGACTCCACCTTGTTACTCTGTAGATACTAGATAGTAATTGCTATGCACACAAAGCCATGCTCGAGACGTTTTGCATTGTTTGGGCATCGACACCATACCTACATTCTAGAAACGCTAATTGGTTGAAACATCAGTGAATGCGGCTTCTCTTTCCATATGTTTGAACGGCAAAGCCAGCGTCCGAGAGGTTAGCCCCTTATCCACTAGATAGGTAGTAAGTATTTAAGTGGCATCTAATAATGGCCAGCTGCCTGCCCCCTTCCAATATTGGAGAGGTTGCCTTCCCTCTACATTATAATAGATTGATATTCTCTTTCAATTTCCAATGTTATCGACACTTGTTCGCTGATAATTCCGAATCTGGGTAATCTTACCACATACACTGTAGAACTATTTGCTTTTTGCACTGGCCAGTGTACTTGTTCTACTTTAATCAATTGGACCGTGCTGCATGCACATCATTGAAATGATTTCACTGTTCACTCTTGTTTTGGCTACACTTCCAGTTTATTGGGTGTATTCGAACATAGTAGGATTACAAAAGAATATTGCAGCTGCGAAACGTTCAGGTTTAACATATGTAATAACGCGTGAGTTACATTATCTCTTTGGAACCTTACATGCTGATTGATTCTAGCGATTGGCCTTTATAATCCATTTTGGTTAATAACTCATCGTGTGTGGTTACCTTTCATTAAAAAGCTGCCGACAACATGGACAGAAAGTTGGATTGAGTAAGCGATGATAACCAACAGTACCTAGGTGTTGAGGGTAACTCTAACAAAATTCAGTTATATGACACCAGATTGGTGCTGGGAGAAACTTTACCACCCATTTGCCAAAAACGGCGATGCATTCTTAACCGTTTCCCCTGGATCAATCCTTGTATTTATCTCAAATGCAGAAGCGACTCACCAGATCACAAGTCGTCGAGAGGCCTTTCCCAAACCTCTTGAATCGTACCGTATTCTCGAGATATTTGGTCGGAATGTTGTAACAACCGAAGGAATTGAATGGAGGGGGCATAGGAAGATATCTTCACCAAGTTTTACTGAAAAGAACAACGCGCTAGTGTTTGCAGAATCTTGTGCACAAGCACAGGGAATGTTGAGAAGATGGCTAGGTCCTGACGGGAGAGGAAATGTGACTTTGAAAGAGGTTCCTACTGACACGATGAGAGTTACATTGCACATTATAAGCAGAATTGGATTCGGGGTTCGTCTACTATGGCCAGGAGAGAAAGCAAGGAGCAAGGAACAAGAATCCGTCTACAGCAGTAATGAAGCGCCTGAAGGTCACACGATGAGCTTCGAGAGATCTTTGAGTACTCTTTTGGAGACTTTATTCTGGGTGCTATTTCTTCCTAAATGGCTCCTGAGTAAGTACTAAGAACAACTTGGTTTTTTACAAGAACTAATTTTTTCCCCTAGGATTAATGCCTTTTAGTTCCGCCCACAAAGCATTAGAATCCTTTGAAAATTTCGGTCAATACATGAACGAGTTGTTTGCCCAAAAGGCTCGGGATGCTATGGAGAGTAAGGAAAGTGAGGGTATGGATATTATGGGCTTCCTAGTGAAGAGTTCATACGGTCCTTCAAGTGCGCTGGGGTCTACTAAACCGTCACCGGACCGAGTCGAAAAAGGGCAAGCTAACAAAGTCGCTCTCTCGGACTCGGAAATTTTGGGAAATGCCTTCGTCATGATGGTCGCGGGTCATGAGACGACCGCAAACTCGGTCCACTTCTGCCTCGTAGAACTAGCCATTAGCCCTAGATCCCAGCGACAAGTTCAAGAAGAAGTGCAAAAAATCTTTGGAGATGAATCTCCTGAGACTTGGGATTATGAGAAGAATATCAACGTCCTCATGGGTGGTATGGTCGGAGCCACTCTCAATGAACAACTTCGCCTCATGCCTCCCGTGGTTAATATTCCCAAATCAGTTGGTCAAGGTCACGATCAAACAATTTTCATTGATGGAAAGAAAATAACTCTCCCCGCTGGTGCCCATATCAACCTTAATACAATAGGTCTCCATCGAAATCCTAGGTACTGGCCAACTGAGCCCTCGAAAATCACCACGCAGAATAACGATCTCGATGATTTTAAACCAGAGAGATGGCTCATTAAGCAATTAGGGAAAGATGACAGCGCCAATGATTCCTCTGAGGATGATGATTTTGGCGGATTCACAGGGAAAACCACATCCGAAGGATTATTTCGCCCAGTTAGAGGTTCTTACATTCCATTCTCCGATGGTGCTCGATCTTGCTTAGGTCGAAGATTGGCCCAGGTTGAGGTCATGGGCGTACTTGCTGTAGTTTTGCAAAATTACTCAATGGAGCTTGCAGTCGATGAGTGGGCTACAGATGAAGAAGTTTTGAGGATGTCCGCAGACGAGAAGAGGGAATTGTATAGTAAGGCGCAAAAGAAGGCAAGAGAGACGATTAGAGGGGCTACGTCACTCATCACTCTGAAACTGCACCCTGGTTTTATTCCGGTACGACTGGTAAAAAAGGGGGAGGAACGCTTTGTAAATATTATAGATTAGTGCTTTAGCCTCATGATACCACCAGACCTGTCCGATGGTCATTGCCTGATGCAATAGGAAAAGATGACAACAAAAACCATTTCAAGACTTTCGCTCCCAACACATGTATAGAGATTGTGTCAAAAGGTCGCTTTCATCTGTCCTTTTCATGTATCAAGTCACGGGATGGAAATACTTTATTGCAAAGATAAAAAATAATTAAACCCGATGTTCGCGTCTATCCGTTCGCAGCGAGTGTTGCGCACATTCCTTCCCAGGACTCGAGTATTCTTACAAGGAGTTCCTTGGATCTCCCATGACAACGACAGGATCAGAGCTTCATAAAGAAGGGTTGCTCAACATTCAAAGGTCATCAACCCATTTGGAAAAGAGATACTTTGTAGCATACCAAGACTTATCCAAACCAGAATATCTTCAGTACTCTGCGACTCCGAGCTAGTGATTTAAGTCAATCACGTGAAAACTCTAGCGCTTGTTTGTTGACACTACGCGATTCCTTCCTCATTCGGCACCCCACAATATCTGCCCAAACTTCGCACGATAACCCGAAGAGCAGACATCAGATATCCCCGCACCATTCTACAAACACTTATCGAATATAATTACCACGATCGCATTCTTTCGCGAAGCAACCATCATATAACATCATGTCCGGGGTAGCAAACTGGATCAAGGCGCAACGGAAGGGGGATTTGATGGAGCTTGCGGATTCAATTGGACTTAAATAGTATGCGACATTCACATATCTCACCAGCTTTGCAACAGAAGTCACTGACCATTCTCTCAGTATCGATGGTATCAAGAAGACAGAACTTGAGCTTGCGCTCGAAGACTACCTGGTTGAAAATGAATCGCAACTAGCTAACGAGACGCGCCTCATACCATACTATAATAGAAGATCCGGTGCTTCACCTGTGAAGAAGGAGCCATCCTCTGTCCACGAGGAAATGGACACAAAGAGATCGTTAAGACGCAGAACTAGACTTGCGTCAGAAATTTCGGAGGTCGGGAACCAAACTACGTACGTGTTGCGACGCGCCAAGCGCGTTACTTTGTTGAAAGAGTAACTAATACTTCTGTAGTGATGATTCGGAATCTGAAAGAGCAATTGCGCGCTCTAGTACTGCTCTCACCCAAACTCCTCGCGCAAACGCAATCACATTTGCATCAAACGTCCCTATCCCACCATCTCCTGCCGTTGTCGCAGATGTTATCGATCGACGCACGGCAGTTTTACGCGCGAAAGCAAATGAATACTATAAGGACTTGGGTATAGTCGAAGCTGTAGAGACTGCCCGTGAAACTGTATCAACTGTCGTGGCACTTGAATTCATCATGCTACTATCAGAGGCACTACAACTTCAACCAGAACTTTTGCAAAACAAATACGCATTCACAATTCCCCCACTCCATTACCTGAATACCTCCGAATACGCGGTCAAAATTCCGGATCTATTCCTTTTGTTGACCACGTCCTTCTGGGGCCCCTTTGCTCTATGGTTATCCACCAGTCTCTTGCTTCCGTTGTTTGCAGCATACTTCTACAATCTTACGAGCAAACCAAGCACGCGAAGCAAACATTATTCGTTTGATCCATTGACATTCAACATCGTAAAGGGACTTATAACATTCGTAGTTTACGGCCAAGGCGCAACTCTTGGTGGGCTCGTGGACCTTGAGCACGTGGCTAGAATTAATTCGGCACTTTATGGGGGATATCAGAGCACGCTTCTTGGGACTGGCATTGGGATTCTGTTTACCATGTACGATGCCGTTTTGAAGAAATGATTGCCTTAAGCAGTGAAAATATGAAAACCTGCATGGCATTAATGGAACGTCTATTTTCAGTCAATCGTCTTTGAATATTTATTTCGGCGGCACGTTTCCAGCGAATTGTTCACGGACTGAGCTACATATATTTAGCTATGTGGGGAGAAGGTTTGCATTCGTCTTCGCTCGCTTCCTTGATTTCATCTATCCTCGACCGTGCCAACATAATCTTCTCTAGTATTGAGATGCATTGGGAAGGCGTTTGAGGCGTGGCTGACTCGGGATACCTATGTTTGTGCATTGCTTTTTGATCCGAGGAGTTATGGGGTTGTTGGGAATCTGGATAGGCAAAGGCTGTAGTGGTATTGGTTGGATAGTCTACTCTGGCTATGAGTTTGGGGAAATTATTTAGAGAATACAAAAACTATGTTAAATTTCTGATATCACATCTCTGACTCGGTAAATTTAGGACACGAGGTGGGGTGGATTTTGATTTGCTAACATTGAATTCGTCTCTTCCAATCAGTTTGCGTTGCTCGGTTTAAACCTGAGAAATGATATACATTCTTGAAAACACTAACATCCATAAACACACATACATTCTACGCTCCATTATCAGCACTATTCTTGTACGGCATCAGCACTCCTCCACCTCTCGTCATTCTCGCACTAGACATGTCTCCTTTAAACAGATCACATCGACAGAGAAAACGTTCATACAACTCGAAGCATCGCACGCACTTTACGAATACAGGGCATACTTTCTTATACTCGATGTCCATATAACCAAAATAAAAGAAACTCAAATTTGAAGCAGTGGAAAAGAGAAGGAAGGCAGACAAATAACAGGAAATTGATTCATTGCTCTCCTGAAATTAAGCAGTTAGGGTTGTGTTTCTCTATAGTCTTGCTACTATAGTGACTTCTTCATTGACGAGCAAGCAAAGCCGGAAAGTAATAAATATCGGCTCCTCGTAGCATAGCGACTAGGAGTGTTGCATGGTGTTTTCCTTTGATAGGGCTTTTCACTTGCCCAGTATAAGAGAACGGCAAGGGTTTTGCGTGCTTTAACCTTGTTGATCTTTTAAAAGAATGGTGGTTGTGATTTTGTTTTATGTTTTTTGGAGAGACTGTTTTGGGATAGAGGGAAGAATGCTTATGGAAAGCATATGCTTGGAAGAGGTATGCAGCCTAATGCTCGGGTAGCGAAGCAATCGAGTTGAAGTGATAATGGCTCTCAGAGCACCAGAAATTAGAAATTATATGATAAACCAGACATTGACTCTCGAGCGGCTACCTCCTTATAAAATATACCAAGGTGACTTCTAAAGGTATTTCTTGCAAGACCGAATGAAAACTTGATTCGCCCTGCTAAGCTCAAATCATAACTCGCTAAATTCGATTTTATATCTGAATCGCACACCACAACCTGTCTAACCTTTATAACTTCGATAATACGTCCGCTAACTTTCAACTCGAGGCGCCCTCTATTTTATCATTTGGATCTAGGTTCTGCGCTCCCTCTACGAGTCCCACGACATTGTATCGTTTCGAGAAAAATGTGTTCCAGTCATCGAGTACACCCTTCTCTTTATCATCGAGATCGAACCATTCCGAGGATACGTCGTCAGCTTTAGTAGAAGTTTTGGCTAAAGCGCGGGAAGCATCGTGGCCAGCAAAGACTGAAAGTGTAGAAGAGAGATTAGTGAGGAGAACACGCGAAATTGAATAAGAGGGATTGGGAAGAGATACCGTTATAAGCGCCGCCGGGAAGATACGCTTTGTTTCCCGTTACATCGTAGACTTTGCCCTAGGTCTCATGAGTTTTGCGTATTGCAGTGTGGAACATGCAGAGTTGAGAATATACCTTGATTGCAACATAGCATTTATCGCTATCAGAGCCTTTCAACGCATTAGCCCTTCATCTCGGGGATCGTAAAGAGGTCGTAATTACCATTGCATTTCGCAAGTTCTTCCACTGGAATAGGATCGTACTTTGGTGGGTTCAAAGTAACAGGAGTCTTAGGTTCAAATTTACCCGCCATTTTGAGTACAACGTCTTATAAAAAGTGAAGCTTGATTGAGAGAAATATTGCGATGGAGCAGAAAGCTGACGTTCGTCCATGATGTGGGGTAGCGTCATTCGTTGGTTAGCGTATTGCGGGAGACAGGGGTTTTGGTTAGGGTGAAATGTCTTGCAGGAAGGAAATCGTTAATTTTATCAAGCTCCCGGACGACCAAAGCTTCATTAACTGCGCCAACGACAATTGTGCCTAGATCCCCATATTCAATTGTGCGGTTTTTATAGATTGAGCTTCCAAAATGTTTACACCACGGTTCGCCACCTCACTTGGGTCTGCTGGCGCTTCCAATCGCGCATCACAATGTCTTCGTCAACAACGAGTGCAAGCTACAAGGTCCAGTAGAACTGCTACCAGAAACTCCGTACCATGTCGAACACAACAGCAGAGATGGCAATCCACACGAGGAGCACAACCTAAGATTAACCGTTCCAAAGGTTCGTTCACGAGGAATGCCAAAATACTCTTTAAAGCACAACCATATAGCATGACCGGAGCTACAATAGCGTAATTTACACCTCATATCCGTCCGCTTTCACGGCTTTGATGTGCAGTGCTAATATAGCATTTGCAAATACAGTATAGGATTCGGAGTCTTCTGTCTAGGATATATCAATTGGTGGTATAACAAATACATAATCGACGGTTTCAAAGCCTTTCCCGAACCTGTAGCAAAGCAACTGCGAAAGGCCCTTTACTACACCAATATGTCTCTTGAACCTAAGAACGCTATTAAATATTACAAAGAGGCTTTACGAGTTGCAGATGAGATGGGTATGGATCCATTTTCTGACGAGTATCTCGGAATCAAAATATCCGTTTGTGTTTTGTTGGAGAAAATTCAAGCCTATGATAAGGCGATTGGTGTCTACGAAATTATGAGAGATGATTGTGGAAAATGGATGGAGCAATTGGGAGATTTGGAGAGGAATATTGGCAAGAGGACGAGAGTTCTTAGGAGGATAGTAGAGATCAGTGTTAAAATTGCTGATTTGTACAACGGAGAATATGTCTTACAACCAGATAAGGCTGAAGAAAGTTTGGTGTATGCGGTGGAGACTATATTAAAAGAACAAATGAGGAGACAGAAAGAGGGAATCAGACCTGGGGAAGAGGTTTGGTTATCGGGCGAAGAGATGGGCGGAACTTTTGAAGGTTGATATTTTCATTCAAGACATCAATTCGGATCAAGCTAATTCTTTCCTAGCTCTTGCACATCACTATGAAGCAACCGATAAACATCACCTTGCCGCACCCCTATTTCTCCAAGCTATTGCTCTCTCTACTCCAGCTACCTGCCACACAGCCGTTCTAAGTTTGTTCTCTCTCCACTTTCCCAAAGCCACCCATTAACCACCTTCCATAGTGAACAATCTCTCCATCTCACTGGCCCAACAAAATCCACCACCAGAATTAGGCCAACCCATAATATCCCGCTCGCAACAAATCAAAAATGCTCGCGCATGGGCTACCAAGTCCCTAGAAATTTGTGCCAAGATAGCACCCCCAGAAAGAACTGAAGAATGTGATCTCGGATGTGCTGTTGCAACACATAATCTAGGAGAATTCGCAGAAATGGATGGGGATATCAAGGAAGCAAGGAGAAGATATGAAGAAGCGAGAAGTTTAGCGAGTGCGATGGGGTTTAAAGAAGGAGAGGCACAGAGTGAAGAGAGATTGGCGAAGATTGCCGGTAGACAGGAGATTGTCAATAGGGGTTGAGTTACTTTGAAGAGGCCTCTTCTGAAAAAAGAAGATGTATCTTTTAGAGGTAGTATGAGTATTGCTTTTGGCCACAAGTTCAATCTGGACCCTCCAATAATTTATTCATATGGATACCTACATTGCAAGAGCAGTACATTTCGCATACCAATATACCAATTCAACTCCCTTGTCGCTATGCACAGAGTAGCAAATTCAACACGTCATGCCTCTACAATTCACTCAACCCTTGCTGTATCCAGCTTGGAAGAAGTGGATATCAAATTATCTGTACCAAGCAATCCATTATTGTTCGAACCTAATCTAACCTGACATAGGTAATCCCAATTCACCCCAATCCCATGTTTATAAGAAGAAGAAAGAGGATACATCATCGTTATTTATCACTAAGTTGGAACAAAACAGAAAACAATAGAACACAAGAAAATATTGACAAAACACTATCTAATTATCTTAACCCCAGCCCGAGAAATATGAAAATAAACCGAAAAGGAAATATAGGAGGAATGTGATGTAACGCTGCATTATCCATCACCCGTAACCATGATTCATAACTTCGTTTTTCGTACTTCATACTTCGTACTTCGTGAGCCTGCGGGGCAGGAAATCCAAATCCATATCCTTCACAATCCTACATGTCCACAAAAAGAAAAAGAGAGAAAGAGAGAAAGAAGGGATAAGTTCCATTCCCTCAAATCCCATCATCACTCATTACTCATCCTCTCCCTCAGCATCGAGATCCTCCTCCATCCCATCCTCTACCTTAATTCCCACACATCTCCCCCCCACTCTCCCCTCACTCCTATCCAACCCCCCAACCAGTCTCTTCCTCGCCCACCCATGCCCCCCCTTCCCCACACAAAGAATCCATTCCCCCCTCCCCCCCCTCTCAATAATCTTCTGCCCCACCGCCCACTTCACAAAAAGCGCATCATCCTGCTGTCTCACGACTCCTCCCTCCCCTCCGCCACTCTCCAAATGTTTCCCCAGATGTTCCATCCTCTCATCCCAGCACCCTCTCCCCTCAAACCACACTCCCAACCCCTCTTTCCGCTCCGCACAGCCCCTCACAGGACACCCCAACCTCTCCGGCGCCTCGCGTCGACTCCTCTCACAACTCCTCTGCAGAACCCTCACCCGCTCCTCCCACTCCCCATTACGTTTCCCCTTCCTCTTCACCTCAAACGGCGCATGCATACGTCTCAAATGCTGGGTAAACAAATCCTTCCGATTAAACTCCGCACCTTTAACTTCCCCATAAGCACGCGCATTCGTATTACCCTCCCCACCCTTCCGCATCGCCGCACCCGAGTGCGAGTGCGAACCCAGCGGAACCTTCCCGCAAGACCCGAGCGTGCACACCCACGCTTGCAGATTGAGGTGCTGGGAGGAAACATGACGTTTCCATTCATTTTTCGAAGCGAACGTGCTATCGCAGCCCGCGAAATTGAAGACGCAGATGAATGCCCGCGTGTGCGCGGATGCGATGTGTCGTTGGAGAGTGGGTGTGTCTTTGAAGCCGGTAGAGGCGCATTGTGTGCAGGAGAGTCCTTCTGATGAGTGTTTGGAAGAGGATTTCGATGTGCTTGGAGAGGATTTGGATATGCGGTTGCGTTTGGGGGTGGGGGGCGAGTAGGATTTCGCTGTGCTGGTGCGTTTGCGTGGATTGCGGGTTGAGGGACGGGGTGTGTATTCTGTGTCTGATGGTTCGTCTTCTTCCTCGATGTCTCCATCTTGGGGTAGTAATTCGGAATCAATCTCTGTTTCCATGTCTAGTTCCCCGTTATTGTTAACATCAACATCATCGACTTCTGCATCAATATCAGCATTATAAATTGTAGACGCATTGTCATTATTCGAAGCCTGAATAGAGATTGCTCGAGGAGATGCAGCATCTCGAATCGAAGCTCCCAATCCCTCATCTCTATAATGTGAGATATGAGAAGCCAATTTGTGACTCCCAGATTCCGATGCTTGGATTGCATAATCGACATATGTTTCATCGGTCTCGAATTTGATTTCCTGCGGATCGGCAAATGCCTGAACATCACTGAGATTAACACAGGGATGTCCAGCTGGCTGTCCGGATAGAATTTGCGGTGACATCCATATATCAGAGAAGTTTTGCGAGGTAGTATGAGAGGTATTGGGTAGGGTGTAATCATCTTGGCCCTGAGAAGAATAGTATCCATCGTGATACCAATCTGTTTCGGTAGCTGGGCTTCGAGCACTACTGCAGTTGGAAGAGAGCTCTTGGGAAGGAGAAGGAGATATCATTCTTGTTCGAGAAGCTTGAGGGTAGACACCAACGGGTTCGAATGCTCTATGAGGCGGCCTGGGAAAGCTATCGAAGTGAGACATGGCTGGAACGGTAGTAAAGAGAGCTCTTCCTGGCTCTGTGATGAATCTTTGTAAAGGTTGCTGTGGTAAATCTTGACGGCAATCGAAATCCGGAGAGCCCATTTGAGATTGACGAAGAAGTGGATCGATATTCTGGATCCAAGAACTTTCAATATCCATCAAATCCTCATGACGGAAAGATTGAGGGTTTGATCTATTTTCCTGGAAGAAAGGTGGTTCCATCGTCGAGTAAGGTAAATTATCGTAAGACATGATGTCCAAATAATATAAGTTGAAGTAATGGAATAGCCACTATAGATGCGTCTTCGGCTTTGCCTTTTCTTTTAACCCCCACGGTTCTAGACTGGAGAGATGGGGCGGAGCTAAGCTTCTAGAAGAGAAAGAGATACAAAGCAATAAGCTTGGAAGGAATAGAGCTGATATTTGTTTGTTTTCTTATTGATCCTACTGCAGGAATGAGTTTCTTGTGGAGCCCAAATAAACTCATGAATTAAGACGACGGGACAAGAGAGACAACAAACAGAACAAACAGAACTCACAGACGTAGTTCGAGTATCTCCACCTTGCTGCGACTTCCAACAAATCTTCTTGCAGATAACAAACAAACGATAAATCTTTTTTCCTCTGTACACACGACCTTTTGTTTTATTTATGCACAAACAAACTCATGAGTTTCAGTATGTCAGATCATGAAAATCCACTGGTCGATAGTCGGATATGGAGATATTGAGACTTGGAGAAAGTCTGAGGCGAAGTAGCGAGAAAGATAGGCGCAGTTGTGATGTATGTAATAGATATGATGTATTCAGATGATACAAAACAAAGAATTCAGAAACGGCACAACAAATCTCTAATGTATGTGTGGACCAAGCCTCGCCATATCCTCCACAAAGTTTATATGTGTACCATTTGGGACCGACATACTTCATTTGCAATTTACGACAGAGCCGCATTGTGAGAGAAGAAGGATAGGCCCCACAGGAGGCCCGGTGAAGGATCTCCTCACATAATTCGAACGTTTCTGCAAGTCGACTTTGGCGTGCGTATGATACCCCTGAGCCCCAAAAAGTATTGGAGATCGATGACTCTCCGTGTGCTTGCTGCGCCCCTCATCATTCCTCATGTTCCTTGATGGCTTGAAGCAGCTCTGACAGGGCACCGCATAACACCTCAAACATTTCCCCATGTCGAAAGTCCCAACCATGATGCGAGTGGAGACCCGACCGAGCTAGTCAATCGTGCAGATGGAGCTCTCCATACATCTCTCTTCGTTGCTCTTTCGTTTCCTTTTTCTACCATCCTAACATGCGTTCCACATCAGGACCAATGAGGAAAAGAGCTAATCCTTGTACATGGTTCAAGGCGGACAAGGCGACCGCTAGGCAGACCTCGACGTCAATTCTTCAAAATTCGAGAATGAGTATTATTGTTTTATCCGCCGTTTGAACAGAATCCACGAGCCGTTCCGTCGATTGAGAAAGTTCTCTCGGCACAAAATGAAATTCTCATTCGATAGGATCGGGTTTACTGGGGAAACTTTGTTTTCTTCCGCTCCCTTCGCTTAGAACGAAGGTACGGTACCTACAGATAGCACTTTGCTTCGCCTTTGACTCTCAGAATTTGCGGTTGCACAATATTCGCATTCGTTTCTGCTTCAAAGCATGCATTCATTGTACAGCCAAGAGCATCCAATCCCCTTCTTTTACTTTCCCTTTCCCTTTCCCTTTCCATTTCCCTTTTGCCCTTTTCTAATTTTTTATTTATTTTTCCCTCTCATTCCACTCATTCTACATGTATGGGTGTCAGCACTCTAGCCCCCACCCACACCATCCAATGCTCCAACATCCCAATCGCCGATATTGAAAACAGCCCCCAAATGATACCAGAGACCATTTCAAATACATACGTATCTTACCGATTCTGTATCGCCGTCGCAATTAATGCACCTCGATCTAATTGGTGTAATGAAGCGTTTAACATGCATTTTCGTTCGTGATTTCGCTGGGTCGGTTAGATCAATCGGGTTTGGTTTGGTTTTTGCCCATTGCACCCCGTTCACCCCATTCCACATTCATTGCATCAATTCAACCCAAATCGACATTCAAATGCTACACATACTCGGCTACCCACATTGAAGATCGAGTACGACGAAGAAGTAGTATTTACAAAGATTTCACAACTTCCATGCCACCGAGTAGTGTCTGCTCACGCATGAATGTAATCTTCAAGATCTTCGAATGCATGTAATACCAAACCCAACAGTGCCCTATGAGCAAACTCCAACGCCCATGAAGAATATCCCTTGAAGACTTAAGAATACCCCTCTTTCCACATACAGACAATGGATACACATACACATATGCAGCCTCACTTTTTGACTCCGCTTGCTTCGCCCTTCACCTACCTACATGTCCAAATCACTCTTCCACCCTAAAACTCGGTGAACCAAAGGGGTCTAGCTTCACATGTATTCACGTCGTAGAAAAGGTGCGCCACGTGGAGGGAAAGTTGCATATGATGTGGCTTTCCAAGGTTGCCCTTGATCCTAGGTAGTTTTTACAACTGTGGTATTTTCAATTATCCTATGGGCACTATTTGCCCTACACCATCTAGAATCTATTCGGTGTGTTAAGCGAGATAACTCCTTCATGAGCCGGATTGGAAAGCGGTTATCACTGCGGCTGAAAACATCGTATTCCAACCATTGGAGTTGTTATTCAACGCGGTCACTCAATACCTCCCACCATCATAGATGTACTATGTCCAAAAAAATCAATATACGAGTACTGTGCCCCTCGCTAACCTTTAGATTCCATGGAAACGGTTTTCTTTCTATCGCAAGGTTAAATTTGCAAACGCCAAAGGAAAAAATTCCCTGGATATCTTCCTTCCCAGTATTTTCGAATTCCTACCCAATTACATCGCAGACCCAATAGTTTTACACAATTATCCCTTCTCAAATTAAAGTGGTCAATGAACCACGTTAAGAAAATTCAAACAATATCCATGAACATGTCAGACTTTTTGTCCTTCACAATTACCAATCGAATCGCTCTTGCACTCGTTGCAAAAATCATGACTGCAGGAAGTACACTTGGGACTAAGAGCAAGAGTACGTCCTAGATCATCTGCACAATGACACTATAAATACGTTAGCAACTGCAAATGGCACAGTAAAATGAGAGCGCGTACACAGTAAACAATCTCCCCAATCTTTGCATACTTTGCTGGCCTGTCATTCTCATCGTCGTTGCGTTCTCTTTTCTTGGATATTCTAGGCTCTTGACCCACCAAAGCAGATAAGGTTCCTTTATTACCGACAAATTCGGGCGAGCTTCTACCAAAATCATCTGTAGAATCAGTCGAAAATTCCTGAAGGTCATCTTTAGGTGAAGATCCACCTAGGGGATTTGGACTGGTGACGTCACCCTTGGGTTTGTCACTATCAACTGGAATCCAATCCTGGATGCTTTGTTTTCGAAGTCCGCGGCGTCCCATGAAATGGTCATCTATGTGGTCAAACCTTTCTGTCCAGGCATCAAGACCCTTTTTCTTAAGGTCCATAAGCGCCTTACAGAAGCCACACCAAAAACGAGCCTGACAATTACGGCCAATACGACAAGCATCAACCTTAATCTTAACATCATCTTGGTCAATGATAGCATGCTCTTTCTTTAGATGTTCTTGGAATGTTTGACGACGATAAGAGACTTTCGCACATGCCCCACCTTCAGGTTTCTCATTGTCGCAACGCCAGGTCTCCAGATGGTAATGTTGCGAGTTCTCGTGTCGTTTCCAGTCATTTTTACTTCCAAAGGTTTTGTTGCAAGCCAAGAAAGTACAGCCGTAAGGCCTCTCGTGCCGTTTCATATGTTTCCTATTTATCATCAGTGACAGTGATGCAAGACGTAGATTTTGAACTTACTTCAACTCGCAAGGTCTTCCTTTAAACCTTTTACAAACCTCACAAGTAACTTGGTTTTCACTCTTGTTACTGGCAATAGATCCTGAGTTTCGTATCCGAGGTGTATGATTTGGATCCTTTTGAATAATGTAGCCTAACTTTTGAAGGGTTTTGTAAACCTCAGCGGCTTTTTCCTGGTCCAGGGAATCATCTGTTGTAGAAGAGGTAGACTTGTTAAACCCATCTAGTAAGCATGCAGGTTTATCTGCTGTGGATCCCCAGGAATCAGCGGGGGAAGATTTTCCATTAGGCAAAACTGTTCGTCCCATCGGCAATGCACCAACTTTGGATGGATTATTTGCCTCTGCTAATGCGGTTCTAATTGCTTCGGTAATGGTTGCATCGGTGGCTGAGACGCTACTATGTCGATTTGTCTTACCTGCAGGTGGTAATGGATTTCTCTCCATCGATGGACGGCTTACATGATCAAGATTACGATCCAATGTACTCTTTGCACCCACTAGGGTTGAGATATCACTTTCCAAAAAGATTTTATTTACAACCTCTGATGGATTCCGAAATAATTCCGATGGTTGGATGGTATCTCTAGTATGTGGATCCGCGGGAGGATTGCTCGGTCCGGGTATAGCAGTATTAGTGGGATTCACATCCGAGACAAGAGGTTTCTCCATTGGAATTTCTGTTGGGGTGACTAAATCCTGGGCTTTTGGTGAACATTCGTTGACTTCCCTGTTGTGCGAGATATGCGAGATATCGTGGGTAGACACTTCTGTAGAAAGATGGGCATCTTGAGGCAAACCTGAGGGTTCTTCCAGAAATTCAGCCCTAAAAGATATTAGTCCTACCAAATGTTATTGAATTCCCCTGAGACCTACTGTCGTATGATCTCCTCAAAGTTCTCTTCCGACCCAACGACGTTCAAATGGACTCGTTTCAAGTGACTACGGAAGTTGTCGAGTCGTGGCCATGCTTTACCCTTGGATTTGCACCCGGGTACAACACACCGGTATCTTTTGATTGACTCCGCCTTCGAGGTCGTAGCTAAGGGGTGTTTGCTCTTTGTATGTCGATCTAGATCGTTGGTTGTGCTAAATCCCTCAGTTCTTCCACAACCTGGAAATTTACACACAAAAGGCTTCTTATGTCGTAAATCATGCTTCCTATGAAAAATTAGTAGTGATTCTTCACGGCAGATCACTATGGGAACGCACTTCAACTCAGATTTTGTTTTTACAGACTTCTGACAGGTCGTACAGAACAGACCTGGCGAGTTGATAGAAGCCGGAAGATGTGTTGGCCATGTTTCGGGTGTCCTATTCTCGCGAGATTGCAATGCTTCATTCAACCCCTGAAAAGGCTGATAGTCTGCAACATGACCTGCTAAACTTTGACAGTCTTGATCGCGATCATTAACATCAGAGCTAAAGATTGAAGCATTTCCATGGCTCCTTCTGGTTTCATATCCGGAATCTGATTGTGGTGGGCCACCGAAATGAAAGGATCCATTTTCCAAGGAATCTTGTTGACGATACGGCCCTCCAAAAGCAACGGGTGCACGATCATTTGAACGAACCTTGATATTTGTTCTTTCCTCTGAAATGGGATCTGAAATTGTCTTGGGGTACCAAGGTCCATCATTATCGGCATACCATTGGAGTAATGGAGCCTGGCCTGTCGCACGATCCATTGGCAACTGTTGCATCCTAGAAATTGGTCCATATGGGGAATTTAAGTCAGGAAATCCATGAGGGGAAGGAAACAATGTTGGCTCCCAAGTAACCGAAGAAGAAGGGGAAGGGCTTGGAAGGGTCCTCGAATTACTCAGATCAATCTCAATAGGTTGAGGTGGAAAATCTAATGAGGGCGGACCCATCTCTCCTCGTGTAGAACCATATCCGGAATCTGAAGTATTATGCATGGAAGGAGGTGAAGGGTAATACTACGATTTTCCATCAGAACATAGCTCATGGAAGAAGTTAAAAGGGGGAAGAATTGATCATACATGGCGTGGATAACTCCCATTACGGGGATAGCTTGGATGCAACGACATTGCTATTAGCCGTCAGTCAATACTCTGAGACGCATCTACTCAACCCGATATAACAAACCGACGAAAGATAGGAGAAAGGGTGTAGGAGATATAGCCAATATATCAAAGAGTCTTGGAAGTATGCAAGAATGTTATTAGATGTGAGAAGAGCCGCCAGCAATGAGAGAGAAGTCGAAGAAGACCTTCGCATACGCGGGGCAAATGACCGGTACGCTTAATCATGAACCATGCATGGTTCAGATGACAACTCGGAGTACTGTATTGTATTGTATTGTATGTATGTAGACGAGGAAAGGAAAATGGTTCGCGAAATCAAATATCCAAGGAGAGTAATGAGGCAAAATACAAAAGTGTGATTATATATGTATATGGTGAGTGAGGGTGTGAGTGAGTGAGGGTGTGAGTGAGTGAGGGTGTGAGTGAGTGAGGGTGTGAGTGAGTGAGGGTGTGAGTGAGTGAGGGTGTGAGTGAGTGCGTGTGTGAGTGAGTGGTTTTCGGTGAGAGAATCGGGCATTAAAAAACAAATGGATTCCGGGCGCAGGCAGTGGAAGGGGAGTAGAAAGAGTTGTAACACGACACGACACGATACGATACGACTACTAATGAACAAAGTCTTGTTAATAAATAAATAAATAAATAAATAATAAATAAATAAATAAAATAAATAAATAAATAAATAAATAAATAAATAAATAAATAAATAAATAAATAAATAAATAAATAAATAAATAAATAAATAAATAAATAAATAAATAAATAAATAAATAAATAATAAATAAATAAATAAATAAATAAATAATACAATCATTTATAAGCTTTTTACTCTCATTAAGTAATTAATCTTCTTCCCTCTATGATTAAAATAGATAGATAGAGTAGATATACCTAAAGAATGAAATGAAGTGAAGTAAAGGTTAAAGTAAAAAAAAGAGAAGAAATGAAAAAAGTGTGAATCCTGTACTAAGTGAGAGAGTGAGAGTGAGAGTGAGGCTTGCATTGGATTGAATTGGATTGAATTGCATGGTTATGGTGGTGACTCGTGACTCGTGAGGGAAGTGCAAGTGAAGTGAGGCGAGCAAGCGAAGAAGGAAAAAGAATCTGGGGGATGTGAGATGTGAGATGTGAGATGTGTCATGTGATCATGTGATCATGTGATCATGTGATCATGTGATCATGTGATCATGTGATCATGTGAGATGTTCGAACTTTGCTGAATCCAATGAGGTTACTAAGCAACAATAACAGCTGGGCAGGGCACCATGTATACTATACGTACCAGTACGACTAATAATAAATCAATGAATTACTCAGCTGAGCTATTCATCTTCATCTTCATCTTCATCCTATTCGTCCGTCCTGTCCGATTGATATATAATAAGTATGAAGAAGATCATTTGCTTTTTTGGAAATTGATTACTTGCTGTCCACGCAATATTAGGACACACCAGAGAAAGAAGAAAGAAGTCAATATCACGTGACCACCACATGAGCATCTTTGAATGGGAGATAATGCTCTTGAGGATACGAGACTTTATTACGTACCTAGATAGGTAAGTCTGGCTGTACAGAATGGGAGAAAAATACTACCTATCTAGTACACAAAACCGTTTTCTCGATATTCCTACTTTCCACCTACCTAGGTAGTATCTCGCTCTCTATAAGGTTAATTCATGCTATGCACCTTACGCAAGAAGGGATCAATCCTCAATGCTCTCATATCTCACGCATGCGAACCTGAATACAACTTAAACTTTGCATCATGACGTCTCTCCATACTCTATACCCACCACTCAACATGATATCCATATATCTACCCAACTACAATCTACATCTTAACAAACACATTCCACAACATCTCACAGCCCTCCAAAATCCCTACATCCATGCATCTTTCCAGAACTTCTGCACCCCGCCTCCTCACATACCTACCTACCTATCTACCTACCTACCTACCTACATACATACATACATACACAAACCCACCCAAACCAACCAATAAACGAATGCGATATGGTGACACCCCAAAACCGGTTTACTCACATCACACGCACACATACATACACCCCCTCCCCCCAAATCCCAAAGCAGTCCACCAATCCACGCGATCACGTTTTCGTACACGTCTGACGAAACCGCACAGCACAGCAGCGGACAGGTAGAACCGAGACCCCTCGGCTAATTATTCAGAGCGGATGGCGATTGTGAAGCTAGCTGACCATGGGAAGATATTCTCTGTATACATATCGCTTCTAGTCCTCTTGATGATGACATAAAAGCGAGTAATTGAATTGATGCTTCGTGAGGCATTGCATTACCTTGACTCGTATAAGAGTATGGTAATAGTGAATGAGGAGGGGGATTTTGTGTAGAGTGGAAGTGTGGGTGTACAGATTGTAAGACCTACCCTCTCCCCTCCCCTCAAAACCTAAACCACACATTACTACAAAATCTCTAACATCCCCAATTTCTCCACTCTCCCACCACTCTCCCACCACTCTCTCACCACTCTCCCACCAACACCTTCTCAAATACCAATTCTTCAATACCTATCCTATCCTTTCACCCCCCGAGACGACTAGTCCTGAGTACCTAGATATTTGCAGTAAAATTACATCTCCATAAAACCAAATATATGAACAATCATACTTACCCATACACATTCACTCACTAATTTCAACCACGAATACCCCCATTCACAATCATACATCTCATAACTCATCCCCTCATATTATATTACAAACTCCCTCCCCCATCTCACCCAGACCTCCAAGTTTCATGAGTGAGTGGACCAAACCTTTCACCACGAGTTGAGAAAAGATAATTTTACATTGAATTGTGCTTTCGTTCTGCCTTTCTTTTTACTCAAGATCAAATCATGGAGTCAACACATCCATTCAACCTCAACATTCTCCATGTTTCTTTGCTGATTATGTTCCAACCACTTTGCCCAGCAATTCATTCATGATATCAGAATCATCACTTTGTCATTCCACTCAACTCATCAGAACCTCTCAATTCTTGAAAATTAACGCATGCCAGCTCCTCCAAGTCCACTCATACCCGCTAATCTACTCGCTAATTCTGGATATTTCTCCTGGACTTCCAATTGTGTTCTCGTAGCTTCAGCATAACTCAAAGCATTGACAATTTCTCCTTCTGTTCTGGATAATTCTGCTGCTCGCTCAAAGTACTCAAGTGCTTCAGTCACCTTGCCTTGTTGAAGAAGAAGTTGTGCCATGGTTGCAACAGCGATATCACACTCAGGGTCGACTATTCAGAATTGTATTAGTATAGGAAACAAATGGCTACGGAATAATTACGTACTGATAAGAGCCTTTTCGCAAAGCTTCTCAGCCTCACTGAAATCTTGCTTCCATTGGAAAAGAGCAAGAGCTTTGTTGATGAGTGGAAGAACACTCATGCCTAATGGTTTAGTTTGCTTCTCCAACTCGACGGCCTTTTCGAATTGTGAAATAGCTTCATCATACTTCTGTTGATCTAACAAAAGCTCTCCGTAGTAGTTGTATGCATCAGGCACATCTTCGAATGCCTTAATTGTGCGTCTGAATGTTCCCATAGATGATGCGGTTGAACCCATCTTATATTGTGTAACACCGAGTTGAATGTGCGAGAAGATAAAGTCCCGGTCGAGATCAATAGACTTCTGGTAGTCCTTTGCGGCTTGTGAGAGTTCTCCGAGGATGAAGTTGAGTTGGGCACGGTGGTAGTAGATATCAGGGTCATCGTCATGTTGTTCCATAGCTTTATCGAAATCTGCAGCGGCGGCGTCCTTGTCACCTGATTTTTGTATTAGTAGCTAATCATAAATTAATGGACTGTGAATACTAACCAAGTTCCAAATGCATGCTTGCACGCTTGATGTAACTTTGTGTGTAGTCGGGCGACAATTCGATACTCTTGCTCAAATCACTCAAAGAATCAATTTGTACACCACGAAGATATCTGAATGTTCCACGCATGTTGTAAGCAAAAGCTTCATGTTCACCGAGATCGCCCAAATCCAAGGCCTTCTCAAATGCAGCTGAAGCATCTTCATATCCTTCATTAGTCTTCTTTGCCATAGCTCGAAGTCCGAGTTGTAATTGACCCTTTCCTGTTTCCTCTGATATCTCAACGCTATCTTCTAATCCTGCAGGCGCAGGTTTTGATCGGAAACTTTGGAGGTAGTTGGTGACGAATGTTGGGCTTGGAAGCTTCTTATCCTTGGCCTCAAGAATGACCTTTGCCTTTGACTCGGCTACCTTTTTGAGCAGTCTCTCAACAGATTGTGCGCTTTGCTCGTTACGGAATCCATCGATAATACAGCTGGCTGTAAAGTCGAGTAAAGCCTCACTGTATTTCTCGGTATGCTCATAAGCATTTGCTCTACGGTTCAAGGCCTTTACATATCCACTATCGAGATTGATCGCAGCAGTAGTATCCTCAATAACCTTCTCGAATTCGCCGAGAGCGTTGTAGCATGCAGCGCGGTTCGAATAGAAGATAGGATCTGGCTTGCAAAGGATAGCTTTCCCATAAAGATCGATGGCTCGAGGATAGTCTTTGGCTCCATATGCGGTATTACCAGCTGCCTTCAACTTGGCGGCATATTCTTTACGTTGTTGATCCGATAGGCTTCCCACAGTGTTTTCGTCAACCTCGGGAAGTTCATCGACAGTCTCGACTGGTGTTTTAGGCTTGGTATCAGGTGGCGTGGTTCCCTTTTCTAAATCGGCTTCCTTCTTTTCTTCCTTCTTCCTTCGCCTCTTTTCCTTTGACTTCTTTGGCACGCTTTGGGTAGATGTGGAGTCCTTCTAATGTATGTATTAACATCTGCAATGATGATGTATCTACCAAAATCAGTGGTAAGATACAACTTACTGAGTCTAATAAATAGTATGCAACTCCAGCGCCTGAAACTACTACTGCCACTCCAGCGATTGTATATACAACTGCCTTGTTCTCAGAAGCCCATGTGGTTATGCGATCCCAGACTGATGATTGTGGTGTTGATGCCGCAAAATTTGGCATGGGTTTGCCCGGAGGCATTGTACTTGGTACAGACATTTAAAAGCAATGAAATGGGCAATTAAAGAAGATGCAGTAGGGTAATGGGGAGGATTATGAGTGGTATAGCTGATAGGTGGTGGTTACAATCTTGATGTTCAAACTGAAGGTGGATTCAACAACCAGCTCAAAAAATCTTGGTGATACCAGTTTAATCATCAAGTAAAGCTACGGCATTGGCCATCCTTAGCGCATGGCGGCTAAAGCGGCGCTCTTTCGTCATTGTGGACTCGCACCACTCGTCGCTTGGGAAATCCGTATAATCCCCGCCGCCTTTGGCGAGGGGTAGATTTACTATGGGCATATCGTAGATGTGCGCACAAGTCAGTTCATTTTACATCACCAAAATATAAATGTGCACCAATTATAAACGTTGGCACTTGGAAACTTTTAGACCTCTATGTCTATATTTTGCGTGTTGACTGGCATCTACTATAAGTTTCTGGAACGTATAAAGGAAGGGAATTGTTCATTTCACGAAATTTTTGCAAGATTGTGGTAGGTCTACCAAAAACAAGTGACAGGTTTCTAGATGTCATAGTCCAGAGTACGGCACACCCTTCTTAGGATCCAGCCATCTATTTCTAAACCAGAGAAACAAACCTACAAATCAATCATACGTTTTCAAATCCGGAAACCTCGTCAATCGTTCAGCATCGACAAGTCCCACTTTCCACACAGACCTATCCTTCTCGTCTTGAACAGCTGTATATCTTAACCTCAAATGACTAAGAACATCACATATCCGTTCGCCCTCCGCAACATTCCCATGATCTCCCAAAGAATTCATCACCGGCCGCAGTATACTGGCTGTAGAAAAGATGCTCTCATCTTTAACCACCACTCTATTTGCCACAAACGCCGTTGTTATAAAACAGATCGCTTGTACAGAAACGAGACCAATCAAAAGTCCCAAGAGAAGTGCATGTTGAGTAATTTTGAGCTGAGTTCCTATAACCGGCCGATCTCCAATCGCGTATATTGAGGGATTGTTAGAATTCGCAGCAGCAGCTATAGCACCAATAGCAAAATACGATATTTGATATCCAAAATCCTCTGCAGATCCATTTCGCGGATAACCGTAAGTAGACTCAGAAACGTATATTCGATACTGAGTGTCATTTAGTTCGGGGTTGGCCGCATAGCCTTGTAGAGCAATTGCAGCTGATGACATATGACGGAGTGGGAGAGAAACTTCTTGATTTGCGTTTTGGGCGTTAATGACAGGGCCAACCGTAATGTTGCATGTATAATACCAAGGTTCGTTCGCGGAAGCCTCGAGTGCTTCAACAATGCTGCAACCTTCGCCGCATGTTGTAAATGGATTTGTGAAGAATGTTGTCTGATCTGGTCCAGCAGCGATTGGTAATTTAACCTTGAAAGCCTGTGAGTTTTCTTTCTTACTTATGTTCAAATTCGTAAAATTGCCATTTCCTCCTTCCAACACAGGATAACTCTCACAGCTCGATGTAGACTCGATGGTACGATCCGAATATGCAGAAGTCAAGCCATCAGAAGAAGTATCCATGAATACAAAGACCCAACTTCGTTTATTAACCCCGAATAAATCAGCTGTCAACCCAGATTTATAGATTGTTGCTGGCCTAGGAATTGCTTGCGTAGTAGACCACAAATTTAAAGCCATCATACCAAAACTAACAATCAACATTGTTCATGGACATAACCTCGTGAAATAACTCACCTGTTTGCTGTGTATTGTTGTGCGCCCAAATTGTTTATTGAAGCTCTACCATTTGGTAGCTTTACGGGAAAGAATTGTGTCATATTAGGATAAGAAACGTTTCCACGAGACATGTGAGCCATTTTCTCAGCAGTATCAACTGAATATGTAAGTCCAACAGATGCTATAGCCACTTGAGCACCCTGTTCCTATTAATCTGTGTATTAAGCATAGTTGGTACGATGAACTTACAATATTAAGAAGAATCCAAAGCAAACACGACATGATCATAGTGCCCAAATCCCAATCCCAAGTGAAGTGTCTAATCTTGTACCAAACTTTGCGTCCAAGGAGGCTAGAGACAGTGGTAAGGCTGTCAGCGTGCAGAATTGCATTGATCTTGTGGTCTATTCAACAGGAGCATTGAATGAGTGCTGTCATGAAACTCACGTCTCTTAGGCTTCTTTCTTTTCTACTTAAAATCCACCATCTTAGATCAATCGCCATGGCCTCAAATCCAAAAGTAAGACTCATTCCAATCATTAAGACCAGATAGAGCGAGACGGCGTTGAAAAATTGCTTCTCTCCTTCAGTCATATCTTGGTCCTTTGAAACGACTCGAATTGTTACATAAAGAAGCGATATCAAGACAAATGTGATAAACCATCGGACAAAGCCTCTTCGAAAGAGTCTCCAGAATTGCTTCGATGATTTGAATCTCAGCTTCAAGGTTGCGAGAGAATTATCGGTTATAACCGAAGAAGAATCGGTAGAAGAAGAATCTGAAGATAAAGATCAGCTCCTACCTAAAATACATAGGAGAATGTGATATTACTTACCCATTGCTTTTGCTTCACGCCCGAAGCTAGCCAATGCTTAGCAGTTTGTGTTCTCCCAAGGCGCAGTGTAAATATTCTAATTGATTGAAATATACCAAGTAACTCTAGAAATTTCGCTTTATTTGGCAATTTGAAGTACAAACCAAATAACTGGGGTCGAAACTTGGAGAGGAGTGTGGAGATTTACAGGAACCACGATCCATAAGGCAAGATGGGAGACATTTGGTCATAGCAGTCTATATCTGATTTGGAGGAAATTCTGCTTTCATCATGCCATGTAATGAATTTATTGCAAATGAGCTGCAACCGTCGATTACCATCTTGACGAATGCATTAAATCGCTGACTAACGACGAACACATTCCAAGGACTCAGGAATGCGGAGCTGAAGCAAAGACCTCTTCTAGAAGCAATAGAAGAGATACCATATAGTACTCACTATAGAAGCACTATATTGCCAACGCAATACGACAGAGGACATTCCAATACCTGAAGAGAAAGAGAAAGAGATCTATTACGTCACTGACAACCCCGAACATCGTCTGGCTTGTCACCAATGAGGTGCGTAAATTTCCGATAGGTATTCATCATGTGGTCTATTTTGAACCCCTGAGCCTCCTATAATTTCAATCGAGATACTTCTCAAGATGTATTTTGTATAAAAAGTTGTGAAAACACTTGTATTTCCAACCCACACATCGACACATTATCAACGAGAAATTAAACAAAGCCCAAAATCGTCCAAATACTCGATTCCAAGACGCTAGTAACCATGAATCATACCAACAAGCCTCTCTATCCAAAACGATGACTGCTGAATTCGACCTAAAGACTGCGTTTTGGTTCTTCTCGTCCATAGCCTAACAAAAACATCAAACTACACTTCAAGAAATTAAAAACCACAACCGAAGAACTCCCACGATATCACACATCACGTGACTCAAACATATCATATCCGTCAACCCCCCAAATCACACTTTCCTATTCCAATTCCAAATCTTCGAGAAATCCGCAGTGATTCATTTCCAAAGACGAACTTCAATAGCACACAGCACAGTACGTCAAACTTCTTTACACATCACTCCGTAACTTAGAATTCCATTTTGTCGAATGCGCGGAAGATTTCATCCCGTGTCTGAGGTTATTGTTTCCGGCTCGACGAGATGTATAGCTGCTACCCCGGCTAGGGAGTCTAAGAAAACTATCGATTTTCGGATAGGGAAGCTATTGACGTTTTTCATGATGCGATTGTACATCAAGGAAATGTATAATGAGTATATATACATGTGAAGAAGTCTCTTCTACAAATTTCTGCTTTGCGAAGAGGATCATGAGTCAGAGTCAAATGCTTTACATATATAAGATTATCACGATCCCTAATATCTGTAATCTTCTTACTTCATGTTTTCTTATATCAAATTTACAAATTGTAAAACACAAGATTGAAAGAATCTAACAAACAACCCCTCAGATTCTTCTCCCACCAACCAACCAGCATGTCTCCCTCCCCAGACCCCAACCCCAACCCAACCTTCCAACTCTTCACCTCCCTCCGCTACGATCCCCTCCTCCTCCAATCCCCACAAAACATCGAATCCTGGCCTCTCCCCATCCCCACCCCCTCCCCTTTCTACATGCTTCCCTACCACCGCGACCGCCTCCTCCAAGCCGCAACCCACTTCTCCTTCCGCCCCGCCATCCACGCCATCTCCGGAAATTCCGGATTCGAGAACCTCCTCTCCGTCCTCTCCTCCTCCATCGACACACAATCTCTGATCCCACTTCGCGTGCGCATTGTCCTCGATCACAAAGGAACCCTAACCATCGAAAGCAACCCCGTCCCCCCGGTCCCACTATCCAATCTCTTCCCCACCCGTCTCCCACCTCCCTCCTCCTCCATCTCTCCTTCCCCCACTCCCTACATCTCCCCCCTCACAGGGGGCGCTCTCACTCTCGGCCCTACCACCACCCTCCCCAGCGACCCCACCACCTCTTCCCCATGGACCATCATCCCCGACCCCACCCCCACAACCCCCACCCCCTACACCAGCTTCAAAACCACCTCGCGGTCTCAATACGACACCGCGCGCTCGCGCGCCCACATCCCCACCTTCACATCCCCCCAAGAAGTCCTCCTCATTTCTTCTAAAGCGGGTGAAATAATGGAAGGTTCCCTCACAACTCCTTTCTTCTACCGAGATGGGAAGTGGGTTACGCCGTCTGAGAAGAGCGGAGGTCAGATTGGAACGACTAGACGATGGGCATTGGAGAAAGGGTTCGTTTTCTTCCCTTCTTCCTCTCCTCTCCAACACTCTCTCCATATACTCTCCCCTACGAAAAGCATCCTCATCTCTAAGATAATCACAACCCCATCAAAAACTAACCACCACATTAGGATATGCGAAGAAAGCACCATCACCCTGGACTCCCTAACCGAAGGAGAAGAATGTTGGATCAGCAACGGAGTGCGAGGTTTTACATGGGGCAAGATCCAGCTTTCGCCTTAGATCGCCATCCATACATAGACCGCCACACAACACACCATAATAGATAGATACCACACTCTGTATACCTTGAAAAAATAGAACTCCCAATCCAACATAAGATACATGCGTCAATATAACGAAAATCAGGTACCTAGTCTTGATAGGAATGCCCAAGCTCTACGAAAAAGCGGCACAATCAATGTACTAGACTTGCTAGGAGTATCTAAAGTGTAACCTTAAATGTGAGGAGAGTAACGTTGAAAATGTATCAAACATCGAATTTAATCTATTCATTCTCTTCCACCCTAGATACTATAATCGACTTATCATCTCACAGCATAACCAGATACAGGAGACACAGAACAGAAAGAAAATCGCCAAGAGAGTGACACGATGCAACAAAAAGAATGATAATACCCGCTATAGCTATGGGACCTTTCCCGTAATTTATTAGACCAGACCCTTTCATTTTTCCAGTAGTCAGGTTAATAAGTCTTTAGAGACAGAGAAAGAGATAACTTTGCTGCGCCAAGAAATTGTTTCATGCTTGCTTTCGGGAATCTTGCATCGTACGCTTAAAATCAAACCCAATCAATCTTTTCTTCTGTATTCAAGTTTGAAGTTAAACCCCTCACTCCCCCCAAAACAACCCTTTATAAGAACCAAATCTTCTACGATCGCATAGCATCCAAACCACCTTGTAAATCTTGTTCGAGATCATTTGGTCCTTGTCCATGAGCTTCTTGTGGTCTTGGATCCTCAGCACGCCAGCTTGCTTGCTCTTGTGGTATTGGTACTTGAGGACCATTGCTTTGACCTTGTTGACCAGGTTGAACACGGACATGTTGTCTAAATCTGTGAACTTCTTCCAAGATCAACTTTCTAATCTCGCCTACATCTTCCACAACCTCAAAATCGAAGTTAAATGTTGTTGGGCATCCAGGCTCATCAGAGGCATCATGCCAAATTTGGAGGTATGGGTGTTCGAGAGCAGTTTCGACATCGATACGGGAAGATGGGTCAAATGCTAACATGTGATCAAGGAGGTCAAGCGCATCGGGGTTGGCGTTGGGGAATAAAGTTGTGAAGGGTCGCTTCGCCATATGTGGGAGGTTTCGAACGTATTCCTGTGCTCGTGGGGATCCAATTCTTGATAGAGTTTCTTCATTTGGTGTACCAAGAATATGTAAAATTTGGTTGAGTTGATCGACATAATCTCTACCTTTAAAGAAAGGACGGCCGCCTAGCAATTCTGCGAGAATACATCCTACTGACCATACATCGACTAATTTACGTCAGCGCCCGATCTTCTTTTCCCACCAATGGATGCGTAACTTACTAGCTTTTGTATAGCTCTGGAAGCTCAACATAATTTCAGGGGCACGATACCATCTTGTAGCAACATATTCGGTCATGTATCCAGCATTCTCTTCAGGGTCGACAGAGAACCCTCTAGCAAGACCAAAATCACAAATCTTCAACTCGCAGTCGGCATTGACCAGCAAATTACCGGGCTTCAAATCGCGATGAAGAACATTCGCAGAATGAATATATTTTAGACCACAAAGGATTTGGTAGATGAAAGATTGGAAATGTGCATCAGTGAGGGGTTGACCGGATCGTACGATAGCAGCGAGATCACACTCCATGAGCTCTGCGAAAAAGATATTAGCATGGAACAAAGAGTTACAGAATTCGAAAACCCATCTTACCTTCATAGAGATATGTTTCATTGAAATTATCTGGTCGAGGAATATCCATATCGTAGAGGCAAGTAATCTATGCCATGTTAGAACTACCCCACCACTATCATCGCGAGGATAGGAGTCGCATACGTTACGATGACCTCTGAAATGTTGTAACAGCTTTATCTCACGCAGCGCACGCTTTGCCAAAATCTTCTTGCTGAAGACATTTGTAACTTTCTTAATTGCGACACCTTCTTGTGTTTGAGCATTCGTAGCAGCACTGGCATAAAGAAGAATGTTAGTTACAGGTTCATGATACGGACATGCGCATATGCAGGTAGGGACGGAAAGAAAGTAACGCCGTACCAAACAATACCATAAGCTCCTTGACCAAGCTCCTTGGTGACTGTGTATCTCTCGTCGACGATAAAGTCTTGATTGAAGACCTTGAAGACCTTTCTTCCTTGAAGGTCTGCCATGGTTTCTAATTCGGATCTGCAGACGCGTAACTTTTTTGATGGTATTGATGAGATATGTCCAATTTGGTTGAGGCGGAAGAAATAAGACGCTTTGCTTGTTGAAAAGGAATGTGACACAATCAATTATAAGTCAGAGAAAGAATATAAGTAGGAGGATTGAGAAAGTGTTTGTTCTACTTCGTTCGTACGATATGATCTCCCTAGCCGCCGACAAGGAAGTGAGGTTGGCTTTTGGATTTCTCAAGTTTATGATTATGATGGGTCTTGCGGGAAGAGGCACAGCAGGGAAAATTTGGGGTCCAAGGTGACCAAGGTGGGGAGGAGAGAGGATGGATGGATGGATGGATGGATGGATGGGTGGATGGATGGATGGGTGGATGGGTGGATGATTGATTGATTGATTAAATAATCGAATGAATACTGATAATGTTATACTCCGTAATATAAGATGATAACAGTGATATAAGATGATAATAATGATAGGACCAATTGAATGAATTTATGTATTCAAAGTTGTCTTTGTTTCTTCACTTCTACTCCGTATATTCCCTCCAAAGGCTTCAATCAAAGGGTCAATCATACTTCTTTTCCGCCTTGTTGGTTTCCCTAATCAATTAAGCTATCAAAACGGGAAGTGGTGGAGGTGGGGGGAAGCTTAGGTAATAATTCAGCCTTGATCTCGTTTATCTCACCAATGACATTCCTTTATTTAATCAGTTGCAGAGAATGGATAAGGCAAGGCTGAATGTTTCATGTCATATCTTCCAGCTTTTCTAATTTATTACCCATTTACCTATAATACAACATACAACATATAATAATTATACGCCCCTTTTCTTCTTCCTCTTTCATCCAAGACTTCATTGAGTATCCATGAATACAGATAATACAAGCCACAATATATACATCTTCCACCCCCGGCCTCTCTTTGACCCGGTCATTTGGTTGGTCCTTTCTCTCCTACAGCGCTTCATGGAAACCACATACATAGTATCTTACATATTTGAGCGCATACCAGCCGAGCGGGAAATGTCTCTTTACGGATCCAAAATTTGACGCCTGATTGAACCAGTTTCATGACCAATTTCGTTTCATCTAATTACCCTGAGATCATCTGTTGTCCATACCATTGACTTTTTTGCTTTTTTTTCTCTTTGCATATACGACCAGTACAGAGAAGAATCTACCCCACTTCACGGGACCATGTCTCACATGCGCCGATCGCGTTGAGAGTGCATCTTACTTCGCACAGATTCTTACTACATAGGTAGGTAAACACTTGAAATATTCCTTCATTCTAACTTCTAAATTCATTCTAATATTACAAGTTGCGTTGGAAGTCCTCCGCTCATGCTTTATGCATAAACTACACGCGCGGCTATCATAATATCACGAGAACATGTGATAAACCCTCACAATGATCATTATTCAAAGTGTTTTTCCTTACCCTCAACATACCTCCACCATAGCGTCAGTCATCATCCAATCATTGACCAATCTACCCTCTCTCTCTGCCATATCCAATTTGTCGAGCTTATTTCGCATTGCTTTCTTGAACGCTACAATTTTCTCGAATTTCTTTGTTGCTTTGTAGTCGTTGACTGTCTTGAGAATTTTCTCCTCTTCATCTGTATATCCAAGTGGCATAGTAGAGGAAGTAATTGTAGGAGAGTTAGACCAAGTGGTCAGGCTAGTAGAAGAAGAATGAGTAGAGGGAGCTGAGATTGTACTGGCCGTTTCGAAAGTCGAATTCCGGTTTTGTAAGTCGTCGTCGAAAGGCCTAAGAAAGTCATCCAACGGATATCCTTGCCCAACCACAGACTTAGGGTTGAGGATGATAAAGTCAGGGACGCTACCATATCTCCCTGGAAATGTTGATCAGTACAGACTCACATTATTTGGACCCTACCGGGGTTATACGTACAATCGTTCTTGAGATACCAGTCCGCTTGCAAGGTATTCTGATCCTCCTGCGCTCGTATGAAATCTTCTTTCGCCTTCAAGATCTTATTCTGCTTTATGAGTTGCTTTTTTTGACCAACTTGTAATTTCAATCTGTTGACGCCTTCTTGGTCAAGAAGTTCGAACACAGGACCCCGACCTTGTAGTTGATCTCGAAGACAACCACATATCTCTTTGATTCTTTCATTCTCCCAATCTATAATCATAACATTAGCGCATGTAATTTCCATCACAAAGGCCAATTTGCAAATACTCACTAACAGCAGCTACCCATCTCCCACCACCTTTCATTATTTCTTTCTTCTCCATTTCTTTACACCACCAAGCGAACCAATGATATTGTTGTTCCTCTGTCAGATTCTCCAATCTGCAGTTCTTACGGCACAAATCCTGGTAAGTATCCGGCGACATGCTAAGGATAATCTCGGTAATAATGATATATGGTACCGGAGGGGTAATGCGGTGACGGAGGAGAAGAACGAGGAGGGTAATATCGCGTCTGAGAGTGATTCTTGTTAACCGGTGTCCGCAAGCTCAATTTAACCGTACAAATATCCATCATCCTCTAACATTATGAAAACAAGAAGAGCTCGAGGAATATCAAAAACAAAGGGAAAATAATATGCGCTTACTTATCGGCTTTGACAGAAGTTTTGCTGTTCATAATTTTACCCTCAGGCTTTGTGCATACAACCCATGACTTGGGCGCCATCCTTGCGTTGATATTTTTACCCATATTTGTTAAAGTTCTCTCACTCTGTACCGTGTGTAGTTTGCAAAGAGCAAGTAAACTCTACCTTCAGCAAAATATATCGGCACGGCCTTTGCGTAGCAAGTAAGATATGAACACAGAAAAGCCAGCTGTGAGTCGTCTCGGAATGCATGCCACTCAGTGCATAAACTGATAATAAATAAAGAAAGACGTGTGTATATTCCCACGACGCAACAATAACGTATTCGAAAAGTAGTAGTGACTCGGCGTCGATAAGTATGTATGTATGTATGTATAATATAATAATAATCAAAGTTCCAGTCACATTCCCTTTGTACCAGCTGTTCAAATCGTTATTCAAATTATTATTCAAATCGTTATTGAAATCCCATTCACAGCCAAGTCGAGGGCAAAACCAATAACAAATGAGAAGTGGAAAACAAGTATTAAGTATGAAATATCAAATATCAAATATCAAATCATTAGGAATCGAACGGGTAAATCGAGAGTTAATGTGTAAAAGTATTAAATATCTCGTGATATGTATGTATGTAGGAATACGGTAATACTGTTAGTGCGAGTGCGAGTGCGTACTTGATGATTCGGAAATGTGTATGGAGTATGTATGATGGTATGGTATGATATAGTATGGTGAGGTACGGTGGTTTGGGGTGAGTAATAGTTTGGAGGGCAGGGGGGGAATCGAAAATGCAAGTTGGGATTGGGAATTAATGAATAGTATGAATGGTATAAATGACTTATGAATCATTTATGAATCATTTAGTGAGAAGAGGAGAAGTATTCACAGATTTGAATGCAGTATTATGTATTAGGTTAGTATGGGTGTGAGTGTGAGTGTGAGTGTGAGTGTATGTATTCGCTAATTAGAAAAACCTAGATGTGATGATGTATGAATCGGCGTATGTATGAATGAATTTCTGGGTAGATAAATACATGTGCGGAAAATGTGAATGAGGTTATGAGTAGATTTTATGAATGAATGGATGGATGGATGGATGGATGTAAGTGTGTATATATTGTGAATGATATCTGCAAGCTAGGTAGGTGGATGGATGTATGTATTGTGAATCAGATTCTTTCGTTTGATTTTGTGTGGGTTTGTTTTGGTTTATTGTGTGGTGTGGTATGGTATATTGCTATACTGTCCTGCTTCTTTGAGGTGGGAGTTGGAGTAGGAGGTGGAGTGGAAGAAAGGGTAGGCACAAGGAAAAGATGTGGGTAGAGTATTGCTAGAGAAGAGAAGAATAGACAGGATTGGGGTTATGATTATGAGAGTAAGTGTGGCTAGATGTGATCATGAATACGAGGAAAAATATATTGAATACTCTTGCTATTGTTACTACTATTGCTAAGACGATGATGATAATAATGATCATACCCACAAGGAAAGGGACAACTATGAGTACAACTACAACTACAACTTTGATTCCAGCCATGCTCATGAACCTGTGAAAGGATATGACTACCTACCAACCTACCAACCTTGATAAATATCTATTTTTAGCCATCAACTTTTCGCTATAAAGAAGACCAAGGGGAAAGGAAGGAAGAAAGTGAATATGAAGTATGGGGTATGGGGTATGCGTAGATCACGGGTATATGGACGTAGGTATTTATAGATTTGATGAATACCTAGCTACCTAGCTATCTAAATATAGGATACCTAGGGAGATGGGATGAAGAATAGATCAGAGAATGGATGACTAGAACCCTAGGTATTTCCTTCATCTATCTTTAGAGGAACATCTATCCCGGTGTTCTGAGACGCACACTATAACGAGATAAATCGTAGGTACTTTTGAGTTTAAATGATTTTAAATCATTAGCTATATTAAAATTTCCATTTGTTTTATCTACAATTGTATTTCATGCCTCTCAGAGCACTCCTCCTGACTTATCATTTCCGAAGATTATTATTATATTCTCACTATTCTTTTATATTTATCGAAAGTCTCTTTTTACACTATATTAAAACTTCTCGATTTATAATATCATTATAAAGTCTTTCTTTTTTTAAACTTGTAAAATGATTAGAGGGAGGTTTCCGAGTTTAGTAAAATATTAAAAACTTATTCTTAATATTGTAGTAATCATAGTATACTATATAATATAATATCACTACAAAGGCTAATACTTTCTTCAATCAAGCGATCCTTGATCGCGATTAGTATTAGTATAGCTATAATAATCTTAATGAAATGATATATATGACTAGGTACTAAATGACTAAGTATATATATAGCTTAAAGCACGGACTAGTAGTTTGCCAAGACCTCGGGAATGACTGACATTAATCATATTAATTTTAGCGCATTACCGCGACAGCCAGTCACAGTCTGTATGTAAGTCGCTTCCTACACAACTGGACTAGCCAAGAACAATGTAAGTTTGAAAGGTATAGAAGAATCTGATATAATCCACAATAGTATATAAGTGTAGCTCTCCCCACGTCTCTCTTCTAGCTCGATTATCAAATAAATATTAAGGAGAAGATGATATTTATACATGGATATAATAAATATTTTTGAAAACAAACTAACTTTATTAAAAAATATTATTATATAGATGTTTTATTCCAATAATAAAAAGTTTTCTATATTAATATTTAATAGCAAATTTCAAGCTGATATACAAAATAGTAAAGATTTCAGGTTGGAAGTCGAATGATAATTAAAGAAGGTTCCGATTATTTCATATTACTTAAGACTTATTGATATTTAATCTTTGATAGTGGCTTTTACTATTTATTTCTTGAAAAGATGAAAGCAAAGGGATATTGCTGTTTATATTTAACCTAAAGTAGCCAATGTCGATAATTAATATTGAGTTTGTGATATCAAGTGATAAATTTCTTGCGCCAATATGGTCTTCGAGTGTATGCTGTAATATGCCTATAGCTATATCCCAGATCTTGATTGTGTGATCGTCCGATGCTGATGCTAGCAGCTTCGAGTTGGCCGAAAAGCGATTAAATTAACCCAATTGCTATACTTTTCGATCATCTGTTGCAATGTGCCTGTAGCTATATCCCAGAGCTGTATTTGGCTCCTGTAGAATCCAATCAGGAGTGTAATTATGGAATGCATTTCGAATGATGCTTTCTTTTGGAGCGAAGATAAGTGCAGAGGAGTAGAGTTGGAGGGGCGACGAGTCAATTATAGAGTAATAGTTGAGGATAAAGGGCTTCTAAGGTTTGCATCGTAGAGGAACTTAGATATTTCGCTGCCTTTTATGGGCTTAAAATTTATATTTAGTAGATACTTGTAGTTGAGAGTACGAGTGACATACGTCTATTATAGCCATCAAGCTCTCTACCATACCAATACTTTCTCGTAGCCTTCCAATCAAGCTTAATGATTCAAGCCAGTGAAGAAAATGACACTTGAGGAAATTGTGGACTTGATCGCCATCGTATATACTACTTCCGCTTCCCTTCAAGTGGTATCCCCAATACTGGCAAGCATATCGAATTTCGGCTGGTAGGTGAAAATCTATCGTTTGTTTATCAATATCTGCTCGTGGCTTTTCTAGTGTCCGAAGATTGCAAATATCTTTTTTGAGATGTTCGCCCGTCGATAAGAGTTCAATACATCGGGTCGCTAACTTCTCATGGGTAAAGGGATTCGTCTCGCGCTTCTCAGTATCATTGAGAAAGTGCCGGAACGACAAATGGAGCAGTCGTATAGGGTGATCAGAACGAGAGGAGATGCTTAGAACGGAGTGGAGATATGTTCTGCTGTCAACTGTACCTTCAGGAACTCCAAGGAGTCGATCGAGAGAAGTAGTGGAAAGAGGGCTAGCAAGAATGACGGTTGATCCAACGACTTGCTTGAAGTCTTCTAATAGATCTATTCTCTCCGAAAGAGTAACTTCGACGAGTAGCTGATCTAGGACTGGAAGATAAGTTGCATCAAGTTTAGACGCTTGGTTTCTATTCTGGTATTTCAGAACCTTGGCAAGCTGATCCTTCGGTTGCCCGCATTTTCGGTCATTGATGAACCGGCAGACAGTTGTAGCAAAAATAAATAATGGCATAGCCATTCCAGCTAAATTTTGAACAACTTCGTGAGCTGCCCAATTCGCGCGTAATTGCCGGCTTTGAGTAACTGATCTGTTGTAATCTTCTCGGATTACTGCCAGTTTGTGTTCTAGAAACAGAGAGATATCCGCCTTAAGAATTGACTCTGAAATTTGGTAGAGATTCAATCTTGCATGTTGATGGTGTATATTCTCAAAGTCCAAGCGAATCGGATGCTCTGGCCTGCTTGTCAAAAAGAATAGGATATATACTAATATAACGTATTATACTTATAACAAAAGGCTAATAATAGTTTTAACTTTCTCTTCTTGATCACACTTATCAAAAGCATCAACCACAATCACTATATTACAAGATTTCTAAGAATAGATTTGTAACTTTTATAACAATCGCAAGACAAGTGTATCAAATTGATACCTCAAAGTCTTCCTAAAGATTCTTAGATTAGTTTCAATTATATTTCAAACATGTAATACTAAAAAAGATTGTTTTTAAACGAACTGAGTAACAATTATTGTAAAAAACATTCCTGCATAACCACAATCGCTTTTACCCCTTTTAAAGAAAAAACTGGCACCAAGCTCTCCCTTGACGACAAAGTTTTGGGCTACAGTGCGGGAGATTGTATATTTGCCAGTGCCCGCCATTAGCTGTATATGCGCCGAATGAGTTCCGCTTGTGTGCCTTGGTAGCATCGGGCATTGTGTTCATCATCGTGGGAGTCAAACGCGGCATTTTTGACAGATTGCAGTTTATCAAGTACGATTTTTTGATGGATGTTAAGAATTTGCACCCTATAAGTATCATCGTCAGCTTCTGCTATTTGAAATACAAATGAAATTACGAACTCTTGGTCGACTTGGAGACTGGAAAATAGGTTATCCTTGCAATATCCGAGTTTCTCTATAATACTGTCCATCTCATTACTCTTGAAAGGCCATCTCAAGGCGCGTATACCACAGCGACTCATTAATTTGTTTTCCCCTCGAGGCTCAAGTTTTGCCTCCAGCTGGCGGAGCTGCTCCTGGCAGTCTTCGACTCCCTTACGCAAGCCCTGCGGATCTTGCAGTCTTATACCATCTGAACTACCGGTATTGCATATTGAATGAACCTTCTCTAGTATTGCTTTTAATTCTTGAATCTCACTTTAGAGACGTTTAATCATCGTCTTGAGCATTCTTGAAATTTATATAGTATTCGGAGTGTTGTGAGGCAATTTTGATAGAAGAATCAATAACTACAATAACACTAGAAATAATTCCGAAAGCCTCTGCTATTATTATTTCAATAAAGTAGATGAAAAGAGTAGATAATAGATATCTTTATTTATAAAACTAAGGTTCGAGTTGTGACAAGGTTGTATACATGGCTGAGGATTTCGAACGATTAGATCTTCAAGATTGAGACGATTGTATTTCCAGCACCCTCACATAGTTATTGTAATGGTGAGAATATTGACTCTAAGCCTTCTCTTTATTAAGCGTTATTCATAAGTACAAGAGAAAATGCAGAATGAAAAATTCTAAGATTCGCTATTGCAGATAGCTGGAGCAGCCTACTCTTATACCACACATGTGATTACACATGAGGATCTAGTGATTCCAAGGTTGGGTGAAGTTTAGCGAGCCTGGATGTAAATTTAGTAAACTATAACTCGGTTAATAAGAATCACTAAGCAATAAAACAAAAGACTATCTCTCTATATCAGAGTAACTCCTGGAATTCATCCTTTCCTATTCTATATATCTTCAAAATTTAGAATTTTATTATTTCGAGATAGGAATTTTTATAGTATACTTAGAATTAGAAAAAGATTTTAATAGTTATAGTTAAATAATGATAAATAATAAAAATAGCGATTAATACACATATAATTAAAATAATTGATAGTAGAATCAATTATACTCTTTTTCTTATTTGTTAAATAATCTTTCTATAAAGAAATAGTTAAATAAAATATTTCATTAATAGCAATTCCATAGATTCGTTTTGAAAGAAGTTATGATTCCAAAATTACAGATCTGTCTCGTTACAGGCTGCGTCTCGGGACACAGGGACAGACGTTAGACATCTTCGCATATTCCTTTCGCATGTCGTAAACTTTTGGTCTATGTTCTTCTTCTTTCAATTCAAATCTCATTGCGTTGCTCATATTAAAAAGAAAATCAACGTCAAGCAAACGTAGAGAACAGAGGATAGAAGATGGAAACCAGAAAGCTAGATTTGGGTATTGAATTGTGTAGCTCGCATCATGTATATCATTCGTATCTCATCATATTTTCATCGAACTTCTTCCACTAACGTCCCTGAAGGACACTAAGCACTCATTCTCCGGCCACTTCTAATCCTGTGATTTAGACTCCACCAGCAGCCTTAGCAGCCTTCTTTTTCTCCTCAATTGCCTTCATCTTGGCTAATTTCTTCTCCTGATTCTTCGTCAATTTTCCCGTACCATCTCCACGTCCCTCAACACCTTCTCCGCTTGTAGCATCCTCTCCAGCAGCAGGAGCAGCCTTGTTAGCATTTGGGTTTCCACCCCAAACCAACTCCTTTCTGGCGAAAAAGTCCGCCACAACCTCATCTGTGATTTTTGCTCTTCTCTCCTGGAATGCCTTGACGTATTTTTGTAATTCCTGAATACATCTTGCTTTTAATTCTCCTGTAAGCATTTCTCCAGATCTATATGCTTTCTTGATACTTTCTAATTCCTCGTCATCTTCTAAGAAAAATGTCAAATATTGATACGAAACGTCTTTTTCTGTATCGCCTCCTTTTTCTCTTTGTTCTTGCTCGCTGACTTGTCCACCACTGAATGCATATCTGTTGATTTTATTCTTAATCTTGTTGGGTTCATCGTACATAAAGATTGCAGAGGTGTCGACCGAAGCGCTCATTTTGGAACCGGGACCTTGAAGAGCGTCGAGGAAACGAGCATGAATAAGTGCGGGTTTGGCATAATGGAGACGAGCGGCTACATCGCGGGTCATACGGAAATAAGGATCTTGATCAATGGCGCAAGGAATCAGGGAGGGAATCTGAGTAGTTTTGGATTCATCAGTGCCGAAGATGTGTGGGAAGGAGTTAGCGAAGGATGTTGCGCCTTGAACAGCTCCGAAATGGATTTTGCCTATGCAGGAACTAGAATTGTTAGTAAAGTCCAGGTATTTGAGGTTGTAATCTTTTACCTATCATTGAAGCCAAAGACAGCTCGTGCGACGTTCAATGTAACGTGCTTGGAAATTCGGGTAACGTTCTTGTAAAATGCTCCCCCCATGTAATCATAATCGCTAAAGATGAATGTCTTCTTGGGGTCGAATCCAACAGCAATGATATCCTTCGCATTACTGTTGGTATAACTTTGAACTTCCTCAATTGTGCGTTTCTCCGAGAAGATATATTTCTCGTCATCCGTAAGCATGATGATCAATGGAACATCGAACACATCTTGTAACCATCTGTGAATGAGTCATCAGTATGATTCGAAAAAATTGCATATTTTGTAACATGCTTCTAATGCTCCGAGAATGCGCGAAGCTGAACCCTTTTGAGAACTCAAACCAAACTTACTTTGTAAATTCAAAAGGAACAGTATGTCCAATATGCATACTATCACTACTGGGTCCTCGCCCCGTATACATGAAGAATGGTTCTCCCTTCTCATGGCGATCCAACATAAGATGTAAATCACGATGACTGAAGACAATTCCTCTTCTCATAAATCTATGAGGTTTATGACCAGTTACCTCCTCGAATCTCTTCAAATCCGCCTCCTCAATTTTCTTGGTTCCAAACTCATCGATCAAAGTCAAATAATTGATAGCTTTTGCGATTCCGTCTGCGCCAATTTCTCCGGCAACATTGTATGGATCGACGGTTTGTTTACTGGTAGGAGCATTGTTTGCCAGACTGGCAGCGACAGTGGGATCCGCGTCTGTCATGGTGGTGAATGAGGATTGAAGAAGAGTGTTTTGGAGATGAAGGAGGGGTTATTTGTTCTTTCCTATTGATGGAGGGGAAATTATTGCCATACAATCATCCAATTTGTAAGCGGTGAAGGATCTGATGGAAAGATCACGTGATAGAAAGATATCCAATTAGGAATGCTTTGGTCCGGCTGACTGTCGTGAAGCTTTGAACCATTGAAGCTCTGCGGGGTTTGCTAGTGTCTTTTTGGATATAATGAGTAGGTGGAGGCAGGTAGTTATGATAATCAAGATCAACAATCATACCACTAGCATTCGATTCCTCATTCGACTTTCATTTCTCACTCCTCACTTCTCACTTCATTCTTTTCCCTACCTCCTGTCTTCACTCTCCGACACCTCTTGTACCATCATCGCAGCTATATGTATATCACGAACAATTCAACAATTACACAATTCAACAACTAATCAACTAATCATCCCCCAATAAAATCCATGACCATGGTCAAATTCTTCGAATCCTCTTACTCTTACGATTACTCCTTCCCTGCTGTTACATTCGCCTACTTCCTTCGTTATCCAAATCCGTACAGCACACATGTGCTCTCCAGCGATGTGATATCGCGCACCGTGTGTCCCGAAACAGGTCGTCTGCGTACCTTGCGCATCCATCGCAAATCCACTCGTCTACCATCCGCAGTCCTCAAGCTCCTACCAAAAAGCGTACTTGGCAATGTGAGAAGCGACAGAAGCGAATCCTATATTCTAGAGACCTCGGAAGTGGATATCAAAGAAGGATGGATGAAGACGGAGAGTAGAAACCTGGATTGGACGGGTATCTTGAGTGTAGTGGAAAGACAAGATTTTCACAGAGCAGCTGATAAGGAAGTGCGCGAGGAAGAATTTATTCAAGGCTCGGGAATGACGGGTGTAAAGACGCAGGTTATGTTTCGCAGCCGACTTGGTGATCGATTGAGGGCAATGAGGAAGGGAGAAGAAGGCGAGGAAGAGAAGAAGGGATGGTTGGCGAATTGGAGTGCCAAGGGAGTGCAAAGAAGTATCGAGGCCATTGCTAGTAGGAAGACAGAAAATCAATTGGGAAAGAGTAAGGAGGGAATGATGGTTGTGTTGGAAAGGATGCGAAATGGTGGGCTAGTGGGGGTATTGGATGGGATGAGGCGGGATAGGGAATTGATGTTTGCGGGCATGGAGCGAAAATTTTGAACGATGAAATATGAGATATGGGATTACATTTGAAGATAGCACGAGGGCGAACATATACCGGATTACGGCGAGAGGAGAGCAGTGGAAACAGAGATGAGAAAACGCTCTTTCACGATCGTGATCACTCTACACTTTCATTAGGCGGCGAGCCTTTGTATTAAAGCACACAAGTAAACATACGGGAGCGAGGAGTTTTGGGGGACAAATGTTAGGCGTTTTTGAGATAGTCCACTCTCATTGATTTTTATCACATTGTATGAAAATATATCAAAATCTGAATAGTCTTGCTTCTTTTTACTTTATGTACGAACCTACTTTTTCTGCGTCAGCCTTATGCATTATCAATCCAGTGAACGGGGATCGTCCAAAGAATGTAATATTGTCGGATCGACGTGTGAGATGAGAAAATCTATCAATACGGCATATCAGAGCATCTTAACAAATTTGGGAATATTATCCTTCTTCCCTTTCGCCACCGGCTAACATCGCCTCTCGAAATCGAAATTCCAGTTTAGCTCAATAGCACTTTCAGGTGTTCCAAACTCTAAACCTTATTCGTTCTCTCTTCACTCAGCCTTGATTTTGTGTGTAAACTTGGACTATTTAAAGTTAGTTTTGAATCAAGGCTTATTTTGTTGACAATGTGTACCGGCGAGCTCCGTCAATATGCACAATTCCCGGTGAGCCCTTTCACGAAAAATTCGAATCACTGAGATGAGTTTTCATTCTGATATTAAAAAATCAATTCATATATTCATTTCATCATACACATTATAATCATGCATCATCTCTCTCTATTTTTCGTCCTCTCCACTTCCACACCCATTACCCATCGCATCTAAAATTGCATACCTCCAACATACTGTCTCTTGATTGGGGGTCCGGTACCATTTCCAAGAGGAGCCGTACTCTGCACGACATCCTCCTGTGTGGTGAATGGCACTGTGCTAGACAAACTATCGATTCTTCCCAAAAGATACTCGAGCGTTCTATACGACGCACTGGGAGTATACTGAGGAATCATGTGACCGCTCAAATTGATATACACAAATGTGAGGTTTCGCTCTGTGTGTGTTGTGCCCAAGACTCCCGAAGCAGCAAGGGTGGAATCGGAGAGCTCGGTGTGGTATGGAACGTAGAAAGGATCGGAGGGTTTGCTTGTGAAGCCTTGAGCTCCGCCCCAGGTCATGTTTTGGATCATGAGAAGGGTGCCGTTGGCGATGAGGACCATGTCTAAAGCGCCGTGGCCGATAACGGTACGTTTGGAACGTTCGATGACGGAGGGGAGGACGGAGAGACCGGAGGGGGGAGAATTATCTGTTCCGTTTACGAAGACGTCAATTCTAGAGCATGATTCCCATTCAATCGCAGGAGCGTTGATGGCCTTTTGAACATCGGTGCGGTTGAAATAGACGGAGGCGCCGGCAGGGAGATAGGGGTTAGAGCCGGGGAATCCAAGGACGTCCCAGAGTTGGGGGCAAGTGGTGGCCACTTGGTAAATGTCCCAACAAGGGTTAACGCTGAAGACTTCATTGTAGATCAAATCAAAGACGTCGCATTCGTCAGTGGTAGAGATTCCATCGTCGCCTGTGCCTGGGAGAGCGGATGGGAATGACCCGGGTGGTGGGTAAGTAAGGTATTTGGCGAGGTAATCAGTGTAGCCGCAAGAATCGGATACATTGTGAATTTGTTCAACGAAGGAATCATTGAAGGGGAAGAGACCACCCCAGTAATCAACGAATTGAACTGCGGGAATTTGTTCTTGAACGGCATCGTAAGAAGTAGAAGGGTCGTAGATCATGGTTGCTTCGAGGTTGTAATACTATTCATCATCAGCTTCGATTCATATTCCATCGATGACATGGGAGTACTCACAGTAGAAGTGTCGTTCTTGTTGAACATAGCATCGGCAATGTATGGAACATAGTATCCCGCATACGATTCACCAGTGATGAAGATCTTTCTCCCCTGCAAAGCGAAAGTATCGACGAAATTCTCCCAAAATCCGAGGAACTGGGCAGCGGCTTCTTCTTCGCTGGTAGCAGAAGGTACACCTTGGGAGAAACCAGTACCAACCGGTTGTTCGACCCAAACAACATTGGTGAGGTTTACCCAGGTCCAAGGGTTCTGAACAGGAGCGTAAGTACCGTATTGCCAGATCCAAGGTCCGTTTTCTTGAATTAATCCTTCGAGGGATGAACATCCGGGCTGGGATAATAGTTAGTTAAATGTTGTGGATATGTATATACAATCGATAAAGTGACTTACACCTCCGTTAAGCCAAATGAGAATTTCATCGGAAGCCAATTCATTTGTCGATGGGTAGAACCAAAAGTATAATTCTCTCGTCTCATTTGCGGCCTTTGAAATTGGCAACAAACCAGCATATGATTCTCCAGCATCGAAAGGTACATCTGGGATAGCGGAACCATTCACACTGAATTCTGTCAAAGTTATTAGTGGTTTTCCCACAATGTTGCATTCGTAATACTTACTAGCAGTGGAATTAGTCAAGTATGGAAAACTAGCATCCCTCTTTTCATGTTTCTGCTCTCCTCTTGGAGCCGTATCCCTAGCTTTGTGGGTTTGCTTGTCTTTCTTTCCAACATGCCTCAAACTTCTCCCAGAATGAAGAGTGGCGTCGGCGATTCCACCTGCAATGGCAAGAGTCGAAACTACGGTTGAGAAACGCATCTTGGCTGATCACTCAAGTAACAAAACTCGGATCGTGTGAAAATATTGCGGGTAAAGAAGAAGTGCGTCAATACGAGGGATCTGGGAGAGCTTTAAGTATTTCTAAAGCTGCAATCCAAAAGGTAATGAGAGCTTAAAGCTATCGGAGCTGTCATCTCATGTAGATTTCCGTGATTATGACGATGTGGAGGGACTACTGTAGTCCTGATTCATGGTTCTTGAACTAAGACATAGAAGATTCACCATCCTTTCACCGTCAAGATATGACATGAATTGACATGGTGTTGAAAGGTACGAGGGGAATGGATTGGACTCTAGTACATCTTTCCCCGTTTTTGATGCTCGCTTCCCGGCTTTTAGTTATCTTATTCGCCTCGGTCCTCTATGCACCTGCCTGTTAGAGTTTAGTGATTAGATACTGATTCACCAGTCAACCGTTATGGCTTGATAGACCCGATGATATGAGTAATGGATATTTCGCTCATCATGTAAATGAATCAAGACGAATGAGAAAAGACATAGATAGGAAGTTAGCATCCGGCTCGACCCTGTCTCCCTGCCTCCACCATTCTCTCCGATCTGTTCATGAATTGAAGTGTGGATAGTTGCATGAATCTGTACGATTTGCTTGGCAGAAATATGCTTTTACGACTGAATTTGTTGTCTTGTTCTATTTTGTTCCATCGGCTTGTCAAGTTGGTTGTATTTGATAATGAAATTTTTTGATTCATTTGAAGATTATCAGAATTTTCCTCTCTACAAAGTAAGTATTCTCTTCAAGCTTCCAAGCTCTCTCGTCCGTTGTTCTATTTTCACACCTCGACTATCATCCACCTACTTCATAGTAAGATGATGAGCTCGCATGTTCTTCTTACTTCACACCTTGAGAAATAACAAGTACACGGGACAAACTGCAATATTATAAAAGACCATATCTCTGGGACTTGGACTGGCAAATAGTTCGATACCTACCATTCATTTTTGGTATCTTATTAGTTGGGAAGATATTACATTCGTCTCTCAAGCTTGAGCTTTCATGCTGCAGAATTCTTTATATTGTCGCCATCATCCTTTTTAACCCAACAATTCTATCCAAATCTTTGCATTATCTACTTGCTCGATTGAATTCTAATAAGACAATAATGTTCTAAGCAATGGCTTATTTTACCAGGAATCTTGTTATGAAGTGGTCTATGTCTAACGAGACCATAATCATTTTTCCGGAAATTCAATTACGCCAAGTGGCTATCAAAAAGTTTCGTCTGATTGGGTTGCTATGATATAAATGGCAGTGACAACGATAGTGCTATGGGTGGTAGCGCAGAGCTGTGAGCGAGAGCAACAATGACGGCAAGAGATGAGAGTCTAGACCCCTCTTGATATTTCTCTGAAAAGGTCTATTTTCTGCCCAGCAGTCGCTATCGAATGACCACTTCGTTAGTATTACGTTTCTAATTAAACCCACCTCTGAAAATGACAATATTTGCCGGCGTAGGTTCTTTTAAATATCAAGGCTGGAGAGATATTTTTCGAGGGTTGGCCCATGATACCACAGTACTTGTAGGAGGAGGTTGGTAGGAAGGGGTGAATACAACTGGATATCTAAATCACTAATAAGCCTCAAAGTTAACGTGCTCTAGGTGGGTAGGTACTCGAATGACTTGGATTCACTTTGCTTGCTAAATCTAATGCTTCTTCTTCCAATCCACTGCCATTAGAACGCCCAGTCCCCACCCAGAGTGTAGGATCGAGTCGATCGGATCAAGAAATGGAGATTCGATGTTGAAAGAAAGGTGAATCTAAACGCCCTCGGATATCTTTCATGGCAAAGCAATACTACCTTCCAGCTTCTTTCATTATATAACACCATTTCAATCGAAAATTACTTCGAGGTCACTTCATCACGCTGTTGGCCATGGTTTATTGACAAAATACGCCTCCATGACCATCAAAATCAACAATTCAAATTGTACTGCGGATCAAAATTCATTCTCTAATATTGCTTCAATATCTAGAAGACCACCATAACCCAAGCTCCAACAGCCAAAAACCATCTACATACCCACCTATCGACAAACCATCTACACTCTACTAACCCATCTAACACCCACCTTCTCAGGGCTCCTCAGCTGCAACAACAAAACAATAGCATTATCATTTACCACACTCATAACCCTCTCCTTTGCTTCCTCTTCCGTTTCTCTCCCCTCCCGCACAATCTCCACGCGGTCTCTCTTGAACAACGCAACCATGGCCGCTACAAATTCTACTTGGCCAAACTTCTTACCAGGACATGCTCGGATCGAATCAGACCATGGTTTGTATGATCCCTTGGGTGGTGTACGGATATATTCACCTTCTATAGGTGATGAGTGGATATTTTCGGCTTTGTTTAAGATCCAGCGTTGAGGGCTGCAACAATAGGGAGTCGGTAATTTTAACTAATAGGATGTACAAGAAATAAGGGTAAACATACTGCGTGTAAGGCGTTAGAATTCGCAATAATGCACGTGTCTGGCGGAATAGTGATGGTTCGGCCATCGACAATAAGTGGTTGTGGCATTTCGAAAGTAGATTTGCAGATACCGATGAGTGGATTGTAAAGTCTTACAGTCTCCAGCTGTTTCATATCATTTCTGTCAGCATCATTGTATCATCATGTGAGCAGGGGGTTGGGGGGCTGGGGGGAGGGCTATTGACCATTATGGCAAGACATCTATTCAGTCTCGGATAGATTTCCTTGAAATCCCAAGTCGATGGCATATCGTTGGTTATAACAGTGTTGATTTCCTCCGAGATCCAATCTTGAACTTCTGGATGAGCTGCAAGAAAATAGATTGTCCAGTTCAGTACAACGGCCGTTGTATCATGGCTAGCAAAATTATAAACGAAGAGATTTTCATAAATTTCCTCTTCGGTGAGCCCCTGAAAGCCATTTGGAGCAGAGCCGTCTGAAGCCAATTGAGATTGTTCTTTCAAAGCTCTAAGTAAAGAACTCGTGAACGTCGCGCTTCTGGGTTTTCCATGCGCAATAGCATCTTTTTCATCCTTCAGCATCTCTGCCATGTAGAATTTAAAATCAACTGTTGCTTGTCCAATCCGCTTCCACCTTAGCGGCCAGGATAATTTAGAGACAAGTTTAGGACCAAGCACAAGGACAAGGAGACAATTCTCTAGCAAAAGTGCGAGGGAGTCTCGGTAATTGAAAGTATGTCCTGCTTCGGGCTGTTCAGTAGATCTTTTGAACGAGTAGGACTTCCCAAATCCGGCTCCCGATAGCACATGAAGTGAGAATGTACGAGTATCCTTATCTGTTCGGAAAATGTGGCCTTTTAGAGATTTCCAGAATTGCAAAATCTCGTCTGCTTGTCTTAAGCCCTCGATCCAAACTAGCCGGTTGTTTTTGTCATTGAAAGGAGCACTTGTAATCTTGCGCTGACGCTGCCAGTCTGGACCTACAGCCTAAAACCAAGCCAATTCCAGCAGTCTAGCAGAATCTAATATCATTATCACCTACTGTCGAGATATCAGGTCCGAAACCCGACAAAACAGCTATTACGATTAGTCCTTAGCACAACGTAAAGATACGATATCATACTCACCAAGCAAATCCGGAGGTTTATCAAAGTCATCTTTACGTTTGAAAACTTCATTGACTGAATCGGAATCGCAGAGATATAACCAATTACGACCAGCTGAGACATGAATGACTGCATTACCAAACTTTTGGTGCATGGTGTACTTATCTTTGAACTCCCAGCCTGGTGTGTGCTATATCGAATGATATCACAATCGCCGAATAAAGCCTTTACAAGAGGAAGCACGATACCTGATGCGAGAATCCACTTATCACGATGTATCAGTATGACCATAATATCAAGGAAAGAAATTGGTACTGCAATGATATTGGAAATCGAGAAAAATCCATAACTCTCTCTAGCTTTGTACGTCCAGCGGTATTGAAAAATTCATGGGTATAAGGGCACAGCACGTTGGAACCTAGGCTAACTATGCCATTGGCTAGAGAGAGATATCTACCAACATTCAAAGCAGTTGGAATTTAATATATGGTTCTCGCAGCAGTCTAACTGCGTATACGACACGCGCGAAGTATCTCTCCACTTTGAAGAACTGGTAATGATTCGTACCTCTGATATCCCTATGGATCATGTATCAACTTATCGCAAAACTGAACCACCTTCGAGACCAATATAGCATATATCTCATTATAGCACAAAATAGCCACGACCATACTTATCACGCACGAGCTCTAGTGGTACACCAATATTTATCACTCTCCTCCACAACCACCAAATCCATCTTCTCCACCGGCCCAATAATCTCAATATCCTTCTGTTGCCCCTCCAAAATATCTCTCGTATGCCATTTCAACGTGAAATTCTCTCGATTGCCGGGGCCCGTTAGACCCGCCAATTGTTCGTTCGTCGCCGCATACACGATTCTTCCAATATGCGCCCAGTAAATTGTCGCTAAATCATCGTGCAGGTAAGTTACTACAATCTCTCTCTCAAATAGCAAGACTCGCAAGTGAAAACGTGGAAATACAAACGTACCCGAACACATAGCACAAGGTTCCCACGTGCTAACCAACGTACATCTCCACAAATACTCTTTCGTATAATGCGAGTATGCTAGTTTGGCTAAAGAGCTCTCGGCGTGATTTACTTGATCGATGCTTTGATGCGTGAGGAGTACGGTTTCGTTGTCGGGGCCGAGGAGCACGGCGGCAAAGGGTCGTTTTCCTTGGGTCACTGCCCGTCGCTGTACGGTGAGACAGGCGGTTATGCTGGCTTCGATTTGAGGGGTGCTGAGAGGGGTGCGTGGGGGAAAGAGATCGGGAGCAATGGCTTGCGCGGCGGAAGATGTGAGGGCGGCTTCGTGGGACATTTTGGGTCTGGGGGTGCTCAGTGGGGAGGGAAATGGGATAGCATGTTTAGGTACCTGCAACGCTGTTGTAGACTTGGGTGAGTTCTAGAATGCGTTGCAGGTGGTTCAGGAGTATCGATGTTATATATGCTTGTAGCTGTGGTTTAGTAGGAGAGGGGTCGACGAGGGGTCGTTATCATTTTTAGCTAGGCGAGGCGAGCTCCGTGAAGGGGAAGATGGGATGGCCCACATGAGATTGCTCAAATGATATGGCACGATCAAAGTAACAATGACAAGTCAATCATTAAAAAAAAGAATATCCTGTTGGAGTCTATGGATAAAGCAATCTTCGCTATTGATAAGTTTATTTCTGATCAATTACCTATCACTTCAAGGCATGTCTGTTATCGAAATGTCAGTGTTCGAATATCCCACAATGTCATCACAACATTTTATGTGAGCTACCTCGAGCAATAGTGGGATTCGTCTCATCTAGTAGATATGTCATTTCATTTCATTTATATTCATTATTCATGGTATTTTAAGTAAAGCTGTCTCCGTTTCCAAACGCCCTAATTTATTTCGTCGCTATGCTTTCATTCAATTGTTAAGATCCATCCATTGTCTTCACGTTCATTCTTTCCATTCAGACCACCCCACAAGAGAATACCTCTAAAGTCAACATCGCTCATTGACGAACTTGCAAACCATCCACGCTCGCCAGGAACAAGCTTTCTCACGTCATCACCTTCGACGCCCTCAGAGTCCGAAACAACTATTTGACTCCAAAGACCTTCACCAGTTTGTCGACCTAGTGCTTGCCAGGTAGCATCCTTAAAACTTGCCGCAGTCATGCCTTGGGGAGGACATTGAAATGCCCAAACATCACTCCAGAACCTGCCAGCCCCAGCATGACCTTCGCTACTTGGATCTTTCTCACCAAGTAAGAGAATCAAATATTCTCTACCCATACCTAAAAATTGTTAGCTTTCATTTTATGAATGGTACAAATAGACTACGTCCCAATGCAGCCCGAAACTGATTAAATGAAGTAAAAACTTACCAGTATTGATGGTATGCATGCCGGCCACACTTCTGTTACCAGGATGTTTCATACTCTCCTCTTCAAAGTTCAAAGTTTCCCAATCTCCTTTCGGAGTGATACCCAGTTCACCTGAACCAGATTTGTCATTGAAAGTTTGGAGGGCCAATTCTAAAATATCAAGATAGCCGCCTTCCTCACCCTCACCATTAAAACCGCCATATCGGTAGATCCTCTGTTTTGAAACTGCGAGTGATGTACCTCCTCTTGGCTTTCCTGGAGCAGAAGGAAATTCTTTCCATGTACGGCTTCGAACATCAAATGCCCAGAGATCATTCGTTCGTCCAGAAACCGGGCATCCTGCGTGTATGAAGAATGTTCCATGACCACCTTGCTCCTCGTCTGTCTGGGCACCTTCTGCAATTGTGCCAATTCTGGTTTCATCAATAGCCTGATCGAAATCTGCACTCTTCATATTTGATGGCTCAGGTTTTTCGATAGCAACACTCGAATGGTAAGATCGCGCAGCTGGAAATGGTGTACCAGGAGCTGGATCCAAGAAAGACCATTTATCTGTCCTAGTATCGTAGACCCAAACTCTGCCATTTTCTTCAAGAGGTTTCATCTCTGGGCCACCTCTTCCACCAAAGATAAAAATTCGTTCACCGATGACTCCCGCTGTATGTCCTACTCTCTTTTCTGGAACCTCACCACCATTATGTGTAGGCTTGGCAGCAATAGTTCGATAGTCAGCGCTGGTGACTGTGCCAGAAGGAAGGATGATGACATGCATGTCATTGTCGACTGGTTCGCGTGGATCGATTTCACCTCCGAATATATACGCTCGACCTGCGACGACCGAGACACTATGAGATGACCTTGGAAGTTGAACTCCATTGATGCGATTCCATTTCGCTCTGAGGGGATGTGTATTCTGAAAGAGACCGTGAGTGATCTTTGCAGCTGTTGCACTAATTTCCATCATTTTGAATGTAGGTTAAGATCAAGTAGAATCTCAAGTAGGTAGCTCTTGGTAAAGTGTACTGGGAACCTTGGATGAAGACAGTTGAAAAGAGAAGAATATGAATTGAGGCTTTTATATTATTTGTGAGATTACCAAAGACTTACGATATTGAAATGGATAGGAACAGAACGTGAAAAGGATATTCATTCACCGGTAGGTAGGTATTCAAAGGGACAATCCGCCAAGGAAAGTGGTTCGAGATCTGAGGGGATACGGGGGAGATACGTAAGTGGTGGAGGGTGGTTGTTCATTACATGGTAGTGGGGTAGCTCTAGTACACAGTTAGTAGATAGACTTTTATAATATTTGCTACAGGAATTCCTGTCAATAAGATACTACTAGGTAGGTGTCCATCTTTGACATGAAAAAATACCTCAGACAACGTTAAGTCTGGAGTCCATATAACTCACGCCTGAGAAACAATTGATTGAACACTCCTCTCTCTAATATAAATACCTATATATGCACATGTTCGCTACATCACATCAGAATTGCTATCATTTTCCTTATCGGCTGAAATGACGCTTGGGGTGACGACGGAATACATCAGCATCGCCCTTTCAAACGCAAATTTTCTTCAATCTCGCTGCCACATACCATTATTGTTATTGTTTTCTATTAGGATAAAAGACGAGAGATGACATCCAGATCTATCTTCAGAAGTTTATCGCGTCGCAACGCCATCGCACATTCTCCCAACACTACCCCTCTCTTACAGCCGTTGTCTGTTACCCAATATAAGTTACCAAGATGGACACATCCATCTATCAATCCATCTCATTCACGAAGCTACCAAAATCGCAGGCAGAGATACTACAGGTTTGATCCTAATGAAGCTCGAAATGCACGCCCTCTCTTGACCGAGCAACACATCAGAAACTTCACCAAACATCCTGCTTTACACTCATTCATAGCCCTATTAGCTGGTGGTGGTATATTGGTTTATGCCTGCAATATCGAGGATGTGCCGGTTTCAGGAAGGAGGCGGTTCAATATATACAGTCATCAGGATATGGAAGCAGAAGGGCAGATGATGTATGAACAGATATTACGGCAATATCACAACCATATTCTTCCCGACTGGGATAAGAGGACCCAGATGGTACAGACAGTTATGAGTCGACTAATACCTGCAAGTGGCATAGACAACGTAAACTGGGAAGTAAATGTGATAGAGTCTCAAGGTGAATAGGAAACTGGATACTTATTTTAGATAATGATTAGCTTACCCTACTTTCCACAGAAATGAACGCCTTTGTTATACCTGGAGGCAAGGTGTTTGTCTTTACAGGAATATTGCCGATTGCTAAAACAGATGACGGCCTTGCTACAGTATTTTTCCTCCCGGTCTTTCTTTTGTCGGCATTCACTAACTTACCAATCTTGCAGATTCTTGGTCATGAAATTGCCCATAATATCGCCAATCATTCGGGAGAAACAATGAGTAAAACCGCGGTATTTTATATGCCCTTGCGTATATTGTTTCGATTCTTGGACGCTACAGGATATACTGGAGGTCTAGGCGAAATATTGGGGGCTCTCGCACTTGAATTTGGCATGAATTTACCGGCATCAAGAAACCAAGAAACAGAAGCTGACCATATTGGACTGATGATCATGGCAAAGAGCTGTTACGATCCCCATGCAGCAGTAGGTGTGTGGGAGAGGATGCAGGCCGCAGAGAAGAATGCTCCACCTGAGTGGTTTTCAACTCATCCATCGGTAGGTAATTTGATACTTGGCTAAGAATAGTAGGACTGACCCATACCAGAATAACAATCGAATAACACAAATGCAAGAATGGATGTCCAAAGCGGAGGCCGCGAGAGACGAGAGTGGTTGTGCGCCAACTATGAATCATTTCAGCAAGTTTCGAAATTCGTATGGCGAGCTTTGGTCATAAGTATGATCATTTTATGTGCACCTGTATGAATACTTACAACAAAAGGGAGTTCTTTGAAAATGATGGGATAGATCGGAAGGTGCGAGGAGTTCAGTTGCCAGTCTATGAATAGCTTGGGCATGAAACAGGATTTACTCTACTCCAATTATTAATAAATTCATGCCAGTAAGTCTATTTTTCTACTGTACTTTACACCGCAACAGAGACCTGGTGAACAAAACTACGCAGCTATATCGGAAACCTATTGTAGTTCAACGATATAGACAATGCACTACTGAGAGCACCATTCACATTTTCACTTGCTTGTGGTCACCCCGCTTTATACTTCATTATCCGGGTTTAATCAGGTACTGTTCCCAAACATGAAGCCTCTTGATGAGACGCACTGATTTCACATTCAAAAGTGGCATAACTAGTACTGAGTTACACAACAGAACGTGCTACTTCTTTCTCCGCTGAGCTAGTGCCGTGGAGTGACTGAAATGCATGCCTCGTATAGTATTTCTAGCGGGATACCGAACATACAAACTCTTTTCAATATTCAAATTCAACCCAGGCAATCATTGTTTCGGATTGAAATTAGAATAAGCGAACTCGTGAGCTTCAAATCCAACAAACATTCTAGATCATTCATATTTTGAATGAATATGTAGATCATCACAAAGTATTTGGAAAATAAGTGTTTTCCGTGTATGGTTATTTGGGCGATTCGATATCCCGGGGTTCCCATTCTTCCTAGAGACTATCACATCTAGGATCGACTTTCTAAAAGGCAATACGTTCCGCCATCGCAAAAAAGTCTCGTTGTGCTGCAGCCGCTAGATCACGTGCACGCCAGTGATACACACCGCTTCAAGCCTTATGAACAATTGGACGCAGATGATCGCATGAGGTATTGCGTGCATTCTATTGCGGGGTGAGTGTCTTCTTCAGAGTGGTCAATCAGTTTGAGGTTACATGTATTGGGTCCACACCGCTAGATACCACCCCGCGGTTGCCCTTTGAATCGTTTTTTGAATTATTGTAAGTCCCGCCCCCGCCATAAAACGTAAATTACTCGTTACAGGTGATGTAGAGGTTAGATGCCATGGCCCGATGTGCCGCGACTGAAACGTTGTGTGCTTGGCGAATCAATACGGCATTATCATATTGATATTTCCTGGTTGATGACATGTAAGCTGTGTTACCGCGAGTCTTCATCTTTTATATCTCACTCTATTTCCTTGTCTGAAAAAGCTGTATCATCATTCTCTCAACTTTTGGTTCTTTTTAGTGCGTACAATTCTTACACGCACCAAATTTTTTCCAGTCTTTCGTTCAGAACAGTACAATGGCAGCTGCTGTCATGCAACCACTTTCAGCCATGTCTCTTGATAGAGAGATCATGGCTCCCTCTCCCATCTCCAACAATCAATCGAGACACGGTAGAAGTAGACATGGAGGAAGTATCTCCAACAATAAGAAGACTCGTCAGAGAGGCTACAGCATTATTGCCGAACGCGACTCTACTGTCACTCGAGCCCTTACCAAGCTTCTCAAACGTTCAGTAGAACAAGACCAGGAACAGGGAGAGAACTCAGAGAAGCTTGTTGCAGATTCTGAGGGCTGGTTCAATTGTGCAAAAGTCGTAAGTAAAAATAACTTAAGATTTAGGCCTTTCTAGACGTCTGAATCTACTCGTCTAACAAATAAGTTATTTTCCAAGCATCAAATCACCTAACAATTTCATAGCTCGACGACCTCAATTCCCTTGATCTCAGTCTCTTAGAACTTCGAAATATCATTCAGTCTCCTGCAAAATCTCGGTTCACCATAAAATCGATTTTCTCATCCGAGAACGAGTCAGAATCTCCTTCTAACTACCTCATTCGTCTCGACACCTCTTCTACTCCCACAACCATCACCTCGACAAACATTTCCTCCATCTCTCTTCAACTTCTCACCACTTCGACTGTAGATTTACCTGATCTCGTCGTCTACGAAACCTCGTACGCAAACTACCCTCTCATTTTCGCTTCCGGGGGTATCAAGAAAGCAGGCGGGCAAGCTTATCTAGCATTCTCTAGTATCTTTGTCTCCTTTGATGGTACCGAGACTCGAACTTCTTCATCCACCAGTAAAGATGATGCAGATATATACATCTACATCTCTCTCAAATCAGCTCTTGAGTCCCACCCCGAGATTAAATGGTACAAAAATGGAAACGGGGGAATATTAAGCGAGGGGAATGATGAAGGTGTTGTTAGTAAACACGTCTGGAAAAAGGTTGTTGCGAGACGAGCAGACATTGGGATCTTGTTCGAGAATGGAGTGGTGAAGAAGGAGGTTCCGGTTGGATTGAGGGGAAAGGGTGTCAAGGGGAAGAAGGGAGGGAGGGGAAAGGGAAATACTTGGAATAAGGAAATGAAGGAGAGGAGTGAGGATGAGACGGAGTCGAGTGAAGATTAAATGTTTTTTTTCTTCTTCTCTTTTCGTTTTGAAAAGATGGAAATGAGATGCTAAGATGGTGTTGGTTTGGATGGATGGAGAGATAGAGTAGAATATATTCGTATACGAAGATAGTTTTCTGTAGTGGTGCCCTGACTGATTATAATTTTACTAGTGTTCAAATTCTGCCTCGGTGCAAGTGATGTCTCGAATTAACTCGGGCAGTTTGTTTACATGTGAATAATCTATTTGTATTCATATCCTGCGATAAGTAGGGATCTTACAAGCAAAGATGTCGATGGGGTTTCGCAAGCTATGAATTTAATTACTGCGCTTTTCTTGTATATCACTGTCTTACTTCTTTCTGCTACGATATCAAAATTGTGAGTATTTTGAGTGAAGAGGAGGAGGAGGAGGAGAACGAGATATGAGAGAGAAAAAAGTAGCGCTATCAATTTCTCAGCGCAGGCCTGAATCTTGAAAAGTCACCAAATTCCAAACATAGCAAACCCCGTACACTATATCCAATCAAATACATAGCATCCTTGTCAAGAGAAAAAGAAAAGGGAATAGAAGGTAGGCTAGATAGATGGAATGGAATATATAGAGGCAATATTGGTTCATGAGTATGGGTATCGCAATCTCGAATACATATTTTATGTTATGTGTATCGATACTTGGAGACGTGGATTGGGATTTCTGAGTATGCAGTGACACTGTGAGATAGAAGTTAGATGGTGGAGGTGTGTAGATAATGGGTAGTGAGTATTTGTTTTGAGGTGGGGAGATGTCGAGGTGTGGAGGTGAGTTGGGGAGGTAGGAAGTAGGAGATGGAATTTTGATGCGAGGATGTTTGTCGAGGGGAGAGGGGGGATGTTTAAGCTGTTGATGGATTTAGATGATGGATAGTAGTTTAGAGATATACTTGATATGCGCACAATATTCTGGTGATTGATCTTTCTTGTCAATTTTGCAGTTTGAATTTTCGATGATCATCAGGACTACTAGATGCGATGAGATAGCTATTGGATTTGCAAATTCTGCTCGGCTCAGGGGGCAAGAGATACATATATTTACTGGAAGAATAAAACTACATATTGACCAATTATGATAATGTGATCGAACGTCCCAAACAAGGAATGTCGAAGGACAGATGAGTTACACTTGCGCCAAATCTCAAAATATAGCAATTGCGTTTCCATGACTGGATACACCTCCTTGACAATGATTCGGAGCACTAGTAACGAAAAAGCTCCACCTTCCTTTCTCTCTACACGTCTTTGCCAACTTCTCCAAGTCGAACATTTCTCCTAGAGGCATACCCCACATGGCAAGTATATATTCATGTAACATATAATGCTCTTGCGATGGCCAAGCCTCAAAAGCAGGCGCATCACCTGCTACAGCCGAAAAGTAGCAATCATGTAACCAATCAAGCATATCCTCATCTTGTTTGAGACCGGCCCATCTCTGATCAGCATCAGGTCCGATCCCGTGTGGCCTGAGAGCAGCGGCATTTCGTGCTTCTGGTGATTTGCCGTGGTAAGTAGAGACGAAACCCGAGCGAATGAAAAGCAGATCTCCTATTTGAATGTTTCCGCCTTGAGATGCGGGGCGGATATCGATACCTTGGGCTTTTCCGGCAGCTTGCAATTCAGCGTAGGATATAGTGTGATAGTCATATGGATCTATATATTCAAGTCAGACGACGAAGTGATACCGATTTGATCCTGATTGATTACCATAGATAATTCCGTTCTCCTTTGCGTACGTCCAGTAGTCAATCAAGATACCGCGACCGGCTATCCCATGCTCAGCCCAATGATGGATTCCACATTTGTTATCATCCTTCTCAGCTCCAATTATATCCTTCTCTTTAGTCCCATTATAGAAGTTGCCTGTGGGCATGTGTGCAATATGCCTGAAACCATCCCATTGTGTACCTGATTGTGTATTTAATGAATATACATCATCATAAGCCAATCCAGGAGTTAGCTCTTTAATGCTATGCTCAAACGGTTCTCGACCGAAACCTGGTACTTCTGGTACGTTCAAAGGGAGGTTCAATGGAACAATCTCCCCGCTTTGGATTTCATTTGATGCGGCAGTGACTCGAGCTGGTGTGAGAAGATTTAATCTCCCAATCTATGTAATCGTTTAACGATGTTGAAAGTTATAATGTCAGAATTACGCACATAATCATCAGGTCCCCAAACCCACGCACTTTTAGCCGTTAGTTGAGCTTCTAGAAAGCGCATATAGTACTTACGCTCCTTCGGGTGCATCTTCTCTTCGTGGAACATCCTTTCTATTGGGAAACTTGGTGGAATTAGGGTCGAATGGAATCGTCGTGGCAGTCTTATTGCCGGTTAAGAAATCGGTGACTTGAGTGAGTCGGCTGTTAACTTTGGATTGCATATCTGACATTTTCAAATAGTAATTATGGTCTTGAACCCTTTTTGTGAATGAAGGAAGATCTCAAGTTCACGAGGGTTCACACCTCAAGCTTCCAATTTACCGGTCTGTTGATAGAGCGGGGGCGGGGGAGTACCTAGTAGATCCCCTCATCCCGAGGCAGGATTGAGTTTGAGATGGTATTCAGCAAAAGCTGATCATAGTTGATAAGAAGGTTAGTAGTTTGAGTAGTTTGTCATAGCAGATAGCAGATGGCAAATCATTGTTGACATTTGGAACATATCAACTTATCAAGGAATCTTTTGTTTTGATGCCAATGTGTGCCTTGAAAACCTGGAGACAGATTGTTGAACAGGTACTGACTGTATTTTATATGAAGGAGCAGCGATGTCAATACTCATCTTACTTGTACGTTGTATAGAGATACATTTCGAGAGTGTGAATTGCATTGTAGAAGAAGTTTCGATTATTCTGTGATAGATATATATAATACGGTGACCGAAAAAGAAATCATCACACCACCCGCCAAAATAGGTTTGATTTTCATAAGACCTTGTCGTCAAAATTCAATCAACCCAACCCTTTTCATTATGCCTCCAACTCTAATAAGTCCTGGGGAACTTCTAGAACAACACAATGATGCCCCAGAAATCAATTCCACATCACGAAAACCCGGTCGTCCTCCTGGCGTGAGTTTGGAGCCATATAAGGATCTTATAGTCAAACTCTTCGCCGAAGATAATACTCCTATCATCGACATTACAAGAAAGCTCAATCGAGAATTGGGTCTAGATGTCTCTGAACGTAAAGTGTCTCGAAGTTTGGCAGCATGGAATATTCGCAAGAGAAATCGTGGACCCATCCCTCAAGCTCTCCAGGATCGGTTAACTTATCATTACAATTCCAATCTTAATGATGATCAAATTACTCAAGCTTTGATTTCCGAAGGGTTCGAAATACAAAGATCGAACTTGGGGCGCCTACGACAAAAGCTCGGTATGCGACGAAGGTCTCGTTATTCTGAATTTCGCGAATACTCAGAAGGCCCCGCAGTTATCAATACTCCATCGTCTCACCTCCCTTCCACAATTACACCGAAACCAGACAATCCCAAACCAAAGATGGCACAAAATGCTGGTCTAATTGTGCAAGTCACAGCTTTTGTCGAGAAATATATGAGCGCATATGATGGATCTCACGACTTCAGCCATATTCGACGCGTTGTTGGGTTGGCGCATAGAATATACAAGGAGCTCAAGGCAGAGAGGATAGGCGGCCCAGAGTTAGATCTACAGGTTGTCACTTTGGCGGCACTTTTGCATGATGTAGGCGACAAGAAGTATCTCTTACCTGGACAGGATCCAAATACTTTGGTACTATCAACACTATTGAGTTTTGGGGCCGAAGAAAAGTTGGCCGTCAAAGTACAGAGAATCGTTCTCGGAGTTTCGTATTCTAGCGAAATAAAGGATATGGCATCAGTGAGGGGCATGATTGAGAAATACCCAGAGCTGGCTGTAGTCCAAGATGCTGACCGGCTCGATGCTATTGGTAAGGCTACATCCTAGAAATTGAATGACAAGAAGAGGAAGCTAAATTTTTGTTTTATTGTAGGCGCGGTTGGTATTGGAAGAACATTCACATTCGGTGGAGCGAAAGGTGCAAGGGATATGGGAGAGACCATTCAGCATTTCGAAGACAAACTGGAGAAACTAGGAGGAATGATGAAGACAGCTCCAGGCAAACGAATGGCGATAGAAAGGACCAAAAGATTGACAATGTTCAAGGACTGGTGGGAAGAAGAACAACAAGAAGCTGAAGGTTTACTGCGACCTCAATCCTAACCTTGATTCTACAAACCTTGATGGGTACTTGGAAAATAACTCTTCGATGCGAAGGATGATGACTGGATCTAAAGCACACTGAGCTTAAGTTTATTGCTTTATTAGTATTGGCATGGTATGCTTCCCATCAAGGTGTCTGTATTCAATGTCTATATTCAAAATACAATGTCTCCTCGCAATTTCCACTCAGATTCGTCCGACTTCCTGTTCTACCCATACCATTGAAGATGGATAGCATGGCACCGGAACTGCTCAAGCATATACTCAGTTACCTTCCCACATCGTCACTTCGCTCGTGTCGCCTTGTCGACCGTACTTTTTCCATCATTGCCTTCTCCCTCATATTTTCGCACATACCACATTGGCTGGATTGCGATAAGTCACTTCAGTTTCTCATATCGATTGCCCACGATGCATTCAATAGACCTGCAGTCATCTGGTCTCCATGGGCAACGATTCCTAATGTGCATGTCGACGCAATATGGTTACAAATTGTCTGGAAGTTATTTAAGGGATCCGATTTCCATGCCGGAGGAAGGAGTGAGGAATTGACAGCGGAAAACTTTGCCAGGCTAAGCGGAGTAGTCGAGATGAGTGAGGCGAGATTAAGGACCGCTCAAGGTAGATACTTACTTTTCAAATCTTACACGAAAAAGCCTGTACTTAAACATTGATGGAAGGACGCGACCTGTTCCTTGACGTATCCATCAATTGTCGTGCTTAAGGTTAAGATGATTTTCTGGGGAATGGGTGTGAGAACACGGATCTTTCAGACCAAGGAAATGTTCCCGAGAACGATGGATTTCTGGGCTAAGAAGTATCTCGGTTTGTAGCCCTTCCATGATTCCATCATTGGAGTCAAATAAGTCACGCATGAGATAGTTCGTATCCAAATCCTTCCAGTATCCACATTGCTGAGATTGGAATTTACTCCGACATTGATCCCTGACAAGAAGCTATTCCCTCAGTGCGCAATGCGCATGTTGTCAAAATAACGCAACGTCTTCTTTCTCTCTCCTACTCCGTACATCACTGATTCACTGTGAACTGTGAACTTTGAAGACACGAAGCTTTAGTGGAGGTCTTGGTGGATATGGCTTCAATTACCCCGCAATCAAACGTCAAAAAGACAACCACCGAACTTGTATATGTCTCACTCATCATTTAGAGTTTTTGTCCATCGGAATTCTCAAACGTCGATACCTCCACATGTTCATTTGCACCTCGGAATCTTGTTGTAATTCATCAGAATTTGTTTTTCGACTTCAATACATTAATCATCTCGATTATCTCTTTGGCCCGGGTTGTTTCCAAGGAAATATCTTTCTTTTGCGAGTATATTCTTTTCCCGTGGTTACTTTCATTTCCCCTCATGCATCAATTCAACAACGCACCAATCTAATGCAGCGATTTATCCAAATTCTAACGTTTTCAAGAAAGGCTGATCAGTATGTACTATGTATGTCCACCTCGGCATGCAAGAATATTTCATGTGCAATGTATTTGCAGTTGATACCTGGTCAGACCCAGGTGCCTGCGAGAAATCCCTGATGGGTTTTTCTTTTTGCAGTTGAACAAACAATTTAGCCAACTTGTGATTGGGGCAAGTCAAGATGACTCGCAATTCAACGATCAATATGGATAATGTTTTCATCGGGACGCAAGGGTTAGACAAACATCAAGGGTTAAACGGACATGCTTGCTTTATTGGTCAAGGATTATTTTATCTCTTTCGGATGATCTACTGATTTATGATGCACCTCTGATATGAGAGCCTAGTTCCCTTTTACCTTGATTCCTTTTTCTGGGGTTCCAGCCCGCCCGGGTAATAGTTGGGGTAGTATTTTCCGGTGATTAAAGCACACATTTACACAATTGTCGATATATTAAAGTAATTGAAATTAGTAAAGAAAAAGGCTGGAGAAAGAATAGATCAAGTATGTCTACCCAAGGAGATGCAAATTTGCAATTACTAGGTAGATAGGTAGTACATAGATGGATGCATTGCTATTGACCTAGCTCGTTTAATAGTCAAACTCTTATCAATCGCGTGGAATTAGATGTATGATATATCATGTACATATGTCTAAAAAGATCTATCACGCTACCAGATGCCATTTGAAGGCTAGATTGCACGTTACAACTTATTACTCGAGTACTTACTACTTAGTAGCTCTTAGGCACGGCAAATTTTGCTGCAGGGGATAGCTTTCCGCCACCCGACGTATCAACGGTGATAGACCTCCTTTCTGTATTGAGGCCGAGGAAGATCAATAAAATCACTCAGGTTATTGGTTCCCGAGCAAGTGCTCATCGATGCCATTTGTGTGTGCACAGAACTCCGCTCGGACTACAACACCAAACAGTAACCATCTGCAGGCAATTACATACCCTCGTTGAACCTATAAGATGAAGCTGGTCCCCTTCTCTTTTGATTCTACAGTAAAGTTACATTATACATTAAAAGACTTCAATCTTTATCTACATACCACTTTTCTTCAACTACACATTTCTTGTTTCAAGCAATCATTAACGCAAACATGCAATTCACATACGCTGCCATTTCTGCCCTCCTTGCCTCAGTGGCCTACTCCCAGAGTATCGCTAGTGAAGTGGCACAACTCCCATCTTGTGCCCTTGCCTGCTTGTCAACAGCTTCCAGTGGTGCTGGATGTAGTATTACCGACTTTGCATGCCAATGCGGCGATGCTAAAGATGCTATCACTAAAGCTGCCACTCCTTGTATCGCAGCTGGATGCTCTGCCTCTGACACTTTGAGTAAGTCTTCAACATTTTCATACAATCGTACCATATCCTAACAAATTTTATAGCCACTCAAAAAATCACAACCGAAATCTGTGTCCTCCAAGCAGCCGCCGGTTCATCAGGTTCATCAGCCGCCGCCTCTTCGACTCAAGCATCATCTTCATCTACCAGTGGTTCAGCTTCTTCATCTGCAGTTAGCAACATTTCCTCGGCAGGTAGCTCTATTGCTAGCGCCACTAGCGCGGCTTCTTCAAGCATATCTTCAGCTCTATCATCCGCTTCCTCTGCTATTTCTTCTGCCGCTTCTTCAACGTCTTCTTCTCCCGCTACAGTATCTTCAGCTGCAGGAAGTAGAGTCAATGCTGCCGGGGCCATTATTGGAGCTGGTTTCTTCGCCGCTTTCGCTTTGTAAGCAGTCTGGCTCGCATGAGATATGATACGACAAAACTATACATGTAATTAGACTGCAACGGGATCATTGAGATGGGGGATGGGGGTTATGGATATATCAAGATTAATAATGTCTTTCGATTCTTTACACAACTTTGCTTGGTAGGGGAGAGGGGGAGAGAGGAGAAGGAAAAAGCTTGGTTGCTGGACCCATTATCAAAATACATTTCTAATGAATAACGCATTATTGCTGTTCAATCACTTCAGCAATGTTTAGCTTAAGACAATGATATCAATCGAATCAAATTACATTCCAACACAAGAAATCAAATCAATTCAATCCATAACTGTGAAATAAACTCAAATCGTATCACGTCATAAAATCTCGCAAGCTTGAAAATCTAGACGTAGATCCTCTAGGGTATCTGGGGTACCTACCCTTCGCATCGGCACTTCACCGCATGAGTCTTTGACGTGGAAAGTTCCTTTCACCAAAAGTCAATCAAGAATGTGCCAAGCGGGCTCGGCGGGGACTAATTTGTTGGTGCGTGGGCTAGAGGGAGCGGGTTTCTAAGTTTATTTTGTTAGATGGGAGCTAAGATGTGGTTTTAGTACAGAAACGCTGGGACCGTGGGTTGTGAATTGGGTTTGAGGAACATAGCACACGGGTTTTTGGATGGGGGTGGGTGTGGTCATGACTCGGGTATATAGTGGTATCTGCAGATGGAATGGATTGGAATGGAGTGGGAAGTGGGAAATGGGATATATGGATTGAGAGATGAGGGATGAGGGATACGAGAAAAGGGATAGGTAAGGAATAGGGGGTTTCTTGGAGTGGTGGATTGGTAGGTAGGTTTGTAGGTTTGTAGGTTTGTAGGTTTGTAGGTTTGTAGGTTTGTAGGTTTGTAGGTTTGTAGGTTTGTAGGTTTGTAGGTTTGTAGGTTTGTAGGTTTGTAGGTTTGTAGGTTTGTAGGTTTGTAGGTTTGTAGGTTTGTAGGTTTGTAGGTTTGTAGGTTTGTAGGTTTGTAGGTTTGTAGGTTTGTAGGTTTGTAGGTTTGTAGGTTTGTAGGTTTGTAGGTTTGTAGGTTTGTAGGTTTGTAGGTTTGTAGGTTTGTAGGTTTGTAGGTTTGTAGGTTTGTAGGTTTGTAGGTTTGTAGGTTTGTAGGTTTGTAGGTTCGTAGGGTGAGTGAGTGATGGAAGTGTATGTACAGTATGTAAGTAATTATTGGGGTAGATTACCGACACCGAGGATATTCCGAAGATTGAGGGGAGAGGAAGAATATTTTGTATAGAAATGGAAGCTAGCTAGTGATCTTTATCACAATTGTAGAATAAGCAATTTGGAGTTTGATTGAGTGGGAATTCTATGTATGGGATATTTTGCCGTGTATCTGCTGGGATTATTTTGGGTCGTGGAAGCTTGCTGTATGCGGGTTTGCATATCGATATTTCTCATATGCGATTTTTGTGTACTTAGGTAGGTAGATATCTGAAATCAGAAATATAAATTCACCTCCCTACCTTTTCCTTTAACATGCAAGAGAATCTTAAGGGTTATTAAGGTGTACCGAAAGAAATAATGAAAGATAATTAACGAGGTATTATTCCCTCTCTCCTTCTCTTCTCTTCGCCACGAAAAACTGATTCTCCCTTCGTCAAGTAGCGTTCTCATCTTTTCACATCCAAGGTACTGGTAATTGACATATAGCTAGCTGGACAATATTGTATGATCAATTTTTTTTCGTGAATTTGCACACACCACAGGTCTTACTCTTTGCACTTGGTCTAACACAGCTTTCATCTGTAGTTCCTTCAAATTCCACATGCGGGGTTTGATTTTCTCTTCATCGGAAGTTGGGCGCTTCATGATATAGATGATGTGGCTACGATCTAGAATTGATGCATGGTATTTATGTCGTTATTATTCGATTTGTAAACTTGCATTGATGTAAGACTTATATACAAAAATAGAAATAAAAGATTATATACAGCATTCTGTTAGTAAAAATCTCTCCTCAAATAACAATCACCATGTCCCTCCCTCAACTTCCTCGCTAACAGCATTCCTCCCTACTGCACATTTCACATCTCACATCTCAATACCTGCAAGTTGGGAAGATACACCAGATACACAGGATGTGAAGAAAGATTTGGTGGATTCGTCGTGTTGAACTAGTTATATGTACATGTATGTTAGATGTATGTGTATATATGTATATATATTTTTATATGCTGTGAATTCTAAATCCTGAACTCCGCGTCAAGCTTTTCGTGTGAGGTTTGCTTTACAGAGGTGATTTACTGTTTTTACGAAAGACAGGAAATGTCCTACTAAGCCTTTCTGGTTAATTATAATTGAGACTGAATGGAACTCTATAAGGTGAAGTCTGTCAAAGGAAGCTAGATTACAGAAAGATATCCTCAATGCATTTGAGAGTGTTCTAGAAGTAATCTGGGGATGTTCTCGCTAAAGCTCCTCTTCTTTCTCATTGAAACTCACATATTGCCGTCTGTTTCCTTCCTCTACCAAATACTAAGATTTAAGCTATGGTGTCAAGTTCCACGTTGGGAGACGGAGCATGAATGAACTTAAGAAGCGTGTCATATTGATGCAAAATTGACAATGACAGAGTACATTTAAATCTAATTAGAGCATTTACAATGGTATAAATCGCGGCATCTAAATCCTGACGCCTATTCTATCCTTCTATGCCCCTCAATATCCAAACAATGATAGTCGTAAAATATACAAAACTGAAGTCTGAGTCTTATCCGCGCTGCCAGAATTCTAAAATGATAAACTCAAAACAGAAACGATAGCATGTCAACTTGGAAATGAAGTGACCTTCAACTCGAACACTCCTATCACCCTCATCTTTCTAGCCTAAGCCTTTCATTCGTTCCTCGGCCAGCAATGAAATCTCGAAATTCCAGCAAAAATAGGATTACCGTTAATACAAAAACGAAATGGCGCCGATAGTAATAAAAAGCAGTGTATACTTAGAAGGAAGTGTGTGATTCGAACTGGCGGAATTTTTTGCTGGCCTATACGGAGCGAGTTAATAACATATTTGCAGGTTTTAGTCATATGATCAAGAAGCATGGTAGTATTTCAACGGCTGAGACTCATGATTTTGGCTCTCGTTCCTATACTACTTTTAATAAACATGAGATACATTTAAAAGTCCTTCTTACAAGCCGTTCAATGTATTTTGTGCTTCTATTGCATTTCCTAGGCTTGTATTAGTATTTGGGTTCTGTGTGGATGCAGGGGAACTCTTACCAACGTCGAAAAAATCTAGGAGCATTACTCGCGGTTTTCGGCCCCAAGTTGAAGTACAAAGGTCTGCTTGGGCTCCGATACTACCTACACCTGTTGGCGCGTTCTACATCCAAGTCAATGATTTGGTCATCGTTGTAACTTGCAAAAAGTTCTTACCGTCTTTTTAGCTTCCAGTCTATTTGGCATGAGGATACCGAAGACATCAATATCCAAGTAATGATTTATCAACGGCAAAAGTCCATCTCCATTTGATCCTGGGGGACGATCGAGTGTACATGTTGGAAATGTAGGGGTAGTTACATCATACGCAGTTTCGAAAAAATAGGAAAACTCGGGTAGGATATATGGAGCTACATTCGTATCCGCGTCGTAGTCTTCAATATTGTTAGATCAATTTTCAATTTCCAATTTTGAATTGTGAAAAGGGATAATAGGAACTACTCACCGAGGAACATAACAAGTCTATCTCCATTCGTAATCAGCTCCTGAAGTGTAGGCCATTCATTTATGGCTAATTGATGCGGTGGTGTATATGCATATTTTGCCAGACCAGACACTTCCATTGCTGAGCTGAAATTTCCGACAGGAATATAATCTCCATTAGTAAGTAGTAAAGTTACGACTTCATTAGGATTCGCATCAAGCCATTTCTTGATATCCTCTAGATAATAAACAGCTGGTCCAGCATCTGCATTGAAAATGGCGCTTATTAGTTATTTCTCAAGAAAATGCTTAAAATGACGGTACAAAATCAGGAGTGCAATTGGATTCCAAAATTACCCTATCTAAAGGTGTTGGAAGCAAGAGGCCAAGATCGGGAAAAGAAGTTGTATTTAGAACTGACCTAGTAAAAAGCATGAAGTGTGACATAACGTCAATGTATCGAGAAAATAATGAGTCTGGGCTTGAAGAAATCGTACACCAGCATTCAGTTGAGCTGTGACATCGAGATTCTGATTCTCTGCTGGTAAATCTCCCACGAACGCGCTATCGTGTGTTCCTATTTGGGATATCTCTGACCATTTACGATCACAGAGCTCGGCATAACCATTACAGACTTGTGCCACGGTGACTGACAAGCACATCCCGATATAGAAAAGTATGAGACGCATCTGATGGAGATTATCTTTGCTTGTTGAGGGAAGTATGAAGATCAAAACTGGAGATGTTCAGCACCTTTATAACATAGATGCTATGGATGTTTAAGGTAGCACATATTCACATATGATCCCCCACATAGGTCGTGGATGGTTTGTAGTCTCCTTTGGGAGATCATCGGGCCGAGTCATCTTGACCAAACATCCAGTGTGTGTTGTACAGACTCTATCTGTAAACACACCCTTTGAGGACCCCTTGCAATGGAATAACAAGTAAGGTAGTGACGGCTGCCCAGACAATTGGTCTGGCATCGGGGATTTAGCCCCTGATGGAAGTTGGCGTTGAAATTGACCAATCGTGGGCTTGGCAACTTGCCCGTGGTAAGGTCCTGGGATACAGCATGTACCATCTGCCGGTGCGGAGTTAGCGCGTATTTCAAGGAACCAGATCCTTTTATATGTTGCATCGCATATGTAGGTATTATCCAAAGATCGACGTCTCGAACTGTCCTGCATATCACGCGACTACTACTCCTCACATTCAGACACGCGCAATGTCAAGATAAAGTTATAAGTCAGCCAGCCATTTAAGGTTACAAGTTACAACCCCCTCACAAAAGCAGTGATGACCGAACTCATATAGCACGGTTCGCATGTGATGAACTGAAGGGAACACAGAAGATCTCGGGTTCGCCTCACGTACCGACTCGCTTACATAAGGTTAAGCTCTAAGTTTGCGTGATCGGTACAAGGGACCCAATTATACTTTATTTGGAGGTTCAAATAAATCATATATAATTCTTAAATCAATTTGACGCTGAACAATTGTTTGGTGAGAGTCAAAAACTGCGAGGACTTGAACTAAAGTTAGTCGGTGCCTCAAAGGATAAAGTTCCATTCAGGGACTTGTGAAAGTCACGATCTTTCCGTTTGGGGATGTCATCTGACAGCATACTGGGATCTACATCAGATCTGAATTTACTTAATCATATCGTTTCGATACTTCCTATGATTCATTTCAAGCTCGAGTTTCTTTAATTTTCATTCATAAGACAGAGCCACGAGTAAACAAAAGTACGTTTGACATTCATGAACCAGAGCTTGTCGTCTCTCCCCCAATAGCCGGGAATCTTCCTTCTTTACTTTTACTCTCATTCTTAATTTTTGCTACTTATCGTTCATTTATGGAGGGAAAAGAGAGAAGCGAGGATAGAATGAGCTAACCCCCTAATGCAGGATCACAAACAGATACTCACCGGAAAGAAATTAATTTGAACAAGCGGGTTCTACTATACTTCTTCAATCTTTATATTTGATCTCTCTTCCATGTTGATTCCGACTGCGAATTTCTGCCGCTCATCTCCTATTTCACTCTCTCCCGCTCTCTCCTCTGAATCGCGTTTTCTGTCATTCGATCATTTAGAATGACGAGATGTTTTGTATTGCATATGACGTCCATAAAAATGATGCAAGTGATGGGATGATAGAAGCATCTCGACAGCTACAATAGTTAATTCGCCCTTTGCCAGTTTCAGTAGATGAATGATCAATTCCATGGTTTCTTTCGCAAGAGAGCCTCAGCACATACAATAACTGGAGTCACTGAAATATACACTATTCTAGAATTTTACAATCTTTCTTTCAAGTCTATTTGGTGTCAATCTCGTTCTACATCATGTAAATACTCAGCGCTACAGGCTATTCCAGACGTAAAAATAGTTTGCATATCCTGAGGAATGATATGAAGCTACTCTACACTCATTTCGATCACATCTTTGAGTTCGATAATGAGTTGACTTGATGCTCTGCCATTCTATCTCTCACTATACGGCGTTTCTTCTTTTCACTTTCTTTCTCCTGCTCATGGTGTTTTGTGTTGGCGTTCCAAGATTCATGAACACCCCCGCTCTTAAAACTCCTTATTTCCTCATAATTCTAAAGCAAATACTATTTATTGATAGCAATATTCGTGCTATTATAAAGGAAATCTAAGATTGAAAAGACGATGATGAAGATGGTGTTGAACCTGGGAAATCCATCTTGCTAGTCTTCAAGTGCAATAACAAACAGTTTGGTAGAAGAAAGACAATGAAAGCCAGTTGATAGTGACTCGCTTATTCATGTCATTACCAGATTTTATGTGACTTTTACTAACCTTTAGCACCTTTAAGGGTGGTTTTATTCCTACATCACTTAAAGTTCATATTTCAGTTTTCTTATTGGTAAAAGAAAGCAACCACCAGGGACCAGCTTCTATGTCTTTGGTGTATAATTCTCTTGGTGAAATCATCAGAGATGAAAGCAAGATCAACTATGTAGAGATATATATGTAGGTTAAGAGAGAATCAGATACCATTTTACATAACCTATCCTCATTACCATTCTCTTTCATAGCATTGTACTCCACAATCATCCCCTGCCCCCCTTTGACTGGTTAGATATGTAGGAGAAGAGAAGAGCGAACGTCTGAAAGCTACCTATTCAGTTACCTATTCGTCGTCAAATAAGTCTTGCAATAAGCCCCTCCCCCTCAAAAAAAAGTTGAAGGATCTGAAGGAGACCAAGATGTAGAGCTGAAGGAAAGCCAGAGGTAAAAGGAGCTGAGAGGGGGTGGGCGAGAGGGAATGAGGTGTGGTTACTTACCTAGAATTCACAGTAGTAGATACTGAAGTGTCAAAGAGGAATCAATAGTGAAGAATATCTTAAACTAAAGTGCCATTAAAACCACACCACTCACTTTAGTACACCTTCCTCCCCAATCGTACATAGAAAAGTTGATTCCCAGAACTATAGTTTTCATCTAGACCTGAGACTTTACTTCTCGAGCCACACATATGACTACCACATCTCATAACAACATGCCCGACTATCTATAACCAATTGATACCATACTATGGCAATGAACAACTTTGAACATGTTCTATCAACTTTCTCACCTGCTTAGTCGTTCCGCCGACTAAGCAGTTGATACCAAGTCATGCTTTTTTCAACTCTTGTTTATTTCTTTCTATTGAATGTGGGAAATCTCTTGTCATTCATAAAACTTTGCTCAACAAATAATTGAGAGAAGACCAACCAAATCCAACAAAAACAATCGTGATGGCTTTCTTTACCATGTCCTGCTTTCCTTTGAGGAAAAATCAACTTCTCAATCAAAACGAACCTGCTACAGCTTGCTCGTCCTTACCTATCACCTTAAAACCCACATCTCTTGCAATGGGAGTTGTTTCTCAGAATCCCACCGCGATCAATCTTGCCAGTGCCATATCTCCACACAAATATATGCACCAATCAAAGGCGACGGACAAGAAGGAAATTATTCGAACAGAGGTATGTTTATCAAAGAGGACTACAATTCCCTGGCGCATTGGTGGCATGGCAATAATTACTGCTGATACTAAGATAAAAATAGAAAGAACACGCGCCATCCTCTCTCCACTTCGACTTTCTTTCGCGCTTGATCGAAACCATCAAAGTCAAGGTAAGTCCTCAGAAAGGGAAATTGATTCACTGGCAAAATACCGACAAGGTAAAATCACCTTTGCTGATCTCAAGATATAGAAAGAGTCTCAACACCGATGTCCTCCTCCAATCAGCGTTGGCGCACTCTTACTTGAGTCAATTGGAAGTGATAAGCAACAAGCAGAGTCTGATGTAAGTTCTTGATAGAGTTCAAGAATGATTTGGTGTGATACCTTGAAATCTCACCTTTGCTGATCCTAAATATGCATAGAGCGAAAATCAAGTCGCGCACCCTGCCAATTTTCTAATACTCGTTCCCATCCTCAAAACACCGAGGATCAAGAATATTCGCTGCGAGGGCGAGCATTACCATTATTACGGCATTACTTCCCCAGAAGTCATTTTAGCGGAAGCTACAAAGTTTATATCTGACAACAGCAGCGTTTTCCAATGGTCTGTAAAGAAAACACTTGCCAAGTTCCTTGCCCTTACCATTCAGGACTCCAAAGATGACTGCCAAGTCAATCCCGAAGCTGTGTGGTTTGTGGTTAGAATGACGCAGAAGTCAGACGAATTCGTTATACCTCGCTGGCACAGAGACGGGCGCATGATAGAATGTACCAACGCAAATCACGCCTTACATTGCAGATACGCCACTACCTTGTTGGGACCTACAACTCTCGTTCTTCAAGAGACAGAGGTGGTCACAAAGGGAATGAAACAACACGTTGGAAAGAGAAAGGAGACGGCCAACGCGCTTGCGGGGGAACATCCTCTCGAAATCACTCGTGGTCAAATAATTCGCTTTTCTTGGGGTCAAGAAGACAGTCCTGTCCACTCAGAACCAGATCTTTTCGCCGAAAGAGTGTTCATTTCCTGTATTTATGGAAGTATAAGCGAGATTAAAGACATCGCCGCCACTCGCAGACAAAAGATTGGCGATCTCCAGGCGCAATTTAGGAACGAGTAAACCCAGACTTAAGGAGATAGTCTCGTGCGTATTATGCAAAATTTGCATGTAACTGCATTTTGGAATTGCGGTATGAGTGACTATTAAGTCAATGTACATTCTTGTAAGGTTCATCCGTGGTTTTCGTTCTGACAGAAGAGCTAATGACATAAGGAATCTGCAGAAATTCTTGCATAATTTGCCTTGTATTAGCTCATCTGGCAAGAGGAGTGCAAAAGAGGACGTCTATCTTGGTGTTTAGTTTGAAGTTCTGATCTTTGCGTTTTCCAATGAACACCCTTTCTTCCTTTCTCCGGCGATCATGATACTGGACATTGTGATATTTGGATGGCTGGATGGTTATTTGGATCGTCGTGAGTGGATGAATAGTTGGACGGATGAGAAATTTGGTTGAGTGTAAACGTGATAAATGGAGGCTTGATTGATAAGCGGTAGAAATAACAAATAGCATCTAGATATGCTAGGCCGACATCAATGTTAATGTTGAGGATCGTTAGGTTCTTTAAAGGCACTCGACTTCCAGATTGAGTTGACAGCCTGATGTTCATCTACTTAGATAGGTATCTTCGACTATAACAACCTCAGGTAGTATCATTCTGGGGGGTTTAAATCTTCAATAGTACATGCGATATTGTAGCTATCGCAGACCATTCCAGGTTGATAGTTGAAATACAAATATTGAGTTCCATGATTCTCTGTCTATGTTTCAACTGATTCTGATTCATGACTTGAGATGAGACTAGAAGCAGTAGGGAAATGAAGGATTTGCAGGATGAAGATATCACCTCGGAAAACAATTCTCGTTCTACAAATGAATTATGATCCAATTGATAAAAATGAGTATCGATCTGTTCGACTCTAGCAGCTAAGTCAACCAACCTACTTTCGGGCCACCCCTCTTTTGGGCCACCCTTTTACACCAAAAATCACTTTTTTAATCTATTAATATCTCCATTAATATGAAATATAATTTAATGAAAATGTATATATATATAATCTAAATTATTTTAAATCTATTTTAAAGAATTTAGATTTTTAGGATTTTTAGGATTTTTAGGATTTTTCTAGATTGAGATTTAACGCTTCAAAATATCGATATTTGAATTTATATAGAAATTACATACAAATTTTAAATTTCTATATAATCTTTAATTACTTTTTAACAACAATTATTAAAGAGAATTATATATCTTTTTGAAAAATTCAAATCTCAATCTATATATAAATTCTAAGAAAATTCAAAAAATGAATAAATATAAAGATATAGTATATAGTAAATTGAAAATAGTATAAATAATTCTTATAATTTTGAGAGTATCTTTTTAAATATTTATTTATGAAGAAATTTTTATTTTTTTCGAGATCTTTCAAATTAAATATCTTATAAATTTATAATAAATTTTGTAATTTAATTTTAGCTATTTTTCCTTAAAAGTTATTATAGATTTTATTAAATTTTAAATTTGTATGTGATTTCTATATAAATTGAAAATCGATATTTTGAAGCTTTAGAATCGATTTAGAAAAATCCTAAAATTCTAAAAATTCTAATATAAGCCTAAAATAATTCGAATTATATATATATAAATTTTTATTAAATTATATTCAATATTGATAGAGATATTGATAGGCTAAAAAAGTGATTTTTGATGTGAAAAGGTGGTCTGAAAGAGGGGTCGTCTGAAAGAGGGGTATCCGACTTATCAAGTTAAGTCATCAAAACAAGTTATTTTTGGTGTTGTGATCATCGAACTATGGAGCAGGAGAGCCTGCAAAAACCCCTGGTCATTAGGTACCTGGTGAGTGGCTGATTTGGTTGCATCTCCAATCATCTTCGCTACTACTCGTAGATACTGGTACTAATCGTTCTCGAGCCGTTACATTAATATGGCGTCCCAGATAGTTGCTGGTTCAGACTCTTTACTATTCAGGCAAAAAGCAATGCAAATGAAGTCTTCCATTGAAATTATGTTCTGCTTGACGATTTATCATCAAATTGCAGTCCCTGCTTGCTTGGCACAAAGTCCTCCGCAATGACGTGAATGATAAATATCTCCTTCAACACAAAAAGCGTCCAAATATTGGTATTTCGAAGATATATACAAAACATACATACAAAATGTCAATCGGAGTTGCTATTATTGGTTCAGGCATTTTTGCTCAGACTGAGCATCTGGTATAAGCTTACTCAGTTCAGTCAATGTCTTAAGGTTATAGCTAACTAATCTCGCGCTTTAGCCAGCTATTCAAGCTACCCCTCATCTATCCCTCAAAGCTATTTACTCCCGTTCTCTCAAATCCGCACAGTCACTGAACGTCGATGTCCCTCTCTATTCCGATGATTCGGGTGTTGGAAATACATACTACGATCTCCTTCTTCGTACCGATGTTCACGCCGTCATAATCGCCCTCCCAATACTCGCTCAACCCGAATATATTGAGGCAGCTCTCGCAGCGGGCAAGCATGTATTGTCAGAGAAGCCAATAGCAGGAGACCTGGAGAAGGCACAACGCTTGCTAGAATATTACAATAGTGACAAAGTGAAAGGTGGAGCCACATGGGGCGTAGCTGAAAATTTCCGATTCTTGGATTCATTTATCCATGCGAGGAAAGAAATCGAGAAGTTGGGGAGAGTATTGGGTTTTCGTATGCAATTTTGTGGCAATGTCAAGCCAGGAATGAAATACTTTGGTATGCATCTTTCATTTCAGCAATGCTATTGTATGAACTAACAAGTTCATCAGAAACTGAGTGGCGCAAGAAGCCAGATTATCAAGGTGGCTTTCTACTCGATGGGGGTGTTCATTTCACAGCGGCCGGCAGATTACTCTTGGGCGAAGAAGCAAAGCCAACAAGTGTCGTGGCATTTAGCACACTTCTTCGGGAACACTTACCACCTGTTGATACAATCAATTCGGTATGGCTCACGAAGTCAGGAATATCAGGCACATTCAGTGTCTCTTTCGGCACCACTCTATCTGGTCCTGAATATACAGTCGCTTGTGAGCATGGTAGCGTTTCCGTTATCAAAAGTAAAGTAATTGTGCGTAAGGGCGAAGAAAGCGAAAAGAACTTTACAGAGGTTGAGTTTACAGAAGAGGGTAGTGGTGTGAAGCAAGAAGTTGCTGCATGGGCTCAGAGTATCGTGGATGGGAAGCCCAATTCTAGGCAATCTCCTCAAGAAGCCCTTGCTGACTTGGAAATCTTGGAAAAGTTGTTGCGAAGTGGTGAGGAGCAAGGGAAGAGCCAGAACTTGCAATTCCAAATCTAGGCTCGCAAATTCTATTCGAACATATTCACACCCTGGTATGTTCGCAGTGTCTTCTCTTTCATTAAATCCCTCTTGAACCTCAACAATCGTATGAAAGTATATACTTTATATATCTCCGAGATTGAGATCAAGTAGTGATATTCTCATTCAAACCATATTTGGAATATCTACAATTGTAATGACTGGAATCAAAATCATTATGGAATACTCATGTTATTCTGAATGCAATCTGATTGTATTGTATTGTATTTATCGAGGGTCAAATGTATATCTCGATCATGCAATTCTAAAGGACGAACTCTATCCACCAAAGGCCAATTTCAACCTCAGACTTTAATGCATAATAACCGCTACGTGGTCATCCATATATGCATTAATATCACCAAGGAAACAAGCCGCGAGAATGCTCACAGCTCCAAATGCTGTGCTAGCATAGTACACATAAACATAACTTTCGGCATATGCTTCCTGCCCTGCAATTACCACCATCTGATAAGCGGTTTCATTCCCTGAAATTCCTGGAATTGTCCTGAGCAATGGAAGAAGAGACGCAGATGTGTAGTGAATAGCTTCTCCTATAAGAGTCTTGTTTGTAATATTGAGTTGTCGAGCCATAACATCTCCGATATGCAAAGTGGCAGCAGGAACAAACTTGCTCACAAAGACATTGTAGTAGACACAATAGCCTATACTACCACCAATTACTCGGATCGAGAGGGTAAGGGCAGAAACGGTCGCGATCAAGTCATCGGGGCATATTATAGTCGTTATTATCGAAGCTGGCACGACAATACCACCTATGCCTAATCCAGCGATTATAAGAAAAGCCCATAGTGTTGATAGGTTATGTCTGTTTGCGCATGCTAGTGCACCACATCCTAAATTATATCTATTAGCGAGATGAAATGGGATTTTCCTCTGATTTACCCAGTTTCGAGAATTACATACCGGCTGTCATGAACACTGAGCTCACAATCATCAATTCCTTGTTTCTTCCTTTAAGGACACTCAACAACCACAAAACAATACAAGCTCCGGCTAAAATCGAGAAGCCGACTGGTATGCCTCTGACTCCTACGCCAATCGGATCATGTCCATATACGTTGAAAGCCTGAGTAGGCCAGAACATGATGATACTAAACTAATGCTTGTCAGTATCTTTCGCGAAATGCGTGTCAGAAAGAAATAAAAGCTCATACGTACAAAATTGGCACCGGATATAAATGTTATGACAAGTGTCAAGGCCAGAATTCTTGGTGCTTGCTTCAAACGAGATGGAAACATAGGATACTTCGTCCCATATATTTCCCAACAACAGAAAATGATCAGCAGAACGGCGCCCAAGATTAAAGGTACTAGAACATGCGCTGAATTCCAGTCGTATTGATAACCACCCCATTGCATACCAGCCATGAATAGAATCATTCCTGATACACTCAAGAAACCGCCCACAAAGTCAATTTGTTGTATAATTTCCCGATTGGATAAACCTATCGAGTTGACTCGAGGAGGAGGGAAATAAAAAACGAGAGTAAGGGCGAAGCCGATGAACGCCCATACTCCGCATAGCAATCCGCACCAACGCCATCCGCCATGCGAAGCTATAAGCTGAGCCCACATTACAGATGGACAGAATGGGAGGATGGTGAAGACGAGAATGGCCACATATTTTCCACGTTTCGAGGTAGGGGCTAATTCGGCTGTGGCTGCTAAAGCAGTGAGTCTAGTTGTGGTAAGTTTGAGTTCTCCAAGGGCCCTTTGAATATCAGAAACAAACGGATTTAAAGAATTACTCATTGATGCCGGCTCCAATGCCCGCAATTGCCATCCCCCCTTAGTCTAGGTGTTAGCTTAAGTGCAACATCGCTTCTTCAAGGAACTTTAGGACTTACCAATGAATATATTCATAGTCTGAGCGGCCGAACAAACTATCATACCGACGATAATGAAAAGAGCACCCAAAAGTGCGACATAACGACGACCGAGGATATCAGAAAGACTTCCAACAAATGGGCACACTCCCGCCAACGCAAGGAGGTTTGCAACGACAAGCCATATCCACCTACATACCGTTAGGTTACTTTTTCTGTGAACGGATAATACGTGGATTCGGATCTAGATATTCAAAGTACTCACCGATCAACGCCCCCGATATCAGAATAAATGTAAGGTGGAATGGCACCTATATCCATAATCTCAGCTCTTTTATATATTATGAACAACACCCATAGGCCTTACCAAAAATATACACAGGAATTTGTGATCCGGTCCACAAAAATGCCATCGCGACTAGACTCATGAATCGTCGCATCGACATCTAAGCGCTGTCAGTTGATTGTATACATTTTCTCAGGGGCAAAGTATACGTCGGGTTCATGATCATGATCTTCATCGTCGCCATATGTTCGAAGTCCGTCTTTCTCGTAGTAGTTGCTATGGCCGGGCACTTTGTCATGTTTCGCGACGTGCTCGACTTTCTCGGACTCCATGCCTTCGAAACTATCAGATGGAGGGGTAATGGATGATTTACTCATGATGATCAATCCAGTGTGTTAGAGTTGGTCTTTACGTGAGTATTGATTACTTGGGAAGAAGAGACATGGGAGTTGAGAAACTTCGTTGTAGAAATATGAGAGCGGGGTATTGGTAGATGCAAGAGTGAATGGATGTCAAATTGTAAATGGCTAATGTACTAATAAGATGAGATGAGATAGCTAAGTTCATATATACCTATCAGTTATACCTATCAACACAAATGTGTAACCTCGGGTTTCTTCTCGCCAGCACAGCGCACGGAAATTACCCATTTACAATAGCGAGATCTTGGTATCCTTGGCTGCATATAAAGTCTGGGGAAGGAGAAATATGGCTAATTTATAGGTTGGTTCATATTAAACTATCTTCAATCGGGGAGCTGAACCGTTCAATTGGGCTCATGTATTGACTGGTGAATTGAATGGGCTTGCTATGAGGAGAGGGGCTGATGAGGGGGAATTCTGAAGGCGCGGTATTATATTGTGGCATATAACACAATGATAAGAAAGGGATATGTTGTAGTACGAGTACAAATGGATTGGGGAGAAGGAGAGCGTCAGATGTTTTGGCACGTTATCATGGTAAAATACCATACGTATAATCCGGAGAACGAGACACATGTAATGTAGACCAAAGCTGGAGAAAAGAAAGGCTAAAGAATTAGAACCAATAGTACTTTATATTCTCGATGCTTTTACTATCTCACCCGGTACTTTCACGCAGTACAAGTCTAGATTTACCCCGCATATCAACTATCAACCAATTCAGACAACCTTGGAAGCCGGAGATATCTCCAAAAAGGGATTTCCTCAAGGATGCGAGAATAGGAACAGTATGCGAAGAAAAAGCCTCGGCCGAGTATAGACTAGAATCACCAGGTCCATATAAACAAAGTCAAGAAAATAGTGAACGCCAAAGACTAGTAGACTGGCGACCACAAATGAACTACACTGCATCATTTTGTCGAGTCTCTGCTCCTTTGTATCTAGTCTTGAACAGCCATTCTTTGGATTTCCAAGACGAGTTGTCAGTCAATGTGATATATGACAGAAGTCTGTCTAGATTTACCGAGGGGATTTGTGAAGTTACACGTTTCATAGCGGCTGGGATGTAAAACAGGATTTATGCAATAAGTTCTGGGAAAATACAGAACATAATGCGGGAGTCAGTAACAATAGACTGACAAATGGGCCTTTGAATATCGATGATAACGGTGCTCTCAAGTCCTCTGGATCTTATGTTCTTTGCTGTTTGTCATACTGCACTTATCAAGTGCCAGATGCAAATCTTAAACTGTACCACCTGGAGACCTTAAAGATCCAACGGTACCTGCAGATGATAGTTCTATATTCAGAGGTGGATCTCGAGTATCTACAAAAAGCTCGCACTGGGAACTTCTATTACTCCCAATGAGTAAAGATGTAAGTTTTAACACTTTACATTACTTCCAAACCCGCAGTTTGATGAACCAGATTCAAGGATCGAAATTTGGGACTTGGGACAATTATGATTAGAGCAATCCGAGCCATCTAATGACTGCGACCCGCCGCATGAGGATATCTCGCAACAGGATATCTACAGCAAGTTGAGAATTTTTAGCTACTCGGGTTCTCTTGTTGTCACTCACCGTTGAAGTCATTACAATCAAACAGTTGGAGCAATCGCCTCCAACGTATACGGGGTACGAACTGCTGTAAATTGAAACATATTGCACTTTATTGTTTATTTACAATATTAGACTGTCTAAAAAACTAGGTGGTGTTGGGTCTAAGATCTAGATTATCCCCTAGACTGCGGGCATAGGACACCTTAAGTGGTCCGTGCATAGGCACAACCATTAATAATATAACTCGATATATTAGGGATTAATTAATGAATTTGGTTCTAAATATTTTTATAAAGATATAAAACGAGTTTTGGAGGATTCAATTAAGGGTTTTAATTGTTTTATAAATCATTAATTAATATATATTAAAAATAAAAGAGATTGTTGTATATATAAAGATTAATATTTGGATTCAAAAAAAATAATTTTTAAAAAAATATTAGGAAATTTTCAATAAAAAGAGATTAGATATATAAATATATATAAATATAAGAAATATAATATCCCTTTATATAATAATAGAAAAAGTTTTATTAGTTATTATAAAATAGGCTTCTAAATTGATAAGAATGTTCAATATCCTAATGATTTGATTGGTTAGTATGATCCCTGCATAAGCGAGGTGTCCTCTTTACGCAGTCTAGGGGATATGTAGATTGATGGCGATTAGGACACTGAAACCCCTTTAGTCTTTCAATACTCCCCAATAGCCGGATCTCAGAAAACAACTTTCCACCACAAAGATTGAGTGGAATTGTTCTCAAAGTTCTATCGTCTCTTGTGAGAAGGTCAGCTTTCCGAAAAGTGAGGGATATTCTAGAAAACGTATCATGACCAATTGTCTATCCAGTCCTACTTATTCTCCCATTCCATCAGAAGATCTCATTCCATCACTTTAGCGACATTACCATTCTCTCTCAATCCGCCCGCAGCGACTCTTTTCTTGCATTCTCTTGTCATCGGTTAAATGCACTCATTCTATATGCTTCATTGTTGTCGTATGAGCATGCTTCTTTACAATAACACTACCTTGTTCATGAATCTTATCTTCGAAAATTACATTTCATTTTGACTTCTTCTTTCGAAATTTCATATCAACTTTGTAAAATATACAACTACTCCATTGATACTCAATAATATTGATGACGTCAATCCCCTTCCAAACTTCTCAAAAGTTTACAACTAAAGATTATGTACAGCATACCCAAACAAGAAACCAAAAGTTATTCAATCACACAATTAATATACATAACCCTTTCCTATTGGTCTCATAACTTCCGTAAGCCAACAACAGTTGGCTCCATGTATGCACATCTTTACAAACCAAACGACCTTGCTTTCGTTCAAAACCCCGCTGTTTAAGAGAAATAAAGGTATATATACCTTTCTTCTCGCACTGGAATGGTGTTACAAGCAGACTACCAAATTTGTAGTAAAATCCACAATCCCCAGAATGGCATCTCTACTAAAGATCATTACTTCCATTCTCCTCGCAACCACCCTACCCTACTACCTCCTGGCCATATACTTCCGCACCCGTCGAGCCTTACGAGCAGCTCAAACCTACTGCTGCAAGCCTATTCCCAAGGTCAAAAGCCTCGACCCAATCTTAAGCCTCGAAATAGTTATCAAAATCCAAAAAGCAGACGCAGCAGGACATCGTTCCGAAGCATACAGAGCACTTCATCAACAATATGGCTCAACGTTTTTGAATTCACTAGGCACAGAGCTCCAGACTTCTCATGCTGAGAATATCCAAGCGATTTGCACCTCTTCTTTTAACGATTGGGGTGTTGGACCCATGAGAGGAACCATCGGACTTCCCTTTCTCGGACGTGGGATTTTCACAGGTATTGTTATTCCCCCCTAAAGATAGAAGGAAGTTATTCTTCAAGTCGTTAATCTTTGTACGATTTCAGAAGATGGCGAATTCTGGAAACATTCAAGATCACTCGTTCGACCGACCTTTAGTAGAGCCGAGATAGCAGATCTAGAGAATTTTGAACGTCACGTTTCGCGGTTCTTAACTTTCATTCCAAAAGATGGTTCGACCTTTGATATGCTCCCTCTTGTGAAAAAATTGGTTTGTAATTCAAAGGGCAAAGTGTCTAGCATGAAGTCAATCAACTAACATTCTCAAAGTTTCTTGACACATCAACCGAATTCCTATTCGGGGAATCAACAGAATGTCTGGCTGAAGATACACCCATTGAGACAGACATATTTATGAAATCCTTCGACCGTGCTCTACTAGGTCTTGCATTACTTCTCATATTCAAACCTATTCGATGGCCACTGTATTTCAATCCTTGATGGGAAGAAGCATATACCAATGTCCATGCATTCGTTGAAAAGCGTGTATCATCAGCCCTGGAGAAACAGCGAAACCCCAAAAGCGAAACGGAACCCAAAAGATATGTTCTCCTGGAAGAAATGACCAAGATAACACAGGATCCGTATGATCTCCGCATGCATATCATTAACGTATTCTTTCCGGCTCGAGATACAGCTGCTATTGCTTTTGCTGATGTTATATTTGAACTTGCTCGTCACCCTGGGGAATGGAAGAAATTGAAGATGGAGGTTGATAGCATCGATTCAAGCCAGGCATTGACGTTTGAATATCTTCGCTCGTTGAGAGTAACCAAGGCTATAATTAACGAGTCTTTACGCTTACACCCAGCTGCCTCGAGACTTGGTAAAATATCTTTAAGAGATAATACAATCCTACCGAAAGGTGGTGGGGAAGATGGTCAATTCCCAATATTCGTACCCAAGGGTACTGTGGTTGGGCTAGATCTGTACACATTACAACGAGACCCAGCAATATGGGGAGCCGATGCAGATGAGTTTAAACTAGGTCGATGGTTAGATGTAAACCGACCGCTCTGGGAAGCGAAATGGCAATACGAGCCATTTTTAGGGGGCATTAGAATGTGCCCTGCCCAGAACCTGGTTCTGATTCAATTGTCATATCTTTTGGTTAGGCTTGCACAACAAATTGAATTCATCGAGAATAGGGACGAGGTTTTTGAATACCTTGAACGTGTTACTATGACCGTGGAAAGTAAGAATGGGGCCAAAATTGCTGTCAGATAGGTTGATTGATTCAGAATGCGTCAAAAAGGTATCAAACAGTCTGAGCCTGCAGAACAGGCTTGGTAATTTTCAATAATAGAAAACTATTCTTGACATGATTGCATTCGAATGTATACGCTGGCCGACAGGACCAGTCTAAATGTAAAAAGATAGGGGTTCCATCGTTTGAGCCAATCCGACTATTGTTACCAAGGAAGGCAGTTTCGCTCCCTACAAGCAACAAATCAAAGATCCAATGAAAATCCGATCAAGCGTCCATTTTACCCGAATAATGAAGACTTTGGAAGGGGGTGGGAAATGTGTAACAATGGCCTAAACACATTTCCCGGTGCATTTTGCTGGAAGTAAGCGCTGGGGTCTTCACACGGAGATGATGACGCGCGGAGGTCAAGTGAACGGATAAATTGAAAAGGGAAGCTAAATTGCAGTGTCTATCTATTGCTACCAAGATCTAATTTTTCATCTTCAGGAATATACAGGGGTACTGGTGATAGGTAAAGAACAAAGCCTGTAATTTACTTTGTGATCATATCATCTCTCGATGGGCCTGTAATTTTCATATTAGTGATCCGGTATGATTAAAAGATAATTGAAGAAAAAACTCACCAACTCCAATGAATTTGATTGGAACGCCAACTTCTTTCTCAATGAACTCGCAATATTGGCGACACGCAAGTGGAAGATCATAGTAGCTACGGCAACCAGTGGTAGGTTTATTCCAACCTGGTAATGTGACATACTGTGGTTCCAGGGTCTCCAGTCTTTCGAGATCAGCAGGGAATGACTCCAATGTTTCGCCAGTTGCTGGATCGCGATATGAGACGGCGACCTTGATTTCTTTGAAAGAATCAAGAATGTCGAGTTTTGTGAGATTGATGGCGGTGTAGCTGTTGATAGCCGTCGAGTATTTGACAACAACTAGATCCAACCATCCACATCTTCTTCGACGACCAGTCGTCACACCAAACTCTCTGCCAACTTCTTGCAATGTTGTACCGACCTCTCCTAGATCTTCTGTTGGGAATGGGCCACCGCCCACACGTGTAGTATAGGCTTTGACCACTCCGTAGATGTTCTTGACTTTTCTTGGGTTCAAACCACTGAGACCGGTGAAGATACCACCGAGACCTGTGTTTGAGCTCGTTACGAATGGATATGTACCGGCATCAATATCCAACATAATAGCATTTGCACCCTCAATCAGCATAGGTGCGTCGGATTTCTGCGCATCGATGAGTAGGGGGAGTTGGTCAATAACCATATCTGCCAATTCAGCCCTGTAGGTCTGGGAAAATGTCAAAAAAGAAACCATTTGATCAGGATCACCGAATTTACCTTGAATCTAGCAAGTTCCTCCTCGACATCATACTGCAACAAGTCCCCAAATCTCTTCTTGGCGCCAGCCGCCATACTTCGAACCTTCTCCTCGAAGTAACTCTCCCGGAAGATATCAGCAACTCTAACACCGCTTCTGGCCATTTTTGTTGAATAACAAGGACCGATACCTTTAAATTGTTAGAAAAGATTGTGTTCAACATGAGTCGAAGCGTAAATTACCTTTTCCGGTAGTACCTATTTTACCACCTCCAAGTTCGGCTTCTTCAAGTCCATCTAATTTCTGATGGAGATCAAGAACGACACTATAGCTCATTGTCAGATATGCTCAGTTATACCGAAAATTGTAAAACCTACTGGCATCGGTCACTGATCAATAATCTCTCTCTAGGTGGCTTTTTGCCTGCTGGAACTGGAATCTTGCCATCAATGGCGGTGAGTTCTTTGAGGAGACCAGGAATGTGGACTACGCATCCACTTCCTACCAAGTTCTGGCAGTCGGGGTTAAGGAGACCACTAGGTAAAATGTGAAAGTCGCTGTTTGGCCTTGTATCAGCCGCATGTCCGAAATTGTTTTGAACTTTGAGAGTCGCTTCTCACGGAGACTCACTATGTCACTCCATTGGCCACAATTGTATGTCTGTCATTGTAAGTTAGAAGATTGCCCAGTTTCTTTCATCGCGTCAATTTACCCTGCGTTGTTTCCGCCCTATATTCCATCGGATATTAGACACATAATTTTCGAGGATTCGTCATAGGCTTAAGAGGTAGAATTACCTGTGCACGACAGCACAATCTCAATTCCTCACTGCAGAGGACATCGACAAGTTTCCCCTAATCCACCCTCAGTTAAATTCCCAGATATGGAATCCTCCCAACCCAATGTGCCATACCTTTCCTTCATCACCCTACACTCGCACGTTAATATTTGATGTCCGCAGATCTTCGCAGAAAGCACGTACCCATTGAGCACCAAGAACAACTGTCGCCATTTTGAAATTCGGTGAATTTGATTATTTTGATAGTCTGATGATAGAATTCGTCACAATCGCGTCCAAGTCGAAATATCGGATCGATTGATGAGAGCAACAAGTAAATATTCGTTTTCTGGAAATGAAATTGTATGCCTGTGATCTGTTAGAAACCTTTCCCGCACTCTGTGTGTTAATAAGTGATGTGGAGACGGAACGCACCTTAAGGGAACAGAAATTAATTGATGTGGGATGGTGGGGGTTTTATATCACTGTTGTAACTTGTAGCACTAACTTGGCGGGGCATTTTTTTCCAGCACGAGCGTGTGACGTTGAGTCATTGTGAAATCACGTGAAATGAAGCAATTCATTGTTCACCCGTCTCTCATGATCATTGGCACTTATCTATGATACCCGACACCCATTCATTCATTGTAGATTAGATCAAGTATTAAGACATGTCAAACATGGGGATATTGTAAACAAAAGCATACCTAGGAATGTTTCGTTTGTTCATTGTACGGAGTACATAGTCATCTATCTACCTGATGTCCATAAAAGTAATCACACAAGCCAATGAAGAGGCGCGCGTTGCATGAGACTATTTAGCTTTAACTTTCTTTTGCAACAGGGAGATAGATTACAACAGGCTGATTTCGAAAATCATTACAAAATCCAAAATCCTTTTATTTGTTGGGAATACATCGTAATATCATACCTAAGTGGATTGTTTATTACCTGTTACTTTTTAAACAGCTTGTGATCTCTCCAACACTCCATTCTCTCATAAATTATCCATATCATAACTTCATCATGTCTCACTCTCACGAAGGAGGTCCATCCCACTCTCACGATCATCCTGCTGGTGACCATGGACATACTCATGAGATTCTCGATGGACCTGGTAGTTACATGGGGAGAGAAATGCCAATCATAGAGGGCAGAAATTGGTCGGAGAGAGCGTTTACTGTTGGTATTGGAGGGTACGTGTTCCTGAGTCCCATTCGTGAAAGTGTTTTGTCCACAGAATCCCTCCATGACCTAGAGGGGTAAATGAGTCACGTGTCTATCCTGACAATTTGGTTGTCAAATACTTCAATGGATATCCCCTTGTTATTTCGGAGTAGTCGTCACGGGAAGAGTCATTGGAGTCATTTATTTGCTAACAACGGTTCAGACCTGTAGGTTCCGGCAAAACAGCATTGATGTTAGCACTCTGCAATGCCCTCAGAGAAAAATACTCAATCGCAGCCGTTACCAATGATATCTTTACCCGAGAAGACGCTGAGTTTCTCACCAAACATAAAGCCCTGCCTGCATCCCGTATTCGTGCCATCGAAACCGGTGGATGTCCTCATGCAGCTGTCCGTGAAGACATCTCGGCCAACCTCGCTGCTCTTGAAGATCTGCACCGTGAATTCACTTCCGACATATTACTCATCGAATCGGGAGGTGATAACTTAGCCGCTAATTACTCAAGAGAGTTGGCGGATTACATCATCTACGTCATTGATGTCAGTGGAGGTGACAAGATTCCCAGAAAAGGAGGACCAGGAATCACTCAGAGCGATCTTTTGGTGGTGAACAAGACAGATTTGGCCGAAGCCGTGGGTGCAGATTTGGATGTTATGGATAGGGATGCAAGAAAGATGAGAGAAGGAGGCCCGACTGTCTTTGCTCAGGTCAAAGGAGGAGTTGGAATGGAACATATTATTGGTTTAATTGAAAGCGCATGGAAGGGTAGTGGGGCGGAGAGGGTTAGCAAAGAAAGAGGTGGCCCAAAGCCCACGGAGGGTTTGGACCAGCTAAAGTAAATAGGACTGCATGCACTCTGAACGAAGATGAGAACCTCAATTTAAACGTAGATATTCATTTGGAATGGTAGAAAATCCTTGTAGTGGTCGCAGAGATTCTCATTATTTAACAGCTAAACCACTCCACGCTCTACTGCAGGTAGTACGCGACGCCTCGATAATACCTTCAAACGCCAGGCGCCACAGAATTCTTTTCCCAATCCTTGCACTATGCCTTGAAGCGCCTTGCATAGTGTGTGATATCAACAATAATGCACCAAAATTATCTAAGCACTTTTCTTCGCGAAGCGACCGAGTGCTGGTCCAAGTTCCTCCTCGGTAGATTTTAGCCTGTTCTTCTCCCTTTGCATCTGACTCTTTCTCAATTCCTCGATTCTATCCCTCTGATCATCGATAATACCTCTGGAACTCTTCTTTCTCAGGTACTTTCTCAAACTACTGTTCTTACCTCTACCCCTGTTCTTAATCTTAGCCATTGGATCTTCTGGCTTCTTGTCTAGGTCTTTCTCGGCCTTTCTCTGCTCATCAGATCTCAGATCAAGGTTACCAATATAATTGGGGTCCAATGAGATCATTTCTGGTTGGAGCTTATTGAGCAATGACTTCACCTCGGCCTCTTGTCGTTGCTTAGTGGTCTCGAATGGATTAACCTCCAAAGCATCAAAGTTGGCTTCTCCAGCACCTGGAACCAATATCGACGAGAACCCGGAATCGTGTGAAGTTCCTAACACATCCTCAAATGGACACCAACGTACACGCTCAATTCGTTTACCCTCGCCACCCCATGCCATGTACGGACTCTGTATTTTCTCCTGTTCTAGAGAGTTCTTGGAGAAAAGACCTCGCCAAATTGAAACTTGAGTGCCCCATCCGACAGCTGTTAATCCTCGGTCAGAAATAGCAACTGAAGATGCTGGCTGTCGTGTAAAATAACTATTGACTTCTTTGAACATTCGAACATCCCAGACGGACATCTTCATGTCTTGTCCAGTAGAAACCATATATCTACCTTCTCTATCTACGGCTAATGATCGTACTGGACCACGATGTGCCAATAATTTGACTAGTGGCGTTGTAGAATTAGGTGACCATAAAGTGACTGTTCCGTTTTGGTGACCCATATGAAGGATTGCATTTCGAGGGTTTTGAGTGAGTGAGGTAGGCGATCCCAATTTTGTGGGCATTTCCATTACCATTTGACCGGTTGAGATATCTTGATATTTTAAATGTCCAGCATTTCCCTAAAAAGGTCAGATATACGCAGTTGAAAAGAGTGTGTTTTACATACCACAGTAGCCAAAAGGTAGTGGTAAGGAAGGAATTCCATATTCGTAACCTCGATATGTTTCTTCAAACAGTGCAATTCAACTCCTGCTCCGTCATATATATAAACGTATTTCTTTTGCGCCACTGCAAATAGCTGGTTGTTGTGTAGCCATTTTGCATCTCTGACAGTTTCACTAAGTTGTAATTCACATCCCAGTTTTCCTTCCCTCCAGTCCATTGTCGCGACATGGCCTTTCCTACCAGCCAATATAAGGTCCTTTCCATTTCTTGTATAGTCGCATACATACGGTCCTAATTGATCCAACTTAAGCTCGAAACCTTTCTTTGCAGTCTCAAGAGGTACACTCTGTTTAATTTCATCCTGTCGGACCTTGTATGTTCGTTCCAATTCATTTTCCGGTTCTAAGAATCCGTCTTCGTTCTCAAGTAAAATCTCGGCATCTTTTGCTCTAAGTATCGCAGTTTTATTTCGTGCCTCGAGCTTCTTAAGATTCCCCCTAAGCTTTTTATCCTTAATTGAATGTATGGGAATCTTTCCTCCTCTTCCATATGCTTTATTGGCTTCCTTGCGACGGCGTAATTGCGACTGCGACTCTGATTCTGTGGTGGCCAGCTCTGTTCTAGCTCGTTTAATTGGTACCGCTCCATTCGAATGAGAATTATCTGTCAACTCCATTGTATCTGCCATGTTTATATGACAAGTAATTCTTGGTCGAAGTAAAATTGACTGTGTTTCGATTATCTATTCCAAGAGAGCGCAAATATTTGTGAACTACGAGTTCGTAGAAAATATTCTGAAGGCGGAACAAGCGGCCGCTGGCAAAAAAAGTATGTACTGTAAGTCTTAACGATAAGCGATAAAAGAGATAAGAACTTTGACTTATCGCACAAAAAAATCTCAAGCCCCACGTTATGACCCAAATTCTCATAAATTCCATCTCTCACGTCAAAATTTGAAAAATTGGATTTTGAATTTTGAATTTTCCAATCTGGCTTCTATTCCTTTCAGATTCAAAGCCGGAGGCAACGGCAATATGGCTCCAGCACCTACTGGACAGCACTCCCATCGGAGTACAACGAAAACGACCCATAAAGCTTTCAAGTCAAGAAAGGCTTCCAAGGGTGCATTGAAGGAATTGTCAAAAGGTCAGCTCCGCTTCGTACGTAGAATGGGTAAATATTAATCTTCGTAGGCAAGATCCAAGATTTGAGTCACCGAAAATCTCCTCACCAACAACTTATGTCGAAATTTGATCGTCGTAATCAAGCCCGTCAGAAGCAGAATACCAAACATAAGGAACATCAGAGAGACTTGAATGTTTTCCAAGGACGTGATGGCGCACCAAGAATCGTAGCTCTCGTACCGCTATGCGATGATGCAAATGCTGCTGTAGCAGTCCGGAGCTTGACCGGAAGTCTGGACGTTGAGATTGATGTGCCCGAAGAAGGAATTGTTCGTGCCGATATCGACAGATTCAAGCAGAAGGTTCAATATATTATCACCAAGAAGGATTTGTTCAGCTGCATGAATGCCAGTAGAGTGGCGGACTTTGTGGTCTTTATTTTGTCACCGGAACAGGAAGTTGATGAGTTGGGTGAACTTATCATCCGAAGTGTGGAAAGCCAAGGATTGTCGACTACTTTGACTGTTGTACAAGGACTTGACAAGATTGAGCCGCCCAAACGAAGACCCGGAATTCTTTCATCACTCAAATCATACGTTCAGCACTTCCACCCCGATCAAGAAAAAGTACACAACCTAGACTCAAGGCAAGAATGCGCCAATTTGATGAGATCATTGTGCACACTAGCCCCGAAAGGAATTCGATGGAGGGAAGAAAGAAGTTGGATGCTGGTTGATGAAGTTCAATGGCCAACAAACGAGCAGGAGAATGTCGTACTGACCGGTTTTGTCAGAGGCAAGGGGTTGAAAGCGGATAGATTGGTCTCAATTGGAGATTGGGGTGATTTCCAGATTGAGAAGATCACAGCCGCACCATTGGCCCTTAAAAAGAGACGAACCGATGAAATGGCTACGGATGATTCTAACGATGAGACTGTTCTTGAAACGCCTGGTGAAGATCAGGATGATCTCGCGGAACTTGCACCTGAAGGAATTATGATGGAGGACGATGAGGATGCCGCCATGTCCGTTACCCCAACAGAGAAACGTGGTGTACTTCTTGATGATCATCACTATTTCTCCGACGATGAGACGCATTTGCCTGCTGCACCAAAACGACTTCCTAAAGGTACATCCAACTATCAATCAGCATGGTTTCTCGGAGATCATTTCTCCGATTCAGGCTCCGATATGGAAGATTTTGATGACGAAGAAATGACTATGGACACACCTGCTCTTCCTCAAGATGGAGCTGAAGGTCTTGCACCAAGAGAGCCTACAGAAGCTGCTCCATCAGAATATCCACAGTCAGAGATGTTTTTGGATCCCAATCCAGATGATGAAGCGGAGGCAGAGCAACTAGCTGCTTTCAGAAGACGTAAAACCGATGAGGCAGCAGAAGACCGGGAATTTCCAGATGAGATTGAGCTTCACCCAAATGTTTTAGCACGTGAGCGTCTTGCAAAATTCCGTGGTCTAAAGAGTCTGCGCACTAGTCCTTGGGAGGAAGCTGAAGACAGAGCATATGAACCAGAAGATTGGAGACGCCTCCTCCAAGTGCCCGACTACAAATCATCTCGTAGCCAAGTCACTCGTGAGGCATTGGTCGGCGGAGTAGCTGCAGGAACGAGAGTTCATATCCACCTTCGTAACGTACCTAGTTCGTTGCAATCAACATATAATGCTTCTCAACCTCTGAGTGCATTCTCTCTTCTCCGCCACGAACACAAGAAGGCTGTCTTGAACATCAATTTCACCCTCGGCTCTGATTATCCTTCTCCTATCAAATCAAAGAGCGAGATGATTGTGCAATGCGGACCTCGCCGCTTCGTTGTCAACCCACTTTTCTCTCAAGGTGGCAATACCCCCAATGATGTTCACAAATTCGATCGTTTCCTCCACCCCGGGCAATCAACCGTCGCTTCTTTCATTGGACCTCTATCGTGGGGTTCTATTCCAACTTTATTCTTCCAAAAGCCTTCCGAATCTGCGCCATCTTCCGCGCCTCTCCTTTTGATCGGTACTGGTACATCACTACCGCCATCTACTTCTCGAATTATTGCCAAGCGTATCATTTTGACTGGTCATCCTTACAAAATTCACAAGAGACTCGTTACTGTCCGTTACATGTTCTTCAATCGTGAAGATGTGGAATGGTTCAAGGCACTCCAATTATGGACTAAGAGAGGAAGAAGTGGTTTCATCAAGGAGAGCTTGGGTACCCATGGATACTTCAAAGCGACATTTGATGGTAAGATTAATCCTCAAGATGCCGTGGGAGTTAGTCTGTACAAGAGAATGTGGCCAAGAAATGCGAGGTCTTGGGATCCGGTTTCTGATGGACTTTTGGAAGATTCGGCAGGAGACAAGGACGTCGCCATGGAATAGATTTTTTTTCTTTGCTATGGGAAAATGGGCGGAGTTAAGAGTATAGGTTAAATGGGTATTTGGACAAATGAAATTATGAATCCTGGGTGGGAAGATGAATGGATCAAGATATCCTTGTTTATAGTGATGTCTTTGCGGTTTTCGCTGTGCGTATTTTATAAAGATACAATAACAAATGAATGAAAGTTTAGCACTATTTGCAAGGCCTCAATGACTAGAGCCCTTGAATTGATGATGTTTCAACCTTATTACCTACCATGCGATTCGATATAATACCATCATAGCAAGCCTTGGAAAAGGTATCTAACAAGACTGCAAAGCTTGTTGTTATCGCCCATATATGTATGGTGATTTGAATACCCAGATAATCATCCATGCAGTACTGATTATTATGTTTTTTTGATCAGAGATTATTCAAATAGCTCAATACATTGGCCAGCAAACTTACCATTAGATACAATACTTTTTTTCAACTACCTTTGATCAATCATGCCCAGCTAGACACGAAGAGCTACTCTTGACCCACCTTCCGCTCGAGCTCGCGACTAGTCTTCCATAGATATACAAGAAACACAGTCGGTCACATTGAGTATTTTCCTTTATTCGCATTTCTAGTGATTGTAATATTTGAATATTGTCACCTTTCCACATAACTGCCGAGTGGAGTGAAGAAGCGAGCTGACGAAGGGGGGCTGGCTATACTATACGTAGGAGAAAAAACAGGCGGGATTTGACTACTCAAATCTTTATTGGAGTCTTCTAAATTAATCAGATTAAAAATCAATTATAAATAATTCATTTAAATCCAATAAAATTAAAAGATATATTAGTTTTTTATTCTTCAAATATCGAAAAGTTTTATTTCATATATTATTCAAGAGAAGTAATCGAGTTGTGAAGGTATTATGGAAACGGTCAAGTTCCGCCTCTTTTTTCTTCTACGAATAGGCTGGTATTTATTATCCGATCCATTTACTCCTTAAACAACCAATAAATAGCCTACAGTTTTAGATATCTTGACACAGACATGTAAGAGTTCTGGCCCCTGCTCATGGCATATGTAACGCTTTTCCAGCTAAAATATGGGATTATTCAACTTTTTATACCCTAGTTTATTTCTTATAATAAAAGATAAATTAGAATTTTTTTAAAAAGTGGTATTTAATTGATCAAATCTTATAAAAAAAATATATAGAATATTTTTTTCTAATTTTTGAAATAGGATTTGAAGAGGTTAAAGCTGAAAATTCTAAATTTTAATGAAAATTCGCTTATTTTGTATGAGAAAAACGTTATATGTTAGAATTTTTGAAAAAATTCGATTTCAATATTATATAGTTATTTAACAAAAATAATAATAAATATTTCGAATATTTTTTTAAATCTTGATTCTAATTATTTATCATTTTCAATTTTTTAAAAAAGAAAATATAAAGATTTGAATAAAATATTTAATATAATAATTTGTATAGAAAAACCTCATTTTTGCAGGGATTTTGTCACATTTGTTACGAAGGTGCGGTGAGCAGGGGCCAGAACTCTTACAAAAGGAGCTTCTTCGCAACGATGATTCTTTCTCAGGGTCAGTTCAGTACTATAAGCGAGCACCATATAAATTATTATCTTAGACATTCATTGCGCAACACAAGAGACTGTAAACATCAGAAGAGTAATTCAATTGATGTATCATAAGCGGGCATGGCAACATGTCCATTCCACGTTCAATCCGCCAACATATTCATCCCCACACAATAATTCTTGCTATGTAAATACTACTACTACCACTACTTCATAACTTTACGACTCCCGCTCCCGCTATCACTATCGATATCCATGACTCCACCCGCTCGCCAACAGCAAACATAAGTTTCGATCCAATGCAGAAGGCCATCCCACAACCGTACGTCCACCCGAAAGAGATATCCATTCGTTCATTGTTCCAATCGAAACATCAGGGGCCATTATCATTGAGAAAATACACCGTACCAAGACGAGAAAATTGAATCAGAGACTGAATGATCAAAAAGATCGAAATGCAAGAGGGTAGACCCGAAAAGCATAGCAGAAGCTCTAACTTGCAACCAAAAAAAACCATGCCAACCAGATCAAAAGAATTGAATTGAATTGCCATCCCTAATACAAAAACATGATATGAGAAGTCAAGCCGTTGCTTCTGAAGAATGAACAATGATATATCTTTTTTTTTCGCATTCGTAACCACAAGAGACGATAAAAAGCAAACGCTTCAGAAAATACGCATAAAATAGCTGAAGGCATTAAGAGAGACTATAAAGGTGTGGCTTGTAAATCGTGAATGCAGACTTTGACGGGAGTAGTTATAGAAGTCATTATTGTGTGTAATACACAACACCTTGTTGCTGCGGGTAATAGAAACCATCCGGGCTTGGTGTCATCATACCGCCCATTCCTACTACACCACCTACTTGCTGCATAGGATATTGTTGAGGTTGTTGATAGCCGGCTGGGAAACTTGGAACGGCTGGGATTTGCGCTGCGTCATAATAATACACCATTCCATTGACTTCTTGAGCTACCAAATTTTGAGGTGCTTGCGATGTCGAAGCTTCAGCAGGCTGAGGTGCAGGTGGATTATATGTCTGTTGAGGCTGCTGTTGTGCGGGTACAAAAGGAGTCGTACCAACTGTAGAAGCCATGGGTGCATTAAAGGTTTGAGGGTAGTAATATCCTTGTGGGGGCTGCAAAACGGGGTAAGTCTGTGGGTAGTAGTTGGAGGCTGGCTGTTGATAAGGGTTAGGTTGGAAAGCCGGTGCGTGAATAGCCCTTTCTGGAATTTGTGATAATGGGGTACCAGTTGAAGCTTGACTTGGATAGGATGGTTGGCGGGAATGTTGAACGTTATCGTGCGAATAACTATTTCCATTAATTTGGATGGGGACCTGTTGATGAAATGGTTGTTGGCTTTGCTGGGGAGGATTGAATGACATTGATGCGGGTGATTCAATGTCGGCCAGAGAGACAGTCTTCTGAGGCCGAGGTTGATGCATTGGAATTGTATTGGGACGGTTTTCCCGAAGAGTTGGCTTCTGGGGGAGAGGATAGGTTTGAGGTTGTGGAACATTTTCGAGAGAAGAGACTTGTGAAGATCCATTAGCTACTCCAGACTCAGGCGCCTGAAATTGTTGAGGTTGTGCAGCTTGGCTTGATGGCGGTAATTTTACCACAGGTCTCGATGAATCCATCGATATTTGTGGCCTAGACATTGTCGATCCACTAGGTGAGACAAGAGCTTCTCGATTGACCTCTCGTGCAAGGGAAGAACGACGACTCATGGCAACGCTGGGAGTATAAGTACTTCCGTAAACGCTACCACCAAAAACGCTCGTACGTCTCGAATAACCCCCGACGGATCCAAGACCAGCTCTTCCTCTGCCACGTCCACCAAACCCTTGTTGATTAGGTCGCATAGCTCTTGGGATGAATATGAATGATCTATCGACAGCAGGGAATATGTAACGTGGTGGATGGTCAGGTAAGGATATTCGAACAGGCTTATCTCGACGAAGTGGTGGTCGATGATCAGGTAGACGCGTGTATTGCTTCACTGGAATTCCAGGAAATAACACAGGGTTTTCCATATCTCCAAAGAAGACACGGATTTGTACATTTCCAATGTGCTTCGTAGTGGAAAGTGATCGATTGAGAGGTGCGGATTTTGGAGCTGGAGCTGATCTTTGGGATCCATTCGAAGCTCCATTTGTAGATATTGGTACGGGTTCAGTTATTACTTCGTGCATGTCGTGTGCCCATTGAACGTCGGTGGGTTCCAGAGGTTGTGAAATGTGACTATATAAAGTTAGCAAAATTGCAAAAGCATGAAAGAGATGATGATGATATACTTGATAGGTGCATATGGCCCTCCAATACCGGGCCGACCCCGACCACCTCTGCCCCTGCCAAATGGCCTAAAACCATTCGCCGCAGGGCCAGCATGACGATGGTCGTGCATAAAGAATGCTCCTCTATTTGGCACAAACGCTGGATCCGCATCTCTCTTTTTCTTGTATTCTTCATGTTCTCTCCTCCGTCTTTCATGAGGCTGTTCTTGTTGTCGATCCATTTGAGCAGTAGATGTGACAATAGCCGGTGAAGGGGTGTCTTTGGTCTCGTCTTCTCGAAAGTCTTCAAATTGTACTGTTTGTACCGGCTCAGAGCTTTTGGGTCCGTTAACCATCATTTCCATATCATTGGCACCGTTTATGAACTTTGAAGCTTCAGTAGTACCATTGCTAGCTTTTGTTTGTCCACCATTCAGCTTAGATCCATTCCCATTCATCTTGTTCGATTCAGACGTCTCATTATTTGCAATGCCGCCATCGATAGGTTCGTCGCCCTCGTGAATATCTTCATCCTCACTAATTATCGAGCCTTCTGACAAAGAGTCATCATCAAGTTCAGCAATATCTTGAGCTCCTTCATCATCGCCTTCGTCCTCAACCCGCCTTCGTCTTGCAACCAAATCTCTGCGTTGGCGGGAACCCATTTCGAAGAGCTATTAAACGTATCGGCTGAGGTTTGACGGGTTGATGGGCGATCTTGGGAAAGTAGTCAAGGGAAAGAATTCGTGACAGATCATGCAGTGGCGTCCAAAACGGGGTATTATGCAGCGCCCGCGCTCAATGGAAAGTTATGTGCGATAGCGACTGGGGTCTACTTCTATGTTCTGATGTAGAGGGAATTGTAAAAAGGCGAAACCTGCACACCGGGATTGTATGTGTTGAGATTAGAAGAAGGTATGATGTGGTTGATAGCTCTTTACTTGTGTAGAATTAAGCATTAAAGTTTATCAGAGGCTGAAATCCAAGATAGGTTAAGGTTACCTTGCGCTTTTCGATTTCTTCGGTGGAAGATTCGATTGAAGACCGATAATTCATGACATTAGTAAGCACTCGACCACAATGGTGAACGGTGAACCAACCTTAACCACATCCACATCACCACCAAAGAAAACCCTGGGGCAATGAAATGATTGATCAATGACTGATCAATCATTGATGAATGGATCATTTTGAAACCATCACCACCAGCCATATCTATCTCGTTTGAATTTTTACTATTTATACTATCTCGTTGTTATCCCAGGAGCAAAGTTATATCCTCAAACCGATCATACGGTAGACCTGCATCACCTCCTCGTATATGAATCGCGATTCATCCTCAAATCTCCTCCAATAGCATGGGACCGTACACGTCCAGCATGAAGACGGGCATTTGAACCAACACATTCATGCCTACTAGGCACTCTAGAACATTCTGGGCAAGGCCAACAACGAGACGTTGTTGTCAACATGAACACGCCTACTGCGCAAATTCGCAGTTCACCGTCGAACTTCCAAAGTATGCATGGAATAACATGGAGGAGGATTGGTATGTTGGAAGAAAGTGTTGAGATCTGATATACCTAGGTATGTATCGTGTCATGTTTCCTTCTGTGAAAGAGGCCACAATTCTAGCTGGTTGTGCATTGAAAGTCGCACGTGTTCATTATTTGTCATTTTCAACAGTTTCTGCTATACTTTCGCGGTTTTCATCAAGCTCTGCAAGCTTTCTCCTGCGTCCTGATTCATCCCATTCCCATTGTTGAAAGAAATTTCCCCATTGGGTATTTTAGAGTCACGTGCTGTACGATTGAAAATCGAACTAGCTCCCGAGCCGAAAACGGTAGTGCCGGTTAAGGTACAATTCTTCCAAGGTTGTATGTAGTAATCATCGTCATCGCTTTACTTATAGTCCTGTCTTGTGTATATCTGGTTAGCTTAGGTAGCTTTTGAGTTGTAAATCTATTTACTAGATGAACTCCATAAGAACATTAACTTCTGTGTATGCTTCGTATGTATAATTTTTCAGTCCATCTACTAGCGATACAGTCATATTTCCTATCGAATATACCGTTCTGCGCATACTGTATCCGGGTTATTGTTATCTGGACTGGTCTAGCATATCAATAAGATGACACAGACGATGGACAAATTTATATCGAGTATTTAGACATTTAATTTGCGGGGTTGAAATGTCTACACACATTGTAGTTCGCAATTAGTATTTCCCCATCCCTTATGTGCTAACTGGATTGACTTTAATCTGTTTCACTCCAGCTAAGATTTCACAATAACAAGCCCACATCCAACGTTTTCTTCAGAAACTACAATGATCGTTTCCACTTCTCCGGCGACCTGACCTTTAATCTCAACTTATCTTTGCGTTATGCATCCCTTGATATGGAACTTGGATGTGGGCCGTCATTCTTAATAGCCTGGGCTAACATATCTCGTAGCATTTTGAATGTATTAATCTAGATTCTATAATGAGACAAGATGACGTTACTATCTCGATTTTTATCTGTTATCAGATGATACAAAGACTTTATCTATCTTTATCTTGGAGCCCTTGGAGAGTGAACTTGGAGGCACATGCACGACAAAAGTGTGTATAATGTTGAAGAGAGTTCGCGAATTGGTAGGTCGTCTAATCCAGAAGTTAATGATAAGAATCTATTCTCGTAGGTCCGCTGAATCTGGCCGATTGCGTGCATGGAAAATTGAGACACAGTTTTCGAGTCTTGCCAATTATGAAACAGGATATGAAGTGTGGCATCTACTTTTACCAGAGACGCGTGAGCTCGAAATGATATATGTTCAATGTCGAAGCACACATCTTAAGCCACAATTCAAAGACTCCAAAGCCGATCGTCCTTTCGTCTCAGTCATCAAGAGCAAGTGATGAATTCTTTTATACGGAAATGCGCATATTGTGGCATCTTCGATTGGGGCAGTTTAAGCTCCATTAAATTACAAACGACCAACTATGAGATTGCCCGCCCTTTATTATAAAGCTTTGGCCCTTTGAACCACTTTCAAAGATCCCATCCTTTCTTAGATCGGTTTCTATCGGGCTATTCTCGTCACCAAATATGATACCTCCATCATCCCCATTAGTTCGAAGTCACGAACCGAACACTGAATTTAAAGTCAACCTTCAGATCTCCAATTAAGGATCGGAATTGCTTGAACGATTGGCCGCGGGATAAAATGAAAAGGAAATCGTCAAGGTATTTGCAGCTTTCAGGGCCAACAACTAAGGATCAGTATTCGGCCTCCCCAAACCTAAGCTTCTTGGCATCACGAGAATGGTTATGATGTGGGTAACAAGACCAAAATCAATCAATAAATCAACCTCTTTTCAGCTCATGAAAAGAGTATTGAGCATCAATTAGTGATTCTATAGTTTGCCTCAAAGCAAATTGAAAGCAGTATCAATGCCAAGAGGAAGCCTCATGCTGTTGTGAACAAATACCGAGAATTTTCTTCGTTATGCATAATTGTAAATCAAAGATAGAGAGAATCTTCATTTTAGAACATTACTTATTCTATATCGACAGTTAATTGATATCATTGATACAATTACGAAACTTGAATAATCGCCATTACATTCATCTCTCTATTTTCTTCGATCACTTTGACTGACTTGTATCAAGTGGGATAATAGAACCGCAGATTTATGTCTTGATCTATAGATCAGTTTCGAAGTCCCAGAGCTTGGGAGGTGAATGTGGAAATGTTTCTCTTGTCTCACTCTCTGATTATGTCGCCCGAATAGAATGAGAAAGAATTTCTAAGATATAAGCTCTGTGTCAACCGTTTCTTTCTTGTTAAATATGCTCATTTTCGGTCTTCTTTTGATCGTATAGGCATCCACCAATACTTTAAACACCCCGAACAATCTCTGCATTTAAATTTAAGAAATATCAAACTCCCATGCATATTTCTCGTTTTGGGATCAGCTCACTTCTTTCATCTCAGGTATCAGATACAAGGAATGACAACTGGTAATTTCTGGACCGTTGGTACTTAGGTAGTATTCATGCCAAAAAATCTGCCTTGATACTTAAGGAGCTAATGTACCTAACCATGAGAGTTAACAAGGTACATTAATAAGAAGGTAAACGAATTTCACTAGCGTGCTTTTCAACTTCCCCGCGACGACATCACTTCAACTTCCTTTGCTTTTTACCTTTGATTCTTTTCAACCTTTAAAATTCGTCAAGGATTATAGTTTTTTCTTTGGCCGTCACTTTTCAAATCTTGGTAGATTGACGTCTTGCATCTTAATCTCAGAGAATTCGTCTAAGCTTTAAACGAAAGTCGAGGTCTCTCAACTTCCTTATTTTCAAATTTTCCGTTCTCGCTAAAAAGCTCTCCGCAATCTGTCAAAAATTTCTTATCACTTCCATAAAAGCATCTATTTCGCACGCTGTCGATATGCATTCCTCCAACTCTGGCGATCGCACCGAATTGCCTGGTTCGAGAGATCCAGGAAATCCATTATCCCCGGCTTTCCGGTAGGAGAGACTGAACTCACCCACTTTTGGGGATGATGGGGATAATACATCTGTTAATAAGATTCCGGTTTACGCGGAATTGGAAAATGATCTCCTTACTCCAGACCAGCTTTCGCAATATAGCAAGCGCAAAGCATACTCACAACTTTGTATCCACATTTATTATAATACTTACATCTACTTTCAAGGGGAGAGAAATGCTGGAATGGGAATCCAAAGAGCACCAAAGAGAGAGCCTCGCAAGCCTTACTTTAGAAAGGCCTCGGACGGCGAGAAAGAAAAATTGGACTCAATTCTGGGAGATGCATCTCGCAGCAAGACGCAATACCAAGACCAACATACAAGAGCCAGGGGTATGTTCAATCTTATCTTTAGTCAATAAATAACGTATACGACTTCGTGCAAATACTAACATTTATTTCCTAGGTGAAAACGTTCCAAATGTAGCCACAACAGCTCCTCCGTCGGAAACTATTCCCATGAGCTTAGATATGTCTACTGGTACTTTCAAAGGTGTGTTTCTCTCAGACTTCGCACTGTCAGACTGGGACTAGCTGAAGCTAACCAACATACAGAGCCACATATCACTTTGACTATACCAGCTGCGTTCCAAAAATACCATGTTACTATCATCGACGGTAACACCACTTCAAACTATGCGGTCAATGGTGAAGCCACTGCTTCTACACCTCGACATGTACCAGGGGAGATTTAGTTTAATGTTCACAAGTATCTTCTGTAAATCTAACAGAAGACAAAAAGCTTTCGAAGTGGGGATCGGTGCGTTGAATATCAAGCGCATGCGAACATACAACGCGCAAAGTACCTGGCTAGTTATCCTTTGTTAAATGATTGGAAGTGAGGTTGAGGTCGATATGATCCCAAGTTTTATACGGAAAGAATTGTACGTGGGCTCTCGAACATAAATTTTATACGAAGTTAACACAAGTTTCAGACTATCACCTGCGGATGGAGGTCACCTTGATTACGAGTCGGCTCAATACATTCATGCAATCTGAACATTCAGCATCACACTTTCAATCTCAAGCTTTTCATCTTTTCTTTTCGGTCTTCAGAATCCACATCTCCATATACTACAAAATTTTCTCTTATGCATGTGGTCGATTCAAGCATATGCGTTATCATGCATGGTTAAGCACCACCAAGGATATCCATGTCTCTAGTTCTACGCCTCTTATTTTCTTTTCAACAAAATTATTTGAAACCCCAGAAATCGAGTGAGACTTAATGGCACTTCTTCTCAGGGGAGGTATGTCGTGGAAGACGAATATGAGTAGAGTTCAGATGGAGAAAGTTAGGTTAAACTTGATAAAAACCCTTTCCTCGATCTGAAGTATCTGGTGCTTTTGCTATCTTCTTGACCGTGAATATGATAACAATAGTACATCCTGAAGACCTATCATCATTACGACTTCCGCATGTTATATACTTCAAGTAAGACATATGATACGGGTCATCGGCTCAACGGAGTCCGGCTCTCCACCACCATTGATGCAAACCTTCCCCGTCTCATCGAGTACAAACCCTACCCCAACCCACGTGTATGCCCCTTTAACTCTTTCCACTCAAACTTCTTACATCATACTTGAGTCGTAGCACTATAGACCAAACAATCAGGCGTAGGATTACCAGGGCTTCTTGTAATCCTGGAGTCAGCTTCCAAAAAGGATTCGAGGACTACCCTCATTTGCTCTTCGTTTGATTGTGAATATAAGGTTATTTAGAGGGTTTGATTAGGTTTGGGCGTACGAATGGAGATTTAATGAAATGAAATATTGATTTTAGTATTTCTGGATGACTTTCTAAGGGGTCCGAGGTCAGCTACCTACCTAGTAGGTCCACGGGTACCCTCGTACGTACCTACCTACCCGTGGACTACCAAGGTAGGTAGCCCTGGAGGTATTCGGAGATTGAGATGTGGCTTTGTGGCTCACAAACTATGGCATAAGGTTGAACTAAGTCGAAACACATCACGTGCTAAAAAGTAGCGCAAAGCTAGGTCTCTAGTGCGGTACCCCACATTGCTATCCACATCTCAACTGAACAGTGAACACAGTCTCTCTCTTATTTTCTTTCACTCAATTCATTCATGTAATCCACCATGGCCGATATCGTTAATCGTCCATATTCGTCCGACCAAGATGGCATGCATGATACATTGGTATGAGGTTACTGAAATATCCAATTAATCCATTTCATTTGGTTTCTTTTCAATGACGGATAACGGATCTGCATGTTCCCCTTTATCACTTGCATGAAAGCGCTGTTTGGAAAATAGTTCTTGGCTTTTCATTTATTCGATGAACTTCTCCTTATCACCAACCTACGCCTCTCCGAACTTTTCTATTCAAAACAAAAATCCCATCATAAACGAAATTGGATAAAATGTAAGCGCGTCTATTTACCCAATCGGAAAAATTGAAGCGAGCGATGTGTTTCATTAAGATCGGATATCGGTCAAAGGTAGGTAGGCTTGGAACTTCGCATACTCCGTACAGTCGCATTCCATATACATGAAACGGGAAAAAGCTAACGTTTTTCGGATATCCGCAGAACTCCATAAAGCGTATCGACCACACCGATTGGCTTCCCTCCAAACAGATCGCATAAACGACAAGCATCAATCTATCCGATCTTTGAACGAATCTGCGGGGTTAAGTAGAGTTCATTTCCAAAATTGATTAAGGATCTTGTTCGGTGGAGTCGAATTGACAATGTTACTCCATAATTCAATACTAGTGGACTCAAATAAAGTTAACCGACTGCTTTGGAAACATGAATATCGAGCCTTGTCATCTCCGTTGACATTCTATCCACTTCGTCAATTGTTACGATTAGTTCGCTTATGATTTTTAGCTTGTCCAGATCAAAAGTGGTCATTCCTTTCATCCCTTTTGGTAGATTTCTTCTATAGTGTTTCTACCTTGTTGAACGTTCGGCGGTTGGCTAAGTGGCCAAAAATGAGCTAGAAACTATGTCACTCAATCTAATTCCCTGATCAATTTCTCAGAAGTTTATTTTGAATAAGGTAGAATAGATCCACTTCCATTCGACTCCTATACTTACTTTTCAAGAATGAAAAAGGGTATATAAGGTAGTGAACTACCTCATTGTATTATTATTTTCATCATCACAGTCTTTATACTTTTCTACATTCTTTTATTCTTCTCGCTCTTTCACAACTCACATTCCTTATTTTAAATTTACATTTTCTCAAGATGTATTCCGCAGCTGTGCTCGCAACTTTCTCCTTCCTCCTCGGCGCCGGCGCTCAACAAGTCGGAACTTCAACCCCCGAAACTCACCCCGCCTTGACCGTTCAAAAATGTGCCGCTGGTGGAGCATGTACCGATGAAGCCGATAGCATCGTTCTTGATGCTAACTGGAGATGGCTCCACTCCACTTCCGGATCTACCAATTGTTATACCGGTAACACTTGGGATGCCACTCTTTGCCCAGATGCCGCTACCTGTACCGCCAATTGTGCTCTTGATGGTGCAGATTACGAGAAAACTTATGGTATTACCACTAGCGGTGACTCCTTGAAGCTTAGCTTTGTCACTGGAAGCAATGTTGGTTCTCGTACCTACCTCATGGACTCCGAGACTACCTACAAAGAGTTTGCTCTTTTGGGTAACGAGTTCACCTTCACCGTCGATGTTTCCAAGCTTCCTTGCGGTCTTAACGGAGCTCTTTACTTCGTTCCTATGGACGCTGACGGAGGAATGTCCAAATACCCCAACAACAAAGCAGGTGCCAAGTATGGTACTGGTTATTGCGATGCTCAATGTCCTCAAGACATGAAATTCGTCGACGGTACTGCCAACGTTGAGGGGTGGGTCGCAGATAGCAACAGTGCCAACTCTGGAACTGGTAAAATCGGATCTTGCTGCTCCGAGTTCGATGTCTGGGAAGCCAACTCCATGTCTCAAGCTCTCACCCCTCACACCTGCACTGTCGATTCTCAAACCGCTTGCACTGGTAATGATTGTGTCTCGAACACTGGTGTATGTGATGCAGATGGATGTGATTTCAATCCATACAGAATGGGTAACACCACCTTCTATGGAAGTGGAATGACCATTGATACCACCAAGCCTTTCTCCGTTGTCACTCAATTCATCACTGATGATGGAACTGAGACTGGAACTCTTACTGAGATCAAGCGCTTCTACGTTCAAGGTGATGTCGTCTATGAACAACCAAGCTCTGATATCTCTGGTGTCTCTGGTAACTCTATCACTGATGACTTCTGCGCTGCTCAAAAGACTGCTTTCGGTGACACCGACTACTTCACCAAGAATGGAGGTATGGCTGCTATGGGTAAGAAGATGGCTGCTGGTATGGTTCTTGTTCTCTCCATCTGGGATGATTACAATGTAAACATGCTCTGGCTCGACTCTGACTTCCCAACCGACAAGGATGCCTCTACTCCAGGTGTTTCTCGTGGATCTTGTGCCACTACCTCTGGAGTTCCAGCTACTGTCGAGGCTAGCTCTGGAAGTGCCTATGTCACTTTCTCTAGCATCAAGTACGGACCAATCGGATCTACCTTCAAGGCCCCAGCCGATAGCTCTTCTCCTATTGCCTCAAGTTCTATTGCTTCAACTGTTATTGCTTCAAGTGCTATTGCCCCAAGCTTAAGCTCTATCGCACCAGTCGCCGCCATTATCTCTAGTTCCGCTCAAGCCGTTTCTAGTTCCGCTCAAGCGGTTTCTAGCTCCGTTCCATCAGTTGCTAGCTCTGTCCAAGCCATTTCTAGCGCTGCTAGTTCGACCAAGTCCAAATGTAGCAAGGTTAGCGCTGCTAGCACTCTTAAGACCTCTGTCGCAGCCGCTCCAGTCACTACTTCTATTGCTGCCACTAGCTCCGCTTCTTCATCAACTGGTTCCGTTCCATTGTACGGAAACTGCAGTGGTGGAAAGACCTGCTCTGAGGGAACATGTGTTGCTCAAAATGACTACTACTCTCAATGTGTTGCTTCTTCTTAAGAAGTCAATACTCAGAGTATAGATGGTTGTAGATAGTGTCCAAATTTTGGGCAATGGTCCGGAAGACGAGTTTCAAGTTCAAATTTTGTGTATATTAGCAATTGGCGTGGTATATAGTTTATTGGTTGTTTGAAGATCCACTTTTAGAGATTAGGAAAATTACAAATATAAGATGTGTGGTTTTATAGAATTTTGAGACTTTGATTTGTATCTAGTGATTTTGTGACATGACACTATGGGACTCATTGCTTTTCTCTTCATACTAATACTTGAAGGATTCGAAACTTTAGCTAATTTGACTTCATCTAAAACTTTCAGGCCTCTGATGACAATTAGAATAACTCAAAATTCAGGAAAGAGAACATGGTCTAAGAATTCACATTAACTCGCAATCTTTCTTCTTCCTACACTCAATGAAATATCATCTGATCTTTCTCTCAACCACTATTTCTATTTGTTTTCATTTTTTATTTTTTTTCATTAATATTTTGTCTCTTTCTCAAATGTGATACGATTTTGGGATTTTCTTATCTTTTCCTTGCTTTCTTTGTTTCTTTCTTCTCTGTTTTCGTATTGATAGGAAAGAGAGCGTGAGTAATTGTCTCCGGAGAGAGGTGGATAGGTGAATAGGTAGATGGAGGACCTTGGACCTTGGATCTGGATGTTGATGGGGGTTTGGGTTTGGATTTGAATGAGAGTTTGAGTTTAGATACATGTTTGAGATCATTATGAAAGTTTGTTTCTGAATGGAAGCTTGGAGATGGTGATATGTATTTGGAATCGATACATGAGAAGATATATACATGTGAAGAGAGAGGGGTGGGGGGAATGGGGAGGGAGTAGGTTTATCGATAATCCAAAAGTCTATGGTTTGAAGTTTAGTTTGGAGTTTGAAGTTTAGAATATGAAATCCAGAAGATGGAAAGAGTAAAAGAGAGGGGAGAGAGAGATAGATTGAATGCTTGGGATGAGGAGGATTATGGATGGTTTGAGATGTGGATGATTGGAATTTTTTGGGAAGATTGAAAAGATTGGAAGGATCTCAATGATTCAAGTGATTTGAATCTCTCAAATCTCTCCGAAGATTCAAAAGTATTGAAAGCACTCTGATATTTTCTTTTCGTTAAAGAGAATTCGGTGAAGCGTAAGTGCGTCTGATCATTACTTCTTTCCAAATCTTTGATAGATAGTGACCTGAGTTTCGATTGTCCTGCTTAGCGCCAGTAATCCATCGTTCTACAGCTTCTAGGCGTAATGCGGCGCCCGGATGGTCATCTGCCAAGGTGAATGGATTGAAATTGCCTCTGTCTATCAAACCCCATTTAGTCAAGTTTTCACGGCTCCACATGTTCTCGTCTGCTTTAATGGACTTCAATGAACTTTTTGTAACCTCCAAAATCTTCAATAGGCATTGGGGGTCAAGGAAATTATTGCGTCGAGCCTCTCACGATCACATATTACTTTTAACCACCAACATCTACGGCTCTCAGTGCCCGCCGCTACGCTGGAAGCCTTGTTAGGCAGCCCAGATTATCAATTGCGCAATTCTGAGGATGATTGAAAGTACTTGAGCTTCAATCCAGATCCAGGTCAGCCTCATTTCTCGACCAACAAGCCATAGTTCTTCCTCCAGAGTTGGCGGATAACTGGTACGAGACGGCTACTTAGAACATTGGAGAATCCAAAGGTCAAAAAGTGTCCCCTCGCAGATGTTACAAGCCTTGTCAAGACGATCACAATCTGCGTGCAGTATGATAGATGATAATCCGTACCAAGTACCCGAAGGACCATTTAAGTCAGCACCTCCGAAGCCTAAGATACTTGTAGTCTTACTTGAACTGATCGAGCAGCGGCAACAGAAATGAAAAGCCTCAGTTCTGACTTCCAAGTATATATCTATCATGGTGACGAGCGCGAGTCGAGATCTGGAACGCACAAAAAGATTGCCGGAAAGCTCACACGTCGTCATCCGATATCCGATGGCGAAGAGAAAAATTCGAGAGTCATGGTAATTACCACCTTGATCACATTAAGAAATCGTCATGGACCTTCGGCATTGAAAACTCAGCAGGTCTTCTCGAGTATATCATCGCCGACGAAGCCATATACTCAAAATGCGGACACAATGCCGGATACTTCGGTGACCTGGCTTGAACCAAGCTTCCAATTACTAGCAACTGCCACTGTGCTATCTAATCGTATAGATTTAGTCATCTTCTCTTTGGCGTTCACAATCTGCATTGCGGTTGCTTTGAGTGAGAAGCTTCTCTAACTTCGTCTTGTCGTTGAAATTTTTTAACGTTACTTGTGTAGTCAAATTATTTGGGAAAGATGTCGTTAAATCGAACGAATTCTTCGGATTTTGGGTGGGTTTCCACCATGCCAAGTTAAGACCGGTCGAAGAAGTAGATTTGCGGGGTAAACTGAAAGGTTGAGGTGGTTGATTGAAGACTGAGGCGATGTTCGCAATGTCTGCCGCCAGATTAGAAATTGGAGATAGTGAAGTGGTCTAGGGTGTCTAATATTCCAGACTGTAGTTCAACAATGAAGATTATCGAATCCCCAAACCAACTAGAATATTGAATTTGATTAGGATATTGGAATATATTTGAATTTCCAACTACTTTTAGACATTCAAACCCTTACATCGCTGGCGGGGGTTGTAGTCCGGACTATTGGATGGTCTGACACTGAAGTCTCTGAAGAGGAACGTGGCGAGCCGTCCACGTGTTCCGCCAGATTAGAATGATTAGAATGATATATCACATAGTTAAGACATTGCAAGACTGTAGGATCGAATACTTTCATTGATTATTGTAAACTACAAAGAGAGAAGAAAAGAAAACTAAGCTGTGAAGGGCTACTGTCCTCCTACGCTCCATCCATGGTCGCGTGACCTAAACACGTGCACTCTTGACAGCTCCATTCATGCGAAACCCTGAACGTGACAATGTAGAAGAAGGTTAGAGTAGCGTTCATTCATACTCTTGCTGATATTGACACAAGCCTTGGCCTTTCGAGCGATTTCGAAAGCTTTGCAAGTGACTGGAGTGTTTCTACCACCAGGGTTCAACTGTTGTGTATTTGCAGTGACGATCCCAAAAGAACGTGCTCGAGTGAGTGCAACGCAGTTTTTACCAGGGTTATTGTTGAATCCTGTATTTTGGGTACGGACAGAATCACATAATGTAATGTCTGCAGAATCATCTTTGATGCTATCCGTGGTATGAACAGCGACTTCTGAGAAAGCAAACATCGGATAATCACTGGCTAGCTTCGAAATTGCGTGTCTGTATACACGTAGTTGGGCGGTGTAGTGAGTAATGACAACCATTGAGCTTGGGGAAACGTCGCATTTGGTGACAAGGTACTCGATCAAGTTAACATTGACAGCAGCACTGGTAAAATTCATCCAAGACTTGCTTGAGTGGTCCAAAATCTCGCCTTCGTGTACTGCATTAATACACAAATACGGCTTTGAGATGGAATTTTCTGGGAACATAACTCTGAGAGCATTGGCAACCGCCTCACGCAGCGGAAACTGCTTCGGTGTAATAAGTGCATCTTGAATTCGTTTGCGGTAGAATAACTCGGACGCGACCTCCATGATTTCAGGACAACCTCGACGCTGAATGTATAGTTGCGCCTTAGGCCAATGATTGTCCATAAAGTACGACATAGCATTTTGAGATTTCTCACGAGTTAATCCTTGAGAACCTTGGAGAAAAGGAGCTTGGGAAGTAAGCTGCTTGGTGTCACCGGACAAGATAAGTCGGTCCGTCTCAAAGGAAGAAAGAAGCATAACTAGATCGACGAGTGTAGCAAGACTAACGTCACGAATTAAGAGTGCGTGGAGTTGTCGAAATTGGCACGTGAACTCTTTCGTACCAGTCTGAGAAGGAATTGTCAAGACAACATTTGCAGTTTGATCAATTGAAATATTTGGAGCTCTATCAGCCAAACCGATTAGGAAATTGGTCTCAGTTGCTGTGGGATAGGCACGAATGACGACCTGTTGACGGAGGAAAGGTGAAAGATCTGGCTGTCTGTGACCAGTATCTTCGATTGCACGCTCAATAGCCTTGGCGAGAACGTCGATCGGTTGGCTTGCAGCGCAAATACAACCGATAGGAGCTTGAGGTCGTTGAGCCAGCATGCATACAAGGACACGAGCCGAGAAAGCAGTCTTTCCGACTCGTGGGAAACCTTCAACGATAGCAACGGCCTTGCCTTGAGAATTGACAGGTGTGCTCCAAAGGTATTCGATGACATCAAGTTGATCTTTAGCATTAAATCTCTCCATGATGAGACCAGCATCTTTGCCCAGGGTATCGACGTGAGCTCTAACCCTATTGTCATGGATTAAAAGCACCTTTGACCATGCATCCATGCTAGCTGATTTGAAATTTATCGGGGAGCAGGAGTCTTTTTTGTCAAGATTGGGGTAAGTGGAGTGGAGGAAGTGAGTGAGAGCCTTGAAGACTCTGGCTTCTGCTGCCATTTCGGACTCGTGATTATTGAAGAGGACAGAGATTGGACGAGCACTCTCAAGCAAGGCTCTGCATGATTCAGGCGAATTTATGTTACCGTCAACGGCTGGTAGAATTGTACCAACGAGAGGTCTGAAGGCCTTCTTTCGATTTGCCGCAGCACCATCATCAAGTGGGACCAAGGGACGCTTCAAAATACCAACAAATTTTCCTCGGTACAACCAGTCAAAGGGTTTGCAGATGAAGAGATCCCAGTCCTCCTTACTAACAAAGTTATCTGGAGAGAAATTAACCTTCAATATATTATTAGAATAGAATCTCAACTTTTATAATACTATAAAGAAAGTATAACAGACTAGGTAAGTTATTGATAATTTTTATCAATTTGATAATTTACTTCAACATATTAAACTTAATAATCTTTATATAACAATTTTTAAATTGTTACTTGATAATCATAATAAAATAAATAATTATCTTTTTTTAATACCATATTACAATTGTTTCTATATAACAATATTAGATCTTGATTTTGTATTTTTTTTTTAAAAAAAAGTACCTAAGGGCTAGTTTGAATGTACAAATCCGTATTGAATTTATTAAATATTCCGCTCTTTTTGAAAACGGATTTTGAATTCATATTTGAATATCAAATTGCGGATTCTATTGAATAATCTATATTTCAATAAATTTAGTATATTTTGAGGTGGGGAGAGAGTAGATCATTTTAAAATGATGCTAAATAATCTGTGTTTTTCAATAAATTTGTATAGGAAAATGAAAACGTGGATTGAAAACGAGGATTAGAAAAAGTAGATCTTATTGAATCTATTGAAAAAATCTATTCTTTTTATAAATCTTTATAAACTTTAAAGTCTAAAGCTTTAATAAATAAAATCTAAAGTTATAATAAATAAAGTCTGAAGCTATAGATTTATTTTAAATTAAAGTTTATAATTATATTTAAATTTAAATGAAACTATTCTTATATTCGTTTATTCAACTATTCAAATAACAATAGTAAACTGAAAATTCGAATTACCCCATCTAATTTGTATATATACTATATTAATTTATATATATACTATATATATATTCCATTTCCTTTTATTTTAATAGATTTTATAGCAGATTTGATATATAAATTATAAAACCATAGATTAATAATCCATTCTTTTTGAAGTGGATTATTATTACTACGAAATCTGTAGTAATACAAAGAACGGATTATTTTAGTGGATTCAGCGCGGATTTTGCATCCAAACTAGCCCTAAATCAATTATAAATACATTGCTATTAATTTTGTTGTTTTAAGACAAATATCGACAAAAAGGATTGCTATCGCGCAGCTCCTTTCGTATACCTCAAAGGCACTTGATCAAGCAATATTCCAAATCGCTATTCGGGCTATCCATGATATATATTGGAAGTGAAAACGTGTGTTGTGACATGATAAACTGAAGGGCTTTGATAACGCGACGAGGAGCCCATGAAGCAGCTGGCCAGGTAGTGGAATGCATCAAGTTTTCACTAATGGCAGACTAGATATCCTTGACATTAAGATCTAAACGGAAGACACCAAATTTTGAGCTTAGGCTCGCCTTTCTTTCCAACACGATCGAAACCAGGTGTCTTGAGAACTATGGCGGGAATGTCCTCAATATTGTCACCATTAAATACCTCCTCATCGTCCTTGTTGATACTGAAGAGTTTGATAGCGCCGCTGGTGGTGGGGTCGTTTTCGTCGAAACCACCTTCAGGTGCGAAAAGACTTGGAGACAGACCGATCATGTCGTTTGCGTAAAATTTGAGCTTGATTATAAAATTATCAGGACTGTGCGATCTAGAATCAATTGTGTCTGGAACTTGGTCGAAGGGAATGATAACGCGCAAGAAGATGAAATTTCTCTCGGTCTCGTGTGTGAAAAAACCAATTGAAGTATTGACATTCTTGAGAAAGAAATTGATGGACATTGAAGCGATGATGAAGTCCCCCAGTAATTGCTGATTGAGGTGAAGTTGAATTGCATGTGTATCGTGATTGATGTGATGAAGCTGCCCTGGGGAATGATGACCCCAATGTATATTATTGTAGCTTCCAGCAGTCTGCACTATGAATCTTGAAGCAGCCATTAACCACATTCCAGCTATCAGAATGATCATGACCTGAATACCAAGGGAGGCCTTTGAAGCAGCTAACCAAGCTTATCAAGCTTCACTCAACCACACTCCAGCTGCCAGAATTATCATAACCTGAATACCATGGGAGTTTTGTCTGAAGTACCAAGACCATGAATCCAGGGTCAAGAGTCGAGAGAGAGATAAGCAACTTGTTGTTGGTAAGGATTGGGGTGTGCTCATGGGCTCTCTGCATGGCACAAACTTTCGTAAGTCTTGGTTGAGTGTGGCCGAGGTACAGTAAACCTTCATTTTCTAAATTGGCACACAGATACAACTGAAATTCGGCGGGCTTTTTACTCGACTTGAAGACCAGAGTTTGCAGGGCGAACAAATTATTAAGATTGCTGGACTCGAATATGTCCTGTCTGTAGATACGCGTGAGTTGGAGGTTCAACGGCACAAAAGGTGAAAATTGGAATAATACATCATACTCATAAGACTCGGCGGTGGAAGAAACTTTTTGTTGTTGATATGAAGGAAGCACAGTCGAAAGCAAAAACTCCAATCAAGAATCAAGAATCAAAAGCTAGAAAAAAAAGGTAAAACGGGATGGTGAAGATAGTTTTGGGACGTTGTGATGTAGTTGAAGATTGGAGAGGAAATAATGCATGTAACATGAGCTTGTTTGAAATGTTCAAAGACGTGATGTTATCGCATTTTACCTATGGCTAGAAAATCTGAGAGATTGGACAATGAAAAGATAGATTCCGATATCAAACAGCTGAAAAATAACATTGTTAAACCTCTCGAAAGCCGAGAAGTGTCTCGTCAGTTCATACACACACTGGTGATACATTTTAATACACTATTCGAAAACAATCACCGTCAAACTGGAACGGGCAAGAATATAACGCAGTATGTGCTTGATAGATATGTAATCCTGACTATTCATTTCGAAACACAGACATGTACAGACATCTCAAACTATATACAACAGAATGAAACTTTCCTCCTCTCCTCTATCCTCCTTAAGCTTCTTTCATTCATCTACTTTAAGCAGGAACACATTGATTATAATAATCATTTTCAACCTTGCAAGTACTTCCACTTACGCAAGTACCAGTTCCAGTCCAATTCTTTCCTCCACATTGCATATACAAAGCGATCGCTCCCGAACTACTTCCTCCAGTGCTAGTAGCACCCGCACTCGAAGCGATAGTAGTAGAAGTGGTTTGAGTGATAGTTGTGGCCACGGTGGTATGTGGCTTCGAGCCAACACCCTCAGAAGTTGGAACCGCTGAAGAACTAGCAGCTACGTTTACATTTCCTGCCAAACTTGATGAGGGTTTCTTTGTGCAAGGCTTCTTGGAAGTGACAAAAGTAGATGGAGCTGCAATGGAAACAACCGAAGAGGCGACCTGTTTTGTGCAGGATTTTTTGGTCGAGCTTGATGGGGAGGACATAACTGAGGATTGTTGAATTGCGACGGCAAGAGACGTTGGTGAAGATGGAATGACCGATGATGAAGATACTTGAGCGGCGCTAGAAGAAGGAATCGAAGAAGATACGACTGAACTAGAAAGAACAGAAGAAGAATCTACTGAAGTGCTTGCAGAAGAAGAACTGGAACCCGCGGCTCCACCTGGTCCAGCAATACTAGTGGTGAGTGATCCACTCTCGATGTATACACCAGAGAAATAGAAATCTTCGGTTCCATCAGTTTGACCAGTGACAGGGAGTTCGAGAACTCCCAAATGCCAATCTGCACCATTGGAAGAGGCGGAGACGGAGACGGCTGGAACGGTAAGAGTGAGAGGATCAGATCCGGTGGAGTGGTAGAATTCAACTGAGCCTGCGGAAAAATCCTTGAATAGTATATTAGTACAAGATGAGAAAGATAGAAAGAATTTAAACATACAATTCCGTAAGCAATGTTGTGCCAAACACCAGCAGTCCAGTTAGTACTCCATTGACTAGTCGCACTGACTTCCCATCTCAAAAGAGGATCACTGGATCCAGTCTCTCCACTAATCCAACCACTCTTCATCTCAGTGAAATGACTCTCGAAGAAACAGATTTGATGTTCTCTGTAGATACTTGGTGCATTGGTATCTTCACGCTTCATACTGAAATGATAGTAAACCTTTCCACTTCCAATAGCCGCGGATGTTTGAGGAATCAATTCTGTACGACGCATGTTTTGACCTTCCCAGTATGAGGTACTATCAAGAGTGATTTTGGCACCGAGGGCTGATCCAGAATCGGCAGGGTTCTTGTAAGTGCTGTCGAGAGCAACATAATTGGTAATGCTACCTGTACCGTGCTATTTGTTTGTTAGATTAGATATCATTCATACTATTCAACTCCCTCACAAAATATACTTACGATATAATTTTGATAATCACCAACAGCGTTACTCCACGACCAAGCCTGCAAATCCGCCATGGAAGAAGAATCGAATCGTCCATCCCACAAGATAGCACCGTTTGCGCTAGTCGCAGACCCAACAAGGGCCGCCAGAGCCTTCTTTGAAAAATGCATTGTGTTTGACTGTTATATAGATACTTCAAGTACCTTGTTGAATATCCACTGGATATATAAAAAAGAATGTGGTTGAGAAAGAGAAAGAGAATGTAAAAAGTAGAAAGCAAAGTTTAAAAGAGTGAAATGAACTGAAGAGCACACAGGACAACGTTCAAAGGATAGATCAAACTGTAGAGGAAATCCGAAGTTATTATAGAGAATCATACATTTTCCTCGCAAGGCGGTTCGAGTGAAGCCTACCTAGGTACTACCTAGGTAGTTACTACGAAACAAATCAAGCACCCGTTATTCGGAAACTTTTGTTTGTAAGATTACCTCCAATTTCCCAAATTAAAGTGCCATGATCAAATTTGGAATCGTTAACCGCCCAAACCTAGGCAATTCCTGCGTAAACGCCGAATGAAGTCAGATGAACAATGCATACGGTATGTATGATTGGGGTATACATAGAACGGAAGATTCATGAAGAAATTAGATGAAGATTTGATGATGGATGTTTATGGCAGGACGGTCCGGATATGATCATTGTCTCATATAAAATACATAATTGGGTTGAGTTCATCTGATTCGGGTCATGAAGTGAGTTTGTTGCTTATGGATGTTTATGATGCGTTTATCGTGCTTGCTTGGCATTGGATAGATGATTGAAAAAAACGAAACGGGGAATCTAGAATCCTAACTCGGAATTCGGATGCTGGATGTTTACCGAGGTCTATAACGCGCATTTGGCCAAAACCCTAAAAATAGATTTCTGTCTAAAGCAAAAAAAATTCTATGATTTGTATAATGTATCTATAGAAATCTTGGAAATAAAAATTGTATTATATAGAACAATATAAATTATAATTTTATTATTATTAATATTATATTATTAAAAACTCTTATTATTATTAATATTATTATAATTTCAAAATCTATTTTAGGATTCTTAAAAAGAAGTATATTAATATTCAAATTCTAATATAAAATCTTTTTTAAATAATTTTCTTTTTATATACAAACTATTATATAATAAGCTAAGAATTTCAATAAGAATTCTTTATCTCATTTATTTTAAATTTAAATTTAAATTATTAATCAATCTTTAATTTATATAAGAAATTATTTAATTCAATACACAACCTTTAAACAATTTATAAAATAAAAATAAAAATAAAAATCTTATTAATTAGAATATTATTTCCAAAAGAATTATATCAATCGATTTCTTGAATTCTAATTAATAAAAATGTATCTTTTTATTCTATTTTATTAATTTTTTAAGGTTGTATATTGAATTGAAAGTTTTATTTTAATATATATATACCTCTAAATTCTAAATACATTTTTAGTTTAGACAGAAATCTATTTTTGGGGGTTTGATTAAATGCGCGTTATAGGCCTCGATAATGTTAAATATTGGATATGTTATAAACAGTAAATTATTCTAATGCCATTAAAACCTTAATAAATTACTCTCATGCCACTAAAATTAATATCTTTTTACTTTTATGTCATTTAGATTCCAATCAAAAGTAGTTAGATTCTATGATAGATTCTATTTGTCGATATATAGATTCTAGAATTTTAAATATAATATTCAATAAACAAGTATAATTATAGATTGTAGATTTTATTATATTATTATAGATTCTATTATATTATTATAGATTCTATATTTCTATTATAAATTCTATAATAAAACTATAGAATCTATAGAATCTATATATATGAGATTAGAATCTACTATAGAATCTAGTTTTTTTTGATTAGAATCTAAGTCGCACGAAAGTAAAAAGATATCAATTTTAGTGGCATGAGAGTAATTTATTAGACTTTTAGTGGCGTGAAAGTAATTTACCGTTTTTTTTATTTTAAAAAAAGAGTACAGATAAACCTGGGTATACGAGCACGTGTCATATAGTCATCCTCTTTATACGAGTATATTTTTAGATCTTTAAAAAATTTATATAATAAATTTGATTTATATAGGCATACCCTTATATAAAAGTATGTGATCCTAATTTTCCCAATGGCCTTATGAAATTAGTAATAATAGCCCAAGCTTTAGTCTATTACATAATGAATTCATAAATTCATAAATTCATATAATAAATTTAATAAAAATAAGGAGACTGAAGGTATAAAACAAAGCTAAATGCTGAGGCTGAAACTATATATACGGGAAACCCCTATATACGGGCATTTAGGCCTCGAAATTTTTAAGCTCTTATAGCCAGGTTTATCTGTAAGTGTGTGTTGTATATATGAAGGGGTAGATGAAGGATTAGCGATAGATAGGTACCTGTCATCGCTTCGCTTTGGAGGTGGCTTTATTGAATCCCCCTTCTCATGTCTAACCCTTCAACAATTTTCAGACATCATTCCATGGAAACGTATAGTCGATACCTCATCCAACCATTAATCACCAACTTCAATTCCTATTCTTCTCCTCCTCAACACATAGAACATACGCCTGCGGACCGCCTGTCCGTATCCCTTTCACCCATTCTTATATCTCGACATATACCCCCCTCATATATTTCCATTGATAATTCATGTCATCCAAATGAATCCTTTTCTTTCCTTTCCATTCATCCAAACCATCATACTTAGGATTTCTACAGAAAAAAAGTTAATCTAATTTCCGTCAGATATATTAACAACCAGGATTGTTCGACGTATTTTGAAACATGAACATGGTTTTTCAGATCTTAGACGAGATTCTTTCGATTGGTTGGCCCCGCTCCTTTTGGCCGCCGAGCGTAGTAATAAATACACGTGACATGCACGTGTAGCTTACCAAGCCACTGTGGCTTGCTTGCTCTGGGTTCCAGATTGGGGCTGGTGAGAATGGAAGGGATGAAAGAGTGAGGGGTTCGAGAGGGGGAGAAGTGATAGACATCATGGATAAAAGGATGAAATCAGGGCAGAACGATGTTTGTGTATTACTATTCTCTGAGAATGATTGTCGGAGAATAATGACGGGTTCAACGGCTTCCTTACTAGGCCAAGCTTGTCTTGTACCCAGCAGAGACTCCTTCCTTCCTTCACAACGTTGAACCATTTATCCATATATCCATCACATATCATGGAGACAACAACCAAGGACTCCGACAAAGCAACCTGTACTTCGATTCGCAATTACTACCGAACCCCAGATCTGCATAGATATGCACGCAGTATGCACGCAGTATGCATATTCAAGCCCCTCTCACCATCTCGAACCATCACAAGGCTACCGCTATATACAAATCATCAATATCAAATATCATATCAGCGAGCAAACTTTACACGCCAATCTTCGGAGTATCGCGTTTTATACTGGTAACTAGCGGGGTGTTATGTAGCAGGAAAGTCGCTCAAGGGCCAAGTCTTTCCACCATGTGAAGTATACTGTAAGTTACATTCTGCACTGCTACCCGTGGACGCAAGCTATACGAGGCAGATTCGCAGAGATCTTCGAGGCGAAGATGTGAAGAGGCGAAGTATTGACTTACATATTCTGAGCACACAAGGGATAGTCTAGATTAGGATTGGATATCACATTGCGTACGTATGCATACAGCTACATTACAGTCCTCAATTCCCCATCTCCCATCCCCAATCCGCGTCTGGTAAACTCCCTTAAATCGGAATCCAGTCGCCAGTGACAAAGCGTTATCAGATGCATGTGTGTTCATGTACATACCCTCCTACATTCTCGTTCCTTTTTCGCCCCCACTACATCAGCCGATCGAATGAATTGTCAAGCTAGGTAGCTATCTATCTTCTGATCTTCTCATCTAATCCTGTCTCCTCCTTTTAGTCTCTTGATCAAGTTTGTTTAGATCTACATTGATGCATTACTCTAATGCTGTGAAGAGCAACTATTCAAGAATCGATAGACATTCGCAAAGTACAGCCCAATATATACACATTGCGGATGAATCCACCCGAATTCCCAAAGATTGATCTAGACCTCTGATTTCCGGAATTTATTCATCACTTCCTAGATCTAAAGAAGTTTTTGATATCGTAGAGGTAGGCACACCGGTACACATAGTAATCCCTTGGTGTCTTGATATCAGATCCTCCATCCTCTCCTTCTCCCCGGAGATATTTCCCCGCACACATACTTAAGCACCGCGCAGGAAGCTTTCCGCGGGTTTAGACCTGCATCAAACTATTCGATTTACGGTATCTAGTCTAGAAAACATATCTTTGCCCCCCGTCGAGTTTTGATTTTGATTTTGAGTTTCCAAGCCGAATTTTGTGGCGGAAAATGTCCACTTCGATCGTCCCGTTTCATGTGCCGTGAATTTTCTTCCGCATTAGTCGAGCTACTGCTAATGAAGCCGATGATGTGAGCCCAGAAACTCCATTCCCATCTATGGAAATCGGTTTTTATGGATTGTCTACAAAGTTGATATCCAGTATGTTACTACCCTGTTATTCATTCCAAACCATCCAACATTTTACGAGTCCACGCCTCATAATCACAAACTCTCATGTAAATCACTCACTAAATCAAACAGCCCAAAAAATCGAATCAAAAATTCTTAATTCCACTATCTACCTATCTATTAATTACACATCATATACCTGATGGAGGTTTTATTCGTATGTCCTATGCTGTGCTATCACTCCTCTGTTCGTCACAAGTACTGTTATGCCGCTATTCCCACCACTCAAAAAGAATCATAAACCAAATCCCACCCGCTGAAATACCATGCATGAAAAGCAAATTAAGAGTCGAAGAAAGAGAACTAAACAGATGTGCCCCATTTCTTGATCATCAAGCAATCCATACTCCACCATGCATTTTTGACGCCCATACCCATCATTCATCCATTCATTCCATGTATGCGCTCAATCTAACCCTCCCATAAACCACGCAGAAAGAAAGGAAAAGCTTTTTCTGAACTCTACACTCCAGAGCCGGAAAAGAAAACAAAGGAAAATAATAGAGGAACACCAGATATCTATCATCAAAGCACTTGAGACGTTTTATGTTGACTCTTGACGAAGTGAATCCAGATGAAATAAAGCAAGTGTTCATGTTCCGCGAAAAATCAGATGTAATCTGAACCATCCCCTCCGAATTTGCAAGTTTGTAAAATATCTTTGAGTGACAACCAATGTGGTACCAATGTGATTTGAGGAGTTGGCTGATGTTCATCGTCTGATTGGGCTTTCGAGGAGAGTAGTGAAGAAGAGACCGTAAGTATCAGATTGTAGTTGTCGTTGTCATTGCAAAGAAAATGATGCAAAATCAAGCAGAAGCAAGGCGAAGCAAACTTTTGAATGAATGCGATGATCCGATGTAGAAAGAACCATTATTAAAGAAGACCGAGAAGATAGAGCAAGTAGCAAACTTAAATGTGTAGATGGGTATCATAAAGCAATTTGTATGCGCCCCCATCCGAAAACAATCGTCCCAAAACCGAAAGGTATCAAAATCGAAAATCAATGTGAGATAGATTATAAGACTTAATCGCTTTGTTGGTATTTACGACGTCTGGGGGTATCATCTTCATACATCTGGTTGCTTCGCATTTGAGGATTTTGTTGGGCGCGTCTGCCAGTTGATTGGGAGCGTTGCTGAGCAGAGAAGTTACCGCCTTGACCAATTGAGCCTGCGATAGGGCTATTGGCAGCGCTGCTACCAGCTGGAGATTCTTGACGGTATTGTTGCTGTTGGCCAAATTGTTGTTGACCAAATTGACGACGACTTTGTTGTTGCTGTTGTTGCATGTTATAAGTGCTTTGTCGGATAGCTTGTTGACGGGGGTCATTCATTTGGGCAAAACCTGATTGTTGGTATTGAGGAGTAGAGAACTCAACGTTGCTGTTGAAATTTTGGGAAGACATAAGGTTTGGGACCATCATGTTTGGTTGCATTGCATTTCGGCCAACCATCATATCAGATTGGGAACGTTGGTGTGAAGGACGAACACGACCTTGCATACCTTGCATACCTTGCATACCTTGCATACCTTGCATACCCATGTTCATGCCCATACTTCCACCATTCATACTGAAGCCATTCTCCATATGGTGGATTTGAGTTTCGACTTGGTTTTGATGAATTCCCAATGGACGAGCAACAGGTGCAGCCAATGGTGATTGATAGACAGAGGAAGCACGAGCATGTGTACGACCTCTGGGAAACTCAAAATCATTGTCAACAACAGTAGATTGATGATTTTCATCGATTCGATCAAAGCCTGTATTAGTGAAGGCGGGCTGGAATGAGCGGCGACGTTCAAAAGTCGATGGAACGGGTGCGAATTGCAAATTTTGAGCGTTAGCATCGTTTGAATTAGGACGACGACGCTTCAAGGTAGTGCTGTATGCTGGGACTCCTCCATTGCTTGGGCTTTGAAATTGGACTGGTTGACTCATTCTGCGATCTTGTCCTGAAGGAGTACCGTAATTTTGAGCCTTCATAGCACTTACACCAAGAGATTGGGAACGCTTATGACCTGCGGAAGAGACCTTGCGCTTAGCATATCCCTTTGGCGACTTGGGCTCATCTTGGTCAACGGTAATGTTTGGCAAAATTTCAATGTCTGGAAAACATGGCAGAAGATCATCAAGAACCTCTTGGTGGAGGCGGTTGAAGATTTCGAGAATTTCCTCGGTCGTATAACCGGACCCAATGACAGAGAGGAGCCAATCCGGGACAGCAGTTGGTGGACGTTGACCTTGATCATCATCGCCCTCATCTTCGTCATCGAATCGTCTCTTTCGACCAGAACCTTTGAGTTCATCCAAACGCTTCTGCTCACGCTTTCTGATAGCAATACCCCAATCTTTGATAGTACCAGGTTCTCCACGACGCTTGTTTTGTGCAGACCAGTCGTAAACGCGACGGATCTGTTGTTGAACCAAGTCGCATTGCAACTTGGCATACTCTTTAGGATTACGATAACGAGAGCGTTGGTAATGCTTGCGACAATAATGAACCCAAACAGATTGTGGAATCAATCTAGTGCACATCTTATTGCGGCCGAAGATATGCGAGATAGCTTTGCGAGGTTGCGATCCCGTGTCGCAATTTGGGATATACATACACTCCGGAGGAGTGTCTGCATCAGTTCCATCTGCTGGTGGCGGTGTGACTGGATCACCTTCTGCATCTTCATCATCATCTAATGGTGATGGTAAGTTTGCAAGCCGGGTTGAGTTAGGTGGAGTGAGCTCGGGTATTGGACCAACACCAGATGCTGGAGCACGACTTGGTCGGCGCAAAATTGGAGCAGAGATATTTCTCTTGTGTAATGTAGGATTCATAACACCATTGTTAAGCTCGATAAGAGCGCTGCGATATAAATTGTTACTACTGAAATCATATTAGTCAAGTACAAAAGTTGACAGTAAAAATAATATCGGATTGAAATAATTATCAGATCAAATTTTTTTTGTTTGAAGGATTAACTTACTGATCTGATTGGAAACCGTTATCACCTGGATCTGTGTTTAAACGTGGCAAATCCGGGCGTCTGATCAACATAGCATCGCTTGGTGAACCAGGTCGACTCTCAGATTCTCTAGCAGAATCAATCAGGTCTGAAGCTCCTAGAATAGCAACGACAATTTGAGAATGAGCATCATTGTTTTTAGGAGATGATCGAGATGATTCTTGTTCCGCCAAAGCAGCTAGAGCATCTAGATTCTCTGTTGGACTAGATACCATGATGCTAATTTTCCTTGTGTTGTGAGGAGAAGTTGGGGCTGAATGCGATTCGACTTTATTTTGGCAGGTAACAGAGTAAGAACAATTTAAATCTTTAGAGTTTTCCACTGCAGAATTGCAGTACTTGTGTGAAAAGTTGATGGGATGACTGTTAATCGTACTGAAAGAAGATAATCGAGAATGGTTCGAAGAAGAGGTGGCTGTTGAGTTGGTTGTTGATGTGAAAGAAGATAAACTGCTCCGGCTATCAGAGAATTTATGATTCGACCTTTCCGAATCCGTCCCGTGTGAATCATAGGAGTGAATTCTCGGATTGCCGTTGTTCACCGTACTCAACTCATTTCCTGTACCGAGCTCTCCGATATTAATCGTATGATTTGATGTATTGATGGGTAGTGAATACCCATTTGCGTCCCATGGTGTTCGATTTCTTGATGGTAATACGAATCGCTCTCCTTGACGCTTTTGCTGCTCAGCAGCAGCGCTATTCGAATTCAATAATGATGTTACGTCCATATTGAAGTGAATGAAGTTATATGAACTTTCAATTGATAGATCCTCCGCGCTGCAGGGTATTGTTTCTTTGCCTTTCCAATAGGCCTTCTGGCAGTGAATAATCCTTTCTCCAATGCCTTGCAAAGTTGCGAAAAGGTTTATAATCAATATTGGTCTTTGTCGATTTGATATAAAGGTTGATTGTTGACTCTCAACTCAAAAGGAGGTCGAGGAGGATATCTGGCAATAAAGTATATTGAATGATGCAGGTTGTTTCAGAGTTCCAACTGAACTAATGGACTTGATCAACAGGGAGTATCCCTTGTCCAGATTGACTTCGATAGAGTGATACTGTGTAAAAACAGTGGTGCTGATCCAAATTGCTCTTGCGAATTGACAAGGCTAAACTAATTCTTGGATCGACGTCCGACAATGCATTGACCTCATCGGACACGTTCGAAACACCTATTATGAAGCTTTGGTGTATCGTTGATATCATCCAAACATCTAACCTGATGGAACTGATTTGCGGGATCTCCTAAAGTCCAGAGGAAACAATGAGATAATTCTATGCCTTCAAGTCTTGTCGAAACGTTAAGGCTTTCCAGCTTGGACGATAGCTATCTGCTCGTTTGGAGGTTCGATATATCAGGCAAGTCGAGAGTTTGACAACTTTTAAATCTCCCAAGTGTCTGATCCTGTCTCTTTTGATCTATAAGTTGAACTGTTTATACTAGGAGACTTTATCGAGGATATCAAGGTTCGGAATATACTGACGTCGAGGTAAAATGACAAACAAATTTGATTCCGAAGTCGAGCAAATGAGTGGACAGAAAAGATAGGACGAAGCCAAGAAAGATGATGGACACTACTAAGAATGAAGTAGGGCTACTTCGGGTATGCGCGACCGGATAATGATGAAGAAACAACAGAAGAAGAGGCAACTGGCGGCGACATACATAACCCTAAGTGATACTGTAAAGACATTGGGTGCTGGAGATGAAGCAAGGTCAGTGAGGAGTGAAGATCCAATCCGAGGGCTAGAAGTGGTGAACTTGCATGAGTGGCATTGAGTGCATTGAGTTCACTAGCAAAACGGGACTCTGTCCAGTGTTTGATGTTAAGATTCCCCACACTCTATACTCTTGTTATACACTTGATCCATGCTGACTGGGTAGGCTAGCTAAACTGGGTCCCATCTTCGGAGCCTTGTCGATAGTAGTCCAGGGGTCTCTTGGTCGAGTTTTTCCTGTTTATGGGTGAACCCAAAGAATTCTTGGCCCTTGTGCTCGGTAGGGAAATTTTAGATCCATGCATAGCGGCCGTGTGGCAGTGTGGTCCGCCATGTTTCGAGATTTGCTTTAGATGGGGATCATCATCTGAACACTTGGATCTTCTTCACCCGGCTTATGGTGAATCACAATTGACACAACACACGATTGACCCCAATTCTCCACACAAGCTACTTTGAGAAGCTGATGCGAAAAATCAAAGTGTGGAACATATGGAGTAGAAGCAATAACGGAGTTGACTTGGCCAATGTTTCCATAAATCCGTCAAAAGATACATTTGTTGAATTTGCATGATTCAAGATTCAAGAACCACCAAACAAACTTCGCTAACTTCCAGAATGACATGTTTGATATGAAGTCTAATGGTCGATTTCGGAAATTCTTATAATCGTTTCAATTTGACTGGGTGTCTGACCAGTGAGCTCACGGACAGATGCAGTTCGGTAGTCCGAGTGCACCGTCTCTTACTACTATAGTTTAATGAAGATAAACATTGAATGGCAGTGAGTGATGGCTATGAAGGGCCTTTCAAATTTGATGCAAGCTTGTGCAGATGAAAAGGAGACTCAAAATAGATGGGATCCTTCGAGACTTCGATACGGGAATTTTCGTTGCTGAGGGGGATAGTTCGTCGTTCAACAAAAGATGGAATTACACCAAATTCGGGTGTGGTATGTGCGAGTGTTTTAGCAAGTCGTTTCTAAACTCTGCCAATGTGCTGATAGGCTAGATGACAGTGGGTTGGATAGATGATGGAGTTTTGGTTCGATGCCTGCAGCCACGCGGAAGCAAAAATGTACCTTCGTATAAAGAGCTGTAAGGGGAGAATGCACATGAGGCTGACCTATGAATAAGTTGTCTTGCCATCGTGACTATGTTGTGGAACGACAGATGACAGCTGCAGAAGGGTTATTTGCATGGCAAAAAGGGACTTGCGGGAAGTAGGTATGGGATGTTTTTCTACCTTATGTTCATAAGACGTGTGTATATCCAATCCTATCTCAAATCAGATGGAGATTGTATTCTCGCTGTGTTCAGCTCGTGCTTCTGCTAGGTTATAGTTTGTGTTGTTGCTTGCCAACACATCCATCCATCGTCAACACAAATGATGAGTACGGAGAAAAGCATTTGTTCTGTATACTGTACAATACAGGAAGTAGAAGACAATATAGTACATTACATACATACAAACACATACACATACATATGTACATATGTACATGTATACATATATACGTATCGGAGGTGGCTGGGGTCCATGGCAATTCTCTTTATTGATCTTTTTATTCGGTACACTACATCGTACATCTTCGTAATTGCCATTGAGGTCAAAGAGAATGTGCGTCGTCACATAGTGGTACCATGTCGTCACCAAATCCTGAGGTCTGAATGGAATCGCTTCCGGAGAATATACCTACTGTACCTAGGTAGGTATGCATTCATGGATTATGGATGTGTGAGTGTGAGTGGCTAGACTGAGGTATGAGATAAGTGAAGTGAAGAGTGATGAGAGATGGCAAAGGAAAAAGAAAAAGAAAAAGAAAAAGAAAAAGAAAAAGAAATGAGTGGAAAAATGTATCTTACCGTTAATTTCATTTTAATTGGTCAAAACTCATAATTAGTGGCTGAGCTCTCGTTTCATGTTTTGCTGGGATTACCTACCTACACAAGGTTCGTAGGTATTTAATACTAATATATGTATTTATGTGTGCGTACATTATTAAAATCGCCCAAATTTATATTTAGTATAGACATCTGCTTTTTATATATAGCAAGCGCTAAACTATATTGGGAAATTAATCTTCATCTTACATACCCGTGGACCTTTCTGCTCCGTTCACAACTTCACACCAAGGTAATTCTCCGAGCCCGTTTACCTTATATTTACTGCGTATAACAAATAAATCTCAATATCTGTCCCAATGTGGTAAGAGATATCCGTTGTTTATGACCGTCATATATGGCAATCTCGAATCTTTCTCATTCAGACAGTACCTAGTGCCTGGCTAGGTATTTAGATGCATGTCAAGTCAATGTTGAGTGTTTATAGGAATTACTATGCCTTCTTCCTTTCACGGACAATCTAGCGAAGAGACCTTCCTCCCGTCTGCGGGTTCATTAAAATAGATGCTTGGAGGAGATCAGGGCGTTATTTGTTCACATTTGGAAGAGGTCGGAGAGGAGAAGAAGCAGAAGAAGGAAGAAGGAAGAAGGAAGAAAGAAGAAGGAAGAAGGAAGGAAAAATAGGGACGAGAATTTCTCATACTTCTCCTGCTTAGGACATACATCACACCACACCTCATCGCAACATAGCACAGACACCAGCGCTGGGCCCAGAATGTGCCATCCGACAAAATAAACATCATCTAACCACCGTCCTCTACGCCGTGTACACCGTACGGATAGTCCCTAGGTGCTTCGGTTCATGCAACACAGTTTCTGTATTGTATCTGAACAATAGTACTGCTGAAGCTGATACAAAATCTAGTAGCTATCTAGCTACTGAAATGGTTAGCCAAGTGGCTGTGTATATCCTAAACTTAAAACTTCAGATTCATTGTCAGTATATCCTCATCTGATTCGTGGTCATGATATATTCTCTGACGTGAGATGGAACAAATGAGGAGATCAAACAGATTAAATGCCCGTGCTTCTGTATTGGGCGTTGAGATCCCATTCAGATTCCACCTTTTTCCAACAGACCCTGAAGCAGATCGGTTCATTCTTTCTTCAAAATTTTCATCCGATGTATTCTTCACATGTTTACCTGACTACACATTATCTACACCTACCCGTGGGCCTCCGGGGCTTGCTGTCAGCACAGCAATGCAACCACTCCTCAGGTACATCTGCATGTGGACTTTGAAACCATTGGTTGAATCCCTTCGGACTATGTCCTACCCTGGTCGCCCGGTAAGAATCTTTTTCATGCGATACAAGGAGGGGAAACTTGAGGTGTTAGGAAGGTTACACCATTCGATGCCATGTATCGTGTACTTTTCCCTCCTGTGCACATCTAATACTTCAACGGTATCAATCGAAATTCATTTGGAATATCTCACAACATCTACATGAACATCACGATTATGTGTGAAACTATTTCAAGTCCATGGTAGAAAATACCTAGGCATTTTTTCGACTGTATGTCTCAAAGTTCTATGCTCCGAATACCGGAATAAGTAGCTTTAAAGTGCGGTTGAAAATCGAAATCATGCCGTCAAGTGTTGTGTCATGTCATCTCAAGGTTATTTACAGTAGCACGGTACAATGCAATAACCGGAACTGGAGATAAACAATTTATCATGTCGAGGAAAGCACGTACTCCTTGTCAAATTATATCATTTTCAGACAAAGCCTTCGATATATTTGCTAAATGCATACATACTGTCACTTCAGATATAGTACTTATACAATACTTGGGTCTGGACTAAAAAGTTGGAGTATTTCATTGGTCGGGTGAAAAGTTTTACTGTCTGGTCATCATCTATTTCCATCCCATTTTCAAGACAACTCCGTTTATCTCAAGAAGCTTCGAATAGCCAGGGTATTCAGCTAATTGTATTGATGTCATCATACAATGCCGTTGTTAGATCTACAATGTGATCGGTAAGATGTGACGATTGATCCAAAGTCCTCTTCTACCCTTGGGATGAGATGGAGTTCCATCTAAAGACCAAGTGGACAGTTCTCACCACTTTCCTCCAACCCCAACTCCTTGTAAAGCTCACAATGGGGTATAGTGCCCAATTATCAATATAAACCCATTAATTCTCACCTAAGCGGAATGAATCTACCTGCTACTTCTGGTGGTTTGCGACCTTGAAGGCAGAAAAGTGCGGATGACATGGATTATGACTTCAAGTTACTAAAGGATTGTTCTTGAAAAATGCAACGCTTAATGCCGAGGACTCAGCTGTCAAACCTTTCCCATGTTGCTTCACGAATACATCTTCGCCACAGAACATTAGTGTCGAAAACTAGAGAATAGACCTGGAAGGCTTTCTCCGCTCCTATACAATCACCGCATGAAAGGCTCAGAGAATAGGGAAAATCCTAGGAAGCGACCTTATGACCCGTTCTTGATTTATTGTATCCTGAACAGATGAGAAATAACCTGCCATTTATTCGTCTCAGCCGTGCTAATAATGCCCAATGACCAACTATGATGCAATTCTGATCGTTTTGGGAAGTTTTCTGGATTGCACTACTGACAACCATATCCGACTTCGCTGTCATTCTTTTCATAAACCAGATCAGCTCCCAGGGAGTACATATCCCAATGAACTCAGCAGATGTACGTCCCATGCCCATGTACTCTGATCATCCCAATTCTACGACTCACATGTTACCAAGCATTCTTGACGTGAGTATCGGCATTTTATAGTTGGGAAAGGGGTTTGCATGGAAGTCTCACAACCTTGAGTTACTGACTACTCGTTCTCTAGTCATCCAAAAGTCAAAAGCTACATAACACTGATTATCTTGAGGAGCAACCCAAGAATCCACATCATCATGTCTGTTTATCGCCCCCAATTGAGACATGTTCAGTCTCGTAAGATCTTCTTCGCCATTCAATTTTACCTTCGGAAAATGCTCTCAGTGAATGGCAATATTAAAGGAATAGTAGCACACGAATGCCACCGTAACCCCCCAAACTCTCACTCTCAATCAGCTCTCTCACCGCTTGCAATGATTGCGTACATACTCAAACCTACAATAGCTTGCGAATTACACGTGCATACAGCCTTGTAATCCAACTTTCTTCACAGCTCTTTTTTCATGGTTCCACAAGTCCCAGGCCGCATTTCATTTTTTGCCTTTGCTTGCCTTATAAAGCAAATCCTTCCGGACATCCATAAATAGCATTCAACTCACTTGTTTCCTCGCAGACCGTCTCGGCATCTCGACGAATTGATCCCAAACACCAGGATATTTGGAATCAATGTATGTCCAAGACTTATAAACGGTCGGCGCTTACTGGAATTACTTTTTCCAGAAAATTTATGGGAGGGATTAGAATCTAAAGCTTTTGATGCATATACTGCACGAGCTTTGAAATCCTTCCTTTATTATATTCAAGCCTTTTATTTCTAATTTAAGCTGTGTGAGAGAGGTAAGCCATTCTACTCGTCAATCATCATTTTGGGCGTCGACGTTGCTGTTTGAGATCTACGTTGTTAGGGTTGAATGGAATATGCGCCGGGTTTATGCAACATAAGCCGATAGCATGATTATACACGCACATATACACGCACACGCATACGCACACCTCACTGTCGTATATCTCGTTATTGGGTAATTCTCACACCCTTCTATATTCATCTAGACCGGACTCGGAAACTTGCGATAGTGATGCTGCTGGATGTCTGGAGATGTCTCACTTGCTTAATGCCTACCTTTCTACGTCTATTTCACTTCAACAGCTTGTTTGACCAATCCCGACGCATCACTAAATCGAGAAGATAAATTGCATCATCAGACTCAAATTCGTGAAGAGCCAGAAACGTTCAAGATCTCTTCTTCGTATGTGTTCCAAACCGGCTACTACTCACTCTCTTCCTACTCGTTCGCATTATTTACTACCATCACACAGCACAGCCAAGCCAATCATGTCAACGACATAACATCTCATCACAAGAACGGTTATCAGATACCATTACATATATTACCAACTCCGACGCCACTCAGTCATCTATCTTATCAATTTTCACCTGTGCAATCACAACTCATCTCATCGTATCTCACTAGAATCTTACCCTCACCTCCCACCCCTCGCTCACCAATCTGATCCCTTCCTTCAGCCGTTCTTTCAGACTTTCACTATCCTTCTTACACTCTCACTACTATCTTCAAAGTTATCACACTATCCCCTCTTCTCCAAACTTTCACCCAACCCAACCGCAACCGCACTCTCCCACCTCATCTCCCCTTCCATCTTATTCCCTCATATCACAAAACCACCTCATCATCCCTTCACCTACCCATCGTCCCACCATCTCAATCGTAAAGTCCATACCCCAAACCCCCTCACTACCCTGTTTACACCACCCTGACCCATCACAATTTATGTTTCAGCTCCAGCCACCAACCATCATCCTAGTCACATCGATCCTCTTCCCCGCCCAATCCAATCCAATCCAATCCACAAGATAACATAACACAACCAGTTAATCGGGACCAATCACATACACCTTCCTAGTGATGAGAATAAAAACTTACGTTTCGGAATTGAAATGTAAATAGGATGGAAACGGCAATATAATTTCTAGCTTCAAGTGATGAAGCGGAGATAAAAAGTAAGCTGCAGTTATGGTATTGAGCTTTGAGGAGGTATTTGTAGGTGTATGACTGAGTTAGTTTGATGAATTACAACTTTTCTTGAGTGTGTCTTGATACTGGAATTTTTTATCTGGGATGTATGGTGAGAGAGAGAGATCTTCTCAAATTCCATATGTACATATTCTCACTCCATATTTGAAGGACATACATAGATAACATTCATTCACATTCATATTCACAATCATATTCAATTCACTCAGCCCAATCCAACCTATTCCACCATCGAACGACTCAAGTTGAGTCATGTGGATTCAAGCAAGCATTCTCACTGACTATATATTCCTCCATCGCTATCATCTATTCTCTCACAAACCCGAACCCAACATCGCGACTCTTTCGTAGTGAAGCAAAAATAATAAAATAATAAAACAATAGAATCCTTCAGCCCCATCTCCTTCAAATCTACTCATATCCAATCCAAGCAATCCAACTCATCCTTCTCCATATTCAGCTTAACTCACAATATCCCAGTTTAGCTTATTCTTACCGAGACCCTGCTTCAATCCTTCAACATCACCTAGGGCCACGGGTACCTAGTAAGTAATAAGAATCGCGGTTTATGAATACCCCTCCTTCCTTATTCGTCTGGAGAGTTTATCCGCGGTGTGAATGCGAGGGAGGAATTGTAGGGTGGCACGGGGAGGGAGGGAAAGGGGAGGGAAAGGGGAGGGAAAGGGGAGGGAAAGGGGAGGGAAAGGGGAGGGAAAGGGGAGGGAAAGGGGAGGGAAAGGGGAGGGAAAGAGGAGGGAGAGATGAGTGAGAGATGAGTGAGAGATGAGTGAGAGATGAGTGAGAGTATTGGATTTCTTTTACTGGTTTTATATTCGTGTGTTTAGAGGTGGTAAATAGGTAGGTAGATAGATAGGTATGTATGTATGTATGTATGTATTTATACATGAGAGAATTAGGGCTTACACATAGTTTTCAGCTTTTATCTTGCGCTTCTTGCTCATGTATTTTGACATTTCAAAATCTCTCTGTCTATTCATGGTGATCAGTGCAAGTTGAGTGATGTGAACTTATCAATAGACATTCCACTTTGCATAATTTCCATTCCGCCCTTACTTCACTTGCCCCAATCCACTCTACTCCCTCTGAGAAAGACAATTCTTTAATCCTGTGTAAGATGGGAGGGATAGTTGGGATTTTCATACGGGAATGAATCCTCACCGCTAAATCCCAAATTCCTAAGACCAGAGTCTTCTCCAAAACTTCCAATTCTATCATCCAGATCAGACAAAGGTTTCTCTTCAGCGCAAGAAGTAAAGTTTAATCAAGGGAGGTCAATCTATGAATCCACCCTGTCTTTAAACTCTATTCAATTCTTGAAATGTTCTTCCGTAGAAGGATGGATGCTTCTCTTTGATATAAAAATACACTTTCCTTGAGAGTAGAGTAAAGACTTTCTTTCCTAGCGTCAAAAATCAATATATGGATATCATGCCTCAATATTAGATCTTGCATATCAAGTATTGCATACCAGGTAGACGGCAAATTGCTATATGGGTAGAAAGAAGATCTTAGATAGACATCAAACATCGAATCCCCAATATCAACCCCCGGATCAACCACTGTTCCCCTCCCGATGAAATCCCAGGGCGCGAAAGAATATATCAAGAAACACTTGGAAATCCTACAAGGGAAAAGTAGAATACTAAACAAAACAAAACGTCCAAAAGATATCCTCTCTTTCATCATCTACTGCTATCTCATTGTAATCATATCATGTTGTCTCATCTCAAGCTCCAGTCCTCCAGTCCTCCAGTCCTCCAGTCCTCCAGTCCTCCAGTCCTCCAGTCCTCCAGTCCTCCAGTCCTCCAGTCCTCCAGTCCTCCAGTCCTCCAGTCCTCCAGTCCTCCAGTCCTCCAGTCCTCCAGTCCTCCAGTCCTCCAGTCCTCCAGTCCTCCAGTCCTCCAGTCTTCCACTCTAATCTTCCGATCTCCAATCCATCAGAGATCTCTTCTTATTTTTCCACTCCATCATACTCACTCTCTTACACACATCCACACATCCACACACTATATCAACATCAATATAAACATAAACAACCATCTCATCATCTCATCTCACACCTATTTCAATTCTTCTACACACACAACCTCCTCATCTATTCCTTCCCTTCCCTTCCCATTCCCATTCCTATTTTCCTCCCCCCATCCCATCCTTCCCCCAAGAGAAAACTATCCTTCAAAATCATCACCTCATCACCTCATTACTCCATTCGAATCTACTCCACTTCACTTCACTTCCCTTCACTCCACCTCGTCAATTTGAATTCCAACCTCGATTTCACTCTCAATTTCAATCACCGCGCAAGGTCATAGATATAATATACAACATACAGACACACAAAATAAACGCTCAAGTATCCATTATCTCCATCGTATTAATTTGAATTTGGATTTGGATTTGAATTTGAATCTGTATTCCATTCCGCTTCTCATTCTAGACCCTCATAGTCATTATCCACCCCCTTCCTCCCTCCCCCCTCTTCTCAACTCCCCTAAAATTACAAAACGATTTTTCTCATACACATCCATTCCATTCCATTCCACCACCCACCACTTCCCACATACACAAATAACCCCAGCCCAAGAAATATACATATTCCATATTCCCTTTCTCATCCCATAACACCGCCCACCTATCTATCCATCCATCCATCCATTCATTCATGCCCCTACCCTAAACCATGCAAGTTGACAACTATTATACTTCTCCACTTCTCGCATCACAAAAGAAAGAAGAGAAAAAAAAAGAACGAAAGAATCCACGCTCATACACATATACATGCAAATGCAAATGCCGCTCCCAACCCCAATTCCACTCGCATCCCACTCTCCCATGTCATCTTAATAACGATCTCTCCCCTGATCCTCCGGTTCATGACTGTATGTACACGCGGCGCCTTTTGCACACTTTCCCTCTCCCCAAAATTTACAGGGCTGTTTCTTTCCCTTGTATTGTCCATTTTCATCTAGCGGTTCCCATTTTGTATCTTTCTTCCAATCTTTCCCCTGTTTACGCCATTTATCATTATTGTAATTATTTTTACCTCCTCTCGAATCTCGATTTTCTTCACTTTGATGGCCAGGCCATCTTGACGAGGAGTCGGTAGGAAGGGAAGGTGCATAGCCTTGAAGAGCGGGATTATTGGACCAGGCACTGAAATCAAATTGTTGAGGTGTTGTTGATGGTGTTGCGGTATCGGCACTTGGGTTGTTATTTCCAGTCAAACTCGCTAGGTATTGTTGGACTTGTTGATTGACGTCTGGGACCGCGACTTGATAATTCATAAGCGGCTGAGTCATTTGTGGTTGATAACCCTGCATTTGAGGGACTGGCATTGGAGGTACCATTGAAGGAGCGGGAGGAGCTTGCATTTGTGCAAGAAGTCTCTCTTCTGCAGCATTAGGATGATCCTTATTGTAGCCATCCCACCAATCCTTCTTTTGTGCTTCGTTCATCCACTCAGGTGGTTCGATAGCTGGATATGGTTTGCCCTTCAAACTTGCGACAGCACGTTGAAGATTCTCCCATGCTACGTCCATTATGGGGTTAGATTTTGGTGCTCCAGCAAGTTGTTGTAATGCAGGCATACCATTGTTTGAAGATGAAGTATTTTGTGTGAAACCGCGAGCTTGGTTATCTAGCATTTCTTTGTACTTTCTTTCTTCCAAACGACTGATTGCAAGGGTTCGTGCATATTCTGGACCATACTGATGAATATCTTGAAGTCTTTGGATCAACCAAGGAGCATTTGGATACTTCAGTTGTTTTACCATACCAGTAGCGGCATCATTTGCAGAAGATGGTTCTTTTGCAGATGGTGGAATTTCTGAAGGATCATTATAGATTACAAGTAACTCATTGGCCTCTCGTCGCTCTTGTTCTTGCTGTTCCGGAGTAACAAACTTAACATTCCCACCTCTGGTAATATAACTTGGACCATATGTAGTATGCTTATCCAGATTGGAAAGATCAACTTCAACCAGAGTAGGATAAGGTCGATCCTCAATCATACCAGACATGACTTCATCATCGTCCTCATCTGTAGCCTGAACACGTTGTTTATGCATCATACCCTCAGAATGATTATTACGTGCATCTCTCAACATACCATCTTGACGTCCCTCATCTTCAGCAACCTCATGTTTGAATAAACGAATTTGCTCAAGTTCATCATCTGGCTTGAATTTGACTCGAAGATGTCGTCTACTTTCTTTTCGCTCACGACGCTTCTTTTCTTCAGGGGTTTCTGGAGGCCCAGCCGCTGGCGAAGCCTTCTTCGGTGCCTCAGGTGGTTTCTCGATGCTGGCCAAGATATCACCTAACCTGGATGACATTGGTGCCGGTGGAGGTGGTGATGGTTCTTTCTTCTTGAGTGGCGCAACCTTTGGAGCAGGCTTGGGAGTTGACTTGGAGGAAGAAATACCAAGAAGGTTGACATTGGACCTCTTAGGTATTGGAGGTAATTTCGTTGTCGAGGTAGGAGTGCCAGAAACGTCAGTAGCAAACTTCTTATTTGGTTTGCCGTTACTGCTATCCCCTTCACGAGGTCTTTTTGATGAATTTGGATTAGTTGCTGTGGGCTTCAAGGATTCTGTAGCTCGAGATTTAATTTGTTCTATCTTTTCAAGCTTCTTCTTGGTATCTTCAGCGCTAGGCAAGGTCTGATCTATTTTAGAAGCTCTTCCCTTTGCATCAACCGTGTTATCCATTATAACTTTAATGTAATTTTTAATCTCTTGATCTCCTTTCTTATTCCAGCGCTTTGCGAGAGCATCAAATTTACTCTTGGTAAGCAAATCTTCTGTGAGTGTTCGAAATTTGGCAAGCAAAGCAAAAATAGCTCGTGGAAGTTTACCAATGTAATCTTCTGTTTTTGTACATTCGATAAGTGTGGCTGTCAAACCACTAACTAATTTCTGGTGACCACCAAGATTTTCGACAATTGAACTATAGCCGAGCTTGTTCGCTGCCTCAATTGTTTGATACAGAGCTTCTGATAGTTCGGAACGGTGTGACTTTAAGTTTTGTAATTGTACCTCGGGAGCTTTAGATGTTGTTGCTTCTTGTAATTTTGCCGTGTCATCCTTGATCTGGGTTCGAAGAGCGATAAAAGTATTGGCGTAATCGTTCATAGCACTTGTAATAGCAGCGGCACTTGGACTAGAATTGGGATCCTTCCAGACGATTCCTATAGCATCCCATCGGGCAGCACTAGGGATATCACTGGGACGCGTGAGTTCACGTACCTGTATCAATCAATCATTAGTATGCATTTTTAGTGAAAATTGGCAATCGGCCATGGGTTGGCATATCAACAAGGTCAAGACATGTATGCGACCATACTAATGTGATTGTCCGCTTATGTACTGGGATAGTTCACACAGAACGCGTCAAATATTTTATTGTGGAATAGTAACAGCAAATGCATGTCATACACATGATAAAGATCGATCACATTCAGGAATTATCGGGGAAGGGGAATGTGTACTTACAGTACTAATATCTATTGGAGGTGGTATATCTTCTTCCTCTTCATCTTCATAATCAGACTCTTCTTCCGAACTTGTTTCTTCTTCTGAAGTGCTTGATTCCGTGGGCGTTGAAGACTTAGTTGGCGTATTTGTACCATCAGAACGTACACTGGAATCTTTATCAAAAGCAGATCTACCAGTGCCTTTATACGTGCTGACGTGCGTTTTCTTCTGTTTTGGCGCGCGAAGTTGCCGTGAAATTTTTGCTGGTGTTGTTGAAATTTCTAACCGAGATATTAATATTGAGGTAAACAAAGGGATCCAGTGATACTTGCTTGATTTATTCAGTCCCGGTACTAGTTCTTTTCCACTTCTGGATTTTCTCGGATGATACTTTGGAATGGTATCTACACAAAAGATGTTAGCAAAGGTAATGTCTCGAAGAAATGAAGGTTTTGGGTGTACTGACTCTTTAGCGCAGGAGGAACTTGTATAGGCGTATCTTCCCATGCAAGAAATGGAGCATATGAAAATCTAGGTCTTGAGGAAGTGTTGTTCGCAACAAGATCTGGGTGAGTGACTCGGAGTGGGTTTGGAGCTGGAGCAATGGGTTGAAGTTCGGGAATCTCTCGTTGACGAGGAACAGCAATAGCAGGTGCCGGGGTAGAGTATTGCTCTGTGATCGGAACATGTTGCTCTACCTCCTCCTTTGGAACAAGATCTGTTGGAATCGAAGGATACCGCACGGTATTGTTGGATGAGTTTCGGTCCATCTTTTGTGGTACAATACCATTCTGAGGTTGGTTAAAGAAATGATTATCATTACTTTGTGTTCTTTGGCCATAGTTGTAATTAGGTTTACTACCAATTCCGCTATTCGATCTTTGAAAAGCGGCCGATGGAACCCCACTGTTCATTTGCTGCTGAGCCAACAAATTGTATTGAAGTGTTTGAGGAGAAATTGTGGGATGCTGGGTGGTGTTTTGCTGATACGGGAAAGAACTTTGAGCGCCATGGTATGAGTTTGCCTCTTGCATTGAAGGATCGAGGCCGTAAGAGGTAGGAGTGAACATGTCTGATGGCCTGGCATGTTGGTACTGTGCAGCAGCATATGCAGGAGTATTTGTATATGATAGAGCATTATACGTGGATTGCTGATGAGACTGATGAGAAAGGTCATATTGACCATAAGAAGGTTGAATATTCGAATATCTTCCATATGGATCTGATTGAATGTGCTGCTGTTGGGGCTGTTGTTGAGGTTGTGGCTGGGATTGAGATTGTGGTTGTTGGTATGCATATTGGTCTGCGGCACTTGGCCAGACTGAGCCAGTACTCAATAATCCATCGAAATCGACATCGTCCGGTATGTAACCATGATTGTCACCGTCCATCTTGAATGGTGAAAGTGAGATGTGGTCACGTGAAAGACTAAACAAAGGGTGCCTTGGTAGAAATTAGAGTGGCTCGGTAAGAGACGCTTAAATGCGGGTAACTAACTAGGTAGCTTTTCGAACTAGGCTCGGGGCGTGGCTAGAAAAATAGGGAGGTGTCTCCCGAAAGGCAAAAGACCAGGAGTAAGAGTATTCGTCTATTCGATTTATGGTAAAGTGGATGAATTGGATGAATTGGGTTGGTCTTATTGGATAAGCTAAACAACAAAGAAGATGAATTAGCTGACGAGTCAATTTTTGATTAAGCAACGCCCCCTCCCCCCCAATGAAAGAATGAAATCGCATGTTGATGGCTGGGGCGTTAAAGTAAAAGTGTGTGGTGCAGGTGGTGTAAAGAGAAACAATGTGAGCCAAAAAAGGGAAAAGGAAACAAAAGATAAGTTTTTGGTGGACAAGGGAAGTATGTGTGTGTGGTGTAGGTAGTGTAGTGTAGGTAGTGTAGGTATGCAAAAGCCACAGATGACGATGCTGCGATGTAATAATCCATCCGTTGAAGAAATTCTCTGGAAAGATGATGGTAATTGAAGATATTGATGGATGGATGGATGGATGGATGGATGGATGGATGGATGGATGAATCATTCATTCATCCTCGCTCACTTCATCATCATCATCATCATCATCATCACCGTTTCTACCGTAATGGAAGAAGAGTGACGATAGATGAAGTATGAAGTGTGAATTGACCATTATCACACCTAACTTCTGGGTTATTATCAAAACAGATGTGTGATGTTCCATGAATGTATCTTTTGTTATCAAGTACACTCAGCCGTACAATCACACTCTCTCTTTTTTTGTTCTAAACACCAGAAGCCAGATAGCCAAGAAATACTATACTATCGGTAAGAAGAAGTACAACAGCCGCCTGCACAGTACAATATAGTCCAGTGAAGCCAGGTTCGAGATATCCAAGTATACCCTCTCTGCAGCAATGATATAGATGAAAGATCTTCCTCTCGAAAGAATCTCGTCGTCTCTTTTCACTGTGCTTGCTATACGATATGGGCAACTTATAATATCTCAACCTTGCACGTTGATATGCGATGCGGTCCCTTTCCGACCTCTCTGTGCGAAGGCCAAAGCATGAAAGCTTTGCGTCTATGCAGAATGAGGATTCTTGGGGGTTGGCAATACAATATTTTGGGTAGGGGGAGGGAGGGAGAGAGGGAGAGAGGGAGGGGGTAAACGTGTAGTTGTAGATAATTGTGCCAGCTTCAATTGCATGGCGTATCAAGATTTGGTGGTGTTGTGTGTATTCAAAGTGTTACCATACCCTTTTGTGTTTGCTTTTGTTTTGTTTTCTTCAGAGGTCTCTGTCTGCTTTTGCGCACTTAGATCTGCCCTTTGGAATATCTTCTCTAAAGTTATACACTCTTATGAGTGACCCAGCAGCCTTTTTCTTGTTCAAATCCGGTCACTTTTTTTTGTTCAATAATTAATTTGTACGATCATGAATTCTGATTAGAAGTAAAGTTGGCGCGTCCATGTAATAACCATCAAAGAGAAAATGTAATGGGGACAGTTGATGAAATTGGGGGAAGAGGTGAAGAGGTGAAGAGGTGAAGAGGTGAAGAGGTGAAGAGGTGAAGAGGTGAAGAGCTGAAGAGGTGAAGAGCTGAAGAGGTGAAGAGCTGAAGAGGTGAAGAGCTGAAGAGGTGAAGAGTTGAAGTGTTGAAGTGTTGAAGAGTTGAAGTGTTGTGTTTGATGAAGAATTGGGTAGAGGTGATGGATTGATGGTATTTTGTCGTGGGTTGTGTTGTATTAAAGAAAGGAACGACCGAATGTGAAATTGAAGGGAAAGCGAAAGCGAAAGCGTGGAAAAGTCCTTTTTGCGCTTTCTAGTTTCGCCTGCAGAACGTTTCGCCGTACAAAAAGAGAAGACCCTCCTTGTACCTGGATTGAATTGGATTGGATGACGCTAAAACATTCTTAGGTTAGATTCACATTATTGGATACATTATATACATTATTGGATACAATTCACCATGAAAGTTGATATTGATACTCTCATACCTAAACTACCTAGGTAAGGAAAGCAAAGGAAAGGAAAGGAAAGCAAAGGAAAGGAAAGCAGTTCAGCAATTCATATTCATACACTTGAACCGAACCATAAGCTATCATCGCAAAACTCGCAGATGTGTCCTTGACTTAAAGGCAAATCATTCCATACCTTTCTCGAATTTCCATCTACCTAATGATACTCTGATTATTGCGCATCTTGATACCGATATTATATGAGATATTCTGGCCACTTTGGCTGAATCACAGCCTTGGGAATCAATAACAAATATGGCAACTTCACATAACTCACTCCGGGATCGTCAGATCAGTATGTAAATGAATCCCCCGCCCTCCAATATTCTAGCTCTTTTGCATACTGAGATACTAACCATCTCTCTATAGGATCAATTGAGCGCATGCTAAATTTGAATCATGATTCCCCCGAATCTGCGAATGCCCACGATCAAACATCACACACGGGAATCGCGGTTCCATCAGTACCCCTTCTCAATGAAGATGGAGAACCAATATGGAAGGTCTTGGTCTTTGACGATTTAGGACGAGATGTTATCAGTAGTGTACTGCGAGTTAGTGACTTGAGAGCTTGGGGAGTTACAATGCATATGTATGTTGATGTGCGGGGAAGCAAGAGCTTCAATGTGACTTGAAAAGTGCTGATGGAATTAGGCATATTACAGCAAATCGACACCCTATTCCAGATGTTCCAGTATTATACTTGGTTGAACCTACGGAAGCCAACTTGAAGGGAATTACCAGTGATCTCTCGAAAGGTCTCTATTCTCCTGCCTACATCAACTTTCTCTCCTCGATACCCCGCGCATTATTAGAAGATTTCGCAAAGCAAACTGTGGAAGCTGGAACATCCGAAAATATTGCACAATTTTTTGATCAATACCTGAATTTTATTGTGGGAGAACCGGACCTCTTTAGTCTTGGGATGAGAAAGCAGAATACATATTGGGCATTGAACAGCGCAAAGACAAAGGATGAGGAATTGGACAACGTGGTTGATAGAATCGTCAGCGGACTTTTCAGTGTTATGGTCACAATGGGTAAGACATTTGATGATTTTATATTGGCGCCCAACTAATAATTCACAGGCGTTATGCCAATAATCAGATGTCCTCCTGGTGCAGCGGCAGAAATGATCTCTGCGAAACTCGATCGAAAATTAAGAGACCATGTCCTAAATTCAAAAGACAATCTTTTCTCCGGCCCCGCCAATCGTCAATCTACCATTGCGCCCTCTGCTCGACCTGTTCTTATTATACTCGATCGAAATGTTGATTTAATTCCTATGTTGTCGCATTCCTGGACATATCAGTCACTTGTACACGATGTTCTCAAAATGAAATTAAATCGAATTACCGTCGAGACACCAATAGATGAAGAGAATCCTGCAAAGGGCACAACTAAAAAGGCCTACGACTTGAATGCGAATGATTTTTTCTGGGCAAAGAATTCCGCTGTGCCATTTCCACAAGTAGCGGAGGATATTGATGCAGAATTGATGCGATACAAGGCCGATGCGACTGACATAACGAAGAAGACAGGTGCTTCTTCCATAGAAGATCTTCAAAATGATACGAGTGCTTCAGCACAACACCTGAAAGCTGCCATTACCTTACTTCCCGAATTGAGAGAACGAAAAGCTGTGCTGGATATGCACATGAATATATTAGCTGGACTTTTGACCGGTATAAAGGATCGGCAATTGGATAACTTCTATCAAATGGAAGAGAATATCATGAAGCAAACAAAAGCGCAAATGCTTGAGGTCATAAATGATGCAGATAAAGGCAAAGAACCAACAGATAAATTGAGATTATTTATCATCTGGTACTTGAGTACAGAACAAGAGATCACGAGGGCTGAGATGGACAAATTTGAAGAGTCATTGAAGACTGCAGGTGCCGACACTACATCTCTGGCATACGTCAAACAGTAAGTCATTTATTCATTTGTTTTATTTAGTTGATGCGACTAACACATAATTCAGAGTTCGCACTACAACCCGAATGACAATGCTCACTACAGCTCCTACCCCTGCTTCTCAACCACCAAGTACATCTGGAGATCTTTTCCGTGGTCTCTCCTCCATTTCTTCTCGCCTCACCACATCCCTTAAAGAAACTGGTATTACCACCAATTTCGATAATTTAATATCCGGAGTAAAGAATTTCCTTCCCGCAAACCGTGATCTTACTGTCACAAAAATCACAGAATCACTTATGGATCCTCAATCCGCTTCTAGTTCCGCAATAGCAAAAACAGAAGATTACCTTTACTTTGACCCTAGATCTGCAAACGCCAGAGGTACTGTACCACCAGCAAGCGCGAGCAGAAGGAATGAAATGCCAGGAAGTCTACAAGGACCAGGCATTACCCCGAGTTTTGGTATGCGCAGACAAGGGTTCAGTGAAGCAATTGTTTTTACAGTTGGTGGGGGTAGTATGGATGAATATGGGAATTTACAGGAGTGGACGAGAAGGGTTAATAAGGAGGGTGGGGGAGGAATGGGCAAGAGAAGAGTGGTTTATGGAAGTACGGAGTTGGTTAATGCGGAGGAATTTTTGAGCGGGGAATTGGGAATGCTGGGTGGTGAATGTTCGTGAATTGAGTGGATGAATTTATTGACTTGATATATCATGGAAAAAAGAAAAGCACGCAGTTTGATGTGTGGAAATGAGAGGGAGAAGGGGTAAAAATAGCTGTATCGCGAGCGAAGAGAAATGTTTGAATGGAAATATGATATGATATGCGTCATTTCCATCCTTGGTGATTTCTATCTCTCTTCTTATAAACCCATGCAGCAGCCCAGGTGTTTTCTCTCTTTTATATGTGGTTTGATATCCACTCTCGTGATATCATTCAGATGAAAAGTAGATAGGGTAGGTGTGTTGAAGAAAGAAATTAAGCGAGGTCCTTGATGTTTTAAGATGGTGGTTTTGTATTGTGTTGTGTTGTGTTGAGAGTGGGAGGGGGAGGGGGAGGGGGAGGGGGAGGGGGAAGTAAGAGGAAGAGTAAATGTGATGATGATAGTGATAGTGATATTGATGTACTAGGTGAGTGTTGCACATATATATATATATATATATGGATTTGAGGATATTGTTTTTGGGGTTTTTGGGTTTGGAGGATTGTTTGGATTGGATTAGATTGTATATTTACTTGTATATATAGATAGATAGCTGTTTTTTTTGTTTTGTATTTTGGGATATTGATATTGGTATTGTTTGTGTATAGATAAGGGTTTGACTAATGAAGAAAAGGATTAAAGGGGGGGGGTGTATATACCTATCTATCTCCCTGCTCAATAGGGATGTTATGTATTATTAGAATAACCTAGGAAGAGGAGGAGAAGGAGAAGGAGAGGAGAGTTTCAAAAGCTAAAGCTAGAGAGTGGAAGATGAAAGAAAAAAGAGAAACAGCGAGAGGATCCCAACACAGCTAGTTTATTTTCTGGGTGAGATTTATAATCTTGTTTTTCTTCTGTATTTTAATAGTATAGTATAGTATAGTATCAGTAAGCATATGGATAACTCTTCATTGCATTTCATATATCAACATCCAGGATATAAATAAATAGTACTTGAATCCCCCGAATGGATTTTCTGGATAAGATGTGTAAGATTATGATATATTCTAGAATTCATTTTCTATACATATCTAGTACACACCCCTTCTGTTTGTCGTTTCGTAAACGAAATCTGAGGAGTTGGAAACTAGAGCTTATTTTCTTTATTTATCTTTTCAATAGGATATTCTGGAGTGTTGAGTTGTCTTTTTTTGAGATGGGTAATGAAAGTTCTTTCTTTATTTCTTTCTCTTTATTTCTTTCTCTTTATTGCTCTGGTGTTTGAAATGTGTAATGTGATTTTTGTTTCTATTTCTTTTCTTCCAAATCGAGTCGTGAGTTTTTGTTGCACATCTTAGGAGTGTTCGTCCTGAAGATCTGACAGTTCGATTTTGGAGATATGCAACAAAACATTCTTTCAATTTACTTCTTCTGAATATTTACTACGCAATTCTAACCGCTTCTCTCAAACAGAATTATCAAACTCTTGTTGCATATGTTGAAGGAGTCCATCCTGGAGATTTGACAGTTTGTCTTTGAAGATATGCAACAGAACCTAATTATCCTTCCTTCTATTCTTCCCCTCCCCTTTCTTAATTCATCTATAGAACTTTCGCTACATATCTCAAGGTCCTTGTTCTGAATATCTGATAGTTCGTCCTGAAAATCCAACAGTTCTTCCAAGACGTGCAACAAAACCTGACTGTCCTCCCTTCTACCCCATTCTCTGCCCCCTTCTCTTGAATTATAATCAGTTATAGAACTATTGTTATATATTTCATGGCATTCTTCGTATAAACATCCCAACAGTTCTTCTTTAAGATATATATGCAACAAAAACTCTTCATTTCCACCCTCGTACCAACAAGACTCTAGAAATCAAATCCATATCTCATCATACATTTCATCTCGAACTAACCATCCCCAAGTCTCCTAATTCACTTTGAGATATATAATATAATCCCATTTTATCAATCTCCTACCTATCCACTACCCTCATCTATCTCATATAATCCGATCCCCCCTCCTCACTCACAAAGCTCCAAAATTTAATATCCACCATCTATCTACCATTTCAACCCGTTGTTATTCATTCCCTTTCATATTCATTCATTTTACTTCCCTTCCTATTTCTCTCTCCCCCTTTCTCCCTCCTCTTTGCGATTCCCTCCTATCCTCTCCTACTTTTTCATCCTCCCTATCATCTCCTCTCTCCTCCTATATCACACACACCTCAAACCACCCTCATCCTCACCCTCACCCTCAAACATATCTTCCCTTCCAAATCCCAATCTCCAATCTCCAATCCATCCTCTATTTCTCAACCTACTTATTCTCAAATTTAAGCTCAAATACAATCTTCAATCTTAGCTTCAATTTCAACTACCAATCACACTTTCATCAAGCGAGCTCTCATCACCGTTACAAATATCCCTATTTCAAACCTCAAACTTCAAATCTTACAACCCAAATCTTATATTTTATATTTTATATTTTATATTTATATTTTATATTTTATATTTTCTATTTTATATTTTCTATTTTATATTTTATATTTTATATTTTATATTTTATATTTTATATTTTATATTTTATATTTTATATTTTCTATTTTCTATTTTCTATTTTATATTTATATAATATATCATATACTTATACTTATACTCTATGCCTATAAGATCTCAATCTGATTACTTAAGAGTTTATAAGAGTTCCTAGAACCTACTCACCGCACATATAATGCTTTTCTAGTTAAAATATAAGATTATTCAACTTTCTATATTCTAATTTATATATTATAAACAAAAAAATGAATCTAAAATTCATATTATAAAAATATTTAAAAATATTAAAATTACCGTGAAAAAAATGAATCATTTTTTTTTAAATATTTCTGTAATAGTATTTTTGAGGAGTTAAAATTAAAAATTGAAAAATTTATCTATTTTATATATATATATATAAAATATTATCAATTGAAAATTCCAAGTTTTCTTAATTAAAAATTTATATAACTTTTCAATAAAAATATCTAAAAATATTTAAAAATAAATGAGAATATATATAAATAATAATTTACATTATTTATAATAAAGCTTTTATAATTTAATATTTAAAATTGTAATAATTATATAATATTTTGATTTATATAGGAAAACATGAATTTTTTAGGGATTATATCACAAAACATCACGGTATACGGTGAGCAGGGGCCAGAACTCTTACATTTACCTATACATTCAACATTAAATTCCCTGGTAAAGGAGTCTTATAGATCATAATGTATAAATATGCGCACTGGTATCCGATATTATTTTCAAGAATTATACATGTATTTGAATTTGTATTATCCTATTCACGACCAACAAAATAATCCACCAGGACAACCTTCTGGGTTCATCACGGCTTCCCGTTAACCAACGCAAAGATATTTTGTATTTCTCTACTCACTCCCCTCGTCCTGAAATGACTTAGTCCTTTTTGTTAACCAACTTCAACAAAGTTGCGAAATCTGGAGTTCCTAATCCAGTCACTGGATCCCATCCCTTTGTCGCATTCCAACTAGCATATGGTACGAATGGAGTTGGTAAGCCAGAGTACACATCGGTTCCCGTGCATCCGGTGCTGCCCCCGTGAACAATATCGGTAAGACCTTTCTTACCGATTGAGTAGAGCCAAGGGTTGAGGAAACCAAGTGGTTTACGACCGGCATTTAGACGGGCATTGTTGAGGAGGGAGATGATACCTGCGAAAGCTGGGGCGGATGCGCTAGTGGGAGGGGATGTTAGTTAAGGTGGAATCTGAGAAGAGGAGATGGAGTGGGTAGAGAAATGAGGAAAATATAAGCAAATAAGTCATACCTAGTTCCAGAAAGTAATTGATCTTCTGCAACCCCGGTGATAGAATCAACATCCCTGAGATATAATGTTAGTATGGCAATTCAAAAGCCACTTCATATGAGCGAAAATACTAACACAACATGGAATCTAACACCTTGTGCGGCAACATCTGGGAAACCGCGGCCCTTAGGATTGTAAAGACCCTTCCATCTAGAACCCAAAATCTTCAAGTATCCCTTGACAGCATCATCTTGATACGAAGGACGAGGCCATCTATCACTGAAGCCACCCGAAGAGAAAGAAACTGCTGCCTCTGGTTCCACGTATCTAGTTCCTCCTACTGAAGTCACATAAGGACAAGCGGCTGGGAAAATAGGTAAAAATCGCGTAGTATTTTTTCCATCATTAGTTTGGCAAGCCGATCCTACACCAGTATCTCCAGAGGAGAAGAGGATAGATACACCTCTCATACCTAATTGACCGAACATCTTGCATACGGTTTTAGAGTAAGCCTCTGGAACAGATTGTTCATCTTCTCCGTATGAAGTTGTGATTGTTTGTGGCAATTGGTTGTTGGGGAGACTCAACATGTAGTTAAGGTAGTCCAAATATGGTTCATTTTGATTGTTGTCTAATGATGGTTGATCGAGATCTGGAACGAGAAATCCTCGACCACCGGTACTGTAGTAAGTAATATTGGTATCGAAACCCATGGCAGCAGCATATTGAATATCCAAATTCGCTTCTCCATCGTTGTTTGTTGAGTTTTGTGTATCCAAACCTCCATTGATGAGTGCATAGGAGAAGTTTTGGCTAACAGCATATGGAGCATATTTCTCCAAGAAAGCTTCTAAACCATCATACTTTGCCCATTGGCCAAGGTATCCAGCGACTCCTAGACGCGACTCGGGATTTGCCTTGGCAGTGTAGTTGCCGATATTGTAAAGATCTCGAAGACATTGAGGAGTGATTGTAACATTACAGGCAGTAGTACTGAGTGTTGGCAAAGAAAGAGCACCAAATTCCTCACGGAATACTTGGCTGCGCTGTGCTCTAATTTGACCAAACCTGGTTGTAGGTTGGATCATTGTAATGTGACTCGAAACTTCTTTTGGGATGGAATATCCCAATGTTCGAATTTGCTTATTGTGCTTCTGATCTTGATGAGCGTAGTAATGGAAGGTGGTATTCAACATATCCTCCGCTTGCTTAATCGAAGCACGGAAGTTGATCCATTCTCCATCATTGTGGATGTTTGACTCGGAGATACCAGATTTCTCCAACCATGATAAAACGGCCCGAGTAGTCTGATCAGCTGGCTTGATGAATCGTTTAAGCTCTTCACGCTCAAGATGTTGACCATAGTCAACGTGATCAGGTGACGAGACGGCATAAAGCTTCTGCTCGAAAAGTTCATGATCTGGTTGTTCCAAAGCGATTCGAAGCTTGATCGTTTTATATGGGCGAGGTTTCTCGAGTTGAGCCCAACCTTGCGGGATTTCGCGAAGCGATTCCAAGAGCTCCATGGAAGACTCGCATGCAGCAAAGCTACATACGGCCAAACCAGAAACCACGCGAGAGAACTTCATCTTGATCTTCAAAGTTTATGTGTTAGTAATGTTGTATTCCCCGTTGGTACTTGTGATCAACTCACGATATTGAGCCCCTGAAAGGACTATGAAGATGTATCAACAAGAGAACACCAGGTAAATCAGAGGTGTCGAAGCTGGACTTGGAAGAAAAGAAGTGATCAAGGAGATGGGAATTGTTTGCCTTTTGTACTTAATTGCACTTTATTAATCGCCTTCGCCTTCGGCTCAACAGAAGAGGGGAATATCGTAAAAATTATTGTTATCTCATTCACCTAATGTAAGCCAAGAAAGATGTCAAGTATATGTTACAAAAGAGGCAGGTGCTATCGGCCGAATCTCTTGGTCAAATGGTGCCATTCGTCGTCCTCAAAGATCCAATTGAGTCTATGATGGTCGGAACCCACTGAATTTCATATCACTATACTCTATCCTTGAAAGCTACCCCTTATCAATCTATCGTTGTCGTGATATCGCTCTCTACAGAAACGTAGGATGAGATTGACACAAGACGCAAACATATACTTTGGTTCCTGATCTTGTCCATCATGCCATTACTTGATCTCAGCTTACCATTCGGCTTGGCCTGCATGTTCGACACGGTTTGGATGTACACTTATGCTCATGTCCTGCATTTCACTCGAAATGTAATCGATATGAAGTTGTACAACTGTATCACCATCCGGATTCGGGTAGTATCTCCGCCTTGTCCCAACAGTGAACGATACACCGCGCCTTGATATTTACACACGACTCCTGGAATATATGCAGGTATCCCACCATTGTGATTGGATATTCCATTTACCAGCCTTGGCTGACATTGTGAATATATCGAATCGATAAGTACCATTGATTGGTTTCTTATCTTACACTTGCATTTGCGGTAAATGAAGGGAAGATATGCGGGGAATGTGTCAAAGGGAATGGATGAATGAATGGCCAGCTTAATGATCAATTGGGAGTTGTATTATTTGATGATCAATTGATAAATGAAGGTTGGGATGTGGTGGAAAGTGTGTGCTTCGTAGAAATGAAGGAGTGATAATTAATCGAAATAAAAGAAGATATCGGCATCGGAGAATCCGTTTCGGGTCCCAGCGGTTGGGTGGCTACAGATTGATCATCAAATCAAATTCTTCTTCGATTCAAGATATTCATTCGAACACTTTCATATCCAACAAAGAGCCTCAAAAAGTACTCGAGTACATCTAAACAACTTCAATATCGATCAAAATGTCAACATCAACAGAACCGATTTCAGTCTTGTTCGTCTGCTTGGGAAACATTTGTCGTTCAACCATGGCGGAGGGAATCTTTAGATCCATGGTGGTTTCCCAGGGTCCTTACGCATCCTTGATATCTAATGTTGATTCATGTGGTACCTTCATTCCGGTTAATATTTCCTTCATATATTTTGAGATTAATTTTTGGATGTAGGAACTGCAGCCTATCATACTGGATCTTCCCCAGATTCACGTACCATGGCTACGCTTAGAGAGAATGGAATTTGCGATTATAAGCACAAGGCTAGAAAGGTACGCTTTATCTGATACACTCATCACACGGCTGCTTGAACTTTGTTTATTGACATCTCGTCTAGGTTTCTATCAATGATTTCAAGAATTTTGACTATATCTTTGCTATGGATAGCAACAATCTTGAAGATCTCCTCTCCTTGAAAGAGAGGACTGAGGGTAAAGCAAAAGTTATGTTATTTGGAGAGTATGCAGGAGGTTCAAGCCCCGAGGAAGTAGATGATCCTTATTATGGTGGGAATGATGGATTCAAGGCTGCTTATGAACAGTGCACGAGGTTCTCCAAGAATTTCTTGAAGTCGACTTTTCCGGATGTTGAGAATTGAAGGGGATTTGATGTTTTGATGCCACCTGCATGTATATATGGAGAGAAGGATAAAGATCACAATTATATGAATATCCATCCATTAGTCGATGTATGAGTGGGGGGGATGGATGCAATTTGGCTTCCTGAGAAGCTTTTTACTATCATGATGACATACATGCATGGCAAAGTCTTCTTCTCATATTGGTTTTTATGTCATTTTCAAAATGTCGGTGAGTACATTTCATGAGAAGATGGGATTAAGTGTCTGGCAACATAAACTTTCTTTCAAAGGAACATTGCAAGGCGAATGGCAATCGTATCCTCGGGAATGAACAAAGGCTAACGCACACAAAGTAGAGATACTCTCTAACGTTTTCATGTATGTGACACGATCACCTATGCGCATAAAGGCTGTCATGTATATTGACACGACCGTTGAAGCAAACTCCCCCACCATGGAATACCCCACTGGATGGATATTACTCGAATGATGAACCTCCAAGAAAGCAAACAAGCAATGAAGAAATGGACGATGTTACCAAAATGCATTGCCAACATTCAACAGCTGAAAGAAAGCTGCATATACGTTACCTTGATTCGTATTGACAATCGTCTGAACCACTGACAGTCATTGTAGATGATTGAACGCGAATTTCTCGACGTCTCAGCCACCATATCCAAGAACTTGAGAATGTCGAGATTTCCAAGTTGCCCTGTGTCCCGTGAATGTATTATGAAGTATGAAGGCGAAGTTAGATATGAATATAAAATAACCTTAAAGCATACTCAGCCTCAAACGTAGCCGCCCTAGGTAACCTTACCTTGGTAGACCAGAAAAAGCTTCCGGCTCAAAGGATCTCTCTCTTCTCTCACACACATGGATCTGTGAAGTACCGATGGTGGCATCTCTTGCATAGCCGCATCTGTATTGTCCAGAAAGGCTATGTATAATGTATGAGAATCCAAATGATGATTGATTGGTTGGAAGGAGGATTTGAAGTCTTGCTGCGGTACCTTGCTATGTGCACGTGGGTGGTTTGAATTGAATGCATTTGGTTCCCGACGTCTAGTGTGAGTTGTTTCTATTTTGAGACGATGTTTTTAGTTCTTACCTACCTACCTACCTACCTACCTACCTAGTAGTTTTTAGAGCGACGTGTTTCCCTTACCTCTTGGGATGTAGAGGTATGTAGATACTAGATACTAGATAGTACAACTCTCAACTCTCGAGCCAACGTACCCAGCGTCATTTCTTGGAGGGGAGGGAAATCTGCTCCGTGCTATCCAAAACATCCATCCTCACCCACTATCGATATCTGATGATGTGAAACCTGAGAACTGTGCATGTATCACTACCACAGTCCTACTCGAGTCCTAGGTAGATACATACAACATTATCACCACCATGTACGCAAGGCACAAGGAATCTTCAAGGATTACTTTGCCTTGGCAACCACTTTCTGATCATCCACTCTGTTTACAATCCCTACCAAATTTCTAACATCCTTTTTAATGCGCGGCCCTCCTCAAGGTGAAACCACCTCTCACAAGCACAAATTCCATCTTACTCGGAACAACCTAAGCCAAAAATTATCTGGTCGTCTCTTCTAAACTCTGTCTTCTGTGCTTTCGTATCTACACATCCTAACTCTCGCGGCATAAAGAAGGAAAGAATAGGGGTGAGGAAAAGTTAATTCTAACCCTACGCATCAATATAGTCCATCTGCAACCTTGCACATCTCACCTAATAGAGGATTGACGGCAAGACATTCCCAACTGAGCTTGAGTCCATCGCAAGGAACCTCATTTTGCTCCCACGCAATTCACAAATAGGACGATTAATTTGATACATCAATACCATGTCCTATAATCGATTAGGTATGTCCTCCTATCTAATTTCGCACATCTATTCTCCACCTTCCAAGCACACATTATCCGAGTTTCGCGTGGTGATAGCAGTGAATGAATCTCAAATTTGGAATCAAATCGTATGGTTGTCTTGAAGACCATTCACGTCGGCCAGTGTATCCAGTTTTGCGGCGCATAGCAACCAACACGAAAAGGCACAATCAAGTTGGACCTTGCTGCGCAAGAAGGATTCCCTGATGGAACACTGAATCACTTTAAACATTCAATTTATATCCTCCTGCTACGGCAGAAACATCATTCCTTGTCGTGGAGAGGAATATCTACAAAATATACACTTTTGTTTGTTTACAATACGTCTTTCTAATATTCAACTCGCACAGATCCGGCGGGCCAAGGCCAAGACGATTATTACAATATGAATAATAGACATCAGTCGCCGCACCCTCAAGGGTATCAACTAGAAGATGCGCCATATGGAAGACCACATACTACTTCACCCGGTCCTGGAATGCACAACCTCGAGATACCTATGGGTCCTGGAGCACATAGAGTTGGAACACCAAGTGATCAATTACAAGCTCAACCATCTGTAAGTACATATTTGGGCGTGCCTTGTGTCTGCAGAAAGATATGATTATAGCTAACATGTATCATACAGTATTCGGTCGAACATTTAGATCAAAACCAATACCATCAGCGTATGCCCCTCGATCCCAGTCAAAGCTACGACTCGGAATATTCTCTAGATCCTAACGCGCATCACGATGCTTACTACCAACCTCCATACCAACCTTCTCCTCGTGAAGAACACCCTTTACATAATTACCCCCCAGCGCAAGACCCTTACTACAATGACGATGATGACCATCAGCCAATTCTACAATCGCATGAACCTTATGGGCCAGATCCGCACTCAGCTAGTGGCACCGATTACAAAGGTGGTTATGACGGGGCGGGACAATCTCCATCTGCGACACCTGTACCTGCGTTGAGAAGATACAAGACAGTCAAGGAAGTCCAACTGTTCAATGGAAATCTCGTACTTGATTGTCCGATTCCTCCCAAGCTTTTAAATCAAGTCAATCATGCACCACCACCGGAGAGAGATGAGTTTACACATATGAGATACTCAGCCGCAACATGCGACCCCAGTGAGTTTTTCGAAGAGCGCTTTACATTGCGACAAAAACTCTTTGCAAAGCCTCGGCATACAGAACTCTTTATCGTTGTTACAATGTATAATGAAGATGATGTGTTGTTTGCTAGAACGATGCACGGAGTATTCAAAAACATTGAATTTATGTGCACTCGCAAAGATAGTAAAACATGGGGAAAGGATGCTTGGAAGAAGATCGTAGTGTGTGTGGTCAGTGATGGACGTGGTAAGATCAATCCAAGAACAAGAGCTGTTTTGGCTGGTTTGGGAGTTTATCAAGATGGAATTGCAAAGCAACAAGTTAATGGCAAGGACGTGACAGCACATATCTACGAATATACGACTCAAGTCGGAATTGCTCTGAAGAAGGATATTGTTACACTCACACCAAAACAGCAACCCGTTCAATTGCTTTTCTGCTTGAAGGAAAAGAATCAGAAAAAGATTAACTCTCACAGATGGTTCTTCCAAGCCTTTGGTAGAGTACTCGATCCTAACATTTGTGTACTCATCGATGCTGGTACAAAGCCAGGAAAAGATTCAATTTATCATCTATGGAAAGCTTTCGATTTGGAACCACATTGTGCAGGAGCTTGTGGTGAGATCAAAGCTATGTTGGGTCCAGGAGGAAAGAATTTGCTCAATCCATTGGTTGCTACCCAGAATTTCGAGTACAAAATGAGCAATATTCTGGACAAGCCTCTTGAATCGGCATTTGGGTTCATTTCGGTGTTGCCAGGTGCCTTTTCTGCATATCGATATGTTGCGTTGCAAAACGATAAAACCGGAAATGGACCACTGGAGAAGTACTTTGCAGGAGAGAAGATGCACGGAGCAAACGCTGGTATTTTCACTGCCAACATGTACCTTGCCGAAGATCGTATTTTGTGTTTCGAATTGGTATCCAAGAGAAATTGTCACTGGATCTTACAATACGTCAAGTCTGCTACTGGAGAAACCGATGTACCGGATACAATGGCCGAACTTATTTTGCAACGTCGAAGATGGCTTAACGGAAGTTTCTTCGCTGCTATCTATGCTCTTGCTCATTTCTATCAAATTTTCCGAAGTGATCACAGCTTTTTACGAAAGATCATGTTCTTGATTGAATTCACATACCAAACCATTAACATGATCTTCGCTTGGTTCGCTCTTGGTAATTTCTTTTTGGTCTTTCACATCTTGACTACATCTCTCGGAAGTGCTGACTTGCTGGGTAATGTTGGTGTAATTCTTGGTGTTGTTTTCGAATGGCTTTACTTGTTTACGCTTTTGACCTGTTTCATTCTGGCGCTGGGAAATCGACCTCAAGGAACGAACAAAGTTTATATGTCTATGGTTTATTTCTGGATCATCATCATGATGTGAGTATTTTCCGCTTTGTCTAAATTTCTTTTACTAACTAGAATAGATACCTAATGTTTGCTTCAATTTTCATCACGGTTAAATCAATTCAAACTCAACTTGCGAAAGACCAATTTAATTGGACGGATATTATCAAGAATCAAATCTTCTATACCTTGATCATTTCTCTCGCCTCAACTTATCTACTCTGGTTCATTTCTTCCTTTTTATTCTTCGACCCATGGCACATGTTCACATCTTTCCTTCAATATCTTCTTCTCACCCCAACATATATCAACATTCTCAACGTTTACGCTTTCTGTAACACTCACGATATTACATGGGGTACCAAAGGAGATGATAAAGCCGAAAAACTTCCATCTGCTGTGCTCAAAGCTGGTGGCAAAGTCGATGTCAACATTCCCACTGACGATGGCGATCTCAACGCTCAATACGAATCCGAAATGCGCAAGATTCAAATCAAAGCACCGCCTGAGAAACGTGAATTTTCGGCAGAAGAGAAGCAAGAAGATTATTACAAATGGTTCAGATCTTCAGTAGTGTTGTTCTGGTTGGTTTGTAATTTTGCACTCACGAGTGCGGTTCTTAGTACAGCGGGCTTGGAGAATATCGATACGAGTACTGATGATACGACGAAGAGTACAATTTACATGGCTGTGGTTTTATGGAGTGTGGCAGGATTGAGTTGTTTTAAATTTATCGGTGCGATGTGGTTTTTGATTGTTAGGATGTTTAGAGGTGTCTAGTGTCCTGACGGAAAGAGAGATGAGGGAGGAATGGGGACAATGTGGTTGTGAAAATGGAGGTTTAAGATATGAATGCACTGGATATGCAATGACTGGATAGGATAGGATAAAGATACCCCAATTAGCGGAGGTGGATAGGGGAGATGGTACATACAAAATGTATGTACTCGCGTGATTTTACCAATTTTTCTTTCTTCTTCTTTCATGATTCATTAGGAGCGAGAGGATTTGGGAATTCTTATGATTGCATGACTTTATTATTTGGTCTCTTGTGAAGGGAAAAGGGGTGATATTTGATGTGTATAGAATGGAAGGAGTTTTGGGGGGTGGAGATGAGATGGGGGTTAGGGTTATGGATGGGGAAAGGGTACCTAGTCTAGAATACTAGGAGAAAGATGAAAGAGAGATGATGAGGGGGGTATGAACATGAAATATGAAATATGAATAATAAATTTTCTTTGAAATGGTGTTTTCTGTGTGAGTGATTAATTTGTGGTGTGTATGTAGTGTGGCATGTGGGACATGGCATGTAACAAGCCGGAAGTAAAACTGAGGTAAGATAGATGCAGATAGGGGAAGATAGATAATAGGAAGGAGATCCTGCAAGATTAGCATCGGGTAATTCTGGAATAGTTGAGTAGATTGCGCAGGCAATATACATAGGTAGTTAGGTAGGTTGTTTAGTCAAAGTTTTCGAAGATTCGAAGTGCGTGATATGGGGAGTGGGGTTTGAGTCTAACTACTAGGTAGGAGTTAACCGAATCGAATCGAAGGGAAGTGTCCTTAATTTTCGAAATGTTAAATGGATCGATCCCCTGATACATACTTGTATAAACGAGAACAATTTGTGAATTATGATATGATTGATATATTAGTCTTTCCGATCTTTGGTCTCTGATAGGTTTCTATTTCACCTTTTGAGAGATCTATGTACTTCTTAATGATTGCGCTTTTATCTCCTCGAATACCCACCCACCCTATTTACTTCATAAAACCTATATGTGTAATAATTCATCAACCATCGTCACACTCTAAATGCTCTCCAGGCTCAATATCATAATGCACTCAACCCCAAACCCTAGTCCCAAACCAACCCATCTCATCCTGCTCACCTGCCACGCCATCTATGTTTCCGGACCCCCAGAGCTCGAATCCTCATGGCTGCTGGCTCCCTTCCAAAAAGACGGTCGCGAATGGATGACGTTTATTAAGCATATTGTGCGTGCGGCAGAATTGTGGAAGGAGGATGAGAGTAGTGTGTTGGTTATTAGTGGGGGGTGTACGAGGGGAGAGGTGGAGAGCAGTGAGGCGAGAGGGTATTTTGAAGTGGGGGTGGGGAGGGGGGTGTGGGGGAGGGGGGACTTAGTTACTGATGTGGGGATGGGGATGGAAATGGGAGGGGGGAGGATTGTTTTGGAGGAGGAGGCGCTGGATAGTTATGAGAATTTGGTGAGGGGGTTATTGGCTTTTTGGAGGGGGACCGGGGAGTGGCCAGGGAGAATATCGATTGTGAGTCATGGGTTTAAGAGGGAGAGGTTTGAGGAGTTGCATTGTGGGGCTTTGGGGTTGGGGATGGGGATACGGCTTGAGGGGGGCAGGAAAGAGGAAGAGGAAAGGGATGAGGACGGGGAGGGAAAGGGGAGAAAAGGGAATGAGAAAGGGAAAGGAGTGGAAGTTGTGTTTGAAGGAATCAACCCTGAGTTTATGGATGAAGAGAGTAGGGAGTTTGATTGCGAGAAATGCGAGGATACGGTGAAGGGGGAGAGGGAAAGGGGGTATGGGGAGTGGAAACGAGATTTGTGGGGGACGGGGAGCGTGTTGAGGGGGAAGAGGGGTGGGAGGGATAAGTGGGGTATCAAAGGGGAGGAGAGAAAATTGTTCGAGAGCGAGAAGGAGAGAGTGAGAAGTGGACTGAGCACGAAGTGGTTGGAAGAGGGAGAGGGAGTGAGGAGAGAAGAGGTGATTAAGGAGGGGGAGATTCTGCCTTGGAATTGTTAGGGTGATGAGGTGATATGGCGAGAGTTAGTTTGTGAGTATGTCTTGGATGAAAGATCGATATATTCTCTTCATTTCTACTCCTTATCAAACGAAGAAAAAATATCGCAGCATAATACTCCCATAAAAGAACTTTAAAATCTCGAATCTTGAATCTTGAAGTAGTATCTTTTGACTCACCGAGTAGGTTGATAGTGACCCTATTCGCATGAAAAGGCTTCATGGAATGGTGATCTTGCTTTTCTTGTACGGTTTTGTGTTTTTCTTGTTGCGAGTGGGAATGTGTGTATAAATATATAGATGAGTATATCAATCAATCATCGCCGCTTGCGAATATTGAAAATGGGTGGAAGGGTAAAAGGGGCTACGCAAAAGGAGTTTGGAATGCAGATATACAGATATACAATAGAACTCTTTCCATCTCCAAACTACTTACCTACCTACCTTTATATCACACTCAAAATCGTGTATTTAAAAGATGTATAGATAGATATAGATGTATAGATACGCAACGAAACCTTGTTTTGGAAAGTCGGGGAGGATGGCTTTTAGTTTGAGCTTTGAGGATGTAGGTGGGAGTAGGATGGTGAAGTACTGGTTGTATGGTTTTGTAATTCTTTGGTGTGGGATATGGGATATGGGATTCAGTATACGGGGTGCTTATTTTTGGAATCTTTCTTTTGATTCGCGAGGAAGTAGTTGGAGAGCGGGAAGAGAGCGGGAAGAGAGAGCAATTGAGGTATATACAACAGATTTTGAGGATTTCTTGAACTTGGAGTGATGGCTGAAAATTGAGATGGAGAGTTTACTTTTCTTCAGTTCATCTCATTTAATCTTTATCCTTGACTTTATTCTGAGTTTATTGATCTTGATGAATTTGTATTCTAGAAGAGTCTCGTCTCGTTGAGATATTCCTAGATAGTCGGCTAATCTCTTTCACTGGTTATATAAAGATTAGTTAGAAAGGAAAGCGAGAAGATTAGAGCTTAGAGTCAGCGTTAGATGTATTCTGCTTGTTATGGTAGGAACTCTTCTACGTCAAAGAATATGAAGAAATCTATATCAAAAGAAGATTGCATTTCTCTGTTCCAAATTTACGCTCTATTCGTGTGGAGGAGCTTGTTATATTCCGAGGATTGTTCAAAGAAGGACTTATACATCTAGCTGGTAGTGTTTCCCAAAATGAATCGAAGTTTCTAATATAGCAAAATGTATACTTGCAGCTTTAATGGCTTGTCAGTCGTTCTTTCCTTATTTGCACTTTTAGCTCCGAAGAACATGACACAAGAATAGAACCTCGAAATCTGGTGATGAAGATATAGAGCCTTGATTTGTTTTTTCTCTCTTTTACTGATAGGCAATATGTATAAACGGTACCAAGATCATCAATTCTAGTTGGGTGATACAACTCTACATCAACTTCTCTCATACTTTGGTCTTTGGCATTGATTCGCGCTTGTCTTCTCTCTCATGCTCACTCTCACTCACTCACTCTCACTCACTCACTCACTCTCACTCACTCACTCTCACTCCTTAAATTAAGCATTATCTTGAACCTTCTGAGAGATATACGGGAGTTCTCTTAGCTAAATCAGACGATAGTATCTGGTTATATGATTGTTGTTCTGGATGAATTTGATACCTTTTACTTCACACTTTCCCATTCAATATCTTTCCTCTCTTTCTCTCCCTCTAACTTCATCTTATTCAGTCTAAGTGTCAGCTGATCATCTTAAACATCAAGATATGATCAATATCACCACAACTACCACGGATAATTCACTTTCACTTTTGACTTCAAATTAGAATACGGCCGCTTTACCAATCAGCTGTACCAATATTCATTTCGAGCTCTCTATTTAAACCTCAACCTTTTGCCTTGGGTTATGAAATTCTCAACCTACCAACCACATAGCAATTATCTTCAATACAAAATTTACATCACCAATCTTTTGTATCTTCTTCACTTGAGGAAGAACTTATCAACACCTTGACACACATCTCATCACATTATATCACATTCACAGAAATGTCCGCCATAAAAAATGAAAGCGCATCTCCTTGTCGTTCAAATTCCATTCCACCATACATATCTGACTCGGAGCCCGAATCAGTTTCAATTTCTCCACCGCGAGAAGATGGAAGCCGTCATGATGAGCGCGAGTTTATGAGTGGATATACTCGTTCCTTGTATCGAGATGGACGTGGATATAGAGGTTCGTATGGCCATAGTCGGGTTGAACGACCGGGTGGAGACAATGATGAGAACAAGAATGAAGGCGAGGATGAGGATGATGAGAATATGAATGGATATGGTGACGGGTGTGGGGATGGAGAAGATGATGGAGAAGATGACGGCGAGGAGAGAAATGTCAACGAGGAAGACGAAAATGAGAACGAAGATTCCGACGAAGAAATCAAAGATGAAGATTCATCAGAACCAGAACTCGAACTCTCAATCGAAATCGACGATATGCAAATGAACGTTCCCCATACCCAACAAATCCTACTTTCAGACATGGAAGGTTCAGAAGACGAACTCAGATCCGACAGAAACTCCACAACCGCATCTGAAGATTGGCGTAACATGAACTTTAGCCAAGAAGATGAAATTTCTACTCCCATTCTTCCTACGAAAAAGGAGATGACTGGAGTTGAAGAGAAACTTCAAAAGCAAATATATGAAGCTCTTCAGAAGGAGAAAATTCGTCAAGATATGGCTGCTGCCAATCACAAACCTGCTCCTGATCCCAGTCCCACTATTCGATTTTTCGCCGTCGGAGCAGATATGTGCGAGGAACTTATGGAAACCATATGTCCGGATGTGAAGTTACTTGGAATAGGAAGATTGGATGGATGGATGTTTTGTGTTGATGAGACGATTGAGGGAGTATGTTGCTATCGAAACATCGTACCGGATTCGGACTTGAAGACCGAGGAAGCAGAAGCAGAGTATAATACTGTTGATAAATCCGTCTATGGATTGATATGGGAGGTTCATGAGAGTACACTTTACACACTTCTTGAGCTGGATAAAAAGCCATCGGAACCACAATTTGGCATGGCGCGTGCGGATGTTATGAGATTGAAATGCGAGGGGTTTGGACGAGCGTTTGGGATGGGGTGGGGATTGAAGAGGAGATTGAAGGAGGTAAAAATGGAGAGGGATGTAGTGGTTTTTACGGGAACACCTGGGGGCATGGGATTGGGAGAGGGATATAATGAGAGGGTTAATAGAGGGATTATAGAGGGGTGTATGAGAGGAATTCCGGATGAGTGGGTAGAGAGTGATGTGAGGATTTGGGTGCAATATCCTCATGTTCCAATACCGATGAAGTAGGGGGCGAGATATAAAAAGTTTGTTGCGGGAAAATTTGAAAGGCGCGAGAAGAAGTTTTAGCAAGACACACGAGGGAAACTTTCTTTGGAGTGGGGTCTTGAAAAGTTAGGTATGCTTCATGCGATAATTTCGCAAGCTGGTTGGAGGATAATCTTAGGTATATGCCATGCCATTTTATGATTGAAGAAATGGAAGAAGGGCAGATATAGACTTTGAGCTTTATGACAAACAGACTAGTTCTACTCGTTTCTGAGTGGATATGGGAGGAGCATCTTCTTTGAAATGCATCAGGAAGGTCTTGGGTTGAGTTTAGAGTGTGTCTAAACAGGCTAAAGATGAATGATAATCAATCAATTGTACTTGTACAACCATTCTCTTGCATGTTGGGGAAAGCAATCATGACTTCACTACTGATTATTATGTAGTAACGTGCGAAATAAAGCAGTAAAAAATTGAGAAAGGGAGAAGTGCTAGCACAACTGGTGTACATTTCAAAGGAAACGATAGACAGATAGACGGATAGTTAAAGAATCAATCTACCTAGGAAATATCGCTCTATCTATATACTCCTGCGGTAAAGCCTAAAATTCCCTTCTTACATTCTCCTTCCTCCCCATGCTCCCCCTGCTCCCACCCATCCACAAAACTTAAATCCTGGCCTGACTGCCCGTACCCTCTCCCATCTTCCCAGCCAGCGTCTCATTCACAAACTTCATCGTATCACCCAGCATATCCTTACTAAACGCATGACCCACTCCGGGATAGACTCTATCGTCCAAAAACAAGGCACCTTCCTTCCACCAGCCTGTTTGCGCATCGGTGGCATTCTTCAGAAATTGGAGAAAGGGCGCAGAACAATGATAGGGGACTAATTTATCGTCGGCGCCGGAGCAAACGAGGATTCGCTTGTGGGCGAGGTTTTGCGTGAGGATGGGTGTGTAGAGAGATTGGGCTTGAGGGGATGGTGGGGAGGTCGAGGGGATGGGAGATGTTCCGAAGAGAATGGATGCCGGGTCCCATTTTTGGAGACTGGATATCAGGGCGGGCGGGAAGTCTTTGCTTCCCTGGAAAGAGATGCCGGGGGGAGAGGTGGATGTGTAGGTGGGAAGTTTGGAGAGGCGCGCTCGGTCGGTCATTATTCCTGGGGTGGGTGTTAGTAGGGGTTTAGTGGTAGGCTGGTTTGTGTGTTGTGTGTATATTCTCCTCTTTTTTGATGCGTGGAGGATTGTTTTTGTAGGAGCGAATCTGCTTTTTCCTTCTTCGCTTGATTCTATTATCGATAGTGTTTATTGCTTGCTGAGGGGTCTTGGTGATATCATGAGGTAGCTTTTCCCAGATTGATCTTGAGATTTCAACCCACGCATTTACGTTGGGAGGATAATTATTGGCCGTTTTTGGATGAGTTTGGAAAAAATTCTTCCCGAATGCGTGGCTCACTTGAGGATCTCTTCTTTTTCGTCCCAAAAATGGAAACAGCTTATTTCCAGATGCTCTGGCTAATAAAGTCTATAATAAAGTGTAGAGTGAAGACGCACATGTCCATCCAACATGTCGTAAGTCTTTTTGGGTTCTAATGTTTGTGAAAGCAAACTTACGCAAGTAATCAGGGCATCCAATAATCACCACACCAGCAGTGACTCTTGGATCAGCAAACAAAACTTGCCATGCTGAATGACCTCCGAGAGAGATACCCAAGACGAGATGTTGGTCGATGGAGGGGGAATCTCTGGTATTGAAGATGTAGGAAGGTAAATGATCTATCAAGAGACTTGTATCCATTGCCGTTCCATGAAATATACTACACTGGATGAGCCATTTTCAATCCACGCATACTACAAGGTGTCGAACCTGAACATATCTTGAGCATGAGTCTCATTACCATCTCTCCACGATTCATTTGCTAAAGCATTGACTTCTCTGCTTCCATGATTTCTTTGATCAAAAGCAACCGCGATCAAGCCAACCGTTCGATTGGAACCTGATTGTGAATTCCATCCTCGAATACAAGTCGAAGCTACATTTTCCATGATTTTCTTGGTTTGGAGTCGTGGGTGGAGAAGCCAGAGACATGATATGGATGTACACGATGGGGATATTTCCTCGAGACCATAAATGGTTGTTAGGATGCCAGCGATGTGAAAGGTTTTTTCCGATATAGATATAGCTGGAGGAGCATTTTCAAGGGGGTTAGGGGTAGCCATGATGTTTGAAGCGAATTCTGATATATACTCGAGTACTAGGTAGGTAGGTAGGTCTTGAAAGCTAGATGGAGAAGCGAACACCCGTTTGAACAAAGCTACTGTATTAAGCTCGGATGAGAAGATTATCAAGGTTCATAACCTCAAGGTGGTGTAGGATAAAAGAAGGAGTGGGGTTGTGAATGCAATGCAAGATCTTTACTCCACTTACCTACTCATGGCAAGGCAAGGGAAGGGAAGGGAAGGGGTCTGTCTGTCTATCTGGTTGAATTAGTCAAGATGATAAGTAGTTTATAGATATCTCCTTCCTCTCCCTGTGTCTTCCCCAGATAATGTTCACAGTCGATCAAGTATTTACCTAAGCAGTGTTTGAGGACGAAGATGTCTGACCGATTACGGAATAGATGAAGAGGTTTTATAGATATATAGATACCTATATATATAGGTAGATACCTATATATATATATATATGTACTGTGTATTATATCATCTAATACCTATGTATATATATATATATATACTGTGTACTATATCATTTAATACCTATATATATATTATGTACTATATCATCTAATATCTATATATACTATATACTATATATTATATCATTTAATACCTATATATATATATATATATATACTATATATTATATCATTTAATACCTATATATATACTATATACTATATCATCTAATATCTATATATATTATATACTATGTACTATATCATCTAATACCTATGTATATATATATATATGTACTGTGTACTATATCATCTAATACCTATATATACTATGTACTATATCATCTAATATCTATATATACTATGTACTATACCATCTAATATCTATATATATATTATGCACTATACTATCTAATACCTATATATATATTATGCACTATACTATCTAATACCTATATATATACTATGTACTATATCATCTAATACCTATGTATATATATATATATGTACTGTGTACTATATCATCTAATACCTATATATATACTATGTACTATATCATCTAATATCTATATATATATACTATGTACTATACCATCTAATATCTATATATATATACTATATACTATATCATCCAATACCTATATATATACTATATACTATGTATTATATCATCCAATACCTATATATATATACTATGCACTATACCATCCAATTCCTATATATACTATATACTATGTACTATATCATCCAATACCTATATATATATATACTATATAATCTTATTAAAAGGGGATCTACGGTGTACGGTGACCCCTAGTCAAACGTCATTTCCTATGTATCTAACAGTGATCCCTGGGAGATTGGCTCCCTATTTTCTTTGAATTACCACCCAGGAATTCTAATAATACAAAATCCCCCGATCGACCCTTTATTTATTCTTCGAGTACCAGTATACCATACCAACCTTTTGTAAGATCCATCCTTCGTACTCGAGTAGGTACATGAGAAACATTTTCAATTGTCAAATCTCTTGCTCACTCTTTCACGCGATATAGGTACCTATTACTCTGTCCATTCCCTACCTATCTACTCGAGTATCGAGGTTGGCAATTGAGCTGTCGAACAATTCAATCAATTGGAAACGATCAACAGACCCATACCTTGGTTCCCCCTCAACATCAACCAAACTCGAACACCCTTGGAACTCTCAATATCGTATTCACACTCTTGAAAGGGAATTCGACTCGATTAAACTCTACAACTTACAACAGAATTGCTCACAATGATCTTTGCGATATACATCTAATAGCACGATATTGTCCTTACCGGACCTCCAGCTTGCAGGAAATCGAGATTACTTCTAGAAAGAATCCCCCTACCACCAGAACCTAGAGTTTACCATGGCACAAAGCACAACAGGCTCAATTTCACCATCGACACGAACTCCACGCTCACAATCGCCTATAAACACTCATGGAAATGGAGCTTCAACTGTACGACCATCGGGTCTACGGACTGTGAGTTCTGAGAAGCCTGGAAATTCACTCAATCTGGCTATACCTACACCGACCTCAAATGCAGCGAGCAATATTTCTGAAGAGGCAGTCGATTATATGAATGGTGGCGTTGCACATCATACTCCCATCGCTTCTACTTCAGATGCCATCTCTCCTGGAACGTCTGCCAATAATGCGGGCGCCAGCTTTTCCCCAGTCCCTCCCCCATCTTCATTTCCTCATGAGAGCCATTCCGCAACCAATGGTATATCAACTCCACCCGGCAGACGTAGTGTGTCATTCGCTAGAGATATGACGACTGTTGAACCTCCGAATTCCGCACGACAAGATTCATGGGGTATAGAAGACAATGACACGCCTGCGAGGGATAGGAGGGGTGTATCCATAATGTCGAAATTAAAGGCGTTAGCTACCCCAAGTGGGATGCAAGGGCATGGCAGAAGTCAAAGCACACCTACGAATTATTTTGATGAAGGACTTGGAACAACTCCCATTGCTACGAATATCCCACAAACATTGCACGAGGAAGGTAGCGATGCAGATGCGGAAGAAACTGCAGATGAAGGTACATCCAATCAACCAGCGCGCATAAGAAAGAAACGCCGAACGAGAAGACCACAGGAAGAAGACAGTACGCCCAATACACCGAGGTTTCGTGCTGGACCATCAGATTCTCCAGGTGGAAGTCGGGCATTTTTCTTGGGTAGGCGGGCAACCGATGGGTCTTTGGAACAAAGAGGTCATTTGTCTGAAGGCGAAGGGCGTGATCGTTTTAACGGGAAAAGCGCATGGCGACGAGGTAGTTCATGGATGCCAGGCCGAGGATCAATTGCTGATACATCACCACAAGCACAAGATTTTGCAAATGTTGATGGCGCAAGGTCAAAGAGACCAAGTCAATTCAGAAGAGTGACGGGACTTGGGGGACAAAGTGAGGGCGAAGCGCAAACACCTAGAAGACCGGGGTATTTTGGCGCGGAAAGAGCTAGTACTTTTGGCACTCAAAAGTGGCGGATGATAAAGCATAGCATGAAATTCTTTGCTGGCAAAGCCAAGAAGGAAGACAAGGTTGACTATCTTAAATCTACTGAACTCATGGCGGAATTACGGGCTGGCGCCCCTGCAGTACTTATGTTTGCTAGCATGATGCAACGCGATGAGCATGGAAACAAGAGAATTCCAGTCCTTCTTGAGCAACTGAAAATTGAGATCACGGACAGCAGACCTACCGAAGAGGACGCAGATGACTCGGAGAGGCATCTAGTCTTTCGAATTGAGCTTGAATACGGAAGTGGTCCAAATCGGATGAAATGGATAATTCATCGTTCCCTCAAGGACTTCGCCAATCTACATTTACGGTATAAGCTCCAAGGAAATAGTGATAAGTACTTGGGGAACGAAGCCCACGCGCGACCAAAGCAACCAAGATTTCCAAAATCCGCATTCCCTTACTTCAGAGGTGTTCGAGGGCTAGGAGAAAGTGATGAAGATGAGGCCGATAATGTTCGTGCGGAGGAAACAGCCGGCGAAGCCAATCATGGCGACATAACCCACGGCGAGGCCACGCAAAGCGAGGCAGAACCGAAACGTAAAATCAAGAGGCGTCCATCCATGAGTGCTGCACGAAAAAGTACTCGTGCCATCTTGGATGCTAGCGGTAATGCAGTCAGTGCTGAAAAGCAGAAGAGGATATTCAATGAGCGTCAACGAAGAAGATTGGAACAATATCTTCAAGAAATGATTCGATGGCTCATCTTCAGAGCGGATAGTAACCGCTTGTGCAGATTTCTGGAATTATCTTCGATGGGAGTACGTTTGGCTGCTGAAGGTAGCTATCATGGAAAGGAAGGCTATCTTGCTATTCAATCCGCAAAAGGGCTAGATGTTAGGAGAATACTTACGCCTAATAACTTTTTCGAACGTCATTCTCCAAAATGGTTTTTGGTTAGACACAGTTATCTTGTGTGTGTTGAGTCGCCAGAAAACATGCACATTTATGATGTGTATTTGGTGGATGGAAAGTTTGAAATACAGAAGAAGAGGAGAAAGATATCTGAAATGGGCAAAGGAAAAGCGAAAGTGAAAGAGGAAGTCTCACAAGCGGGTAGATCTGCTAAGCACCCTCAACACCACAGTCTCAAACTTCAGAACTCAGAGCGCAAGATCAAGTTACTGGCTAAGAATGAACGTCAGCTCAGACAATTCGAGGAGTCGTTAAAATTCATGGCCGCTAACACACCATGGGCGAAGGAACATAGATTTGGTAGTTTCGCTCCAGTGAGAACTGGGGTCACTGCGCAATGGCTTGTAGATGGTCGTGATTACATGTGGAATGTTTCTAGAGCAATCAATGAAGCAAAGGATGTGATTTATATTCACGATTGGTGGCTCAGTCCTCAACTTTACATGCGAAGACCTGCTGCTATCAGTCAGAAATGGAGACTTGATCGTTTGCTACAAAGGAAAGCTAGGGAAGGAGTCAAGGTTTTCATCATTGTTTACAGAAATGTTGAGGCCGCTATTCCTATCGATTCTGAATTCACAAAGTTCTCTATGTTGGATTTGCACCCAAATATTTTCGTACAAAGATCGCCCAATCAATTCAAGAAGAATCAATTCTTCTTTGCGCATCACGAAAAGATTTGTATCGTCGATCACATAGTTGCCTTTGTTGGAGGCATCGATCTTTGTTTTGGTCGTTGGGATACTCCTCAGCATACTGTGGTGGATGATAAACCTACAGGTTTTGAGCATTCCGATTCGCCTAAAGATGCTGATCACTGCCAGCTCTGGCCAGGAAAAGATTATTCCAATCCACGTGTTCAAGATTTCTACAAACTCAACGAACCTTATGCAGAAATGTATGATCGTTCCAAGACTCCTCGTATGCCTTGGCACGATGTTGCGATGCAAGTCGCCGGTCAACCTGCTAGGGATTTGACCAGACACTTCGTGCAAAGGTGGAACTATGTACTTAGAGGCCGTACACCGACAAGACCAACACCCTTCCTTCTTCCGCCCCCTGATTACAATCAGGCCGAATTGGAAGATCTTGGTCTTACTGGAACTTGTGAAGTCCAGATCTTGCGTTCAGCTTGTGATTGGTCCCTAGGTCTTACACATACCGAGCATAGTATCATGACTGCTTATTGCAAGATGATTGAAGAGTCAGATCATTTCGTCTACATGGAGAATCAATTCTTTATCACAAGTTGCGAGACGATGAATGTAAAGATTGTCAACAAGATCGGTGATGCAATTGTAGAGCGTGCTATACGCGCTTATCGAAACAATGAGAGTTGGAAGTGTATGATTCTCATACCACTTATGCCTGGGTTCCAGAATACAGTGGATGAACCCGAAGGAACAAGTGTGCGCTTGATCATGCAATGTCAATTCCGAAGTATCTGTCGTGGTGATGGGTCTATATTTGGACGATTAAAGAGTCAGGGTATTGATCCCGAGGAATTTGTACAATTCTATAGTCTCAGAACATGGGGTCGAATTGGTCCAAAGAAGATGGTCGTTACAGAGCAATTGTACATTCACGCCAAGGTCATCATTGTGGATGATAGAATTGCCTTGATTGGTTCTGCTAATATCAACGAGAGATCTATGTTGGGCAATAGAGACTCGGAAACTGCTGCCGTTGTTCGAGATACTGATATGATATGGTCGACAATGGATGGTAAACCATATCTTGTTGGAAAATTTGCCCATGAATTACGCATGCGTCTTATGCGAGAACATCTGGGATTGGATGTGGATGAGATTATGGAAGATGAAAAGACTCATGAACTGGACCGCGAAGAAGAAGAATTCAAAGCACAGATGGATGGAATATATGACGATGAGGAAGATGATGGTAGCGACGGTAGTCCATCGCCGGCCAAGGGGGTTTCTAATGAATTCTCTACCCGTGTTGCTTTGAATGAGAATATACGCAGCTTTAATCACGATGTTGATTGGGAACAAGAAGGCAATCCCAACATACAACCTGAAAAGTTCAAGCCATTGACCACGGATAAAAGAGTCACAAATAACGCGGCTCATGCAGCAGACGTGGACGGTGATGGAACTGATAAACTGAAATCTCTATCACAAATAGGACAGACGAGGGGTAGAGATTCTGTTCTAGTTGAGGGCGGTCGCGAAGTGCTAGTCACTGATGTTGCTCCAGAAGGCAAGGGTACTTTGAATCAACCTAAGAGACCTCATGCGCGATCTGTGCCACCTCCAAGAAAGAACAGCTCGGATGGTGGAGAAGGCTACAACGGATTGCCGCCTCCTCCTCAATTGGTAAGGAGAACAACAGAGCAGCTTGGCCTTTCACAACTTTCTCAATTACCAGCATTGCCAGTTATGGATGATACCGATATTGGTGGTCCACCTATAACTATAGATGCTTCCGGAAATACTGTACCCAAACCTTTCAATCCCTTGACAGCTGACATCAATATGGCGCAAGTCCATAAGGATTGTATGCGTGATCCATTGAACTATTCTTTCGCGGAAGAAATTTGGCAACAGATCGCCGAAAACAATACTAAGATCTATCGCAGAGTCTTCAGGTGTAATCCAGATAGTGAGGTGACGAATTGGCATGAGTATAGAGAATTCGTTGCTTATGCAGAAAGATTTGCACAAGCACAAGGAGGTGGAAAGACTAATGAGCGAGAGGGACCAGACGCGACCAGTCGACATGGACCTCCAGGTTCAAGCTCAGTCGGAAATCCTCTTTCCGAGAAGATAAAACCGAATAGCCAAGGCGGCACTCATCCTCTCGGAACCGTATCTGAATGGGTTGCTAGCGCTAATGCAGAACATGATGCTCGAGCAGCCATCAATACATCTGATGAGAGTCGTTTGGGTCAATATGACGGGGTTGACGAGAAAATTGCTTCTCGTGATGAAGCAGTATCTCCTATTGGACCAACTGGCAACGAAGCATTCCCTGCTCTCGACGCTACGGCTTTGGGTGTGCCTCCTACTAATGGTACAACTTCTCAAGCTAGTACCCGCAAGACCACCTTCTCCACGACACCAACACCCAATGGTGATAGAAGAGAAAATAGCAGTCCTATGAATCAAACTGGATCAGTCAGGAAGAGACGTCGTGGTACTACGAGAGGTAGCCGCAAGGGATTCTCGGGAAGTGATGACCTGCTCTCCAATGAAGATGTTGAGGATCTATTGGCAATGATTCAAGGCCATCTTGTCGTATTTCCTTACGACTGGCTTATCAAGGAAGAACTTAACTCTAACTGGCTTTACCAAGTCGACCAAGTTGCTCCTCTACAAATTTAGTAAGTTGATAATTTTCCTTGACTCATAGTCGACATTCGCTAACCCGTGAAATAGTAACTAGTATTTAATGGCAACGCTAGATAGCGCCTTGTATATTTCATTTCATTTGTGTACAGCTTATAATATAACAAAGAGGGGCATTCTCATGGGACGGCGTTTCCGTACAGATTTCTAGCATAGGAAGAAAGACATGGAGATTGGAGTTCATTTTATTTCAGTGGTCTATTTTGTCGAAAAAGCTTGTATGGTACTACGCTTAGATTAATCGTATAAATAAATCTCTCTATCAAATATAAACCCTGTCACTCTGTACAACAGTGTGTACCCAATATTTGTACATTTATCGAACATCGCATCATACCCTCTCGCTAACCCAAATTGCCCCTCTACACCCCGCCCTAATAACGCCAGTCAACAGTTCGTGAGGCACAGCTTTCTTCGCATCATGTTCAACGGCATGGTCTAAGTGTTCTAATTCCTCATCCCGAATCCTCCTAATAGTCTCCAACAATTCCGTCAATTCCTCTCCCAATTCCTCGCCCCTCGCCTCCATCTGTGCCTTCATCTCCAATAAAACCTGCACCTGCTCATTATAATGCGTCCCAATCTCCGTCTCCACAGCCTCTGTACATGCCATTGCTGCTTCTCGTCCCATCAGCCCGGTTCCCCATCCTAAAGCCGATGCAGCTAGTGACCAGACGGGTGTTAATGCGGTTGGACGTATGCGATGTTTAGCGAGTAGATGATTGAAGGTGGCAAAGTGTCCAGCTTCTTGATCATACATGTGCGCCATTAGGGGACGCAGATGAGGGTGTGCATTTGTGATTGGAGGGGTTTGCGCGGTGTAGATCAGGGTTGCGGCAAGCTCGCCGGCTTGATTGACACGCAGGGCGCTGGTAAGGAAATCTTTTTGGGATTGGGTCAAGGGCTTATTTGAGGGGGAGGCATTGAGAATGGCCTCTGCGCCGGATCGAGGAGCGGGGTGTGATGGGTTCGTAGTGTGATGTTCATGCGCGTTTCTGGAATTGGGTGAAGAGATAGTGCCAGAAGTGGCCGAAGAGGAGGATGGAGGGGTTGTAGAGAGCTGGCGAATATTCCGGGATGATCTGGGCAAATTGATGAAACTTGGTACTAGGAAATCGTAGAGAGGTGATTGAGATGTGAAGAGTGATCGAGCAGAACAATTGGAAAGTCTAGATGTATTCATTTTGGTTGTTTGGGTTTGTACAAGTCGTCTATCAGTCTAATACAGTAATGTAAATGATTAAATATATAAAATGACCTCAGAAATATTTCCATCCCTCATTTCCATGACGCCTAGAACACCGGAGCTTCGGTGATTCACTAGTGCGATGATATGCCTTATCATTACGTTATCGCAATGATGACTAAGCAGTTCGCGCTAGATACACGCTAATGTCCTACCAAGGAGAGCCGGCTGAATTGTTCTACTGTAACGTTCTCATGTTCTCGAAAGATATAAATTCATCAATTCACTTTATTTCAAACTTACGACTCAGTTATTCAAACATATTTCGGAAGAAACTATAGATTTTCTTTTTCTATCAGTCTCTCACATACATCTACTACATACGATTCAACAACTAATAACCTTCGACTCTACGACATTTGGATAAACTATAAATTACGCACTTTCGGTCGTATCTCATTACAACCACCCTTTTACTCCTACGACATACGATCCCAGGGTCTTTGATCTACAATCGCAATCTCGACATATACCGAAACTTGTTATATTTGAGATTTCACAATGGCGGATATTGATGATGAACTCCTCGCTCTTGCCGGAGATGATTCTTCAGGAGATGAGCAGGTCGCTTCAAATGACGGAAGGCATAGTTCTTCATCACCCGACCGCAATGGAAATATAAAGAGTTCAGCTAAGAAGGGTGGAAAGAAGGGAGGTAGAAGAAATGATGATTCAGAAGAAGAAGGTGAAGCGTAAGTGTTTTTTTTACCGTGGATTATCCATCTGCTATTACATTACTTCCCGTCGCAAATTCGCAAACATTGATATCGCGAGATATTGTTACAGCAGTCATATGAAGCCATATATTATACTAATATGATTAACAACAGTTCTTCTGGTGACGAATCCGTTCGTTCAGAACGATCAGCCCCAATGGATGAATCTGATTCCGATTCTGATGGCCCAGGTTTCCGCGACGATGCTGATCGTTATCCTCTCGAAGGTCGATTCATGAACGCTTCTGATAAAGCAACTATCATGTCTATGCCTGAAATCGAACGTGAACAGGTCTTGGCTGATCGTGCACAAGAAATCGAGAGGGATCGACAAAACAGAGTACTTCGTCAACTTTTGAATGGTCGTGATGCCGCGGACAAGAAAGCAGAGAAAAAGCGCAAGGCGGGTACTGCAGATTTGGACGACAATCAACGCAAGACATCTCGCCAACGTACCAAACTGGGTGGTGGAAAAGTTGGAGAAGCTAGTACTGGAATCGACAGTCTTAAGCGCGCAAGAGCCGAGAAGAATGATCGTCAACGTCGCCGTGAAGAAGACAAGGAGCGCCGTGGAGGTGATAGTCGCAGAGATAATCGCGATGATTATTCAGATGATGGATCTGATGAAGATAGTGAGGTTGAGTGGACAGCATCAAAGTCAAAGAAGAGATCTGCATCTCCAGATTACCGTGATGCAGAGCCAGCAGTTTTATACGATCTTGAACGAGTTCGAGTCGGTAGGAGTAGATTCGCCATGGTCTGCTTCTATCCTGGCTTTGATGATGCGATCACTGGATGCTTCGTTCGGGTAAATATTGGTGTTGATAAGGAGACGAATCAGAATCTTTACCGCATGGGACTCGTCAAAGGTTAATGCATTGGAATTATTCTTGTATTAGCCCAAGCTAACTTATTTTAGGCTTCAAAGAAGATAGACCATATGCTATGATGTCTGCTAATGGGAAGCAATTCTCAACAACACAATATGTGATCGCTGCACACGGCAAATCTGAGAGATCATGGCCATTCATTGCTTGCTCAGATTCTCGATTCACAGAGGCAGAATGGCAGAGATATAAGCAAAATTGTATCGCAGATGGCATACCTGTTCCAACAAAGCCAAAGTTGATGCAAAAGTGTGCAGAAATCAATGCTCTCGTTAACCGACCTTGGACTGAAGAGGAGTTGCAAACAAAGTTGAAGAAGTCGAGTGTTTTGACCGAAAAATGGAACACAGCAGAACGTGCGCGTCTGAACAACGCTATCAAGGAGCAGAAGAGCCTTGGAAATACCGAACTGGAAGAGAAATATCGTTCAGAGCTCGAGGCACTTGAAAGTGCTAAATTAGCTTATGGCACTACACTTAAGCCCACGCCAAAGAAGAAGACCGTCCACTCCCAACAAGATCGACTTGCCGAACTCAACCGAACCAACCGTCGTAAGAATATCGAGGAAGTACGCCAAGCACAAATTAACGAACGTCGTGCAGCACGATTAGCTGAAGCAGCAATTGCTCGTGGAGAAATTGTTGATGAAGATCACTCCCGTCGTGTCAAAACTAGAGCTACTTTCAAACATGATCATACTGGTGGAAAGGACAGTGCAACAGCGACTCCAGTCAGTGGAACCTCGACCAACAATACTCCCAAATTAGCGGCTAAGAAGGATGCATTGCCGGTACCAAATTTCAGTAGGCTACAGACGACTACAAAGGGAGGAGTTCCGGGTTTCAGGAGACCCCTTATGGATGATGATATTATTGCTAGTATTGATATTGGAATTAGTGATGATTTGGAGTTGTAGGGGAATCGTTGTTCGGTACATGGGATGGATCAGGGTGGGAGTTGATGAGCCATGCACACGCACTCTTCATCAAAGAGTCGCTACTAGTGGGAATATAATTGTATTTACATATTGGGGGAAGATCAGGATCTCGAAAAGGAAATATATGTTATGGTATGAATGGGTGCAGGCGGGTTATTACGGCATGGATATGCAGAGACTAAAGCTTGAGGGTTATTATCTGTGGGATTTTTTTTCAACAGCAAGCGTGCGCTGCCTCCTCGGTTAGTTATTTCCGATTTTAGCGGGATATAGTTGGTGATGAATGAATTTTGGTTTGAGGCGAGGAGATGAAATGAAATGAGGATGAAGAGATACAGAGGATGGAGAAATGCATGGATGGATGGAAATTGGTAGCGAAAGTGGATGAAGGGGGCGTAGACCCGAAGATTAGAAAATAACTAGAGACACACAAGAGACTAGTGCTTCTGGATCCAGCCAGCATGAGGCGTAGGCCTAGCGATTTGATGAATTCAAGGGGTATTGAAATGATAAATGCTTCTCTGAACTCAGTTTAATATGTAAATGTAGATGTGAAAACTATCAATTGATGTCACATTTTATTTACTACTCCTGTATCTGGAATGAAACAAGAAATGAGAGATGGATGTTTAGAACTTCGAAAGTTCTATGCTTACCTAGAACTCCAGATCTCATCCTTTCTTTCTTTCTTCCTTCCCTCCCTCCCTCCCTCCCCCGCTTTCTGACCAATCAAAATCATGATTACAAAGTAACATCACCGGGAGTTGAGGTTCATCGATTTCATGTCATGTCAAGTGTGGTATTGTGTTGTGTGCAATAAACGTTATGTATACACACCTTCCTAATCCGTCCCGGCGAGAATGTCTTGAGTGTTGAGAATTTGGGGGGCTTGGTGGTCGAGATGATGAATGATGAATGATGAATGATGAATGATATCTAGGTAGAACGGTAAGGAAAGTTATGGAAATGTAAATGGGAAGTTTATCGAGGTGTTGTTTGAGACTTAAAGTTTGTGGAATTAGCTGGGGATGGGGATGAGGATGGGGATGGGGAGGGATGAGTTGTGAGGGAATTGGCATAAGGTTGGTTGTGAGAATTGGGAAGTGGGAAGTGGGAAGTGGGAGTCGGGGTAAAGAATTGTATGGTAATATGGTGTGTGATACATGATACATGATACATGATACATGATGTATGATGTATGATGTATGATGTACTCGGTGACTGACTCAATCGGTAAGATTCTCAGACCGATAGACAGACATCAATACAGTTCGTTCGGTTGGCTACAGAATATTAGGTAGATATGTATATGTATGTAGATATGTGAGCAAGTAAACATATAAGTCAATAGGTATGTACACAACTCAACTCCGGAACCCGAACCCGCTTTCCGAGCCGTTATAATATAGTTTAGTTACAACTTACAAGCAAGCAGTGTCCACCCCGTCCACCTACACGAATCAAACCTAGTATATCAATCAATGGAATAGAGTTTCACTTTGATGTGATCCGGGAGTAGGCAGATGAGTGATATGGTGATGGTGAGTGGTGAATGAATGTTTCACCGATAGTTGGGTTGGGTGTACACACACACGGATACGCATATGGCTAGGATAGATACATGGGCTGGATATTTTTGGATTGGATCGGGTGTTCCTGCATGCGAATGCGTGGGACGGCGTGGGACCCCGGTGAGTGGATAGGTAGGTGTGTGCTGTGGGCTGTGGGCTGTGGGATGTGCGTGGATGGGTATGAGATCATGCATGCAGACTGGTGTGGTAGGTCATCGTATCTCCAGATAGACGGATGGATGGATGGATGGGTGGATGGGTGGAAAGGAACTTGGAAGATTCGGTCAAGTGTGGAGGAGATATGGAGATGGGATAGGTAGGTAGGTAGGTAGGTAGGTAGATGTTTGTTTTGGGGATGGGATGAGATGAGATGTGGTTGTGGTTTTGATAGACAGACGGATAGACAGATTGGATGGGACTGGTTTTATATATTCTTATTCTGCACTTTTTGTTTGTTTGTTTTGCATATATTTGTTTTTACTTTGCTCTGCTCTGTTTTGCTTCTACTCTATCCACTTCATTTGTCCAGTGCTGGTACGGAGTAGTAAATCTTATATGTGTTATATATCTTCATCTACTATCTATCTGGTTATTGATCGATTATCACACTTCGCATTTCCTTTCATACACACTCTATCCTCCACATCCTCACAACGCATTTTATAATCACCTACCTAATACACAATGGCTATCACACACCCTCATCCTACCAATATAGCAAATTCCCACTCAGTCCCTTATTCAAAACCCGACTACAATGATAAGGCCAACCACCCACTCACACTTCTCCCCGTCACGAAAGCCGATCTTCCGCGCATAGCCCTCCTCGAACATCTCGCATTTGAAGAAGATGAATTCAGCGACCTGGCATTTGGGAAAGAGAGAGGAAGTCCCGAGGCCCTGAAGATGCGCGAGAGACAGTTTGAGAAGTTTCTCGATAAGGCGGAGAGAGGAGGAGAGGAAGAGGGGGGATGGTATTGTAAGGCGGTTTTGGGATTGGAGAGTGGGGACATGGAGGAGATTGTGGGGATTGCGGGGTGGAGTTTGGGGGGTGGGGAGGAGATGGGGAAGGGGAAGGGGTCGATGGATTCCTCGACGGGATCGGGAGACGAGGGGAAGACGAGGATCAAGACGAAAGAGGAGTTGGAGGAGATTTGGGGAAAGGGGAGTAATGTTCAATTGTGTGAGGATGTTTTTGTGAGGGGAGATGAGTATATGTTTGAGGCTTGTGGGGGTGAAAAGTGGTTGAGTATGTTTTATTCTATTCTTTTTTCGTTTATATTCCCCTCTTTCGTTCCTATCCCTTCACCCCCTCAGCTCACTAAACCCTCACCTTCTCTTCCCTGCTCTTCCCCCTCCTTTCCCCTTCCCCTTCAATTCTCACTCCCAAACCCCTACTAAACCCTCCCCCAGAACTCAATATCCTCGTCATCCACCCCTCCTACCAACGCCGCGGAATCGGCACGCTTCTCCTCGAACAAGGACTCAAATTCGCGGATGAGAAATCCCTGCAAGTAGTACTGGGTGCTAGTCCCTGGGGCATCGGTCTCTATCGCAAATATGGGTTTGTGGATGTGCATTGTATGGATATCCAGTTAGATAGGTATGAAGGGGGTGAGGGGATGGGGAGCACGAGACATGTTATTATGAGACGGCCGCCAAGAGGGGGGAAATAGAGAATTGAGAGGGAAGGGGGCCAGGGGCCTCTGATCGTAGATTTAATAGACTTGGGGTTTGGGGTTTTTTGGTTTTGTTGTTAGATTGCTGCTAATTTATATGCGACTAGTTGAATAGCTAGGCGAGACGTCTCCAAATAGCAGGCGAATAGTTAATACATAGACATTCATGTTTGATCATACACTTTCTTCGGTCAGAATATCATGCCATCTCATAACATATCGTATCACCTCATCATCCTAATACCTTCCACTCCACCCCAACACTCCATTTAACCCCATCGACCACAATCTCCCAAACCGGGCCCTTAATACCCACTATCCTCCCAACATCCACGTCCATTCCCCTCTGCAACCCTATCCCCGTTCCCTCACCAGCTAACATAACCCTAACTTCCCCCAAACCATCTATAACCTCTTCTCCATCCACATCTCGCACCTGTCTACCCCTTACTAGACACATTTCCCTTCCATCCCTCCTCACCTCTTCTATCTTTATCCTCGTCACCCATTCTCCATTTCTCTCTTTCCCTTTCTGCACAGCACCAATCCCAGAATCGATGTTAATCAACCAATCCCTAACTTCCGCCGCCAATCCTCCAGCTAAATATTGTCTCCCTTTTCGATGCGGAGAAAATTGTTCGGGCAAAGGATCTCCACTTCCCTTTGACTCCGCAGGATCAGGCGGACGAAATCGAGGTGGTTTGAGAAAAGTCGTCGGGGCAATATATTGAGATGTAGATGGTACAGGAGTCGAGAGAAGAAATTTAGGTTTGCCGCCAGTGGATGAGATTTGAGTAGGACGATGAGAAATCGGCGAAGAAATTATAGGTAGAGAAGAAGATAATAAATCTTCATTTTCTTCCAGGGTGATATCTGGAGAAACAGAAATTCGACGGCGTTTGGATGATCGGGGATTTATCTCATAGTCTTTTGTGTCTACATCTTCGTCTTCATCTTCGGTAGAATACCCAAGAGCGGTATCGAAATCATCGTTTGTATCTATAGAATCGTGAAGAGGAAGATGCGCGGGGTAATCATCTGAAGGATCATCGATATTCTCTTTCGCTTTTGTACTTTTTCGAGCGGGGGTTAAGTATCGACCCGCGGGTGTGGATGATGGTATACCTGTACTTTGCGTAGCATTGGGTTTTGGAGTGGAGGAAAATGTAAAACGAGGAGTTGTATTGAATTGTTGCGTGTTTGATGGACGGGGAGTTGATTCTTGTGCGAGTTGCGATGGTGGAGGTGGAGGGGGAGGGGGAGCTGAAGGGCCGGATTGTCTTTTAATCACGAATCGATGGGGGGATGGTGTCTGCTCAGTATGTTAGGTTAGGTTTATATGTGTAGATATGAGGATATATATATATATATATATATATTCATAGAACATACAATTGGTGGAGGCATCTTTCTTCTTTTTCTTCATACATACATTCATTGTACCTACCTATGTATAGGTACTTCTTCGTGGCTTTAAATGCGGTGGAGATGTAACATTGGAGATCAACCTATTGTTCGAATCGGATTGATGAATTCCATCCCATGTATTATATATATAATGATGTATCAATATGTCAATTATGGATTTGATTGATATCTTCTTATAATGATCTATTAGAACAATTTCGAATATATTATGTATAATATCCTTATCTTTTATATAAAATCGTTGTTTTCTATATAACATTCTTACTTTTCATATAATCTTTATATTCAATATGTAAAAAATTTGATTTTAAATATTTAAATCTATTTTTTATATTAATTTAATTTCAATATCTAATTATATAAATTATATAATTTTTATAATAAATATTATTGTCACGGTATGAGATCACGTGATATATTGGTCCCTTCGGAGGGGACCGGATTGAGCGCTCACGCCGAAGCGCAAATGAGCTAGGACCCGATTGAGCTAGCTTATTTAGGAAAATTCTATATATTTTCGATTTGAAAGATTCTATATTATAATTTTTCGAGCTATTATTTAATCTTTAATTTAAATCTATTATCTAAATCAATATAATTTTGCTAAATTACGGAGGTTAACGGCGTAAGTATTATAAAATACACCAAAAAGCGACCAAGCTTTTCCCCATTTTTATGATTTTGACCAATCATATTATCACGCTGGTTGAAAATTTATATAGTGAACTCTAGGTGGTGAAAGTATTGTAAATTTATTCTAATCCTAGCAAAATCATTCAAATTTATCAAATTTCATATTTTTCTTTTTGGAAATACTATTCTAAGTAGATTTAGAACCTATTGAAAGCTTTAAAAGTTTTAAAAGCTTTAAAATTATAAAAGTTGAAAAAAGAGATGAAAAGCTTCAAATTTCGAAAATTTGGGGGGATTAGCTGAATATCTAGTAAAATTGCTAAAAGCGGCATTAGAATTTCGTAAAACAGCAACTTTTATTAAAAATGAGGCTTATACGACTTACGCCTTCAACCTCCGTAGAATAAAATTATTAAAGTTTTATTTCTATTTATTTATTTTGTAATATTATATAATTTCTATTTATTAATATATTGTTTCTATGATATCTGTTGAGAATTAAAACACGACAAAGTGAGCATTCTGAAAATTTGAAATAAAGTTTTAAATCTATTATAGAATTGTGAATATAGCTCTATAATACTCCTATAAGATTTCTTTAATCAAAATAAATCTAATTAGATATATTATTATTATTAGAGATCTAATAATTACTTTTATAGAAACCTTTTGAAATTATAAAAGTATTTGGAATATAAAAATCAAAGTTTTCAAAAGTGAAATATTAAGAGGCAATTAATATAATGATATCTAAACTTTTGAAAATAATAGTTAGATTAATAATATATTAAAGCAATCTATTTGAATAATTGAAAACAAAAACAAAAACACTTTGTAACATTTGAACTATTTATTATAATATTAATAAAAAAAATATTAATATAAACTTTAAGTTTGAATGTATGAATATCTTTAAAGTCGATGCTAATAACGATCAATCAATCTAGAAGTCGAATTCACATATAGCTTTGCGCAGAAAGAGAAGCTAGCTGGCAATCTTCAGGAACCATTCCTTACATCTGTGATAGCTGCATATCATCCGGAATGCATTCATGCAATGTTCCCTTGCGACGTTGATGAAGATGTTAGAGTCTCTATCATTGTTGATGACAAGGCTGCACGCGAAATTATCAAGATGTTAGATTTACAGGAACAACCACAGGGTCATTCTGTAAGCAACGTTCAGCTTTATTCAAACATGCCAAAGGAAAAACTATGGATTTTAGGAGGTTTGTTCAGTGAACGTGTGACTCTCAGTCAGAGATACAAGCTGGAATCGGGACCTCGGTCTACTTGTGTTAGTGCATTTGCCTCTGGTAGGAGTGGTACAGATGATAGCAAGATCACATTTTTTATCATGGTTAATCGAACATCAGGTTTCGAATTGGCGGACTTGTTTGGAATGCATAAAAGATGAAGCAGGCTTGTATTCTCTCAAGTTTTGGTAGATAATTTAGCCATAACTACATGACCATGAAGCTCACATACATATCCCTTGGGAATTGTAAAGGTTTCTTCAGCTGTATCACATCTCTTTCTAACGATAGGATTTTTTGGATCTTCCGGATTGGCGATGATAATGTAATATCCTTGATACACAATCTCTCGCTCCTCGTCGCTTACTGGGATATTCCAAAGTGCGATGTTTTCTCGTTGCTCAATTATAGGCATGATTGCAGATAAGTGGTTGGTCGAAACTATAGTAAATATATTAACTAGAATTCAGTATATTGATAGTGGAGATTCCCACTTCAAGATATGATGGCTGGTTGTATTTGATTGTAGAAAGACGTCGTAAGTAGAATCTTATCGCAGGTGAAAGGATGTTGTAGCGTGATGAGCTCGTAGGATAGGAAGATATCGCAGATGAGAGGGAAGGATGTTTCGGATAGATGGAAGTATCGAGTCCTGTGATGAGACCGTATACCAATCAGTGATAGCGGCAGATATGTAACACTGAATGCGTACTATTCTACCCCCTCCTCCTGAAATGCAAGTAGATGGGGAAGGTTGAAGTCGAACTTTGGCGTGTTTGAAGTTTGAAGGGTCGAAGGAAGTGAGATTGTTCGATTTGACTGTTCCGCAGTTAGCGATTGGCAGATATGTACAGTACTAGGGCACAGATAGTTGTCGGACGCTAAAATCACACCAAAAATAATCATTTTGTTCTATTTATATAACTCAAAAAGAAATATTTAAAATTGTTAAAATTAATTAAAATTTGAAATATATTTTTATTATATAATGAAAACTTAGAATTATTAATTTTTATAATTCTAGAATCTTAAAATATCATTATTTACAAGATTGAAATTAAATTCAAAAAAAAGTTCTTAATTTTCGCTTATTTTACTAGTAAATTTCAATACCTTTAATTTATATCAACTTTCTATATAGATTTTATGATTAAAAAAAATCTAAAAATAAATTATATTTTTATTATTAAATTTTAATTGAAAATAAATAGAAAAATATAAAATATATTTAATTAAATCTATATTATTATAAAAAATATATAGATAATCTATATAAGTTTTGGTGTGATTTTAGCATCCAACAACTATCTGTGCCCGGTTACTATATGAAGAAAAACAATCGGAGGCTGAAAACCCCACATCTGTATATATCTAGGCTGTTCACTTAGATGCTGATTTTGTAAATGCTTTTATATTTTGTTTAATATTGAATATTAATGATTTATTTTATAATGTTTTTATTATTTACAAAGCTGATTTAAGTAATGCATAGTATGTTTTTCTTTTACAATTCAATCTTATTACAAAGGGATTTGTTATTATAAAGAAAAAGATTATAACAATTAAACCTCATATTATAACTACAAATAGATCGATTCGTGGTTTTGAGTCTTTGTCTAATACTACAATCTTCAGCGTGTCTATGAGGCCAAGTACTTACGCGAAAGTGAACCTGGAGAAACTTCGTACGCATTTTAGCAATACTTATACTGCTACCGATACACACAAAACCAACTTAAAGGAAATGTATATTCAACAAGGGGCTATATTACTTGAATGGAGTAAATTCGTATACAAGAAGCAACAACACCCAATACCGCCAATATATGCTCAGCTATCTCCGGAAGTTCAGAGTCCTCCGTCACTGTCCCATCATGCTCAGTCATCTCCGGAAGAACAAGTTCGTCAGTCACCGCCTGTGGATGCTTAACTATCTCCGGAAGCACAGGTTTCTCAGTCATCGCTCATTATTTTCGAAGAACCGATTGAAGAAACACCATTGTATCAGGGTCAAGGGGGCAAGATAATTGAGAGAGATAGCCTGGAATCTAGCACTGTGGGCGATAGCGATAATATTAGCAATGAAGTACACAATCATCCTTTAGAATACAAAGTGTCAGGCTCTATTCTTATCTATCCTAATCTCGATAAAAACAAAAAGCGTTTTTGTCAAGGCAATAATCCCGAGATATATCAAAAATAGAAATCACAATATTCAATTCATATAAAGGATTTTCTATAATTGCGTTTATTAATTCTTAAATAATATTCAACAATACACTTGCAGTCTACAAAAAGAAGATAGTAGAACTTATTAGATAGGCTGAGTCACAAATAATAGATATACTTTGTAGAGAGATAGGTAAGCAGTCGATTGATTTCGAAAAATCGTTGAATAGGAGGGTTAAGGAGGAGATAGTAAAGCAGTCGATTGATTTCGAGGAGTCGTTGGACAGAAGGGTTAAGGAGGAGATGGTAGAGATAGTACTGTAATGCGGAATATTAGCGAGGTGTTACTACATACAGGCTACTCTAATCTTTCTATCACAGTCGCTTGGCCGCTTATACTCTTGTTTCTCACACTTGGGGAAAGGCTTTATTAAAGCTTCAACTCAGATATTTGACCTATTCTGTATAATAGATTGCTTCTCGTATGTATATGTGGTAACCAGATCCTGGATTGGAAATGATTTTTAAATCCTTTTTCTATGCTCAGTTAAGAGCCCCACACGCCACTTACTAATAATACTAAGAAGTTCTAGAAGATATTGACAAAGTTATCAAGAAATGAAGAAGGCTTATAAACACAGTCGATCTATAGGAATAGAAGTACTTATGAACTCTATCCCCACTCATGTTTAAGAAACAGTTAAAGAAGCAAGGCGATAAATCGTTATCTAGTTAATTAAATTCTGAAATTGGTTAAATTAACTAAATTGATTAAATCTATTCTTTAGAACAAAACCACTTGAATAATATAGGATAGAGTAATTAGATTTACTAAGCAATAATATTAAATAAATATAAGCTTAAAACTATAATGGATTCTAAAATTACAGGAATTTTTATTATATATAAAATTATATTTAAAATTAATATAAATTTATAACCCAAAAAATAACTCTATAAATTGTAATTAATTGATGAATAATTGATTGGATTTGAAAACAGATTAATACGAAAAAAGATCAAGCCAATCCCAATGCGAATAGAAGGATATAATGAGTCCGTGTAGTTTGATGTTATTCCACTAGGGAATCAACAGATCATTCTAGAAATGCCTTGGTTGCGCAAGCACAACCTTAGAATAGATTGGGATCAGAGAGTCGTGACTCTTATCAGTGTGATTGCGGCAATGTCAAGGCGGGGTCGGCTTGACTTATTTATTGTAGCATTAGTTATTATCATTTTTGGATAAAATTGTTGGAATGGAGAGAGAAGAGTGAAGTGATATTAGGTCTATATATATGAGTTGTGTGGTACAGTGATCTTTATATGGATGTGATGAAAAGTAGGGCTTGCAAATGTGGGGTACAATTAATGAGAAGTCGAGAAGATGACGGGAACCAAAGCTACCACTCACTATCCCCTATATCACTGAGAATAGGCTTCGAAAATGATCTGTACAATATACCTTGAATAATAAAGCTTTATTGAATAAAATAACTATTTTAATAGATTTTCAATTATATTTTTTATATTATTAAATCTTGATTTCAAATATTGATTTTTTATAATTTCAAAAAAAAAAAAGATTATAAATTAGTATATATTATTATATTAGAAATTTTAATATAAAAGAAATATTAATTGAATTTTATATCAAAAAATAAATATAAATATTAGATTAAATTCAAGGAATCTTGATAATCTAATTGGTTAATAAGACCCTATTAAACGAGGGAGCTCATTCTCAGCGGTATAGGGGATACATTTCAACACATCTGGGCATTCCTTTCAACAGAACATCGAAATAATACCTGGCGACCAATTTCCAACATGGTTAATACTTACATTATTGAACTTCATCAATATGAAGAGGTAGATGATTATAACGATGAATCATGTATCAAAATTTTTGTACGAGGCTTTGGAGCTCGTTTCGAAATACAGTACCTACCGAGAAATCTCAAGACCTCATCTTATCAATTAGCACAGTATGAGAAATCGCTAAAGATCCTAGCGCTTGGAGATGCAGGATATAATAATTGGGATATTATGAATACAGAAGAGGAAGTTAATAAACTCAAAGAACCATTCCGGGCTCTGATGGATTCTCTATTGATCAAAGCAATACCATCGAATTGTACTGCTCGTGATTACCTACAAGCGACAGTATACATCCTTGAAGCCAAATGCAATGGAGATACCCTTTTGCCAACTCTCAAAGGACGATTACCCCGACAGGTGGTGAGTCTTCCGGGTCCACCTCTAAAACCCATAGATGATTGGCTACTCGACACTTTCAATGACTTTACCCCGTCTCAAATTCATCTCATACCTACTTCTTCGGAGTTAGATCAACACCCATGCTTAAAAGGCCCATCTGTCATCCGCACTAATACGAAATGCTACTTCAAGCCTTTACTTTCGAATACACCGCCAGGCAAGGATTGGGTACACAAACGAGTGATGGATGCTTTCGATGCGGGTAAACTTCCTTCGACAATGCCAATTTGCCGTATAAAAGGCATAGTTGTGGTCGACATAGAAGAGGTTCTGGAGGACTATGAGCCGGTATCAGAAGCCGAATTGACTGAAAAATGGGGATACACTGAAGATGATGTCACTATTATCACAAACCCAAAGTGTATGCTGGGTTTTGTTCTCTCTTACATTGAGAACAAGGGGACACTTTACGATATAGCACCATGGGAAGATTGCTCAAACGATTTACGACTTCGTTGGGCAAATGAGCTCGAGGGTCTTGTACATCAACTGCATACAGTGGATTTGATATGGGGTGATGCAAAACCGCAAAACATACTGGTTGATCTGAAGGACCGCTTATGGCTTATCGATCTTGACGGAGGTCATACACCAGGTTGGGTGGAAAAGGAAAACGAGGAGACACGAACGGGGGATTGGCAAGGGGTTAAGAGGATCAAGGAGTGGTTGTTGGAATGTGGGAAGAGTCCGTTTACACGTCGTATTCATTCAGCTCTTTGATGATTTCATTTGTATATGAAAGATGCAGTATTCTTCAGTGACCACACATTCGTTGATATCTAAACAATTGATACATTCTTCTATCAAGATGTGATATTGAAATAATAAACAGAAGTTAATCGTGAAGGTATAGTAGTGAAATGAATTTGAGAGAGTTGGAGAGTTTATTTGCCTGTGTTATTAGAATAATATCGTCGAGAAAGGTTCAATATATATCAAGCTGTGATATCTATAGAAGCTTCTATAGCGAATATAAGTGCTATCATACATACATCTAAGTGAGGAGAAGTGAGATCATAATGACCATGTGATTTATCTCTCATCTCCTTCTATTAAGAGTTTAGGCTTCGGCTTATCGCACACCATCTTATTTCGTAACAAAATCCCTATAAAAATATCGTTTTTCTATATAAATTAATTATTTTTATAATTCTTTAATAAATAGAAAATATAATTTGAAAATTGATTATTTAAATAATATCTATAATTAGTTTTTAAAAAAATGAATGAAATATTTTTAAGAATTTTTTAGATAAAGTTATAAGTATTTAAAATTGAAAATCTTTAGATTTTTTAATATATAATGCTTTTTCTATATAAAAAAATCGATTTTTTTGAAAATTTCGGGAATTCCAATTTTAAATACCCACAATTTTATCAAAAAGATTATTAAAAATAATTCACTCATTTTTTTCTATAATTTTATTAATTATTTATTATCAGAATAAATTTTATAAATCTAATTTGAAGATTGATTAGAATAATATATAATTCAAAAGTTGAAGAAATGAGGCTTTTTAGTGTGTTTTCGCTTAGTGTGCGATAAGCCGGGGCCTAAACTCTTATCACTTCAATAACATCGCACTTTCCATTGATCAATCAACAACCATACATTCTCACCTTGAAATCCACTTGACTTCACACATAACAAATTTTGAAGGAAAGATGTCCTTCGAAATACGCTTTATCATAGGTCGATCTAGACCAAACACATTAAGATAAATTGATCGCAATTATCCCCAAGTGATTCTAACCAATAATTATTGTAATACTGACGTCGGCACTTCAAATACGAAATATATACGAAAAAACGCGTAAATTCTCGACTTCAAAACTACTACAATTAAGAATATCAACATAGATAACTTCGATTGTATAGTAATTGCTATCCCCAATGCCAATCCGAGTACCTCTACAGATACAGAGATAATAGAAGCTCCTTCTAAAGCTTCTATAATACCTGCTACTTATCCAACTAGCAGGCCTGGAACACTCATACCATCAAGCCCATAGTACTAGCCTTTACTCTTACTGAATCACATGATGAACAATCAAAGCTTTTAGATCTCCTTAGAATCTTTAGAGAATACACCGAAAAAGGAAAGCTCACTACTGCTTTCAATATCATCACTTTTCAAATTACAGAAAAACTTGACTATACTGGACTGGGATATATCGAAATCTTGAATATATTAGAATAATTTCCTTATTTGAATACTTTTTATATAATGATATTGAATTTTTTGAATATATTGATATATCGAATACTTTTTTTATAAATTTGATATAAATTTTGATAATAAATCTAATTGAATAAGTTTTTTTTTGATTAATAAATATGATTTGCTTTAGTTATATAATTTTTCCGAAAATATTAGGGTTTGAAATTGAAATCGAATATAAATTTTGATTAGAAAGTTTAAGCTATTATTTTTTATATCAGACTTTTGAATATATTAGATTTGATTGATCGAAAATCTCAGTCCGGTATAACCAAGTTCTTTTGTATTTTCGCTTGATGTTCATCGAGCCGAATTTCTCTTTCAAGTGCTTAAGGGTTTTGCTTTCTACACTTTGAAATATAAGAGTTCTAGCCTCTGCTCACCGCACCTCTATAACAAATGTGACAAAATCCCCGCAAAAATAAGGTTTTCTCATACAAATTATTATATTGAATATCTTATTCAAATCTTTATATTTTCTTTTTTAAAAAATTGAAAATAATAAATAATAATAATCAAAATATAAAAAATTATTTGAAATATTTATTATAATTTTTGTTGAATAGTTATATAATATTGAAATCAATTTTTTTTTAAAAATTCTAATATATAATGTTTTCCTTATATAAAATAAGCGAATTTTCATCAAATTTTAGAATTTTCAATTTTAATCTTTTCAAATCCTATTTCAAAAATTAATAAAAAATATTCTATTTTTTTTTTTATAAAATTTAATTATTTAAATAACATTTTTCTAAAAGAAATCTAATTTTATCTTTTATTATAAAAAATAAACTAGGGTATAAAAAGTTGAGTAATCCCATATTTTAGCTGGAAAAGCGTTACATATGCGGTGAGCAGGGGCCAGAACTCTTACAACAGTATTACGACGGATTGAAATCCCTACAGATATTGTATTTTTAAAGCTAATATCAGATGATTTCGAAAAAATAAATAGATAGTAATAGTGATTATCAATAGGTGTTGGTAAATATTTGTAATAATCTTAGAATTGTATTTTATTTATTTCAAATTACTTAATTGAAAATATTATAAATGTATAGTATTATCCTTTAAATTCTATAATTGATATTGAATAAAACTTTATTGAATTTATATATTATATATAAATATTAGATTCTTATTCTATAAATACAATAGCACTTGATTTTCAATAATATTTAGAAAATAAATATTTTATTCGAATTAAAACCCTTTGAAAAATATAATTTAGATATTTATATCTTTAAATTATTATTTAATACCTTTTGAATAATCTCTTTTTGAAAAAAACAAAAAAGTATAACATTATTTTGATACTAAAAAACAATTTGAGAAATATATACTCTATATATTTCAATCGAGAAAATAATAAATAGAATCAAAATAATTCTATACAAATTGATATAAATGATTATTTTATATAATATCGATATTCAAAAAAAGAAAATATTTCAAAAAAAGAATTATTTATTAATAATTTCTTCATTTCTAATTCATCTATTTCAATCGATATTCAAATTCTCAAAACAAATATTGAAATAGTAAAACAAAACTTGAATAAAGAGTATTTAAATTATTTTAAAATATTAGAAATATTAAAGATTAAAAGAAATCAATAGAAAACAAAAGATTAAAATGATTTTATAAATATAATTTATAATTATAAAATATACTTGAGTTTTTTGAATTTATATTATGAAGAATAATTTGAAATTACAATTTATTTTGTAAAAGCTTTATTCAAAAAGATATTATCTTAAAATATACATTTTATTTTATATTATAATATTAATTATATTCTTATTAAATATCTAAAAAGAATATATTCTAATCTAATTAAAAGAGTTTGTATTTGTATAAATGTCTTTATATATATTCATATATTGAATTATTAATTAAATTACTTGCTATATTAAATATCTTTTTATATACTAAATAATAAAGAATGAATAAAAAGGCACGATTGAAATAATTAATCTTTCTTAATAATATTTATTTGTATTTCAATTGTATTATATTAGAAGGTGATATATACAGAATTCATATTATATAAAATTTGAATTTATTAAACTGAGATTAGAAAATAAATTAAAAGAAAACTTAAGTAAATTCAATTATTAAAAAAAAAGTGAAGGGATTATATTAATAAAAAAATAATGTCTTTTGAATAAAGGATTAGAAATTGATATTAATAATAATATTGTATAATTGGAATAGATTTAAAAACAAAAGTGTCGGGATAGGGATCATGTGACCGCACTAGCGCCTGCGCTAGTGCCTCGGCACTATAATATAGACGTATCGTAGTTCTAGCTTTTAGAACCTTAAGCAATATTACAACAGTGTGAACCATAGTACTATATTGTCTTCACTATCCCCATGATAATATCAACAAAAAGGAATAGTTTTTATAGAATTTGATTTTAATAATAAAACGAAAAAGCAATAACTATATCTATAATTTTGATAACTATTCGATTATAAATCAAATCTATTCAAATATATAATTAATTTAATAAATAATAAATTAATACAAAAATATATAATTCTAAAGCTTGATATTAATATTAAAAAATATAAATCCAACAAATATTATCTATTTGATTTTTCTAGATTTTATATTTTTTCTAAATAATTGTCACGTGCATGGAACCAATACGCATGGAACCAAATAGAAGTTGTAAGCTTTACCACTACGCCACGCACGTAATCTGATCAAAAGGCACAGTATCAGGGATTGAACCTAATAGCTTACTACTATATATATATCCTAACAATAATTGAAAGATATTACTCGATTTATAGAGATAGAATTTATTAAATAAAATTAAATACAAAAATATTAATTAGATAATAATAATAATATCAAAAGCTATATTATCACAGCAATTTAATCATTTTGATTTTTTTATTTAAGATTTTTATAAAAATTATACTTTTTGAACATTGGAATTTTATTGGATATGATAAAGATTCAATATTCGAGGTATAATTAATATTTCTAAATATTGTAATATAATTATATATCATTTGTTTTTATTAAAAAATAAATTAGATAAAATTAATTATATAATTGAGAAACTTCCTTTACAAAATCGAGTTAGATTTAAAATTATTATAAATACTTTCAATATAAATAATTTCGAACAAGATATTAATCAATATATTTCGATATATAAAATCTTAAAAACTAAGAAATTATTGAATATAAAAGATATAGAAATAAAAGAGTTATTAAAGAATATATTTATATTTGTCACGGGTTCAATACGTAGTTAGGTGGATGCCTTAGGCATCCACCCTCCATATAGTCGGCGCCTCCCCGCCTCCTCCTGTACAACCTCGTAGAATATCATATATCTTACCTAGCACCCAGACCGCACCGTGATAATATCATAAGTAATCAATATTTAGTATCAATCTATTCGTATAAAAAAGTAATTTCTAATCTATTAATAATAATGAATTTATATAATTAAATAGGTTACAAAGGAATTAAAAGATATAATTAAATTAAATAATAAATTTATTAATGAAAATATTTATATTTATTAAATAATAAATTTATTAATGAAAATATTTATATTTATTAAATAATAATTCGAAAGTTATTTAAAGAAATTCGAATAATATAAAGTGTTTTAGATTGTTATCAAGAATATATATATCTAATAGATTAAATTTATTTAATAAAAAAATTAAGAGGTGTTTTTTTATATTATATAAATGATCTAATTTATAAGTTAATAAATATTAGATTTTATTAAAAAGTGGTATAAATTAATATTTATATTTAATTTTAGATTTGATAATATTATAATGAAGGATGATTTTTTAAAATTAATAATAAATTTTCTATAAATAAAAATAAATCAGAGGAATTAAATATAAAGATATAAGTAGAATTAGTTTCTTGTTGGTTATATATAAGTGTTAGTTAATTTTATTAATTTTATTAATTTTATTAATTTTATTAATTTTATTAATTTTATTAATTTTATTAATTTTATTAATTTTATTAATTTTATTAATTTTATTAATTTTATTAATTTTATTAATTTTATTAATTTTATTAATTTTATTAATTTTATTAATTTTATTAATTTTATTAATTTTATTAATTTTATTAATTTTATTAATTTTATTAATTTTATTAATTTTATTAATGATTTTTAATAAAAGTTTGAAAAACTTAATTTGAATTAGAAAGTTATAGTATATTTCGGTATTTGCTATTTCTTTTAATCTTTATTTTATTATATGAAACTTTTAGATTTTTTATAAGAGAATTATGGAATAAATCTTAAAAAATTAATAAGAACTTTTAATCTTTAATAAAAATAATCAAAAATAAGGTTTATATATTAGATATAGAAATTAAACTTGAATTAAATTTATAGGAACTTTTGAATAGATTTGATAGTATTTAATAAATCTCAGATATTTTTAATTTATAAAAAATCTGATTCTAATAATATTAATATTAATTTTGTTTATAATTTTCAAGTTTTTATTTTAAACGAATTAGTATTGTATATTTCTTTAAACTAATATATAGTACTTTATTTTTATTAAAACTTATTAAATTATATTTTAAATATATATATATAAAAGAGATTTCGTTTAATAATAGTAGATTGAAATGAGTTTGAGATTTATTTTGAGAATTATATAGATAAAAGTTAAGATTAAATAATTGTAATAAGGAAATATAAATTTATAATTATAAAAGGAATTATTGATATTTTTTATTCAATAAAGATATATACTTTATAATAATAATAAAATCTAAATCAAACATGTAGTAGTATATATTATAAAAAATATTTCTGAAAATATTTAATTAAAGTAATAATAGTATAATTATATAAGGAATGAATTAATCTTTATATAACTTTTTATAATGAATTATTTTATATTATTATTATCTTTTAGAAAATCTAAAAAATATAATCAATTTTATTTGTTTAAAAATTTAAGAAACACAATCAATATTATCTTTTCGAAAAACCAAAAGAGTTAAAAGAAATTTTTAAATTATTTAGTAATATATTTCTTAATTCTTTAAAAATAGAATTCAAAGTTTTTATAAATTATATTTAGAATTTATTTTCAGATTTTCGAAAATATCAAATTATATATATTTAAACTCTATTTCTAAATGTTCTAAAAAGTGTTTTTTAGATTTTTAAATTTCTAGAATTTTTCTAATTCTATTTCTAAAAATATAGTTTTTAAATTCTTTAAAAAAGACAGATATATTGATTATATATTTTCAAAATAATAATTAATAATTAGAATATTATACTTTTTTGATCATTAGAATTAATATAAATTAGGAATTATATATTCTATTATATAAAATAAGAAGATAAAAGTTGAATACTTTAAATTTTAATTGAAAAATAAATAGAAATAAAATAATCTCTTAACACTTATTGTAGTAAAAAGATAAGATTTAAGAGAGCCTCTTGTTGTCGGATATAGGTGATAAATTATGATATTATTTTAACTTTCTTTTTTTGATTAAAACATTTTCTGAAATTATATAATGATTCTAAATCAATTTATATATATTTATAACAATCTAAATAAAATTCAAAAAATTAAAGATAAATTATTCAATCTCAAATAGAGAATCGATTCTTTATATATTTATATTGTAAAATTCAAAAGGATTCTTTATAAAATTAAAGATTAGAATTAATTCAATTCAAATAAAATCTTAAACTTTTATAATAAATTTAATACTATTTTTAGAAATTGTTTTTCTCAATAGCTTTTTTTACCCTACTTTTATTCCGACTTTATTTAGATCATATAACAATTAGTTGTATATATAACAAATAAATTTCCTATATTATTCTATTTTAATAAATCTAAAGCTTTATATTTACTATAAAATATATTTCACTTTCAAAACTATCATCTAATAGATATTAATAATATTAATATTATTAATACTTTTAATTCTCTCTTAATATTTTATTAAATAAAGTTAATTATATTCTAATTTCACGAGCTTTTCACGCCCCTTAGGACCTATATTTATATTTGTACTATATAGCTTTTAAAATTCTAAAAATAAATAAGATTAATATTTTTATATTTTCTATTAAAATATGAATTTTGAAGCTATTCAGAGATTGTAAGCTTTTGAGGTGGTGGTCTGTGCATCGATCTAGGTGGGGTATATTCATAATAATAATATTATTCATAAGAATAATAATAATAATTTTTTTTCTAATTTTTTTTCTAATTTTTTTTCTAATTTTTTTTCTAATTCTTTTTCTAATTCTTTTCTTTTATTTTTTTCTAAATCTTTTTTTATTTTTCTTTTTAATTCTTTTTTTAATTCTTTTTTTAATTCCTTTTTTAATTCTCTTAAGTGTTTGATTATTTTTCTAATTTCTATTTTTCTAATTTCTATTTTTCTATTTTTCTATTCTTTTTTCCATTTTCTTTTCTATTTTTTTCTCTCTAATAAATCTAATAAATCTAATCCCTTCCCTTTTCTAATTCCTCTTTTCTTTCTAATCTCTTCTCTTATCTCTCTTATTACTAATCAAATCTGAACCAATCAGAATTGTATTAACAACTTTTTATCAAACTTTTTTTGAACTTTTTATTACAAAATCAATTAATATATTAATATATTAATAATAACTCTTTTTTTGATATAAAAATAATATCATTCAAAAACTATTGATTCAAAGAATATAAAAATATTAATTAATTATATTTTATAAATCATTTATAACTATTATACCTATTAATAATAATATCTATTCTAGATTAGAATTTTGATATTCACTATACAGAACATCCGTACTTTTTTTCGACCAATCAGTTTCCAGTTATAAACTGTGTTTTAAATTCTATATATTAGGGATTTTACTTTCATATATTCAAGTTTTTCTTTATTAAAAGAACTCTTTTATATAAACAAAATAAATATATTTAATATAGAAATACTTTTTATTAAATATAAATCTATTTATTTGATTTATATTAAAATATTTGAAATCAAAATGAATTTATTCTAATTATTATATTTATATTTATTAATTATAATAATAATAATAAAGATAAATATCTAAGTGAAATAATTAATAATTAATATTTTGAAAATTATTTAGAAGAAATATAAAGTATAATAGATTTATATATATTAATAATAATATATATTAAGTATTAGAAATTTATAATAGAAGAGAATATAAAGAATGGTTTTTGAAAATTATATTTTATATTTAAATTATTTATTTAAAACAAATTCGAAATAAACTTTATAAAAAAAGTAATATTACAATATATATATAATTATATCGGATTGAATTAAATATAATACTAAACTTTCAACCGATTATACATATAACTTTATAATACACTCTTTTTAGCTCTATAGCTTTTAATTCTAAGATTGATCTCTAAACGCTTGTTGGGTTCGTTGCAATTTTTATTTAAACTTTGAGTTTATATTATTTTTAACTATTTGTTTTATTGTATAAAATATTAAAGAATTTATTACAAAAATAAAAGCTATCTTTTCATATTTATAAATTAAATTAATTACTAATTAAACTTAATATTCAAAGAATATTGATATTTGTTGTTCTCTTATCTATAAATATCTATTTAATAATATAATCTAATTGAATACTAGAAATATTAAAATTCTATACCCACAGAAAAAGCTTAATTAAAAGAATTTTAGGTTTTTTAAAATTCTAAACCCAATGAATCTTTATATTTATAAATTAAAACTTTTTATTTTAATAAGAATTCATTCTATTTTTTATATCAATTTATTATATCCTATATATAATGATTTTGTTTTTAAATAATACAACCCATTACTATTATTTGTCAAAATCAATAGCTTAAAATAATTTAAAGTTAACAAAATCCTAAACTTCTATTAAAAGAAAAAAGATTATGAAGAATCTCAACTGAAATATACTATTTACTGAATCAACTACAAAATACTAATTAAAAAACCTACAAATTATCTAAAAAAATATACAAAAACTGATTTATAATTTTTATCAAAAATATCTTAATAAATCAGGATCTGTTTGATCGAATATTATCTGTTCTTAAATAATCAAATTATGATATTTTTAATTCAATAGAATTCAACTCTAAAAAGAAAAGTAATATTATAATATAAGATTATATAATATATTAATCCTTTCGAAAAGAATTGAATTAAATATTCACATTAAAGTATAAATAAGTTAAAGCCCAATCGAGTTAGCTCACTTAGGAAAATTCTATATATCTTCAACTCGAAAGATTCTATATTATAGCTTTTCGAGCTATATCTTAATCTTCAATCTAAACCTATTATCTGAATCGATATAACTTTGCCGAACTAGAGCAAAGTTATTAGAGCCCTATTTCTGGCTGCCTGCCCCGTGATAATTATATAATTTTTTAAATTTAAGATTAATTTAAATTAAAATATATATCTGAAAAGACAATATTTATATCTAAACATTTATCATTTGAGATTAATAAACACTTATATACAATCTTATATTTTTATTCATTAATATATCATAGGTAATTTTTACTTATTTTTAATTTAATATTTTACTTTATATTTAATGAATTTTATATATTTAAAAAATTCTAAATATTATTTTCAAATAAATAAATATCCATATATTTCTTAGATTCTAATTAAAATTTTTTAGATTATATTATAATTATTTTTAATTAAAGTTTTAATAATATAAATCCATACACCTTTTAGATTCTAATTAATATTTATTAGATTATATTTTAATAAAACAGAACCTTTTTATATATATATATTAATTGTGATATAATCGATTAGTTATACAATTATTATAAAATATATATTCAAATCAAATAGTATTTAAAATTAATAAACTGATTAATATTTTAATAGTTTCTTTTCATTTTTATTATTATTATTACTTATAAAATAAGCTTTATTGAGACTATTCATATTATATATTTTATTAAAAAACTATATCCCTTATTATTTAATTATTGTGTTTAAATTAAATAAATAGCATTTTTATTATTTTTGAAGCTATCTTATCTTCTTCGATAGATTTTTATTTGATAGATTGTTTCAAGTGTTTTATACAATCATTAGATAAAGTCTGTAATTTTATATCGAGAAATCTATATTATAATATTTTGAGAGATTGTTGAAAAATAGATAGATTTATAGAGATACAGTACTAGGGCACAGATAGTTGTCGGACGCTAAAATCACACCAAAAATGATCATTTTGTTCTATTTATATAAATAAAAAAGAAATATTTAAAACCGTTAAAATTAATTAAAATTTTGATTATGTTTTTATTATATAATAAAAACATAGAATTAATAATTTTTATAATTCTAAAATCTTAGAATATTATTATTTATAAGATTGAAATTAAATTCAAAAAAAGTTCTTAATTTTCGCTTATTTTACTAATAAATTTCGATACCTTTAATTTATATCAACTTTCTATATAGATTTTATAATCAAAAAAAATCCTAAAAATAAATCATATTTTTATTATTAAATTTTAATTGAAAATAAATAGAAAAATATAAAATATATTGAATTAAATCTATATTATTATCAAAAAATATATAGATAATCTATATAAGTTTTGGTGTGATTTTAGCATCCGACAACTATCTGTGCCCGGTTACTGTAGTTTGATTAAAGATATTTAGAATCTGATAGGTATTTGATAGTCAAAGGCTTTGGTTGAGATGGGATATAAAAACAAAATCTTTTTGGAATGATAATGATTGGTGATAGTATGTTTGAAGTATTTTGATATTTGTAAGGTTCTTTTTTGAAATGAAATATGAAAATAAAAGCTTTTTGAATTGATGATAATAGGTTTAAGGTAATCTGAGACGAGGTTTTTTGAATTGGTGTTTTTTGAATTGATATGATAATAAAACTATTAGATAATTTTTAATAATTTTTAATATATAATAATAATGAATTTCCTTTATAATACTTTGTTTTAAAATATTCATTAAAATATAAAAATAGTAATTTTTGATTTATATAGTATATAATAATATTAATTAATATAAAAAAAATAGATTTAAATATTTAAAATCAAATTTTTATATATTGAATATAAAGATTATATAGAAAGCAAAAATGTTATATAGAAGACAAGGATTTTATATAGAAAACAAGGATGTTATATACAATGTATTTGAAGTTGTTCTAATAGATCACTATAACTTCTCCTATATCCACAACCAACAACTATACATATTTCGATTCTGAATATGATATGAGCACACTCATTTTGAAGATAGAAGGGAGTGTTTGATGGTAAAAGAAATAAATTGTTCTCACGATCGATAACCTATTACCCTACCTAGGCATCTACTTTTAGCCTCGTGATGCGGAACATTTCCCGCCGCAAAATATTGATGTCATCATCATACATAGTTTCAGCTAAAATACCAATCATGGCCAAGGAATTCCCTCTACAAATCCAATTATTATTGCAACCCGTGATTCTAGCCCAGAGAGGTAGGTAGGTAGCTATTGAATTGAAGCTTGAGGAAACCCTTTCCCTCTGTTTTTTTGTTTTTGTCTTTTCGTTTCCTTTCTTCATGAAGAGGTAGAATTACCATCTTCATTCGTTCATTCTCTCAATCAATCTTCTCGTTTCAAGAAGCTACTTTCAAAGTGCTTCCTGTGCTTCCTGTGCTGTCTATCTTCTCTCAGTCTTGAGATCTCAATTATCTATAGATTTCTGTCTGCTTCATCTCACGCACAAGCTTCAAAATGCCGAATCCTTCAAAACTAGGAGGTAGCTCTTCCATCTTTCCTCTGCTAAGCAAGAAACATGAGATCGTCGTGTTTTCCAGTACGGCAATTGCTCTCTATGGTTACGATCAAGGTATGTATCATTCGCCCCGAAGTACAACTAGACTCCTCTCGCCATCATATCTAACACAAATCAGGAATGATGTCCCTAATAAACACAAACAGCAGCTATTTGAAAACCATGCAAATTGGCGAAGAATCTCCTGTAGTAGGCATAATCGTCTCAGTCTATTACCTAGGATGTGCAATTGGAGCAGTTCTCGCCTCCTGGCTTGCCGACAAAGAGGGAAGAAAACCATCTATATTTGCTTGTTTGGCAACAACATCATTTGGGAACTTACTCATGTTTATTTCCGGTTTTTCATTTCATGGATCTTCGCCTTGGAAAGGTGCATCGTTGGGATGTATGATCGCTGGGAGAGTTATTATGGGATTGGGGGTCGGAGGGATAGATTCGACAATTCCGGTTTATAGTAGTGAACTTTCATCGGATGGAGCGAGAGGTAGAGCATTAGCTCAAGAGTTTCAGATGAATATCTTTGGTTTGTTGATGGCGTATTCAATCAACTTGGGAGTTACAATTGGCCTGGGGAAAGATAGTCAATGGGCTTGGAGAACTCCGATTATTGTTATGCAGATTTTTCCAATCCTGTTGATGTCTTTCATTTCTCAACTTCCGGAAACTCCAAGGGTATGTCGAGAATCTCTTGAACTCCAAAAATCTTACAGAAAATGCTAATTGTTTATAGTGGTTCATGAGTGTAAACCGAGAAGATGATGCTAAGAAATATCTTGAGAAGGTATATGGCAAAGAAGAAGCCAAGTCGAAATTCGATACTCTCAAAGAATCTACTGCTCAAGAAGATGGTTCAAAAGTACAGTATAAAGATATGTTTACACCAGGGCATGCACAATTCCACCCAACCATGATAACCATAATGGGTCAAATAAATCAGGCTCTCACTGGCTACGGCGCTGTATCCGGTAAGCATTCTCCATACCCAATTCTGTCAAAAAGCTCATATTCCTTCTCATGATGCACCTATTAACTAAATCCCTAGTCTACGGTCCTCAAATCTTCTCTCTGCTCGGCTTCACTACCCGTAAATCCGAATATCTCACCCTCGGAAACTACATATTCTATTTCTTCATGATGACATTTGCCTGGCTCTCCATCGATGTTTACGGTCGTCGCACTCTCATGATATATGGCAGCATCGGCCTCTCCCTCTCTTTCCTCCTGCTAACCCTCTTTGGAGGCCTCGCCACCTTTCCAAGTATCCCCTTCCTCGTGTCCGAAATCCTCGGCTCCGCAACTCTCTTCGCCGCAACCGCCATCTTCGGAATCGGCTGGCTCGCACCTGTCTGGTTGATCCCCACCGAAATCTATCCTTCCTCGGCTCGCGCCCAGGGTTCCGCAATCTCGGTTTTCGTCTGGGGATTGGCGAATTTTGCGGTGACGTTGTTGACGCCAATTGGATTTAACAATTTGAATTATTGGCTGTTTCTAGTGTTTGCGGGTACGAATATGTTTGCCGGGTGGTGGACGTGGAGATATTCGTTGGAGAGCGGAGGGAGGAGTTTCGAGGAGAATATGGAGTTTTTTGAGTGTGCGGAGAGGGATGAGAGTTGGGTGGTGAGGAAGGTGGATGGAGGGAAGTTTAGGAGAATGCCGGGGTCTGAGAAGGGGAAGGCGAAGGGGAGTGAGGAGGGAGGTGAGAGGGAACCTTTATTGAGGAGAGAGTAGGTAGGATTTAGATCTATGGAGGTTGACATTGAGATGTAGATGTAGATATAGATAGTGGGTTTGTGTGGAGTGATGTATTAAAATTTTGACACTTGCGAATATACGGCATGGAACAGAATTATAAAGAGATATATAAATAAATGTATAGAAGTAATGAAATTGATTAAAGAATCTAAAGTTAAACATCTTTTCCTAGGTAGCCTATCTAAATCCACCTTCCTATGTCTCCATCTCGCAGTGAGAATATTCTATATTATTCCAAACACCTCCTTCTACCATTCCTGTATATAAAAGCTTCACATTATAAAGTAACGCCATTCCCATATTAACCTGGACATATGGATATATATACCGACGATCCATCCACCCAACCAGATATTTTTCTCTAAATACATCTCTCTCCCACCCTCACATTAATTAAACTATCCATTACCCCATCACCCATCCCCATCCCCACTCACCACGTAAACATCATCAACGCGGGATTCAAGGCAATGGGCATCAAAAAATGACTCACGACCACGGTACACAGGGGGAAAATGGCGACAAACGTATCGATTCTCCAATTCCAGGGCACGACGAGGGCGCAGACAATCATGCCGGCGGTCATGAGAATACAGAAGAGGAAGGTGTACTTGAAGCGCTTGAGCAGACGCGGGATTTCTTCGAAGAAGGTGACGTTTTCTACTTCTTTGGCCGTGGCGCCCCAGGTCATGTCGATTTCGAAGAAATGGCAGAGCAGGGATTGGGAGACGTGCATGGAGAGGCCGCCCAGGAAGACGGTCATGAGGAGGAGCCATTTGAGATTTTCGAAGACTATTGTGGGAGGGGTGGTTAGTGGGTTGTGTGGGGGAGAGATGGATAGGGGGGAGGAGGGGGGAAACTTACAAGAAGAGAAGAAGCCACGTTCGTTCAATCGGTATCGGAGAACGGCCAGCGAAACATTACCCAAGAGGGAAAAGACAATGATGAGCGAGAAGTACACCTGGAAGGAATCGAGATAGTATTTATCGTACATGCCCACATACCAACCCATGATGAAATAATTCGCGAGGGTCAGGATCCACGAGGCGCCAATCGCGTAGTAAGTACCGATATATGCCATCATGGTAATCTTGGATGTGAATCTCATATTGGATCTCAAAAATTCTCGGAACAATTTCGTGAACGGACCACGCGTGATCCAGAAGCGGAGAGGATTGAAGAGAAGTTCATTACATCCGTAAGCGTATTTTTCCCAACGCGCAAGCTCGTCGTAGACGGTAAGGGAGACTCCTTCTTTGAAGCCATCGCCAGTGTAGGCGGCATAGCGGATAATGTATTCATTGACTTGGAGACGGAGCGACATGTCGAAATCTTCTGAGACGTGGGATTCGGACCAGAATTTCTCGTAGCCGTCTTCGTCGTGGTAAGAGACTTGTTGGACGGCGGACCATCTGAGCATGGCATTGTGGCCGACGAAAGGAGAGACGTCACCCATGGCGACGGCGAAACGAATAGCGGTGTAGATGAGGTTGGTGAAAAAGGTAATGCTAGATGGAAATGATCAGTTTTATTTACTTCATCGGTGAGATAGAGATGATGATGACATACCCATTTTCGAAGAAACTATCCGTAACTTGCATGACACCAGAGTTGAATTGTAAGATACCGACTTCAGGAGATTGTTCCATCTCACTCGCGGCATCCAAGAGACAATCGGCGGGAACACGAGTATCAGAATCAATGAGTAAGATGTAATCACCCACACGAATATTACCACCAGCCCAGGCACGGCCCTCTTCCTCTTCCAGAACGCGAGCTAAGCATTGATCATAAGCAATGTATTCCTCAGCCTGGGACCAACCATCACGGCGCGCAATAGTGAGAAGGCTTTCTTCGACCTTGTTGGAAACCATGAGAGCGTAGTTCATATTGGAAGCCTTCTTGAATTTACCACGGCGAAGGAAAGCTGTTTCGCCATTTTCAGGGTTAGGCTTGTGGGCAGGACGCGCGACCCATCCAATAGTATGTTCATCATAAAAGTCACGACGAGCTTGAGCTTCGTCTTCAGGAAGCAATTGCATACCATCATCATTGATGAAGATGTTGGCAGTGCCACCTTGAAGTTCATAGGTAGAGATAGCAGCCTTGAGAGAAATGACGGTAGGTTGAATAACACCAACGAGACCTTCCTTGTAGACAGGCATCTGGATAGTGACGTGAGGAAGTTCTCGGTTATTTCGATTTAGACGTCGAGGAGCTTTGCCGGAGTAGAATTTCGAGTTACTGTTCAAGTTGTTGATTGGTCCAAAACACTGGGTCAGATTAACGATAATGACTTGCATGAAGAAAAGGGAAACGAAGATTTGACAAGGAACGACGGCGAGTAAAGCCAATCGAGTGTAATTTCCATCAACAGCGACTTCAAGACCAAGTTTTCTCCAACCGAGACCGAGAGCGGTGACGAGAAGACACAAAGTTGCACCGACCATGAGAGGATTAAGTAGTAGTGTTGGTCTTTTTTCTTGCGCCCCATAACCATCTTCGACATCAGATCCGATTCCCAAATCAGCGGTGGAAACATTTGCTCCACCCTTCTTCTCGTCGGTTTCTTCGTCATCATCGGCCCAGATCATCTCCAGCAAAGATCTTTCAATGTACTCTGCTCTCTGCAACAAGTGCTTTGGGTCATCGTCCCAGACAATGAGAATTTGTTGATCTTGGATGAAAGCACCAAAGTGATGCTTTTGGCATCGAGGTAGATACTCGACATTAGGAAGAACTTGAAGACGGAGACCATCCGAAAGGGGAACATAATCAGCGTGCTGGCGGGCGAGGAAAATTTTGATGACACGAGTATTGACAGTCATGGCAGCCTAAATATCGAGTTAGCGAATGCTGTTGGACAAAGGGGAAACGATTCACTTACTTTGACATTCATTGCTACAATGTAGTCAAAGATACCCGATGGTTCCGTCCTTAAAGAAGGCGGACAACATGTGAAATCACCCTTTGCCTTCTTCAAGATGACACCCTCTCCCGGAGCACCAACGGCCCATAGTTTTTCCATTTGTTGTTGATGTAACCAACTGACAACGACATCAGATCTGACAGTCAAGACACTCTCCCTAGGACCATTTCTGAAATCACCTTCCGGATATAGAGAGGATGGCCTCGAACGGTCGGCAAAGGATGGAGCCAGTGGTGAACCCAGAGGAGGGGTTGTATGCATTTCCAACTGCATTGGTGCTGATGTTCCAGTTTTCTTTGATTTCTTCGCCTCTTGCTCGGCCTTCTTCCCAGGGGCGAGATATCCCCTAAGGGCGTTCATCTTGAATAATAAAGAAGGAAATGCAGTCAAATGTGAGAATGCACTTGTATGATTTATGATTAATGATAAGATAACAATTGATAAAGTTGAAGATTATGTGCAACGAGTGTTAGAATAAGGAAAGATTGCAACAGTAAGCCAAAGGAAAGATAGCTCTACTACTGATGAATAACAAAGGTTCAAGATAAAAGTATTTCCTATGATCGGGGTGAAGGGCAATATGTACTAAGGAGATACCGTGAAGAAAAAGCCATGTTCGTTAGCGTCACTGAGCACTGCGAAAACTTCACTAGTGAGGCTAACAATAGGTAGGCACTGGACGAACGACATCCATTCATGGTACCTGCATTGGTTCGGAACCACGAGGAGCTGAGAAAATTCCTAACCATGTTACCAAATTTGGAGCTTTAGCAACTGCAAATTGTCAAAATTTGTAGTTCGAACAAGCCTGAGCGAGTAACAAACAAGATCATCCATTCAGCTTGTTACTAGCTACTACCATACTTGATTGAATCAATTTACCGTACGATTGCACGCTTGGATAAGCCATGCGGGTAGTGCGAGCAGTGAAATGGATAGGAACCCCTCCTTCATGATGCTACAAAGCGTATCAGACGCCGAGTCCAAGACTAAAGAAATGTAGTTCAGAGCTACCCGGGTGTGACTGTCCCAAGCTTGGTTAGGATTCAGACGAAACTATTTTTGATGCTGTGCGTTCCCGGGACAGCTTTGACAATTAAAACATGAGGTAGACAGAAGCGAGTAGGTTCGGTCTATTGGAAATGATGAAGCGATTGACAATAAACTAGGATGTCAGTTTGTGATTAGGCGAAAAGACTCTGCCCCTGCAGGTAAACTTCTGAGCTAGACTCACTGTGGACTTGGCGTCCTTTTGGAAGATCTACAATGATCTTCACCGTTGTAAACCATATTTGGAAAATTCCGTTGTACGCTTGTTGTCTATGAGGACTACATATGAGGACTTTAATTTTTTAGTCCTTGACTTTCTCAATCGAGCATTTCAAAATCATGATTATATGGTGACCATGTATATTGGAACAACTTACTATGACGCTCGTACATAAAATTACTCAATTAGCTCGCATCATATTTTGCGCGTACCTACCTTAGTTGCCAACCCAAAAGATCATTACAAGGACTTGGCTTCGGATGGCTGCAGTAGTTCCTCTGAATTGGATTTGGTATAGGCATCGAGGAAATTGCACAGCGGCTCAAAAGTTAAATGGAAAATTTCTCCTACGATCGACACTGTACGATGATGAATGATTAGATGCTGTAAACTGTATGGTACTTACTTCAACTGAATATCAAACCTGCAAATCTCACAGATGGCGAGTGGTATATATATTTCCAGCCCCATTGATTGACATACCAAGCCAAGGATCAAAAACCAGCGTTGATGCGGTGCTACATCAAGGCCATGTCAAACTATTACCAAATACTAGGGAAAAGTCAACCAAACTTAAAACCATTGGTTGATAAGTTAATGACACCAAGGCATGGCATTTTCAAGATTTCGAGATTCTCGAGTAGGTTGCATCTAGATTCAAAACTAGATAGTGAAAGTTCGCCCACCAAATCTTAATTATCGAGGGTTATCCTAATATGTGTCAGCCTCTCTTATCTTATGTGCTAGGTGGGGGGTTCATCTCCATTTGATATATGGATTTTTACAGCAGCTCTCCATCGCTTGAAGTAATTCTTTATCAATTCCCAAAAGGCGGAATTGGGCTTAGCATATGATTGTTGGAAATGCTAAACCGATTCCAGGTCCTGATCTCAGGGATCAGGTTGAGAAGAACCCGTCACTCAGCACGCTAGGAGGTCTTCCAAAAACTTGATATCTGTGATGTAGATTGGAAAATCAGCTAGTTTGGAGATCAGACTTAATATCTTCCTAGTCTAAAGTTAAAGAGTTCCCACTTTTTCCTACAGGACATTTTGGGACAGTTTTCCCGATATCAATATCAAGACTCACCGTACTAGGTAGATAGGCTCGAGATAGGTAAACTATATCAGGAAAAAGAACCACTACGTGCAAATGATCTTCAATTGTGATTTTGTAAGTTGGTTATCGTACACCCGTTGTCAAGTGATAGACAAGCTGATAAGAATTCGAAAGTCCATGAGTGTTCATTCGAAGTACTCTTCAGTATAAACTCGGCAGACGCAGATGATCGAGGCATTGTTCAATTGAAATCCTGGCTTGGCTGACTGGAACAATAAAGAACTATCAGCCATATCGATATAAATCGCACATCATGATAAACTCCGATTGGTATCATCAATTGTACTCAACAAATCGTGATTGTATAACTCCGAGTACGAAAGAACGAGGAGACGAGACCCTTGAAGTCAAAGAGGTTAAAAATTCGAATTGGATGTGTTTTGAGAGGTCTGTCTATTATTTCCATTGTATATTATACTACATCATGAAACGGACACGACATATTTCACCACGGTGCCTCAGGGTGCATGGACAACTTAATTTCGGAGATTTGTAGCTGATTGGGCCCAAGCTCTTTTCGGGTAGATAATATTTGGGAAAACCATCTGAGGCCTCTGTTGAAGGGAAAAAAAAAGAAGGAACAAAATAGATTTTGGGGGTGAGGGAAGGGAGGGGCTGAAAGATCCTATTACAATCGTTACAATTGTTCCTTTCCCGAATACTTGTCTCGGCGCCCAAATACCGAAGAGAAAGGAGGCATAGAAGTGGGAGAAAATCTGGAAGCTTGAAGTGACACGACCCTTGACTCAAAGGAAGATGGAGTGAGTTCTCAATGTACTGCTCAGACTCTTTTTTTTATCGTATTGATGCACGCCCCTGATTACCTAGTCTTTGCTTCTCGTGTCTCGGCAAGCATCCGTGGAGATCAGCTCTGTCGGCTAATGTCAATGTTAGGCAGTGTACCACAGTGTTGGATCATTTCTTCACCTATGGAGTATGGTTAAGAACGACTCACAAAATTAGCGTTGGATGAATATCCAGTTCAGGTAGTGTGGATATCAGGCAATGCTTTGAAAGCGGCCTTTCTTCTCCTTTTGGATGTTTTGTCCAGAGTTCAAAGAGCCTATTGTCTCCAAACGCTCGATAAATCCTGCCGCATCTGTCCGCCATCAAGCAATTGATTCATTTTTGGCTCTATCTCCACATAGTATCGGCGAGTTATCATCTAATATCGCCCAATAAAATGTATCTGTGAGAAAAACCTGCATGGCATAATCTCCGTAGGCTTAATACAAGAAAATCACGAAATTCTGGCGTGTCGAGACCAGGGTGTTGTCTAGAGTCGTTTAGTACACATGACATTCAATCTTTGTTTTACAAAACGTCCCTTGTAATTTTGCATAGCTCGGAACCGATTCTTTGATGCTGTAAACTGAAAGCTATATTTTGCGAACATAGGGATATGTTTCAACCTTTCGCTGAACGTCCCGTGCGTAAATCGGTACATCCAAGGAGTTGAGATAATAATGACTTGACGCATGAAGATCCTGATGTTCGAATGATGTTTGTAGACGGTGCCTAAAGAGGCAAATTGCGGTGGAAACATCCTCCCTGGTGGCTAGCATTTGGGTGGTTTCTGCATATAAGGCTGATTTTCATTATCATTGAGGAGCGCGTGGTGAAATATCCTCAAAGATCCGCTAAAGCTGAGTGTCTCAACAACAATCGAGCCCTCACAATTGTTAGCATGAAACTCCGCCAGCTCTTAGTGCTCCTAAGATAGATCTTTTCCAAAGGGTTGGAAATTAGTCAGATCGTTCGACACCGTGGAAAATGGCTTAGAAAGCAAGGGAGACCAACAAAAGGTTTGGCTCTGATGCATATTGACAAGTTCCTCTAAGCTCCAGGACCATATGAGCGTGCGCCTACTTTTGCCCATAAGGCTGACCTATTAAATCTAGCTTGTCCGTCACTAGTCTGAAAGCTCAGTGGTTCAGAAGTTGTGGGCGATTTGGTGATCTCGAATCCATGCCACACTGACGCTGGATCACTATGCAATATTCATAAGGTTGTTGCTTCATTTTCTTACTTAAAGCCATCTTGTAGTCCAAGAGCCAAATTAGGCCGTATATAAATGCTTCTGCCTACATCGCCTATGTTGACAGTCTGCACTCAGCATCGCTTGTGATTGACCAAAACCATTCTGTCGGGGTGAAGCTGTCACTTGCGCTCTCACAAAGAAAAATAGTGAAATTGACAAATTGAGGTTCCGAGGCCCAAAATTTAGAAGAGTCCTTTTGAGGATGAAGGTAGTGATTCCGCAGGGCTCAATGATCGATTCAGAATAACTCATATTTGTAAGACATATAGTAACCAGTGGATCTAGTTATTTCTTTCTCCACGATTGAAGGATTTTGATTCAATGTATGATAGTATTCGACATCTGGTCATTAATTTGTGAGTCATCGTATGGATAGCAACAGGTTGGAGGCAATATTTGGTTGCCTAGCATCCTTGGCAAGACCTTAGATATGAGTGTAGTTGAAAGTCAAGATGAATCTGTGAGCGTGAGGTAATAATTTCTGAGACAATTCAGTTGCCTGGGTTAATCTGGCAACGCTCTTCTTTGCGTCTAATAAATAGCAAAGATGTTGATTCTTGGAAATTGCGATAACTCAAATTCCTTTAGATCTCGGTTCACCGTGATCATCAGAGACCAAAGCCGGTTTGAGCACCATCTTCTGGCTTACACGTCGGCAGTCGAATTGAAAGCCGTAAGGAAGTAGCATGACTGAGGTGATTGTATCAAGTACATGAACCCCCCCCCCCATTGTCGATTTAAACACATGATTGTAATTGTAACCATGGCAAACCGAGCCACATATCCTAACAAGCTGAAATTGCTTCTTATAATTTCCGGTGGTGTACTTGTACTACTTTGTTCACATGGCGATGACAACATGGAATGTAACATCGGCTCGGTGACAGGCTTCTTCTAGCTCAATATGACACCCGAGTTATTCGGTACGTATTGTACTTCGCTGAGCCATTCTATCTTGATCTCATCTTGATCCTTTGTATAGTGCGAGGTAAGGCCGACAAGAAGATCGTAGAACTAGTGCTGCTCTTGAATTTCGAACAAGACCAGTATACAAAGATTTGTAGCCCACCGGCCCCAAGAAATTCTTCTTCTCTGAATATGGATGAAGGTTGAGAATAGGAGTCTGGATCATCTTCGAGGGGCAGTGCACAAATCAATCTGCAAGTTGTGCAGTGCAGTCAGTATATGTGGAATGGGACGAATATGGTTCAAACTCCTTACCACGATGGATTAGCGACATGTTCAATGTTTGAAGAGTAGTGGTGTTGAATGTACCCGTTGCCTTTGTCCATACTCTGCTTTGTTGAGGTTGAGGTTGAGATGTTGTGGTGTGTTGTGTTGTATTGGAATAGCTACCCAGGTATACGACAAGAGTAGCGGAAGCCAAACCCGAACCCGGACGCCGCTGTCACGACGTAACCCCCACGAAGATTGAACCCTTAACCCTTCTCCAGCCCTTATAACCTAGGGCTGTCCAATGGGATAAGAGCTGGTCGACGATGATGGTAAGATGGTAAGATGGGTGAGCGCCACGGGATCCACTGTTTTGATTAACAGTATGCTATGATTGGCTCAATCGACAAGAGTATCGTCACTAATGCATCCCGAGGTCTGAGATGATAAATGTCATGTTGTGTTCATACAAAGTACTGCATCTGGGCGGCTTGGAGGCGGTGAAGGACAAACAAGAGAATGACATCAAAGACAAACCCCAAAAATTGAAAAAAGATCAGAAGTTGTTGTAAATGAATCAATTGAAAGGATCGAAGCTTCAAATCACTCTCATCTCGTAGGTTGGGCAAGATTTGGTGATTGAATAGTACCGGTTGAGTTGGGTGAGGTGAAGAGAAAGTGCAGGCAAGATTGAAGGATGGTTAGACATTACCAAGTAGACATTGAACATAAGATATTGAATGTTGTGGTTATATTTAATTGGGATCGTGCGGCGGCATCGATAACGCTACCTAGGTAGGTGGTATAGATCACGATACTTGTCTTGTAGTCAGCTACAGCCAGCCAGCCAGCCAGCCAGCCAGCAAGCCAGCAAACCAGCAAACCAGCAAGCCAGCCATGATCAAACATTTCTGCTGACGTTTTGAAATCATTTTCGAACTTTCCGCCATTATTCCACCTGGGCACCCAACACACCACGAATTCCATACACTTATCCCCTTTTTTGTGGAGATAACAACAGTTCTATCTCCTTAAAATCTACTACATTCATATTCACATTGACATTCAATATTCAATTCTTCTTCCTCTCATCTATCTACGATTACGCTCTATCGTATATCTTTTCCAGAAACCACCTACAAACATCATCATCCCCCCCCACCTCTCACCCCACTGTCTGCACCCGGAATTTATAACTTCTTCAGACGTCACCGTTTCGATAATTGTCCAGAGATATTACCAGATTGCAAAATTACAAACGCCTACCAAAGAACTATCCGACTGTAGAATGACCTCGCCATTGCGAAAGCATCGTACTTCTAGCGTTTCCAGTGAAATCGATCCATTCGCTGCGGCACATGTTTACTACAGCAACGATACGAATCAGAAATCCTTTCGCCAATTCCGAACCCGTACATACTCTTCAGTAAGCACGGCACTTCTTTTGTTAACCTTTCGAACCATCATCTAACTCCTCGCAGAATCAGAGCACCTTCTCCACACCCATCTCAGGATTAGAAAAGCCCAAGAGGAGAGGCAGTCATGGTCAGTTGCATATATTCTGATTCGCAAAATCTCATTGACTAATACGCATATGTGCAGATGATATCGGGGATCATGGACGCAAATTCTTGATACAAGTTGACTCGACACTGGAAGCCCTTCGAAAACAGGAAGACACAGATGACAACCACCAGATTACAATTGAAGATGTAGGGCCAAAGGTAAGATATTGCAGGCATTTTATTCGCTCAGATTCTTAATTGACAAATTTTGGGGCAGACTCTTCCTCTCGGAACCGCTACATCGAACGGATTTAGAAGATACGACATTCGTGGGACTTATATGCTATCGAATCTTTTACAGGAATTGACTTTGGCGAAGGAAAATGGTAGAGAGCAAATTATCTTGGACGAATCCCGCCTCAATGAGAATCCTGTCAATCGCCTCTCAAGATTGATACAAGGCTCGTTCTGGGATGGCCTGACTCGTAGAATCGATGGCTCGGTGATTGAGATTGCTGGGCGTGATCCTAAGGATTGGACCGATGATCCCCGTCCACGTATCTACATACCACGGGGTGCACCTGAACAGCATGCATACTATACCAAAGTGGCAACTGATAGACCTGAAGTGCGTCTAGATGTTTGTTGGCTACCTGAGAAAATTACACCAGAAGTTGTTCGTGATATGAATTCCAAGCCTGGTCTTTTAGCTGTTGCCATGGAGGAAGTTATAGATCCATCAACAGGCGAGAAGACTCTCAAGGGGTTACCATTCGTAGTACCAGGTGGTAGATTCAACGAACTTTATGGATGGGACAGTTATATGGAATCACTCGGTTTAATTGTCAACGACAAGGTACACTTAGCCAAGTCGATGGTACAAAACTTCTGCTTTTGCATTGAACATTATGGAAAGATCCTCAACGCCACTAGGTCATACTATTTATGTCGTTCTCAACCACCATTCTTGACAGATATGGCCCTTCGAGTTTTTGACAAGATCAAGCATGAGCCAGGGTCATTGGACTTTCTAAAGACGGCCATTCTTGCCGCCATCAAGGAATACCATAGCGTGTGGGCGGCGGAACCAAGATATGACCCAGTGACGGGTCTATCGAGATATCGCCCCGAAGGTCTTGGTGTACCTCCAGAGACTGAAGCATCGCATTTCGAACATTTGCTGGCACCTTATGCTAAGAAGCACAACATGTCTTTCAAAGAATTTGTTGATGCTTACAATAATGGAAAAGTTGTGGAAGAGGAATTGGACGATTACTTCCTACACGATCGAGCAGTTCGTGAATCGGGTCATGACACATCCTACCGTTTGGAAAGGGTTTGCGCAGATCTGGCAACGATCGATCTTAACTCTCTTCTTTATAAATATGAAAAGGATATCGCACATACCATCCGTACATTTTTCCAAGACAAGCTTGAGGTTCCAGCCGAGTTTTGCGTGGGCGATATGACGCCTGGTCAGCTACAAACTTCTTCAATGTGGGACCGAAGAGCCAGAGGTCGTAAGCTGGCCATTGATAAATACCTCTGGAACAAAGAGAAGGGCATGTACTTTGACTATAACACCCTGAAGCAAGAGCAGTGCACATATGAGAGTGCTACTACCTTCTGGGCGATGTGGGCAGGTGTTGCTTCGCCACAGCAAGCAGCCAGTCTCGTCACTAACGCTCTTCCCAAGTTTGAAGCTGCTGGAGGTTTACTTTCTGGAACCGAAGAGTCTCGTGGTGCCGTTGGATTAGACCGACCCAATCGTCAATGGGATTACCCATATGGCTGGGCTCCACAGCAAATGCTAGCTTGGACGGGACTACTACGATACAATTATCAGGAAGAGGCCGAACGACTTGCTTACAAGTGGTTGTTCATGATCACAACAGCGTTTGTTGATTTCAATGGTGTGGTGGTTGAAAAATACGATGTGACCAGAGTGATTGATCCTCACAAGGTTGATGCAGAATATGGCAACCAAGGATCGGATTTCAAGGGAGTTGCTAAAGAAGGGTGAGTGATACCAACGTGTTTGATCAACGGCAAAGTTCTAACAAATTCTAGTTTCGGATGGGTTAATGCCAGTTATGTTTACGGACTTCAAATCATCAATGCACATATGCGACGAACCCTAGGAACACTTACTCCTTGGGAGCAGTACACTAAGGCCATGAACCTTTGAGTATACAAAGATGGGCTGTTTAATGCGTTAACGATATTTGCGTTTTTGCTCTATACCCTTTGAGTGCCTCGATAGCATTCAAAAATATTCTCGAGTTCTCGAATTCTCGAATTGATAGTTGAAACCATCGGGATGGTGAGGATATGCAGTGAGCATTTGCTCTGGGGGCATGGAGACTTTAAAGAAGATATGTATATGTTAGAAGCAAAATAGCAGACCTGTGCTGCCCTGTAAGAAACTAATATACCGGCAAAATTGCTGATGACATTGTACATGTATGCATTGAACGTTCATTGATGATCTGAATTTTCTCGGCTTTTCTACGCATCACTTCCTTTTATTGACAGAATACGCTCGTAAGGTTACATGGACGAAGAATATATGACTGAAAACATAAATACCTCACAGAATGCCTAGCCTTTACTTCCTAAATCGCATCCTATAGTCGGACTACAAAAAGCATGATCGGAAATAATTATCTTTTCGGAACAGTACCAAGGCGATAACCGGATCAACCTTTACAAATGAAGGGGTAAGGTTAAGCAAGCCGAGGCATTTATTGGACCTCCCTCTCAGAAATTCAAACATTGATCCCCTCCTCCGCATTGGACAACCTCCCCCTCGGCAGAAATCTTAACCCTTGTGAGATCTGGGGTTATCGTATCTATTTTGGAATTCTCGAGCGTCTTGGTCTTCACATGTTTACGATAACATAACGTCGAGTTTTGCGTGTGTGGAAACACATGTTAGGTGGTAGCTGAGATGTAACTCTCCAAGAGCATGTCTTACATGATTCTTACGCCTGGGCACTGGGCAGTCTGACCGTATGAGGGATGGATGTTCTGATGATGAGATTGGAGCTTTGGATGGAATGAAATTAATGGTAAATGGTAAAGTAGATGGATGGGTGATGCTATAGTAGGTAAAGAAGCACACGACTCAGAATTGCAGAATTGATATACATCTAAGGACCAGCAAATATCTTCACAACTCTTTCCAACCACCAACCACCACCCATCTATCCATGATTCCGCATTCGTCATAACAAAAAAGTCAAAAAGTCAACCGCAAGATGTTACACTAAAACGCATCAGATCTAGAGAGCCAAGCTCACTAAAATGGTACCTCTGTTTTCCCCAGTTTTCGGGAATGTATCCAATCACGGCATTCCTGAAGCTCTCCCTTTGATCCGAGCAACCAACCATATGCTTTGTATATTGATCCATGGATGGCAAAGGATTCCTTGATGGTCCGAGGATACAAACGATTGTGAATGAGTCTTGTCATGAGCTTGCGATGTAGCAAGTTAGTTCGGGCCTTGGGCCGGGTAGGTTCTTAGGAGGAGGGGAATATATAGCTATATACCTTGGAACTCTCTGTTTCTGTATTTTCTTTCGATGCTGTGTTTGACATTGTTTACTTTATAACTCTTGGAATATCAAAGATTGATTACTAGTTCAATACTCTACATTCCTAAAGATACATAGGATTCTTCACTTCTCACATTCTAACTGAACGTCAATTCTTCAGAACTTGAAAGAAGTTACTCGCAAAAGAGACTTATTTCTTGTTTTATATACCCTCTATCCATACATACACATACAAGATGGCTTCTACCAACAGAATGGCCGGTACTTCTGTAGATCCAGAACAAGAAGAGAGGATCTTTTTAGAAGAAGTTGCTGCTGTTAAGCAATGGTGGGCAGATGAGAGATGGAGATATACCAAGAGAGCTTTTACTGCAGAGCAGATTGTAGCAAAGAGGGGAAATTTAAAGATTGAATATCCAAGTAATGCACAATCGAAAAAGCTTTGGAAGATCTTGGAAGGAAGATTCAAGGTATGCATTCCTGATGTATCTTGATGACAATGGCAGATAGATACTAATGTCAAAAAAAACCCCAGAACAAAGATGCTTCATATACATATGGTTGCTTGGAACCTACCATGTTGACTCAAATGGCAAAGTTCCTGGATACAGTCTATGTTTCTGGATGGCAATCATCATCTACTGCATCTGCTTCCGATGAACCTGGTCCAGATCTCGCAGATTATCCATATGTAAGTCCACCTCCTTCCTCTCTTGCCTCCAATCCACTAACATTTTCTAGACCACAGTTCCAAATAAAGTAGCACATCTCTTCATGGCCCAACTCTTCCATGACCGCAAACAACGTGAAGAACGGGTAATGACCGCCTCGAAAGCCGATCGAGCTAAACTCCAAAACGTCGATTATCTTCGTCCCATCATCGCAGATGCTGATACTGGTCATGGTGGTCTCACTGCCGTTATGAAATTAACAAAATTGTTCATAGAGAAGGGAGCTGCGGGGATTCACATTGAGGATCAAGCTCCTGGTACCAAGAAATGTGGACATATGGCTGGAAAGGTTCTCGTTCCTATCAGTGAACATATCAATCGTTTGGTTGCTATTCGTGCTCAGGCTGATATTATGGGTATGTCAAACTCTATACTTCCTTTGATGAGATGAAGAGTACAAACTAACATATCACACAGGTTCTGACCTCCTTGCTATTGCCCGTACAGATGCTGAAGCTGCTACTTTAATTACCACAACTATCGATCCCCGAGACCATGCTTATATTCTCGGCTCCACAAACCCCAATCTCCAACCTCTCAACGACTTAATGATAGCCGGTGAGCGTGCCGGTAAGACTGGTGCAGAACTCCAAGCAATCGAAGATACCTGGACCGCTCAAGCTGGTCTCAAACTCTTCAACGATGCCGTCATCGCCACTATCAAATCCAACCCTAACACCAAATCCGACGATCTTGTTTCGCGCTTCTTAACCGAAGTCAAAGGAAAAAGTAACTCCGAAGCCCGAGCCCTCGCCAGAACCATCACAGGCGTTGACATTCACTGGGACTGGGACGCTCCTCGCACACGAGAAGGCTACTATCGACTTCAAGGCGGATGCGGGTGTGCCATAAACCGGGCCATCGCATACGCCCCCTATGCCGACGCCATCTGGATGGAATCCAAACTCCCAGACTACAAACAAGCCGAGGAATTTGCCTCGGGCGTGCACGCCGTATATCCCGATCAGAAACTCGCATACAATCTCTCTCCTTCCTTTAACTGGAAAACCGCCATGCCCAGAGCAGAACAGGAAACGTACATTCAGCGTCTTTCCAAACTCGGCTATTGTTGGCAATTCATCACGCTCGCCGGTTTACACACCACGGCGTTGATTAGTCATCGCTTCGCTGAGGCGTATAGTAAACAGGGCATGCGCGCCTACGGAGAATTGGTGCAAGAACCGGAAATGGATCTCGGTGTGGATGTGGTGAAGCATCAGAAATGGTCCGGGGCAAATTATGCAGATGAGTTGTTGAAGATGGTCACGGGGGGTGTGAGTAGTACGAGTGCGATGGGTAAGGGGGTTACGGAGGATCAGTTTCATTAGGGGGAGGAGAGGAGTGGAGTGATGTGATGTGATGTGAAGTAAAGTAGGCTTTTCTTGTTTTTCTGGGTTGGAATTGGGATTGAATGCTTATTTATAGGATTTCATTGGATAGGATAGGATGGATCATCCGTTGAAGGAAAATAATACATGTAGGTATTATCCAACTTCTCGAACGACTCAGTATTTATTATGAGGTTATATAATATCAATATAACATTCCCTCTGATCAGACAAGATAATAAAATGCTATAACTTTACTTCCTTTTTAACTATTCATATCTTGATTTTACTGATTACCTAGGTAGACAAAGGTTATATTGGATGGAAAAGTGATTGTGATGTAATATCATTTGATGATGCATTTTGATGTGACGGTTATAATGAATTACAACGCTACTTCCATATATATTCCTAAGCTCATTGAATCTCGTTACGATTTTCGACTTTGTACACATGGCAATCAATTATCATTTACAAAGAGACGATAGACAAATTTAGCAAAGAAAAGATATAAACATCTGATTCACTATGTGCTCTCTACCTAACTAACCCTAGCTAGCTAGCCTGTTCTTATTACGTAGTAACACTGCAATCCATTAATTATCATTCCATTCCATTCCATCCCATTCATTCATTCCTTTCCACCACTCAAAAACATCTTCTTGAAATCCGCATTACTTTTTGGTTTTGCATTAGTATCCGAACCTGGATCTGGTGCCGGCACTGGCACTGGCTTTTTCCCGCCTGAAAATCCCAATCCTCTTTTTTGTCCCAATCCACCCCTTCCCCCGCCTGGTCTTCTGATCGGTACACTGGGTTGCATAAAATTACTCGTGCTTGTCCCTGCTCCTATTCCTGTACTCGTACTTGCTCTCTCCTTTTCCTTCTTTCCATTTTGTCCAATCACAATGCGATCACTTTTAACCTCACTCGACTGCGCGAAAAGATCTTTCATTCCTCCTGTTCTCAATCTGCGACCTGGTGCTATCTCGTGATTTTCAAGACCGAGAGATGCTTTACCTGCAGAATTGACATCCTCGAACTCGACAATTGCACCTTGATGGTCTGGACGAAGTACAACTTTGATGATATTTCCAAATGGCTCTGCAATTGCACGGATTCTTGCATCATTCACCGTATCAGGGACATTGAGCAAGGTAATCGTTCGATTGCCAGCTTCTGATGGTTGATGTAAAGCATGTTGATTCATGTGAGGATTGTCTGTAGTAGAAGCAGGTGACATCATAGTATCTCCATCAACGTCTGGAGCTGGAGATGCTGAAGTCCCCTTTTCTTTACTAGTTGCGATAGGTTTGTAGTTTCTCGCTTGCGTCAATTCGACATGAAGAATAGAGGATTTCAATTTGGTTTTATCCAATTCAAGTGCAGCAGTAGCTTCGTCCTTTTTCTCAAAGACAATGAATCCCGCACCCTTGCTCTCCCCTTTGAATGTTCTCAAGATTCTGACAGATTCAACCTTGCCATACTTTCCAAACACCTCCTTCAAATCATCCTCTTTCAAGCTTGAATCGAGACTAGTTATGTGCAACTCTCGACCTTCTGCGGTGGCACCCTCTCGTTGCTTTTTTGCAGCTGGGTCAGAATATTTTGCTACGAGTTTGAATTTGTTCTCGAGCAACTTTCCATCGAGCTGGGTGGCTGCCGAAGCAGCTTCAGCTTTACGGAAGGTAATGTAGCAAAATCGACGATGTGTGTTAAATTTGAGACTTGGCCATCGGATACTGAATATTTCACCACAATCCTTGAAAAGAGTGTGCATATAATTCTCATCAGCAGTAGGTGGATAATTAGTGACATAAAGAGTCAAGCCAGTACCAGACTCTACTTTGATTTGATTCTCACCAAAGAATTTTCCATCACGGAGGAAAGCCGATTGTACGTCATCATTGGAACGGAATTCGATCAAACAGGTAGAGGAAAGCTTGTCCGCTTCGGTCTTGAGCGTCAAGCTATTGATGTGGCCATACTCTTTGAAGTACTGTCTTACTTTGGTTTGAGTGACCTCGGGAGGTAAATTGGTGACTATTACGGTAGTATTCTCGCGATCCCTTGTCAAATGCTGCTGTCGTAAAGCCTCTGCATCAGCTGTCGATTGCTCATTCTTTATCTTCTTTTGGGTATTACCATCAGTGGTGTCTTCTGAGGTCGGCTCACGCTTCCTCTTCGAATTTCCAGGAGAATCCTCATCCGTCGCTTCCGGGCTAACAATTTGTTGCTGTTGCTGAGCATATAATTCTGCTTGCTCAATAGCTAACTTTTCCCTGCGCTTGGTAACTAGTTGAAATTGCCTGCGGACTAGATCCTTTGTCCCTAATAAAGTATGTGCATCTTCGTAATTATTGCAATGTGAAATGTAAAGTTCCATGATTGCTTCCGGCCAGTCTAGATCTTTAGTACGTAAAGCTCGAGACAAGACCATAGAGGGTAAGTTAGATGATTTATTAAGATATCGGACTGTCATTTCCCATGAGTAATACTGTTGCCAAAAAATGTAACTTTTCTGATGAGTATTCACAAGTCTTTTCCAAAACTCACGAGCTTCCTCAATCGATCCTTTCTGAGTCAGGTACTGAATCATTATCCTTTCGATTTTGAACAAAGGATCCGTGTATTCTCTTTTGTGGAGCCTTCGACCCCAGTCCTGAACGGCCTCGAGTGAACCAGGCAGACCGGCATCGGCCACATCAAAAGCTTCGTCTTCTAAAGGCTTATCGATCGTGTTACGCCTGAGATAGCCACACCAAGCCGTGTAGACCTCAATCACTTCGTCCATTGTTCCGTCACGATCCAGTACGCCAGTACTCGTTGCGGCATGCTTTATATCTTCAATCGAAGAAAAATCCAAGTTTTGAGTTTCAGCAAGAAGGATGTAGCGCGCCCATAAACTTCCAGACCAAGGGCAATGTGCGGTAGCTCGCTGAACAATGTAAAGGGGACTGCCTAACTGCGCATCTGGATTTACAACGTAGCTCTGTTGAACGAAAGCAATGTAATCTTCCCAAGTTCCAGGATCCCGTCCCAAAACTGTGGAAGCTAATGCGCGCTCGTAGAGGGCAATTGCGAGAATTTGGGGGCTTTGTGGTAAACCTTTCTTGGGCTTTGTCACTGTTTGAAAAGTCTCCCATTCCAGGTACTCCTTCATCACAGATGCTATGTGTTCTTTATCACCAGCCGTAACAGCTTGCTGAAGCTTGAGCTCGTGCTGTTCACGTTGCTCATACAAATATCTTGCATTGCTACCCATCTGTGTAACTTGCACCATCGTGGATTCATAAGAGGGCTCGTCATACTTCGTGAGAAAAGTCGAGAACATCTGAGAAGTCTCGTCCCACTTAGCATGCGGTATTTGTAGGCGATCGAAGAATATTTTGCGGACGCGCTCTACTTGTTCACGAGTAGGAGACTTTGCAAGCAATTCCAATTCAATAGTTATCCACCTATTCCATAGCTCATGGCTGTCGTTCAAGCGAAATTGCGTAGCTGCGGCGCCTTCCTGCCAAAGATCCTGCGCTGTTTGTAACGAGAATAGTTCCTGTCCGACGAGTCGCTCATCTTCTGGCCATCCTGCATCTGGATCCCGACAATCTGTGTATAATGACAAGACCCAGTCGCATCTTGCTAACCAGAGTGGGTTGCTCCAAGGTTCTGCGCTTATTGCGCGATCGTATAATTCGACAACTTTGATGCGCTGCTCCAGATCTCTTGCGTTTCTGCTAGCCTCATCTACGAGTGCTAACCACTCCTCTTCACCAACAGGTGATTGTTCCATTGTAAACAAAGTTTTCTCCAACTACTTCACTTTGGAAATCTCGTATCGATATCGGGAGGAAGCCCAAGAAGCATTTCGAGAATCTTCTTGAGATTTTGTTGTTGGAAGGTGATCAATAAATAGGTGTTGTGTATTGAGAACAAAAGTAGGCATTGATGATGCGAAATACGACCCATCTCGAACATTTTAATACCACCGGACCTTTGCCGCCGCTTAATAATTTCGGAATACGACAGCGGGACAAGAGATCGCCGTTTGCATTCAACGTTCCGAATAAATCGTAGAAAATTCATGTAATTAAATTGATAAAATTGCAAATCATTTGGAAGGTCTACCGATAAATTAATTGAAATTTGGAAAGTTTTTGACCGAGATAGCTCATATAAGCTTCAACACAAGATAATAATATTGAATCTTGACTGTAGGGTGTTTCTTAAAGCAGCCACATAAATTTGGCGAACTAAGAACTTCAATTATTTTGATGATGGCCGAGCCATTGAGAAGCAACACCATCCAGTCCACATAATGAGTTTGAATCTTCCTTCGCGGCGCCTGCTAAGGTCTGGTAAGTATAGACCTATGTCTATATATGATCAATGCTGATTAACTCGCAGCTGCATCTCTTACAAAATCTCATCCACCCATCGCCTTCCTCGTACCATTATATACCAATCAACGAAGATCACTATGGGACAATTTCTCAAAGCGTCTCGACAGTGCAATGAGGATGTTCTCGCCGGATAAAGCCCCTAAGAATCCTTTGACAGAAGAATACCTCAAGAAGAAATCTGATGCGCAACGACAACAGGCCGAGCGGGGAGATCTCGCAAAATCGTCCATCTTTGAAGATGAGGATTCAAGAGGTAAAGGAGACGAGGAAAACAAAGTCATACCCAGAAACCCTGAAATAATGGCCAGAGCGCTCGATCCAAACCCCAATGCTACACTTCGATGGAAAAGGAAGATGGTCATACAGGATGTCAAAAAACGAGGACGTTTGACGAAGGATCAAACATTGAAGAGAACGGAAAGGGTGTTATTGTCCAAGAGTCATGATTTCAAAACTTCAGTGAAGAAATTGGTTCCTTTGGCCAAGCAAATTGCGGGTAAGACGGTGGAAGATGCAATCATTCAGATGAGATTCTCGAAGAAGAAGGTTGCCAAGGATGTCAAAGAACATCTTGAGCATGCGAGGAACGAAGCCATCTTGAAGAGGGGCATGGGATTAGGAAAGGTTGAAAGAAAATCTACTGAAAATTTCAAGACGCGATATATCGTCACAAAGGATGGAAAGAGGGTCAAAGTGGAGGATCCAACTACATTATATGTTGATGAAGCTTGGTGTGGAAAGGGAGATTGGACTCGAAGTTATGATTTCAGAGCGAGAGGAAATGTTAACATTATGAAGAACAGGACAACGAGTAAGTTGAGTATCATTTGTAGATGTATCGTCAGGGCTAACATATTTTAGGTATTTCGCTCGTGTTGAAGGAAGAGAAAACTCGTATTAGATTGCATGAAGAACGAGAGGAGAAGCTAAAGAACAAGAAGGTCTGGGTTCAATTACCAAATAGACCTGTGACTGCCCAAAGACAGTACTATTCATGGTAATTTTGATGTATAAATCACATTGAGCTGTATATTATAAGATTATCAGAGATCTCCTGAAAATACCATTGAAGTACTGAATGAAGATTACTAGTGATCAAAATTTTTGGAGGTAGCGCCGTCAAATTATAAATACAGTTTTGCACCAACGCATTTTCATTCATTCATATGCTCGTGAATATCATTGAATTTGAGCCCCGTCTCATGCTTAAGCACTGGAGAGCAACTGTTCTTCTTCACCTCCCCGACTATTCGCAGCACTCCTAGTCTTTCTCTCCCTGTATCTCGTTCTCCACCCTTCCCAACCATTCCAAAACCTAGAAGATTGATTGAAACCATGACACATTATACCAGCTAAGAACCCAACCCCGTCGTTCTTGAATGCGAGCAGAAACCCAACGGTCATGAACATTACTGTCCATCTCTCCTTTCTTTCCTCGTCTGAAAGTTGTCTATGGCGTTTTATCGTTTGTGGTTGGGCAGAATCTGATCCAACACTCGATTCCGATATCTCCCACAGGTCTCGAGCTCCGTAATTAAGACTTTCTCCCACCTTTGCCAATTCTAGACCAGCTGCTACGACCATGATTCCAAGCAAACTCTTTGGATATTGTCTCAATAAGCCCACAAGCGTCTCACCGAAAAACAATCCCAAGATCATCTTAAAGGCACCAAGGACGATTATACTTGCACCACTTCTCGCTCCGAACCTATACTGAGCAGCGAGTCCTCCTGAACCATGGCAAACAGGCATAGAACCAAACCAGCCACCAATTAGATTCATTAGTGCGACACTGACACCAATCGAAGTAACGCCTGGGGCTGGAATGTTTGGCAAGAGATCAGATGCCAAAAAATTGACAGCAATAATGGAGTTCAAGGTTGTAAGGGGGATTTGTCCTAGACCAGCGTCGAGCGCCCCGACTTTGAATGAAGTCGCGGACGGAACATAAATTTGAGGGTGCCATAATCTAAGTGAAGGTAGGTAACTAAAGCCCGTGATATACAATGACAACACAAGTCCAAGAACAAATATAGCTAAAGCATATGGTAGCTTTGGAAGCCTCTGCGTGATTAGCAGAGCGATGAAGGCGAAAAGTGCCCATATTAAGTTGTCGGCAGCATTTGGAGTCGTCCAACCCAAAGGTTGAAGAAGACTTGAGCCAGCGGATAATATCAGAGACAAGCCGGCTCCCACTTGAATACCTGGAAACATACTTAATACAGAAACTTTATTGATTTAGAAATTGCTTCGGCAAAAAGACCTACCTTTAACGACGGGTGTAGGTATCATACGTGTGAACCATCGAAGAAGTCCTGTAGCGCTTAAGATCAAAACCACGCCGGCTACAGTATAACCAGCAGAAATAGTTTCTTCAATCGAAAAGTTCCTTGAGATGGCTACAGCAGCAATAGCCTAGAGAATGGTTAGCTAGGATTGTGGCTAGTTACAAGAGAAATTACCTTCATAGGCTGTACTGGTAGAGGTATACCAAAAGCGACACCGGTCAATATATTCCATATGCCCGAAAAAAATAGAGTCGTTGAGAGAGATATTGAATTATTAATCGCAAGAGCAATCATCAGTGGTAATAAAGTTCCTAGATCACCAAAGGCACCTGATATCTCCGCTAAAGGAGAATATCTCAGCGCGGCCACATTGTTTTGAGATCTAGCTTTCAACCGCTGAAGATATGTGGTTGTCATATTTTCTTGTAGGACAATATCAAATTAGACATATGGGATGCAGACTTGCAGTGAGGGGAAATTGATGGCTTCGTGATGCCTTTATGTTGATTCTCTTTCAGTACTTCATCTGGAAGTACAACTACCGCGTATATGTGGCAGATGTTAAACACAAATCTTTGTCGAAACAAGACAAAAGGGAAAAATGTCTCGATATATATATATAAACTGGAGACAGTTCACGATATCTTCGACATCTCATGGTCATGAGGAACTGATATGATCGGAAATAGAAGTGACAAGTCGGATATCATAAGTGGGGCAGGTGCGGTTATCAAGGTGGGTCGTAGTTTTTCAGCCACATCTCCACGCGCACTTAAACTTTATGCTTGCTTGTCGCGTACACGTCTTTTTGGAACGCGTTTCTAAATTGAAGCACAAAACTCTCCAACCCTTAAACACTTCTTCTACTTGCACTTACGATTTACTATTATACAACTACAAACAATGACTTGATGATTCTTATTTTATGATTACGCTCAACTTTACATACGATTGTGTTAATTTTTCTCAGTCATAAATATATTATAATTAATTACAATGGCTTCATCCCGAGAATCTTCGCCTGGAGCGTCTACATCTCCAATGGAGTTGACACCCAAATCAAAGATCAGAGCTGTTTTGGCGGCTGCAGGACTTAGTGACTCTGATGAAGAGAGCGTCTCTGGAAATGCAAGGAAAAGAATAGCCTCACGAAAACCAAAGTCGGATATCTTCAATACAAACTCTCAGTCAACGGTACTGGGCGGGACGAAAGCTTCAATCGATGTCGAGAGCCAGTCATCTTCAGATGAAGAAGAAATAGCAAGGCCAAGGGGTCGAATGGCTGCGCGTATGCAAGCTGCATTGGACGGATCAGACGACGATCAGCTCGTGGCGAATAATCCGAGAGAGAGGGTCAGGAGACTCATGAAGAACAAACCAAGGCCAGAGTCACCGAAGGTCGCAGATGATGAAAGTCATGCCGATGAAAGTGATATACCAGTGGTTCTGCGAAGACGTAAGATGGGAAGTTCACCTCGCCAGACACCCGTCAAATCAATCCCTCGACAAGAATCTGCTTCTCCTGGACTTTTCGTCACACCTAGTGCTGGCAGATCGGCCACGCCACAGGCCGATGCTTTCGATCCAGATGACCTTCAAATGGACTCGATATCGAAATCAAATAAAACTTTCCAGGACTTGGTTGCCAGGAAACGCCAAGAACGGCATGTGAAAGAAGCGGAAGATAGAAAGAAGAAGGCTGCGAAAGCTGAAGAAAGGAAACGACTGGCCGCATTGATCGAAGATGACGATCAACTTGACAGCGAGGATGAAGGAGGACAACGACTTACACAGCAGAATCGTCCCACCCGGAAAGCGAGCAAGAGAGCTATCGAGGAGATGCACAGAGAGACTCAGCGATTGTCGAGGAACATGCAATTGGCTCACAAAGCTACGAATAAGAAGAAGATCACCAAACAGAGCTTATTTGCCAAATTTGGCTACAGACAAACTGAGGAGACTAATACTGTTTCTTCTGATCCTGCTAGACCCGCAAGTTCAAGTCCTTCGCCCGCACCACAATCAGACATTGAGATGCGAGAAACACCGCCCACATCTCCACCAGATGATTTGGACGCAAACGATAAACGAGAGGCCGCCGGTCCTTCTCTGGTTACAAGCATAGCTATGGACGTGGTAGACGAAGAGGACTTGCCTACTCTTGAGGAAGCTCTAAAATCGTCACCACCTTCCAGGAGAGACAAGGGCAAAGGAAAAGCTGTCGACACAGAGCTGACCGAAGCTTTATCTGAGAAGAAGCCTGTCTTCAAGCAGCGACCAATTCAGATAAGGCCAGCGAAAGTCATTACTGGTGACTTGGAGCTTGATTCGGATAGTGATCTCGAGATTGTGAAACCCAAAAAATCTGCTCGCAATGCAAAATTAGATGCGATATTTAAACGTATTCCGGAGAAACAAGCCAAGGAACCTCATTCGATGGTGGCTTTACGAATGCTTGCACACCTCGGATCGCCTGGAAAGCAAAATTCTAGAAGAAATCAAAAACCATCGATTACAGCCCAAGATCTACAAATCAGTCTTCAATTAAAGGCAAGGCAACAAGCACACCGAGAAAGAGAGGAGAGACTCCAGGCCCTTAGAGATCGAGGAATCATTGTACAGACTGCCGAGGAACGAGAAAAGGAAATGGCAGATGTTGATGACTTACTCGCTAAGGCTCGCCGTGAAGGAGAAGAGATCCAGGCAAGGGAAAAGGCAGCAGCTAAGAGAGAGCGTAAAGTCAATGGTGAAGTAGATCCTTTGGATGATAGCAGCGATGATGAGGATTGGCAAGAGACGAATGAAATACCGGAAGAGGATGAAGTTTCCGGCTCAGAAGACAACGAGCATGAGGACTCCGAAAATGAAGAAAGTGGTGAAGATGGGGATGAGGAAATTGAGGAAGAAGAGGCAATTGAGAACCCCGTACCTAATCCCTTATTTGACAATGAGGCAGAGGAAGATGGAGAATCTGAAATTGATCTTTCTATACCAGAAGATCAAGTTAACCTCATGGATGCCGAGGAAGAAGAAGACACTCTACCTGTCCATCGGCGGTCCAGAAAATCGAGAGTCTCGAACATCATCTCCGATGACGATGAAGATGAGGATCTTCTCACAAAGACACCCAAAGCTCCCAGAACTCTATCTTTGTCGCAGCCGCGAACAGACTCACCGGTAATCCCAACTTCAGTTCTTCGTTCAGCAACTAAAACATTCATACCTGGCTTACCCATAACGGGCCCTGCTGGACTCGGTCTTACACAGATATTCCAGGGTACAATGGATGATAGCCAAGATATATTTGAATCATCAAATTCAGAGTCACAAACCTTAGACGTAAAAGAACACTCCTTGGATTTCCTTCGCCGAAGAGCTATGCCTGAGCTGCCCGATTTTGTTCCCACCATGAATGACGTAGAAACACAAGACATGGTAATGGATAGTCAGACACAAATACCACCATCACAACCAGCAGACAATGAAACCCAGGGAATTCAAGTCTCATTCTCACAATCGCAAATTCATGATTTCGACAGTTTGGTTGAGAACCCACTATCAACCCAAGCCTCCGAATTTCCCAATACTCAGGATAAAGGATTCTCGATGATCACACCCATTAAATCTCGATTTATGGATCCACCTTCGACCGCAGGCACATTTACGATGGGATCACAATCTACTCAAACGATTGGTGATAATATTCAAGAAACGCCTATTGTGAAGAGGAAAGGAAAGCTCCGCAGAAGGACCCGAGCCGTCTCTATGTCCGATGAGGATGAATCATTGAATGCTACCCGAGAGGATAACAATCAAAATGATGAGTTTGAAATTACCGCCGACGCTTTTGATGTCATGCGTAAAGCCGCCAAAAGGAAGCCGAAGGTTGTTGAAGAATTTGATAAGAAAAAGAGTAATGCTAAGAACATGGTCAATGAACAAGCCGAGGAATCAGAAGACGAGTATGCTGGTTTGGGTGGCGCCAGCGACGATGAAAGTGGAGGGGAAGAGGATGCTTTTGTCAAAGAAATGATAGATGATGAAAAGAAAGACATCGACGAGAGCGAACTTGCCAAATTCTATGCGTAAGTTGTTGAAATTCAAACACATGTGTTATCGCTAACCATTTTAGTGACCGCGAGAGAGCAAGTGACGAGAAGCAAATAGAGAAGCTTTACAATGATATCTCCAAGGGCATGCTTCGACGCAAACGAGGTGCCGATTATGATCTTTCGGACTCGGATGATGGTGGAGAAGCACGCCAGCGCCGAAAACGCGCAGCAGAAGCCAAGTTGCGTAAAGCTTTACTTGCAGACGAAAAGATTGGAAAGATTGCACAGAACCCCAAAAAAGAGGCTTTCCTTCGTGCAATCGAGGATCGAGGAAGTGACGAGGAGATGGGATTTCTGGATGACTTCCAAGAAAAAGAAGACACTTCTGACTCACAATCTCAAACCCACAACGATGAATCTCAGCAACCTGGACCGAACCAGACTGGAGAAGTCATGGGCCCTCCGTCAAAACGTAAGCATTCTGATAGCACTGGTTATGTTCGACCACCACCACACTTGCGACGTACAGGGAAGAAGCCCTCGAATCTATCAGAGGTTCGAGAATCACTGTCAAGTCTCATTGAAGATCCTCATGCTATGGTTACTTCAACAAATCTCGAGTCTGATTCAGATGATGATCTGGAAATTGAAGGGGGCCCAGAACAAGGGACTCAAAAGAATCGTGATCCTTTCGCCATACGCAGAACTGGGACGTCCATCATCGACAGAATACAACTGAAGCGTGAATCTTCGAGCAATGTTGCTGCCACCAATGAACGTCTAGCATTCGCAGCACCTTCATCGCAACCAGGTCACAGGGTAGTACCTCTATTGAGAAAAGCTACGACAAATAGCAGTATTTTATCTGGGACATCAAGCACTGGTGTAAGCATCGGTATGTCAGCAACAGAGCGGATGGCTGGTGGTAAAGACGAAGGATCTGGTATCAGGAGGGGAGGAGGCAAGCATAGTGGAGTGAACTCTTTTGTCAGGGAAAGTGAACGGAAAGCTATGATGGAGAAGAAGGAAAAGAGAAGAGAACAGAAGAAATTCAAGGGAGTGGAAAGTAGGCGCAAGGTCGTTGGTGGTTTGTTTGGAAAAGGTACATTCGAATAAGGGTATTTTGCATTGGGTCAGACTGGATTGTCTATGTCTGGATTAGCATTAGGTGTTTCTGGTGTAAACAAATTGGCAGGAGCCATAGGAGTTTTGAGATTCGATATTGAATTATTCATGATGTTAATGCCAAGATTTATATCCTGATCTTTTCTACCGTGTGATATTATAGATTGCTGCACCCCCCGGATTTTTGTTTGTTGAAGGAACGAGTAAGCTCCAAACTGTAGTTTGCAATACCACCCTTATATCAGATTTTATAGCGAGCCATTACACAGCATGAGAATCGTTTGAGGGCGATGTTGGAATCAAAAATAATGTGCAGATCAAAGCAAAACAATGAATATAGGTTCATATCATAGATCAGCCCACATATACCAGTATTCGCGTCAACCTTTGACAATATAACTCCATCTTCCCTTTGCATCCATCATAGCTCATTATATCCTTCCAAGATCATCCCAACAAACGATTGCAAGCCCGAGCACGCGATCAAAAGCCACAATAACCAAGTGATACCAATCGTTCTTCATCCGGTTCACCGTCCAGATTTCATCCCAAATATTGATAGAATCAGCATAAAGTTACCACGTAGAAATTCCCAAGACGTACACACCTTCCCTGCATACAAAGTACATACCATAACATGGCAGAGTCTGGATTTTCCTGCATGTCCGACTGCTGGAATGAGAAAGCATGTTGCGGCCGGCTGAAGTGGACTGAAAGAGAGCCGGAGTGGAGGAAAAGTATACAGTATTAGTGTAAATGTCTATCACGAAATAGAATCCACTTATTTTTATCAGATCAAAAAAGATCTGATAAAGAAAGAAAGAAAGGGGTGGAGACCCATTGACTAAGACGCTAGAGACCGAGAACCGGACGAGGGACGAGGGATGAGGGATGAGGGATGAGGGATGAGGGAAAAGGGAAAAGGGAAAAGGGAAAAGGGAAAAGGGAAATACCTGTTCTGCTGTTCTGTTAATTATATTGTTATAAACTCCCTTTTTATTGTTCGTCTACTCGAGTCTTAGGTTGTGTTTCACTTTGAGTCAAGAAGAGGAGAAGAACAATTCAATTGATTGTGTACGAGTAGTCTAAATAAGAAACAATCACACGTCAACATCTGATTGTTGTTCATTCATATCCATTTCCTTATCCTTATCGTCATCACTATCGTCATCATTCATATCACTCCTATCATCTACCACAGCATCCATAGTCTCCTCTTCCTACACAACACTCTTCAAATTCAAAAATGGTAGTATTTGTCGATTTCGAAGATGATTCCGATCCTCCAGAGCAAGTGGGAAACGAATTGAGCCATTTGCAGAATGGAATAAATGGATTTCAAAAGCCTGTTTGGGGCGGATTTGGGGAGGCGAATAAGGGAGCAAATGCACTTGCATTGACGTTGGATCAAGACGACAGGGTGAATCCAAATAAGAATGTCATCACAGAGGCATTGGGCTGTTATCCGTCAGTTCCTGTTCATCATTGATTATATTCACTTGTGAATCATACAATCAGGAAGAGGCTAATATTCTCGCAGTATCATATCTGCCATAGCATCTAATATCGACCTTAACACTCTCGATGCACTCTCTCATACATGCCGTCAAGTTCGAGTCAATCTCCTTCAATTTCGCTCCAAGCTTCTCACATCAACCCTTCACTGCGAAAACGAGGATGTAGAGCTCGATCCCGAACATACATTTCGTTATCGAGCGCGGGCCGCAGATTACTATTTTGTTGAAAGCGGACGCGATGCACACGGTAGTGGGAAAGTGGGTGATTGTGCTAGAGATCTGGTGGGGGAGTGTCGCAAGTGCGGAAGGGTGGTTTGTAGGGTATGTGTTATTAAAGGATATTGGGATCTGTATAGGCGCTGTGTCCACATATTATAGAGGCTAATTCTGTGCAAACAGAACTGCACTATTAAACCACCTGGCCCTGTTCTCTTACGTCATCGTCATCGACGCATGTGTAAGACATGCTCGAAGGCTCCTCTTTCTTGTTTGGTCGCTGGCTCTTCATCATCATATTGCCCCTCTTCTTCCTCAAATACACATGATCATACCCTTTCATTATCTCCTGAAACAATGAAAGCTTCTCTCTGCAGGTGCCCAACAGCTGTTTGGCTCTGTCAGCCCTGTGGGCGATCCCTCCGCTCTACCGATCAAGAATACGAAGGCATCTGGAAATGGCGTACTCGCTACCTTCCATCCTTAGGTGGCCTCGGCGTTGGCATTGGTGAAGGAAATCGTGGTGTTCCTTGCGGTCGTGGTAGTACCTGTTTAGCCGCCATAGAAGTAGAACAAGAAACCGACTGTGACGCCGAAGACGCGCGTGAATTCGAGGAATCTAGTCGAGCCGGGTCTCCAGCATCTAGTCCAGGAGGAAGTATATTTGGAGGCACGAGTCCGAATAGCAGTGAGAGGAACTTAACTCTAGGGCCTGGATATGCAAGACATGAAATTGAGGGGATTGGAGGGGTCATGAAGAAGAAGAGGGTTAAGATGGTGAAGGTAGGGGCTTGTGTGCCAGAATTTGGTGATGAGAAAAGTGAGGGGAGATATTTGGTTAGGGAGATGGAGGGGAAGGCAAGGAGTTGGTGTGGATGGTGTAACAGGGTTGTTAAGGGGAGTGATGACGTCGTCTAAGAAGCTAAGCTAGCGAAGTGACGGATCGAATGAAAGGGGCAGGGTGTAGGGGTGTAGGGGTGTAGGGGTGAAGGGGTTTCAATGAGTATCGAAAAATAAACAAAAATTAAGGATATTGATATGTCTGGTAGCGGTGTAGATAGAGGTATGAATTCATAGCACACGACGTGCACGAAAAGTGGGAATTAGGATACCTAAGTATATACACATGGGCGATGATGATATGCAAGCATTAGGGGACGAGGCGTTTACCTATTGAATTAATGACACTTTACTTCTTCATCTTTTTATTCCAAATCATGATATTTTCAATTAATAAGCTACATTGGTGAAGCTAATCACTCATTTAAATCATATGCAGAATATCAATACGAATTCGAGGCTAAATTGATACCGTGCAAAGGAGATACTGATTTTACTTTTCTAGATCATCAAACTCACACAATACATATTTTCTGCTTGGTTCTGCGATTTCGCAAGAATTTTTATAATCTAAAAACTTCTCTACAAGGGCTTCGAGGCAAATGAGATAATCATGTGATGATAGGATAGTCGGAGAAAGTGCAGACCCCTTTCTCTCGCTTCTCCCTTACATCACTCTGACAACACTTTCAATATCCACGCACTCAATCACATTACTCTGACGCTTCTTCAACCCTTCTATTCTTTGTTGCATATCGGCTCTAGGTTCTTGAGCTTGGAGAAAGAAGTCTAGAACTTGGTAATCTTACTTTCGAAGTCGCGCGTATTAGTTATCTTTGTCGTTTTTGTGTGTCCTAATGTATGGATGCACTTTGCTGTACTCGTTTATTTGGAGTGGGTATTTAGAATCCTTGGAGAATTCTCCGAGGATATTGGAAGGGTGTGTTCTATAGATACTTGGGGATTTGAGGATTTGAAGATTTAAGTGTTCTGTAATTAGAGTTATGTGATCGGAGTTTGTCTGTAATGTAATGTATTGTATTATAATATATCTGGTGGATTGGAGGCGGATGTTTAGTTGGGATGTGATGTAGGATTATCATGGATGGGTGTATTTTAACACTTTGAGTGTTTTTCTCGCTAGTTGAAAAGAATGTTGAAATACTGTTTGTACTTCACTCTTGTTTCTTCTGCATCACGTCTTTTGTGGAGATTGGTTGGATTCGAGGAGTCTTTTTCTTGACTTGATTTGAATAACTTGAACATCTGGTTTTTTTCAATTGCGAGGATTTTTGAGATTTTGCAAATGAAACATCAGGAGATTGGAAGTTTTCTTTTAAATATCAATGAAAATTACTATGCTCATCTTCTTGGTATCATACAGTGCAAGTGCAAGTGAAAAAAGTACAGTAGTGACGTTGCAGAATAAGAACTGAGTAATATCAAGTCTCTGTAAGGAAGTATTCTTCATCACTTTGTAGATAGCTCACAAATGTACGACATCTAAGAAGAAATCATCACCATCAATTTTGAGTATACCACTCTATTTCTTCTTGGAAATATAACAAGAACATGACAAATCCTCCACATCTCTCCTTTCCTCCTTTCTCCTCTTCACCAATTGAAATTTATCCATCTATCATTTCATCCTTTCTCATCTCCTCACCATTATAATCTCCTCTCCAGCCCACTAAACAACACTTCCCGGCTCCAACGCCGGCTCATCTTTCTTCCTCCTAATCTTCTCCACAAATCCCTCGTCAAAACTTTTCATCTCCTTTTCATGTGTACTCTTTACCCTTCTCAACGACCAGAAATTATAAAAGACAAATAGAATACCCGTTATACACGCAATGGTGGCGGTAACTATCGCAGTGACCCTATGCGCAGATGGGGAGTAAGTAGATGTATATTGTAATAACAAGACATATTTTAGAGGAAAAGAAAACAATCAAATTGCTGCCTCTGCTCGCCCAACAAAATTAATTTCCTTAATAAAGAAAACTTCCCACGCACCTAGCAGTAATACTCCACGCACCCTTTTGCTGACCATAAACCCCCACCAGCGTCCCTACAAATCCCGCCACACTATTGAGACAACCCGGCAGGAATATTTTATTCAAAAGCCACACGTAGTTTCGTCGATGTGTATGCCACAGCCATAGCATACCCATTGCACCGATACCACAGCTGAAGCTTGCGATCCAGAGAAGAGGAATGTTTTTCGCTGCGTGGAGAATATGTTGGGTGGTTGCATCTGGGAGATCGGAGGGAAGGGGAGAAGAGGGAAGAGATTGGAGAGATGTGAATGTGCCCGGGAAGATTATGAAGCCCGCCAGAAGTATCCCTCGAGGGTGTTAGAGTAAGTGGAACGGTGATTGGGGAATTGAGATTCGAGGGGTAAGATGACTTACAATTAAAGAATGATATGTATATGTTGTGCATGCGGGGAATAGTGTCAAGAGAAAGAAGCATATTCATATATCTCGTTTGCACGCTATTTTGTCTATTTAAGCCAGCCGGTCTTGCAGATTTCAAAGTCGAACATCCTGTAACAGTTGACGAATTTGATTTATTCGATCCATGACGGAAAGGTTGATGAGAGGTCGATTCAGAAATTGTTTGGGTTTTGGATGGCTTTGGCGAAGTAACTTGAGATCGTACTTTTGTTGTACTGTCACGATTAAGTCTTCCATCGCCAGTGTAGGTACTTTTTGGTGGGTCTATTGGAAGGGTGTTTGATCGAGGCATTTTGGATAGTATATTTGCAGTGGAGCTCAATGTCTTAGTTTAAAGTGAACTTTATGTCAGTGGAAAGTGGACGTTTATGATTCATGCTAGATAACATATGAATCATTGTAAAAAACCAAAAAAATTATGGCACAGTTTTGTGAATTGGGAATATCATATCATGTTTTGGACGAGATGAATCAAGGTATCGATCGAATTTCCAATTGAGAACTATACTACCATGCCAGTGAAAAAGTTGCCACGGGATTATAGATTTATCTCGACACCATTCGGAGAAAATTTCTGCTATTGTATTGAATCAATGTTGATCACAATACCCGATAGGAGGTTATTCGTAAATGGTTTGATATCATGGGGGTGGGGCCAAAATCAACATTTACCCCTGGCGCTTGCAAATGCGTGATGACGTGAATTTGGTTTTGCGAGGAGAATAGACGAAGTCCTTTTCAAATTTGAGAAAACTACTCAAGATAATATCGCAAGCAGAGAACAACATAATTGTAATCCTAATTTGAAAATAGGCATAGTAGCTTTTGTGATAGGTTCAATTATTGAGTCTTTCAAATATAGAATGGACAAGGAAGCTTTTCCTGACATTTCCGGTATTTCCCTACCAACGCCAACGCTATGCAAAAAAAGACAATTCCCCATTAGACTTCCTATTTTACCCCAGCCACAAGCAGATCTAGCATACCCTTGACCTGCATGGCCTTTTGTGACCTTTCTACCTCTGCCCTTACACGTCGATGTAAGAACCTGATTTGGCGTTCTAATTCTGGCGATTCGGAGGTATACTCTGCGTATATGTCCAAGAGCAGCATAGCAGCATCAGTACATATGGGAACATATCGAGGATCAGTAATATGTTTTGACACCCATTTGAAAATCGGTTGTATCGTAGTCTCGTCACGCTTTTCGAATGCTGCTCGCATGGCACTTCTGTGTCGAAGCGCTGTGAGAAGTGTAAGAACAGTGACTGCGGGGAGGCCTTTCTGGAGTACACAATCTAGCGCTTGGTGATATCGACCGAGTTGGAGTTCACGCTCCCATTCTGGAGCCTTTCGCTTTGTTGAACGTGCATTACCCTCAATCACCACATCTGCTCCTTCTCCCATGAAATCCATTCCCCTGAGCCTCTTTTCAACTCCGCTAGTGTGTTTTCTCTTCTTGTTCTTCTTATCGTATTCCTCTAATGTACCGTCAAGCAAGGCTTGCATCTCTTTCGCTCTTTCTCTTTCTTTCACCTTTTGCTGGCCTGATAGTCGTGTTTTGATGGATAAGACACCAGATTGCATACCTACGACCAAATGCTTATCCTCGCGATTGGCACCAGAGCTAACAACATTGACTGACAAAACAGGAGCTGAGTATTTGAGTCCAGTTACAACATTCCATCCCGTGGTTTCAAAAACCTTGACATGGCCATCCAAGCCACCACTAACCAGTCTAGTAGCGTTTGATGCGAGGCACAACGAAGTGACAGTCTTCTGATGGTTCTTGATGATGTGCAATGGCTTTCCAGCAACCAAATCAAGGACCGAGATTTGGTTATCAGCTGCAGCAAGAACGGTGGTCCCTGAAGGCATAGGAAGTACAGTCTCGATTGGTGCAGCATGCTTGAAAGTCATAGCTGCTCTAGCTGGAACTCTAGGATCCCATAATCTGACAGTCTCGTCGTAACTACCAGTCAAGATCATATTCGACATTGACCCAGGCATGAAAGCACCACTTCTAACATAATCGGTATGTCCAGTGAAGGTAGTTGTACTTTCTTGACTTGGCAGATCCCAAAGCTTAACAGTTCTATCGTCACTAGCACTCATGAGAGTTGTCAATTCTGTTGGCGAAAACTTTGTGGTCCAAACTGGCTGCTTGTGTTCTTCCCAAGTTTTTAAGATGGCTCTTGAATTTACATCGAAGACCTGTATCTTTCCCGTTTCGTCACCTGCCACCATAACACGTCCATCTCGTCGAATCTCTCCGCTATGCGCAACATCTGAGAACCGAGTAATAGTCTTTACTAATTTTCGTGTGCGAATTGAGTAGATCTGGAGTCGAGTCCCAGTGGTGACACAGAAGTAATCATTGCCGGAGGGTGATAAAGCGTTTGTTGGAGGAGGAGGGAACGATATGTGCGTAATAGGATAATTCGTTGGTGATGGGATGAGTTGCTGGGAGCGAAAACCCTTCCAATATCGTTGTTCAGGTGTAATTGGCGAAGGAGCGGTAGGGAGTTTAACGGCCGGTAGACCTGTCACTGGCGCGGACATCTTGATTACTTACGAAGGGAAAGGTAAAATTAAGATGTCGCAGAAAGAATTTGATATTTCAGCTTGAGAAAGCTTGCGATGCGATACGCAAAAAAAAAAGTTGAGGACGGGATCTGGGCTATTTTTCCCGACAATCCACTAGGCCATTCCAAGTTAGCCAAGGCTATACCTGCCGCTATACCTGCCATTATTGGAGTTCAGATCTTTTCATCACTATTTCATTTGGATCATACATTCATTCACTCATTTCGTATGAGTTTGAATTTGGTAAAATATACACAGTGCTTGATATTTGGTTACATTACTCTCTATGGCAGAGCTCCTTTTGTCTCAGAATTCTCTTCATGTACTTACCCCAGCCTAGGTAGTTAGTAAATGGTAGTGCTTTGGAAACAATGTATACCTGACTACCTGACTACCCAGGTAGGTAGTGATAGGACCACAGTTTTATACTCTTCGAAAACTCGCAAGGACAGTGTCGAGGTAGTCGATCTCAGATTACTTTGTATCTACAAGTGTAGCTTGCATCTACCTTTCCATGTCCTTCCTGTAAACCGTCAAATCGTTTACCACTGTTATCTAGCATTAAGTTTAAATTCAACACAGTTTGTTATTCATACAGTTTGTTATTCACACACCCACAAGTCACATTTATATCCAAAGTCCACAGAAGACACTCTGTGACTTTATGCTCGCAAAATTCAGTCCAGATTGAGAGGGGAAGATACCCTTTTGCTGATAAGCACTTCTGTATTGATCTCTCCCTTGTCTTTGATTGAACTGCTCTCAGAAGTAAACTGACAAATCAAGTGGTATATCGATGTTAACACTAATGGTTACCTTTCTTCTTTCAGATCACATTCCGTTCCATTCTTGTCTCTTGTCCTGCTCAATACTATTTATATTCTAGTATTGAAGATACACCGCATATGATCTATCTTGTCAAGGATACTAGAAATGATCTCCCATGACAGAATTCTGTATTCAAAGCCCAAAATTGATGAACATGCAAAACTCAACTGTTCTCCTAGACTACATGTGTATTGCTACACAGTATACCATCAAATGGAACCAATTAGGTGAGAAGTTGTGGGTAGTTTAATTCACTCTTGTGATATTACAACTTCGGAAATCTGCCCGCCAGATCCACAAACGTTTTTTTGTTGAATCTTGACATCACTGCGAGAAATGAAAGCATCAAGATCAATCTGCCAGAAATTAAGCTATAGCAATTATGATTCAAAAAAACTCTTGCCCATAAGTCAAGTTTTGCGATACAATCGAGTTTATGGTCATTATTATTCAATGAAAAATAAGGAAAAATAAAAGCCCCAATGTCTTTCGCTCTACAGAAGAGTAAGAAGTCTCTCCGAAAATAGTCAACTGACCTCCCCGAATCTTCTTTGCACGACGTCTTGTTTCCCCAGCCTGTTACTACATTCTATCTCAGCTTCATTCCTGCAGCCCCAAACGCCGAATCCAATTATTCTGCGCCGCAAAGTAAAATTGACGATCTCAACATCAACCACACAGCCATGACTATAATGAAGCAAAGCGGATCGGTAGGTATATCTATGCTCCATGATGCGATTCCAAGACTCTCGGGTTGTACTGAGGATTGATTATAGATCGTGGCGTGGGATCTTTTCATTCTCTTTCGCTTGTTTGAAATGATCAAAGGCAAAATCGCCAAAGGAATTGATCTAGCTATTCTGCGGGGTTCGATGTCGCTCGCCAAGTGAGTGTTTGTATCTCAGTGGGATTCTTGACGAGTATCACTTCCACCTCCCGGATAACTATCAGATGCCGCAACAGTTCCTCCTCCTCCAAGAACGGCGCTCTGTTCTTTCTTACACCGCTATTGATGGTCCATCCTTTTGTCTCGATATGTTGATCAAGGAAACTAACCCAATTGCCAATATGACACATGCGACAATAGCCAAGACGACAATGTTAGACATGCTGTTAATGGCCTAGATCTGTGTACAAGAAGGACTCGAGGTAGAGTGACGGTAGGAAGCCTATTGTGCAAAGGTTGAATGAAGTCTTGATGTTATAGACGTGTTTAGACGATGAATATAATAGAGACTGACAAGAATATTGGACAGTAAATTTCCTTTTCAAAATGAGCTAAGGCAAAGAAGGCAAAATTGCGATGTGAAGAGAATGCAAGAGATACTGTTGACGAACAGGAGAAAGCAACAGAAAAATATACGAATACCTCCACCTTTATATATCTGTCAAATTTTCCTTATTTGCACACATTACAACTTTGTTAATGGGGTATTATCATTCTCCTTTTAAATGATTAAATCTGTATAGGGTAAGTCAGCCAAGGCGTCCATTCAGTGCATGTACTAGCTTACATGGAACATGGACCCCTATGACAGAATTAGAAAGATAAAACATCTACTTGCCGTATAAGCGTCTTACTCGTATCAGCACCGAAATCTACCTAGATTGAAGCTTTTGAATTAGCATACTGCTCTTTGATTTAAGAAAGTTATCCATTCCAATCAGATTCTGGCCTCGTATATGTTTGTCTACTATTCGTTGGCTATATCGCAAATGAAGTCAATTGATTAAGGCTAGTTCAGCAGTCAACTTCGTGTATGCTAGTATCCAAGGCCCAGTCAGCTGTCAAAATCCGACTCGAGACAAAGCCCCCCTTGCAGTAGAAGCTACCGACCGTTGGTATTTTAGGAATTGAATTTCCCACTAAATCCAACAGAACCAATCGCATTACGCTGTGTACGGCCCACGAAACATTGTCACAAAAGGATTACACGGGTGGAATTGACGGAATTGATACCAATCATCTCCAATCGTCTTACCTGTTTCAGTCAAAGAATCGTGTAAGGACATACTAATAAGACGCTGCTAATATTGACACCTTTTGCAAGGTTATCGGCATCTAATACAACAATGAATGCCATGGCTTATACTTAAATTCGTTGGAAATAAAGTTATATCCAATGCAGAGCTTCGGAACTATGAAATTTGTCTTAAAAGTTAGGGCTTATCTTTCTGCCTCGTCTCGTAAGGACCCTGCCTGTACAAGCGGGGTATGTATAGTAACCGTGCACAGCTGTTCATCGAACATCAAAATCACATCAAAAATGATCATTTTACTCTATTTATAATAATAGAAAAGGAATACTAAAAATCATTATATTGAATTGAAATTTCTTAAATAATTTTATTATATATTGAAAAGCTTAATTTTGGTATTTATTATAATTTAAAAATATAGGAATATCATTATTTAAAAAATTGAATTAAAATTGATTTATTTATTTTTGTTTATTTTATTAATAAATTTCAATATTTCGAATTTATATCAACTTTTTATATAGATTTTATAATTAATAAAAATTCTAAAAATATTTAATCTTATTTTTATAAAAATTTAATTAAAATTGAAAAAACTATTGTAAAATTTATTATATACAAATTATAATCTTATGGAAAAATATATTGATAATTTATATGAGTTTTGGTGCGATTTTGGTGTTCGACGAACAGCTGTGCCCTAATCCTATACCTAAAAGCGAATCATCTTAATTTGGCTTAGCGTTCAGATATTTGATATTCGTATATCGAAGTGTTTGACATATCTGCAATGTATTGTGGCGGAGTAAAATCAATTGCGTCATTCGCTTTGCGGAAGTTCCTATTTACTATGTGTAGCTGAGCTTCATGCTCCTTTTCATTTGCAGTTGCCGACTTTTTTTCAAAGGGATCCGTGTCTAGAGTTTATTCATCTTCCAAATTGGCTCGTAAGGACCTGGTCGTCTTACGATAGTGGCTTTTCTGTCAAATGTTTGTCATTTAGAACCATGTCATTCTTCACAGTAGCTTGTACTTCGACATTACTTTTGGGAAGCTTGCCTCTAGTCACGACAGGTCTAGAAGATTTGAACACGAATCTGAAGATCCAGGATCATTAAGCCTTGCTACAGGTAGGATTTCAAGGGCTAAGCCTTGTATGATGATCTCGATCTTTGACTTCTTTCCCCAGTTATGACAATCCAAGAAGGGACAATCCAAGAAGGTTGGTTGTTTCTGTGGCAATGTCAGCTAATTAGTAACTCTTTGTCTTCTCTCATCATGAATGGTAAGAGTAGGTAAAAGATGCCGTCAAGGAAACATCTGTTTTAGGACAAAATCTCTTTTCTCACCTCACTGCAATGGATTCTGACAGCCTGACCATATTACCTTTTCTATTGTCCTTGAATACATGGTTGGATAGCTTCAATCTTAAAGTATGTCATCTCCGTTGCGCATGATTCATTCTCCCATTGAAGGTATATATGCGGTGTATGGGCGAGGAGAACTGATAGGAAGATATAGTTAACACCACATAGAACACTAAAGCCAACCATCTAAATCTCCAGTTAAGCCTAGATCCAAGCATTCTCATCGGCTCACTTACTCGGACACGGCCACGGGCCAGTAATAAAAAGCTAATTAGATCACTTCAGCTCGAACCAGGTACTTTTCATCGACGAGAATTGATCATGCAATCAAACTTCCAGCCTAGTAGCTCAAACTTCCACTTTCAATATCTCTTCTCTCTCAAGCACGACCCGCGGATTTCTCTGACAACACATATGTATGTAGTATTTAGATATTCTTGGGACGCCACGAAAGCGAGACCATTATCAGTAACCACACATTCAAGCTACGCGGTTTAATCTCGTACTTCTGAAATCTCAGCAATGGTTATCATCCAGTGCATGAAAAGACGCGGATAGTCACCGTCTACCATGATACACTCTTTGCTAAACTTGCGAAGAGCATTTTGCAATCCTGATATCGTTGAAGGGAGCTCGATCTGTAACGAAGCAGCCAGCTCATCTTTTCAATAGGAATCCGAATTGTGAATTTCAGACAGTTTACCTTGACCCAGACCAAACTATCCCAAACAACCAAACCACTTACTTCCGAGCTTCCAATCAAAAATACCACGAATTAAACTCCTCACAATCCAATCACAACTTCCATCTCCTCATACGAGTCTGGAAGAAAGTGTATACCGTAGTCATTTAAAATGCCTAGATATATATAAATCCCAGTTCAGTAATCACAAGCACGAGATGCTATTGTAAGTATCCACTCGACATAGTACGTCATTCTTGGTGCGAATTGCGACTCCCTCTATAGCTATAAAGCTGTAGGTACTTTTAATTCCGACTTCTTGTAATAGATACACGAGAAGAATTTGAACGGGATGGCAAGAACGTGATCTGAGATTAAGTGAATATTGGGGGTGGCACGAGGGAGTCGAGATATCGAATAGAAAACAGATTAATAAGACAGAGCTCCATAGCTACCCCGTTTGTGTCTAATATTGAGATATAGTAAAAGCATTAGAGATTATGTGAGAATTCATTGATTCATTCATTTTTATCGCAGAGCTACCAAGTAAAGTGATATCGAAGCTAGACGCTAAACGCTAGAAGCGCGAGACCACTACAATGAGCAAACTTCAAAGACGATATGTGCCATAAAATAATTAGATAGCATCCCAGAACTGCAGCAACGCCATCCATCATTCATGATATGTCATCGCAATTTTTTTAAAACTTTCCCTTCCCCCCTTCCCAACACTCCATCTATCCATACCATCCATTATTACCCACCAAACTAAGCGAAGAACTTACTATAAGCAGCCTTTTCCTTCTTAGCTCTCTCTGCTGCATTCTTCTTCACAGCAGATAATTCCTTAACAACAGCCGCATCTCCGGGAACTAATTTGTTGGCCTCCTCCAGATCCTTTAGTGCTTCATCCTCATTCTTAAGTCCTACGTGTGCGATTGCGCGACGATAGAGAGCTTTGGCTTTATCAGTGTCAGTGATGCCTGAAACTCCGAGAGCGGCGCTAGCGGTACGGTCGGCATCGGCGAAGTTTTTAAGCTTGTTGTGGAGGAGGGCAGAGTTGCTATTGAGAGTAAAACGGAGAGCTGAGAGGGTGGAAGAACTTTCGGCTGGAGAGGAAGTAACGTCTGGTTCTTCGTTAAGATAACGGAGACCTTTCTCGTATTTGTCGAGGGCGAGAGGGAGTTTGTTGTCTTTGAAGGCGGCATTTCCATAGGTCTTAAGGTCGGTGACGATTTTGACGGTTTCTTCTGCGGTGGGAGGAGTGGACATATCTTCTGGGAAGTCTTTTTTATGGGAAAATCTCTAGGTTAACCAATACTCCAAGCAATCGAACGACAAGACAAGAGAGATAAAATGACAAAAGGAAAAAATTGAAAAGAAGGAAAGCTGGAAATCTCGGAAATTGCTTGAGGTATGACGGACAACGAAAGACGGAATGTTAAGGAGATATGTTGCAGATATGTTGGCTAGTTCTTGAAACAGTTGAAAAAAGATAATTTAGAAGATGAAGTACCTTCGTATGTATCGCCGGTAGAATCAGGAGTCTTTGCATCGGCAGACTCAGCTTCGTCACCGGTAAGCTCTCCACAGTCTGTAATGATGACTTCCTTGTTGGGCTTGTCACCATTTTGCGTAGGCATGTTCTCGATTTTGCGAACCCAATTTTTACCACTGAGGACTTGACCGAAAACGACGTGTTTGCCATCGAGATGGGGAGTTGGGACAGTTGTAATGAAGAATTGACTTCCGTTAGTTCCTGCGAGGTCTTTGTTAGTCTAATCTTTTATTATTTTGAACGAGGATCGTCAGATGAAGTGCGATCGTTGTACATACCTGGACCAGCATTGGCCATTGAGAGTAAGAAAGGTCTGTCATGCTTTTCTACGAAATTCTCATCGTCGAATTTGACGCCGTAGATACTTTCTCCACCAGTTCCGTTGCCAGCTGTGAAATCACCTCCTTGGATCATGAATTGCTTAATCACACGATGGAAACCAGAACCCTTGTAGGAGAGAGGTTTGCCAGCCTTTCCAACACCCTTCTCACCAGTGCAAAGAGCTCGGAAGTTTTCTGCAGTTTTGGGAGTAATATCATCGTACAATTCGAAAGTGATTCGTCCTAGAGCTTCTCCTCCAACGGAAATGTCAAAGAAGACTCGACTGCGGGGTTTGGTTCCTTCAGCAGACATTTTGTTGTTGGGTATATGGTTGTGTATGAGAGAAGGGAATATAGAATGGAAATTGAATAGAAATTAGGGTATTGTATGCAAAACGAATAAAGGTTCACGGATTATAGAAATTGATTGTTGTATTGCTTTTTTCTAATAATTTCAGCCTTCTTATGAGTAGGTAGAAGCTTCGAGATGGAGAGTTGGAATGTGGGGGTCGGCGTTTGTGTCTTCCGATCTGAAGCTTTACTTAAAGTGGAGAATGAGGCTATTCACGAATCACGTGTGGCATGACATCCACTTCATCAGGAAGGAAGGTACAGAGTATTCCACGTTGGTCATAGAATATTTTGTGGTTTACTTTTATAACCTAGAGAGGCTGTAATTTCAAGATGAACAAATGGAATGTCTTGAGACATCTATAGACATCTATAGACATCTATATGCATGTGGAGATGTTAACCGCTAGCCATTTCTCTGGCCATGCGCTTAGGGCCTCTACATATACAGATTCACAGATTCGTTCAGCCATAAACTTCGAATAGTCTGCCATACGCCAAACCTTTCATGCCTTCTCATTTGACCTGGTTGACATCTCGAGTGTTACCTAACAGCATTAGTACCAGAACATACATACATACATGCGCTTGACCAATGATAAGAAGGACGTACCGGGCCATCATTCACCAAAGCCACTTCCTACAATCAAATATTCGTTAGCAAAATGACCCGAGCTGTCTAAATTGTGGTGTGACCTACCATCATTGCTTGGAACACACCATCTTTGACTCTTTCTGACGCATAACCTTGCTGGACCTTTGTTACAAAGAGTTGATATAATTCCCTAGCCTGGTCCCCTCCCATGGCTCCATGAAAGTCTGGCTTTGAACCCTTCTTCGTTGAGGCAAGTAATGTGAATTGTGAGACTGATATGTGAAAGAAATTGTCAGTCTGTGGGACTCCCATGTCTAAGGGTAGTACGCAATTCCAAGGTTATCTTCACATACCACAGAGAACTTCTCCTTGGATGTCTTGCACATTGTGTTTCCACTATGAAAGGAAATGTATCAGGACTGTAGTCAAGCAGGAACAAAACAGCAACTAAATGACTCAATCAATGCCCGGTGTGAAATAACAGAAAACCACTTTTAAGATCAAGAGAAGTAGGAGACTCCTCGTTCATACCCGACCCCCATTCTCATCATCCCATAATCGCATTTTCAGGACTTTTGCTGCTAACGATTCTACATCTTTCTCTGTATCACCAGGAGCCACAGCGGCAAATACTAATATGCCTTTCCCAATTGATGATATCAGCTGCTTGTCTACCGTCACAGAAGCAGACAGAACACGTTGAAGTATAGCTAAGCAGAATCTAGTAAGTATCCAAGTCTGTAGAGCAAAAGAGGAAACGAGGGTAAAGTTGGAGATGATACCCTTCATATTTACTAGGTGGCTAGGAAAATGACCAGGATTGAATCGGTCTTATTGATCTTCTGACTACAATAAAGATCGATCGCTCTCTAGGGATGAGTTGTACAATGAAGTGGGATGTTGAGAATTCCTAATAGTCTGAAGTTCAAGTCAACAATGGCGATAGATAGGTAGGAACGAGACTCTCTCTATATCGTGATCTACTTTGGGACCATATGATGCAATCCCCACTTGAGCATTTATTTCATTCATGATGAATAATAATTAATCACAACCATCCATATAATAAGATATAAATTTTGAATTATCAAAAGAATCGTAACATAATTCACCCAGTAATTATAAATGTAATAATCAATTCAGAAATCAAAATCTAATTCTAGACAGGACAGGAACATATGTTCATTCCATGCTCAGCCATGGCATTCTTCCCGTAGGTAGGTTCAGTTCAACCTTGCCCATGAGCATTTCCCCCACGTTCTTCTAAGGCTGCAGGTGCAAGCGAGGCTCTCTTCCCGCAATCTCACCCAAGCAATATGGTCGCAACGTGAAATCCAATTCACAATTCAGCAACAACTTCTCAACCTCTCACCACTACACATTCACACCAAAACGTCGCCTTTACTTGGTAGCAAGGTAATTTGTAGATTCCTTGTACTACCACCTTTTCACGCAAAGGCTCAAGCTAGACATCCATACCACGCATGGGGTCTGATATTTGTCAAACAAAGCTAGCCCCTTGTACACAACAGCAATCACCAAACACCAACCCATCGATACATTTCTCCGTACCCCTCACAATTACACGATGGCGGCACGAAAACTCCAGCAAGAAGTCGACAAGTGCTTCAAGAAAGTCACTGAAGGCGTGGCAGAATTCGAATCAATCTACGACAAGATAGAACAATGCACAAATGCTGCGCAGAAGGAGAAGTTGGAGGACAACCTCAAACGTGAGATCAAAAAGTTGCAGAGGCTTCGTGATCAAATCAAGACATGGGCTGCAAGTAATGACATAAAGGATAAGGGTCCTCTGTTAGATCACCGGAAATTGATTGAAACGGTAGGGCATATATTTTACTTGACTGTGGAGTGAGCTAAACTGTTGTAGCAAATGGAGAAGTTCAAGGCAGTAGAGAAAGCTATGAAGACAAAGGCATATTCGAAAGAAGGGCTGTCAGCGGCAGCGAAGCTGGATCCGAAGGAGCGCGCAAAAATGGAAACCGGGGAATTCTTGGGCAACATGGTAGAGGAGCTAGAGCGTCAGATCGAGACAATGGAAGCCGAACGGGAATCGATATCAGCAACAATGAAGAAGGGGAAAACTCAAAGTGCCAAGGCCGATAGAATAGCAGAGCTGGACAACTCAACGGAACGACATAAATTTCATCAAAATAAGTTGGAGCTTATCAAACGCTGTCTGGAAAATGGTACTGTCGAGATTGAGCAAGTCAAAGATCTTGAGGAGTCCATCAAATATTATGTGACCGACAATATGAACGATGACTTCATGGAGGACGAGGAAATGTATGATGAGCTCAACCTTGATGAGGAAGAAGATAATTACGGCATGAATAATGATAATGACCGGGTATCATCACAAGACACACAATCGATACAGGAGGATGTACCAGATTCAGATCTACGATCCAATAGTTTACCTGGGAAATCGAAATCAGGCTCAGAGCCGCCTCTAGCTGCTGCACGAAGACCTTCTACGCAACTCAAAAGCCCTCTCCCTTCCTTGGCCACTTTACATACCCCTCTATCGACTTTGTCAACAAATGGAAGCTCAAGTAATCTTATGAAACCAGCTGCGGTACCTACACGTGCTCCTGGAGAGACTTTGAAATATGCTTCGGCGGCGGCGGCGGCTGCTGCTAGTGATAAGAATGGCCTTGCTCCTTTGCCCCCTCCACCTGAAACTTTACCGACCCCCGCACCGTCAGTCAGTCACCCACCTTTATCTGGGAGTGCTGGACGAAGACCAAGCGTGACGGCATCTCCAACAACTATACATTCACAAACTGCAAGTGTCAATCAGACACCTGTGACACGATCCAGTGTTCCAACTACAGATACGCCATCAAGTGCCCAAACTAAATCTCCAGCTTTGAGTCAATCAAGTGCTGCACCTAGTGGAGCTAGCGTGTCCCATCCTGTTGAAAAAACAGAGAATACGAGACCAAATCTTTCCTCAAATTCGTTAGGGAAGCAACCAGCCTTATCCAAAACAGCAGAAGGCAAGAAAGGTTTGTCTATTGCTATCCCATGCAATTCCAATGCTAACAGTTCTATGCAAGCCGTTCCACCACAATCGAATGGTGTCTCGAATGGGCTTAAGTCGAGCACATCAGAGAACACAGAGTCTGTATACCATCTGCCTTCTGGATTCCAGGATATGCTTCAATCTTTTGAGGTAATTCAAAAGAGTGCCCCAGATGTTTTATCCACAGCATCGCAGAGAATGTTAGCATCATCCCAGGCTAGTGGTCCTGGCATGTCAGACGTTTCGCCTCCTCGTAGCTACAAACCAGAAACCCCTTTCAACACTCCATCATATTACCCCCAAGACGTTCCGTCGGTGCTAGATGACCCTAGGTTATATAACCGTATTGATGGAGAAACTTTGTTCTATGTCTTCTACTACAAGCAAGCCACATATCAACAATATCTTGCAGCTAGGTCACTAAAAGAACAAAGTTGGCGATTTCATAAACAATATCAAACTTGGTTCCAACGTCATGAAGAGCCCAAGGAAATTACTGAGCTGTATGAGCAAGGAACTTATCGTTTCTTTGATTATGAGAGCACATGGTAAGTTTCACCATATTCATTCTTTTCCTTAACACTAACTAATCAACTATCTATAGGATGAACCGAAGAAAAGCGGACTTCAAGTTCATCTACAAATTCCTAGAGGACGATGTATGAATAATGCACTGGCGTCTATGGCATTTTTTGGTTGGAGGATAGGTTGGCGCAGTGGGAATTGCTCAACCAGTATCTGGCTTGGGGAAATGACCTTAGTTGTCTTAATAGCAAATACTCTTGCTCATCTGGTTCAATTCGGATGAAGTTTCTTAACTTACCTAACAATATTCCTCAGAGAAATAAAATGTTTGCTCGTTCGTTGTGATATCTGTCAAACTTCACCCTTCCATACTGGCTCACTGGTCATTTAGGTATTTCTGTGTTCTGTGAACGGCTAGAGACATGCATGATGAGACTACAATTGATGCCGAATGATGAAATATATTCTCCAAGGCAAACAGAATGGGAGAGAGTTTCATAGCGTCCAAAGATACCAATTGTTCTCTTGCATTGATCTTGACGAATCAGTCTCCATACTAAGAGCTGCACTTGAGCGTGATTGGCGAATCAAAACATTGACCTTATTCAGGGCTTATCATAAACCGTCCAGGTGTGGGTTGATTGGATATTTCTTGGTATATGGCAATAGTAACCCTAACTAGAGAGATCTAGACTTTCCAAGGTTAACCCAGATTCTCGTCTTTTGATCGAAAACTTTGTCCTAAACGGTTGGTTCATCTCCATAGGTTGCAATGAAATGGCCTGCCGACATTATGTACGAGTATGACAACTTTGGGCATCATCACTTTGAATTTTTGATACCCAACTCCCAGATATTATAAGAGGATGTAAGCTCTCCCCAGATTTCAATTTTTGAAAACCCAAATCATGATTTCCTTGCATATTACTTTTTGCCTCGTCTCTACCCAAGTACAACCAACTGCGTACAAGTTTTGGGCCCCAAAGAGGGTTCGCTGAGCCAGTCGACAATACATGGTAACTCACCTCGAAAAGGCGACTTTGAATGGCAAATTCACAAGTGTCAGTCAGACACGGTATTGATTAAACATTGAGACTGCAGTCCTCTTGGTATTTTTTTGGATCTCTTCTCGGATAATTCTAATGGTAAACAGGTCCAAATTGTCGTCTTATATCCAGATATGCCACATTTCGTAAGCATGTGGCTTGTACGTGGATTCAGATCCTTGACGGAAGTGCTCGTCCTTTTACAATTCTTCATTCAGGATGATGCAGCCTTTTCTTCACCCACGATGATGAGTCCACTGGATGTGGCAGTTGAGAAAGACACAGCCAAGCGTTACATCGGCGTCTGCCAGTTATCGTTAGCACAAGCAAATAAAACTGTACAACGAATGAAGGCAAAAGAAGGCGGTCGGTTATTCCCGCTCTCTTCACATCTTGCTGCCTAATGGTACGGTCCCATTACCAAGGAGGTTCCAAATCGCAATGGTCCATAGGAGAGTAAACACGAATTCTCTGCTCTACAAGATGCATTTTATGGAGGATAGCGGTCAGCATTGAAGCAATGATATAGGAACAAGTTGCCCAGATCAGGTTTGAAAATAGATTTCCTTCTATTACGACGATTTTATGATACCTCAAAACTCGTCTTTACTGCGCCCCGCCGCCAATATGGTCAATGAGCGACCAGCAATGATGATACTATAGGGTTTCGAATCTACTAAGCCAAATGCCCCATTTTGATCGATTCCTGTGAGTATTCATTCTATCGTTCTGTGCCTTGCTACGCATATAGGGCATCAATGATCGTCGACAGACACAACGCCCCTTCAGTTGCCTTTTCGGCTAGTCGGACCACAATCCTAGGATCATTATCGTTCGCCTTATTGAGGCTTAAGTTGCCCAAAAGCAAATGCTTCTCCTCTTCGAACATTCGCCCGCTGTGCCGTTCAACGATAAGGCTAGAAGGTAGCCGGAATCCTAGCTTCATTTCGACATTACACAGACCAATAAATTGCTGACATCTTTCGTTGACGAGTCAAAATTTCTCGAGTCCTTGACTCTCGGTGAGTTCATCAAGTTAGATCCCGCTATGAAAATGTGAGGGGCTTTCTATTACCTTTCTATGCATATGAATGCAATAGATGAAGCATCCGGAGCCATTTAAAGTTTTCCGGGGCAACCTTTCACCATACATATCGCAAGGCTATGAGATCCCATTGGTAAATAACAAGCTATGCTGATATTGACCTCTGTCTAATCGCACAGGTCATAGGTGATGCATGTGAGTATTTCAGGACTTGACTGACCTTGAGGGAATGACTGTTGAGAGTTGGGTATTGAGAAGCCTCGCAGATTCCCGCGTCTATTAAGCAGCTATATCATGTCACGAATATACTAGAAACGTCAAGATCTTCATATCAATATACAAGCATCACTGTCCTTCTTCCTTTAATTCTCCTTCTATATCAATATTTCTTTCGTCAACTCTCCTCGAATATATCAATACCTGGTAAGTGAACTTTGTCTTACTGTCGATCTTCTATTCGTATGACTTGGTCAAAGGACACTCCAAACAGAAGATGATACCTTTCAAGTGAGGTCTAGACTAATATTATGGAAAAGGGTACACAGAACCACTTCCAGAACAAGCTTGCTATCTATCATGTATTCCAATTCGTTTGATAAAAACTTGAAGCCAAGGCAATACCTTGATCAAGGTAGACTTCGACCTAATCCGACTACAGTACCATCAGTGGGGGGATTTCCAATGAATCGAATCCGTTCTGACCAAAGCTCGATCAGCACCCAATCCGAATCTTCAGGAGACTTCTATTTTCCGGTTCTCATGAATAGAAATTATTCGGATCAAGGCTCAATCAGTACCCAATCTGGATCATCCAAGGATTTCTACTCTACGGCTCCTAGCAGTCCATCCATGTCTTTCGATTTCAACCCCTCCCACTTACCGCAATACTATGACGATGGATATAATCAAGTGTACGACAACTACACCGCGGCATCATATAGTATGGAGAGGAGTTCATCAAGCCAAAGTCATTCTCTCAAAGCAACACCATCGAGTCTCGGCTGGTCTCCCGAGACCGAACTCTTCAGACTTTACAAGTTGATCGTACCAAAGGGAAAAGAGCCATATCTAGAACTACTTCCAGGGTACGCAATTCATCAAGATACACCCCAGCAGGTTTTTCTTGATCCACCTAGGTACGTCGATCTACACTTAAAGATTCTAACGAATACTCACACATGCAAAGTGATCCCCAAAAAGGCATCTATCCTTGTCAATTCCCAATCAACTGTCCAGGCAAGCAATTCCGAAGGCCTGCGGACCTAGAACGCCATTATAGACATGTACACGCCGATGCCGATCAGAAGGGTAGTTTTCCATGCGACTACAAACCCTGTACTCGATCCAAAGGTCCCTTTACTCGAAAAGATCACTATCGAGACCATCTCAAAGACTTCCACAAAGAAGATATTGGGACTGCTAAACAACCCAAGAAGACAAAGGACCCTAAGAAGCTAGAATCTCTTCAACAAGCGTGGCTGGAAGAACGTCAGATCGACCCGAGATGGTGGAGGTGTAGAAAGTGTCTCCGGAGAGTTTATGTGGATGCGAATGGATATAAATGCGTCAATTGCAACGAGGAATGTGGGAAAGAGAGGATAGAAGCGAGGGAGCAAAAGAAACTAGACGGGGATAGAGAGAAAATGTACTACTTGGGTGAGAGAGCGGATATGATGTATGCAGCCCAGTGCACGAGTTGTAATGGAAGCATGTGGATCTCGGATGTAGGGTTTGGGGAAGAGCATTCGGTGCCCTGTCCAATTTGCATGCCGAGTGAGGAGATTAGCTACGTGGACGTGGAGTGGCAGGAGGAAGGGAGTTTCCAGCCGGATTACGAAAATGCTTATTAGGAACTCTAGGTTGACTTCTTGGGGAGATTGTGAAGGGTTATGATTTGATGAGTTAATGTGTTATGAAAAGAGAGTAGTGACTCTTCAAAATAAGACATACATCCGCTGGTGCTAGGCGTTGGAGTTGGGCGGCGCATCAAACTGGGTGTTGTTTAAACGTAGACAGAGACGGCTGGTTGCTTTCTTGGAAGGATTTGGTGTTGGGGTCGCTTTTCATGCTAGTTTGTTTATTATATTCTTTTCCCGTTCTACACAATGTATACTTATCTTATTATCTTCGCATTTCCAAGTACTTATTCATTCATATCTAAAGTTCTTTTCTTAATGTTCTACTTTTTAAAAGGAGCAGATAGAAAACTTTCAAATTGATGCGTCAATTTTCAGTAGGGTAACAATACTGCCTCACCTTTTTCTCTATTTCTCTCTTACCATTTCTCACTCCCCTTCCCCCCTTAATGCTCCTTCTCAACACTTTACTCGCACCTCGTCTCATTTTCCATTCTCTGTTTCCCACCCCTTTCGTGTATCTTTTATCTCTCTTTTCTTTCTCTCTAACCCTTCTCCCAATCCTCAAACAACAAAAACAACCACACTGTACTTTCCAAAAAGCATCCTGCGCAGAATTCCATGAGAAGAGCACGAGAATGTTGTTTTAATTGGAGAAGGAGTTGATATTCAGATTGGTGTTGTTGTTATTACTGTTGAGATGGAGAATGGAGACTGATAAATACATGGCGTGTTATTTCATTTCATGATACTAAAAAGATTATCATATGACTATAATAGATAGATAGTAAGAGTTTAGACCCCAGCTTATCGCACACTAAGCGAAAACATATTAAAAAGCCTCATTTCTTTAACTTTTAAATTATATATTATTTCAATCAATTTTTGAATTAGATTTTTCAAATTTAATTTTATAATAAATAATCAAGAAAATTGTTCAAGAAAATGAATGAATCATTTTTAATATATTTTTTAATAGAATTGTAGATATTTAAAGCTAGAGTTTTTTTTAAAAAAATCGATTTTTCTATATAAGAAAAGTATTATATGTTAAAAAAATTGAAAATTTTCAATTTTCAATATTTATAACTTTATTTAGAAAATTATTAAAAATATTTCACTTATTTTTTAAGAAATTGATTATAACTATTATTTATATAATTAATTTTCGAATTGTGGAAAAATTCATTAAAGAATTATAGAAATAATTGATTTATATACTAGGAAAATAATATTTTTGTAGGGATTGTATTACGAAATAAGATAATGTGCGATAAGTCGAGGTCTAAACTCTTATAATAATATAGTATTATATCGAGAATTTATTACTCTTGATCTCCTAGTATTTTATATGGGATAGAGGGGGAGAGAATAGAAAGAATTTTCTTGATTAATTAATGAATTAATTAATTAATAGATAGATAAATAAATAGATAAATAGATAGATAGATAGATAAATAGATAGATAGATAGATAGATAGATAGATAGATAGATAGATAGATAGATAGATAGATAGATAGATAGATAGATAGATAGATAGATAGATAGATAAATAAATAAATAAATAAATAAATAAATAAATAAATAAATAAATAAATAAATAAATAAATAAATAAATAAATAAATAAATAAATAAATAAATAAATAAATAAATAAATAAATAAATAAATAAATAAATAAATAAATAAATAAATAAATAAATAAATAAATAAATAAATAAATAAATAGATTATAAATCATAAAGTTATAGATTATAAATCATAAAGTTATAGAGTTATAAAGTAATACAATTATATCTTCTAGAATATATATATATATATATATTTCTGTGTTTTTATCTCGTCTTCTGTTTAATCTTATGATTCTTTTTGTATCGTGTCGTATACTCTGTAATTTATTCTATTTATTTAATTCATTTAAACTATAGAGAAATGATATAATATAAATAAGTATCTACTTGTTGTTAGTTGAAGAAGAAGATAGATGAATAAAATTATCTAATTATTATTTTGAAATTTAAAACTATTTTTTACTCTCTATTCTTTATTCTCTACTCTTTACTCTCTACTCTCTACTCTCTACTCTCTACTCTCTACTCTCTACTTTCTATTCTTTACTCTCTACTCTTCATTTCAGAATATAATATATACTAATAGTCGACTCTCATAAGCGACCAACTAGAACTCTCTTTGATCGATATTAATAATTCAATTCTACAATACTTTTATTAATAAACTATTTTTTAAAAGAGTCAAATATTAATATTTTGAGTTTGAACGAGAATAATTCGCTTTCTCCGACTAGGAACTAGTCGGCCGCTTATAAGAGCCGACTATTATATACAATCTATTACCCCTTAAAAAACTCAAAAAACCTCAAAAAAAGAAACAAAAAAAATACAATACAATAACCAAGATAACTATGAAAGTAATGAATTCTAAAAACGAATTCTCTAAATCTTGTAATCATATATAATATATATATATAATCCATTCATACATATATATCTACATACATATCTACATACATACCTAAGAGTTTAAGCCTTGTCACAGCGCCAACTACATTGCCTTTGTGCCTTAGGCACAAACCCTTAGCATACCCTTAGCATACCCTACTTCCTATAATAGGGTCTCAACCTTTTATAATATTTAGAATCTTTATAATATAATATAAATCTTTATCTGTATTCTAATAGTTTGTATTATTTATTTAGAAATTATTATAACTTTATTTTAAAAATATTTATTTAAATCATACTCCAATTATCTTAATTGTTCTAATTCTATTGAAATTATAATCTGATTATATTGATTGAATCTATTATTGATTCATTATAAATAATTTTGTTATTTTTTAATAAAATTATTTGATTATATTAAAATATATTTATATTAATTTATTATTGAGAATTCTACAAGAATGTTTTATAGTTACAAAAGTACTAAAAATAACTAATCAAGCAGCTATATTTAATTTATTCTTATAATTCCTTTTTTTGAATTATATCATCGATTCTATTGAAGTTAATATTTCTTTATTTATAGATTTATTTAATAATTCAAATATTATATATTTTGTAATTGCTTAAATTGTATTTATTTTGATTGAAACAATTATAATTTTATTATAAGAATAAATTGTTATAATATATATTTAAATTAACAAAGCTTAATTATGGATTGCTAAATTGTAAAATACAATTGAGATATTAAAAATTGTTATTTATAATAATCTAAAAGCTTTATTTTATTAAAGATATTTCATTTTCTTTAAAAAGTTTAATAATGATAAATAAAATATTATAAAATGTTAGAATTAGTATATAACATTTTATAATATAATCAATTATTATTTAATTACAAATTATAAGAACAAATCAGAATTCTAATAAATTATATTTCTTATTAGTTTATTCTCTAATTTGATTTATACAAACAATTAAATATATTTTAATATGATTATAGATAATCTATACAATTCCAATCTTTAACTTTCTAAATAATATATTATAATCAGTATTTGGAATGAATTGAATAAATAATATCAAATCCTTAATCTTTTATAAAAAGCTTTTATAAATTACAACAAATACAAAATAAGGAAGATTCTATTTGATAATTTCATTATTGAATTCAAATAGTTTGTTATTAGATATAGGAAAATCGCTAAACAATAAGTTGTTAATTTTAAGTTTAAGATTTTCCAAAAGTTGATTAATATTTTAATCAATTATTTTAATAAACCTTTTATTATTGATATTGATATATAAATAATTTGGTGGTAAAGTGTTTATAATAATCTAAAAAAGAAAACTCATTTTGATAATCAATATAAGAGTTAAAATATTAATTTCAGTTGTAACTAATCAAGATATTATAATAAGAAATCAACCCTAATTACAACTCTTTCTATATCAAAGCTATTTAATAATCTTATACAACTAAACACCACTCGACAAAATCAATGCCTTTTATTTTACTATACTCAAAAACAATATCTTGATTTTAATCTTTGTTTTTATTATAAAAAACTAAATCATATTAAAAACAATTATAATAAAAAATAAATCAATAATACAAAATACAATATCAATATTAATATAAAATACAACTCTTATATTAATTGCTTTTTTATAATTAATTAATATTAAAACTCTAGATTCTATTATAATATTACTAACTTCTTATATTAAAACCCATTTCTATCCACTAATTATTTCCTAATTATATTATTATATTATATTTCACTAATTTTTTTTAATTTTATTCAAAAACTTAATCTAGGAGAGTATATTAAAAAATTCATTTATTTAAAGAAAAATGAAAGTTTAATTCTCTAATTCAATATATCAAAAAATTAATCTCGATTTATAATTGCAAATCGAGATTCTTTATAGGAAATTTATCTTTATAAATTAAAAAATCAGTTATATCTAAAAATCCTTTATATTTTAAAATAATAAATAATAAATCTTTTAAAATCTCAATAAAAATCTTTTTTATATTTAATATAATTATTTTATTTATTAATTTTATAAACAATAAAGCTATAGACTATAACTTTATTGATAGAAAAATTATTTTCAAATTCTAAATATTTATATATTTCCTTTTCTATATTTATTATTTATTTTTAATTAATAGAAAGTTTTTTAATATTTTTTTTAATATATATTTTTGGATATATAAATCAATAATTATTAGAAGATTTATTTATTTTATATTATTACTTTATTAATTACAAATTCAATGATTTTTGATTTTTTTTGATTTCAATACTATAATCTAATTATCAATTAATTGATAATAACACTTAAATTTATATCCATATATTACTCGAAATATTATTATTCTATTAATATTATAACAACTATCATCCTTAATATATTTGATAATTACAAAATAATTTTATCAAAAAATAACAAAATTATACCAATCAATCCCAAACTATTTCTATAAAAACTTATTCCGAGATTAATTTCTATAAAAGATATTATCAATAAAAACTTTAAAATTAAATCCTTATTATTTTGAAATCAATTAGTAATTCTCGAATCTATTAAGGCTTTAGATATTCAAAAAAATCTTAATATTATTAATTTTGAAAATAATGAAAATAAAAACCTTTATTATATTTATTATATCAATAATAAAACAAATACTCAAATTAGAATAATCCTTAATTGTTTATTCTTAAAACTAGTTTTAGTTTGATTTATTATTAATTTTAGAAAGTATAAGAGATTATTATAGAATTAGAACATTTTATTCTTATTATTATTATTATTATTAAATCCTTCAAATAAATTGTTCAATATTATATAAAATATCTATTCTGAAATACAAAATATAAAATTCTTTACAACTAATAGTTTTATATAATTTTATAAAAACAATAATATTTATATTACAAAAATATTCTAGAATAAATTAAATAGAGTTTGTGATTTATATTATATAATGATTGAGAATTCTATTCAATTGTATTAAGATTTAATAAATAATAATATTAATAAGTTTATAGAAAAGATAAATCAATTTATTCTTTTTATATCAGAAATCCAAAATAAATTATCTCCCTAGTTTTATAATCTATATCTAGAATTCCTATTTTTTTTTGTTAACAAACTTTTATTATAATATTTATAGGATTACAAAATTGAGATTATATCAAACAAAAAACTATTATATAATAAAAACCATTTAATATCTCCAACTAAACTTCAAATTGTTTGCAAATAGCTTAATAACAATCTAAACAAAGGATTCATTTAAAAATCTCACTCCCAATCAATCACTCCACTCCTTCTAATCACTAAACCAAAAAAAAACATTCAAATCTATTAAAACTATTAGAATCTAAATAATATTATTATCAAAAACTAATACTCTTTATTATTAATTAAAAAAACCTTTAATATTTTATATTATATTAAAATCTATATCAAGTTTGATATTATTACTACTTTTAATAAATTATAAATTGTAAAGAATTATAAATAGAAAACTATTTTTATTATTCATTTCAATCTATTCGAATTATTAATAATACTTTTTAAATTTTGTAATATATTAATCTTGTTTTAGAATTATATCAATTATATTTTCTTTAATCTTTTGAATAAAACTTATATAATATATTTAAATAATATTTTAATTTATTTCAAGAATATTATAAATTATAGAAGATATATTCATAAGATTGTCTAGTGATTGATTAATATTGGATTACAAATCAATATTAATAAATACAAATTCGAAACAAAAAGAATCAAATATTTTGATTTAATTATTATCTTAGAAGATATAAAAATAAACCTAAAGAAAATCAATACTATATTCAACTAGAAATTATTAATTAAATTCAAAAACCTTCAATGTTTTTTTGAATTTGTTAATTTTTATTGATATTTTATTTACAATTTTTCTAAGATTATAAAATCCTTTAATTATCTTTTAAAAAAGGAAAGAATATAGAATTAGGATTTTGAATAAAAAAATACTTTTATAATATTAAAAAATACTTTTTTTTTTGTTTTAGTTTTTATTATATTTGATTATTATTATTATATAATAGTCAAAATCAATACTTCCAATTAGATTACAAATAATATCCTTTTATAATATAATAATAAGAGAAACCTATATCCAATAATATACTTTTCATCAAAACATAATATTATTAAATACAATTACAAGATTTATAATAAAAAACTCCTAATAATTATAAAATTATTAAAGGAATAAAAACCGGAATTATACAATACTCAAAAACTATTCGAAATCATTATCAATTATAAGAATCTCGAATACTTTATATCAATAAAAATATTAAATCAATAATAAATTAAATAAATCGAATTTTTATTAGAATTCAATTTCTATATTATATATCGATCTAATTACAAAATTATTCACTTTAACATTTTGAATTACAAAACTAAAAACTATTCAGTATATATCAATCCTAATAACAATCAAATCAAAAACTATTTATAAATAATCCTTTTAGAATAGATATTTGATATTATTATATTCAAGGATATTATTCAATAAACAAGTAATGATTTAGATTTAATTATAGCTTTAATAAATATAATTATTCTTAATATTAATAAACCGATTAATAATTTTATTAATAAAGCATATAGATTATCCGAATTAATTATAATTATATATATAATACTTTGAAACTTTTTTATTTATTATTAATTATTAGATATTCAAAAGGATTTTTAAATAATTTTATAAAATTATAAATTAATTAATAATAAGATTTTTTATTATAATTACCTTTTTGTTTCTTTCTCTATTAAATTTTATATATAAATTATATACTATATATATTCAATTGGATTAATCAGATATTTAGACTATATCAAAATTATCAATCTCGTTTTTTGTATATATTAATAGCTTAATATATCTAAAGAGATTGAGATATTTATATAAGCTTATTAATTCTATTTTTGTATCAAAATCTTTTGCTTTGTTATATCTAGATTCCTTAAATCTTTATTAATATCATTTTGTTTTTAATTAAATATTTTTATTGATTATATTATATTATTATCAATCAATGAATATTATAAAAAGAAATATTAGTATATCATTATAATTGTTTGCTATTTGATTAAAATACAATATTTTATATTAGTAATAGGATTATCTATAAAGAAACTTATAGATTGATTTATTGAAAAAATATATTGTTTATATAACGTTTTCAATAATATTATATTCGATAGGGGTTTTCAATTCGTTTCTAAATTCTGAAAATATTTATCCAAATGTTTATTGATTATTTTGAAATAATCTTTTTTATTTCATTCCAAATTCGATAATTAAATAAAGAGGATTAATATTATATTCAAATAATATCTTCATATTTTTATAAACTTTTATTAAAACGATTAATTTAATTAGCTTTTATTTATAGAATTTACATTGAATAATATTATATCAAAAACTATTAATATATCCCTGTTTTTCGTTAATTACAATTATTATTTATATCTCAAAATTGAACTATTTATATCAATTCTATCAAATCTATTATACCAAAAAAAACAAGAGTTTTTTAAAACTAATAAAATTATAAATAGATTTGATTTCATTTTAATTAAGCTTAAAGCGTTTATAATCTAATTGATTCAAAAATATAAAGATTATATTAATAGAATCTACACTAATATCTTTCTTTACAAAAAAAATAATAAGATATAGATTAATATAAAGAATATAAAAACTAATCGTTTAATAAAAAAGAATGATAATAAATGGAATAGTTTTTATAAAATCCTTAAAATCTATAAATAGATTTGTTTATTACAATTTTTAATTAATTTCAAGATTTTTTTGATATTTTATAACTTATTATTTCGATTGTTCTATTATTTATTAGGATTATTAAACCAAAATATTATTAATATTATCAAATCACACAAAAATCAAAACCAAGTTTTTAAAAAAGATAATAAAATATATAAGGAAATTAAGCAATAGGAATTTGAAAAGATTCTCAATTATTATAATAAATACAATTTTCATTATTATATTAAATAAAAGCATTATCTATTATTATAACAATTAGCTAAGGATTTTTGAAGCCAGGAAAAAATAATTATTATATTTCATCTAATATACCCAAACAAACCAAATCCGTTTATATAGATTGAATTCAAAAAACCTATTATCTCAAATACTATTATATCAAAAATAACTTTTAAATAGGGATTGGATAAATCGAAAAAAATCTATCAATTAATTATTATTTTAAAAATAATTCGTTTTAATTTTATAATAAAAATTAAAATATTCTAATATTATTTCAAGGGATTTTGGGTTTTTATTTGATCAATCTTATTATTCATTTAATATAATAATAAATTAATCTATTGAATCGATTCTTTATAACTTTATTGAAAAATAACAAAATTAATTTATACCTTAGTTTATTTGAAATAAGTAAACTCTAAGAGGAAAGTATTATTACAATATCAATTATATTATCTTTATATTTTAAATATAAATTCTTAATATATTTTTAGTATACTTTACTTTTTATAATAAGGTCTCAATCTTTTATAGCATTTAGAACCCTTATGATATAATATAAGTCTTTACCTGTACCCTGACAGGCCTTGGCTTATCGCACACCACTCTATTTCGTAATAAAATCCCTATAAAAATATCGTTTTCCTATATAAATTAATTATTTTTATAATTCTTTAATAAATAAAAGATATAATTTGAAAATTGATTATTTAAATAATATCTATAATTAATTTCTGAAAAAATAAGTGAAATATTTTTAATAATTTTTTAAATAAAGTTATAAGTATTTAAAGTTGGAAATCTTCAAATTTTTTAATATATAATGCTTTTCCCATACAAAAAAATCGATTTTTTTGAAAATTTCAGGAATTTCAATTTTAAATACCTATAATTTTATTAAGAAAATTATTAAAAATAATTCACTCATTTTTTTATATAATTTCATTTTTTATTTATTATCAGAATAAATTTTATAAATCTAATTTAAAGATTAATTGGAATAATATATAATTCAAAAGTTAAAGAAATGAGGCTTTTTAGTGTGTTTTCGCTTAGTGTGCGATAAGCCAGGGCCTAAACTCTTACATACATACCTACATACATACCTACATACATACCTACATACATACCTACATACATACCTACATACATACCTACATACATACCTACATACATACCTACATACATACCTACATACATACCTACATACATACCTACATACATACCTACATACATACCTACATACATACCTACATACATACCTACATACATACCTACATACATACCTACATACATACCTACATACATATACATATACATAGAAAAGAGCAAGACCATCGAAATTTTCAATAATTTAAATACCATCCCTCCCACCAAAAACAAAAAAAAAACAAAAAAAAATAGATGATTTGAAGGATACCTACCCACCTACCTACCTACCTATCAACCTACCTACCAACCCACGAAAATAACTATAACCAGCAAGATGAGAGGAAATGATATACATACAAACCGATATATATATGCATACAAACCGAAATATATACATACATACACACAAAGAGCAACTAAATACATAGATAGCATAGCATGGAAATAAAATATGAATAAAGATATTCATAAATCTATACTCGTAATAAATATTTAATTCAACATGAGAATATTGACAGCAAAAGTAATAAAGTATATAGATGCTCACTCAATATAGAATTGCACAAGACGAAAAGCGCTCTCTCCTCTGTTCTTCTCCATACTTTTCCTCGCCATTCTCATCTTTCTTCCTCTCGTGACCAACTCCGCTCTCCTCTTCCCATGCTAAAACATACCCCCATCACCTCTTCCTTCTCTTTGTAAATGTCCCCAACTCCCCATCGTAGGCGACACGATTTCCTCTCGGAAGCCTTCTACCCTCGCGCCTCTTCCATTTCCAGTATCAATACTCATCCCCTCTGGGATACCCATCCCCATCCCTGTTGCAGGTGCCGGTGCCATTATGAAACCCCCATCATTACTACTTCCACTCCCCTGACTCTTGGGTTCCTGTTTTCCCTTCCTCCTCAATCCACCTAGAAAACTCCTACTTTGTTTTTCCTGTCTATTAAGTCCAAGTCCCCCTAAGCCCTTTCCGCCTGGCGGACTAGAGGCTTGCATACCCAACTGTTGTGCGCTGTTATCTGGCGGTGGTGCATAAGGTCTCTGATATTTTGAATCTTTCCCAAAAGTTGCCTCCCAGAAATTTTGTTTCTCTTTCTTTTCTTTATCTTTACTACTCAAGGTAGAGACCATGCCTATTCTTTCACTTCCACTGCCTGCGGAACCGGGAGCGCGAAGATACGTTTGGCTTGTATTATTTATTTCGGTGGCATTGCTATTACTCATTGAGTAGTCCTGCCAAGGAGGTGGGAGGATAGGATGTTGATGTTCTGAATCTGGTTCGAAATACGATTGTGTCGGAGGGAGTGGGAGAATTTGAGGGGATTCGTGGAAATGTGTATTCTGGAGACCTTCGACTATATCTTCGAATTGGAGAGAAATCTGATCGGCAACGCGATCACCGTACTCTTCGGCTTTGAGTATACATTCATCGGTGCGCTTCTTGAGAGCTATACACAACTCGTTGAATTCACCAAGATCACCTTCAAAGTATTGGGTCATGGGATTCGAGGTTCCTTCTAGCCATAATTTGACCAAGTCGGCAAAACTTCGTGCATGGTCAATCAAGTACGGCAAAGAAGGAAATCCTTCTCGAGAAGTGGGAGGTAGTCTTGCGAGAATGGTAATGGGTGTGGAGTACGACGCAGGAACCGCAAATGTTGCACGATCCGGGGCTATAGCACAAATAGAATCGAGAAAATCCTTCACACCTTGACGATGCTGATGAAGAAATTTGTTCATCGGTTCCATCCATGACTCTTTTTGACCAAAGCTTGATAAGTTTGCCAAGGCTTGTAAACTTTTTGCTATCAAGGTGAACGTTCGCTGGGCTTTCGGTTGGGGATGATCTGGGAGTAGTCCAAACAATTTTGGATTAAGAATTGCTGGGCAGAAAAATCGTAAAAATATGAATCCAGAGACACTAGTATATGCAACAGTACGAAGAAAATCTCCGTATCTATCTTCAGCAACCGCACGGATGTACTTGAAGATTTGTCGCAATTCTGGTGGACATCGAGTTGCAGAATCTGCTATTGATCTCCAGACGTCAGTAGTTAAAGCAATCAACGAGACCCAATTCCTCTCGAATGCACCGTCGTTATCAATTCTAGATGGGTCGACTTCGCAATCAGGATTAATGTTGTTGATGGTACGAATTTGATCTCCCAAAATTTCAGAGAGATATTCCTTCCCAACTCGTCTCATGTGAAAATCGAGAGCTTGCGTTAGTAAGGAGTTTCCTCGGAACAAGAGATTCGCTTCAGTATTGAGGCTTTTCCCCATGTCTCGAACCGATTGTTCCCGCTCAAGGGACGTGAAGGAAACCTCATTTGAGCCAATCCTCCTGCTGTATCTAAGTCGTTTTGTTGGTGCTTCTTTTCCGATGCCATCGATTTCGTCTTCAACTAGGGCTTTTAGCCATTCGGATCCGTTTCCAGATACTTGGAATATATTTATCAGTGTTTCAGATAATTGCCTGAGATTATTGGGTATGACTTGAGATATTTGAAGTGTCAACCCATTATTGAAATTATGTAGAAGCTCAGAGATTGGTTGATAATCTTTGGCAAGAAGTACAACAACTTCATCATGTCGAAGTCTCATTAGCATCTCCCCAACCTGCTCTTGATTTTGATCCAAAATTGGCCACCATGCCTCATTATCCTTGCCTCGCTCGAGCTTGTCAACAGATATTTCAACTACTCCACAGATAGTTTCTACTTGCTGGTCCGCCACTTGAACGCTTGAACTTGACAAGAATCCTTGCACGGTTAGTTGTGACATTTCCATACGTTTCAAAACTATCGATAGTTTTGGTAAATAAGCAGGCAGATCCGTAAATTCGCACTCTTCTCGCCAAAATGGATTTCTGGTCTCCAGCTTTGTTATTGTACGGGCGCGAACCTCACCATCAAGCATGACCTCTGCAAAGTAGTCACCGAGAATCCCATCTGGCTCTGGCCTTACCGAGTGCCTGCCATACTGGGGTAAATCTGCCCTGATACCAGATTTTCGAAATTTAGCTTCAACGATTCGCATGTTGAGAGACTTCTCAATTCGGAACATATCGTTAGTTGAAGAAGGATATCCCTCAGGCAATTCCTCACCTTCGGCATCAGCTTCTATTTGCTGTGGGGTATCGTGTCCATATATTTCTGGAATTGTGAAAGCCCTCAAGAGACATAACCAAACTTCGAATACCAATCGTGATTCTAATGCTAGGTAGATGGGTCTAAATATGGACAAATCTGTGGATGTGGAAGTGTACTGTGGAAATATGGCAATGCAATATTCTTCTCCCAGTACTGACTTGTCAAGCTTTTGGATTGCGCTTCTGGACAATTGTGGGAGCTGAACGACTGAAAGCAATAAAGCATCATTTTCGGTCAGAACCTTGAGATCGCCGTTATCCTGAAGTATGCAGGATATCCTACGCCACTGCTGTCCAGAGTTACGCAGATGTCGCGTTGAGCGACGAGTGATAATGGACTCAGGGGATAAGGGTGGCCCTTTGTCCCACAAGAGGAGCTTGGCTACTTTGATAATATTTGAGTCTTTATTACTATACGCGGAACCTCGCCGATCCACTGCTGGGCGTCGGTCGTCGTGATGTCCTATTGGAGATTTCAGCGGACTTGTCAAAGATGACGCTAGCCTGATCTGTTGCCATGGTAGTATCGCTGCTAACCAGGGATCAAATTCAGCAGGGTCTGTTGGTAAAAGACGAAGGTCTAAACCGAGACTTGGATTTAATATCTCCAGACACCTTACTTGTCGTTCCAATGAGTATATGATCGGTTTGACCCTACATCCTCGTAGGTCGGTTGCTACAGCAATGTGAAAAGGTCCTTTATCGTCGTCCTCATGCATTACAGAGCCTTTCACATTGTCAATATAACACACACCTCGATACCATTGCCCGCGTTCTACTGTCTGATACTCGACTTCACCCCTCATACGACCACGTAAACTTTTCATGAGACCCAATATTTTCTTAGTGTTCCCAGTAGGCACCGGATCTGGAAGAGAATCGACGGCAGGTATATCTACAAATGCTTGAAATGGCGAAGTCGGCCTTGAGTGCTTTTTAACCAATCGTCTACCCGACCCCTTTTCTTTTTTGAGAGAGTTGGATTTAGTCAATGTCTTTCTGTTAGAAGTGGATGGATATCCGATGGCAGTATTAGTATCGGGCCGTGGCTCGATGTCATGGAAAGATGATGAGTTTGTGGAATGTATTGAGCCAATTCGCTGTCTATTCCTAGGAGCCCCTCTCGATCCTGATCTTTTTCGTGTGGTAGCATCTACGGTATATGTTCGAGGTCGAGATCGAAGACTCATGGTACTCTGAGGAGGCTTGTCAATGGAGTCACTGCTATATGAATCATGGAAAACAAGGCCTTGACGGCGTTCTCTAGGCTTTTCTCCGCCGGGGATCGATCGCGGCGACGTTTGCACAGATGGAAAGAGTCTAGGCGGAGTCTCTAGTATGCTTAAATTGTCGTCTGTTACCTCGACAGGTTCGGGTGTAACTGTGCGAATCGTTGTATTCAAGCCAGGGCCCCGCGATCGTCGTGGCTCACTCGGAGAGAATCTTCGTGCCAGTGTCTCTGCCGCATTCTCCCCCCAATCTCGTACAGTGTTTTCCCTTCCAGACGACCCATTATAATCTCTGGTATCCATACCTGGTGACAATAGACTCATCCCGCGATTCCTTCCGATGGAGGTTTAGAAAACCATGCCTAACCATCCAAACCTCACAAAGATGGCGGCCCCCGGTGATGTTAGAGAATTTGACGAGCTCGCGTATTCGAGTCTTGATATGTGCGGAAGCATGCAAGCAGAGTTGTCGAAGATGGCATGGGTTCGTACTGAACAATTTGAATTGAAGATCTTCGATACAAGCTGTGGCGTACGTGGGGAAGTCTAAGATGTGCGCAATTGATTGTGAAGCTTCTGCCAGTCTTTGTACCGCGCAAATAGGGTAGATCTTTTGATTGAATGACAAAGCTTTTCTTTTCCTTTTACCGATAGAATTGAGTCCGCTCCAAATGTGCCTTATGGTTTCCCAATACCGATTGCGAGACTTGAGAGTTCTTCATCATCACTAGCCATGTACCATATATAACAAGTTTAACCAAGATTCCGTGGAATCTACTTTAGCGGGTCGAATTTTTCCCTTTGGAGTATAGAGGTCGGAGCTTTCAAGGGTTGATAGTTTACTAGTAAAGCTGGGCTGCTGGGCTGCTGGGGGGGGGGGGGGGGGGGGGGGGTGGAATATTCCAGTCCAGGACCAGGCTTAAGGTCGTCAGAAAAAGGGAATAAACAAGGCCCGAAGCCTTAAGTGGAGGGGAAGAGAGATGCAATTGCCTGTCGCCTTATATAGAGAGATTCAGGTTGGGTTGGGAGCCAATTGACTGGGTAGGTGATATATCTATGGAGAATTCAGGGGGATGAAGTAGATTATGGGATGTTAGTGAAGCGAAAGGACGAGAGAAAAGAATTGGGGAGAAGGTGATGATGAATAGGTATGTAGGTACGTGTTGTATTCTGAGGGACATGTACGAAGTCTGCACGAAGTCTGCACGAAGTCTTAACGACGTTATGATGAAGCATTTTGTTAAGTATGTATGAGTGAAGTACCTACTAGGTATAACTGTACGAGTGAGTTGTGCTTTTTCGGTTGTATCGGAGCACCACGCAGAGAATCCTTGCTCAATATCCGGTAGTGAGGAAAGAAATGATAAATGATAAAGGATCATAAAAAGTATATTTGGGGATCTTCTAGAAACGAGGTAAAACAAGGCACTGGTGATAATTGGGTACCAATCACATTGTAGATATCTCCAAGATTGCAACGGTTGGTGTTATCGCGGCTAATGATGAAAGTCATAAGGTTAGTTAGTACATGGATTCTTAATTGATGCTTTTAGCATGCTTTCAACATTCATTCAACGGGTAGACGTTATTGAAACTCATATCTAGTAAGGAGAGACAGATCAGATATCAGATACTGTACTATCTACTATGTACTTGCCAGATCACATTTCAAGAAGACGACAACTCTACGAGATTATAACTTTTGCGATATAATACAATGCAATACAATACAATACAATATATCCACCGTTTTCTGTATATATATATATATATATCAAAGATCCTAGCTACTACCTACGAGGTACAGTAAGTACACCTAATCACTATCCAGATATCGATCAAGTTTTCAACACTTGATTTTGGATGCAAAGGAAAAGAGCCATGGTAAGTTCCAAGTTGATATGGAGATAACATCACAGGAGTTGGGTACTTTGTATTCTCCAGCAATGGGATTGAGAGAGGGGAAAGGAAGAGGTCATATATAGATACCTACCTACCGACCTACCTAGTAGGTATTCAAAAACAAATTTGTATCGCCGCATATCATTTCCATCTATAAACTTCCTCTCTCACTCCAATGACTCCATACATTTATCCTTGAGATGTTGAAATCTAGAATCGCTGCTCATCCAATATAAGACGTTAGACAGATGAGATAGTATCGGGTGTGGATAATAACACATCAATACGCCCTCGGCATTCATACATTATAATTCATCCCTTACAATATCTGTCACATTATCTCAATCAAGAGAACGACTCATATCAGAAAAGTGTTACCTCGACCCCCTTCTCCCAGAGTGAGGAGCCTAGATTTAGTTTAACACATGAAATAAAACACACAGACTACTATAACGGCACATCATATCATCAATCATCTCATAAGTGCGACTAAGAATTGAAAATTGCTCCACGTCAGTCGTAAAAAAAACTACCAATCCCAAGGTCGAATGAATCAATAAATAAAATAGAGAGTAAGATAAGTCCTAATCCGGAACGCCAGTTACTGTTCGCTCAATCGAGTATCTCATATACACAGCAATCCATATCCCCTCCGCTTGTCCCAAACTACAATTGTTCCAACCCTATAAAACTCGCCAGATGTATAGCAAGCAGTAACTGAAGAGAAAACATCATCCATCACACACAATTCAACCTCGGATCCAATGACTGGCTTATCTGAATGGCGTATCCGGGCCATCAGAGCTTACCGGGCTTAAAGGTAAACTGCGAAGGCCGCCACCAAGATCGCCGCTCCCGGTCTTCTTCACAGCCTGTGACATTGTCTCTATGGTCAATTCGCCGCCATTTGTAGGAGAGTGAAGTGAAGTCGGACTGGCGAGACCAGTTTGTTTTCGAACTGGCGAAAGCTCAACACCTTTCACGGAAGCTGACTTACTAGTCGGGGGTGATGTTCCGAATCCAAACGACGATACTGGTGATCGCACAGGCGAAGGCGAACGGTTCACACCTGGTGATATACCTGGTGATGACAACGCACTGAGTCCCGCAATATATATTGAGTCTCTATTGCCAGCATGTTCTGCGTGCTCTGATTGCACTACATCTGCAAATGAAATGAAGCTTAATCTCCGGATGTCTGTACTATCAAGAGCACCGTAGTTTGATGCCGCATCGTCCTTGTCGGGGTGGGCCACCAAGTCGTCTGTCCACATTGACGCGCCAGGTTCGCTACTGCTGATACCACCCATTGACATTACTGCTGGCTGATGAGAAGAGTGCATGACGATTTCCACTGTATCCGGATCAATGTCATTGTTGGTAATAGCTTGCGACGATGCATCTAGGACTGGTGGAATATAATCCTCTGTCTGTATATGCGACGGGATTGCGGGAGAATTTGGCTGAATAGCACTTTCTTGCACATCACGCTCGAAGATTTGCGAACCTGCAGGTGACACTACACGTGGGGACGAAGAGAACAATTTTCGACTTGGTGGTGATGAAGGGTGTTGGTATGGATAGCTTGATCGTGGAGGGGAGTTCGTCATCTGCGTCTGCTGGAGAGGGCGGATCAATGGTGCATTGCCAGCAAGGGTTCCATCATCCTTCTTTTTGCTCTTTACCTTTTCATCATTCTTCTTTTTTCCGAATCCAAACAATCTTCGCTTTCCCGACTTTGCGGTTCCGCTCGCAGAATCACTCGCATCCACATCGACCTCACTATTTTCACCGGGATTCGACAATTTTTGGTTCGTTGGTACTTTGAATCCCTCACCTAGTAGAGGGGCCTTTGACGTGGTTATCGATTGTTGGCCTGTGGGGACGGGTGTGTTCGCATGTAAAGTGCTAGATTCCGATGCGCTCATGATGACGATTGATAGAGAGATTTCGGTTTTGTTTTTTGTTTTTTGATTGCGAGGAAGTAAGTCGAGTCGAATCTCTGGTATACTGACTGTACTATTTGCGAAGTGTCAGATGAACATGAACAAATAAATAAATGGATATGGGCTGCGGAAACTTAATCGCATCATCATGGATGTTGGCGTATGCGCCTTAATCAAACCAATACTTTGGAGGGTTGCAGACTTACGCGTGCAGATGATCTTTGGGAATTATCAGCTTTTGGTTCCGGTCAATGAAAATCAGAATTGACACCAGAGAGAAATGTTGGAATGATAAGAACAAAGAAGAGTCGAGATTCAAATTCAAAGATTGAGCCGTGAAAGAAGAAGAAGAAGATGGATTCCTATACGAGTCTTATATACTGTCCAACAATAGACACATTCAAAGGCATGACAATCTAGACAATTATGATTGTAATGATAATGATAATGATAATGATAATAATGACAAGATGATTTCACCTACCTTTCTCTTACTTTCTTCGCAAGAATGGGTGGTCCAGGAAGCGGCAAGAGTCATTAATTTCATGAAAACGAAAACAAGTCGCCTGACAATCAAAAAGTTGGAAACCTCGAAAAGGAAAATGATTTGGGATAAAGAGCCTTGCAGGTGTCGCAAGTTGTCGCAACTCGCAAGGCAAGGCTTGTATCGTATGTAGGTAATAATAAGTTCCTCTGCTTCAACTTGGTTGGTGGGTGTACGTACCATGTGGTAAACCTTATTGATGAGGCAGCAAGTATTTTTCAATTCTTCTTTTCGATTAGATGATGAAATGTGAATGTGAGGAATACTTGATGAGTTATTGACTTTTACCTTTGATCAAAAGACTCACACAACCATGGATCTCAGAATATTACGTCGGCCTGTCGCCAAACTCTTCTCTGCGAAGCCTCAATGCCTATTGTCTCTGAATGCCACGACCCGTCGACATGAATCCACCTACAGACGTTCTAAGCAACGTTTAAATGTCAAACCCGATCCAAATTTTGTCCCATCAAATGGCGCGCCACAAGATCACATTATTTTCAATCCGCCATCCTCCTCTCCCTCCGTTTTCCACACCCCTCTAAAATTCCTCCCCAAAGACGACAAGAGAAGAAAGCTTTTAGCAATCACCCAAGAACGACTCAACGCTCTCTCACATCGGTTACCACCTCCAGTCGACCCGAAGCAGCTGAAGTATGAGAGGCATCATTTGAGTGAAAAGGATGTTGCAGAGATTAGGAGGCTGAGGTCGGAGGAACCTGAAAAATGGACTAGATTGCAATTGGCTAAGAAGTTCAATTGTTCGTCCATATTCATTGGCATGATTACAGAAGCATCGGCAGAGAAGAGAGATTTGGAAAGAGAGAAGTTGGAAGCCGTAAAAGCTAGATGGGGACCGACGAGAACAGCAGCGCGGGAGAATAGGCAAAGACGAATTGAGTTGGCAAAGAGGGATGAGTGAGGGGTACAATAGGGAGGATGTTACAAAACGATACATTTGGTCAACTATTTGTGGAGGCGTGGAAGAGAGAAGAGTTGGCAATATAGCACAAGGTACTGTAAGTCTGTTAAAGTCTGTACTGTGTTGCTCATTGCTTGTATAAAACACAACACGGAAATGCATTGTCAGCATGAGTGTTATGTATAACGTAGGAATATGTCCAAAATCCGCATGGAATTGCGATTGCGAAGCACTACAAACGTTCTTATGACATTCTACGTTATGCTGCCAATCTTATGTATTTGTAACTAATATGTACGCCTCTACAGCCTCTGGTTGACATTTACATATGAAATTTGACATCAACGTCATGTTCAGCTCGCGCTTGTGGTTCAAGTGACCCTTGAGCAGGACATATTTATCTATTTGTTCATTTATTGGCAGTGCTGATCTATGATTGCCGTCATCATTTCCATTGAAAAATATGCCGCGTCGAAAGTCGAAACCCCAGTTTCGAGTACCAATTCTTCTGCCTCACATAACCGTTCGAGCATTCTGAATTTTCCGATGCTATATAGAGACGTACGCGTTTCCAAGTCTGGTGATCATGGAATCATTTAACAATTTCATAGGTCAAAGTTCAACACATAGAGAATACCTTCTACAATTACATCTTCACAATGATCTCTGTTCATTCCATTGCGGATCGTCGGCTATGGACCGCATGAATTATCTGCACGGAAGCGAAATGCTATCACCGGGTGAAAGACAAGCCTTTAACACAACACCGTGGGAAGAACCAGAAAAAAAATGTCGAGAGAAGAATTCAGTCGCTACGTAAAATGCCCAAAATGCCCAAAACGCCCAAAATAATCTTTTGCATAATTCCTTATCTTTACCTTTAGTCTCTTCTCATCCTGATTCAGATGCTCTGGCTACTACATATCCTGAGTGTAGGGACACATAGCCTGTGTTCTTTGAGTACCAATCTCTGAGTTGGCGAACCAACAGACTGGGTTTGACCACTTGATAATTTCAACACTTCCATTGTCTCCCTCAGCCTTGATGACAAGACGCGCTTTTGACAAGATTCAAGATAACCAAAGGTCATTGATCTTTTGTGTATTCTCAGTCTCCACTACCGCCAAAGGACTCATCTGTAAGTCGGACTCGGTTTCAAAACTTGGATTTGCGTACCCTACTATCTATGGGTTGTTCTACCACGACTTGACTCATTCTCCCCCCCCGCGACTTGATGAAGCTTGCTCTGAGGCAGTATAGTCGGAACGAGCGATACTATTGCGTGTACTAGCTCTCCTAACACCACTTTTGTCGCTTCCCAATGCTGACATATTAGATGGATCTCTTTCAATCTCATATGCAGAAGAATTATCTTCCTCAGTGACTCTCCCACAATATACTTGAGTACGCTCCGCTTCTTCGTACTCTGAAGGAGTAGGGGTGCTAGCTTTGGAAATTGTCGATTTTGGAGGAGTAGGGATGCTAGCTTTGGAGTGTGTCGATCCTGAGGGTTTATGATCCCGTTTCCCAATCTCACGTGCATAAGGCTCATTATCCTTGTCGTTTCTTCCATAACTTATTTGAGTATGCTCTTTTTGTTCATGAATTGAAGGAGGACTTCTGTTAGGTTGGTACTTGTTTTGCAAATCTCTCCCACTCAAACTGTGACGATCAGAAGCTCCAGTATTACTTCGAGGAGGTCTACCATTCAAAGACCCACTGGCGGGTCCCTCACTCAAGGCTTTGGGCCCCCCCCGGACTTGGCCCATCATCAAAGACTTTGTGTGCGTTTTGGGAATTTGAGGAATTACTCGAATGGCGGGAACCTGCTCGCGGTGTATTGTCTCCTGCGCTTCTGTGAGTCGGGGCACCGTGTCTTGAACTGGTAGCAGATTCTGGCTTGCGCTCGCTTTTTTCTCGGCTCGAGACACTTCCTTTCCGGGAGGAATGTTTTGTATTTCTATCAGAACCTTCATCTTTTCTGTTCCGATCCGAGCCTCTGTCAGTATCTTTAGGTATTCGGTCTGAGCCTGAGGGTTTCTTGTGGTCTTCCTCTTCGTGCGAGTGACTCTTTTTGAACTGAGTTATTTTAACCTTTTCTTTCTTTAAAAATGGTAATCCAGGAATCGTAGTTCGAGTCGTAGTTACAATTTCGTCGGGGGGTGATCTTGAGCGTTGCTTTCCTATTTCTTCATATTGGACTTTAACCTGAATCGGTTTTTCGTGGCTTCGGGGCCTCCGCCGTCTTCTCGACCTATGGCTATGGCCGTCTCCTGCCTCCGAGTCTTGTCCTTCATTATGTTTACCAAATTTCTCGAACGCCGCCTGTTGTTTTTCAATATCTCGTATCTTAGTATCCACGGAAGATCTGACGGTATCTCCAGGGCTTAATGATGGTTGTGGTGAGCCACGACGCCCGATATTGAGATCTTGAGTATTCAGCTCAGGTCTCTCAATCGATCTTCTGCGCTCGGTTCCTCCGCGGCTTGATTCGACACGACGAAATTTGTCAGATTCTGCTTGTTCTATTCTTGAATGGGACGATCCAGCAATAGTAGGGTTGTGAGATTCTGTTCGTTCTATTCTTGAACTGGACCTTTCAGGATAACTATATGTGTGGATTGCTTTAATTTTGGAGCCAGCTTTGCTGCCAATCCTAGAGTTCGTGCTAGACGCTGCTGATGACATTTTGCCGATATTGCCGATATTGCCAAAATGAAGTTCGGTTGTGCAGTATAGCTTCTCTCGATGAGAATCGCTCTGATAGCCAAAATCTGGGTCAATGAGATTGATATTGAGATTTTGATTGAGATGATAATGCTTAGTAGTCGATAGTATTACTCATTTATATAGTTCATCTAGCACAAAACAAACATTCTATCAATCTAGAACTTCGAGGCTGCAATCTGAAAAATCCATCAACCACTTTCTCAGCCAACTCTTTGGTGGTACTTGAAAAAAATAGGCAACATAGTAATTTTGTCCTTGGATCTAGCTTAAGGCGCACGACGATATATGGCTCCAGCTGGACAATCGACGTGTCCCCATGAATAAAAAACTCCATCCAATATTCGAGATAAGATCCGATAATCAATATCTCGAATTGAGATTAGAACGAACGGATGTTCGAACGTTCCTTTATTTTTTTATAAATGTGAATTTTTAAATTTTTGGCTTTACATTGTTTTCGTTATTTGGACATTGAATTTGTTTGGGTGGTCTGGTGCACTGTCTTTGTAGGTGTTGTTCGGGCGCCTTGACCAGAGGGTCCAACAAATGTACCTGGTGGCTATTCTAGGCACTCGCATTTTAACATTTATTTATTTATTTCTCCTCTACAAAATGCATGATATTATCTTAATATCATTTACTCTTGTCATCAAAATCTTTTGTTTCACAAAATTCAAAGACATTGTCGTTGATTACGGGCATTATTTCATATTATCTGTATACTACACTGTAGACACACAACCTAGTCCTTCATTATTTTCAAATGGAGAGATTTTTCTATCACCTTATTCAAATTGACGGTTACTCTGGCCAAAACCCCCAGATTCCCTCGCTGGGCCAGAATGAGCAAAATCGCACTGTCCCATATCAACATGTCTCTTCGTCTCATCATTTGTGCATCCCACACGACTGTTTGGAAATAGATGGGCTGGATCTATGCTTCTTCCTAGTTCCCCCTTAAAGAAGTGTGCGGCCTTCCTTTCTTCATGCTTGTCTCGACGACCCCGCTCTGCTCTTTTATAAACCTTGTCACAACCTGGTATCCTGCACATGTAACTACCATCGAGGGTAATACCGTTTATGGTGTTATATTTCTGGATAATCTCCTGTGGGATGCGTGAGCTAGCATGCTCTACCTTTAGATGGTCAATATATCTCGACTCCTGAGAACTCCAATAGGCACAGTTCTCATCCACTCCAGAGGCACAGTAAAATCCAGTTTCGGTATGATGTCCTTGATTATGTTTTCGCAAGTCCTCGGGTAGCTTCCAGCCTTTGGGAAAAGCATTACACCGAGTGCAAAAGTATCGATCCAACTTCCTTCTTCCGGTATCTCCGCGACGGTTTATATGATTTGGGTCATTTCTCTCTTGAAGCCTCCGTTTCCTTGAGCGAGTTGATGATTTCTCTGCGATGCCTGGTGGAGGTGATCCAGAAGTTGACTCAGATCTATAAGATTCTTCGCCAGGGGATTGTGACCTAATTGTCATAGACTCAGTCATGTCGAAAAATGATGAGGCGAGTTCTCGTTCTGGTTTAGAGCCTGACGACGCTGATCGGAATGAATTTGCGCTGGCTGTTCTCGATATACTAGCTTGACCGACCATGCATGATGGGAAAGTTACTCCGGCGTATTCATTGATCTGCATAGGATTTGCTGCTTCTAGTGATGGAATATCCCAGCACTGCTTGAAACGTTGCTCGTTGAGGATGCTTTGTGCTTGTGTAATAACAGGAAGTGGCGCGATTGGTTCAGTGTTCATGGTGGTACAATTCCAAAGACTTGGATCAATATTTGAATTGTAGATGGATTCGGTGCCATATTCAAGGCTTGGGTATGCGGTACCTTGCCAAAAATAGTCATGGTACTCTGAGGAGGTAGTAATGCTATTTTGTGCTACAATGGCATCGTGTTGACTATTTTCAGTATTTCGAGGTCTTTCTTCTGATATATCGAGATCCTCATCGTGGATGTGAGAGGAAACGTTAGTGAAGACTGCGTTTGGGGGCGAGCTATATTCTGATAATGTATAATGAGGTGGGCTATACGTTTGTGAGGTATAGGTTCTTGAATTATAGTCGGGGCTATTGCTCAAGCTCCGGCGATCGGTATCTCGAATATACTGATTGCAATTGTCCTGGAAGCTGCAGTCTCTCTGGACGTAGGATTCACTTTCAACCCACGTCATGATGTGTATTCAATCCGCCCACAGTCGATTTACTGCTGTCTGTCTGCCAAAGAAAGCCTTAACGGAAAAAGAATTGATGAGATCTGGAAGTCACAAGATGTAACGCAAAGCCTGACCGGCTTATCTGATTTGTTTTGAAATGATGATTTTGTGTATGTCTTGGTTTTGGTATGTCAACATTTGTCTCGCCCACTAGATTTGACTAATTGCTAATGATATCTCTTACTCCAAATTTCTCACAACGTGTACTTATACAAAGCATGTTGATGATTGTCATCATTTCCAACCATTACTGGGCCTAAGTCATGATCCAGATCTTCCTCCAAGGCTCTATCTCTGTGAAAATTTCTCCATATCATTCCCATAGGTCAACCACTATGTACGAAAACCACTAACCGACTACAGAATCTGCCTTTCGACCCCAGAAGCCTTGCTTAAAATTTGGCAACGCAATTTAGCACGCCACACCCGTTTTACGAAATGAAGAATACGGCTCCACATGAACATTACCTGCACTATTATACAAGTACTTCCAGGTATCTCCCCACGCTTACCCGTACGATAGCCAAGTTCAAAGCCCCGTTGGTATGTATGAATGGTCTACCGCTTTGCTTGAAGCGAAAGCAATGGATTTGTGATTTGATATTACCGCGTTATTTTGCTCCGCAGTTTTGCCCCACTTCTCCGAACAAGCCTCGATGTTGCCCCTCGATACAAAAGTACACAACTCACTTTATCAAAATATGAGTTCCAATTCTTCAAGAAATGCTCTGTAAGACAATATGGTTGTGTTAGCATACTAGTTTGCACGAAACGAGCGTGTTTTCGTGCAGCGAGATATACCCCGACACGTTGCTATGAATGAATGCGCCAAAGAAAATGCTAACATATGAGAATACAAATGTACTACTGCAAGAAATTAAGGTTAGGGTTGAGGGAAGATAGCGTGGTGGATCGGTCAGACAGGTGGGTTCTAGCCGCCGACCCCCCGGTCATTACCAGAAAGACCCCGTTTCATCTACTTGTAAGGCTTTCCTAAGTTTCAGAAATTCTGGAGTTTGGAAGAGAAGGAAGAAGAGAACACTGCAATGTAATTTCGAATTTGCATCCTCAGGACTGAAAACCGACAGTGTACTAATGATGTTTCTTGTGCTTGATCATTTCAAAGTACTGTGCGGAATCGTAAGGACCAATTTTCCAAGCGGCAATCAGAAAAAGTGGAGAACGTAGGATCCAAAAATGGTAGGATATCGCTGCACATACTATGTTTGAGGTTGGTTGGTATTATGCGATAAGTTTAATCATAATATGGAGTTATCTTCTCCAACTGTCAACGAAGTAAGGTAAGCGAGACACGTGATACGGGGCCAAGTTCAAGCTGGCCTGGTTGTGACCCTTGTTCCGGCCATCATTTATTCCTCTTGGGCTTTCTATAAGAAGTGCTGAGAAGCATGAGAATCCCAAAGTTATGATCGAGAACTTTCGGGTTGGCCTACAATTTTAAAACATGCCAATCTGCAATACCGAGACTGTGAAATACGAGTTTGAATTACCAACAAACATACATGGAAAAAGAATACTCGTGAGTAATGAAGCCTTTCTATAAATCAATGTATAAGGGGTTTTTGACTTCAAACATGAGTGATAAGGAGAGGTTCCATGATTTCAATGAGCGGAATCACGAATCAAGAAATTTCTTGCAGATGAAATTATCTGCAATTGATATCTTTATTGCATTGGCGCATACCTCTTTATGGTGAACAAAGAAGCTATAAGATATAGAGAATTGAAAGATATAATTATATTCCGGATATCTCGTCTCTCCGCGATGTCTGAGTTAATAATCTCAAAGAAAACGAGGTGAAGCATTTCATTTGCATTTGGTATTGTGTGAGTCGGCGTGACTTGTGGTGAGATGAATTTACTAAAACTAAATGATAAGTTAAAGATTCTTGGATTCGTCGATAGATGAATTGATAGCGGGTATTTCGAAACTACTTGAGTTGTTGAGATCCCGCCCTCGTTGCATCTTCGAATTTATTGATAGGACTGACTTGGTTATTACTGGGCCGTTGCTCCTAGAATTCGATTGTATTACTGAGTAGATATCAGACCTGATGGTTGCTACGCAGGGTTTTGGGCTTGTTAGTGAGCAATTATGTACTATCATATGAGGTAGGTGGTTATCTATGAGCTGAGCAACAAAATAAACAGCAGAGATCGATTCAAGTTCGGCCTCAAAAGGACAGTACGATTCACACCGCAGACAATAGTGAACATCTAGAATTGAGAAAGAGAGCTGGTAGTTTGAGAAGACACATGTTGAGACTAACCTGGGAAGCTCCTACCTTTACGTACGTTCCCAAAGCGGGATAAATCACATGGGGTATTAATGAAGATCACTGAAATGTAAGACTGCATGAGAAATGCCCCGACAATGACAGTATTAATGAGTTCTTGTTTTGTGAGCTTTGATCAATATCACTTCGTGAGACTCTAGTTGATCACGCAAGTAAAGAATCAAAAGACAAGTAGTTATACAGGAAGAAAGTTCATTGCAGACGATAGTCAGATATTGACATTGAAGAAATCTCAAGTGTAAAGACTTTCAACGTTGTGCTCACTCAACTACGACATATTTAGATTCATAAACACCTAAAAAACTCCTATATTTCAGAAATCTCGTACGTGTTCCCCTCCGCGATATTCAAATCTTGACTGAAATACTACCCTTCGAGCTGAGCAAATCAAAGAAACAATCTGCTTAGTTCATACATACCTGCTCTTTAATTGGTTTCTTCTGGATATTTGATGAAAATGTCAGACATTCAGATACACTGTAAGATCAGTACTGGGAATCGAGTCTGAACAACAATCTCCAATCAAGAAGATATGATTTTACAGGCAAATGCGGACTTTTTCGACACATAATTCTCGGCCCCTGCTAAGACGAATTGTGAAACCAAGAATGATTTCTCATCTATCTATAGACAGAAGCATATTGATCACCAATAGAGGAATCTATGTATTGTCCCAATCTTAATATCAAGCGTCTGTCTGGTCTCCCAAAGACCTGAAAGACACCTAGATTGGTATTGTTCCATGGAATTTTATTAAATTTCTGTTTGTTGTGATACTCGTTTATGATTGGCGTGTAAATACACTGAGAAGATACACTCTCGTTAGCATCTCTCCATCTTGCGTTGAGTAAATTATATAACATGAGAAACAATTGGATTTCATGAGCCAAAAATTACATCACTTGATAGGTGGTTATCCCACGTTCACAGCTGCATTCCAAATGATTTCGTGTACCGGTATGTAGATGTAAATCAAGATGTTAGAATCGTGCGTAGGCGAAGTATAGAAAAGGGGTAAGATTAAAGACCCAGGGCTGCTAATAGTATGGTTCAAAGTGAAGAGTCGATTTGATCACAATTATGATCATTTAACTCAGTATTTGCACTAGACCTCTATGTGTAAGATAACTTACGAGGCCTCTTATATTGGATTGGGACCATTTGTGGGCATGCGACCCAGTAGTACACAAGTATAACTGTATTTATATTCGTTGTGCATGCGAACCAATGCACACAGCATTTTATTATGCATAAGCGGAAGTGGCTTTGTGGGAACGCTTTGCGGCCGCTGGTACCGCACGCCTTTCCTTTTTGTGGATAAGTCATTAAAGCTCAGGCTTCACAACTCGCAGCAGGAAAAAATCAAACCCTTCTCCGCTACTCAAACTGGATTGAACCTACAATTCTAGCTGCTTCATCTGGAACAGTTTTCTTTGAAGTCAATTTGAGAAGTAAACTAGTGTTTATGCGATATCGAACGATAGACATTGACAGCAGGTTTTTAGGTCAAACGGAATTGATGGACTGTCCTCAACCACGATCTCGCCCGATGTCTGGAACATTGATACCAAATATTGATATAGGCAACTATGGAGGCTGAATAATGCCTCAGATGTTGAGCCCATTAAGATTTTGAACGACTTTTCTTTGTTACTGTCTTTCCACCAAAACCTGTTCTTAAAGGCCTCGTAATGTCTCACGGAAGTGTCTGTAAGATTATCTCGTGTCGAGGAATTTGTGAGACTTTTCTTTGATGGAATTCAGTCTACCGTCTTAGAATTTGTTTTTTTCGAGTCGGGCGGAAAAGATTGGTTCTATTTCCACCTTTCTATTTCCACAGGAAGCTCTCATTTAACAATAAAAACACGAGTCTTCCCCATTGAAATCTCATCTTCACATTCTTTTCAGCAAGCATCTCTGGAAGATCTTCATCATTTTAATCTTCTATTTTATTTCTATTTCCTATCTTTAAAAAGCTCTCCTTAATCTTGTCTGCCTCAACGTCTTGCTCTTTCTTCTTCTGCTTTTTCGTTAGTATGACAACAACTCGCCAAAATGTGCAGGCACAGGACATCAAAGTTGGCTGTATACTGTTCCTTCCAAGTACAAGCTTTGCAGGGAATTTGATATGCATGTGGTCTGATGTCAATGGCCATCCTTGTCGAAACAATAGACGTTGTGTTTTGGAGCAAGAGGGGCACGATCACCCTGTAGTGATCATCGGAAAGCATTATGAGCCCAATGGGATTATGCCAAGCATCCTTAAGCTATCATTTGTTCAAGTAAAATTCTTTGCAACAATGGTTGATGGTTAGTAAAGGCTAACAAAATGCTGATTAGATGACTCATGGTACCTTCCGCAATGCTAATACCTCTGGACCGACGGTTTTCTCCCCCTACGGACACTACGAGGTTGACCAGAATACTGGGCGACTGACTTTTCCACAAGATTTCCGTTCACGCTACTGGTTTCGGGGTATTGAATACCTCCGCCGTGGTCCAGGTAATTTTCGAATCCCTCATGTTTTCTTCGCCTCGCCCAGAAGCTTTAGAACTATGACCACAGGTCCTCAGGCACGAGCCTACGATTCACGTTTGGATGAAGGATCCTATTTGAGGTTGATGCAACGACTAAATCTTGAGCCGAAGCGATATATACTTGATCATGACTTGGACGATTATTGGCCTGCACTTCCCACTGGCGACTCAGCCAAGCATGAACAACCATCTTCCCACGCGAATACCAGTAGGCCTTCAAGTACTGGACAGGCGTTCGACCAGCCGCACGGTCATCATATCGCAAATCGTGGATGTATGGAAGATGACTTGGAGTCATGCCTAGCAGTACCCATCCTTGACCCTGCTCCTCGCGGTAAAGATCCTTTAATACTTTGTTCTGCAATGAGTGCGCGCTAATCAATTCATTCAATAGGCCGAATCCATTGTGTCAAAAATCAATCATTGAATAAGTCATTTCCTACAATGTGAGAATCATCGTCGGGGAGTAAAATATTGAAGGCAATTTCTGACTTTTGTTTTAGTGTTGACGGGGACGACCCAGACCAATCTTGGAATGAAATTGCAATGCTATAGATGAAAATTAGCTTCGATCCGAAGTGGGTACTTGGAAGACATCAGCGGATACTTAATATTTGTTTCTCTAGACTGCGTTGCTTTTGTGATTTTTCGTCGAACATTTCTAGTCCTTACTGTTTTTATAGCCTCATTCAATTTATCGTTTCATCATCCTGACCATCTTTGATTACATGATTCTCGAGAGTTTTATTATTTCCAAACAAAACTACGGTTTTGACTCGTCTCTAGACTAGACTCGAGCTACATGATGACGAGTCCTCCTCGTGGTTCGCATCTGTTCATGGCGAACCATGATGATCATTCGAGGCAGACCTAAAGTACCTCGGGTTCTATTGCCCTGTTCCTCCCAATTTACGTTGATGCCCAAATCAATATTGTAAAGATGTGCGGCCTAAGGTTATCCCGGAGCTGAAAATGGTCTGATTGCTAGGTCTACGACGGAAAAGTTATGGGGAAAGACATTTTCCTGTATTCTTGTTGTAATCAAGGAGGCGTGAATTGAGATTGGAAATTTCTAAGATTGTCACATCGAATAGCTTCACGATCGCATTTCGCTTCTCTCCCCGATAAATGATATTTGAAAAGTTATCGGCCAATCAAATCGAAAACTTGGACGGTCGTTCCATGTTCATTGATTCTGTGACCTGGATAATGACATGTAAGTAGTTTGGTTCTACGGTTTCTTTAACCTAACCTTATGGTTCGTTGAATGGTCGCCCTATACCAGGTGTGCGGCACATCCCGATCATCCGAAAGTTTCCTGCAAATTTTAAGCCTCTCAACCTTGGGAGGTACGGAATAGTCTTTGGTGTGTGTGCTGTTCTTGGAAAACGAATCATTGGTTACAGTAAGGGCAGTGATCGCAATTTCCTGTTCCTATTCGTACGGTAGTTCTAGATTTCCAGTAATTTGGTACGGCTCCGAAGAATTCGATTTCATGAGCCAATAACTCGGTAAACGCGCTCTAACGACTAATGAAGCAGTATAACAACAGTAAGAGATAGTTCGAATCAATTTGTTATTGTTCTTATCATAAGAAGAATTGCACTTGACTTGAGTTGTAGGAAACGAGGCTCAAGGATCATAGATTGTGCCTAAGCGCTTTCTAAAAATCAGATGAAACGCTGTGGACGGGAAAATGCGGGGTTGGATTGAAGGAGGGGGACCTCGCAGTAGCTTGCTCGTGGTTTTTCAATAGTCGCAACAGCCGCGAAAATCCATCTCTTAACAACTAATCATGATGAATGCTAACAGATAAAAGGCTTATTCCTTTAAATGGCCAAGAATCGCATACATCTAGTCCTGCGAAAAAGCCTTGGAGAAGTCCTGCGAAAGCTTTCAGTCCTTTTAGATGCAGCTCTCCAAATATGGAATCTATTGATTCGAAGCGAATGCCACCCAGCTTTATGTATGTCAGAATGATGAATTGGTACATTGGTACATTGGTACAGGAAACCGACCCCAAAGTTCCCACATCTCACGCATCTCAAGGCCTGTAACTTTTTTACAGCCCCCATAATCGGCGCCAGATTGCTTGGGAAGCTTTAAGTTGCAGCATATCTCTGACGAAAATGGAATTTATCGGGGGCTGAGGGATCAATTAGTTAGAGAGGGATGGGGGCTGGTTATGAATACAAGTATATCATTTAGACTCTGCTCTGGATCTTGAAAAAAAAATCCGACTTTTATAACTTGATGATTTTGTGCTCTTTTTCACAACCAAGACTTCCGCGCATGGTCAGTCTTTCTTCTGGAGCCTTCCCCTTTTGTCTTTTTCCTTCACGATACGGACTACGAAGTCCTTCTCATTCCTTTCTAGAGAAGATCCTTGCATGCGATAAGGTTGAAGTCTACAACGCTCTTCACATCATCAGATCTTCTGCAGCATTACACAAACCCAAAGTCTTCTGGTAGAAAGGACTCGTAATTATCCATCGCCGAGTACGTTTTCGCAGAGGAATTTACACTGTCCCCCGGCTCTACACTCTCGTTGATCATGCTTCCAGCTTCCCACATCCACTCACTTACCATGAGGCAAACGAGGCGGACACCTATTAAGGTAATAGTACCACTTGCGGCATTAAGGATGAGGACTGACAATTCTCTAAGGACAATTCTTTCTCAATCTATTGGATTCTCCCTGCCAATCGAATACCGTTCAACGAGTGCACCCGCCGCCATACCGTACAGTCAAGGTTCAATTCGAAGGACTATGAAGCTGGTCATGGAAAACAAGTCACGGCAACATATTACAGTTTATTCCTTATGCTGCAGCGAGCAGTTTTCCTTGATTTAGAAGATATGCAGCTATCGATATATAAAGCTATATCTTACGAGTGGTTAGAGCGTATTGTACCGCACAATCGCCAAAGCAAAGCACACTTAGTCTCACAGCACGGGATTACATCGGTCCCCTTTCTCATCCCAGATAATCAGAAGGTCTCGGGCTATCTCAAAAAATCACATCAGTTCTTTCACTTCCTTGACCGGTTACATTGATTCCCCCTTATCTAATACCAACCGAAAACACTGTCTCCAGCACCTCCCGATATTCGAATATCGACACCAACATTGCAACAAGTCTTCGATAAACACCAAACTCATCGATCAAAACTTAGGTATAGTTTTATCCTATTAATTCGAATGTTGCAGCCTTGAACGCTTAAACTAACTCTGCTTTAGCTCCTTCCTCCATTGAAATCATTCTGAATCACTCGCTCAACACTCATGAGCAATCAAGTCTTCACCGCCAAGCAAAGCTTTTAAGATCAAGACTCAAAGGCTCATGCACTTTCGCATCTTCCACCATCGCCTTTGCCTTCATTGGACCAAGATAGAAAAGCTTGAGAAGTCTGATTTCAGGCGGGTGTGCTGCCGAAGTTCCAAACAAAAAAAGAAAGCAACTGAAAAGAAGACATTCATCATGTTTGGAAGACGTTATGGAATACCAAATCCCCTCCACATTTCCACCGCTACTCGAAACGAGCTGGAATGCACCGGATCATCACATCCTCGTGAGTGTTCTCACAGGATGAATATGACGGAGTACCTTCGGACCAATCCAAAGCTACCTTATCGAGATTCTATTATGAATGGTAGTAGAAAGGAATCAACACTATCCCCGCAAAGCTTATTCTCATATGATGGTGAATACCTATCTCCCAATCTTAAGAAGTTTCAAGAGGGCGCCAAGGATAATTTTTTGATAGAACTCTCCGGGGAGAGTAATTTCCATGAGCTTCCTGATAGCAGCCTCTTGCCAGAACTTCCAGAAGACAGTCTGGATCATAATCAGTCAATTCTAGTCGCAGGTCATAGCTTTCTTAATAACCCAAAGCGAATATCGTCCACTTCACAAACCATCGCGTGTCCAAGTTCCGCATCCAACAGTCATTTCCGATCTCTTGACACACCTGAAGCCGGCTTAACAGTCATCACAGAGTTTCCACGTGTTGATGGTGAAAAAGTTGGCTATAGGACCCCATGGTATAATGAAACTCAAGAGTTAAATCCTAGTGCTGGCCATGGCCCATCCGATACTTTTGGCTTTGGCAACACTGCAGAAGCTGAAATGGTCGATACAACCGCTGAGATACGAATCCAGATGGATGCAGCGTATCTGTCGCAAGATTCTTCGATTTCCATGCCTCTCCAATCTCCCAGATCTCTCGGATCAATGTGCCCTGCGATTCAGACGGACCTGAGGAGGTTCAAAAGTAACCTTGATGCCATTCAACATCAAAGGGGACTATTTGAAGATTCACCTCGGATTTCATCGCCAGATACCGCCAGTACGAATACTAGCGGTGAAACGTTTTCAAGCGATTCGGGCTACGGCCCAAGAGCCCCCCAATCCGACTATACTTCTGCAACCAGCCCGAGAAGTCTTTTTCCAGGAGACGAATGGTTGGGGTTTGAGAATAAATTTTTCAGTAAACCTGGGCAGCTAGTAAGCCCACCAGAGTTTAGTCACGAAAGCTACTTGGACCAAAGTTCCATTCTGCAATCAAAACAACCAAATGATTTCAATACGTTTGGCCTTGCGAATATTCATTCTGAACTCGATGAGTTGTGCAAAGATCAGCAAATGCAAGCTTCATATTTTTCTGATTTCAAAGACGCAATATTTGAGTCTGGGGAGATGGAGATTATTAACAGTTCTTCATCTGCATATATGGCACAAAATGTCACAGATATTGATCAAAGACTTGCTAACAACTTCCCCATCGACGATGATCCCCAATACATGCAATCCACAATTCAACGCGAATTTAGCTGCTTGAAAACCATTATACCCGAAGTAAAAAATTGTGAGACTCCCGACGCGGCTACTTTCACTCCGGCCATGGATACTGAAATTCAACACGCCCCAAATCTCTTTGAACTTTACGAAGAAAAACATGCATCTCCGTGGTCTCCGGAAAACGTCCGGTAGGTAACATATCCCTTCTCAGAGAGAATTCATACTTATTAGTCTTTGCAGAGGATTTGATAAGAATTTTAACTTCGCTACCATACCCGAGACCCAATTGCCAATAGAAGAAGAACAAACAAGAACATCGACTTACGACACGCTATCCCCGAAGTCTAATAACAAAGTCATGAAGTGCTCTTATCCGGAATGCAATTATGAGCCGAGCGGAGAAGACCAATGGAAATTAGGCAATCTAAGAAGACATGAGAAAGAACACAAGATAAGCCTTAAGGATCGGATCGTTTGCAAGATGAGCGACTGCAAAGCGACATTTACAAGAGCAGGAAACCGCGATGCACACTTAGAGAATATACATGGTGCTATAATCTTTAGACAAAAGCGAATTCGAAGAAACTCAACGGCAGAAAATACCAAGCAGCCAAGAGCCGGTAGAAGAATTACAAAAGTACCACGAAAAGCTGGCGGATTGATAAACAGACCTAAGCAGAATCGATCACAATCAGTTCCTGAGCTTTTGAAAAGCACTGAATTCTGAGGACATCTCTTAATAGCCCGTTTTATTTTTCAATTCCTTTGACAGGAATTACTTTGGGGGATTTCTTTCTGGGATAGCCATTAAGTTACTTGTAGGTGTGAAGGAGCGAAAGAGCTGGTTTCTTCAATGATTGGAAACCTTCAAAGAAGGTCCCGCGTGGTTTAATGAGGATTTCTTTTTCATCTGAATCTGAGGAAGGGCCGAGCTGCTTTTTCACCTTGTTTTTTCGGGCTAATGAGCACCGAGGTCCTCTGTCCCTTCTACTTTATCATCAAGCTGGTTTACTGTTTATTGGGCGGGTCCAATGGATCGATTAAACACTTTTTTAATGACTTAATGATATCAGCTAGCCTATCTGGCATTTCACTTGAATAAAAATTTATTCACAGTTCAAGCTCACATCTCTGCATCATTGACGTTCAAGTAATATGAATACAGGTATTGTAAGACCTTAGATTAATCGTGCTGATGTTTCTCAAGAATAGATGGGATGAGTCTTTTGTAGATTCTAGAGACTAGCTCTTGGCATATGAGGGCAACGATCAGACGCGATTAAATTCACTTCAAAGTAGCCGTCGTATTGATCATCATGTATTGTTAACTCCGATAAAGAAACTGATGAAAGAACTATATGAATAAATTATCAACTTTATCGAGTTTCTGGGGCCATCTTTCCAGATTTAATGATGTAGAATTTAACTTATACAGCTATCCGAGTGTATTTTTTGAACACAACTTCCAGGGTTCCAACAGGGAGATAGCAGAACGAACTAAATCCTAGGATGCTGCTTGATATCCTCAAATTGTCCACTATGAGCTCATGTGCCAAGCTATGAAGTTAAATTTTCTACAAATAGACTCCGTTAAGAGTCCTGGGTTGAGACAGGATATGTATTATTAGATTTAGATCACATACTTCAGAATGCCATGAAAGGACTTGACGATACTAGCATGAATCAGAAACTTAACCCGAGCTTAGGAAGTCCTGTGTTGTCAAGTCCTGCACATTCCTTTCTGCAGGATATTTGTCCTGCTTGAGGACCTCCCAAGAAAACACCACCGAGAAGGATTCTTCCGGAAAATGTCCACCCCAGTCTCCATGTGAGATACACAGTACCCGATCAACTAGCTATCGTCTCTCATTATAAAATGACCCATAATACAGCCCCCAAATGACACCACGTCACCGTGCACACATACGGCATGTTTAATCCCCATTATCATGACTTGGGGGCTTGTATAGCCACGATCGATGCGGATCTTTGGGGCAGTGATGATTTGAACACAAATGAATTAAACTATATTGTCCACAATTCCCAGAATCTGCACATAAACATAATGACTTTGCAACGCATTTCTTTCTCCGCTACATTCGATATCAAATTAAACCCCCCATTAATCAATCCATCAATCATCACCATGATTCCCTCATCTCAAATTATATCCACCGTTTTCAAATACCCAGACACAAATCACAAAATCGCGAAGAATACCCAGCACTAGCCCCATTCATCTGCGCCCCGCAGCATTCCATCCTCTTTCCCATTCTTGGATTCCGGCTTCCCGTCTCGTTTCCAATCCTTGCGGTACCCTCTCGAAATTCTGATCATCTCGCAAATACACATTCACGTTGTCTCTTCCAGGGGCCGGCAGACTTTGAAGCGAATGCTGTGTAAGCTGTGCAGGCTGCATGGTCTGATATTGCGTTTGGAATTCTTGTTGCTGGTTGTATTGTGGGGCCCACATAGTCGAAGTGTTTTGATAGGTGGTTTGCTGGTACTGGCCACTTTGGTAAGAGGGATTTTGATAGGCGAGTTGTTGGGTTTGGGGCTGTGCGGAATAGGATTGGGTATATGGATCTTGCTGGTATGGTTGTTCTTGGTAGGTGGATTGTTGATATCCTTGAGAGTATTGCTGGTTGCTTTGTGGTTGCTGATATTGAGTGTATTGAGGGGTTTGGCCGGATTCGTAGGAATTTTGAGTTCTAGATCAGTTCGTGAGTTATGAGCAGCTTTTGCGAGAAGATTTTATACTCACTGATATGTAGGATTGTTCCTCGACATTGTGATATAACTGTTGCAAGGACGGATCTTCAGCTGTTTGCGATGAATGATTTATCTTGAGACTCGCGAGTTGATTCCAGAGAAGTGATTGTTTGTTTGATAACGATGAATCACTACCATTAACTTCGTTTATATATTTTTCTTTGCTGCTACACTTTACGATTTTCCAGCTCTTCCTTTCGGAACATACTGGAACTCTGTGTGTTTACTTGAGACGTCCAGGCAAAAGAAAAATCAAGGAAGCTTGCCTTGAAATCGTACGTGGTGAGTCCTGTACGATGTTATGAGCGCTGACTCGTTGGCTCGCTTATTTTAGGGGGGGGGGGGGCATGACAATATGTTCTAACATGCCTTTGATTTTAAGCTTGCCCAATAATCAGTCTTGGCCACTAATGCCCTAACATTGACTCACCAAAATGAAACGCAAGTGACTTCTAGCAAAGTCCTTTCCGGGTCTATCACCAGTAAAATGGTCTAGATCCTATTGACGAAAAGAAGGACTTGCGTAATTGCAGTGGAAATGTATCAAAACTGCGAACATTCGATTCACTAGCAATAGGACTGGAAGGAATCGGCATGATCTCTCGGTATGAAGGACTCAAATCAGCTATATTTGTGAGTGTTTGCAATAGGAACTCTTGCCCTATGCATTGTGCAAGAATTGTACCAATGAGCAGCAGGCGAACCAGGAATAAGCTTCGACAGATCAAATTTCCTAAGTTACATGGAAAGATCGAGGTGCCGACGTTGGACGCAGCTTTCACTGGTTTCCAAAGGACCGTGGAAAGCGATCAGTATGAACTCAAGAAAACCATACATGCAGACAATCGCAAAAAGGCATATCACCCCAAAAGATTCATTGAGGACGTGCGTCATCAGCGAACATGAGTGAGTAATATTTATACAGATTCGAGGATTCTCTCGGGCTGCTTCGCACACATTGTAAAACCCTCATTACTGACCAAATTGTGATGCATTACCTGCGAGTTCATTGACTGGCAGGAAATTTGCGAAAATTGACTCGGCAACATTTCTTGATATATTAATTCAGGTACTTTGAAATCCAATATAGTGAACCATCACAAACTAAACAATAAAAAAAGAAATCCTGATATCAAACAATTGACCCATAGATTTGTTATTGATTTGAGAATTGAGAAGCGTCCTGCATATGACATGGTGCTATATTTCAGAACTAAGAAAACTAAACGACAAGGCATGTGCCACTAGAATAACTACTCTGCCCAGTAGTTTATACTATTAGATAAGAAACAGAGATGAAAGATAAGAAAGTTTGAATGCGTTCCTGCTCAACAATTCAACAACCAAAAAATTATCACTATCAAACAGCAGCCTGCACCATTGAAGACCTGCACATAGCATGTAACATGTAACATGGGACTATGTCATGACAACGAAATCTCATCTTCATTTTCTCTATTATTATTTGCTGCAAGACATATGTGCCTCTTCCCCCAAAATCAATCGCTATGACTCAACTCAGCAGTAGATATTCCACAAGTGTTGTCAACCAAAACTCCATGCTTACAAAATGAGGTATAGTAATACACATGTGTACTATGAATTATATGCAACTCTATCTCTTTTCTCAATATAACAAACGCACTGTATCTCCATAAACCCTGAAAATTGACACCTCAATAAGGTGGCATACCAACATTACCTTTTTCACCACCACCAATCTCAATACTACTCAGTAAATCTTGGAGATCTACTACCTTTCCATTCTCTTCACCCCATGGCATACTTGAATATCCACCGGCTCTACTCTTTGTGCTTCTTTTTGTGCTTCGACCGGTTCGGATTGCTTCGGGCGAATGATTTTGGGCTTGGTCGTGAATGGATATGTTTTCACCCACAAGCGAGGATGGAAGTGGTGGAACAGGGGGAACTGTTGTGCCATCATGTGTTGCATCTGCTCTATCTCGTGATTTCGATCTCGATCGTCCAGTTGAACGCATAGAAGCAGATCGTTCTACACCCGAACTATTCTGCTGATTGTACGTGTTGATAGATATCTCTGAAGCTGAGAAGTCATAACTAACCATGCTCTCACTACTTGCATCACTCTGTGGCGCGCCGGCCCTTGTAGCTGGTAAAGGTGCTGTCTGACCCGAGAGTACTCGTTTTAATTGATCAACCCTCGTCACTGACCCACGGCTTGATTCACTAGCAGGCGCATGTGAATGCCCACTACCTTTTCTTAGTTTGTGCATGGCACCAATCCCACTAGTGGTTCCATATGTCGAATTTGCCCCACTTTTCGGATTTTGAGCACCAGTAGGAGATGCTGTTCCACTGTTACTACCATGACCGAGTCCATTAATAGTAAGGAAATTACGATGGCCAGTGGTCATTGTACCTGCACGTGATCCACTGATTGAGGCAGTTTTACTAGTTTCCTGCGCAACGGCAATCACAGATTCCTTATTCCATTCTGACATCATTTCTTCCTTGATTCTTTCTGGCATGATAGTATCTCGTGCCGATGAAGGCACATCCGCACTAAGTATTGGATGGGTAAAGCTTCGGCCAGGAGATGTTGGGGGGCTGCTTGGAGGAGAATGTAGAGATGCTGCATATGATAATGAGATAAGTTTGACCAATTGAAAGCGGTCATCAAAGGTTGACAAAGAGTCGGCTCCAGCATAACTGGGAGTTTTTTCTTGTTGAGATGCTACTTTCCCTTGTGGGCCAATATTTTGGAGTTTAATAGGAGGAAATCGAATTCTATCAGCCCAAAACATAGCCTTTTGACGTTGACGGATTTCGTCTTGGATTATCTTGCCAGCGGGTGACATCTCAATCTCGAACTTCTCGCACAACGCCCAGAAATATCCATGGCATAGACTTCCGATTCGAACTTTTTGAACTGGTAATTCAAATGATTTTATATCTTCTTGTAATCTAAACATCATGGGCAATCCGCTTCTAATCGCATTTACTCCCAAATGCTTGACAAGACTTGTGAGAAGAAGATGTAGTAGAAGTATATCGTTCTCGTAATCTACAAACTGCAAAGCATTCTCATAGACGGCAAGATGTAGAAGTTGTGAAAATGTTGTCCTGGATGACGGTCTAGAGGGTTTCTCTGCTTTTGATGCATTCGAAACTGCTCTCTTCGTGAGATTGGTAGCTGATTCGTCCCGTGCACTCTTCGCCAATCCCTTAGGCTTCTCATCAAAGATTTGCTGATCAGTCTTTGTGACCTCGCGATCAAGCCACGTCAATAATGCATCAGCGTACGCTCTTCTCACACGCCCATCTGTGTCACGCAATAACCATTGTGTACCCTCCCAAGTCTTGATTGGAACTCTATTTCTTCCCAGGTTTCCAGCAGTCATAGTCTTGTGACTTGCCACAAGCAGAATCAACTTTATTGATTCCAGAGCTGTGATCTTGGCTGTATCAAACGAAAAGAATCCATCAGTATTTGGATCTTCCGTCATATTAGTGCCAGACAATAGAGCCTCTGTAGCAGATTTTGGATCTTCAATTGCTGCAGCAGTGCTTGGAACAGGTGATAGTGTCGAAGGCTTCAAACGTAATAAGATTGCTGAAACCATATCAGATATTTGATCTGCATAGTAAACGTGCGTGGCCAAATCTCCTAGACAATTCTGCAATCGGGCTAAAAGATCCTTCCTAATGCCTGTTGGTACCAGAGCGGGTTCGGATGTAATTGACGCATGCAAAGCACTAGCATCGACTTTTTCATCGGCTCCATTATCTGGCTGAAGATGAGGTCCACCGACATTTCCAAGTTGGAGAACTATCAATATGTGCTGTATCAACCCCAGTAAAACATCCATTACGCTTAATCCTATCAGGTTGATATCGGATTTGAGTAAAGAGTTTACCATGGTTGCAAGAACAAGTTGTTGCATAAGAGTGGCCTCAACTTGGTCAGCCCGCACCAAACTATCCATGGCCGTCACCAGAATGACATATCGATCTTGAACTGGAGTCCATCTGGCAATCATTTCAAAAATGCGTGGTGCCCACCCTTTGCAATTGCCGTTTGGACCATTCTCGATGACAGATTCTTTCTGGGAAACTCGATCTGCAATAAAATTCAATACAGCTGTCGTAGCTCCATGTATCTGAGCTCGATTGTTGACGACAAAGATTTGTTTAAGACATTGTGTAGCTAATACACCAATGTTTTCTTCCGCCAATTTATCTGCGTCTGCAGTCGTTCCAGGTAAAGCGGTAGCATTCTCTCCGTCTGTATCAGCAGTTCTGGCCGTCGCATTGCTTGCCCTTCTCTTTAGCAATGACTTATCCATTCCAATGTGGTCCTCTGTCTCAGCTCGTTGTTGCAATATATCAATGAAGTCCTCATTATCCGTCCAGATATTCTCTAACAGAATCGGCACAATGACGTCCAATTGTCTTCCCGCCACTGTAGACAAAGCTTCGGAAGATGCCACGCTCTTGACAGCTTGTAAGCCAAGACCCCTCCATCTGATAGCGACCGGTGCGCTCTGAGGATTACTGCTCGTCTGTGTTCTTGTAGAAGCGAATGACGCGTAGATTCGCACGATTTCCTCGTATTGGTGGAGATATTCCTGATCCGCGGAAAGACTTGCCATGTCATGATTTTCGCAGAAGACCTGGAAAGTGGGGATTGAGGATTCCACCATGGTGACATCTTCCGCACGAAGTATGATATTGAAAATCTTGAGAACGTAAGGCGCATACAGAGGTAGGTCTCGGGGTGCCTTTTCGATTAAGGCTGCTAGGATTTGGAGGGTAACCTGCACATTTCTATTCTCCCAATCAGCATGTCTCATATCTGGGCTTTGGACTGATCAACAAACCCTATTCTAGCTCTCCAAACATCACTCGCAGTCTTCTTCTCCAAGAACTCTCCAACCTTCTGCACCTTACTCCTTCGTGTCGTAGCATAAAACAAGAGATAACTCAATTCACTTGAATTCGGCTTGACATCGACTGCCCCCTTTGTCGTCTTGGGGTAGCATTTCAGTATAAGAACCTGATGCTTGGGACGGCATTTCTGCCGTATGGCATGCATTGAATCCGCGGCGCAAGAATTCAAATTAGAATCTCGGGGGTTTGTTTACTTTCGCAACGTCCTTGCTAAACGGCGAATCGAGTATTTGTCCAGGTGAGGTTTGTTCTGAAAACAAGTCTCAATTGTGTATGACTAACTGTTATCACGAACACGTCGTCAGCTGAAATAATAAATTAATATTGAGACCGTTTGGACCCTGCTGACCGAGACTTCCAGGTTGTCTGAGTTGGGAGTTGAATTAAAATCGCTAGGCATCAAATAAGGCTAGGGCTGATTATACCATACATACCTACCTACTTTGTACAAACAAGATTTCGGTGAACGGAATCCAAACGCTCCGGGATGACGTAAACGAGGCTGAAGAGCGAAATAAGATGGGCAAGGCTACGATATCAAATAAATGAGCAATGAGAGTCTGTTAAAGAAAAGGATTCTCTGAAGGTACATTGGTGAGAATAAAAGTACATGTCGTGTTCGTTTCCTAAACTTGCTAACAAAGTGCCATAGATTGCATGAAACTTGTTGTCAAAGAACAGCTCAGCTAGATGATCCACACTCACATGTCAATGCACAGTCAATGCAGAAGAGCTGAAGTCTGCAAAGATTCTCTGTTAGCCGTGCATAGTTGTGCAGTTTGACAAGACCTTATTACATTCATGTGTTTTCATATGAGAATATAAGAAGTAGTATATAAAAACAAGACCCAGAATATCTAATGCTCCCTCTCTTTGGGAAGTTTATCGCTCTGCCCTCGGGCTGCCCCAAGAACCAAAACGTATGAAATGGTATCGAAAGGAAAATCCAAAAGTTTATAAAAACACAATTCTGCATATGTTCAAGGTTCAAGGCTCAAGGCTCAATGCTCAATGCTCGTCCCTCACTCTCTTCCCCCATATTCTATCTATTGTACCCTGTAGTCGGCTCCTCAGAATGATTTCATTACATCAAAGATTCCCTTAGATCTTGGCTTTCTCTGTTCCATCTTGGTTAAGTCTCACAACACCCTGCAATACTGTTAGCAATTTACTCAATATGGTTCCGCAAAGGAAAACCCTACCTCCTGAAAACAAGTAGCAATCAATGTTCCATCCTTAGTGAACATATTTTGGATGACCACTCCTCTCCCATCTCCAGACCATGGACTTGTCATCTCCGTAAATATCCACTCGTCTGCTCTGAACTTCCTAGGCTCATGAAAATATATAGTGTGGTCTAGACTCACCATCATACCAACCTCTGGCCTCCTCTTTTCATTGTTCAAATCATCCCCAAAACCTTCGGCTTCTTTTAATTTCTTAATATACTTATCATTTTCGTTTTCTTCTGCGGTCTCCTTCTTTTTCTTCTCTTCACTGCCATATCTCCACAGCTTATGTATTCTCGCAACAGTTCCAATGAAGTAGCTATCACTCATATAAGCCAATGCATTCAAATGCGCCTGATGTCCACCTTCATCACTGATCCTTCCTTTTGCTTTGATCCACTGCCGGGTTCTCTGCTCATGCGGTAGCCCAGTCTCCCCATTCAAAATCTCGAGTCTCTGACTAATAAATGGACTATCAGTCCGCATTTCCATCAGTAATAACTCTTCATCCTCAATCGGTTGTCTGATATTCTTGGGGATTGGAACCGCATGTTCTACTTTTTGCTTCCCTCCACTATTCTCCCTCACAAATGACATAGTGGTTGTGAATATACATTTCCCCTTTTGGCGAGCTTGTACTGTGCGAGTAGCGAACGAGCGACCTTCACGAACATGTTCGACGTAGTACATGACTGGCAAATCGGAGTTTCCAGCTAAAACAAAATAGCAGTGCATGCTGTGTACCGTGAAGTTATGCGGGACCGTGAATTGTGCGGCTGCAAGACATTGTGCGATAATTGCCCCTCCGTATATGCCTCGTGCGCCGGGGGGATGCCATAAGGGGTGAGTATTCGTGAAGATATCCTGGGCAGAGAGAGGTTAGATTCAAAGATCCATTGAGCAGTCTGCACGGAGTTGTAGGAAATCGGGTGCTTACTGGCGCAATTTGACTCAGCTCCCGAAGCTCTAACACATTCTCGATGGCAGATTTCGAGGTATTGATAGGAGGAGGTGGAACAAGCGTTGGCCGGTCAGTCATCTTGTTATCGTGAGTGCTTGAAATCAGAATGGATTTGTCAGAGAGAGGACAATTCTGAAGAATAAGGTGTGGTTCCTTAACGTAGAAACTCAGGTCCAAATATATATGAGAGTGTAATATAATCCTTCTATGGAAACAACTTCATACTTTTCATGTTTTAATGATCACTAAATATTTCTTTGGGACACATTTTGACCGAGGTTCATACAAAAGCGGGCCGAAATGTTCTAACAGGCACTCACATGTCTCACTCATGTTTACCGACATAACCCCTAAAACTGTTTCTAAACTTGAACTTCTCGTCACAATAACAAGGAGTTGATTCATTATCTATTTTCAGACTGATTAATTTTCACATTGACCATCAATTACCATTTGACCGGATTCCCCTTTGATAGCGATGAATGCCGAGGTTCGTATTGACTTCGTAATGGAGCTCAGCATTAGGCCGTTATCTGCAGTGTCTGCCCCTTTCTAGAAAGCTCATTAGGCAATAACTATACTACAACAACTAAAGTGTACAGCAAAACCTCTCTATTAGGATCCTTCCTATAAGAATAATCTCTATTATCCATATTTTTTTTAGATCCCAAATTTTTTTAGATTTAAAAATGATTTATATTCTTAAACTCTTTTTATTAGAATATATTTATATTTCTTGATCCCAAAATTATATATATTTTAAATATATTAATCAAATAGTTTGCTTTGATTTCATTTTATTTAAATAATTTTAAACATAATGTTTATTATAAATCTTTTTCAATTGATTTTTGTTGGATTGACTTAGTAAGGGGGTGTATATACAAAAAGCATATAGGGTTCAATGATATTGAATTAATATCTACTCCCTTCGTATAAAGGGGATATTACTAAGCGATATATACATTCTACCCCACATACGCACTTCGTGCGAAAGTGGGGTTAGAACGTGATCTAGTCACGTGTCCAACAATTTTTTTAAAAAAGAGTTGTAATAAATGATATAAAATGTCAGTAATTATATCAAATATAAATTGTTAAAAAAGAAAATCAAAAAGACGTTATTATTTGATTCAAATAAAAATTCATATACTTCTATATAAGGATACCTCTATTTATTCTTAAAAAAGACTATAAAACCCGATATGCTTATAAAGAGGTTTTGCTATAGTTTCAAACCTTATTATAAATCTCAAGAAGATATACATAATATTAATGTTCATGAACATATCATTAAGACTCATATTATAACCTGACACCGTGCTGTCCTATACATTGCCGGTATTTACAATTCGTCTATCCAGCCAAATCACATCTCAATAGCTCTTGACCAAGATGATCAAGCACGACCTAAGCCTACATCGTAAATTCGCAATCTAAATCCTACTATAGCCCAGGACCAAATCTAATCCCCTATTCTGCTCAGCCGTTTTATTAGTCGTTTTCGAGGAAAAGGACTGCTGGATAGATATACTTGCGTGAATTACTGTGACGAATGTCACGTGACATCTTAGTTCAAGGCCAGCTTGAACTAAGACGATTGTTATTATATAAGAGATAAAGAGATCCCTTAGGGATCTCTTTCCTCTTTGGCTTTCTTATTCTAGTTATTTGACCTCTATGATATACTCTAGTATGTGATCGTGATAATTACCAGGCGTGGGCGCTTGCTCCATGATGTATGTTGCCTAGCCATATCGTGTTCTGCACGTGGTAACTCGTTGAAGTTCGGAGAATTTTCTTGCGGAACACAAATCTTGTCTTTCGTTTAGTGATGACGATAGTGCCTGCATGTACATAATTGATCTTCTGTCTCGCTAATGCTGTGTTGCGTGTTGTGCCAGTAGGCAACCACATTGGAAGACTCTAATCCGCTAAAACAAACTTGAAGACAATGAAATCTAACGACAAGCATTTTCTGGCAGAAGCCAACCCAAAGCTTGCTGTTAAATTTGAGGAAAGACAAACATGTAAATCGTTCTTTTTATTAAAGACTTGCTTTCGCTATCCACATTGACCTGAAGGCTTCCTTCTCTTTGCTCGTGTTTCTATCTTGATATCGAATAGAAACCCAATTTTTTGGGGGCCCGCATAGACCAACCACTTGAAGATACATTGTATGATGTTCCAATTGAATGCCTTATGTGGCATTACCTAGATACCCATCTCCTTGACGAGTAATGCACAATAAAACGCGGCGACACTCACGACCAGATGGGTATTTACTTGGGGCCAAAGGTACTATTGACCACGGGTGACGCGAGTTCAGTCTCGGGATGGGACAAAAGCTCAATAGGATTTTGTCAAAAAAGCTTAGGGAGCCCCTAGGGTGCTGTAGAAGTGAGTGATATCAACTCTTTTGAGATTTGAAGGTTCCTATAAAAGTTGAAATCGAGGAATTCTCGCGTGATTTCAAGATAAAGTAAAATGCTGTAAGATCCCACAGATGGGTTTACTTTTGTTAATCTTTGAAATTCTGTTCCGCATATTTCGTCATTTGACAAAACGAATAGAAAAACATTATCAGATTCCAGAAAAGAAGATGTTGAAAGTCTCTGCCTATCTATCCTGCAACCCATTTGAAGCGATTCTCGGCCCTTCAAGCCACATGGAGGGACCACTTTGAGATTCCCAAATTTGGTGTAAAATCTGGAGAGATAAATTTATTCGCTTTCACTCGATCTAAAGCTCGAGTTCACGGATCAAGGATGCATGTCCCAAATATCGAGAGTAGTTGTTCAATTATACATTGGATTTCCATTGGCCAACATCCGCAAGGCTGAAAGCTTCATGCGTAAACATAACAATTGAGGTGGCACATCAAATCCATTCTCGTCGATATCTTGATCTTGGCATACAAAAGGTCGCGACTTTCCATGCTTCGAACGGCGATCGAGTAGATCGCATACTCTTCCGACAATGTTACCTTTATCTCCTTCTTTTCTCATGACTACAGCGGTGCTTGTAGCGCGGAACTGAACAATGAGATCACCAACTTGTGCATTGTCTGATACGTATCCTATCATCCCATTCTCTTCCAAGAACAGCCTGACTTGTGTAGTATTGCTGGATTGCTCTGCCTTCCATTTTGCTTCATGGAGGGTTTGATTAAACGAGGACATTAGTTGATTCACTATGCGATCTCTCTTTCCTGGTGGCAGCGACTTTTGACGCGGGCTTGATACATCAGAAGCCAGCAAATCGATATCCTCGACTCTAGGAGCAGCTTCCAAATAAAAGGCTGAAAATGAGCATTTCTCACGACTCCCATAATTGCAAATATTATCGATATTATGAAGTCGATCGTTGTGAAAGTATCCTTTACCGCCGCGTTGATGAAAGAAGTAACGCAATTGATCCTCAATGAGTGGAGTTGCGTTCAAGTCTAGAAAGTCTAAATCTCGAAGATAATCTGTTAAGCATAAATCTTTTAGTGGTGGGCTAATATACACAATAGATCCTCGAACGTTTCCAACTGCTTTCATGATCTCTTGGCCTTCCAAAGCATCTGGATTATGATCGAGCAAATCTTGCACGATATGGGTTGAATTGGGCATCGTTCTCGCAAGAGTTTGTCGGAAATTTTCATATTTCTGAAGAACGTCAAGTTTATCGGTATGGCGACGGAAATGATGCAGAGTGACCATAGATATAGTTTCGAAGAACGTTTGTCTATAATCTGCAGGCGTGGCCTTAGTGCAGCAATCCTTCGCAAGGCTATACAAGCCAAAAAATCTATCTCTCTGATCGGTGCATAATGCTTCACTGTGAGTCAGGAAAAGATCTAGCAAGGGGATTCGTTCCTTAATCTCTTGTCTCCTCTTGGATAATCGAGAGGGTACACTATTTCGGATAGCTTCCAGTGTCTGGAGTAAGCTAAAGTATCCTTTATCGCCGCCTCCAGCTAATGATGTACCAACATATAAGCTTGTGGCTGTCTCTTGAATAGTATTCATTTGTCGAAACACCCAATCTAGGCGCTCCCAATCAAAGATCAATGTCGAGCAGTGCGCTTTGATTTTTGAAGCGAGGACTACCTCTTGTATAATCCAAAGTCTTTGCCAATATGGCCTGTGACACAACATAGACAATTCAGCCCAAAACTTTACATGAGAAACAGCTGCGTGTTCTGTTATGGATCTCGATAGCTCTTTCGCAGACGTTGCGGAATTGCCTAGACTGTCTAGCAATGTCATTGCGCCCCAGTAATCTCTTCCAGCTTTGCCTAACCACACAACAACTTCATCGGCTTTCGCATATATTTGACTCATAAGTGCGACTTGCGCATTGCGCTCATCAAAGTCTTCTTGATTGATGCATACAGCATCCACCCACAAATAACGCCGCCGACTCCGCAAGCGAAGAGCTTCTAGTGCTGCAAATAAATTATCTCGCAGGTAGTAATCTTTCTTGTCAATCTCAATCGTTTTGTTTGCAGGCAGGTCACCCCATGCATAAGATAATGCCTCATATTTCACATTGGTGAGTAGAGAAACATGAATAAATTCATAGTTCTGGCTACTGGAGCCGGCGCATGGAAGAATAAGAAGGCGAATATCTTCCCTATCAACATTCAATGGTTTATAGGAAGGTTTGGAACCCCTGACGGGCGTAGTGTGATTTAGGTCTGCAGAAAACGGCGAATTTGAGGTGTCGATTGGAGGGAGTGCAGGTGATGTGTAACCATTCAATGGCATTATTGACACAGTTGATTCTTTCAAAGGACCATTGGGAGCCGAAGGTGATGTAGTTTTATGCATGAGTGTTTAACGCCGCAAACTCGAACCATTTATATTTGCTTTATTAATTGCCAGTGGTAAGTTTGAGCCATAGGTCCAAGTTGATTCGTTGAGCTATTGGCTAGAGATGTAAAAAGATGCAGTAGGAATCATTGGGTAGAATATCCTCAACATCACCAGTTCAATCCAAGAGGTTAAGGAATTCATTTGTCATGATATGGACTAAAATTATACAATATACAGTTTCTGTTGAAGTTGAAGTTGAAGTTGAAGATGACATTGTCGCAAACAATAGCGATAGTGAGATTCTAGAAAAGTCGGTGTTTGAATGACAACCTTGCAGATGCATCACTAGCGTGATTCATATTATGCCGGTCACATGTTGTAATGATGGCGATTGCTTGACAGGCAAGTTCAACAAATTCCAAGTGCTCCTGTCAATTCCCTGGCTCAAGTATCCATCATGAAGCTCAAGATCTTCAATTATGGTCCCGCATTGCTCGTATCACATTGAGTGTCTACATATCGAAGAATGTTACTGCGAGTAGTTCAAGTAATTTGATTCCTTTCAAGATCCCACAAAGCTCATTTTAGACCCCTTTCACTGCACTGTACAGAGACTATACTACGTCAGAATGAAGATACACCACAGTGATTTGAACAATCAATTCAGAAGACTGTATGGAAACAAATGTGTCAGAGCCGCGATATGAATAAGACCTCAAATGAAGATTGCATGTCCTTCACAGTGATAATATGTTCTTTCACCCAGATATGATACAAGGTAATGAATACCAGCTGATAGCCTATTTATAAGATCTTTTATTCTCCGAAACGCCGGATCAAAATGTCGACTTCCCACACCGCTGATCTCAAATATGCTACTATCAATATTGTATACTCCGAAAACCAGCCCCAAGCTTAATCGAACTGAAGGTATTACATTAGTCAATGTCGGAAATATCGCAGGATGACTTACTGGTGTCAAGAACGATTCTGCAACGAATCTTGCACGAGCATTCAACTATTATCTGTCAGCGACCGTACTGATCAAGGGGAAGGTAAAGCTCACAAATAGCTTCATCTCCGAGATTTCCTTATCAACCTCCTCCATGAACTCTATGATGAAGTCCACCAGCTTATGCTTTAACATCTCCTCCGTGTGGAAGTTCGTAATCAAAAACGAGATATCGTAGCCCTATTCGAAGTCAGCCTCCGGCCCTCGCACATCTAAACCTGCCACACACCTTAACGGGTTTCCTCCTAAGAATGAAGAATGCTTCTGCTCGTTGAGTCAAGAACCTGGTAAATTTGTGTACGAGGATGTGCTCAATTTCGTCTGCTTGTTTGATGTTGATACTGATTCGGACACTGTTGATACTGGGTTCAATGAGAACCCGTTCATTCTCATTTCGTGCGACTGTCAATGAATTTAACAGAACTTCCGGTGAAGTCTTAGCTTCAATTTCGGGCACATTGTGTCTTTCGGAAGTCTGGGATGCGAAGTTCGAGAGACATAGAGCTGCTGTCAAGGAGGATCGTACGCATTGAAGGTAAGGTCGCAATGATTGAGACTGCAAGATTTAGTTTAGTAAAACTCTTTCATTCTTAAATCTTCAAACTATATTGATAGAAATTTTAGATTGCTACATACCATCTCGTTGATGTTTCTTATTTCGAATACCTCCTTTCAATAGGAAGATGTCATCAACAGTACCAACCAGCCGTACGTGTTGTCGATGCTTTGGTGGGGCTTTCTCTAATAGTCAAGGAGTCAAGCAGCCCCGGACGGAAAAAGCCGCATGGAAGAAGGAAACCTTCCAACCAAATATATTTTACTTTCTTTCAATAATAATTGATATCAAATCAGACAATCATTATTTTGACTTGAAAGTTGCAGAAACACAATTTTGATCTTCTATGTTAACATATTCTCAATCAATAACTCTCCAAATATCCTAATAAAAGTACTCTTGAGAAACACAAACTATACCAAGTCATTAATAAGTGTTCTAAATCATTCACTTGAGTTGGTAATCGGGTTACATGGTGGAGTCAGGCATCCCACAAAGCTACGTAAGGCGCGCTAAGAGAACCGTCCCGTTTGCTAGGTATTTATCTACAAGATCACCTTCCACCTACCTACCTCTCTCCCAATAACCTTCACAAAACGTGAGCCTCTCGTCATCATGTCGAATATACCGATCATTATCAAGCATCAAGGGAAGAAATATGATATCGAACTCGATCCTACGTCCAACGGCGAAACACTAAAATATCAGCTCTATTCTCTCACTGGCGTTGAGCCAGAACGACAAAAGATCTTGGTTAAAGGCGGGCAACTTAAAGATGACACCGATCTTTCAAAAATCGGCGCCAAGCCAGGACAGACATTCTTGATGATGGGAACACCTGCAGAGGGAGGAACACTTTCTAAGCCAAAGGAACCAATAAAATTTGTTGAAGATATGACCGAAGCAGAAGCTGCACAACAAGTTGGAGCAACACCAGCTGGATTACAAAATTTGGGAAATACATGCTATCTCAACTCAACATTACAAACTCTCAGAGCTATTCCAGAGTTGCAAGATAGTTTGCAGAAGTTCACACCTTCTGAAACAGGTTCCAACAACATGCTCAATGCATTCCAACTCAGTCGACCCCAATCGCTCGATCTGACAGCTGCGATGCGAGATTTATACATGCAGATGTCAGAAACACAAGAGGCGTTTCCGCCACTCATTTACCTAAACGCTTTACGACAAGCCTTCCCACAGTTTCAGGAAAAGGCCAAGAATGGCCACGGCTATGCACAACAAGATGCTGAAGAAGCTTGGACGCAAATCCTCCAGGTACTACGATCAAGCTTGAAGATTGGTGAAGGTGGAAATACTGAAGGATCTTCATCTACATCGGTCTCTTTTGTTGACAAATATATGGCGGGGGCCTTCCAATCCGTCACTGAGTGTGATGAGCAAGGTGCAAAGGACGCAGGCGAACAACCAATCAAGGGAAATGATGTTTTCTTGAAGCTGGATTGCCATATCACTGGCGCAACTAACCATCTTCGAGATGGACTGGTCGCAGGATTGGAGGAAAAGATTGAAAAGAGATCTGAAGTCCTTGGTCGCGATGCCATTTACACCAAAAAATCCAAAATCTCACGCCTTCCCAAATACCTTACTGTCCATTTCGTTCGATTCTTCTGGAAACGCGAGGCTCAGAAGAAAGCAAAGATTATGCGCAAGGTTACATTCCCTCATGAATTGGACGTAGTAGAATTCTGTACGGATGAGCTTAAGCAAATGTTGATCCCTGTCAGGGATAAGGTTCGTGAAGTACGAAAGGAAGAGGAAGATATTGAACGTGCTCGCAAGCGTCAAAAGCGCATCCACGATAAAGAAGAAGCTGATAAGAAAGCTGGCCTTGTCGATGAAGCATCATCTTCCTCCAAGAAAGATGAGACGAAGGAGACTAAGTCTAAAGACGGCGATACCGAAATGGAGGATGTTGTTTATAAGACCGACGCAGAGATTGATGCGGAAAAAGCTGCTTCAATCTTGGAGGCAAAGAAAGAGTTGAACGCGTTAATCAACCCAGAACTTGCTAAGGATGATGGAGCGAACAAGTCTGGTCTTTACGAACTTCGCGGTATTGTTACCCATCAAGGGTCTAGTGCGGATAGCGGTCATTACACTTCATATGTGAAGAAGCAAGGGCCGCTTGATCGCAATACTGGCGTGCGTGGTGAGGAAGATGGAAAATGGTGGTGGTTCAACGATGACAAGGTTTCAGAGGTCGATGCTGAGAAGATTGCTACTCTTGCTGGTGGTGGAGAATCTCACTCTGCACTTATCTTGCTCTACAAGGCTATCCCATTACCTACTGCTGAAGGTATCAACCAATAGATTCGAGAGTTCTCCATTGTACTTCAAAAGCAAAACGGCATACATTATAATTACATAGTTGATGCAATGAGAGTAATCACACAATAAAAATCTTTCATACAATGCGAGCAAAGCCCAACGAGAGTATTTTCTAAAATGAGAAGAGTTCATTTCATAAGATTGATATATGCCATTAGAGTAATGTATACAACAAAAGTAGTTCAAGTAGGGAATAGTTCACACAGCGCGAGTATTGTATTGTAATCCACGGAATTGATTGACTTCGACCTCCAATACACTAAGAACCCCATCCTCAATTACTCTCCCATAAAATACTCAAACATACAAGAAAGGGGAAAATAAGTATCCGACCCGTAGAGATTATTGCATCACAACCCTCATACATTCGGAGACTTGTTTCTATGCTTCCTTCAAGCCCCCTACTCCGTCTAATCCCAGTATGTCAAAAAGTCCCCGAAAGCTCTCCGACAAGCGAGATCCCCATTCATTCTTTGATTCTTTCGACCCCACTACGGTTACACCCCACTAATAAAGCACGACAAACCTACGATATAAATATAACGAACATTCGTCCTGAGTCCTGCAACTTTTTTCTTTGTAGGAAAGAATAGATATTTATGAATAGAAGTTATTATCATATCCTATTTGTTGTTCTATTATCACTGATTCTCGGATATTACTTGGGAGGGATCGAGATTGGAAGGTTTGAGTATAGAATTAAGGCTTTTGAGAAGAATTCTATATTGAAAATGTCGGAGCATACACATAATGGGGATGTGACGGAAAAGAACAGAGAACATTGGGAGTACGTATTACCTGTTGGGTTGGAGAGTATATGATGAGAGGGGATTGTTCTTACCTGCACTTGCCCCATGTCTTGTGGAATGAAGATTTTTTGCTCTGGCAAGCGCCGGGGCTATTACTTCTTAATACAAACCAGTGTTTACGAGGTCGAGAAGATTCGTCTTCTCGTACAATTATGGATTACATGCATTTACCATACATGTTTCCACTCCTTCACTTTCTCCCCAATCACAACTAACTCCAACCCAGCACGCACGCCTCAACATACGACACGCGTTTCCAAAAAACTATGGAACAACTAATTTCCATCATCCAAGAAGACCGCACTATGTCCTTCATCGGAGCCAACTGGGTCACCGAGACCTCTCCCCCAGAGCATACAGTCAAGCTCCTTGACTACGCCTGCGGTACCGGTCTCATCACCCGTGCTCTACTTCCCACCATCACCCGCGCCATCGGTATCGATCTCTCTTCTTCCATGGTATCACATTACAACGCACGAGCCTCCGACCAAGGACTTTCGCCATCCGAAATGTTTGCTCATCAAGGAAACTTGCTTTCCTCTGACCCAACCCCGGAATTGGAAATTGAAGATCTTTATCAATTCGATATTGCGGTTGTGGGATTGGGATTCCATCATTTCTCAGACCCGTCTTTGGCGGCGAGGAAGATAGGAGAGAGGTTGAAGAAAGGTGGGATTTTGGCGGTGGTCGATTTCGAAAGTCATGATGGGTATGGAAATCCTCATGGTCATGGGGATCATGGTCATGAACATGGCCACGGTCATCATCATCACGAGGAGTTAAATGAACAAGCTCAACAAGTGAAAGAAACAGTTACTCATCATGGATTTTCCGAGGAGGAAATCAAAAAGATCTTCATAGATGCAGGTGTCGGTACGGATTTCGGATATATGGTGTTGGGGAAGGGGATCGTGTTCCATGGAACTGGGGTTGAGGGGGGGAGAAAAGATATGAAGAGGGCGGTTTTCATGGCGAGAGGTGTCAAATTGTAAAGTATTGTTGTGACAGCAAATCTTCAACGAGCCGAGTCAGGTCTTGAATAGCTGGAAAGGAAATCGAAATGAGTGCTGGAAGCGTGCAAGAATAAATATTCGAAGGATCCTCCTAGTGTCCTAGGTATGATAGATAGACATCCTAAATACCATCAACCTTTCACTCCAATTCCTCACATCTCCATACCTACCGAAAACTACGTACTTACATTATATACCAATTAACCAAATTCCCCTTCTCACACTCTTTCCCTCCTTCGTACTAAACTACAACCACAACTACACCTACATCTTTAATCTCAAACATTTCCAAACGACCAAACTATCCCCATCCCCTAAAAAAGAAAATCTCCCACAAATCCAATCTCATCCGCACCACAAGATCAGAAACCCAATCTCGAGATGTAAATCTATCGATGCATTAGTAGATATACAAAGAGGACTCACATAATCTAGATTGCAAAGTATATTTACCCACCTGTCTAGCAACTAATTCATCTACCCGGATTTCGGATTTCGCATTTCGCATTTCGCGTTCCAGATACCGAACCAACTCACCTCCCAAGATGCTTGTACAATTTCTATAACCTGATGCCTTATCCCACCATCCCAAGATAAAAGAATCATTCGTCCCCACCACCTATCCCCTATCATCCTCTATAATCCTCTATTTCCCTCATAAATCTCTCATCCCCGCCCCCTTCCCCATTTCCTATCACCCATCTACCCACCGCCTATCACCTCTCCAAACCACCTCTCCTCTCTCCCCCTCTTCCCTCCAATTAAACACACAACCCTTACACCTCACCTCTATTGCCAAGAACTACAAACCATCACATAATTCAGAAATTCAACTATCAAACCATCCAACCATCCAATCATCCAACCATCCAACCATTCAATTATCCAACCATCCAAACCCCAATACCCACTCACACAAAACCCCAATACCACACCCACCCATCGATCTCTCCATAAAGAACCATCTATCTACAGTAATCGTGCACTTCTATTTGGTCGATCTCAAAAATACATCTAAATACATCATTTTATTACTTTTTAGAAATTAGATTATTATTCTTTTGAATCGTTTTTTTTTGAATAAATTCAATAATTTAATTATTTATATATAAATAAGATTTATAATAAGATTTTCCTTTTTTTAAAGAATTAATAGATATAATATATATATTTAAAATTTTAAAATTTTCTTATTAAAAAGTTTTTGAGAATTCATTTATCTTGATTATAATTTCTAATATATTAAAGTTTTAAAATATTAAATGAATATTTTATAATACATAAATTTCTAAAAATAAAATAAATAAATTTTATTAAAGAAAATATAAAAATAAATAAATTGATATAATTATTTCAAAAATAAATATACAATTTTCTTTAAAACTAAATATATTTAAATGATAAGTTTTAGTGCAAAATGACTGTCGACCAAATAGAAGTGCCCTAGTACTATATCTATTCATCTTTCTACATAACCCAATCCCAGTTCCAATTTTAATTCCTCAAATTCCTACCCATACACCCCCTATACACCCCTTATACACTTCCTATACACCCCCTATATATCTTTATTATTTTATTATCCCAAACATTTCTATTCAATCTATCTACCTATCTCTCTGTCTAACAAACTATTATAATTATTATATCTTGATATTTAATTCCATACATTGACTCATCCATACACTCATCCATACACTCATCCATCCATCTATATACTTATTCATTAACCTACACATAAAATCTCAAATCCCCCTTTCCCTTTTCCTCACCAAATCACTACTTGTTATATATTTATTCATTCCCTAATCCACTCACCTCACCTCACCTCACCTCACCTCACCTCACCTCACCTCCAAAAAAAAAAAAATTCCAATTCCTAAGAAAATACCATCCAACTACCTATCTACCTCCCCATCTACAAAGAAGGAGAGTATATTGAAAAAGAAAATCAACAAATAAAGAAAAAGTAAATAATAGGATACCATTGAACTTTGAAGACGAGAGTTATAAGTTATAGTCCTAATTCTAAAAGATAGAAGGAGGTTATAGGTAGATAGAGCGAGAACCATATATATATATATATATATATATATATATATATATATATATATATATGTATTAAAGACGCTCGATTATTTTACATCTCATACATACCTAGCTATCTAGACATAACCCATCTAGGTACACATATATCATCATATTCATATTCACATTCACATTCATTCACATTCAACCACAAGACACCATCCGAAATGTTTTCAAACTTTTTTGTATCTCTTGATCACTTAATAGTAAATTAAGAAAACAACGTATTTTATTTATACTTCATCTCTTTACAGATGATACCAACAAGTAGCTAGAAATCATGTCCGATAGTTCATATCATGAATGCATTTGGACCCCATCCAAAACATTGAATCCAGAACGCTCATCATGCATGCGGCAACGCTATGAGCTTATACAAAATCAAAATCAAACCCAAACCCATGCAAAACTCCAATCCATGCAAAAACTTCATAAACCAAGCCAAACCCCTCCAATCCATGAGATTTGATCATGATCTCACGCGTCCCATTTTTATATATGCAAGATTAAGAAAACAAAGGTGGACGCATTGCGTGGTCAATCACCCCCACGCCATTCCCATACCCAAGAAGAGTACCCAAAGTTTTGAAGTTTGGCAATCGAAAAATCAGACAGTATATGCCAAAACAAAAGGATAATAATCAAAAAACCTCCAAACCATATCACCACCCCATTCATGCCTCCTGAAAGAGTCCACCCTGGGAATACCCAAACAAAAAGCATCCGAGATAACACCTGAAAAACAATGATGCCGTGAGGCAAGCCTAACCCTTTCTATTGATTTTTGAAACCGGCAACCAACTCCGATCCCCAGGTAAATGGCCTCACTAATATGAGGTTTTTGTTCGTTCTCTCTGTAATTTCGTAAAAAGAATGTAAAAACCTCCGTTATTCGCATTGTTCCCAAAGCTGGGAGTATTATTGTATCGTGCGAGGTTGAAAATGTGAAAAAAATAAAATAAAATGGAATTGTGAATAAATGAGAATGAATACAAGATAAAACCACTTCCAGTTCTGGAAGTCTTCCTGATAAACAGGGGTAAAGATATGCAAACAAGGATATGTTCGAGTCTTGGGAATACTATTTAAGAATAAAATATTCGGATCAATATACAATAATGATGAGCAAGCTGGTTCTAGCAAAAGTTTCTTGGGTGCACCACAAGACAACCTTCAGACAAGAAGAATTTTCATGAAGAAAAATCACTGATGTGTGAAATTTCCTAAAATTCAGATACTAGTCTTCAAGATCTTTTACGGCCCAAACGTCTGAGCATATTTCGGTCAACATCGTCTTCATCGCGTTCCACAATATTTGCGATGTTCATCTGATTAGGACGTCCAATTGCTCTTGCCACTCGATCATAACTTGCACCTCCAAAATTTGTTCTAGCAGGGGATGCTAGTGGAAGTTGAGAAGACTCGGCTCGATGAGGAGATACCTGACTAGGTTGGTGATTGCCGCTTGGATTCTGGGAATGAAACGATGACGATGAACCATTAGGAGAGGGGTCATTTCGTGGTGCTTCATTCGAGTTTACCGAGGCCCATTGGGTGGATTGTCGACCACCTTCCATAGGTCGGTGTGCTAGAGCGTTCTCTCCTTGTTGGTTGGAAGGAGGTGATGGAATCAATGAACGATATTGTTGTCCGTCTTGCAATGCTGGCAGGCGTGGTGTGGCATTCTCTCCTTGTTGATATCCATATTGGCGAGTAGGAGGGGATGGACCGAAGGCATGATGCTGGTATTGTTCTTCCAAGCCTGGTACACGGTACGGAGCATTGCCGTCTCGGTTGTATCCGGAGAAGTGACTAGGGGCAGATGGCGCCGCTCTGGCAAAGTGGCGCTCATCTACCTCACGCTTACGCTTTTGAGAATCCAGTGAGTCTGTCGGAGAGGGTAAAGTAGCACCCTGATCATATGGTGATCTGTTCGACAAAGAAGGGAGGTGTGTTGGAGGTGGTTGTTGAGGTGTTGCGCCTGTCGGAGAAGGCAAGGTTTCCCGATCATGAGGCGATCTGTTCATAGGTGGGAGATATGTTTGGGGAACTGGCTGTTGCACATGTTGGGGCGCATATTGGGCCACATTTTGTGGAGGATAATGAGCCGCTTGCTGTTGCATTTGTTGATGATTGCATGGCATTTGTGGACCGGGTGCGGCTTGTTGTGGATGATTTCCTTGGCACGGTTCTGTACGATTTGGATTAACGGGCTCAACTGGAAGAGGTTGACCGTAAGCACCAAAAATATTTGGGTGAGTCTCTCTACCATTAAGCGCCTCAGTCAGGGCAATAAGAGGTACAAATGCCTGTGCTGAGGATACGGGAGTGAAAACACATTCCTGTTTGAAGCGAGAACAATTAGTACATTGGCCTCCGGAGCCATCAGCATTAAAACCCGAGCAACGAATCTAATTATGATGTCAGCATTATTCGAATTATTTTGGCAGCGATTTGTGAAATCCCAAATTGAACTATTTCGAAGGAAGACCATGAACATACCTTGCGCCTCCTGCAATATTTGCATGCGATTGCAGTTCTTTGTCTAGGAGCACTCTGCCTTAGAGGCGGCGGTGCAGTAGGAGGTCGATCTTGCGGATAGCTTCTCCCGTCATGATAAGGATACTGAGCTGGATGAGGGGGTTGCTGTTGTGGATAACCTCGACTATCTTGATAAGAATGATGAGGGGGTGCAGGAGGATGTTGCTGTTGCGAATAGCCTCTGCTATCTTGATAAGAATGATGAGATGGTGCAGGGTGTTGCTGTTGCGAATAGCCTCTCTCATCATTATAAGAATGGTGGCGAGTTAAAGGAGGGGGTTGTTGTTGTTGTTGTTGTTGTTGTTGTTGTTGTTGTTGTTGTTGTTGTTGTTGTTGCGAATAGCCTCTCTCATCATTATAAGAATGGTGGCGAGTTAAAGGAGGGGGTTGTTGTTGTTGTTGTTGTTGCGAATAGCCTCTCTCACCATCATGAGAATGGTGGCGAGTTACAGGAGGGGGTTGTTGTTGTTGCTGTGGGTAGCCTCTACTATCCTGATAAGAATGGTGACGATATGAAGGAGGAGGAGGAGGTTGTTGCGAATAGCCTCTATCGTCACCGAAAGAATGGTGGGGAGGTGCATCGTATTTTGCCGGCATAGATCTGCCATCTTGGACAGGTTCCTGATACTGTCCAGGATGATGTGGTCCATTGTTTGAATAAGGACGATAGGGTTCTTGGTAGGCAGATGCACGAGAGCTTGAGTCCCAACGTTGTGCTACATTGTACGAGCTAGACGGTTCGACTGCAGGGTATTGGCCTTGGGGGTTTGTGTGATGCGGGGTGCGATTGTCTGGAGCATCTTGGGGAGTATAGCTTGCACGACGTGACACGCGATCATCTGGGACACCTTGGTAGGCACGGTTTGCATCGTGCGATGTGCGGTTCTCAGAAACACCTTGGGTAGCATTCTGAGGATATTGCGATTCATTATTTGATGCATATGCTAGGGGGGTTTCTGAACCCGCTGGGCGGGAGGGATAGTCTGATCTGCTACCTGCTAGTGCATGTTCCGATATGGAGTTATCTGGACCACTTTGAGGGCGATAGTTGGGATGCGGCAATCGACTATCTATTGCATGAGCTACCGGATTGGCCCACGCCGTTGAGCGGGAGGAATGATCTGGTCCAGCGCTTGTTGGTGTGTGTGCTATCGAAGCGTCTCGTCCAGCTGGGAGGGAGGAATGATTCGCGCCGCTTGTTGGTGTATACGTTACCCCAGTGTCTTGTCCAGCTGGAGGGGGAGAGCGATTCCTGCCGCTTAGAAGATGTCGGGGAATGACTGGCGCTCCCGGGCTGGGCAAAAAGCCAGTGGACATAGTGGTAGGAATCGAGTGCAATGGTGCCAAAGTTCTTGCTGGAGCATGTGAAGCTGTCGTATTTGTCATACTGGAGAAGCGATCTAGAACCCCTTGGTGTGAAGCCCCTGTCAAACGACCTAAACGAGGTGAACGATGAATTGTCTCTCCCTCTGGTGGAGGTTGAACAGACTGATGATGATTTGCGGTTTCTTCTCGAGAGACTTGTTGATGAGATGGTGCAGCTGTGACGCTCTGAGTATAATAGTTCGACATTTGGAGCCAAAGCAATGACGGGGTATGATACGTATGATACGAGTTGTGTGATACGAGTTGTGCGATACGAGTTTGGTGTTGTATACCGAAAGAGTTTGTTAAAGAATGTAATCTATGATTTTGCGACAGCCCAGCTGCAAATCGTTGCTTGGATGTGAAGAATTGAAGGAATTAAGATTACTATCGGTAAAAGGGAGGGGAGCGGAGAAGTGAAGTGAAGTGAAAGAAGATGTTTCGTTGAGAGCGTAGGAATGAGGGGGAAGCTGGTTCTTTTAAAGTCCCAGATAGAGATCCCGATACTTGGCAAGTAGTATGTCGTAAGTAGGTAGAGTTGGTGGATGAACGACCCGAAAGACTGAAAGACGATTGAGTTTCTCACTAGTAAAAGACGGCTAGTACTGAAATAGATAATTCCCCACTTAGTGGTGGAATGATACTAGAAAAACGAATTCTGTCTAAAGTTTATGCAAATACCCAGTAGTTTATTCTCCGAATTGAACAAGTCAGCTAAGTGAGGACAGCCCAGTAAGTCGGTAAGTTACGTGTGTGTGTGTGTGTGTGTGTGTGTGTGTCTGTGTTGTGTTAGACTGAATCAGGTAGCAATTCTCGATCTTGGAGCTGATAGCCAAAGTTTCTTGAAGCACGCCAATTGCAATCGAGGTTAAAGATGCTCTAGTCCCAAATGGGTATTTAAGAACTTTAAAATGGCGTACGAGGAATGGAATGGGAAATAGTTCGTTCGTCCTTAAAAATGGATTGATGACTGTCCTCGGGTCGTTGGGGTTGACCTGGCTTGGCCTGTTCAGAGAAGTAAATTGGCTTGACCGTTGTGGTGAGACCGGGATCTTCAAACGCAGTTTCCCTGCAGATTAAACTTCCTGGGTTGGAGGGGTAAAGAAAGATGGAGGGGCACGGAGGATATGATTCGTGCCGGCCGGGCGATTTCAACTTTTGTCAAGGAGTTGTGGAAACTCGTGTCCTTTCTGTCCAAAAATCAAACACAAGAAGTATCCGTCTTTTAGTGTGTGCGTGTCGTGCCCTTCCCGCAATTTAGAATGTGAAGACGTTATTGCTATACCGAGGTGTCAAAATAGGAGTGATAAATATAGAGAAATCGGTGAACATCGACTCCAATGGTTTGAAATTCTAGGACCGTGTAGCTGTGTAGCTGTGTAACGGAATGTTCCAAAGGAGAAGGAAGAGCGAGAGGATTAATTGATGATCGTGGGTGGATAATAATATGATGACGAAATTGGAATTGGAATTGCTGACCAAGTAATCGATAGTATTTGAATAGATAGGTAGGTACGTGGTGGGTACGTAAGAAATGAATCAATATTATGGTATTGGTGTGATGTTCGAACGAAGATCTTGACGTCGTTCTCACGATTGGTGGGAAAATGTTGTCATTAAACTTTATGAATGATGATGGCAAGGTATTGTCGCTCAACTTCTTGGGACAAGAGCGCATTCGACTTAGAATTCCGATGACTCAATCCGGACAAATTAGTAATAGCGACAGTGAGCTTTACCAGCACATGTGCCACAGTGAGTGTGTTGTCGATCCAAAGACGATCGCTATCCGTCGACAAATGCTGGGCAAACCGTGATATCTCCCACTTGTAATGATGGTATACCACAACTGCAATCTTAGCACGAAAAGGGCCGATAGAGGCTTGAGTAGCCACCTTGAACTCTTCCGTGAGAGAGAGTGTAAAATCGACCAACAGTACTTGTGGCTGTCTTTCCTAGAGTTGTGAAAATGACCCGGCGACAATTTTGACTTGAAGGATGAATATCTTTTCTCTAGAGTTGCACTCTTCTCGCCGAGAAAACTCTGATCGATATGACACTATCACAATATAGACCTTGTAGTTAGGCTAGTTTCTACCGGCGATGCTCTTCGAATATGTATATATGTTCAAAGCTGGTGGATCAGGTAGCCTAAGGAATCAAAGACATCTACATAAGATGCTTCAAGTTTTGCCGGTGACGCTATTGATTGATTGATTAAATTCTCTTCTTGGCGTATCGAGCTTGAACCCCTAACCTGTTGAGATAGCGCGTTACTGGTCGGATCGATCCGAACGAAGGATAGACGTGGTTAAACTAGTTCGCCGGCAATGCGCTATTTAGTCAGCCAGCGACTCTGGGCTTTGCTTGAGTCTCAAGATATTGCGAAGGTTCTTGAAATCCAGTCTGATATACCGGTTTCCTGTAAATAGGTTGCCGTTTTGAAAGTCAAAAAGGGTATCGGAAGAATGATTGGAAAACTTCCAGACGTAATAAATCCCGTAGTTTAGGAGGACTATAACGTTGGTACTTCGCAATTTGAAATTCAATGCGACTATCGCCTCTTAGCAGTATCCTTAACTAATGCCTGTCTAGTGTGAATTGTTGAATATAGTGTGGAACTATGGTCGACGGCACAAGTTCCATATGAACTTCCTATCGTGTGAAGGAAGACGTATTCGGGTAGAGCCTTGTTTTCCGAGCTTGACGGTTGCAAGAGTTCAAATTCTTATGGAGTTTTCATGCGATGGAATGAAATACTACGCGACAAAGTTGATGAGCCAATCCCTCCCTCGAAATGAGATTTGTGTTATGAACTTGGATAGGAATAGGAGTATCTCGGGTACGGTTTCATTAAACTACTAGATAACCTGACTCTCAAGGAAGAAACTTCAGCTTATTCAATATAGTGATGTAATGATCAGTGAAAAGAAAATGGACGTCGGGCGCCAATCGTGTGGCTCTAGTCTGGTAGGTAGTATATTCTGGATCTGCCAAAGCACTAATTTCAAATCTCAGAGTAGCAATGCAGTGTGACTTTTCTTGAGACGAGAATCAGAAGAAATATCCGACACCATGTTGGAAAAGTAACGTGAGGGAGGGAAGTGAGACGTGAAAAATGGTCACCGTCCTTGAAAGGGTAATGGAGTCAAGAGGTAGACCGAAGAGAGAAGAATGATCGCTGGGAATGTATAGCGGCGAACAATGGTACCGTAAAAAACTTTGATACCAAAAAAGAGCTCGAAGCAAAGTGGATAAAAGTAAAAGAACTTGATGAGTAATGGTAAGAAAGAATGGTGATGATGATGAAGTTCGAAGAGAGAGTTCCAAAGTGGGTATCAAAAGGTGTTCTTACAGATGACAAAGTATCCCGTGAGCCTTGACTAGGTAATTCCTTTCCTTTCCTTTCCTTTCCTTTCCTTTCCTCTACTCTCTAGCTTCCTCCTTGCTTTGATCGAATTGGTATTATTATTACTCTCCACGCGCTTTGCCGACAAGAGCTACCAATTCCGATCCCGATGCCGCGAAACTGATTCAACCTTCTTGCCTTGCCTTGCCTTGCCTTTCTTGCCGTCCTGTCAGCAAAGCTTCCGTCTCGAGGTAAGCAATGAAGCCTCGGATTTGTTCCTCCTATTCCATACAAAATTTCAAAAGATCAAAAGAAAAGGATTATAAAATGTGACACTCCATCCCAAAAGACAAGTCCAAAGTGTTGAAAATAAAAACCTAGAGGGAATATTGCGTGGCTCAATCGTCCCCCTCGTTCGTGAAGGATTATTTTGTTGTGTTGTGTTTTGTATTGCTATTTTTATCAAGTTGTCGCAAGCGCAAAGCATACAATCATCGAAATTGTTCAATTTTCAACCGTGTGATGAATGATATTTGTTCTTCTTGGATCTAGTGTCTCGGATTTCGTAAATCGCTATCATTTGTTGTGTTTTGGCTCAGTTGTGCTGCTTTCCTTTAGGTCGTGGATAGTATGTTATGTTGAACAACTCTCGGCTTTGAATACAACAATATCGATAAGGCGATGTTGCGATACACGCAGCTCAAAGCCAAGTTACATATATGTCAACTCGGGATTTTCCTAGGAACAAAAATTCACTTCCTTCAGGCGGCGACCAATCCTCATGGGTCTTGTGTTAAAATGTAGGTGGTCTGGTGGGTAGTAAGAACCAGGATTATTAGAAGAGTTCAGGGAGGGGACGGAAGGGGAATGAGAAGGAAGCATGGGATAAGATGGGATGGGTACCGGGTAGAATGTGGACTGTTCGGGGAAACGTGGGAATGGAGAAAGCGTAATGTTCTAAGTGGATATGAAACCCTTCTCAGCATGGCCTGTTGAATTCGATTTGACTTTTTTGTTGAAGTTTCCAGGAATCTTGAAATGACGATGTTGATGATGCTGGTGGTTGTTGGCAACTGGCGTTGTTGGAACAAAACCCCCGAAATTTGACCTCGTTTCCCTCCAAAATATTCGCCTTTTCTTCCCCCAAGAATTGAATGGCTCTGACGCATTCTTCTGTTTAGTTGAAAACAATTCCTTGGGGAAATGGTGGCTGGGTTTACTTGCTTGCTCGCACACGACCCAACTTGATGACCCCAGTAGTCTGACGGCGTGGAATCCCTGAATAGATTTCGAATTGCATCCAGCCAATAGCCCTGCCAATAAGGCGTTTCTTGCACCTGCAGTACTGGTTATTGGGAAAGTTGGAGATGCAAGGGTCTAATGAAGACGTACCCGCTGAAGCATCCGCAGCAACACAACCTCAGCCTCTTGGCTCGATCTTTGTGACAAGCAAACAAAGTGTACGACTCGGTAGAATCGACCGAATGTTCTTTCACAACGTTGGGTTTAGTTTGACAACGGGTCGGGATGAGACATGGCGTACTAGGTATGTACGATCAAACCGTGTACAACGGTTTAAATATCATGCCAATCACCAGAAATGTATTTATTAGGTGGATGGAAAGAGGCTGTGCAAAGGGATATATTCCTCAAAGCTGATCACACTAATAAGTAGGGGAAAAGGAAATATCCCTTGAGGCGAAAAGTCAAAAGGTAAAAGTGCATATCTTCTCCATTCAATGGTATGATGGCATGTTCTATCGACTGCATGATTCTCTCCATAATTTCATGTATGAAGATACCTTAAAAGCCTCTGCAATATGCTGCTTCCTGCAGCTACCACCACCTCTTAGCCCACATTCCTGTCGAGGGTCGGCAGCCAAGGGCCGCGCCGTTTTCAAACGCTTAGACACGCGCGCGCTGTCATTCAACTATTATTATTTGTCTAAGTCTAGACTTACGCGCTTCAAGGCCTCGTGGTCCAAAGGAATATTCTCATAATCATTTCGAGGCGCTCATTACAAATTCCCAACGATTCAGATGGAAGGAATAAAAACGTGGCATTCGTTGTGATTGAAACACAACATGATTAGTTCATGGCTACAACAGACGAGATCGCTACCACAAAGCGGCAAGATCATGCCACACTGCCACCATTCATTCCCACATTCCGTTGTCAGAAACTGGACGGCCCGTCCAGTTCATACATTTGCAGGATTCTTATTGCATGATCATGACAAAGCATACGCGGTCAAGGGGGTAAACTTATCTGATGTCAGCCTTTTGGTACACCTGGATGTGTATTATCATTTTATTTTATTTTGTATCACTTTATGCCCTTGTATTACATGACCCTCCCGTAAAATGTTCATGGTTTGAAGTATGTCAGGATATTGACTCAACGAGCTTACAGTAGCTTGTAATTGTCATAAACAGTGGAATGAAGCTTATGCCGAACAGACGAAAGGATCGTCTGTAGCCCAGCGGGAGGACGGGAATAACCGTACGCGATGAAGGGGTCCGTTCCAAATTCCCCCAAATGATTCACAAGGTCTTGCAGATGTCAATAATAAGCGTCGTCGTATCATCCTACGAAGTCAACGTAAACGAGAGAAGAGGGAAGCAACAAAGAAGGGAAAGAAGAAACATATCGGAAATTATTCGAAATTGGTATGGTTGGAATAATTAAAGAAATTCAATCAGGCTATTCTTGAGGTTTCATCGGAAGGTAGATAGAGTCCGAGATCAACAAAATGCTAACCCTACTAATAAAGAAGGGTGGAAAAGCTAGAACACTAAAAATATGCTCTGTCCAATATTCAATGTCAATTCGAACAATCATTGATTGTTGTGAGTGAAAGTGGATTTGATAGAGTTACAAGCTTTGAGTTCATCATCGATGTTACATCGCTTGAAATTCTATATATATATATATATATATATATTATCAAATGTCAAAATGTGGGTAATTTCAACTTTCAATATATGGTTCTATTTGAGTGATTTATCGTGTCGCTTCTTTATTTATATGAAGCCCCAATAACAAATTGACAAAATTTCAAAAGGTAAGCTTAATTGTCTTGTAGGGGAAATCAGGATCGGGTAACATAAATTAAAGATTAAGCTCCATCGTTGTTTGTGGTATGATACTTTCAGCCCCGGGTCGGCTTCATACCTATGGAACGACCCGAGATGTGATCACCCAAACCCCTGGTTCATGGAATTTCCAAATCACGTTTTCGTGAAAATATGTAAGTAGGTAGCCGCTGTTGACGATGAAAAGGGGGAAAAGAGTGTTGTTCCATACCTTCTATTTGTTCCTTGACAGTTTTAGAGATATTCTAAGCGAATTCTCAAACATTCCTTCTCATCGAAGAATGTCACCGGGACAGCTAAAAGTGGTATTTCTGTCATTTTAAAAGACTGATTTGCGAACAAACGATTGCTAAAGACATCTAGGTCGGCGAACTCAAGAGATGTAATGCATTAAGACTAGAATTATAATTTTTGTGGTACTAGCGCATGACAACTTGACAATGCCGACGTCAATGACTTGTTTGGGGAATTTAATGCGGAGATTTACTCAGGTGAGAGAGTCGAGACTTGAACCAATCCAGTCAGAATCCAACATCAGACGAGAAAATTGTTTGGCTAAGCCACATAACAACACAAATTCATTCCATCCACGCATTGTTAGCAAAACTAAACTCCGTACATGAATACGCCAAGTTTCACGCGAGACCGATGAACAGCAATATCGGCTCAAACCCCGGATCAGTCTCCTAAGATCCAAGGATGACCATACATTCGGGACACGAGCAACGAACTCTCTAAAATCCTTGGAATTTGCCGAGATGTCCGGTCTTCATTCCACATCTGACGAATCCAATTATTCTCCCTTTCCACTTGCCCAATTACAACGAGGAAACATAAATAGCTGTCGTATCTCTGTAACCTATCAGGCTACAATTCTCAATTGACATTTTCGAACGAGCCAAACATCCATCATTTTGACCCTGTGCCTCTCGCACGCGGCACCCCACTATCAACAACACATCTTGCATTGACCATCAAAGCGTTTTCCGTTCTTGTTTGTTCTTGATTCTCACTCTACTGACTCCACCCTCCATCTATCTTCTATCATTGGCTCGACCCCTTCACCGCTAACTACATCTGACAGTCACATTACTTTCTGTTCATGCGGGCACCCGTTAGTCTTGTTTCTAGATGGTGCATTCCCGCCCGCGAAAGCGGCGCGGAACGAGGTCACCCTCGCATTGCATATTAGCATGGATCATGGTAGCGTTGCAGACAGCGAATTAAAAAATTCATTGGTTTTACTATGGGTCACTCACAAAGCAGAGTGTCAGATTGAGCCGTGCTGACCCTACCTGCCTGTACTGGCTGCATTTTCCTCTTCTTCCAATTATGTGTTCCCTTCAACGAAAGCTAATTTTGCCTATATGTATCTATATATGCAAAGAAATCAATAAAACCCCCCTACTCCTACACCTTTTCATGTTGCCAGGGGGAATGTCGCTAGATACAATCAGCATCAGACCTGCCAGATTCTGCTCGCATACCTTTCACCAATCGTCTATTTAGAGTAAAGGTAGCAATGAGAGGTTCAGAGAGATGAAATACTCCACTCCACGTCTCTCACTATACTCAGGTAAGTAGTCCGTAGATAAGTCTCTGAAAGATCGACAAGGAACATACTGGGGGAGCCCATGCTGATAAGTTGCCAGCTGAGTGGCACTTGGTAAAGAAGCTAAGAACAAGGGAATATATGAAATGATCTAGCGAGTCTCATCATGTGTAATCTTACCTATATAGGCTTAATCGCCGACATATTGACAAGACTTGCTCCTGGACCATACATACATACTATGGAGACTGGAGTAGTCCAGCAAAAAAGGCGAAAACCGTCCTGCAGCGGGCCGAGCAAACTAATCCATCGTTTCTTTCAAGGGGTTGCTTGTATATTAATATCCACGATTGATCCAACCAAGTCTTACCATTGCATTGTGTTGCCTCGATTAAACAATCATTCCTGTACTCCGTACAACCACCCCCCCAACTTTCTGATGGGGAAATTTGCTCACATCTTCCCCTTTCGGAAGGTTTAATTCTCAATTGTTCATTTCTCTATCCAGATTGGATGTGTGATTAACGCATCGTCTACAGCTAACATTGAACTAATCCAACGTTTTCCCTGTTGTTGACGTACAAAAAGCCATGATTGATTGGAATATTTCGTCCGATGAATTGATGAATCGAGGAATTGGAATTGAGGGTTCAAAACAATAGTCTACGGAATGCTTTGCACACCGCTGAAATAATTTTGGTGCATCATACCATACAATCAATACCCAGGACCTCAATCTAAATCGAATCTCAACAGTCCGATAATTATTATCATCCAGGTCAAGAATTATCCGAAACGATTTATCGCATATACACATACATACACACTCTCTCACTTGGAACAACCCCAAGCTTCTTTCAAGGAAGATAGAGAGAGATATTCGCCGTGAATACCTAGTTGGTTCAGAACTCCGTACTTTCATCATTTCATTTCTATATACCAGCCTAATAATTCTTGTGCCTCGTTCCCGCAGCACAAGCCCTACGAAACCAATACACAATGCTACCGTACTCCTATAGATACCTGTCCGGATATCCCAAATAGTAAGCACTACCGGTTCATGTGCTCTTCAGCAATTTTTCAAAGCCCAAAGGAACGTGAATATATTACAGAAGGTGTTATTTTGTTTCTGCAAACTCCTGTGTCACATTGATATCCCTTTCGGCTCTTTCGGCTACATTAATTGAAATGATGCATTTCGGGCAATGATACATCCATCATATGTACATGGCTAGGAAGTGTCGGTAGGGGCGTCAATCTAGCTGTCTGCTTTGTGGGGTCAAATATTCATGGAGTGCACAATCAAACTATGATTTGGAATACATTTAAATCAATTCCACGCTCGGTGCGCCGCCCAATACTGGTTTCATTCATGACTTGGTTTGGGCAATCTAGTCGTTTCTTGTATCATTTTCTATTCGCCTCATCCACCATCTATCTTACTTTATCGTCGTCGGAAAAACATTTGGAGTTCGTTTCTCAACAAATTAGAACCGAGTGTTGCGCCCAATTCAAGAGTCATATTCGGATATTCCCGCACGAGTCGACATGATGTATGCAGCAAAAACCTTATAAAGATTGAACGGCATACGTACTCCAGGTCTGCACTTACCTTCCCAGCTGAATACCATGCTCCTACCTTGAATGTACTTGCATATTTTGGTAAGGAATTTCATCATCTGATTATGAAGATATGAAGCAGCTTTTACCGACTATATTGTCCACTTGTATGAACCAGGAGATGAAGATGCGAGATATCGAATCTGGTAAGTAGATAGCATGCTTCGCATGCTATGTATCTGGCGTTGCATTGACATATCCCCATGGCGGGCCGGAATTAATTGCGGGAGGGAACAGGCGAGCAAGTGCTTGGTTAGCGAACTGGGATGTTTTTGGGGTGCACATGGATGAGTCCCAGATAAGAATGAGAAATGATTGATGATGGGCATTGACGTTCCAGTCCATAGTAGTGTGTGCAAGTCTATTGATCGTTGCAGTAGAAAAATTATGTGGGCGAATGATGTTTCTAGAGATACATCACATTCTGACTCGCTATTGCATTAACCACAAACTGAGTCCATGTACATTCGCCGATCAGATAATAGGTTCACATTACAATGCGATTCAATCAAACACAGCCCTCGGAGTCCAACCACGTCGGTATGATGCCCTATTCATACCCTACCGATCACAGAACGGTCTCGCACATTGAACCGATCGACAGGGTATCCCGAATATGACACCTCACATTTCTTCAATCTGTCAACCAGCTTAGACACGGAGAAGAGCGGAGCAAAAATAATGAGGAAATCTGATCATGAGATTAAATTACCAACGGTCGGTCGGGTTGGTGGGGGCAGGGTTTCGTCGGATCTTATTGCCACGCTGCGAGGAGGGATTTTTCATGTGCCGTGTGTGTGTATTGTTTCCCTCGGTTATATGAAATGTTCTAGAGCGAGCGAGGGGTCGTTGAAGAGTGATATGTGATACAAACAAAAGATCAAGAAAGAGCAACAAAAACTGTTGGAAGTTGGAAGTTTGAAGATTTTATAATTTATAATAAATTCCATGATTTATACTTTACTTTCATTTGAGTTGATTCGCATATGTGGAGATTGAACTCCTTCGATATGACAATAAGGCTTAACAACAGAGCGAGCCGGGGAAAAGCTCCATGGAGTGGGCGATAGGTTTTCTAAGGTGCACAAGGGAGAGTAATCTATACATGGGTACATTGGCCTTCATTCCATTGCTTACGCTGTATACCAACCTTGCGTGAGCGGTGAGTTTGGGATTGGGTCATAAGGACACAGTAAGTGTATCACATCTCATCACATCACATGATAGAGCTTACTCTAGCAATATATCCAGACAGAAGACTCATTTCCCGTATTTCGAGGCTGAAGCGGAAAGCCATAATGATGATAAGCTTCGTATTTACTGTTGGGTATGGTCAGAAAATGGGTAGAAAAGAGGGCGAAGTCCGCTGGTGTCTTCAATTGAATCTTACATTGTGGTTTTACACCAGTGTGTTTCTCCAATATCGTATACGAAGGCCCTGCACTTTGACGTCGTCTAAAGATTGGTTCCTTGATTCATTTGTTATGTTGTTCATTTAGCTTGACAATTTGCTTTCACTTCTTTTTCATTCCTTTGTATAGGAAATAAATTTGCTTGAAGTATCGCAGAAAATCTACGGCAGTCAAGGTAATGAAATTTCCAGTAGGTGGGTATCTCATACCTAGGTACGGCACAGGTGCTATGCAGCGCAGTGCAGTGCAGAAAGTGTTGGTTAGTAGTTGGGGAATTGGTAGTATCCTTCGAATTTGAATAAGATTCCCATTGCATGAATTCATTTGCTGATACACTATCTGCATGACATCCTATCTTCTTTTCTTCTCCAGTAGTTTCTTCATGGAACCTTGACTCAAGGAGTGATACGATGCGCAACGAGAAGATAATGCTTCACTTAGTCTCGCTCCAAAGTTACGTGTTTGAGTGCTACTTTGCCAGCATCTTGGAGCTTCAATGGTAGAGAAGCTGCGCCCCACACTTAACTAGTATTATGAACTTTTTCTCCTTGGAACTTTAACTAAAGACTGAGTGCCAGAAGAGAGACCGACTAGTATCTTGTGAAGAGGTATACATGTTGAGAAACCGAAAATCGACTAGCTTAGTTGCACCTTGGTTTTACGATGCCCTATCCATTTTCAATCTAGGCTCGGACGTATAATATCAGAACAGTGTTGAGAGTGTTTAGCTTTCTCTGCCATCATACGAGACGCTCAACGTGGCTCCGATCGCCGTTGAGATGTTATTCGGTTTTGTGTATATACCTAGGGGGATACAACCAACTAGTCTTTACTACCAACACCCCTCACACCTTTCTATTGCTCCAATACCTGAAGCGGTCTTATTGAGAACCAATTGTTGTATCAATCTATTATCACTTGAATCTAGTATCCTCTTTCAAAAAGTGTGCCAGTGCCCTTTGTGGTTAAGGCCACGCTGTCCATTCCGCCGTCGCCTCTTTTTCCCAAACTTGAACGCACAAACAGAATGTGATAAATTTTCAAAGTAGAGTGACGTAGTCCATGACCGCACTTTTGTCACAGGCTAAGAAAGAGCGGAACTTGCCTGACTGAGTTGCAGTTCCGTACATGCGTTACTATAGATAGAAACAAATATTGATCAACATTCTAGATTCTCACGCAACGCAACGCACCGTACCGTGGCTCTTTCAATTAGCATGAATTTTTAAGACTGGCTTCTAACGTCTTCTCCCATTTTTGCTGAATAATGCAGAATTTCAATCTTCCACTTCTGTGATATTTCAAGTGATTCGGCAATTGCATTGAAACCCCCTTTCCGAACAGCTCCTCCCTTAATGAAATGGCCTAGATCATATGCTGACTTTCTCGGCTGGACATTCCTAGAAATTTTTTATTTTTTTTGATTGTTTCAGATTCCAAATCGTTTAACTTTTTACGAATTGTCTACTAATAAGATGGTCCACGGGTAGCTATAACTTTTCCAAGTGCGGCTGGTACAAAATTGATTGACACATGACGTGCCGTTCGCATTGCGCTAGTATGGTAAACATACCGGAAGGATGAAGATAAAATAGTTTTGATAATGGAAAAATCAATAAAAGGGGTACTAAAGAAGACAATGAATCCCCTCTAAAAAGAATACAATTGTCGTGGAATGCTAATATAGAGGTTCGATTGATTTGAATCATTTGAAAATTCAGCAATTTATTCCGGGAAAAAGTGGTGTTCTTTTGCCTTATGACCTATCGGTGTACTAGGGCGGGACTAGAGAAGGGAATCACTTATCCAGCTTCGTTGAATCGGATACAATAGCCCGAAGAATCATACAGTTTTGCTTGGCAAATAGGTAAACTATATCGGCGAGGTAGCGATGATAAGGTAGCGACGCCGAGGTTTCGCAACTTTGGGTCCGCCCAAGTCTAGTGTCACAGTCTAATTTGCTACCGAGCAAAAAAAATTATCATGTGTTTTTTTCATAGGCTCGATCGCGGGCCACTTTAGAGTTATAGGTAGAGACCACCATCGAGTCCATAGATTGCGTTATTCCAAGTTATTTGATTTTGGGAAGCGGTTGAATGTTCTGAACTAAATTCATCGTTTGACTACAGTCGGGCCCATTGAGAATCCTGTTACGTACCATAATGGCATTCTCCGAAGCAGAAACCGCTAGATAAAGCATGAGACTAGATGAGTGTTCTTGTACGGATCTTCTGAGACGAGGACTTTGTATACGTCATAGGTTAACATGCGAAGACATACTATGGTCCTCCGATAGTGATAGTTACACATGCCGTAGAGTTTGCAAGAACTGCCATGACTCCTATCTCCTGCCCTGCGTAGTAGTCTTGACGAGCGCACTTGGAGGATCATTCAGTCTTGCTATGGGAGCGCATCTCAATACAAGTTATGATAGCATTATGAATAGGACCGTTAGATAGTGATATCGTGTCTCATGTCCACCGAACACGCTGTAGATAACTTGCGCACTCCGAATTTTCGTGGTTCTATACTTTTAAGTATCCTATACCAGCTGTATAGTAATGTAGAGAAGAGGTAGACCATAATCAGCAGCTCACGCAAACTTCTAAATGAGATTTTTGCAGATGCTTTCTTTAAACATTAAGACTATTCTTATGACTTTCTGTTCAATTCTATCTTTCTGCGTCAAGGCTATGCTGCCCCAGAACTTTACTACATTCATTCTCATGTCTTCATAAATATCCGCCAGTCCAGAAGTTACTTATTGCTCCATATCAACTCCAGCTTGTAAAGATCCATTGCCCATCAATATGTAGAATCTATTCCGTAGGATTCCAAATTCATAAGTAGGTTTTGTCGACAGCGCCTCTGTATTCTATGTCCTTGTGTCATTTTGATTTGTTCTATCTGCCTATCCTTCAAGACTCTGCACTCTACCTCGTTTGTGTTCATCTAGAGTAATCAATTATTCTCAGTCAAGTTGTACCTTGAATGTATATTGAATGCTTCTCTCTTGTTCGATCTACATTCGCCGTATTATGATCACTGTACGGCCTCTGTATACTTCATCTTGGATAGTTTTGCAGATAGAATATGGATTCTGCGCAAGGATTGAATACCATTTTTGGCGATGGGCTGACTGTGATATGCAGAATGTAGGACTGCTATCATCTGTGCCTGGTGCGGTGGTAAAAGATTCCATGGTATATCCTTTGGCATACCTTGCTTTGTACATGCGCGAATCTCTCGGTGTCTTTTGAGGCTTGAGAGATCATTCTCATACAGTTGCTTGGTAGGTTTGGCACTCGTAGAGGTAGGTCGTAGGGTCGTAGGGTCGTTCGGGCGTTGTGCTAAAGATACTGCATAGTTGCCTCTGCAACAAAAGGTGTTCCGTGTGTCTATAAAGAAATCTCGTTGAGACTGCTCTATTAGCGGATATTATACAAACAAAAACAAAAACCATGACCATGCTCCTTAGGACAATTTGTGGGAATAATTTGCAACCGCCTTCGAAACACAATGTGATTACCTATGATAGTCAAAGTTGAAGTTGAAGATCTCCAGCGAAATTCTGATATGTATTTGAGTGTTTCTAATGTGTTGTGAATGGATATTACCGAAGATACTTTGGAGTACTTCTCGGAGCAGTCCCGATACGTTTGCGCATGTCATCTTCAAGAGACGTAACCGCAATCCAAATTATATGAAAAGAGGATATGAAGTCAAGAAAGCAGTCGTTTCGCAGAGTTTGATCCTGTCTTCTGTTGATGATTGAGTTTCTTCGGAGCATCGATTCGTCCTGGTAGAATGCTATCATAATGTTCGGCATGGAGCCCTGACATACACGTAGGTCTTTAAATCGCCGGAAGAGCAGTCTAAAGACTTCCAGCCAAGACAAATAAGGTGGGTTGCACTTTCCTTTAAGCGTTGCAATAACTGATACGTGATCATATTGTTAGACTCCCAACCCCTTTGATGAGATTGAGATCAGTCAGTCATGTCTACGGCAATAGCCTCAGCTATATTTCTATTAAAGTAGACTTTCATATCCTCTCATTCCTGCTTATTCATATAAGCGAAAGGGGTGTCTCAGAATTGATGTCTAATAATCTTGCCCACCAAATGCTCCACATTTGATTCGAGTACGAAACTATATAGAAAGAGAACAATCAGCCTCAGTTTGTTTGTTATTCCAAAAGTTAAATATTTTATCTTTGACGATAAACATTCATCGCAGACATTCAAACAGAAAGGTATTCTCGTACACGTATGCCATCTCGCTTATCGCTGTGCCACGGATGGAGATGCATGTTGCTGTTGCCCAAATGAGAACCCCCACCATCTTCATCCTCACGAAATCATTCACGATTCATTTTCATCAATCAACAAACACAGGATTTTTTTCATCATGATGTCCGATATGAGCTCTGATGATTTCGAAATAATTGAATCCGAAGACGTTATCAAACAAATGCTTATGGATGAAAAACCAGATCTCGAGAAAATCAAGAAATGGCTGAACCCTACAGATTACCTAGCATCATCCAGCGAATTCAATCGCCATGCTTCGTCCAAAGCCCGCAATACAGGGGAATGGATTCGAGAGACTTCACAATTTGAACAATGGCATTCATCTGCTGACCACGGGTCTATTTGGATCAAGGCAGTTCCAGGTGCGGGCAAGAGTGTCCTTGCAGCCTCTATGGTTCAATCGCTCTCGTCCAATGAGTCCGTTCCTGTTCTCTTCTTTTTTTTTTCAGGCAAATTATCGAAACAAACCGCACTTCTCGTGGTCTTTTGCGAGATTAGATGTGCCAGCTTTTGCCCTTCAGCGAAGCCTTGCAATTGAACCTGTTTGAGCATGTGAAAAATAGACGGAGCCTGGAATGTATTACTACAGCACATTTGTGGAAATATCTTTTGACTGGTCTGAGAATGCTCAAACGAGTGTATTGTATCGCTGATGCATTAGATGAGATGAATATGGACGAGGAATTCCTCTCTCAGCTTAACGCCTTGGGATCATTTAGGCCCGCTTAAATCAAGGTTCTATTGACTAGCCGACCAAAACAATATCTCCAGCGGGCATTCAAAGATCCCCAAGTTATTCACGCCAGTCTCGAGGAGAAACTTATGAAATGTGATATATCTGTTTTTGTTCGTCAGCGCGTAAAGCAATTTGCTGAGAACAGCATCAGCGAGAACATGCAAAGTTTTATCCAGAGCACTGTATGTGAGCGATCTGAAGGCCTTTTCTTGTATTCTCGCCTTGTGCTTGATCAAATCAGTCAATCCATCACGAAAAAAGAACAAAATGAGGTTTTCATACGAGAAATGATACTTAAATTGACCGTTGGTCTTGAAGAGATGTATAACAGGGTACTTATCGATCATGCGTCACTTACAGACATTCATCAGGATACACAAATCATCATTTTACAACTAGTTACTCGGTCGGCACGACCCATGCGCCTGATATAAATTGTCAAGGCTATTGAAGACAATGATAACCTTTCCAAAAGTGACAGAGACAGTAAAGACATTGTCAGGTTTGGCTGTGGTCCATTTCTCGAGTTCATGGAAGATGGGGTTGTGCAAATTTTGCACCACTCTTTTACAGAATCTCTTTTGGATGTAGACCGAACTATACGTAAATTGTCAAACGTCCTTCAATTCCCTGTCATCGATCCTAGAATTGCCCACCGCAAGATTGCATTTTTATGTATCAGCAAACTTCAAGGGGGGGCATTTTCCTCATACCCGATGCCAGATAATGCGAAAAATGGTGGGGCTAACATGGAACAATCGATGCGACAAAGGTTTGACTTTGCTCGATTGTTCGTACAATATCCGCTTGTTGAGTATGCTGCAAAGAACTGGACTTATCATGCCAAAGCGTACGACTATGAAGATGCAAGTTTCTATGAGACACTGGAAGAGTTCTGTAATTCTAATAGCCAGGCATTTCAAGCTTGGTCATGGTTGGCCGACAAGTTGAGAAACTCCCCCGATGCGTTATGTTACTGGCTACAATTTAGTCCTGGTCAAGCTCCAACATCAGAAATGACTTCCCATCTTCATATAGCTTCTAGTTTCAGGCTACGCTGTTGGACACAGAGACTGCTGGAAAATGGCGCAGTTGTTGAGATACGAGATAGTACTGGAAACACTACTTTGTTCTGGGCGGCTAAAGGAGGTCATTCCAAAATTGTAAGTATATTGCTAGATGCTGGCGCTAATCCAAACATCGGCGGACATGGTGGACTGAAGCCTATCCATGTTACAGCCTCAAATAACCATGCAGGAGTGGTTAGGCTCCTGCTCGGCGCTGGTATGTTAACTTTCCTGATCATGTCACCCAAAAACATGGACTATGCTTCAAAATGAAAGCATTTTAGTATTTGAACTCGTTTGTGATGTCAAATCGCTCCTCTACATCCAGTTGTGAAGATTATTGAAGATTGCAAACATCCCTATCTTGCCTTTCAGTCCTGATCATTGGGCGCTTTGGGCTTGATATTTTGTCTTTTCTTCTTTTACTGACCTCTCACAGGTGTTTCCCCCTTTACAACTCGGACGGAAGATACATCAAGACGCTGTGGAAATACAGCACCAAAGGTCATACAACACCCACTAATGTTCGCCAGTGACGCCGGTCATGTTGAAACATTAATTGAGATGATTCCGTATTGCAATACAAAAGAACTTGAAGAGGCTTTATTAAGAGCAGCTCATCGTGGGCATCATATTTTGGTTACTACTCTCTTAGAAAAAACAGGTGTTTTCCCCCAACGCAAAAGCGCCCGTAGGGTATGGTGGCATGGGCTTTATAAGAGGCCAGGCTGCCTTAATAGCAGCAATGAGTTCCCTTGAAGCAAGATCTGTAAAGACCATAATTGAGAAAGGAGGGATTGCAAATCTAGGTCATAATCATTTGATGGATTCTAGCTCAGTGCATCCCATAATACATAGTATAAATTCACCAGAATCGGGAGATAGAACGCCACTCCATAATCTTGCTATGACTACGATCAACCAACATAATCGAGCTGCTGCGAAGGAGATCTTGGATATGCTTTTGTTGGCAGGTGCTGATCTTGAAGCTCGAGATAGCAACGGCGATACCCCTCTGCTACTCACAGTTTCACCCAAAAGTCATAGATGTTTTCAAATTGCTCTGGAGCTTTTGCTCTCCGCTGGTGCTCATCCAGTAGGTAGAAACAGTTCCTTGCTAATTACTTCTTCGTCACGCCTTTCAATTCATTTTCTTTTATCCCCCCAAAATCCCTATTCACTTTTGACATGCGATGAAACTTGATCTTCGCTGTAATTAATTCCAGACATTTGTTTTCTCTATCATTTTGCACCAAAAACTATAATGACGATATTTTACTTCACCGAGCTTGCGAAGAGCTATCGTCGACTGACCTTGCCAAACAACTTTTGGCCTTCGGAGCAAACCCCAATCAAGCTCGAATCTTGGATGGAGTAACTCCGTTACATTGGTAAGCACGAATCATTCTCTTTTCCTTACTTCAGATCTGGATCATGGTCTTAGCTTGAATCTTCTGTTCAGTATTAACAGAATGAATCTTAATCCATCATCTCGGCCCGGGATATTTTATCCAATCCAAAGATTTTGGGTTTCGAGATTTTTTTATAGGAAAACACGCATAATCAGGAGCTTATTCATATTTTATCCGGGACTAATATGATGCTAGTGTGGTGGATAACAGACATAAGCCAGCCGAGCTCATTGGATTGCCTGTCAATCATGGTGCTGATATCGACGGAGATACTACCCTGCATCGTGCTTGCAGATCTTCATTAATCCATTCAGGCGGTCTGATACCAGCTATTTTGAGCCTTTCACCTGATGCAAATATCCAAAACAATCTTGACGAAACATGTTTGCACAATGTGTATTGGTCTGTAGATTCAGAGCTGGTAAGCACTATAATTGACACTGGTATGAATCTAGAATGACTTGACCGCAAAGGGAGGTCCTACTCAAAGCCATTGCTGAATGTCAAGATAAAAGTATGGAGATGGTAGAAGTGCTTTTGAGTCACCCGAAGAAGGCTTCTATCTCTGCTCGAACGTGGCAGGGAAAAACAGTGCTGCATTTAGCTTGTCACTCTCGCAACTCTGTTGAGCTTCTTAAGATACTCGTGAACCACGAAGCAGATCTCAATTGGACTGATAGCACGAATGGAAACACTTTGTTGCATGAAGTAGCAGCACGTTTCGACGGAGATCTAAGGGACATTGCTTTGATTGAATACCTGCATGAGAAAGGGGTCTCGGTCGATGCAAAAAACCATCGAAAACAGACTGCGGCACATATTATGGGAACCGTCCATGGTAACCCCTATAATGTTCTCAGTATAGACGGCAAAAAAAACTTTCGTATCAGTCATTCGTCGGCTATGCCCTAAATTCGACGTAAACGCGAAGGACATAGATGGGTATACGCCTCTTCACTATGCATGTGCTACTTCCGAATATTCAGTCTTTGTTCTGATAATGGCTGGCACCGAACTGAATGCCCAGTCTTTCAATCGGCGCACGCCGCTTCATTGCGCTGCTCGCGGACGGCAGTGTGGTGTTTTATCAATGTTGCTCAACCATGCTCAAAGAACTGGTTCTACCATAGATATCAACGCCCAAGACTCTGATGGCATGACACCTCTTCACTTCGCCTATATATCAGGCAGACCTGAATCCGTTAGTATTTTAATCTCAGCTGGTGCTGACATCGAAAGGAAGACCAGGCAAGAAGCGTAGGGCATAACTCCGCTAATGGCATGCGCCATGTTCCTCGAGGAAGATAGGATCTGGAAATTACTACAAAAGGGAAAGCTCACTGAACTCAACATTCAGGATCCTTTCAGAGTACTCTCAAGCCATTCCAGGACCATGGGGTCTGAATCTAAACTGGATAAGGCAACACAACATACTACGTGCCGTATTGGTATCAGTGCGCATATGGTTACAAAAGCTGGAGCGAATGCTGAAAGTGCTTTTATTCCGGCACTCGAGGCAAAATGCGCGGAGCTGGTATATGCCATTAGGGGTGAAGATTCTACGAGAAGCAAAACTTTTGCCGAAAATCGACTCATGTCACAAATGATAACTATTTAAAAAGCACTAGATGATTGCAACCACGAAGATATCGACTTTATAAAATGCAAGGTCTGTGAATTAGATGAGGCAACGATGAAACAGCTGGTCCTGAGGAACGTTGACTTTACACGAGCGAATAACCCTGCGTTGATGAGCAGTCTGGGACCGCCAATCACTCAATTCGCGCACTATGGACTAACAGAATTCATGAGCAAGATAATTTCCAGTGTACGGATACTTATTTCATTAACTATTACCTCCATTCCTCTTTATATATTTCGAAGATGGGAGCTTTCATCCTTGATTCAAATTTCCTTCCAATTCCTCTGCTTGGCTGTCATTCTAACATCGAGGAGTAATGTGAAGCTCTCGGATACCGAATGCTTGGAATTGCATGGCAAAATAAGTGCCACTATCCATTCAAGGCTATTTTCTATATCCGTCTTCACTCATTTCCATAGACTGTTGTGTTCAAATCTCCTTGGTTCGATTTTTGATGGTCCTCTTTTCATACCTCACCTCGTAGACTATTGTTTGTAATTGTTCCTTTACTAAATTTTACCTCGAGTCTACTTGTCACATTATCCAATAGAGAAAATGATGAGAACATGATGTTTCGAAGACTAATGACTTTCAAGGCAAAATTCTTCGATGACCCACACTACACCGGTAATATTGCCGATAATTTTGTCAATGGTTGGAGCATTATTCGACCACGATTACAAGTCGCCTGTGAGCGGCCGGTCTGGAACATGGATATGGTCAAACTTCTAATTGAAGAAGGTCGAGTGAATGTAAACGCGTATCATCACGTGAAAGACAAGAGAAGTGACGTTAAAATGACTGAAGAATTAATTTAAGTCAGAACGGCACTTCATGTCTTAGCGAAAGGGGAATTCTGGTGGCAAGTTGAGGCTATTCAATACTTGGGTAAACCTGGAACACGGTAAGCTTCCTTTTTGATTCATCTCAGAACCCTGGTATCATCTCCGGAAAAAAGGGGCTAGGGATGGAGAATCGGAGTTCGTATCATATTCTTGGAATGAGCACTCTACTTCGATGCGTGTTTTCATCTAATCTACTGAAAGTATGGAAAAGTCTTGATAGGAAATACTAAGATACTTCTAGGTGCCGAATTGGATATCTTGGATTCGAAGGGACGTACTCCCCTAGAAATTGCAAGTACATACACTGGAAACGGTTCAGCATCAAGGAGAAATCTCTTCAGCACTCAATGTTGTGAGGCGCTCCTTAAACTGGGAGCTGATTCCAATAAAGTGAATCTGGAAGGCCTCACAGCTCTCAACAAGGCCGATTGCGATGAAGAGACCATTAGAATACTACTTAAATACGCGGCAGACGTTAATAGAGGAACAAAAGGCGTTCTCATATCAGCCATAGAACCCGGAGATGTGAGAACTCTTCAGCTGTACCTCCAAAACGGAGTTGATCCTAACGTGCCGGACAACTCAACAGACACTAGTTACCGATCTCAGTATGCAACAGTCAATGTAGCTAGGAAATATCCAATCATAGTGGCAGCATTTCCAAAGGGTCCTAAAGCATATTCTACTTCTATAGCTGCAGAGATGATACAACTTCTGCTGGATCATGGTGCTAGAGTTGATTTGGCTGTCGAAGAGGGGGAAAGCATTTTACACTATCTTTTCGCAAATGCTATGTCCGCAACCCTCCGTCCATTTTTCGAAAGGCCAGGAATAGATATGAATACTAGGGGTAGATATGGTCGAACAGCTCTCTTATGTGCTACTTCTAACTCTACTAAGAGGGAAGGTCTACCCCCACATGTTTTACCTTCTAAACTCGAAAAGTCACAACCACCATACGTACCGCCCTATTTACACCTAGTAAACTCGGCAACCCATCGCCCCTCTCTCAACTACCTGGCAGTCGATAACAAAGGGTGTCACATAATCTTTTATCTACTCGCCAGATGGACCTCCGAAACGGCACCATTATTCTTTCCATTCCAGGTGTTCGCTCTCTCTTTACCCAAAAAGATAATGCGGGGTATTCTCCCCTCCATCGTGTTTTATCATCTGATTCTATGCCTACATCTCTCACCGATATTGTAAATATCTTCGTAAACGACGGGGGTGCTGATCTTCTGGAGCCAGGTCCAGAATTCAATACTGCGTTACACCATCTAGCCCGCAGACGTCCTTACAACAAGCCGGACGATTCTTTCCGAGTCATGGAACAATTTCTCTCTTTAGGGGGGTTTATCGACGCGCGTAATTATACGGGCATGACACCTTTATTGGTATATATAGCTGGTGGAGGGGGCCAATCTCATTTACCGTGGTATGAAGAGCATGATGCGGACTTCAAGGCTACAAACAACGAAGGACAAGGAGCTTTACATTTTGTGGCGGCAAATAAACCTGTCAGCCATGCACTTCTAGAATATCGCGAAGAACGAACAAAAGCAAGAGCAGATTTGTTTGAAGCGTTAGTAAAGAGGTATGGATGTGAGGTGCTAGATGAAGATTCGAAGGGGAGCAAGGCGTTGGACATTGCAGCTGCAATGGGAAACGAGGAGATTTTGGAATTATTCCAGAGGAGAAAATAGGAGATTTGGATCTTATGATCTTGCTTTTTCTTTTATTGAAATGTTAATCTCTCCTTTTTCACCTTACCCTCTTTCTTATGCTTCGTCTAACATCCGCGTCAATTTGAACACGTTGTCAAATACAATCAGTTGAGCGTCTATTTATGAACAGTGAATACCTTGGCATCATAGCAAATTTTGATGACGAGGCCGAGTATCATTTTCAAAAACACGAAGAAAGCAAATTCTGCGGTCAAATATGATGATCAGATATCTTATGATTGAATGTTTAGAATTGCTGATTCCTGATGAGCAGCTATCTTGGAGATCTAACCTTACCTAGGAACATCACACAAATTTAAAACATCCCTTCCCATATTTCTGAGCCATCAAAGAAGAAGACAACTCACCTACTAGACGTTATCTGCGCTGATCCCACTCACCCAGTGATCTACGCTGTCCATCAAGTCAATCAGGCAATTGAGACGAAATAAGTTTGTTGTTGAAGTGTTGGGGTGTATCTTGCAAGCCCCCGACCAAGAGAAAAGCTGATCCACAACGTACGTACTCCGCATTGGAGGCAGCTAGAGATGAGGAAAAGATGGATATCAGATAATCGGCGAGCAACTGGAGAAATGAAGCAAATCGGGGTCAAGATTTGGATAGGTACCATTACCCAACCGCATGTGGTACACTGCCGTCGGAACTAAGACCCTCAGCTTATAACGCTAGTGCAGGCTTTAGGAGGGCATCTGCAGCTGTGAATATCATCTTAGGCTTGGCTTACGGCAGAACTAATAGGAAATTCATCGCATCGGAAGATTGACTTGATTAAGGGGAATGCCGAATGAAATCATTGGGTGTGGATTTTTTGTTTTTGTAGGGGTGAAATTAGCTTTGTCTGCACGCCCACTCTCGAGCCACTTTATTACTAGATAATGCATGGGGTGTGAGAATAGCTCAATAACCGAGTGTGAGATTTTGATAGGCGGATTATGAGAGAGATATAACAAAACCTCTCTATAAGGATCCTCTCTATAAGGATATATTTTTCAATCCCAAAAAATTTAGAGCTAAAAATGACCTATATCCTTAAAACCTTTTTATTAGGATATCTTTACATTCTTTAATCCTAGAATTATATATATCCTTATTGAATTAATAAAATCATTAGAATTTGAATTATAATATAATATTATATAGAGAATCTAATTATATATTATAAAAATAAAAGATTTCCAAAATTGTTATAAAATATAATCCGATTAAAACTAATCAAAAATCAATTACCATTAGATTAAGATTAATTGGATACCTCTATAAAAACACCTCTACATATTCTTAAAAATGACTACAAAAACTAGTATTCTTATAGAGAGGTTTTGCTATACTTTCATTGAATTGTTGGACAAAGTGGTGACAGATGTAATATATGTAGGTAATCGTTGCAATCTAAACAATATTCTGTTGATGATGACTGGGTACCTAGTATTCTGGATTCTTATTAGTCACAAAACTTTGATAAAAAACTTGCCTTTCTACAACCGCAATTACCACGATATTCGCCGCGCGCGTCTTCCTTTCCTCCTTCTATCGCGCGACTATCGGTACAGTCCACAAATAGGAAGGACATGCATGCATTCATTCATTCATTCATTTACCCCTGAGTTATACAACAGTTTCTATACTCTACACTCCATGCTTATCATTATCAATTTCATCATACATACAACATAGATAGATCTATTGTAGGCGTTGCCGCATTGCAAACCCAGAATTACGCCGGATAATGAAGCCGTCAAACACGGGACGACAATGCACCCCAACATACTTTTGTACGATGACTACTTTGTATCATACCAATTCTGAAGTCTCCATCCTCAGCCCGCCGCATATACTTTTCATCTGCTCGATGACATAATACCAATCCCCAGAGGATGAAAAGCAGGGATAAATCCATCCGAAAGTTGCACTCAATTCATGCTTTTAAACTTTCGCTTCCATTAAAGAGTTTCCATTTGTTCCATTTCTTCCATCACTCATGCTTAAATAGGCCAAGCGAGCTGCAGCCTGCTTATGATGGCCATGCTGAAACAAACTTCGAAGTCTGAGAGAGGTCCACAAACACACCGAACGGCCAATTTCTCTAACCTCCATAACATCCGAAGACATACCGTCCAAGGTATACCCCATGTTTGGTGATTTGCTGGGGCCTGCACAACCTACACCGGTTGTACGCGTTGCGCTGTGCTTGACCACTCGGCACTCCGTATTCCCGCATTCTAAGGTTGGATCTCGCTGTACCTACAGAGTGACGTGATAATCGCTGCCCGAATAGTAAATCCGGGGGTGCATACCAAGGTATCATGGGGTGTAATCTTGGTCACGTTGTTGGGAGAGGGATGATCTTCATTGCTGCTTGAAATCCTGATTAATGGTCCTGCTTGAATCTCTCAGATCTCTGCGAGTCATTGGTATTCGCCCTCTCCACACATGTTGTACTGTTTGTTGGTTGGTGTTAGTTATATAAAGGTTGATTATGCCCTTTGTTGGTATAGGAGTTTTTTGGTTCATTCTCTCATTATCAGATGATATTGTGTATTACCGCGTTGGAATTATTCTTGTACTGCATGTAAATCTATATTCTTCGCACGGTTCTTCTCAAAAATATGGCTCCTTGGTTTGGTATGCGGGGAGGATGGCTCACATTCTGGGTCACGGTTGCTTGTGCAACAGATATGACTTTGTTTGGTTATGATCAAGGTGTTTTCGGTATGTACTACGTCTATCTTCTACCTTCATCATGATCTTTCCTAACCGATTCCAGGTGGTGTTATCGTCACTGAGGATTTCCTCAACACTCTCAATCTCAATGGCAAAACCGCTTTAGTAGGAACGATTACTGCTCTTTACGATATTGGTTGTTTCGTAGGAGCCATCGCAGCCGTCGCCTTCGGTGAAAGACTCGGTCGTAAAAAGACCATTCTATGGGGAACGACTATCATGACCATAGGCGCCATTCTTCAAATCGCAGCCTACGATGTCCCTACGATGATCACGGGAAGAATCATAGCCGGTATCGGTAATGGTATGAACACATCTACAGCACCCGTTTGGCAATCCGAGACTTCAAAAGCGAGTCTTCGAGGTAAACTCGTCGTTATCGAAATGATTCTCAATATCGCTGGTTTCTCTCTTAGTAACTGGGTTACATATGGATTTTCTTTCCTCTCAGGTCCAGTCACTTGGAGATTCCCACTCGCCTTCCAATTGATCTTCATCATAATCTTATATGCCACTGTTCCTTGGCTTCCCGAGTCTCCTCGTTGGTTAATCGCCCACGGAAAGATCGATGAAGGTCGTCAGATCATTGCTGATCTGGAAGATCTCGATATTAAAGACGATCGTGTAAGCAGCGATGTGAATGATATCATCTACGCTGTTGAATACGAAGAAGCGCATGGGGTTTCTTGGTTTGATCTCCTCCGTGGTCGAACTGGAGAAGCTGGAACCTCTACTATACGTCGTCTCGTCCTAGGTTGTGGAACTCAAGCCATGCAACAACTTAGTGGTATCAACGTAACATCCTACTATCTCCCCACCGTCTTGATCTCCTCCGTCGGTCTCTCAAACACACTTGCAAGACTTCTCGCCGCTTGCAATAGCGTATCTTACTTTGCCGCTTCGCTCCTCGCCATCCCGAATGTAGAGCGATGGGGAAGAAGAAATCTCATGATTTATGCAGCCGCTGGTCAAGCCGTCTGTTACCTGCTCATCACCGTTCTACTCCGCTTCAACGAATTAGAAGGTTATGCTCATCAAAAAGAAGTCGCTTCTGCCTCTGTCGCATTTTTCTTCGTCTATTATCTCTTCTTCGGTTTCGGTTGGCAAGGTGTTCCCTGGCTCTATCCTACCGAGATTAATTCTCTCGCCATGCGTACTAAAGGTGCTGCCCTTGGTACTGCCACCAATTGGATCTTCAACTTCATGGTGGTGGAAATTACACCCATTGGAATTGAGTCTTTGAGATGGAAATTCTATATCATATGGACGGTTTTCAATGCGTCATTCGTACCAATTGTTTACTTCTTCTATCCCGAGACGAGTGATCGAACATTGGAGGACATTGATAGACTGTTCAGAGAAAATGGAAGTATATTGGTGTTCAAGGATCCAGACGCGATTGGCAGAAAGAGACCAGCTAGATATTTCGAGGCAGAAAGAATTGGCACAGTAGATTCAGATGAGAGAAAGAGTTTAGGTAGTAGTGGGGGTAAGAAAGCAAGTGAGCTTGGAGGGGTATTGGCTGAACACGATGAGGTGGTTAGATATTAGGACACGGGTGAGGAAAAGGAAGAGTGGCGCTTGTGAAGGAATGTTGGATTGGAGTTTCTTGGTTGTTTGTTATGAATTCATGCATGCATGTATGAGTATGGGATGAACATGAGCATGACCATGAGCATAAGCGTGGAGTTTGGATGGATAAATACCTTGATGAGCATTTTTCGGCGGGACATTACTCTTATCTTAAGCAATATTCACAAATCAAAAGTAAAAGTAAAAATTTACAAATAAATAATGTCATGTGCCAAAACACTGATCAAAACACTTGTGAATCTCGGTTTTTGAAGCATCACGATATCAAAGGAGACTCGGAGATAAATTCCCTCACCCCGGAAAAGCTTAGCACAGATCCGAGTGGAAGCGCCAGACGCTTCGGAGACCCCGTTATGTTCCCTTCGGCATTTGTGTCTGTCCACCGTGTTCCCTACCTACCTATGTAGCAATAGCCGCCAAGATTTGATCGTCTGTAGCTAGCTCTCGCCAGCGCGTAGATACGACTCTACGAATTCAGGGTTTACGTTCATCCACTATTCTCGGCACCCTCCATCATCGGCATCAAGAGATGATCACGTGTCTTGAAATATCTGAAAATATCGACGATATGTTTAAAAACTTCGAGGTCTCTTGACGATGCTTTGCCAATTTCTTATAAAATAGACTCTTGGAGAAGGCGTTGTTTGACCTTTCGGAATGAAACATGAGGACTTAGTTGACACATGCAGATGCAGCTCATAGAAAAGCCTTCAAGATACACACAAACATGACACGTACCTCCGGTACTCAGATCCTTGAGTCCACTGCTCACCATCAGCGGCCGGATAACTACCCCCACCCACCAATCCTCATCTCCTCAAAGCTGCATACCCAATCCCGTCCTCTATCCCACACCCCACACCCCACCCCCTCAAACCACCGTCCTCACAAATACACCATTCCACCTCCGTCTCAGCTGGCAACAAACCGGACGACAGCAATTCCTACATCCACTCAACGTCTCACTTTCCTCTTTTGTGATAAACCAACCCTCCTCACTCTCCATGTCCACATATTCCCTATTCTGATCAAGAAATACCTCATCCGGTCCCGCGGTCCACGTCTGTTGTTCCTGTTCCTGTTCCCGTATCTTCTCCAACCCATCTACTCTTTCAATCCACAACTCGTGTTCCTTTTTCCGCTCCTGTTCTTCCTCCCATTTCTCCCCCCCTCTCCGCTCCTCCCCCAAACCCACAGCCCACTCCCTCCTTTTCCACCCCCTCTTCATAAACACGGGAAAAAACAAAATTTCCTCCCCACCCTCACACAACCCGCCATCCCCAGAAAAACAATGCCATTCCCTCCCCCGAATACTAGCCAAATGTCTCCCAATACATCGCACTTCCCATCCTCCTCCCCCACACCTCTCAATCCCCTGCACAATACTCCTCGCCGAATAAAACGATTCCTCCCCATCCCCATCCGCATTCCCGTCCTCATCCCTCAAATTCCACCCCTCCGGTACCGTCCTCTCAATAAACTCCACCAGTTCCCGCGCATACACATTCCGATACAAATACGCATACCCACATCCATGTCTCCTCACCACATTCCTCCGATATTCCAACGGCCATTGCATTTTCCACTCTCGCTTGAATCTCTCGATGCAAACGCGCTCATCGACTTCGATAGCGGAGAGCTGGAGTCGGATGTTGAAATCGTAGGTTGAGACCGGATGAAGCATTCTAGCTTTAGCATAGAGATTCCAAGCGGTGGTGATGAGAGTGAGGATTTTGAGATTGGGGATTAGGTTTGTGTCTGTCAGGGAAGGATCGGGATCGTTTCGGTGGTGGAGTGTGGGGGTGGTATGAGTAGTAGTGTTTTTCATGATAGTAGACTTTTCCAGGATATTTTCTTCCAGTAATATTTCCATAAAATCCACATGTTCAGGCCGCGGCGACCTTCCCGAATATTTCCTCGGTTGGGGACTTTGTATACACACGAAATGCGCTGCATATTGCAGAATATAATGCAGAAACTCCACATTGCCCTGCACACCTGGTATACACAGTGTCTGCGCGACAAACTTACAAACCCCCCTATCCGACAAATCGAGATCCGAACCCATTCTTATCCTGGGAAATAAATCGTATGGCGATCTGTGGAAACATTTATACGCGAGTCTCCATACGTAGTCGGATTCCGGATGCGATGTCTCGTTGGAGGGGGTGTTCCAGGAATAGTATGTTGTATGTGGGAAGGGATTTTTGGAGAGGGGGAAGTTTTTGGAGAGGGGGAAGTTTTTGGAGAGGTAGTCTTCTTGGAGGAGGTGCTCGTCGGTGGGGGTCCAGAGTTTGGTGAATGTGAGAGAGGCGTGAAGGGGGGTGAAGGGTCCGAGTGGGGGGATGCGGATAGGGGATTCGTTGAGATTTGAGGAGGGTGACATTTGGTGGGTTTGTGATGGAATTCTTAGGTGACATTAGCTAGGTTGATGGGTTGTCGTTTCTGAAGAGTAAATGTGTACTTCCTGCATAGCTTTGAATACTACCTACACAAAGTATTCTGCGATAACAGAAACGAAGAAAGGTCTTTCTTTATACCAACAAGAATCAGACACTCATCTATAACCCCCCAAGAGATGCACAAAACCATCTCTCCATTCTTTCTACTACAAGCTCCTGATTAAATAACCCCCAAAATCCAATTCTCTCGCGAGTGAATAAAATCACACTACGGCCATCAACCCAACATGGACGAATAATGTGAGCGAATAGGTATTCACACTGCAGGTGCTCGAATATCTCGAATATCTTCCAACATTACCCAAATAGCTCTTCAAGAATCATCACTATTCCAACATCATGCAACGAAAACATCTTCATCTACGAAGAACTCCAAGGATTAAAGATACATTGCTTCCCTTCTCTTCCCTTCTCCCCCAAATATCCTATAAACCCACAACCCACAACCCACACCACACACCACCCAACTCCCAATAATTCCTCCCCAAATATCTAATATCTCTACTCAAAATATCTAGACACGTGGCATGACTTCCACTTCAACCTTCACGTTCGCTTACTTTCACCAACAAGCAATAGAAATGATCAATAATCAATAATAGACGATAGATGATACATAATAGATGATAGATATAAGCAAGCGAATGAATGAAGGAATGAATGGATACCCAGAGATGATATGATAATAGAAGCCAATCTAATCTAATCCAATCCAAAGACATACAAGTCACACGAGACGAATCCCAATAATGTATATCAGAAAAATATATCCTTATATTTCCCTAAAAAATATATATACTCACATTTTATATTCTCATATATACATCAGCACACCCAATAACAAATGTTTATTCTCAGGAAACAAAAAACAAAACAAAAAACAAAATGCAGAAATAACTTTAGCATATGAATTGTAATTGAATGAATAGAGTTCCGCTAGTGGAAAGTTAAGAATCGGAATGTGAAGATCATTTATTTCTTGGAAAGTGCTTCTTCTCCCCCAAGGTAAGCAGCGTTTCTCGTTACTTGCTTTGACGTTGTGTCTATTTATTGTTTGATGTGTCATGTATGATGTGAAGTGGAGAGAGTTGGGGAGAGGGAATTTGAGTAGAGTTTCGGGATGGTATTCGGGATGGTATTCGGGATGAAAATCGGGATGAAAATCGGGATTGAATACGAGGAAAGTCGGGATTGAAAGATGATCACCCGGTGGATGGATTGGAAAATGATAGTGAGGGATGAAGAGGTAGAAAGTATAATTGCAATTCGAAAATAGTTGATGACTAATGGTTAATGTACTCGTCTGATTGAATACATAATTAGTAACCTAGTCATGAGAATTATAGATCAGAAAATGCTCAGATTGTCTTATTTTTCCTTTCTCTTGTCTTGAATAACATGCTTTGACGTGCCTTGACATACCTTGATATGCCTTGACGTTGAAAAACAAAAGGTAATCGAAAGGACCGCGGAAGAAGAATTACCTACCTGCTGTAGGACAGAGTAATTAGTTCATGATGGAGAGTTGAAGTTGATCCTTTATGAAATCATCGACTAAGAGAAAGCTTCAACATCGAACTAATGCAAGATACCGATGACACGATCTGGAACGGTGTTGCATTAATATGCTGTACTCCACCGTCTTGCAGATGTTGAGTGATCACCTGAGGATGAATCTGTCATGGCGGTTGGAACTTGGAAGGCTTTCCGAGCATGTCAAGTAGGGGATCGTGGGACCGAGATATCGTGGCTCTACATGTGTCCCGACTGTAGATCTGGTGGTATGTTTGGATGAGATGGATGGATGTGATGGATGAGATGGATGGATGTGATGGATGTGATGTATTTGGATGTGATGGATCTGATGGATGATGAGATACTGTACGGGAATTCAGCCAACGAATACATGCAAGAGATATTGATGTGAATTATAAAGTGGTATATGTTTACAAGAGATATTGATGTGAATTATGAGGTGGTGTATATTTACAAGAGATATTGATGTGAATTATAAAGTGGTGTATATTTACAAGAGATATTTAATGTATATTATGAGGTGGTGTATATTTACAAGGGATATTGATATATGTAGGTAGATATATTACGCGGGAGTATTTATGATATGGTATATGTAGTAAAAAGAATTAGGTAAGTGAAGAATGAGTGAAGAGTGAGTGAAGAAAGAGTGAAGAGTGAAGAGTGAAGAGTGAAGAGTGAAGAAAGAGTGAAGAGTGAATAAACAGTGAAGAGTGAATAAACAGTGAGTGAAGAAAGAGTATGTGAAAATTATCAAGCGGCATTCCCTCCAAACCACCGTCAAGTGATGTGATTGATCAATCTGAGGATTCCATGGAACAAGCTGAGATCGGATCTAACCCCATCTGGTAAGGCTGGTTCCTGAGCGATGAATAAAGTGGGGCGATCCTCACACTACCACCAGAGCTTTGAGCATCGTCTTTTGACAAGCAAACACCAACCTCCATCGATCATTTTAGGACCCAATGCACATGGAGCCATGACTTTCCTCTGGATGATGAGAGGATGAGAGGGAGAGGATGAGAGGGAGAGGATGAGGATGAGAGGATGAAAGAATTCATGATGGGGAAAGAATGATGGGGAAAGAATGATGGATGAATGAATGAATGAATGAATGAATGAATGAATGAATGAATGAATGAATGAATGAATGAATGAATGAATGAATGAATGCGAATGTTCATACTGAGTGTACAAATATAACAATCCTTCAATCCCATCCATCTTTATCGATCCATCCATCCATCCATCAAAAGCAAAAGCAAAAGCAAAAGCAAAAGCAAAAGTATACATCGTGGGTTCAGCAACATATGCATGCGTCAACACAACATCGACTTCACCACTTTGTGTATATACTACACTACACTACACTACCTATCCCGTACACCACATTTATATACTATACCACTTCCTTTTCCATATTCTTCTCTTCCACCCTCCTTCTCCTTGAACTCTCCCAAACCACTCTCGACGCAATAACGTAAATAAATAAAGAGAGTACGAGGTACCTACTTCAAAAACTGAAAAACACCAACCAAACTTTCTTCTTCTCTTACTTTCACCATCGTCTTCTTTTTTCCCAATGAATACTTTTGATTGACACAGACAGAGACTTGGAACTTTTTAACCTCCCTCCCTCCCTACCTCCCTCCCTACCTCCCTCTCCCTCTTCCAACTCTCAATTCACTCCATCGTCTTACCTTTTCCCATCACGACTGAGACTCTTGACGCTATTCTATCCCAGTAGAATCACTCACTAGAATCACTCACTACTACTTACTGTACCTCCCTCCCTCCCTCCCTACTTCTCTACTCCTTTTTAAACTTTGGATCCGTCAAAAATTCAATATCCATCAGAAATCCCCACTACTGCCCTGGAGCTTCTGCAAGACATATCCCAAACGCTTGATTTGTCCTCGAGTCAGGACCTGTGGGGTGAATCTTTCTGATCTCATACCACTGGCCGGCCCTTCTCCCCGGATCTTTCCATGATTCGCCTCTGTTCCACTCCCAAATCAATTCTTGTTTTGACTACCTCTTCCATCTCTCTCAAACAAAGACACCAACAAATCGCCACCATTGCAAAGATGTCACACTCCAACGTCTTGATTTATCTCATGCGCCGGGACTTGCGAGTGGGCGATAACCCTATCCTTCACTCTCTCATTGATAACAAGGATCATGGATTCACACATCTTCTCCCACTCTATGTCTTTGCCGCACAACAAATCGAAGTCTCTGGTTTCATCGCCAAAGATGGAACTCGGAGTCCTTACCCAGAGGCCAGAAGTCAAATCGGCGCATTCTGGCGATGTGGTCCCCACAGAGCAAAGTTCCTAGCGGAAAGTGTGTGGGATCTGAAGGGGGGTCTCGAGATGGTGGGGAGCGGATTGGCTGTCAGAGTAGGTATGGTCGATGAAGTGGTGAAGGATTTAATTGAAGGGTGTGAAAAGACAGGCGGCAGCAAGGTTTCTGCAGTGTGGATGACTTCCGAAGAAGGAGTAGAAGAGAAACGAGAAGAGCGCTCGACAAAGAACATTTGCGACAAGGCCGGTGTTGACTTCAAATTGTGGCGAGATGAGAAATATTTGATTGACGAGTATGTTTTTCACACCCATCATCCATTTCCCCCCCCCCCCCCCTAAAATTTACTGATTGAAATATAGTCGAGATATTCCATTTGAGGATCCCAAAGATCTTCCCGACGTGTATACGACTTATCGCAAGAGTGTTGAACCCCTTCGCGAAGCGCCTCGTCCAACTTTGCCAAAACCTGACAAGAATTCATTGCCACCCTTCCCTACCGATGTTCCACCTCAGCATGCTCCATTCACGATTCCGACAAGTTACGAGGAGATGGAGAGTGCACTTCTCAAGCCAATCAATGCGCAACCTCTAATCAAGAATCCTCCATCCTACCCGGAGAATTCATTGTCGGTTCATCCTTTTACCGGTGGTGAATCTCACGCGCTAGAACGACTCGACCACTTGATTACCTCGGGCTCAATGAACGCTTATAAATCTAGTCGCAATGGGCTCATGGGTACTGATTTCTCTACAAAGCTCTCAGCGTACCTTGCTCTTGGTTCAATTACTTCACGTCAGATTCATTCTTCCATGTCTCTCTTCGAGAATGGTTCTGACTCTGACACCCGGTACAAGAATCTCGAGGGGTATGGCAAGGGTGAAAACGAAGGCACTTATGGTGTACGATTCGAACTGCTCTGGAGAGATTACATGCGTCTCTGCACTCGTAAATTTGGACCCAAGCTTTTCCAACTGGGTGGATTCAAGGAGGAAGAAGATGCACATTCAAAGTGGAGTAGGCTCGATTCCCCAAGAGATGGTGTTTCACAAGAGCAAATACAAGAGATTATTGAGAGATTTCTGAACGGTACAACGGGCATGGGATTCATTGATGCTTCTCAGAGAGAATGTTATCATACCGGCTATACGAGCAACCGCGCTCGTCAAAATGTTGCTTCATTCCTCGCGAAACATCTTTACATTGATTGGAGAATTGGCGCCGAGTGGTACGAATGTATGTTGGTTGATTATGACGTGAGCTCAAACTGGGGTAATTGGCAATATGTTGCCGGAGTTGGCAATGATCCCCGAGGCAATGATCGAATTTTCAACCCTGTCAAACAAGCTTTTGATTACGACCCTAAGGCTGAATATGTTCTGGCTTGGGTTGACGAGTTGCGGGGCGTGGATGAACTAGGTCAAATCTTCCAGGCTTGGACTATCAACGACCAAGAGAAGAAAGAAGAGTTGGGAATTGCAGATACTGAGATGGTGACAAATCCATTAAAGAGAATTGACTTTAAGATCAATAGGGGTAGAGGTGGGGGAGGGGGTCGAGGTGGTGGCAGAGGTAGACCACCATATCGACCACATGGTGGAGATAGATGGACGGGTAGGAGATCTGGTCCCGGGGACCAGGGACGAGGTGCGTTCCAGGGTGGCAGAGGCGACCGAGGTTTCCATCAAAATCGACGATTGTATAGAGGTGGTAGAGGTTCCGGAAGCGAATTGAGAACTGGAATGATGGATAAGGAGAGAGAGGCTGCTGCGGATAATGAGTAAGACAGGCGGTTCACATTATGGCGTACGTCTATAATTGCGCAACGAGACACGGGCATGGACACGATTACGAATACGATCACGGATACACGAAGACATAGATATGGCAACGTAATAAATGGATGTCATTGAGTTGACAGTGGTAATGATGGTTGAGAATTTTGGTAAATACGGTCGGTGGCTATGGCTTTTACCTTGGGACGGTGAATAATGGTTACGGAGGAGATATTTGCAATTATGGCTTTCGCTTATAATATGACCTGGCTGAGCTGCATAGGAGGACAGATTTGAAAGATTAATGAGTGGTTCAGATAGGTGCATCATATACACATGAGTCGCGAACAATTCGCACACGTTTTGATTTCATTCCGCGTTCTCACTCTTGATAATATTGATTTGAAGGTAGCATAATAAAGAAGGAAGTAAATAGATGAATGAATAGCTAGAAATTAACAATGTCGCTCCTCTTATATATCTCAACATTATCCTCCATCTTTATTAATAGTCGGCTCTTGTAAACAGCCGACCAATTCCTAGTCGGGGAAAGCGAATGTCCCCGGAAAGCGAATTGTTCCTGTAAGATTTTGGTCGTGGATTTATAATTTTTAATAAAAAATATCTGAATTTTATAAATAATATTATGAAATTTGAAAGAATTTAAAAGAATTTAATATTATTGAAAAGCTAGAATTTTATTGAATGAAAAAATATAAAAATATAAAAATATAAAAATATAAAAATATAAAAATATAAAAATATAAAAATATAAAAATATAAAAATATAAAAATATAAAAATATAAAAATATAAAAATATAAAAATATAAAAATATAAAATATAAAAATATAAAAATATAAAAATATAAAATATAAAAATATAAAAATATAAAAATATAAAAAATTAATTCAAAATTAAAGGTTGAATACTAAACACAGATTTGATTTATAATAAAATTTAATGATTTTATACTTTTTGTATTCAAAATCTTATGGGGATAATCTGTTTTCTGGGGATATTTACTTTCCGGGGATATTTACTTTCTCTGATTAGAAACTAATCGGTTGTTTGTAAGAGCCGATTATTAATGTATATGATGCTGGTAATTCTTTCTTTAGATTTGGTTTATAATTGAAAGGAATTTCTTGTGATATGGATTTCTAGGTTGATCTCCTTGGGGGGGGTTGTTCTCGATAAAGATAATGTTCCAAGTCTATATGATATGTAAAGCGTAGAAGAGAGGAAATAAAAAACGAAAAGATTAAATGATTATTATATTATTATAACTCGAAATTTTGCACTTGATGAATTAATTTTTTTTTTTTAAAAAAAGAAAAGTTTGGTTTGATTTGATTTGATTTGATTTGTTAATTATATCTCTATATACTAAAATTAATATTTCTTTTTAATAAGTCAATCACCCTACTTTCAGGCCACCCCTGTTTCGGGCCACCCTTTTACACCAAAAATCACTTTTTTAATTTATTAATATCTCTATCAATATTGAATATAATTCAATAAAAATTTAAACCTATATAATTCAAATCATTTCAAATCTGTTTTGAAATTTTTAGATTTTTAGGATCTTTCTGGATCGATTTCTAAAGCTTCGAAATATCGATTTTTAATCACATACAAATTACATACAAATCTAAAATTTCATAAAATCTATAATAACTTTCAAAGAAAAATAGTTAAAATTAAATTATAAATTTTTATTATAAATTTATAAAAAATTGAATCTAAAAAACCTTAAAAAAATAAAAAGTTTCTTATAAATAAATATTTAAAAGGGTACCCTCAAAATTACAGGGATTATTTATACTACTCTTAACTTACTATATATTATATCTCTATATTTATTCATTTTTTTGAATTTTTTTTTGAATTTCTATATAGATTCAGATTTGAATTTTTCAAAAAAATATATAACTTTCTTTTAATGATTATTGTTAAAAAGTTATTAAAGATTTTATAAAATTTTAAATTTGTATGTGATTTATATGTAAATTAAAAATCGATATTTTGAAGCTCTAAAAATCGATCCAGAAAAATCCTAAAATTCTAAAAATTTCAAAACAGATTTGAAATGATTTGAATTATATAGGTTTAAATTTTTATTGAATTATATTCAATATTGATAGAGATATTGATAGGCCAAAAAAGTAATTTTTGGTGTAAAAGGGTGGCCCGAAAGAGGGGTGGCCCGAAAGTAGGGTGGTCGACTTATATTCTATTTTATCTTTAAATTTTTAAAGTTTTTAGTTTTTAATTTTTTAATATTCTAATAAATTCTATTTAATTTATTAGATATATACAATACTAAAACTTGATTATTTATTCAATATCAAAATCACACTAAAACTCATAGAAATCATATATTAATGATTTCTATAAGATTATAATTTATATGTAATAAGTTTTATATCAATCTCTTTAATTTTAATTATATTTTAATAAACATAAGATTATTTATTAATAGAATTTTTATTGTTTATAAAATCTATATAAAAAATTAATATAAATTCGAATTATCAAAATTTATTAATAAAATAAGTAATAATTGAAAACTTTTCTTTTGATATTAATTTAATCTTGTAAATAATAATTTTTCTCTATTTTTAAATTATAATGAGTATTAGAATTAAACTTTTTAATATATAATCAGTTTTTTTAATTTAATAAAATGATTTTTAGTATTTTTTTATTGTTATAAATGAAGCAAAATGACTATTTTTGATGTGATTTTGGTGTTCGACGAATAGCTATGCATGATTACTATAAGTATTCAGATTTTTAAAGATATATTCCTCTCTCCCCCTTTCCGAAAAAGAAAGAGAAAGAGAATTCATTCATTATTATTGATATCAATATAATGGATTTCAATATCACTCGATTTCAAAATTCAAAGTTCAAAATTCAAAGTTCAAAATTCAAAGTTCAAAATTCGAATGTAAGAGTTTAGGCCCCGGCTTATCACACACTAAGCGAAAACACACCAAAAAGCCCCATTTATTCAACTTTTGAACTATATATTATTTCAATCAATCTTCAAATAAGATTTATAAAATTTAGAATTGATAATAAATAATTAATGAAATTATTTAAAAAAAATGAGTAAATTATTTTTAATAATTTTTTGATAAAATTGTAGATATTTAAAATTGGAATTCCTGAAATTTTCAAAAAAATCGATTTTTTTGTATGGGAAAAGTATTACATGTTAAAAAATTTGAAGATTTCCAACTTTAAATACTTATAACTTTATTCAAAAAATTATTAAAAATATTTCATTCATTTTTTCAGAAATTAATTATAGATATTATTTAAATAATTAATTTTCAAATTATATCTCTTATTCATTAAAGAATTATAAAAATAATTAATTTATATGAGAAAACAACATTTTTGCAGGGATTTTGTTACGAAATAGGGTGGTGTGCGATAAGCCGAGGCCTAAACTCTTATTATTCTATTTCGTTCTATTATTTATATTAAAATATATTATATTACTCTATTAAATAAACTATAGAAGACTATAAAAGACTATAAAGATTATACTATACTATGATGTAAGAGTTCTAACCCCTGCTCACCGCATATATAACGCTTTTCCAATTAAAATATAGGATTATTCAACTTTTTATACTCTAGTTTATTTCTTATAATAAAAAATAAAATTAGAATTTTTTTAAAAATGTTATTTAATTAATCAAATTTTATAAAAAAATAAATAGAATATTTTTTTTTAATTTTTAAAATAGGATTTAAAAGGATTAAAATTAAAAATTCTAAATTTTGATAAAAATTCGCTTATTTTGTATAGGGAAAATATTATATATTAGAATTTTTAAAAAAATTCAATTTCAATACTATATAACTATTCAACAAAAATAATAAAAAATATTTTGAATAATTTTTTATATCTTAATTCTAATTATTTATCATTTTCAATTTTTTAAAAAAGAAAATATAAAAATTTAAATGAAATATTTAATATAATGATTTGTATAAGAAAACCTCATTTTTGCAGGGATTTTATCACATTTGTCACAGAAGTACGGTGAGCAGGGGCCAGAACTCTTACGATTCCCCTATTTAGCAGTACGTCACTTCATAACACTTCACTCCGCTTTACACCAGCAGCACACCAGCAGCACACTATACTTCCTTCCTCACCCTCTTTCCATCTCCTTCTCCTACTTCTATCCCCTACCTCTCCTCTTCTATCTCTTTTCTTTTCTTTTCTCTTCTATCTCTTTTCTTTCCTTCTCTCTTTTCCTTTTCTACCTTTCTCCTTTTATTCCTCTCTCCTCTCCTCTATTTCATTTCCTTTTTCATCTCCTTTTCTCTCCCCCCCTCTCTTCTTCTCCTTCTTCTATTCTCTACTCTCCTCTCCTCTATTTTCTCTTCCCCCTTCCCCCCTCCTCTCTTCCCCTCCTCTCTCTCATATACACCCACCCAAACCATACCCACCAAACCACAACACAATATACAATATACAATATACAGAAACCTTAGTTACATACCTATACCCCTCACCTCTCACCTCTCACCCTCACCCCCTCAACAAAAACACAAACACCCACCCACACCCCCCTGTGGTGGCAGAATCCATAATTAACGAAATCATCACTTCATCAACTACAATAAAATCTTAGATAATCATTCATATATCGAAACGATTATTTTTAATAAATTAAAATAATTGATTTAAAAATCTATACTATATGAAGCTTATTCTAATCAATAAAATTTTGATAAAATTTTAGAATTTAAAAAACTATCAGGTTTTAATTTAAAATAATCATTTTCAAATCAAAAATATCTATTTACATTTATTCAACATATTCTGTACTCTATAATATAATAATAAAACTTTTAATTAAAAAATAAATCGAAAATGAAATAAACAAACCTCTTTTTAGATTTTCAATTAATACTTTCTATTTACTCTTAAATTCTTCTATTTATTTCCCTTTTCTTCTATTTAACTTTAATTCATCTCTTTAATCTCCTCCAAATTTATATACTCACTCCCTCTCATTCACCTTTCCTATAACTCTAATATTCAGAAATCTGAAAATCCCTAAAATCTTTTAAAATCAATTTTTTTCTTTTTTTCTATTAAAATTCAATAATAAATAAATCACAGACATTGTTAATTCAATGTATTATTAATAACGTATATTACTAATGTGAGCGAATCTTTGTGCTGATCACGTGGTCCACTTCTATAACTAGTATTTATAGCCCTTTTTTCTTATAGCTTAAAAAAGAATAGTCAATTCCCACCTACTAAACTTCTAATACGTTTTGTGAAGCGCTATGTAGAGCCTCCTCCTCCTCTCCTCCACCTAAGGCGATACGCTATAGTGACTTTCCTGTGGTATATGCAAAGGACTACTCTATAACCCTACCACCTTCTACTCTTTTACACTAATATTATAATATATATATATATATATAATTTATATAGGAATTTATATAGGAATTTATATTGAATTTCTCTTTATCTCGAATATTCACTTTGCTATTATAGGGCTCTATTAAACCCTTACTATATATAGTATTCACTTTAAAACTTAGAAAGAAAGAATAGAATATTATATCTAATATCTAATATTTAACATTTAACATTTAACATTTAACATTTAATATTTAAATATTTAATATTTAATATTTAATATCTAATATCTAATATCTAATATCTAATATCTAATATCTAATATCTAATATCTAATATCTAATATCTAATATCTAATATCTAATATCTAATATCTAATATCTAATATCTAATATCTAATATCTAATATCTAATATCTAATATCTAATATCTAATATCTACTTAACTACTACTTACTAACTAATACCTACCTACCAACCTCGCAATAAGAACCCACAGAGTCGTACCGAGGTCCGGGATGAGCTAGAAACGAGCAAATTACAATTGATTATCCACACAAGTTAACACTTTAGCTACCTACCTACCTGCTCGAGAAAATCGTCATATAAAGTACAGTGTATACAAAAATATACATGATGAGAGTAAAATAATTAGTGGGTCTTTACTTAGGCGAGGAAAGCCAAGGGGCGACAGTCGTCTACGAGTACAGCAGTAACAATCTCATACATATCTTCTTGCGACAATTTTCATATGATACATGTATAGTATTTTTGGAAACTGCATACCCGAAGACCTATACTATCTATTCCATGTATATGATTCTCTTCCCCTTTCTCTCCCTTCGCTCATCTTCCTCCCCGGTCCTAAAAGGACCAACTCAGATACCCAATCATTATCCAATCCCAATTTAATCTTACCCGACCCAACCAGTCCAACCGAACGTAATACTAAGATACTGTGCACTTGATACAGTACAAAAAACTATGTAAAAAAAATAAGTCATCCCCAGAAATCCCAACGCCAAATCGGTATACCACTTCCATCGCCAAACTAAACCATGATATGCTAAATCACCCCTCGCGAGCAATGTTTACAAAAAACAAAAGAAAGCTAGTCATGGCGTGTGTTTCGTTATCATGACCACCACTGGATTGCCAATTTTGTTTCCCTGTAGCCCCTTCATACCCGCAAAGAACCAACACCAAATGCAACCCGAAATCAAATTATCTCGAACGCCCTGCAGCCCCTGCATATCTGTTTCTGATCAAGAAAGGACTTGGCATTTCATCCCTGTCAGGGTTCCACACCGTTGGCTCCATATCTCCAATGCTTCCTCCACTCCCCCTCATTCTTCCTTCGCCCTTTTCTTTTTCTACCATTCTCACTCCGAATGATCTTGCCTTTCCACTAGGGCTCATTTCAACTGGTCTACCTCCAGCACGAGCTTGTGCTAATTCGACTAGAGTTCGTCCAATCGTTGGTGCACTTCCCGTCTTTGTATTGTTCTTCATCGCCTGTTTGTGTAGGTCTGATTCAGATTTCTTTGTTAAACTTGACTTTCGTGTGGGACTTGCTGCCGTATCATTGCCCGACAAACTAGTCATGCTTGGTATTCTCGATAGTCTCTTAGTTACTGGGCTTTGTGCTTCCTTCTTACTAACCAGTCCACCCTGGTTTTTAGTTGCCAAAAAATTTGGTTGAGTGTTCAATTTTTGTAATGGCACTGTACGCTGCGAGATGAGATGTGGCCTTGCAGCACCCTTAGCAAATGGGTTGTTCTTAGATTTAGGTCGCGTAGGAGAAGGCACTGGAAGATCATCCTCATCTTCAGAATCAGAATCCAGTAGGAGAGGCTGTAAGCGAACCTCGGCATTTGCGTTTGCAGCAGCAAAAATGTTTCGGTTAGTGCCAGGAACTTTGGTTGCATTGTTCCGGCGTGGAGATAATGACAAAGAGGCAATAGAAATTGGTGATGGATCAGCCATCTCAATGTCCATAGGAGTTCCATGCACATTGAACATGGTTTGCGCTCGAGAAAATGGTGTTCTGGTGGATTTCTTGAATGGTTTGCTGGGCTCCGGTGACATGGTGTGATCGGTGAAATCTGTGGTCGATGAAAAGTCATCACCTGTGCTACCAACAGACGATCTTGGGTAGTCCAATGAGCTTGGTGAGGGACACAACTCTTTAGCAGTCAGAGAGCTTGAGCTAGTATCGTTGTCTGGATTCGATGATCGAGAGCTGTTGGCGGATCTTTGCAGCTCTTCTTCAACTCGGATTCGGACCTCTTCTTCAAATCGTTTCTGTAGATTCTCCACCTCTATTTGCACCAAACGATTGATCTCCAATTGTGCCTTGACTTCCCATTCTCTTCGCAATGATGAATCAATCTCGGCACGCATAGCTGCTTTCTGAGCCTCGAGCTTCTCTGTCCTTTCTTCAAGCTCCTTGAATTGTTTAGCCGCCATTTCTTCTTTCGTCCTCAACAGTCGACCGAGCTCAACAACCTCTTTCTCCTTCCTCATCAATTTTACCACAGGAAGATTAAGTAATGTAACGGTGTCGACTCGTCGATCGGGGTTGACTCTGAGGCAGTCCTTGATAACAGATGCAAGTTCTGGCGAATATATATTTGGTATTGGTGTGACTTTGCCCTCTTTAATCTTCTGCACAAGTTGGAAGTGTGATTTCGCGTTAAATGGAACTTCTCGTGTGCAGAGCTCGTACATAATGCAACCTAAAGACCAAATATCTGACTTTAACGTATATCGTTCTGCGGCACAGATTTCTGGGGACATGTAGAATGGAGTTCCAACATATGTAGAGGCAAAATCGTGAGATTCCATCAATTTCGAAAGACCAAAATCTCCAAGCTTCACAGAATTGCCTTCACCAAGAAAGACTATAAACTTTAGTACAAGAAACACAACCGTATATACTTAGTTCACTCACTGTTTTCGGGCTTCAAATCTCGGTGTAGAATCATGACACCAGGCGCTGGCTTTTGTGGTTTGGCGGTATTTCCCAATCCCATTACATTACTTCCAACTTCTGGTGGATCGACTCCATAGTGACATCTATACAATGCTGAAACCAATTGTGCGAATATGCTCCAAACGAAACCCTCTTCAGCATATTTGTTCTTTGCTTGTAAATCCTTTATAATCCTACCAAGATCCCCATTGCCACAGTATTCCATGTACAAATGAAGGTCTTGACTGGACTTCAGATGCTCTCGATGATAGTATCCGACGATGTTTGGATGTTTAAGTGAGGATAGAATGGCGAATTCAGCTTGTAGTTGTTCTCGTTCTTTTTGTGACATCCGCATGTAGTTAATCTCCTTCCTACATAAGATTTCTCCATTATTCTTTCTTCGCACCTTTCGAATGATGCCAAAAGAACCATGTCCTACAGAATAGATAGAGTATATTAGTTCTGTCTCACTTAAGAGTTGGCACAACGAGTAATAAATCAAACATGAACCACGTTAGTACTTCTTGTACTGTGAAGACTTACCTATCTTTTCCAAAACTTCGTACTTGCTTTCTTCTGTCATGATTCCGAAAGTATTATATTTAAGAAAAGGAAGATCTTTGCATTGATCTAGGTAAAGAAAGCAATTAACATTAGTATTGTTGTAATCTATTCGAGGTTGGCGATGTTTTGTCGTTTTATTCAAAGTTGATGAAGATGGATTGTGAATTAATTCATTCAGGTTGGTGTTTACTTTTTGGTTGCCTCTCCAACCGTTTGACTATTTGCTACCAAACTAGAATTGGACATCACCCGGGGAAATTTTGATAATGCCAGAAGGCGGTGAAGGTATGAAATTTCGATGACGGTGTTGAAACATTTAACTCCGATCCCTTATCCGGATTGCTTTTATCGATAAGCTTTCTTCCCCTCCATGTGCTTGTGTCAAAATCAGTATCTTTATCTGTTTGATTATTACCATCACCACTGGGTCCATAGATTTTGCCATTGACTCTCTACTATTCATTGCTTGTTACTCCCATATCTTCTATTCGTACCTACTCTTTGCACACATATCCTCAGAATGGTCAAACGGAAAGATGAGCTCGAAGTTCAACTGAAGGATGAGCATCAGTTGATCAAGGAAGGAGTTTTGAGAGATGAAAGTCCCCTTGATACTAGTCCAGAATTCCAAGAGCTTTGCGTTGCTTGCCGAATTGGTGATGTCAAGAGGGTTCAACAAGCAATTACTACTCCTGGAATCAATATCAATGCTAGAGATCCTTTTGATTATACGCCATTGATCTTGGTAAGGCTTATGTTATTCCTAATGCCAATTAGCCTCGCTGACAAATTATCAAGGCAAGTCTTTGTGGACATTACAATGTTGTTCAACTACTTCTCGAAGCTGGAGCTCTCTGCGAACGCGATACATTCCAAGGGGAGAGATGTCTATACAATGCATTAAACGATCGCATTCGAAACCTTCTATTAAAGTACGAATATTCGAAGTCTAGGGACCCATTACAATCATTCGCTTCTCATATCACTTCTCTCCTTACTAGGCAGACTCCTGAAACTTCAGATATAACACTCAGCGCTGGGTCAGAATCATGGAAGTTACACAAGATGATACTTTCTGCCCGGTCACCATATATGCGAAGAAAGCTTTCTGCTGCCCCAGAAACCAAGTCATGGAAATTGGAACCTTCCATTCCCCCAGAAAGTTTCCAGGTTGCTTTTCGATATTTATACATGGGTGAAGTGCCATCAGATCTTGGTCTTAGGTCTAGCAGCTCTGTGGACGATGTGCTCAAAGGGATTGATAAAATCAGCAAACAGCTTGAGATTGAATCCCTCTGGGAGGGACTCTTGAGTGGGCGTGATAGGAGAATAGCTAGGCAACGGTATCAAGATGAAGTTTTACGAGCCAGGAATCAGATGGAGTCTTGGTATCGAGGGAATGTTTTGAAGCATAAGATACATATTGATACCGTGAAGGCAAAGGATGTGAAGTGGACTAGGAATAATTCCATGTTTGCGGATGTTCTGTTACAGGCAAACGAGAATTTAGTTTCCGATGAGGCTTCGAGTTCTAGGCCAGAAATGCCGACACCTAACACAACTGTTTCCTCAAACGGTATTCCTATTGGCCCCTCGAGCTCATTGCCCCCAGAGACATCTACTGCCAATTCACCCCAGAAATCTGTACTCTATCCTGCTCACCGCGCTATGCTCATACGATCAGAATACTTCCAAGCTATGTTTAGTTCCTCGTTTCAAGAAGCGCAGGTTACTGATTATTTGCAAATTATCTACGTGGACTGCCCCCCTGCTGTACTAGAGCTCATCCTCGACTTTCTCTACACCGAGAATGTTGATATTCCTCTTGATCTCGCAATAGACGTTCTTCTTGCAGCAGACATGCTCTTTATTGAGAAACTCAAAACTAAAGCTGCAGTAGTAATAAGTACTCTCGGAAATGGTTCGAGCACACTTGCTGATCGTACACACACCGACAGCGATGAATTAGATGTGGAATTAATTAACCCTTATGATGTTATGAGAGCTGGATGGTTGACAAGAGTCCAAAGACTGGAGGAATTCTGTGCTAGATACATGGCATATAGGTTGGAGGACTATATTGATGAGCCAGAGTTTGAAGAGTTGATCAAGGAGAGTGCTGCTAGAATTGAAAAGAGACAGGAGACTGACACTATTGAATTACTTGATGAGTATGTCACCCAAATTCCTGCTAGGATCCCGTTGAATCACTGTCTAGCATACTGACTGGGATTTCTCTAGTATTCGCTTTTACCTATCCGAACGCTTCAGACTCCGATTTGAAGACTCAGGCCTTGAAGATATGATGGATGAGAATATGAATGAGAACGGTGAAGAAAATGGAGATGAAAAGAGAGCCATCGATGATATTACATCTGCGAATGCTGTGAAGTCTGACACAGTTGTTGATATAAACCCAACACAATCCACTGCCCTCGATCCAATGATGAATGGTCAGATACGGACTCTCAATGGTGAGATTGCAGGTGATGAATTTGCCGCAGATGCTATAAACTACCAAACGTTACTTGGAAAGATAGACAACTTGTTAGAAAGATTAAAGTTAGATGCTTAGACTTTGTAAGAGGGTACTTAAGCGAAGTTTGTATTTTAGAAAGCGTACATATATCCTCATATCTCTCACCATTTGCGTTAGGATCAAAATCACAATCATATTTGTCTTTGCACTTGATCTCGAATATTACTGACGTTCTTGAAGGGAAAGAATGTATTCTCACCGCAATTTTTTCATCAGCATCGTGCCTTGACCATCCCTCTCCATCCTCACCTCATACATAGACACTGGCATCACACAAGCAATCACTAGATGATTTGATCCTCAATCTCACTCTGTGCATCAGAACTTATTGCTTTCAAACCCCTATAACTGCAATCTAGACATTGCGAATATACCATCTCAAGTCTCCAGACTCCACATATTCAACATCGAAGTGATACTTACATTACCTGGGATAACACAGTATATGTATTATAATATGTACGAGCATTATTCATAAAAACAAGAAAAATTCCAATCCTGCAATTTCTTGATAACAGCAGATAGTTATATTTACATATTTCTCTCGTCATTTCCTGATTAATCTCAGATTGCATCGAACTCTGCTCTCCTTTCCCCCTCGCGTATCCTGAAGTTGCTCCACGTCACTAGTATAAGAATATCCGAAGTCTGGAATAAAATGCAATTCGGCCTGCCACACACTAAAAGGATACAGATTAATGGTTCTAATCGCTCTCTGGTTAAAGTGCGAGAGAAAATAAAGTTCCTGATTCCTTGGTAGGTGCGGTCAATTTGGATTGTTCATTATTTGCCTATGACTAGCTGGCATTTTGAATGTTTCCTGTTAGATCAGAGGATTTGATTACAAGGTAAGTTTCTTCCAAGATGTTTGACTGGCATGTAGTACTTACTGATTCTATAGTATCCGCGGTCTATTTGGGCGATCAATCACCCGTTAATAAATGAATACCACACGTTTTCATCGATTGTCATTATGAAGAGGTAGTCCCATAATGCAAAGATTTCCCTATTTTCCTGAGTTTCTTATTGCAAAATACACATATGACCTTACACAAACTAGCGAATTAACAGGCCATACAACTTAGTTCAATCTTTAGCGATCCTTCTCCTGATCGTACGCGCAATAGATTATTGAAAAATTTATGTAGTAGACTAATTGCGAAAGCTTTTAATGGTTCATAGTTGTGAATGTATTAATGATACAACTCCCAGAAAGAAATCGAGGTCTGAAAAGAATTGAATGATCCAAAGACATGGAAAATCTTCCATTGCCGGACTGCAGCCCCGACTATCGCGCGCTTTCAAGCGTATTTTTGAGCGCAATTTCATGCAAGGTTTCCGACATTTCTCTTTCCGTTTCTTGAGCTAATAACATCTCCATTATCTCCTTGCCATACTTTAAGTTACCCGCCACGAACCGAATCACTTCATTGTCAATCTTAACCAAATTGTACTCTAATAACGCCTTTACCATCTCTCCATCCCAGGTGGACAACGCAAGGTTGATTACCTTTGGAGCTATTTTTGTGCGCGCTTTGAGTAATATTAGAAGGGCATCTCGGCCATATTTTACACGTTGACTCAGCAGAAGTGTTTTCCAATTGATCATTTTCTGCTCATTCAAGATATCTCGAGTTTTAATTAGACTTTCGAACAACATAAGATAACTTGAATCCGATGAACGGCCATATTTGGTCAATCGATTTCGTTGCTCGTGCAAGGACATGTATAAAAATGCCTCTGACAAATGATGCATGAATATATCTGTATCATAAAAGTCATGGCCAAAAATCATTCCAAATATTATAATCGATGCTACCCAAGAGACTTTAAATGCTCCAGTCGTAGTTTCGCTGCCAATCTTCATTGAATCAGAAATGGTCTTAGCCATAGCACCAATTTTGTATTGTTCTGTCGACGGTGCATCATTTTCGATAGTGTTAAAAATGGCAAAAGCGTTCACAATATTCAAGCTCACCATATCGAGGGGCCTCATAATCGAAAAGGTGCATTCATTACATAATCCGATGCACTCATCGAAGGATTTAAATAGCGTTGATGCTATGTCGGCGTCGTTTTTCTGAAGCATGAGTAGCGGCGTGGGTCGCATCACTTCTCGGGTTTGAGTCTCAGGGGAGCATTGGGAGGCAAGTAAACTTGCGTTGACCGAGTGGTTGACGATAGATTTGACACAGTACTGTCTAGACTGCGTGCACAAATTCTTTTCCTTCGTTCGGATCTTTGATATCATTTGGGCTGCCCGCTTGCTCCCGTTGTAGGATGCAATATAATATGCAGAATTCCAATACAAATTAGGGTTGAGCTCTTTTGGCAGTAGAGACGCTGTTATCTTGTGTAGTAGATTGATAGTCATCGGGCTATCAAAGTGTGCTGAAGTTTGGACACAATTGAGACCCATCCAGCTTGTCTGAGTGAAGAAATATTCGCAATTTGCAATAGGAAGAAGCCGACTGACAATTTCACTGAGATCATGCTTACAGGCCAGAAAAATAGTCCAGATCAATGAAGTCATACTTTCGTCTCTGATCCACGAGGGGCGCAGATGACTTTCATATGATTGCAGGTAATCCTCAAGCCTAGTGCTAGCGGGCCGAATAATTCTTGATTCAAAAGGAGAAACTAGAAATTCTGCGAGTAAATCTCCCAAAGCACCCTCGCGTCTCGCACTGGGGGTCAATTTCGCATAATTACCCCAAAAAGATACTGCGTGGCTTCTAAATTCAGGTTGGTCTTGTGATTCTGACATGATAAATGTTAAACATGCCTCCGCAGCCATCAGATTTGTATTTTCAGCTAAGTATCCAGGCTGGGATTCAAGATATTCCCGCACCGATAAATGAGCAAACTGAAACTTATCCATCTCTTCATTGTAAATTACCAAATTGAAGCAGATACTTAAGATTTCGTCATTTGATAATAATGGGTGGCCTGCGTTGTTCACGGATATAGCTTGCGGGAGGGTTTTAGAGTCCAGAGCTTTGCGGGAGCAAAGAAGCCATTTCAATGCACGCGACGCTAACAGTGGATTAGGATATTCGGCTTGCATGATCTGCGACATCACCACATCATATGACTTTCCCAATTCTTGCGGTAGGTGGTCGAGTGCATAGTGCACGTTGGCTTCCGTTTTAACCCGATATGGATCACAAAGGCTGTCAATGTGCATGCTTGCTAGTCGAAACATACCATTAGCTTTCTTTATCAACTTGCTAATGATGATATTCTTTAAGCGACTTGAGACACGCCCGCAGAGAAGCTTATCTTCTCGTATTGCCTCTTCAATGCGCGATTTAATGAACAATATGATATCCCCAGTATTGTCAGTCGCATGGATGTATAGGTTCGGGGAACAAGCTAGATGGTGGACGAGGTCATGGTCATCTCTGCTACTGACAAAAACTTTGACGACATTGTTCGAATTCGTGATAATATTTTGCAGGCCGAGAAGCAAATCGTTTCTCTTAGTAGGATCGCATTCGTCAAGTCCATCAAGGACTATGGTTGCAGGGTTAGATTCTAACAATTCCAGAATCATATTAACCGTTTCTTCGAGACAGAGCTTCTCCGGTGTTCGTTCCCGAGCTTCCTTCCTCCGAGAAAGGTATTTTTTCGACACAGGTTCCCTTATTGGGGTCTCCGCATCTAATGAGCACAATTGCTCTAATATGTTTCTCAATATTTCTGTTGGATCAGCCCTTTCCGGTTCATTGATGGTTCGAGCACAGTAAAAGTATGCAATAGGTGCAGAGCTGTGATGCTGTTGGGCTCGACTTCGGAGATACTCGATAACATAGCATACAAGCATACTCTTCCCACTGCCAGGGATGCCATGTAGCCACAAGATGGAGGAAGTGCTAGCTTCCATCCATTCCTTGAATTCCTTCTTTCTCGACAGCCAGTTGCAAGAACCAGATAATAAGCTCCGCGATTTTTCACGGTGGTGGCTAGAGCTTGATATCATCGTAAGCCACTCAAAAACCTTTACTCGCTCTTTTTCCTTGAGATTATCTTGTACACTTGATAGATCTTCAGCATTGCGCTGCACTGGATCCTTGAGATCGTTCAAGGCTTTGACCAAATGCTGTTCGATTTTGTTCCAGTTGAGTTCTGCAGATGAGATATCTTGTTGAATGGTCTGTGTGAGCTTGTGCAATTGTCCAAGACGTTGTCCCAAGTCACTTCCTAGTAGCTTCGTTGCTGAAACCCCCTTTTGAAGGCTCTCTATGGATGTATGGCATACATCCATAGATTGTGTGAGAGCATCCATGTTTCTGTCAATCTTACTGAGGGATTCATCAGAGACGAGGCTCGTGTATTTCTCAACTTCTAGTTCATTTTGCTTGATGCTTGATATGAATTTTTGTGTTGATTCTTCAGGACGAAAGAAGCTGTGCGCAATTTTCTTCAGAATATGAGGTTCGAAGTATGCATGCGCTTGGAAAAGGTAATCCAAAATGGCAGTATATAGCTTAACAATTGCATCGGCCAGAAAAGCCGTGGAGCGGGATGCTTTCTGTAGGTGGAGATGCTCCACGATCTCATACCGCGCTAGAAGATTGACAGCGATCTCTATACCTTCAAGGATAGCACCATTGGAGTGGATATCGCTAACAGCAGCCTGCGATACAATTAATAGCCAAATCTTAAATCATAGCGGTGCATCATATACCTGCAATAGAAACCTGACAACAGCCCACGGCAAACTCGCGTGAATTGGATCATATTGCACAACAATATCCCCAATAGACTTGAACTTTTCCATCCAAATTGCAAGCTTAACAAAGATGTCGCGAATAATGATCACTTGACCATTTTTCCTTTTCCACTTCCATTTCCTTTCTTGAGCCTTGAGTTCCTGCTTTTGCACCAAATCCAAAATTTCTACCAAAATTTGTCGCCTTTCTAGGCCCGCAGCGACGAGTGCTGAAGTATTTGTGAACTGGACTTGTTTGAGAGCCTCATTCCACAGGTCCTCAGATTTTCTGTCACGTCAGCAGATGTTCCTCAATGAGATGCAATAATCGCCTTACGTTTTGACATAAGGTGCAGCTCCAGGTGTAGTCATTTTGACTATGGTTTTGATGTTCTCAGGTGAATAATCTCCCTAGAATAAGGTGCGTTGAGGCTTTGCCCATCAGAATTCAGCAGTGCAGTAACTTATTGATTTGCACAAAACTCGATCTTTACTCGACAGTAAAATGTTTCAATGCAATGGCTATGAAGCAGAAATAAACGAGCATCACTTCCTGGCATCAAAAAATTGGGTATGTGAGATGAATTTGATTTTGCAAGAAGATGCCGATGAATTTCTGCATGTCAGCTCTACACAGCCTCCCAAAGGCAAATGAGTATGCCTCGGGGAGCCGCCCCTATGAAAGGTCACCTCCAATCGTTCACGGGTGGTGGCCACCCATTTTTATACCTTCTCATTGGGCCTATTGTGGTTTATCGAGCAAGACCATCTGCGACGTCTAAGTAGCGATGCAATAACCTTATAACATTCTACATTTTTGGAATCGTCGACATGTACGAGTGAGGATGGGAACGTCTAGCAATCAAGGCATCTCATGTAATTAAGGGAGAGAAGAGAAAGAAATGACAGGTAGACGGTGGGTAATTAATTATATGATTGGAAATATTTTAGTGTTCCATCACTATTATAAATTTACTACTAATACATAACGTTAGCGGGGGTGGCCTAGCTCAAAGCTTATCTACCAACTCCGCTGTTGATGTTCTATATTATGCCACTGATATGTCTTCGGAATCTCCGAATCGTAATATACGGAGTAATCAACAGTCAAGATTTTTGGAGGTGACTCAGAATTCACTATGACTCGATTCTGAGCGCCGTTAATACAAAGGCTTTAACCTCTCTTATATATAGCGACCGGCGCCATGGAGCCATCCGATTTACCTTCAGGATATCAATGGCACAATACGCAGCTCAATCTGAGCGTCTTTGGCTAGAGCCATTGACTGTAGAGAAACATCTCGATGCCTATCACAAAATGAGCTCTGATCCGCGAGCTGCTTCATGGACGTAAGATGAGCCCTCTCAATTTTGCTCGTTCTTGATTTCCAAGATAGCTCTAACTCTCAACTCAACTTAGAAAACCAAGCGAGTCCATCGAGGAAAGTAGAGCATACATGATTGAAAGAACACCGAACCCCGAAAAGCCGTGGATTGAGAACTATGCAATTCTGCTTCGGCCGACAACATCTACCCCCGCCGATCAAAAGCCTGAGCTCATTGGCGCAATTGGAGTGATAAGATTCGAAGCTGGGCACGGTGCGGAAATTGGTTATGGCATACATGCTGGTTATCATGGTAAAGGATTTGCTACTGAAGCCATGAAGCTATTTGTGGGGCTATACTGGAGTAAAGAAAGTATGTGAAAACGACTCCAGTTATGCTCTTTGGTTTTCTAACCGGAATACAGGAGGGGGAGATTGGAACACATTGGTGGCGGCTATAGACCCCGAGAACCTTGCCAGTCAGAGAGTAGTAAAGAAGATAGGTTTCACAGAAGGAGACTTGCAAGATGAGGAATACGAAATGTGGATGAAAGGGGGAAAGGAGAAGAAACCTGTGAGGCACAGAGAATGGTTGCTGTCGAGACCAGTGTGAATATTATTCTACCATTCACCGGTAGACGGGCTGGTTCCCAAAGCCTTTCTTTACCACCTAAAAATCGTGTCAATCAATTGATCGTCGAAGTCGACTATGCGCAACTAGTTTTTCTTTACTGTTTTGTTCACGCTGAATAATCTCAGAAAGCCTATAGTATTCATATAAATCGGTGCCGCGAGAATTAATATGTTCTATTCAACGTTCGCGTTCATTGTTCTATACTAGGTACACTAGCGTGACTGGTATATTTAACTCCCAACTTCATCGAGGTGGGAACACAAGGGTGTAGAATATGCTGACTGAAACAACCAATCAGGTAGGTATTTCTTGTTACATGAGTCACTGCGCAAGTGGCATGTATGTGTATCTCCTATCAAATGAATATACATCCCCTTTCGCTGTTTATGAGACAAAGATTGAGAGACGCCCCATTCGCATATTTCTTCTTGCTTCACTATCCAGTATCACTATCAAGTATTAAGATCATGTCGTCACACACGATAAAATCTGACCGTCTAACCCTTGAACCTATTAATCTGGACAAGCACCTTAATGGCTGTCACAAGATTCTATCCGAGCCTCGTATCGCGGAATGGTCGTAAGGCTCCCAAGTCAAGCTGTGGAACTTTAAATTGAACCCCGACCTTACATGACTTGTATAGTACCCGAGCACCGCATACTCAACTCGAGCAGACAAAACAAAGGATCTTGGAAAGTATGTCCAGCGTCCAATTTCCAATGTGGGCAATCATGGCCCCGACTTCATCGTCTGTTCCAGTACCTGTGGCGGATGAGAGAGAAGGGCAAGAGATGGAGATGGAAATGATTGGTATAATCGGAATATCTCATAAACCGGAGAACGTGGGGTATAAGATTCATCCAGACCATTGGGGTAAAGGGTATATGACAGACGCGTTGAGATTGTTTGTAGAGATGTTCTGGACTCTTGAAGGTTTGTCACATCTGCTTGGTGGAATGTGGAGACTGGATCGTTGCACTGGAGCCGAGACTAAAATCATCATAGAAAAGAAGTCCTTGCCGCAAATTATAGCGGCTTATACTCCTGGTAATGATGCCAGTGCCAGAGTGCTCGAGAAAGTGGGTTTCAAGACTGGGAAACTACTTCGTGGAGAAATTGAGTTATGGTTTAATCGCGGTCAAAATCGGAAAAGCGATGTTCAATGCATGTACATAGATCGTCCTGGGTCTAATCAACAATTAAATGGTCAACAATACCTCTCTTCTCTATGTTGAAGTATTTAATATCTTCGACTTGATATCAAGTATATGGTGGCCATTCAAGTTTCACATCTGCAAGCTAATCATCCTTTCCGCCATTGAGTCAAACAGGGCTCATAATACATGATATGTACTTCTAAGCATGCTATACATGATCTCATCACTTCGCCATAATTATAACACCTTTGGAGTCCTTTCTGGGCATGACGATATGATGATCATGCAGAAATATTATATCACTACAAGTTTTTTCAAATAATATCATATCAAAAATCTTAGTACAAGCTTAGTTGTTGCGAGGTTTAGCTCGGCGCGTGCAAGCTCGATTCCTAAGCATCTACGACCGCTTTTGCCAAAGGCGAATTGGAATTTGTATTACTCACAATTCTCTCCCCGCAAACAGTGTTCTCAATCAGGTTCAAAAGAATCTGAAAAAACATTTTGAGCGGTTCAAATACCGAAAATCGTTATGTTGATCTGAGTACATGGAGGAGCGATGTATGCCTGCCCGCATGCTTGCCCGATGAGGAGCTGACGTATTGCAAAGGAGCGTAAGTTAGCTGTTCTTGAGCAGTACATGCGGTTCTAGCTGTGACTCCGAATGATAGACTATTGCCCTCTTCAATCACTGCGCATAGATAAGAGAATTTTTCCAAGTGTAGAATATTACATTCCGTGAAGAACAGGCTTGAAGGGGGTCTCCTCTTATTAGAGTCATAGCTTGCTGTTATTCCCACGCCACTTTCTAGTCGAAGACTAGACAGCCAATATTCATCGGTGCCCCTATTAGGCGTTATTGATGCATATACACTGTACAATGTCCTGTATTAGGAGCTTGTCTGTAATGACACAAATGATGGGGCCAGGACTCAGACCACCAAGGAAGCCCAGGAAGCTTTGATCCCAGTATATATAATAGGAGATAAAGATGAAGTCGACCAGAAGGCTCACCATTAGCGAACATCAATGGTAAGACGACTACCGTCTCGATGCTTTTGATGGACGCCATATTCCTGATCTCATAGCTCAGAAGAGCAAAACTATTTCTATCCTTTCCTAAACTCTGTCTCGAGATAGATATACAGATGATGATGATACACTCAAATATGAACTGTGAGAATACAAACCAAGATCAAAAGAGACAAAAGTAGGACCATAAGTAAGAATTTGGCATCGTGGTTGAGATTACTAATGAGGTAGAACAACGTTTCGTCTAATTAGAGCTGCACAACTTAATTAACTTCTTTTGTAATTCGATTGTCTTTTCATTGGCTTGACTTGACAAAATCGTCGAACATAGGCACGGCAGGCCCTGAGGATGGAGACACTAATATATAATGTTGTGCCTTGTATCTGAGGCAAATTAGTCGACAGCGTCAGAAACTAAACCGAGGCACCACCACACTGGATCGATTTGAAGCTTCCAAAATTGTATGGAGCTCAATAGTAGGGAGATCAAGGCATTCTTTTTGTAATAAATTGGCAAAATATGGCTGCCAGACTGCCAGTTCAAGCATTTCGTTCCTACAAAAGTATTCTTCAACAAACACCGCACTTTTCTCAAACATATCGACATCCGTTCCGATCACAATCTCTCTCAAAATGGTCAACGCGAGCATATTCAACACCTCCACCACCACAGCCTATAAATCATAATATTAATGCTACTACCGAGCCGTCAGCTCAATCAATACCCCAGCACCGCGATTTGAGGTCTCAATTCTCTTCTGGGTCCGTTGCGCCAACGCCCTCACCTTCATCTCCCAAACGAAAACGATCCCTCCGTCCAACAATCTATGCCTCTCTTTTCCTCCTCATCGGACTTACAACTGGACAATATGTCTCTCTTGTCTTGTCTCCCCCTGCACTCCCCGAACCATCTTCTCCCTCGGATGAACTCATGACCTCTTGGTTACACGCGCAGGCCTCGAAGATCCCGCTGGTACAGTCTCTGACTGATGATCCCGTTTGGCAATCTTGGGATGCCTATTCCACATTTACACCCGAAGAACGTCCCCACCGACTTACTACTGGTCCATTGGGAGGATCTAGATCGATAGGCGGGTACCAACGAGTATTTTATAATTCTACCACAGGAGAATTCATATCAATTGTATACTTAGGAGCAGCATTAGGAGGATGGCCTGGTGTGGTGCATGGAGGTCTTATAGCAACGATTATGGATGAATCACTGGGGAGATGTGCGATCAGACAATTGGCCGCGGGGACAGGTGTCACTGCTCAATTGTCGCTACAATATTTGAAGCCAAGTGTTACCAATGCATTTTACGTAGTGAGATGCACACCAGTCATAGGAGAGGAGGGAGGTGGAGAAAGAAAGAGATGGGTCGAAGGACGTCTGGAAACATTAGAAGGGAGAGTTTGTGTAGAGGCAAAGGGATTATTTGTCGCGCCGAAGAATTATAAAACGAGGGTAATCACGGCTGGCTTTTAAGAAGCCCCCGGAATGTGGAATGTTTAGATGGAATGCAGGGTGTTCACCAGAACTGACTGGCTACGCTTAGAGACAATCACAGGTTGCCAGAATTCGAACCAATTCTTCGAAATGTTGAGGGTATCCTCGAAGCCCATTCTAAATTACTTGTAGGTCGAAATTGATAATAAGTAAGATCAAACCACCAAGCAATATGAAGTCTTCACAAAGGATTGAGTGTCTTCGTTATACCAAATTGTTTTATTCCCTGAAGAAGGAGTACTCCTGTAATCTTACATACTAGATTGCTGGCAAGTTTATCATCGATCAACAAGAAGACCTGTCACATTCATGGATTCATCAATCTATAAACGATGTTTTACCCTTCACATTATTCACTCATGCCTAAACTCATGTCTTACTTCAGTGATATTGGCGAAGCAGAATCTCTTTACGACTACTGAAAGAGCTACCTTTTCCGAGTTGAAGCTTTCCTTCCACAATATAAATGTCAAATAAATTGTCGTCGAGAAACTCGGGTATGAGGGGAGGGTTTACTGCAAGGCTTGACATAAGTATCCACAAGAAGTGCGTACATTTAGCTCTATTCGGACGTTCGGCTGTGTATGACCAATGAAACATATAGCAATCTGGGTCGTTAGGTCATTTACTATCCAGACCTTCTAAGCTTCCAAGACAACTCACCATGATAGCGATCACAAACTAAAGAATGATATGAAGAATCTTCGGGAAAAGACCCAGATAATTAATCTATGCCTGGACACCTTCGAATTCGAATCTATCCATAATGCTAACAGTAGCCACATTTGTCTTGTTATGGAGGGATCCGGAAAATCTTCCCGAGAATAAGTGTTCATTCCCATATATCGATAGAAGATGGACCAAAACCCTCAGGCCATGTCCCAGAACAACCATACAAATAGAAATATTTGTCTACCTTGGTGGAAACCAAATTGGAGCTTGACGTTACCGAAATTTTTCAGATTCCAGTACGCGAGGCCGTACCTCGACATATGTCTCCATAAGTATTGAAAGACAATCCATCCGGTATTCGGTCTGATATCCGTGGTTTAATGTGTCTAGTAAGCCACAATTCATCATTCCCTGGAAGAAGTAGTCAGATTTGTGGAATTACTGCATCAGATGAGCTTCCATGGTACGAGGATGTTTGGTAACCTCTACTAGGGTTTCATGTAGAGGCGGAGAAGTAGGTTAGGATGTGGAGGAATTTCTATGGAGTAGCGATGCTTAGAACGCACAGCACAGAAAATTGGGCGAATCGGGTTTCGCTTTCATATTCTCAAGAAGTGCGCATTTTCTAGTGGAAACACTCACGAAGTCAAACATCAGTAGTTTGTCTGCAGGTCATATCGGCTGTGTCAACCAGGGAAAATCCTATATACGGATAAGAGTTCTTATTTTGTGTTAGATATTCTTATGTATAAGTGTATGTTCTAAAGAATGTGATTGGAGCTCCCTTACATCGACGAAGAGTTATTCGGGAATATGAAGATTGCTTATATTAGTGATTTCCAGGTGAAATCACAGTCTATCCTCAGAAACTTTTATCTACCAGAAGTCTTCCTCTCAAACTCTGAATTACTTTGCACCCTCCAATGCTCCAAACACGCTTGCCAAACTGGAGTTGGAGTCCACTCCCGGTGGTAAATTCGCGTTGCCTGTGCTGTTCGACTTTTTCGCTCCACCTGTGCTATTCCCCCCGGACGCACCATTCAATGATCCAATAAGCGCTGCCAAGCCGTCGGTTCCGTTTCTGTTGCCACCATTGCCGGTCTGTCCTCCTGCACCTTGTTGCGGCTGATTATCAGCACCCGATGCCACGTTGATGCCGCTTCCCCCTCCGACATTTGTAGAACCATCGGGCTTCTTCGTTATTCCCGCTTCCCCGCCAAGATTGGTCGATCCATCGGCACCAACTTTATCGGCTATTAGCATCGTGTCGTCAAAAATGGAGAGACCAGACTAACCTGTGATACCAGCTGATTCCCGTTGCACAGCTGGGTTGGGAAGTGAATGGATGCCAGCAACCAAAAGAGAGATGAAGACAGTAGAGAACTTCATGATTACAATTAAGTATGTCAAGGAAAGACGGTTAGCCAAGTCTATTGGCAATGAAACAACGTATCAAAAAAGCTTATTAAATAAATGTTTTGATGAAAATTGTACTTAAAAAAATGAACCAGTCATCCAGAAAAAAATTTAAAGAGAGAGAATCAAGAACTATCCAAGAAACATAGATCTTGGGGAGAAGTTCTGTGATCATATATCAAACTCGAGTTCTAAAAATAGCCATCGAAATTCAAACCTACCATTCTTCGTCTTGCCGAACTAGACTTCTGGAGTAGTCTAGTTCGCAAAATAATCCCAATTTTAACATTTTGGCAGATGCAAAGCTTTCTGACAGGGTTCTAGAACGTAATCATTAATAGACGGAACGTTTGTATGTCATGGCTTGCCAAGATGTGTTTAGAAACATGAGGCGTAGTCGGTAAGGTTCAGCCAAGACCCAAAGGAGGCACGTGATTTAATGCGATAAATATCAGAATTTGTCAACTTCCAATCATGATACTGTCGAGCTATCTAGGCACATCAAAGGCCTATCCAGGCGTCGTCATTCTCGATTAAGTTCTCGGTTCTCGTTATTTTGATGTGTCTATCGTACATCAAACTGCCTGCTCCAATCTTATGAGCGGGCGGGACAAGGACAATCACATGAATAGATTTCAAAGCCACTGCCATATCGTAAGATATATATAAAAATAACAAGATTGTTGTGAATTACAACCTCCAGAAGTCAGTACTTGCAGATGACGAAGATCACCGGGGTTTTTCTTTAATTGAAGCTTTGTGAGCAAGTGAGGAGATCGATTGTCCCCAAGCTGCGTAGCATAGTATCCAGTACACACACCACTAGCGACGAAGAACAAAACAAATGTATTTTTATTACTATACTAATACTAATTGGAAGCTTCGTGTCATATCATTTAACTAGTCCTCGCCATTTAGGAAGCATATTTCGAAGTTGCTCATGCCTAGCAAGATGCTAAAGGGCAACATCAGGAAACGGCTTCGACACAACAGAGCCAGAGCACTGGGTGTTAGTTCATGTCCGTCCAGTTTTCCTGCTCACTACCTCTCTAAAAATTCCATGAACTGGCATAACGAGTATCTATTTCAATTCGATTTTCTCAACAGTATGCAGCCTGGGTTATGCTTTGTGGCAAAGAAGACCGTGAAGAAGTTCCACGGAACTAAGCAACTATGACAGAATTCAAAGCCATATTTAGTACCATTTGAAGCTGGGAATTATTAGCACGTTGCAACTGCATCGAGATGATCTATCTGCTAACTTACAGTTCCTAAATGTACAAATGACGCTTAGACATCCCCCTCTCCTCTCGATCCTCGCATGGCATTTCGGGCAAGCGACTGTCATCTTCTCGATTTTCTTTTGCGACTCCTCATCCTTTACAGAGGTGAGATGGAATTGCTTGCAGGTTAGGCCATGGTGCCATGGAGTTTGGTGATGCACACATGTCGAGGCTTTGCAGCTTCCGCAAATCATTTCTGGATCATCTCCTTCGCGAATTTGACCAGATCCACAATTTGGGGCCAAAAACCAAAAGAAATTCGGATCTGATCGTACATGACTCTGCAACGCAAGGTCGCAAGGTCGCAATATCTGAATATTTCATTAGTATCTGAAAGAACCACAAATAAAAGCTAAACTTGCGTTGTAAACATCGTCTTCGTACAATATATTTCTATGAACCACTGCTCCAGCGCCTGTGAGCATATTGAACACATGAGGATATGCGATCCTTCGCTCATTGTAAACGTCATGCTTTCTTGCAAACAAGGCAAGCATACCTCCGTAAGATGATCGCATTCTGCTGTCTTTGGTTGGGATTTATTGTCTTCGGAAGTTTCCTCGCCGAAAAAATCCAATCATACTTCGCACTTCTGGCGTCATCTCTTATCCTCTTGCTTCTCCTGAAGCTCGGAGGCCTCAGTTCTCCGTTCACTTCTCGAATTTATGACATCCATTTTGTGACTATTCCCATGTAAAGTTTTTTGATGGTTATGAGAGGAAAGAATAAGGCTTAAATAGCCATATTCAAACACCTCATGCAAACTACCGTACTGGACTCCCGTACCTGTCGATCTTGAATCTCGACGAAGAGATACATGGCGTCACGTATTGAAATCTGATCGCGTAGTGAATGAATTTTCAGATTCACCCGCTGTATGGTTAAGAAACTGGGTGAAAATCCAACAGTTTAAAATTCTTACCATAGAACACCAAATTGAAAAGTGCAATTTTAGGAATTCGAGGGACAAATGATCAAGCATCAGAGGGTTCGTTGAGCGAAACGGAAAAAGAAAAGAGACAGAAGAAAAATCAATCAGTTGATCTACTTTCATTATTACTGCGTTGGTCTATTACCCTCCTGCGCGATTCAAAGGTGACGGTCAGTTCAAGCTGCTACGATACAAATTTTGTCAGAGACGAAAAGCACTTGTAGATCTCCACCCAACATCTGCAACCCTGATATGGTGAAGTTGAAAAGAAAAAAAGAGTTGACACTGCTGGGGCACACAATCCGAAAGAGGACATTAATCGTTGGATATCAATGCATCATATTATTATAGAACACTATTATTACATATAAACAGAAGGTCATTTCAAAGCCTATCTAACCTCACATTGCTATCCTGGGACGCCAAATCCATAAATTCCGATCACATTTTGACCAAATTGGGATTCACAACATAGCGTGCCATTAAACAAATCCTTTCGTTATAGATCAGTTCCAATCATCGTAATGATGTTAAGCAAGAAATGAGAAACTTTCCTCCTTTCTCAGACTACTCGGTTTTTTCTTAACATTCCAATCGCTACTTCTGACTTGTTCAACTCGTTTAGTCAAGGTAGAAGGAGTCCGGCTTAGGTCTCCTAAGGGGAGGTTAACATTTTCCCAATCGTCTTTTTCCTCCACTGGTAAATCCCATTCTTCAACATCTTCATTGTTGTCAAGTGCTTTCTTCCGCTCCAATGCGCGCATGAACTCAATCATGACACCGAGACTTTCTATCAGTCCCATACTAGCTTTATCTCCACAGTCGCAATCACATCCGCCAGGGCATTCGCTGTTACCGGAAGATCTATACTCAATTAAACAATGCTGATGTGTTGCACAGCCGCATGATAAGCATGGTAAGAATACCGCGCTAATAGCTTCTGTGCAAATTGTGCAACAAAGTTGGCGCTGAACAGTCTTACAGCGATCACATCGTCCGGCAGCACCGCCGATGGAACTCAAGTGGACGGGATCCAGACGCGCTTCGTGCTTGAGGCAATAGCCCGCAATGTCTAGACCTTGATCAGTTGATGAGGCATGCGGATCCTTTTTACCCAGAACTATTTGAGATGGAGGCGATGCCTCGTGGATCACAGTATGGCTATCATTCGACATTATTGAAGCAGCAAATGACTTATTGTCGGGGATATCCATCTCAGAAGTATGGATCCGTAGTCCATCATACTTCAAGATTTCTAATCGAGCCAAAGGGAGCCCCCAGCAATAAAGCAGTTCGGCGTAGGCTTGACGATAGCTCATGTGACGAGCCATGTGGTTACTATCCAAAAGTGTCGTACCCATGCATCCTTCATCGTCAAACCCATTTTGATTTTCCAATGTCATCTTGATCCCGATACAAACCTTTGGCTTGAATTCATCCATTGTGCTTTCATCATCTGAAAATGCCATTTGTTCGTTACCAGCTCGCTCTTTTACGCTGCCAAGGACTGTTGTATTTCCCCAAGTAATAGCACTAGGAGCCAAGCTCAACATATGTTCAACTGGGCTAGGTCGTTTTCGACTTGGTGGTGGATTTGGTGGTGAAGATGACGCAGTCATAGAAAACGGACGCGAAAAGTTTGCAGCAAAACTTGATGCAAGACTCGAATTTCCACGTCGAAAAGTTCTCGGGTTTTCTGGAGAAGTCGACAGACTTTGAGTATGTTGAGGAAGATTTTCCGAGCTTCCCCTATTTGACCTTAGGGGGGGAGTTTCACCACAAGAATACGATGCCGAAGCGGGGTCACTGCCCCAAGCACCGGTAGAAGAACCCATTGATCCAAAGATTCCAGAGGGCGTATTGACTAGTTTGGGCGTTGATACAACAGAATCTACTGGAGTCTTTTGATACATACTCCAAGCTGCGCCATTATTTGGGAAATAATCAACAGAAAACGCAGGAGTTTTCATAGAGAGAGGTGTTTGCGGCTGAGACATGCCAACATCGGCGTTTGTCGCATGCGGTGGTGCACCGGAGGTAATCGGTTCACTAAATACACAAGATAGCATTGCAAGCATTTGAATGTCACGAAGCTCTTCAAAGTGCGTGAAGAGGTCTCCAATCAATTGCTTGGCAAGAGGACTACTTCCCCACTTGACTCTACCAGAAAAGCTGCCACGTCTACGGTACTTATCGTGAGAAACATCGATACCACTGTCTGAGCCGCTATCACGACGATGTCTTTTTGCCATGCTCTCAGCTATTACTAGCACAGGCTCACGGCGTTGGCTTTGTTCGAGAACTTCAAGAGGGATATCATTGTGTAGCAGCATAGCAGCATATCTCCATACATCAGCCAATTTAGAGTGACCGTGCTTGTCAGCAATACTTGCATTGTGTTCGCAAAGATACGGACCGTCACCAAAGATGGTATATTCCTCTGCAAGGTAAACCTTTGCAGGAAGAAGATCATTTACATCACATAATGAAATGATGTTTTTGGGCTTCACAGATCGCACCCTACTAAAGCCAGTTCCAGTGGCTGTGTTGGTTCCAGTTCCTGTACCGATTCCAGTTCCAGTACCACCGGATCTTTGGGACATTATCGTTGGCGATCCTCTCAGAGGAAATCGACGATTCGATCGACGCCAGTACTCTCTCATTGCAGGATATCTAGTAATGCGGAATTGCGAAGAATCAGTATCGCTGCTGTTTGAAGAATCATATTCGTCTGATACCTCAGAATCAGCTTTACTATCTTCGGTCATTGACGTAGCCTTAATGCGTGGTTGGGGTGAACTATTGTTTGCCAATCGACCAAAGGCATCAAAATTAGGTTCGCCTCTCGGTCGGGAATTTCTGGAATCGGTAATTTTCTCGAGTAAGGACTTCACTTTATCTTCTTTCGGTGGAAAGAAACAAACAAGCTTGCCGTTCATTGCAAAGCGAGCACCGCAAAGTCTAGGAAGTGGTACATTGACATTTCGTGGTATGCTGATCGTTTCCGCCGTAACACTGGAATCCAGCTCTTGAGACATCATTGCCGAAGCACCTGGAGGAATATCACTATCCTCTTCATCGCTTGAGCTTTCGTCCGCAAGACCATCCAAATCGTCATCATCTAAATCATCTATGTCATGAAAAAATATAGTACTTGTTTCAAGATCAACCTCTCCGAGCAAATAACACAGAGCAGCTTCCAGACAACCTTGCTTACGACTTACAAAACTTGCTGCAATTTGTTGTACTTCTTTTCTAAGCTTATTGTAGGTTTCATCGGGCATAAGGGACGTTCTGCCGAGTGTAAAGGTGGGAGCTTTGGTCTCCGGATACTGGTCAGGAAAGGTAATTGTTGTCTTGATATAAATTGGTGTGCCATTTTCGCCCCATGGTCCGTTCATGGAAACAACGACTGTCCTTTTATCCATATCAACGCCATCAAATGTAATCTTTGGAAGCTGGTCATTGATGCGTATAATCTCATCGTGTAAAGTCTCCGGCTCGTCCCAATCACCATCCTCTTCGAATTCAGGACTCAGCAAAGACAATCTTCTCGACAATGATCGCTTGCGTCGCATTGATCCGTTGTCAGGTTTCGAGAACTTGATTCCACTCATCCAACCAATTTGAGACTGATTCAGATCTTCTTGCTTCGCTGCCTTTTCCTTTCCTCGCATAGCAGGGGCGCGGATTGCGGTATGAGTACGGGATGTGTGAGGGAAGGTCATCTTTTTCATCCCGACACTAAACGAACTCAACTTGAGACCGGAACTACCAGGTCGAGGACCTGTAATTGTGGCGGTCTTTTTATCGCTTGCAGATATTTCCGTAGTACGAAAGGTCTTGTAGACTGCTCCTTTACGTGTGAGATTGAGCTTTCCGTGTACTTTTTTCCCTTTTACATAGCCAACTCCTTCAAGGGTGTCATGGTTTACATGTTGCATTTTCAATTGGTTGTCCTCGCCCCACGAAACTAGCTGAAATTCTCTATTGTCTTCTCCCTCATCTGTGACGCTTCCACGACTTCGCCAGAGAAACTCTTTGACTTTTGAATTTCCATGCCCTGGAAAGGTAATGACTGCTTCCGTAATACTGTCGGTAGAGTTGTCACCCGTGATACGCCGGTCATAGAGATGAAGGTCTCCGGGAGTGTCCTGGGGCATCGCTAAGATTCCCCAACCAAACGGTGTGTGTCGAGCTCTCCAGACTGGGAATCCAGTATGTATGGTGCGCTCTGGGATATCGGATTCGTTCTCATAATCCCAAAATTTAATTGTTCTATCCAAAGAGCAAGTGACTAAACTTGAGGCACGGGTACGATTCCAATCAATGCCGTATATTTTGGATTCATGTGCATTAATAGACCTTAATGGAACGGCGCCTTTCCTGTCATCCCAGATTCGTAGCCATCGGTCATGCGATGAAGCTAAAATATGTGAATCCTGACGGCTCCATTTGACCTGTGTTGCACCAGCAAACCAATCGCAAAAGCTCAGAACAGGTTGCCGTGGTCTACGTAGATCCCAACAATGTACGTATCCATCAACAGCACATGTTGCCAGGATATCAGGATGATATGCCGAGAAATTGATGTCGGTAATAGCTCTCGTGTGCCCATGGAGTGTGTGTTCAATTGCGCCATGAGAAGCGTCCTCCTGCATATTCAAATTCCAGACAAGAGCCTTCTGATTGGCAGTGCTAACCACCCAATAATCGCGAGCTGCGAAAGGGCACCATTGCACGTCAGCCACAAGCCATGGTAGGCCATGTCGAAGATGTCGTGGAGGATTGAGAGGGGAATCAAGATCAATTATGTCTAAGCCATCGGTTCTGGACAAAAGAGAAGAGTCTTAGCATATCACGAAATGCGATTTTTGAAGTACTCACGAGGCTAAAGCAACGTCGCGTCCGGAAGGAGATATAGTAGCGGATCCAACTTTTCGGTCTACATGTATAGACACATCTGCATCAAATGTAGTGCTGTCAAAAGCCGACCTAATGGTCTTCCCCTTTCTCGACTCTTCCATCATCTTAGTGCTAAAGTTTTCGCATTCTCCAAATCAATACAATCACTTCGTACGGGAATGACTACAGGACGAATAATTTGATGCTCGAAACATATAAACTTAAAAAGTGCTATCTAATTAGGGTGTAGACATTCTGCAATCCGTGAACGGACCTAACCGCATACAGTTTTGAGAGAGAAGATCAAAACGATAAGATTTGGCTATGACGATTAACGGGCATGAAAGATCTTTAAGTTGTTTCAATGGCAGATTTGGATGACGATAAAGCAAGAGGAGTGTGGTAAATATACCTACTTAACTATTATTCGTGACTGGAGATGTGAAACTGTCGCAGTTAGTACTACATACCAGGCGGGACTAGCGCTAACCTTAAGCGGGAATTGCCGCTCAAGCCTTTCTATCAGCCTTGTGCATGGGCTGTGCTGTTTTAAGAGATTGATAGATACATCAAGATAGCATCAAATTTTTGAAAAGGCCTCTCTTTTCTTTCTTTCTTTCTTTCTCTCTTTATCTATCGCCCTGAACTCAGCGAACCAGTATCACGGTGACTCTTTTACTGCGAATCATTTTGTAGACCCATTCAACAATTCGTTCAACTTTTCCCACGCCTACATCTTTGGTTTCCGAGACGTCCAGAACGATTTCCCTTGACAAGTACCCCACTACCCGATCTGAACGATACGGTACCTCTGAGGTTTCTTATCAACATCACGAGCACGAAAAAATCCTCTACCTTGATTGGTTTATGTTGAGCCTTGGATTCGATAACCACTCAAAAAGTAATTCAACTAAGTGCAAGTTCAACGGACAGTCAAGACAAAACCCTATCGACATGGCGGCTTTACCAAAACGGATCATTAAGGAGACGGAGAGATTGATGCAAGAGCCGTATGTGAATCTTTTGTGTTGGGCCATGCATGCTGTAACTAATAAAAACATACAGTGTTCCAGGTATCAACGCTGTTCCCCATGAGGACAACTTAAGATATTTTGACGTCTCGATACACGGTCCATCCTCTTCTCCATATGAAGGTCGCTACACTACGGACAAGTTTTAGCACTTTCAGAGGGCTAATGTGATTTACAGGCGGTATTTTCAAGCTGGAGCTGTTTTTACCAGATGACTATCCGATGACTCCTCCAAAAATTAGATTCCTTACAAAGATCTATCACCCAAATATTGATAAGCTCGGCAGAATTTGTTTAGACGTTCTCAAAGGTATGTAGTTTCATTTTCATGTCCCATGTCATGACTTTGCCTCGTATGCAGTCGACTGACCCCGACTTGTTCAGGTAACTGGTCTCCCGCACTCCAAATTCGAACAATCCTCCTCTCGATCCAAGCTCTTCTCGGAGCTCCCAACCCGGACGATCCATTAGCTCCAGAGGTGGCAAAGAGATGGAAAGAGGACGAGCCGGCCGCAATTGCGACTGCTAGAGAATGGACAAAGACTCATGCTATGGCTTAGATTTGATCTAGTCTCAGGATATTCATACATGAATTATGGTTAAATGAAAGGATGCGAGCGGTTTTCAGTATGGAATGGCACTATTGCTGTGCGAGCTGGCGTGCATAAAGCGCTGAAACGATTTAGTGGTTTTTGGTAGAGAAAAAAAACATCTCAAGATATTGCGCAAGCCCTTTTTGCGATTCTATTAGCATAGTTGAGCCAATTTCAACCAATGAGGTTTTGCCTTTTTCTCGTTACCAAGGGCCTCCATAGTTCATTCCTTCCAGGGCTCAATGTTCGATCCGATATTCGAGATATGGGAGATTGAAACTCAGCTAACAATTCATTCCTCATTTGAGATTCGGTCTCTGTTCTGACAAATTCCCCAGTGGGAAAGGAGGACGTTGAAAAAACGAAAATCATATGATTGGTTCAGGACATTGCCAATCTATCCCCTCTGGTTAGTATCAACTTCTAAATGTCTGGCAAGTTATCAAACTGATCAATCAGTTTGTTGTCAAAAACAATGCTAAGAGTATTACATTTTATCGAGATATATGATGTAAATTGGTATTACCATCCAAAGCAGCGGATTCTTATCCGATCAACGTACGTGACCAAACACTCAGGCCTGAAGACAAGTCTAGTTCCCTTTCATGACCAAACAACAAAACACTCGCCGCTAAGCTTATATGGTTTGAGGCGCCTGGTCGGCTTGTTAGCAAAAATTAGATGATTGAAAGTCTCGACCAACCATTCAATACCTCGGTGCCCGAGGTGGGACTATAGCACTGATTTGGTCGCCAAAAACAACTCGGGACATGGAACTGACAAACATTTGGGTAGAGAGACAATTTTTGCAATGCAAGAAAGACATTTAGGCTAACACGTAGAATTTGAACGACCTACTACGTATTCACACAGACGATTCGAGCAAAACTGTAATTATCGTATTCATTTGTCCCAGTACGGAATTCAGACGTTTCTATTTTCCCCGGGTTCCCCATCTTCGACAAACTATTAACTTGGGCACCCAAGACTTTAGTGTTATTTTCCAACCCACTTTAGGCTTTCATGTAAGTTAACATGCCACTGCCAGTCTTTACCCCGCGAAATTCCACATTTTCGACCGAGGAGTTTTCAAGAAACGGCTGATGATCCGTTGCATCATCAAATCTTCCTATTTTTGGATCCATTTCTTTGGAAGAGTAGCCGATTGTCATTGTTGTGGCTTCGGACACTTGGAATTCTGTCGAAAAATGAAAGAAAAGAACATTTTTAGCAGACTACATACTAAGGTTAGCTTAGCTTGTAACCTTAAGCGACGGTCAGAAGACTAGACAAATATGCCATGTCAAAAATTCAAAATCCATAGCTTTCGTATCCATCTCACGATTCAGCCAAGTTTGCATCGAAGCCTTTGCGAGAGAACCTTCTCCGGGATGTAACTCCTCCTTCTCCAACTTCAATATTACCCCAGATCAACTGATGACGATGCGTGGTTACAGGGACTTCAATTGGTGCATGGCTTCTTCACTCCCCTTGTCAGACAGCAAGGGCCCCTCATCAACACATGGGCCACCAATCCAACGAATCTTATTCCATACAACATTGCAGAAATCTAGTCCAACAATCTGAACAATTCAAAATCGCAGCATGTAGGTAGCGTAGGATTTGGAAAGAAAGGTACAGGAACTCGAAAATATCCTCGCGGTCTGCAACCTTCGTTGTTAGTATTCCGTCGGACCCGTTTATGATAATGGGAACGATTTTGATTCAATTCGTGTTGATCAACGTGGAGATTGGATTGGTTCGTTCGATCACCATGAGAAAAGGCCGCTAGGAAGGCCAAGAGGGAAGTCCCTCCTCTTCATTTTCAAAAGGAACGCATTTTATAAATTACTTGCACAGAATTGATGGGGAGCTTGAAAAATTATGCCTCGGTGGATTGCTAAAGAGGGAAGGTCTCAATTCAGATTGCTCGACTAAGGTCGATAGTACAAACCATCAAATCCGCCAATAGATGTACCCGTCAAATGAGGATCTTCTCGAGATTGGGGAAAACGCCACTGAGCTAGCTTGGAAAACCACATTTGACAAGGGTATTATGGAATAGTGGTCATGCACCTAGCGAAGTATATGAATGCGTCTTGAGATATATGGAGATTAGCATGGCTCCTAGGGATAAGAAGGTAAAGAAGCCCATGGTTTTCCTCCCAATTGTTCCAGACTTCTTCAATTCTGTTCACTACATAAATCTTCCATTCTCACTGTAGGACTGTACAACCAGTCTTGCTATCTCTCTTCTTTCTTTTCAATACTATCATAATATGACTCAAGAAGATTCTCCTCATCCGAATCACTCGGACAATTCAATGTCAGGCTCAATCGACAAGGACGTTGGCCCTCTTGGGGCCAATACAGCAGACCACGTGGAAGTTATCCGTACTGTTTCCAGAGTCCCAGGAAATGCGCATTACTACGAGAAAGATGGCGTGCGAACATACGGAGACGGTGAAGACCATGATCATGAACCACCGGTAGGCATGCAGAAGATACGTTTCAAAATTTGTGACTAAACAGTGCTCCATAGATGACCATGAATCGAATGATGTCTTTAGTTGCAATGGCTTTCTTATGGACAGGTTCCCAGATACCAGTATATCTTTTCGGTAAGTTATTATGTTATATCAAAAACAGTTTCGATCTAATAGTAGTTAGGTGGTATTCCGCCATATATCTACGGCGATTTGGGGGGGTCAGACAGGTGGACCTGGTTTGTGTTATCCAATCTACTCGCTTTGGCAGCAGTTTGTCCATTTGTGGGAGCTTTGTCAGATCTATTTGGCAGAAGGTACATTGCCATCTTTGGTGCTGGTTTGATTGTCATTGGAATGATTGTTTGTTCCACAGCACACTCCATGAACGTTTTCATTGGTAGGTTTCGTGCTAGAAATTACATCATAACGTACTAAGCATTACAGGTGGTATGGCTATTGCAGGCGCTGGCGCTGGTATAAACGAATTAACAGCACTTGCTGCAACCTCCGAACTTGCACCAACAGCAAAGCGTGGAAAATATGTCGCCGTTCTAATCTTTACTATTCTACCATTTACCCCATCTGTACTCTGGGGTCAGTTGATCGCATCGCATTCAAGCTGGAGATATGTGGGACTGTTCTGTGGCCTCTGGGCATTTATGGGGCTCGTCATGACCGCAGTATTCTACTTCCCACCCCCCCGAGTCAATTCAGACGGTCTCTCACGCAAAGAGATTATATCTCAGATTGACTTTGTCGGCGGGTTCCTCTCAATTGTTGGTCTGATTCTTTTCGTCGCTGGTCTTTTATGGGGCGGATATCAGGTAAGTAATCCTATTGTAACTTTTACAAAATAGGAAGAAGCTCACCAACGAAATTCAGTATCCTTGGGCATCTGCACATGTACTTGTTCCACTCATCCTCGGTGCTGTATTCATCGTCGCCTTCTGTTTTTGGGAGGTCTATGGCGCCAAAAATCCCATGTTTCCTGCTCGACTCCGAAAAGAACCGCGCATCTTGGCTCTCACCCTCGTCATCACCTTTATCTCGGGTGCAAACTTCTTCTCGGTTCTCCTTTTCTGGCCCACACAAGCTTTCAATGTCTACGGACATGACCCAATTGGTGTCGGAATTCGAGGTCTTCCTGTTGGCTTTTCCATTCTCGTCGGAGCATGCGTTGTTCTATGGCTCTTATCCGTCTTCCGCGGAGGAAACCGTATGCTCATGATTATCTCGTCTTGCATGATGACCGCAGGATGTGGCGCCCTTGCTGCTGCTGATCGTAATAACATCAACGCGGTATATGGCATTCTCGTCGTAGCTGGCCTTGGAATTGGTGGTATCGTAGGTGCGTATTCGGCTTTCATACAACTTCCCCAGAAAGAATATCAGCGCATGATTACTGACTCTCCTCTCTGACTGCAGTTCCCGCCTCAATCATCACCACTATCATTTGTCCCGACGACTTGATTGCCACAATCGCAGCACTTACGCTTGCTATTCGTGTAGTTGGTGGAGCGATTGGTTACACAACCTATTATAACGTCTTTCTGACCAAGTTCATTCCGGAACTTTCCGTCAAAATTTCTCTTGCTTGCTCCAAGAATGATATTTTTGACTTAAAAATCATCAGCCAGATTGCGGCATTGACCGGTGCAAGTCTTCTAGACGAAATATTACCGCTGGTGGGTAATAATGTTACTATCTGGAATGAAGTCGTCGTTGCAGGTCAAGAAGCTTATGCTACCGCATACCCATGGGTATACTATGTCAGTATTGCTTTTGGAGCAGTCTCAATTCTTGCAAGTATTGGGTTGGGTGATATCAGTAAATACATGGATGATCATGTCGCAGTTGTCATGCATTAAATTTTCAAAGATGTATTATATGAGAGGTATCCGGTCGATCAAGTGAGCGCCGGTAAAAGACTTGAGTAGAGGGGAAAAAGCAGGATGCAAATGCGGCATCAAGAGCCCATTTGTAAATAGCAATCAGGGCATTATTAATGTTCATATCACGACTTAACGCAAACGATTCAATTAGATAGTAAATTTCAAACGATAAACGTTCAGAACTTCCTCTCCTTTCTTACCAAGCGAGTAAATCACTTATACCTAGTCTTCGACAAGATTAATTCGCATTCCATCATCTTGATCTCGCAATATTCTACAACTTGATCACCTTTGCACAACTCCACCATCGTACAAGCACCCAAATAGGTACACAAATACCAAATCTGAAAGAAAAAAAGTCACGTGTATCCTGCGTGTTGGTCTCCAGCCCAACTCATCACTCCACACCCAAATATCAATTTCTCTTGCAAATTCCAAGATGTAAACTTCTTACATGAAACGCACATGAGGCAACTCTCTCCCTTCCTTTCATTTTTCTCAAAATGTTCAAGAAGCGCAAGTGTGATCTTAGCGCCGACTTGTGACGAGTTGTTGGAATTTTCATTTTTAGGTAGAAGTTGTAGGTACTACCCAGTAGGCAGGCATAAGTTTGGATGTTGAGTGATGTAAGATTTGGTTGGAGTGGAGTTAGGTTGTGGTGTGAGGAAGTGTGTTGTTTGGATTTTTGGTGATGGAAGAGGTGAGGGAGTTTCTGTAGGGCTGGAAAGTGGCCGTTGATTCGAGTTTTAACGTCGGCTCAGATCTGGAAATTTGGAATGGGGTGTAAAATGGTCAGATGGAGAGATGAAGCAATATATATATATTTTCCAGAGGGGGGAGGACGGTAAATCATTAGAAGTCATTGCTTTGAAAAATCCAAGAAAGTCTCTTTTATCCTTTCAAATCTTTAAAGTAGCTTACCCTCAAAAACATCTTTCTAGAAACTTATTTTTGCATGGTTTTATATAGACGTCCTCTCGTATTGCTGTTCGGTTAAGTCTTATGCAGATTGTCAATTTCAGACTCCCAGTACTTTGCAGAGAAAATCGGAAGGTTCTAGCCATATGATATCTATATGAACTATCCTTTTCTAGGGATACTTTTACTTTAGTATCAAGAAATAAATATACTATAAATCTTCCGCTTAAGGGATAAGAGCAACATATATTCATACAATGCTACATATCTGCAGACCGTGGAGCTCTCACATCCTCTTCCTAGAGCAAGGCAGTCAAATAACCATTTACATGGTCCGCGCTTGCGAAATGCAACAAAAAACTTGTTAGGCACACTGAAGTTGTATATTCAAACAATCAACTTTGTGGGCCCCCGCGGCGTCGAATCCTGGGCGCGGCAGTGTTCTTTGGCGCTGGAGGATTTTCACGAGAAAAAGAAAAGAAAAGAAAAAGGTGCCTAAACACCACTTTAGCACACCCTGGCTGTGAATCAGATCTGCAACAAAATGTAAATTGTGTTTGGGTGTCACGAGGTGGATGGGGTGAAGATAATTTGTGATCAAAGTGTATTTAATAGGCGTTATTGAGGATCCCGTCGCCTATCTGTTTTGGCCCATTGCATGGAGTCTACCTTTCATCCTCGATTGCTAGCTCGCAACTTCTATTCATCAGCCCATGTTAATTCTTGTGCGCTAGTTAACCATTAACGTCCCCCAAGTTGTTCCACGTAGTACTTGTACTTAACAACCTCATACCTCACAAACTCGCCACTTTTCATCCTTACCCCTAACATCACTTTTCTGAATCTGTCAGATTCAACCACAACTCCACCTACATGACCATTGATATGTGAGCCTCGTATAGATTTCGAGTCCCTATAAGACTCTAATTGTTCCCTGCTGAAGCACCTCAGTTCTTCATTCAATAGATCAGCCGATAGATCAGAGCCTTTTCCATGATTATCATTGATTCCATCTAGAACGAGCAGAAACTTCATTCCTAAATCCTTGTGCTCAAATCCTCTATGGGCCATAGGATTGAAGAATTGATGGTTTGTCGACTTCTGATGTGCTTGAAAATAATCCCACATGTGAGGAAATGAGACGATGCATTTGACTTTGACCCAGCCGGTACATAGATTCACCTCTTCGGGAGAAGTTATATGCAATGCTTTAAACCATGATGCTGTGTGTTTCCCCGGCTTTTGGAACGTATATATAGGCTTAGTTCTTCCGAGGGGATCGTCCACGCCTGTAGTGAGGAAGTGGAGATTCTCAGCATGTTTTGATTCTTCGATGATATAGATTGAGAGCGAAGATGTTTGAGGTATAACTTCTAAGCAGAATTTGCGGAAACAGATCTTCGTGATAGGAGCCCTGTCGAGAGCATCTTGAACAGTCATTGGGACGCTCTGTCTTTTGGAATCGAGAGGCTGAAAAAATGGCCTTGGTATGGCGGAAGGCTTGGAGGAATCGGCCCAAAGATAGGCCTACACCATGATCAGCATAATCAAAACCAAAGCTAATGAAATATCACAAGAACTATGTGACTTACACATGTGGGAATCTGACCGATTTTGATAAACAACCTGTAAAAACACGTTGTGTTATAACCTAGGTCCGAAATCAATCTTGACGTTGTGCGAGCTTTATCCATTGGCGGTATCCCGTCCTGAGGGTTCACTATTTGCATCCACTTTGACTGAATGAATGTCATGCCTGCACCGGCTTTAATAAGGGACATCAGCTTTGCTAGTTCACCGTTATAAAATGAAGGTAGACACCCGTCAGTCGCTAAATAGGAGTATTTAGCAATCAGCGTCTTTCGAGCTCCTGTTTTGAGACCGTCCCGCACTTTGATAGCAGTGGAAACGTTCTTTAGCCACGAAATCCATGGCTGGTATAGTTTTGCATGAGGTAAAATATCGTGCATTAACATTGCGTGTATCTGAGAGATGGTCTTTTCATCATTATCTGCAAGTATTCTTTCCAGAACTTCAGCGAGATGCTCCGATTCCGTTGGTCCATGGTAAGCTCGAACATGGCCCAGCACACTAACGTCCATGTGATCGTAAGTATCAAAACTTCCAGATTTGCGTGCATAGTAGGTTAACCATTGTTGAGCAGTCTCGAGGTGACTCCGGAACTCTTCTCCGAGTGGGCGCCCCACAAATAACTTCCTCACATTGGCTACTGCTTGTCTGTAATAATCCGGGACGATGTCTTCGCCTGGCCAGATGAATGGCACGAGTGTTCCATCATCAGAGAGATAGCAAAGATTGCCAAAGTCTCTGATGAACGTCTCGCATATTTCGCAGGACATCATTCGACGTTCATTGGGTAAGCCACGGGAAAACATTTCGTAGATGATGTTCATCCCAAAGTCCCTGCCTGTTGGATCCGACTGTCTAAGATCCGCATGAAATAGGGGTCCTTCTCTATTTCTTTCGTTTCGATTAACAGTCAGCTGCATTGCTGCTACGAGAGGTTGGATTGCGCGATCATCTGCGCTTAGTTCGGAGATATGATATCCATCTGGGAGATCTATGATCTCAAACTCTTCCTCCATCTTGAAACTGTTTGCTATTTGTAGTGTCATGCATTTCTTTGTTTTGGGATAGCATAGAAGCCCTTTAATAGATTTGATTCTTGAAAGACACCATGATACAGCCAGCAAAGGGTATGCCGTAGAGAGCTGCTCTACGGTTCGATCTCACCTGACATAAAAAACATCTTTCAGTATTGATGCTTCAGCCCATGATGAATATACAGGAGCAATACAAATACGCTTGTATTCAGGTTTAAAAGGATTCTTGAGACTACCACAATCCCTAATCCCTATCGCGGTCTCAAAGTTGGTCCTTCGCCCATACAAGCGAAGTTTTTCGCACTCCGAATTGACCACACATCCATCTCACCTCATTACTTTGGCAAGACACATATACAAACTTGTATAGTACCATGTATGCCTATTCGATGGCTATTAATCCCCTCTCTTATTGCAAACCTCGCAATGTGTAAGTAAACGGAGATAATGATAGCAGCTCATGGGCACGTGTCAGTAACGTGATCGGGTACAGAACGTTTCCTCAATCATAACAATCTCGCCTACTGAAGAAGTTATCGGTGGCCCACAGCTACTCTTTCGATCTATCGACGTCTTGTTGTTGATGATTGGTGTCAAAACAACGATGTGATAGATAGTCTCTTGGAACATATACTGAACATAGAACCCCCTGAAAGCAGAAGCCATTCACATCATTTCCACGTGCCATCCCCGTTTTTCAGTGGAGTCGCGGATGTGGAACGGAATATACCCTAAATGAAATGTGTGATATCTCGTGCATTTATTATTACTATTTCATCTAAAGATATAATTTCGATTATGGTTAAGGTTAAAGTTATAACTTATGGGCAATGATAATTTGTTCTCGCACGACTCCACGAGAGAATCGAACCCACCCGGGGACCTCGGGGACTTCAAATGTTACTAACGTGCTGTGAAGAAGCCAAGAAATTTCGAGACGATCTTTTTGGATAGTTAAAATAAGCTTACAATGTTAGCAGAAGTGGCAAATGTACCATATCTTTAGGTACATAACTTCCAAGTTCCCAGTCTGAGGAATGCGGGCGACTGAATGCAGGTAATCAGATCCAAATGGATTAATAAAGTGCTCTACGACTGTCGAGTTAACAATTTGTCCTGCCGGTACAGGGGTTTTGACCGGATACGGCGTCAAACTTTCTTCGTTGAAAGCTTGAAGCATGGCAAGTAAGCATTCCCGGCGCTTAAAATTGTGAATTACGCTCAATTGACCCAACGATCTGTGATACCCCATATTCACTTTACCAGATGCAGTGCGTGATGGCTTGAAAGTTGAACCCACTACGGCTCATAGCACTAAAGTCATCCCACTGTTGAAGTTTGAATAACTAGCATACCTCATTTTCCAGCAGGCGAAATTAATTTGGCATGGCCAAATCATTCAATGCCCTCGATTGTCGGTGCCATGTCCAAAATTGTTGATTTTCCTCTTACAAGAACGCGGGGCCGAGTTCCCGTCACTACTTCGACCATTGTTGTAAGCTCCTAGCCAAGACCGTTTTCCTTGACTGAACTATAGGAGTCGTTGGGGTCCGTAATACTTCTTGGAACATCTCGTTTATTTTTTTACGAGCATCCTTGGAGAGGTCCACATATGATCCAAGCTGTTGAGAAGCGCCCAAACGGATCAGCTGTGTGGGTCATTGATAGGGACGGATATCAAGGATATCACGGTCGTTCTCCCTTCTCATCGTATCCTCGCTTCTGAGCTTTGTCGAAGGAACTCGTTTTATGAATACCTCCCCTTCCCTTTTCTTCGGAAGTATCCATACAAAGTTTCAACTTACGTGATGACCTGATGTCTGGACACAGCGAGTTGGAGGTTGTTAATCAGCCTTTCGAATATTATGGTCCACAGCAGCATGATAAATTTAGTCCAGTTGTTGACGGCAACAGGCAAATAGATGAGAATGGCCGTCCATACTATCAAGAAGAAACCAAGTTCATAGGAATGCCAGTATTCCCCGCGGAACTTCCATTCGATAATTATAACCAGTCCCCAATAGCACTGTCACACAGGACATCATCAAATTTGTCGGCCCAACAATATAACGCCTGCTCGGAGGCTGCATCATCACCGGCACTACACAACGCACCTCTGATCAAACAGCCAGTGTCGACGGAGAAAGAAGCAATAGTGTATACAGCGGATACGCAGAAGAAACGAAAAATATGGAAATGGTATATCTTAGCCGGTGTCATTGGATTGATCGTAATCATAGCGGCAGTGGTTGGAGGGGTTATTGCAACTAAGAAGAAGAACGTAGCTACTGTCGATGAGGTTTCCGGTAGCACGGAATCCTCCAATAGCTCATCACCCACGGCTTCGACAACGAATCCATCGACAAGCAATTCACCCACCTCAACGATCACTGCATCGTTGGCGAGCTCTACCGTTGCTCCATTCCAAAGAAATATTGCCGCAATATCCTATGAATCCAACAACGTCAATAACACTAGAGTGTATTATCAAGACAATCAAGGAAACATACTGGAAGCACATAAAAATGCATCGAGTGGGAACTGGTCGACAAGTTCAGTCGTTACCGCTAAAAATGGTTCATCATTTGCTGCCGCTGTAACGATGCCGCAAAATAATTTCGTAGGTTGTCATATTTCCGGTAGTAAAGTACCTACTAACTGGAATACAGGAGATCACTTTATTGTACTCGGATTCTGACAATCTTCTTCACGACATCATATATAATGTCGCTTCAAATTCATGGAGTGAAGGAACCTTGTCTTCCGAGAAGTACATAGTCTCCGAGAATTCAAGTGTTGCGGTGATGTACTGGCAATGCAGATTATGTAGCAACACCACCATCATCGCTTTTCAAGATGCGAACAACAAAATGCAGGTCGGAAATCTGACGGCCTCGGGCTGGGATTTAAACCAGATCATGGTTGATGTTGTAGATAACACTGGTCTTGCCTTGCAGCCATTCTACCGTCTAGACGAAGCAGATCAAATAAATTTGTACTACCAAAATCCAAGTAGCGTCATGACCATTTCAGCTTGGGAGTATCCCAGTAAGTTTCCTTCGGAATTGTTCTCATATATCCAGGCTAATGAGACCCTTTAGCTCAAGCTTGGAGGTTAGATGCCGCATCGTACTATTCCTTCACATTCAACATGCCAATCGCAGCATCTGCATCTTACTCACATGTTGACTGGACTGGCGACGTGCAAACTGGATTCGAAAGCTGGGGGGAAACACTCACACTATCGCGTACTGGTATCAAAACAAACACGTACTCGGGAGCTATTAATACCTGGTCGGCGATGGGATCTCATCCATCAGCGATGGCAAACTCGACACAAAATCCAAAAGTATTCAAATCTATAGCAGTTACAGCGATTGGAGCTGCGTTTGCGGTTGTGGAAGTTGATGGGAAAGCAGATGAGATCGAAGCGTATCAAGTGAAAGATGACGCGGTAAATTGGGACACGGCTGGCACCGTCGATATTGGCGATATCTGGGGGTAAATGAAAAATATATATAATGTATGTGTTTATAGAATTATGGATTTCTTGTACATAAATTAAATTCGAGGGTTCGGTGCCCCTTTCTTTCTTAGGCTATCATCACCTTGGATTGTCATGTTAATTAATAGTTTGATGCCCATTCCTTTCTTGATTTTCGATGTTTGAATCCAGGAAAGTCGCAATCATGAATGAATGGTCAGAGCCTGGGGTAAGCTGATTCCTTCGTTCGCCTCACCGAATCTATAAGCTGCATCATACCCTTGCAACAACCTACCAAACTCGACAGCGCCCTTTTTTGCAGACCTCGTAGCTTTAAAGCAGCGTAACAAAGATCTCTCACCAATATATGATTATGGCCTATCCTCATCAAGACTCTACGCCAAAATTTACCTCGTTTTCTCTTGAAATTTTATCCCGCTTCAGAATTCTCATCGCCGCTCTTTCAAACTTCGATATCATCCGCCCTTTTCGACGCCTTGCATACAAGATGGACGGCAGCTACGACCTATCACCTGAAGATATCACCGCCGAATCCTGGCAAGAATTCGTTGATTGGGATGCCGCGAGTCCAGTTGACATGGGCACAGGGTGAGTGGCTTAAAAAAAATGCTAACTCATGGAAAAAGGGCGAGTCCTCCGGCTCAAGACAATGCTCGCTTGACCCACTTCAAACTGTAAGGACAAATTCCTTCTGACATATAGTTTGGCTTTGCTCACAAATAATAGCCAATGTGGTTACGGAGCCGGGTTCACATACCCCAATACAACATGCGCTACTTGCTCATCAGAACTTGACACATCGGAACTTACACTTTATACAAAAAACCAGGGAATCTTTTGTACTAAAAGCAAGGCCTGCGATCACCCGCCACTATCCTGTGTGCAAAGCTGTGGATTGAACTTCCATACATTAAAAGATCTCAAGGAGCATTGCAGAATTACCAATCATGAAGCTCTTCATTGCCCTATCCCAGGATGCTTCGTTGCATTGAGTGGTTCTTACCAAGACAAAAATCATCTAAAAACATGTCATAGAACAACAAAACTCGCATGCCATCAGTGTGGAGACCTATTTGACAATACGACATCGCTCGACAATCATGCCCATAACAGCGGACATGCTGCGTATTTCTGTCGATATCCTGATTGTGAGTCGACCGCCGGGAGAATCAGTGACTTGATTCGACACCAAACATGTCACAATAAAGATGTTCCTCGTCATCCATGCCCCCATTGTTCTACGTAAGTACTCTCGTATGTTGAGTTGCGAGACGGATGAACTTGTTGATTAACACGTTTAGATATCGAGGCAATAACGGGTTCAAGAGGAAGGATCACCTCAAGCAGCACATCAGAAATTACCACAAGATTGAGACCAACTATACTGGCAGCATATATGGGTCTCCATTTTCTTGCAGACATGACAATTGCCATAGCTTTTTTGCGATTCGAACTCAAAATCTTAGATCTCTCGACGATCTGACCCAGCACATGCTAGCCGAGCACAACTCCTCTGCATTTATCTGTGATAAAGTGTCCTGCGATCGAGTAGGACTGAACGGTTTCGACACAAAGAAGCTTCTTCAAGATCATTTCAAGAATGATCACCCCTCACCATTTCAGTGCACTCACCCGGGATGTGATCGGGTCGGTTCCAAAGGCTGGTTTCGAGAAAGAGACCAGAAGAAGCACATGTTCAAGAAGCACGGAATTAGTGTCTGAATGTGATGATGTGGGGATTGACTTTTTATTTTTATTCTCAAGAACACTCGAATGTTGACGGCTGTCTGGGACAAATTGTTTTTAATGTTTGTTTTGTCTCGTTGTTCGATTTGTTACTCACTTGAGTCTCTCTTTGATGTTTCGTTTCTTATTTATTTCATCATATTTGAACTTGCGTTACTCTTCCAATAAATCAAAACACAAAGATAGAGGAGGAAGGAGGAGAACGGAAACACTTGATATGTTTTTCCTATTGTTTTTCCTTATACTTTTTGTCTTTTATTATGGCTTTGTTATGTTAAATTGTCTTTTGTACCTGGAATGTGGCCTATTAGATAGAATGCAGTGACCTTTACAATTATTACAGCTTTTCTTAATTACTGAGCACCAAAGCCCTCTTGCACTGCATCATCTAATCGTTTAAATTCATGCCGCGCACCATTTTCAGAACCTTGCACTCACTCTTGTGGCCCTGTTTATTCCATCCCTTAGTTTGACATTCCTGTATTCCTAGTCAGCCCATCAACAATTCAAAGGGTCACCTTTCCAGACAGGAAAACATACCTTGCCACAATACCAAACTTCGCTGCAACCTTTACATCTCGAAAGTTGCTCCTCACTATCTTTCCTCTCACATGATTGACATGTCACCAGATCCCCTCGGCTGTCTTCTTCGAAACTTTCACGAGCTTTAATAACCCTCTCACTCATTCCTAACAGTTTATCCAAAGAGGATGGTATGATCTGCGATTCTTCATCAGCCTTGAATCAGGTCTGAAGAACGCAAAAATAACTCACAGTAAGATCAGCCCACACACACCTGATATATCCTTGTTTTCCTTCTCTGACCCCATGCGTCCTCGGGTTCGGCACCACAACTGTGTGTCCTTTCTTCAATTTCTTGATATCAAAATCATTCCCATCTCCACTTCCCTCCAATTGTGCAGGCGTCAATGGCGCCTCAAGAATAATTGTTAGCGCGAACGATGCGCTAGCAGAATCTGTACAAATAAAAGTTGGTGTGGTGGAGAGCGTCATATTCTGGGAAATGGTTGCTAAAAGATATGCTTTTCGGGAGCCCCCGGGTGAAGTCTCATTAGGAGATACAGTGGAGGAGGGATCAACGGTGGGGTTGAGAGGACAGGTGGAGAACGTTAGGAAGGCGGGGGAGAGGAGGTTGGGGAAGTCGGGGGACATTTCGAGGAGGATTGATATCGGGACGTTATTGTCGAATGGAATTCGTGAATAGTGAAGTTGGGATGCGAGGGAGTTTTCGAAATTGATGACAGCGAGACGACAGATGAGAAATTTGGGATGAAACACAACATGAAACGTGCTGATATGAAGGAGCTCAACCCTCAGGTATTTTGGCAAGTCATTCGGATTTTCTTGATCAATTGATTGAAGATCTGTTACAGATGCCCAATCTAATCACGGACATGAGAAGACTGGACGATTAGTATCTCGTATCAACGATGATTGAAAAGATCATTCTCTTCACATGCGAATCACGTGCAGCACTGAAGATCGTTATCATGAAATGGAGTGGATAGGTTTTGATTTGACATGCAAAGCAAGTCAAATCCAGTAAGTTGAGCTGTTCAATGTAACGGGGGTGGTAGATCCCTCCCGTTTTACGACTGGGCGGGAAACATCTCTCCACCTTACTAACAATACGGCCACTCATCATTCCACCACGGAGACTCACCGGTAATCACCAAAGTTTCGGTGGAGCAGCGGATCGAGTCAGTCGTCATACATGCATAACCATGATAATGACAATGTACGACCCAGTTCTGATATATGAGAATCAATCCCACTCACGTTTCTACAACTTCGACGAAGTCGTTTCCAAGAAACACAAAAGAGATATCAACATGTCTGCGGATTCAATCACCTCTACCCGAAGCGGGATCCCTCCCATCCTCAAATGCCCATTCGAGATTAGGCTAATGATCTACCGAATCCTAATTCCTTCAATTGACCCTTCGGCAGACTTCGACTGGACATCGGCTTGGGATCCAAACCACCCGAAATCTCGCTGCGAAGAGCACAAACTCTACTCACCGCCGATCCTCCACACAAACCAAATGATCTATCGAGAAGTCTTGAACGAGCTTTATTGTTTCCTACCTTATCGGACATCAATCAGCAACTATGGTATTCGATTCTTGGGCTACACATTCATAAAACCGCCCCCAGCTTTTCAATACGTACACACCCTGGATCTCACGATTCAAATCAATAGCTACTCTCACACAAAGATTGCCAACATCTTGAAATCTTGTGTGGAGACTAGCTGCGCAAATGGACACTTGCGTCGATTACAAATTGGTCTCTCCTTTAGCTTACAATGTTTTCAATCGAATAGGGGGAATTCTACTGATCTTCGAAAAATGTTGGAGAAGAATCTGTATCCATTACGAAGGAACCTCCGTCGCCTAAATCAATTCGTCGTCAGGAGAGTATCGGATAAAGACATTTCAAGTTCCAATCGAAGTGTCTCGGGCTCGTTTCTGGTACAGAGAGAAGAGTTCTTGGATACCGTTCAGGGGTTTTTGAATCAGTTGGCAAGGGAGGTGATGGATCGGTGTAATCCTGCCAAGACAACTGAGTGTGATTGCAAGTCGTATGCTTTGCTTCAGAGATGAAGGGGGTGACGTGGATATTTCGATGAAATTTTGTCTTATTTCGCTTATTATGGCAAACCTCTATCCATACCGGAACTTTCAACCATCGGACGACTGTGAAGGATGAGAACACTGGGACTTCAAATATTGGATTCTTCTCCGCATCTCAACACAAACACTGTATTTCGGATCAATTCTGCGGTACACCTTCCGATGAATACCAACGCACGTCATGTCCGAGAGATACAATCGTCGCTCAATGGAGCGTACTTCCAGACGTCGAAAGCTATCGTATCCCAACCTACCTCTGGGATAGGCATTCTATGCTACGCGTATGCCTCGACTCGGTGGTTATGAGGGATGTCTCATCTTATTACCATAGATGCGAACGAGAAAGAAAGTTCATACGCAATTCAATTTGGAAGAACCATCTTGACGTGTTTCGAAAAGGTCCGAGGGCGGGTGAAGGGTTTCGAATCACGATAGATGAAGGACAATGGACGACGATGCATGCGGGGGGGGCATTTAGTTGAACTGACTTTGAAACAAATTTTCTTCCAGAGAGCTTATCGAATAGAGTAGATAGAAAGTTTCAATAGAATAGATTGTGTGGTATTTTTGTGTTAGTTATATTCTGAATTTTTTCCAAGCTTTACAACATTGAATTTCATTCTCCAAGCACAATGTCCGGGTAACCCACGTGATAGTTATGTAAAAAGGCCCCGGCTTCACTCGCGTCACGCTCGAAGGCTACATCACCTGTGGTCTTGGTAGTGTCAGCAATTTTAGTCTAATCCAAGCTCTTCACTGATCAAAAAATACTATTGTCTTTTCCAAAGTATGAGGAGAGATCTTTTGAAAAACAATAATAAGAGCGCTTTTGGGGGGAGGTAGGTGGAAGTCCCACTGTTCACTCGAAAATTCTTGGCACTTTTTTGATCCATTTTTTCTTAATCAGCAATTCTCAAAATGCCAAAAATTGAAGAGAAATCCGCCCTTTTGCCCTTTGGAAGAGGCCTGCGTTGTGTGTCAGCACGACGCACCCTGTGCTCTTCCATGGATGGATGCAGGCTTCGTGTTTATTCGGAAACGCCCGACCGTTGAAATTTGTCTACGAAATCTGTGGAAACTTCTACGGAGAAAATCCGCACAAGTGCTCGGTGTTTCTAATGAGACGACGTTTGATGCTTACGTCAAACCATAGCCTCTTTTACGCGCTTTAGATGTCAGCAATCACTTCAAGCATGGGCTTGTACTTTATGACCATAGATTTATTTCGGTCACAGCGGCGTTCACGAGAGGCAGAATGATCCTCACGAGATGGGACACCTTTTATCCGTGAAGGTTACAATAGCTTCACATCTGCTCTAGCGTTAAGACCTTCAGTTGGCCGTCTGATCAATCCACCCCTGTTTGAATGTTTGACTGCATCTAGGCTGCGCAATACGTATAGATGATATGGAACACACCTCGTTGAAAAAAATGTCCCCCAGCGTCGTTGTCACCACACATAAAGACAGTGGTACCCCATCGAAAGTGACGATGGTTTCCCCATTTCCTCATCTCGTTTTGTTACATCTGCGGTACAGATGCATTTCCTTCTTTATGCTAATATATGCATTGGCATTTTACTTTCATGCACTAATGGTATGTTTATCTGCATCGACACCCAGTTTCATTTATCTCTGACTAACGCTTATATAGCCTTGATATTTCCCAATGTAAACACTCGCGGGTACAATAGCACGAGATCCAATGACACGATATCTAATGTCACGAGATCTAGCAACAGCCTTAGAATTGTAAGCCCCTTGTTTAAGATCCTGGTCATGGTGCAGACAATTTCGACTCGAGTCTTTGGTTTCTTTGTCTCTAATCACTACGCATGCTGACTATCGAAGCAACCTCTCGGTAACTCGATAACTTACGGCTTCTTATCTAGTGATGGGAATGGCTTTCGCCTCGGCCTTCGTAATCTACTCACATCTGCTGGAAACACTGTTCAATATGTGGGCTCGGTTCGAGCAGGCAACATGAGTGACAATTTCAATGAGGGTCATCCAGGAGCCGTTATTTCCGAAATTGCCGAATTTGCGAAGCTATCTCTTCCCGAGGATCCAAATCTGGTTTTGCTTATGGCTGGTACGAACGACATGAACAATTTCGACAATGTCACCACAGCTCCAGATCGACTCAGTGGACTCATCGATGAGATTACTTCTGCAGTTCCGAATGTTACTCTCATAGTTGCTCAGCTTACCCCCGCTTCAAATACTACTGTAGATGACGCAATGGTCGCTTTCAACTCCAAGATACCCGATATCGTTGCATCCAAAGTTTCCGCTGGTCAAAAGATTTTCACAGTCAACATGATGGACTATGTCACTGTGAATGACTTGGTAGATGGACTTCATCCAACAGATTATGGATACCAGCAAATGGCGAAAGCATGGTTCGCTGGAATTCAGCAAGTACAGAAGAATGGGTGGATAGATTCTCCAATTTCTACGAATGTCACGCTAGCTCTTCAGACGGCGGTTGCAGCTAGTACGGGTACAAGTACCGTCGGCAGTCCCAGCGCAAGCTCCACTAGTAACCAAACCACCAGCACAACTATGGGCATCAGTAGTAGCATGGCCTCTTCCAAATCAGCTTCCGGCCGAGGTTTACATAACCCTTCAATTAGTACCGTATGTCTTCTAGTTTTGGCAAGCTACGTTTTGTACGCCTAGACACCTCGGATAATGACTTTAATGTGGAGGATTTTCCTCTGGTTAGGTTTGACTTTGGGATGCAACATTCAGCAATTGTTTTTATCTACTATATAATTTCCGGAATTCTCATGGATATCGAACACAATCAGGAATCACAAATCTTACTCGACTTTTCACGAAGAGACGACTTGGTATAGGCACCTAGGTACAGCAACAAACGAGGTTTTTGCTCAAGTGATTGGCCGAGGACACTCTCAGGTATATAATCGAAAGCTCGATCATGAATAGAGTACGGGAATGTAAGATCACTAGACATAGTGGGAGATATCCAGGCGCAAGAATCTTTGTATATACGAGTATTAATTAATTGATAATTTTTCCCTTCTGAGTTTGCTTATTTCAACCCGAGGAGTTGGATGGGTTACGGTTTTCCAGAGTATAGTATTCTGAGATACGTTTTCATAATTAATTAAAGAAGGCGGAGGGAGTGGTGTTATGTCAAGCACAAATGCGTCCAGGGGTCCAATATGACCATAGCTAATTGCTCCTTTTAGGGTACTACCTGCTTGTGAAGCATCCAGTACTATGAAGTGTAGTTCGTGGATGATAGATCCTCAATCTGCAATTGTACTTTACTTAATAAGCCGATTTTGAGTCTTGAAGAGCAAGTGAGAATCATCTCTACTCGAAAAAGTTCATCGCATGAACCAAATCAACCAATTTTCCCAATACTGAAAGCCCGTCAAACAGTTTTCCAATCGAGGCCTTCAAGAAGCCTGTTTGTGAATCTCCTTTGGTCGTAAAATCAATGAATTACGATTGAAACCCCCTGAAGAGAGGCAGATGTAGCCTAAAAATTACATGACTTCCATCGCTGTGCCAATTGTTCTAGGATGTTCTTAAAGTACAATCATTGAAATTAATTTTCTTCGGCTCCAGCTCCAGCTCCAGCTCCAGCTAATGCTTTTAACCGCTTCTCTTCTACTTCTCGCACCGCTTGCTCATGGAACTGAATCGTCATCTCTTCCACAACTCCCTCCTCATCAAGCTTCTCTAGCTCATCTGTATCGTGGGCCTCTATCCATGCTTCCATCATATCGTCTTCAATTTTCTTGATGGCATCTGCATGTTCCTTCTCCGCCATTTCCACCTCGAGTGCGCCTTCATCCAGATTTTTCATCCGGTTTTCATCAAACGTATGCTGCAAAACCTCCTCTCCCGCCCAATCAGGCAGTTTTCTATACATTAAGCCTACCCGGTCCTCATAAGCCCCTTTAAGCTTGTGATAAAGTTCTCCAGAGAAAAGTCTTTCATCGACTCCAGCCGTTAGCGTTCCTCTAAGCATTTGATCCAGATCCTGACTCAGATGACTCTCAATCGGATGCACATCCAGCAATTTCCCTCTCTCCTTATCCAGAGTCCCAAGAATGACGCCAGTACGCGCTAACTCATACACCACGGCAGTCAACCACCAAACCTCGCCCTTCTTTTTCCTATCATGCGGTTCCCACTCATCATCCTCGGGATCCGGCTCATCATATTCCTCGAGATTGGGAACATGACCCCCCGGCGGCTCCGTAAACGCGACCCCAAAATCCCCAATTTTCACATGCGGATATCCGTTTTCGCGATCCGATCCCCATTGCAAAAATACATTCCCGGATTGCATATCATTCTGAAAAATCACATCGCGCCCCTTATGTTCACTCTTCATATTATAATCCGGATGTTCATTATGCAGAAACGCAACCGCGCTAACCAATTCATAGAAGATCTGCCAGATAAGTAACTCTGGTGGTTTAACACGATGACTGCGAAATGCTTTCACCAAGCTCGTTAAGCTGCCCGCGTCGCAGTATTCGAAATAGAGTCCCAAAACCGGTTTATCGTAGCCGTATTCAGGTACGTATTGAACGAATGCTTCGAGATTGCATATGTGCGGATGTCCACCTCTGATGAAGCGGAGATACATTCTCGTTTCAGAATCCCGCTTAGCACGGAGACTGAGTCTTTCGACCGATTGAGAAGAACTCTTGGTAGCTTCGCTGCTGGGCGTGAGAGGTGGTACAAGAGCACCTTCTGGAAGTTCCAATTCGAATCTGCCGAGGTTCCACTGGAGCTTCAAGGCATAGGGCTTTTTCGTTTCTGAATTAGTGACCTTTAAAACAACACCGAATCCACCGGTTGCAATGTGCCCCTGAAAATCGTGATTATCATGACTAAAACCAGGGTCAGCTCTCCATTTATTGCGGCGAATAGTTATGTTCTTCCTCCGGAGGGCTTTGATGTATATCACTGCAGCTGTGTCAAATGCAAGTGTTCCAGGTTGTGCCATTATGTTTTAGTGTCTAGTCAATACATTCTAGGGACAATATTATTCACCGAACTCGAAGCTCAGGAAATAGTTTTCGGAGCATCAATGTGCCAAGGGTCTCCAACATCAAAGAAAAGTCGGCTTTCCCAAAACAGAGTCCTTTGTCTTAGCAGTTGAGCTTGAATGGAAATTAGAACGACACAATAACAACCAAAGTATACTGTAATCACCATACACATTGTACAGAAAGGTTTTGAAGCAGAGTCGCCACTTGAAGATTCGAGGAAAGAGAGATATTGCATTTGACACGCTAAGCAAATTTCAAAACACTCTAGCTATTAAATACCGTCCCGCGGCTGTATTGGTAATCTATTCAAGTTCCGAATCGGAAAATCTTGATTGAAATCATTCTCTCCTGGTATCTCCCCTCCCATCATTTCCCCTTCTCTGCAACCAGCGCCAAGCCATGAATGTTACCAGGAAGAAGCACACTAGCACCGCTAGATTGAAAGGACTTTTGAGATCGCCTTCTTCTAGTCATAGACTCTCTTTATCCCCAATTGGTGGAATTCTACCGGTGAGGTACTGTTCAAGATCATCAATCTCCGAAACATCGGCTGAATGCTCGAGACCTCTTTGATGGAGTTAGCATAAAACCTTATTAAATAACAAATCTTAGGGATGCACTTACGGATACATTTTCAATTGAACATCAAAGCCTTCATCACGTAGCACCTCTGCCGTCTTGATACCCCATTCCGGTTTAACAAGAGGATCGGAATCTCCATGACCCATCCAGATCTTGGTCTGCTTGTTGAAGCTACCATCTGTGCCCAAAATCTCTCGAAGCTTGTTGTGTAACAACAGATAACAGCTCATACCAAAGATGCCTCCGAGTTGTGTTGGACATGTAATGCCGGAGAAGATAGACATTGCGCCTCCTTGGGAGAAACCGCCGAGCACAATGCGATTGGATGGAATCTTGCTATCTTCTATTTCGGATTTGATGAGCGAATGAAAGTAAGCTTGGGAACGTCGAATTCCAGTCTCATCTTGCTCGGCCTGGAGATCACTAAAGTTTGTCTGCATCAATAGTGGTCAGCGAGATCCTTCTGCAAAACAAAGTTGAATTATAAATGCAAAAACGAACGGAATTAGTGCGTCTTACGATATCATACCAACCTGGCATGGTCATGCCAAAGTTCTGAATGATTCATTAGCTTGCATATTTCTTCGAAGATGGTCGGCTTATCATACAACTGAGATCGGAATAGCAGGCGCATTTGGAAATATGAATTTGACTTCTTGGAACTTCTGGCGACGACGCCAGTTCTCTGCGAGCGAAACCCATCCGGCACCACTATCACCAAGACCATGAGCCATGATGACAGTTGCAGTGTGTTTCGTGACTGCGGGGATAGTGAGAGCTGATGGAGGAGACATTTTATGAATTGTGACCTTTGCAGATCTTGTATGGAACGAAGGTATTCAGAAGTATCAAGATATACACAAAGATGTGCTTCTATATTCCAAGGTTGTTTTTAGATGTGCAAATCAAAAAAAGTTAGAGAGGAGGTTAGTTTTCGAAAGTTTGTATTTAGCAATCAATTAAAGAAAGTCTCCGAGCTCTACTCTCCCCGCCTTATCGCGCTAATCAGTTTATTAAGTTGAAACTCTTCTAAAATTGAATGAGAGAGAAAAATCACCATTAATTCGAATATCATTGAATTTCAATAAAAACTTACAATATAATTACATCATCTAGAATAGGTAATTTTACGAAAGTCTCGAAACTTTTGAAGCAATTGCGCAAAAGCTTTCCTTTCCTCAAATTCAAGATGATTTTCATCCTTTCATGAACCACCAGAACCCCTGCTCCCACTGTTGAGCAAATCCTTGCATGTCTCTTATCTTGAATATTAATACTCAATACCTAGGTATCTTTATCAAAAACTATCTTGTTTTATTATTGGTTGTCAACACGCGCACAACTTCTCAAACATTATGATTATGTTAAGAATATTTTGAATTGTTGAAAGGTTCTATTGTGTGGCCTCGATATTCTATAGACCTCTCATCATACTTGGATGTGTCTGAACCTCCAACCATTCCCTTCAAGCCTCACTTCGAATTTGTAAACACAGCGGATATAATCATGGCACCACCGACATCTCGACCACGATCCCCCTCGCAACGTCCCCTCCCCGGATCTCCAACTTATTCATATGCTTCCACACTTCCCCTCGCATCCACATTTTCCCTTGCGCTTCCACCTCCACCAGTTCCTCACCCACCCCACGCCGTCCTTACGAAAGCCGACCTAGAACTTTCCCAAATCGCCTATTCCGAACTCATCAGCACCGCCAAAAGCTATCGACTGGCACTCGCAGAGCTAAGCTCGTCTGCATCTGCTTTTGGTAGTGCTTTAGAAGCATGTGCACGATTAAAAGAAGCAAGATCCGAAGCCTTGGCTCCCCCTGGTGGCAGTCTCAGCAACAGCTTTACTGCAAAGGGGAATTGTACGGGGGATAACTTGATGTCTGCTAGTGGGGTACACCAGTTGATAGCGAACCATCAGCAAATACTTTCAGAATGTGTATATCGATCATTTGAGCTGCCTTTGCTGCATGAACTAGACAATTGGGGTAGGCAAATAGAGGAAGAGGAGGTCTCATATCGGAAGGAAGTGAAGAGCAGGAGCAAAGAAATACAAAAAATGGAAAAGGAAGGGCTAAAACTACACAAGCAGAGGAAGCGAGACGTGCGAGGGTTCCGAGGACATCTAGTGGAATTAACTACAAGGCTTGACGGTCTCACAACACTACACGGTGAACATTCAAGAGCATTGTTGAGAGATTGTCAAGATGTGAGCACCAAGGTGGTCGAAGCTAGTTCTTCTCTCGTCCGCGCAGAGGTGGAAATATTCGAAGCCCTTGCACGAAAAGGTTGGACAGGAGGTGGACTAGAAGATCTGCTCGAACACGGTCAGGATCTCTTCTCATCGGAACCCCCTTCTACGAACACAGACTCGAATGGTAGCCCATCTAAGATTTTCAGCATTCTGCCACAAAAATCAATCCTTGTAGATGCCACGCAGCCCGCTACCGATGCGCCCCATAAAAAGGTGAACCACAAGCGTAGCGATAGTCTCCTTGTTGACAACAATCATTACCAGTCACTAGCTGCAGTCGCAGATCGTGATATAGATAGCGGATCAATGTTCTCCGAGCGAGACACCAGGATTTTGAATCGCTCCCGAGGCGTAAGGCCCTTTAGCCCAGAGGCCGTAGAAAGAAGCCTAGATCCACTTGAGTTGCCTCCGCCTAGTCAAATTCCTAGCCAAATCCCGTCTCCCAGAGAAGAATATAGCGAGAGATCCAGATTCGAGGCTTTTGGCTCTGTCACACCCGAGATCTTTAAAGACGAGACTATCCTAGATTCGCAAGTCCCGTCACCAATTTCCTCGCCGGAAATATTTGCAGAAACAGAGACCGGGATGCAGGCAGAGACCAACGGAGTGTCACCAACAGATAATCGAGCAGAGATGGCACACGAGACCAGCAGTCTGCACTCAGAATGTACTATCCGCGGAGACGAGCGAATCTCATCACCGGAAACCGAGTCTGAACACGATGAAGACAGAAGAGAGCGAGAATGGAATGATAGATTTTATGTTTAAATGTTTTAGCACGTGGATGATAGCCTCAAGCGTACTAATACCCCTCTAGACCAATTTTGTTATTTTTCTTTCTCTTTCTAGCATGCGTACACGGGGGTATGGGTATCGGGGTCTTCGGTTTCGGTTTGGGATCTGGGAAGGAGTTATATAAAAATTGTGTATGAGACGATTTGGAGGTATGCTGACAAGTTTAACAAGAATAAAGTAGAAAGGAAGAGCTGTGAGTAGTAGTTTCATATTTGATGATTGACAGAATGACAAAATAAACTTTCATGCTATATTCGCTGGGAAAACTCTCGCGCCAAAACTCCATTCCCTCAGTCACCCCATCATCCATACCTAATTGGTTGGCCGGTCATTTATTACATTTCTGTGCCATCTACGCTCTTCGTCTGTAGGGTTTCGCGCAATCTCGGGTATAGTCTCAAAGCTTCTCCAAAACAACCTAATATGCTTCATCCTCCAAATGCCATCTCGACAATTCGTCCCTCCATTAAAAGCTCCCCATACAATCAACTCTAATCATCTTTCTCCCCTCCCACAACTCCAAAAATCCCTAGGTATGTGTCGAACCAGTAGATCATCCTCCAATAAAGACTCGCTTTTGCCCAATCGAATTCGCCTGTCTCTGTCCTTGGTACTGTATCCCCTATGATATCTGCACTGAACCAATTTAATAACGGTATGTTGGACAAAACCTGCTGTGTGTACGATTTTTGAGGGAGTAGGGCCTGATCGGCAGGGAGAAGTTGCAGTCGTTGAGCTGTTGGGATTTTGCGACAGTAGAGGGAAGGTGCTTCGGGAGTGGCAGAACCTGCAGAAGACGGCCGTTGTTGAAGGGCAAGGTTACCACCTGTGATTGTAGATGTCGTTAATGTAGTAGTATCGATTGTATGACTGGTAGCTTGGGAGCCTTCAGGAGATTGAGCGCGGTCTTCAAAGTGTACGTTTCGACTAATTTGCGACATTTCAGGAGTAGTCCAGGAACGAGGGAGTCCGGACTGTTGAAGTGGACGTTCGGCGCCTGGAAGGAATGGTCCAGGATCGAAGCGGTGTCTATTAGAATTGAGACGAGATGATCTTTCTGATGTTACTGTAGAAACTCCTAGTTCGTCTTTTGCTGGTGGCGCACCGCGATAGAGTTCAGCGTGAACAAAATAACCAAGTACTGCTTGTGGTGAGGCTTCTATGGCTGCATCTGCTGCTTCCGCGGATTCGAACGTGATTTTGATCCAATGCTTCCCGCCAGCATATTTCAAAGCTTTTGCTTTTTCTTCTATTGTCATCGGACGTCTTCGCAGAACAACAGGATCTCGGAGGTCGGTTTTGTATCTTCGTTGATCTAGGGGTGCATCGCGAGGATAATCCTCACATATGTGGCCAGCAATTCTTTCATATTCTGCAATAGCTGCCCATTGATGTTCTGGCGTGAAACCTCGTAGTATAACCTCTGTAGGCTCCTTGTGTACAAATCTCGAAGATTGGCCCGCATTGCCATCAATAGCTGCTAAAGCATTGCTATCTCGAATATTAGTTTGCGATAATGAAGATGGTATTGAAGATTTGCGCTGAGATGGTCCCGAGTCTGATGTCGCCGCAGCTCTCCTTGCGAAAGTGGCAGCGAATATGGCATCTGCAGCTGCCAAGGTCGGATCCTCCTTTTTCAAAGCTGGTGTGCCAGTTCTTGATCGAGATCGTCTTGTCGATTTACCAAAGGATCCTGTCTCTGGAACAGTCCTTCTAACTCTTGCCGCGGCGGGATTTCCATCATTTCTACTCGAATCAGATTGATGACCTTCCATCGTATGAATGTGGAAAAGCTTACCCAGGGAATAGCATAGCATAAGGTCTTTTAATACCATCTTCACCTACATAACACTCCTCCTCTGGGACATTGTGTAATATTAATGGCGGCATTATGTAATTACTAAAGCAAGGGAGAAGAATGTGATGTGTCTCAAAAAAAGACTGGTATTGTCTGGAATGCGTGAGGAGATAATTTTGTGGTGTTCTCGAATTCTTTAGGATTTTAAAGTCTCACGTCTTCTACGCGACAAATCAAAAGTCCTCGTTGCTACGGTACAGAACACAAAATTTAATACTGCGTAGAAATGACAGGGATCAAGGATTCACCAAGGATTTATTATTTTGGATATCGCATGGTACGGAGGGGAAAGCCGCACAAGGTCAAAACGGTCAACGTCATCTTAACTTTCAAAGCTTCAAGATTTCGACGACATCAACCAACCGCATCTAAAACCGTGAACAATAATTACAATCAACAAAATAATACTTATCAGTCAAGATGTTTCGATTCGTAAGTACAACAAAAGCCTTTAGGGGCCTCAATTCTTGATGGCAGATTATTATCAGGCATTTACTGACATGGTTGATCCATAGCATAAAACCCTCGATGTCATTACTCTCTTTCACAAGGCAAGCTCTCCAGCTTCAGTAAGAGTTCATACTCTTTTAAAGCAAGCATCTGCCAATGCTACTGAGTCTGCGACGGAGGATCAAGCTAGCGACCACTCTGCCCAGACCAACCCAAAGAGACAAGAATTCGAATTAGAAATCACCGAATCTGCACCTACCCCAGATCAACTCAAGAGCATTCTGGAATATGTTGGTGTATCAAAAGTTGGCAGTATTGTTGCAGGTGCAAAGGATGAAGCAGATGCCGTAAGGAAGATCAAAGCCAATGAAGATAGCTTCCAGAGACCTCTGGTATGTTCCTTGGCGCGAAATGTATCTTATGGAAATGATTATTTTACTAACGTTTTAACAGACTGTAGATTGGAGCAATGGGAAAGCGGTTGTCGGAGATGGTAAATCTGAGATATTGACGATGCTCAATGCTCTTTCCAAAAATTAATCTTTGCATTGTTTGCGCTGTATGTCATCTCAAAAGTTTACAATACCAATTTCACAATATCAATTTGTTCAATCACATCAACTACTGAAGTTATCCCGCATTGCTGGTTATTGTGACACGTGGGAGTGAATGGATGGTTTTGGAATAGACAGAAAAAGCCATGGAGAGGTCTACTGATCTATAATAGGACACAATGATATGAAGGGATTGATTAGATATTCAAATTCGGGATAGCAGTTGTATTACTAGGCATTCAAGACGTATGTTCCCCCAGTACTTGTTCCTCATTCCATGCAGTTCACCACGTACAGTTTCAAGTGAAGTATTCTTCGAATGGACCTTTCACTTCTCGTGTTTAAGGCCAGTATAGGGAGGATGGAAGTCTGCAGGAATTAAAGGATGAAAGAACCAAAGGACGAAACTCATTGCTGGAGTTTTCGTGATGTGCGATCCGGCTCCTTCTAACGCTGTTTCAATAGACACTAGATAGGTAACTAGGGTAACTAGGTAGGTACGATATAACAAAACTGGCCTCAAAATATGCTAATGACAGCAAGATAAGAATTATAAAATGCAAGCTCCAATAACATTACCTACCTAGGTATATCATTCACTTTAATCACCTGGGCACTCATCATGAAGGTTTACTAGCAGTAATAGGCAGTACTGGTCATTCTTGGCGTTATTAGAAGGTGAATTAGTACGCTAAGGACTTTCTACTTGACTTCTCCTCAAATCTGATTTTCTCTTCTTTAAAAAAAAAGATTCAAACTTTCTTCTCAAGTCTTGTCACCTTCTCTTCTATCAACTCTTTCGGAAGCTCTTCTTTCATACCTTACACTTTTAATAACTCCCATCATAACACTTTCTATTCCCTCGTTTCTCTACGAATAAAATCTCTGCACTGTCACAATCAATTGCTTCTCGTTGCATTCTCTTGTAGCATCAAACGAGTCAATTATTGTCGCATTACGCTTCAAGCTTTCATACAAGTTGCATTGCTATTGCTGGCAGTAGCAATTAACAGAAAAAGACGCATCAGGAATTTCATAATAATTTTACAACAATTCTATAACTTCCTAGGAAGAGCTTTCGCCGGCATCACTGGCACATATCCCCGATTTTGAATTTCAGAACTCGATTGGAACATTCAAACAATAATACAACTCCTCGCTTCACTGGTTCACGAAGATATTCAACCCACGTCCACAGAGTCCTATCTGCAGTCTTCGAAATAACATCAACAATTGACGCCCGCGCGTTTACTATAATATTGCTAACAATGACTCGTCCACCATATTACGTCCCGATGAATATGATGGAGAATTCTCAACCTCCTCAAGCTGCTCAGCCCATGGAAAGCAATCCTGAGAGATGGGACGTTCGAAATCTCCCTGATATGCCTGCATGGATCTCCACTGATCGTGGCCGCTTTCCAAAACGAGAATCTGCTCCTACGGCAATCCCCTGCATTGCGCACTGTGACGTAGTGACTGATGCCAAGGCTAAAGCTACCAGCTTGTTTGACTTGTATCCAGACATTGTTCGCTATGTTAGAAAGCCTACCAATTGGGATGACCTTTACTTTCTTTGGGATGCAGCTGATATACAATTGGAGAGCCCTGGCTTCCTCTACTATGTCATGTTCTTTATTGGCGAGGAAAATGAGCGACGCAAACCAAAAATACAGAAGGAGGTCAACGACGAAATCAACGAATATACTGAAACATGGGTCACAAATCATAGAGATTTGGTCTTAAACTCTGCTGCGGGTAGCATGTACCAGTATTTCTGCCGGGATGAGCCTGAGGAAGTTGCTCCAGAGTTAAGGTCAACGGTCGAAGCAGCTTTGGAGAATTATCGTTTGCGCCTGTTACAAGCTACCACAATTACTAATGCAGTCCCTTCTCATGATCAAAAGCAGCTGATCTATCCCCAAGTCCACATCGCTTCGAGTATGAGAGCTGTCTCAGGCAATGGGACTCGCCATATTCAGGCTGGAAGCCAAGTCAATCGACCTGCAATTGCTCCCATGGCAGGAAAAGCAGCAGGAATCAATCTTGCATCTCATGGTCGTAATTCCATGCAACCCCAACCCAAGTCTAGCTTCCACGCCAATAGGACTCCTAGTATGCCGTTGAATCCAATAGCTCATAAACAATTGAAATCTGCAAATCGAGGCGAAGCTGCCGCGGGAATGACATGGACTTATCCCCTACAACAACCAATTAAATACGATCGCTCCATGAAGAATCAGCGCAATATGGGCAAAAAGACTAATGCTACGACTAGTCTGAATGCTTCCCCAACTCGGTCCGAGAGCTACCAAAACGAGAACGGGCTTCGCAACAAATCTAGGCATCGTGGGAATTCGATTGAGACTCATCAAATGAGAGGACTTCAGTGGTTTGGTCCTCATGCAACTCAGCCACACAAACTTATGTATCCATCGCAGAACAGTCAACAACAAAACATGTTCAATAGCACGTGGGGAAGCCCTCCTCGAGCTCTTCAGCCCGAGCCTATTTACTTCCGTAACGATCTTGCTCCCGTCCCTTTTACTGATAATTTCAGCCATCGCATGGGCAAGGATCCGGTTGGCTCTCGTATGGAACTTCCTAACGATGCTCGAAATTTTAAGAATTTTGAAAATTCTAACATGAGTCAACCACTTGCCGACGTAGGTGGAATTGAAGTAGCTCCAAAGCTCTATAAAACGGATGACTTCTGTTTGTATACTTATGACAGTTCTGCGTCGAAATGCTCTTCTGGCCGGACCCTTTACATGACCGGTGCAGATTTGACAATGTTTTACAGTCATGAGTTGAAAAATCTCCTGTCCGAAGTCGGGAGAGTGCTGTCAATTAAATTTTTACTCAGGCCCAATAACAATGGTCCAACTTTTATAACGTGAGCTTATTCACTGACCTAAGTAATGCAATAAAGCTAATTGTTGTGATAGATTCGATGACGATGTCTTAGCCATGGCAATTGAGAGATTTGATGGCTACAAGATGCCAAATGGGCGTATCCTAACAGCAGGATATCCACTTGAAAATTCAAGAGAGCGATCGGGCAGTAACTCCAGCTACCACAGTTACCATGGAGATAATCAAAACCGCTATATATTTAATCCTGCGGCCGAAAATCGAGCTTGGCCAAAGAAAAACTCAATATCTCAACATCGACCCTCGAAATCCCAGAGTGGCCAAAACCAATTTCGTTACCAGAGTGGCAATCATATGACTCCAGGAAATGTCTCTGATCCCTTTCCATATACACCAGATCCTCAGTCTATCCCTCCCTATCCTTTGACCCAAGCACCATTTCAACAATTCCCACGACATGGACTAAGTGCGGCTTTCACGGAAGTTATTCAGCATGACAGAGGAGTAGGAGCATATTTACAACAACAAACACCCTATGCAGTATTGAATAACAGAACAAATACTACCGGTACGGCCCCATATCGATCATATAGTGGAGTACAGGCGGACCGTCATCGTTACGGCACAAGACCTGGAACTGATCACAACATGGCAAATTTGCCCAACCGCCCAGTCAACAAAAAAGAGAATTCGCCAATCAAAAAAAAGTAAGTGAATAGATGTTCAGCGGATGTTGTCGTTTCACAAATCGCTGACACTCAATAAGCTTTTCAAAATCAAAGCATGGCGGAAAGAAGTCAACCAACAGTCCTGGTCGTCAACAGAAGAAGACAGTTGACCAAGATACGTGAGTTTTGGTGTTGGATTGAAAGTTCAAACTCGGTTGAAGCGTCGCACTAATATACAGATAGGGCAGGCAACACAACCCCAATTAAGACTCCCGTCAGATCGACTTCTCAAATTCAATTGAACGATCAAAATTCGTTGGCCTCACCAAAAGCTTCGCCAGTCGGGGAGTCGACAAGCTCTACAACGGGTGAATCTTTAGCCACCGAGATCAGAGTAGACACAATGGCTGCAATGAAAACAGGAAATGTTGAACAAGTACCTGTGGAGATTCTCGAGTCACCGGGCCCTGTCGACAGCTCCTTGCCAGAACCATTGGGCGAAACGGTAGCTGCAATTGATTCGGATTCAATGTCTCAAGGAAAGCCGAAGAAGTCCAAGAAAAATAAGAAGCAATTCAAATCCAACAACAAGACCGAGATTGATAAGGAAAACAGCATTAGCGTGATTCGCGCAATACTTTCGCCAACTGAATCGACAATTACAAATCCATCACTTGGCGGAGAAAACAAACTGTTCAGTGGAGACTCCACCCGGAAACCAAGTGTCTCTTCGGCCGAATCTATATCTAACTACACCTCGAAAGACTCTATTCTCCAACAAGCGACTCGAGATGTAACCGCAATTCCAAAAGACAGCGAACAAACAACTGGAAAATCCTTAGACGATGAAGTCAAATTTGAACCCATCTCGACTCCAAGTGTCACTACGGCTTCAATTACACCCAATGCACCTCTTGCAAAGTCCAACCACAAGAATTCAAAGACTGACGGTTCCTCCAAGGATTTCAAGAAACAATCTCAGTCGAATCTTTCAGACAATAATAGAGTTTCTTCAACCACCAATACTGGACCTGCCCGTAAGACCGAGCCCAAGCCAGTTAAACAACAAGGCAAAATCTTTAAAGATGGTGGTGCTGAATCTTCGGGACAACAAGAACAGTCAAAGACGGACTTCAAGAACAAGAAGAAGCGAAGCTTGCCTGAGGTCAATCAAGAGAAGGGACAGCTTACAGTATCAGTTGACCCTACAGACTCAACTGAATGGCCCCCTCTGACTCCCTCCAAGTCTTCTCCTTCAAGTATTGCGGATGGGAAACCACCACAAATTCCTGCTCTTCCAGCCTTGAATATTCGCAGAACCAGGGAGGTGATATTACCGGCATTGCCACTCAAGCCGCACCGACAATCGTAAGAATTTCAACTCTAATATCCATTCGCCATGCGAGCTGATTCCGTGTAGGGATTATACGCTAGGGAGCAAGGCTTGGCCGTTCGTAAGAAAATGCAAACGAACGGTCTCAACAGAAGGTAGTGGTGGATCATCAAGGTAGCATTACTTTTGATGGCAGATTATGTCAATATTTGTATCTACTGGTATCCACTCATTAAACAGTATCGATAGACAGGGTTGGAGACGAGATTGATTTATTCAGAGTATAATTGTTTCACATCATTGGTAGTCATAATTCATAACATTGATACCCAATAAGTTGGGGCCTACCTCTCTTCTTGTGAACTCGTTTCCCGACGCTCACGGTAAAAGCTCCTTTTCAATGCTTGCTTCTAACTTATGATCCTCCCTGTTGTGCAATCACCTTTGGAAAATGTTAAATTGTTTATAGCAAAATTCGTTCCTGATCATTCTGGGTTCATTGCTTTTGAGCCTCTATCCATAACCCCAAATGGTAAGCTCAGAGGCAGGATATCTTTCAAATAGATTCTGAAATGATTGTCTTTTCAAAAGATTGTGCTGGCATATCAGGTTACGTTACGTCGCGTTAATTTTCGTTTGTCGTCGGGTACTTTGATCACGTATTTTGTATATTCCTGATTTGTGCTTCTCATGTCTAGAATCTATACATAAATTCAAGCTTGAGTTTATAAATGATGATAGAATTGGTTGTCTGTAAGTCATTTGTTTGGATTTCAGCTGCAGAATATATTTAAGACCAGCAATCCGCCCAGTAGATACCCGTTTTACAATCTACATCTTTTTAGGAAGAATAATAAACAAGATGTGATTGCGATATTCATGATTGATGAGATGGGAAGGCTGTATAGATCTGTTGGTGTGGTGCCGCATTGTGTGTGTCTTTTGATGTGATTGTTATGGTTGGTTTGGAACTTGGGTTGGAGAGGATGTTGGGATGAGTTTGTTTATGGGTTTGGGTTTGGTGGGCTGGATGGATTTTTGGTGTATTAAGTCAATCGCTCTACTTTCAGGCCACCCCTCTTTTGGGCCACCCTTTTACACGAAAAATGACTTTTTTAACCTATTAATATCTCTATCAATATTGAATATAATTTAATGAAATTTTATATTTATATAATTCAAGCTACTCTAGGCTTATCTTATAATTTTTAGAATTTTAGGATTTTTCTGGATTGAGATTTAGAGCTTCAAAATATCGATTTTTAAATTTGTATAAAAATTATAGATAAATTTCAAACTTTTATATAATTTTCAATAACTTTTAATAATAACTGTTAGAGTTTTTTTCACTGGAAAAAATTCAATTCTAAGTCTATATAGAAATTTTTAAAAAATATAAGAATATAAAACAACATAGAGATATAATATATAATGAATGAAAAATAATATAAATAGTTTTTGCAATTTGAAAATATATTTTAAAATATTTATTTATAAGGAATTTCTATTTTTTTGAAGATTCTTTGAATTGAACATTTTATAAATTTTAAATCTATTTTATAATTTATTTTTAGCTATTTTTCTTCAAAAGTTGCTATAGATTTTATAAAATTTTAAATTTATATATAATTTCTATACAAATTAAAAATCGATATTTTGAAGTTTTAGAAAACGTTTTATAAAAATCTTAAAAATCTCAAAATCTCAAAATAGATTTAAAATAACTCTGATTATATAAATTTAAATTTTTATTAAATTGTATTCAATATTGATAGAGATATTGATAGACTAAAAAAGTGATTTTTGGTGTGAAAAGATGGCCCAAAAGAGGGGTGGCCAGAAAGTGGGGTATCCGACTTACGTGACGGTCGCGAAGGATTAATGTTCTTCATGTTTTGAAAATTTGACTTGGTGCTTGGTGGGTTTTGTGCTTTGTGTAGTTGGTTGGGAGAGTGGAGTGTGGAGTGCGGTTAGATAGATATAGGCTATAGTTGGTCTGGTTCGTCCAAGTTCATCGATCGCTTGGATTGAGGTTGTGATCGCAGGAGCTTCTACGTCAATAATGCTGTGGCGATGCCTGTCACGGATATTGTCAGGGTTACGAGTGTAAGTCTAGAGGAAATACTTTATGTATGATCTTATGTATCTGTTGCCCCTGAATATCTTGAGTTTTGAATGTAATTACGCGAGTTCTCGTTACCGTGTTTGGATCATCGTCAAAGTCTCTCGCTTTATTTGGGGGACCGTATTTAGACAGCGTTGTTTTAGGGATATAGATAGATATACAGTCTTTTCACTATTCAATCTTACGATTTGAAATAGATTTGTGGAATTCGCTATATATACCTAAATATCCACTGTGTTCAGTAGATACATACCTCCGTGTATTAGAATGTTAAGCTTGGCCTAGAAATTCACTCGATATTCCTACTTTGGCAGTACCTAAACCTCCAGCCTTCAAGAGAAGATGAACCGTATTAAGACAGCGGGGTATGGCAATCCAAATCACGGTCTTTTCACCATTCAGTTTGGAGCCGTACTTTGCTTCGGTTTCCTAAATCCTTTGCCTCAAATATGAATAACCATTCTTGAATGAATATAGCAATCAATATATATAAACCTTTACTATATTCTATTTATTCTAAACTCTATTATATTATTTAAATATAATCCTATTACATTCTCGAATTCAAATATATAATATATTTTCTAATATATTAAATTCATATTTAATTTTGTAATTATTAAAATTTATACTAACTATACATTATGTAATTCATTTGTTTATTTTATAATATATTTAATCATTAATTTATTGAATTTATTTATCAATATCTTATAAACTTCTTTTTATTCCTCCAAAATACTCCCTTATTTTTTTTCTATTATTTTTTTATTATTATAATAATATATCTTCTATTTCTTTAATTATTAGAAATACTACTATCAAACTTTTAACTATTGTTTATTCAACAATATTACTATAGAATTCCTATTAATTATATTACCAGAAGGACTGCCTGATTTTCAACTGGATTCTCAAACTGAACTGAAGCAGATCTATCAGCTCATTAACAATCACCGTCGATAACGATGTCGAACTTTGACAGAGAGGGTGATCTTCCCAGATTTTTTCTCGGCCGCGGCGTATCTGAATATCGGAAAGATGGTTTACAACAGATCCTGTCATTTTTACAACAGACGGGCCACTCCAGATTCAACAAGTCCCAGATGATGAATCATCTGAATTGGTTCCAAAACTACGGGCACATGACCCTGAACCAAACCAATGCCATTGAAACCTGGCTGCAAAGCGGTGCCACAGGTTCAATTGAGAATCATTACAACCCACGAAAAAGAGGATCTTCCCCTCCACCAGAGCCTCGAGTTGCGAAACGCACAAGAACCATTAAACGTGCACGTAGAGTTGTGCGGCAAGAACCAATTGTGGCTCCGGAGCCTCAGCTGAAAGAATGTTCGATTTGTGCAGAGGAACTCGCTCTTGCAGACTTCCCTAATCGAATCACCGCTGGATGTGCACATGATTCGTCATGCTGCAATGGATGTATCTCACATTCAATCGGTGTCCAGATTGAAACAATTAAATGGGACCAGCTTGCATGTCCGGAGTGCCCCGAGTTGTTATCTTTCGACGATGTGAAGTCTTTCGCCTCCGAGGCCGATTTCATTAAGTATGTTTCTAATCCGACAAGCTAATTTCTCACTTTACAAATGGTAACATCTGATATAGATATGACAAGAACGCTCTCTTATCGTACATCAGTAATGATCCAAATTTTACAAATTGTTTGGGTCTAAACTGCGGAGATGGCCAGATCCATCAAGATGGTGATGCTCAGCCCATCATGACCTGTGGGTCATGCAACTTCAAAACCTGTTTCACCCATAAGATGCCATGGCATTCAGGGTTGACTTGTGGCCAATACGATGTCCGACAGAAAAGGACATCCAAGAAAGACAAAAGAAGTGAACGGCTGATTAAGAGGGCTACTAAGCCATGCCCAAAATGTCAAGTTCCGATCTTGAAAAACAAGGGCTGTGATCACATGAGATGTAAGTTTCAATTCTTCAAAATATGAAAGATCGGTTAACTAACGCTGAATAGGTACTCATTGTGATTATGAGTTCTGCTGGCTATGTATGGCCGATTTTGAAAACATCCTCGAGACGAGCAATGCGGCTCACGAAGTCACTTGCTTCCACTACCGCCCAGACTGAAGTCCTGGTTCTAGGTATACTTGAAGAGGTATCTCGAGAAAAATTGCTATCTTCGGTATGGAATCTTCCAGGGAGAAGTCCACTTACATGATCCAAAATCTCGAATAGCCTCCGTACTGCTAGGCATCTCAATGACTGAGTCCATCGCAGATGGAATGTATGATCTCGAATGTCTGATTAGACAAGGGCGTGGCTGTGATGAAAATGTTGGGGAAAGAATCTCTTCTGATTTGAACAGGGAAGTTTTGAAACTGAGCATCGGCAGTATGCTGGACTAGGGAGGTGGTGACTGGAATTTTCAATACCACAGGAGATAGGAAAGACGGTAAAGTTAGAACTTATGATGTGCAGATTTTTTCCTAAAGATAGAACTATCAATTAAATCATTATTACTGCTGTGATTATGAATTCGCTTCCTCGTAGTTGAATCGAATGTCTATATGATACCTACTCGACCATGTATTTGCATACATGATTTGATTTACCTGCTTGAGGACATTGAAAACATGATTTACGAGTATTTATCTATTGAAACTCCGTTTCATTCTTCAAAATTCACTAAATGGTTCATGCACTGAAATATAGTGAATTAGAAGATCCTTAGCTTTTTATGCTCCCTCGCTTAGCTCGGTTTCTATTTTCTTCCACAGGTACTTCCACTTCTCCTCCAACTTAGTTCTTTAATTTCCAAGCTTCAAATCTTCCAGCAGAGAAGAGGAAAACTGTCTGTTTTTTTCTTTCTTTACCGGAGAATCATCTTACTACGCTCTTGATCAATTCTATATTACTGGATGTGAGTACTTGAGTCCTATCTTTCTCTGCAAGGTTAAGAGGACTGACCAATTCTATTAAGTTAAACCCTCAATCTTCAGGTTTCCTTCCAGGTAGATAATCTTTTTCGAGAAAGATTGTAAGTTATGCAAGTCTGCTTGTACCCACCATCCCCTAGACGAACCAAACTAGTTCCCATCCTCTGATAGAGTCATCGTCAGTCAAAATGTCGACCACAACCCTTTACTCCGCGACGAAAAACCAATGTGCTCATTGCAGCGCTCCAGCCCATATGAAATGCACTGGGTGTTCTTCTTCGCTCGGCGAGGAGACTGTTGTCACCATCTATTATTGCGAAAAGAAAGTCAAGTGGAGCACTGGAAAGTTCACAAGTCTGCTTGCAAAGCTCATCAGACCAAGAAGCTGTTATATCGTGCTGGCGAGGCGCTTCAGGAAATCTTCTAAGCTTTTCGCCAAGAGATGTTTAATAACAAGATTGCGAAAGTTGAGCATAAGGATGGGAAACTTTACTTGGTTGAAGGTCGATATCCAGATGTGAGAACCAATTTGGATGTGCCTCATGAGTTTCCTTTCGAATTGCTCCCCGGCAAAGAAGACAGGCACGCTGTACTTGCACATATGGCTGTCAGGATGCTATTGCGTGGATCCAAGAGGTGACTGAGATTTTCCTCCAAGGTTAGTACATACATCCCTCTCATAGTACAAGACCAGAAGAACTAATCAAAAAACAGGTGCGGCCCAGAAGATTGAGGAACTGAACGTTGAATCGAAGAACCCAAAGAGAGAAGTTCTGATAGTTGGCCCAGGTGGTGAGCAAGATCATGCCCACTATGTGCACTCTGTTTTCAAGGTCACACCCCAAAACTGTGCAGATGTGTACTGTCTGGATCTCTCGGGTGTTCAATTTGGCTACTACAACCCCGTTACGCCTTGGTCTGAATACTTTGTCGATCGAATTTCCTCAATCACGAGTTGCCATCCGTCTGGGACCGACAAAGCTATGTTGTTATCAAGAAAGCAGGATAATAGTCTTCTTGATTTCCTTCACCGGATACTCGGAGGCTGTTCTCGTAGGACGTCAATTGCAATGGATGCATGGGAATCGAAGTCTACATTATCGACATTTCTGAGATTTCCTCAAGGACAATTTGAAAAAGAGAAGAGAATTATGTGTTACTTTTCCCGTTTTCACTACTTCGAATTTCGAGAGAACATCAATGAGCAGGTCAAGAAAACCGTCGAGAACCCTGGTGTCCATCCTGTAATCTCGTTCATCCTAGGAAAATTGAAAGCCTATTAGAGATCAAGAGGGCCGAAATAGCAAGGTCTGTTCGAGAAGGCGCTGATGGGTTGGATTTCTTGATCTGTGTGAATCGGGAGGGGCACTCTTGCATTATTGAACAAAATCGTCCATCTTATCACAATGAAATCTGGTCAATCAAGTTATGCGAAGGTACTAAAAGCTCTAAAATCACTTCTGAATAGGAGAAAATCATACTTGGTGGAGGCCACGATAGGTTAATGAAACAAATTTATATGATAATATTAGTTAGTCAATTATATGCCCTTAAGTGCTCATGATAATGTCTCCTTTTAATCCCTAGACTTTGACAACTATCGTACCGTGGTTAACAAGAAAGCGCACCTGCCACATCAATCCGCGACTTTTTACGTCACCCCACAAAAAGCCCAATCATGAATGACTGCCCTTCAGACAAATATGCCCTATAGAACTTCATTTACATTCGGGAATCTCTGTATGTAGACACCTTTTCATGAGCAATGAATATTCATTAGGTAAGTGAATATTCCATTGTTGGCCCGACCATATTTTGAGGGCGATTGACAATAGTCCAAAAATGCAATAGCGCTTTCGCTTAAGATGGTCTTTGTGAAATCTAGCTGTATCAACGCCAATGACATAGTGAGCCTGCGCTGGCGACCCAAAGCGCGACCCTTAGAGCCTCATGAGAGTTGTATGTGGAGGCTGACAACTTTGCCTTCCTCAACTCTTTTCGACCGATTAAATGAGGTATATAGCTTGCAAAATGAAGATTTGTGCCACTTAAAACCATGTAGTCGTGCCTTATAAGAAAGCACATGTGTTCATAAGTAATCGCCACAACTTCGCATATCCCAATGGGACCTATTAAACTTCTTTGCTGCAACATTAAGCTTTTCCGCCGCTCGGCAAAAGGTGAATCAGGCGCAAGGAAAAAAACCTTTGTCGCATATCGAAGACCAGCCCTCGGTAAGAAAGCTGATAGGTCCTTGTGGTGACCAGAGCTGACTAGCTCGCTGATGCTACTTAGAGCAACACAAGTAATGCGACTATCAACCGTTACATTCCTAGCCCCCGACCATCCGCAGATGAACGACCAGTTCCTGGAAGAAAACAGCCAGGCGGACGTCAAATTGTCTCACTACAAGAAAAATTGAGTGGTAGCCGAAAGGAAACTTCTCTGCAGTCGGGACGATTTTTCATTCCGATATGTCGCCAAGAATCAATACTCACCGTCGATGCAATTGAAGACGGTATACGCAGATGCGATGCCGCGATACCAATTGATATAGCGAGACATTATGCTCAGTGGGCTCGCGATAACGGAAGAAAATTATACGCGACCTTAGCTTACATGGAAAGAGGTGCGGATGTACGCCATCTTGCGAGACAAAATATTGCGGACAAGGATCTCCCTTTAAAGTACATTCGAGGTGCTCTCTCCCCCGAAACAGAGACTCGAGAAAACGGTGGTCTTTTTCTCAAAACGGGGGTGCGAGTAAAGCATATTGATCATTGGAAGGATAAAGAGTTGGAAGAGTTCTTCAACACACAGTGGTGGATGATAGCACCTGTGTTCAAGGACAAAGCAGAACTTGAACTCGCCGCAAGGGAGGTTCTGCCTTTTCTTCCCTTCGATGGCGATGATCAAGATGAAATGAAGACCAAGCAGGGAGCATACAGCGAGGTTTTCCCCGTGAACATTCATTTTTCTCATCATGAGCTTTGGACTAGCCACCACGAGAAGGTAAGACTGATATTTTTAATTGAAAACAGGTACTAATGAGGTGTAGACAAGGAAGCCATTAGTAGCAGTGAAAACAATATTTTCAATCGATGAGATAGAGTTTAAGAAGGAGCGTGATGTCCTAAAAATCCTCGGCAGTAAATCGCCACCACATCCACACCTGATTCGATTAACGGCCACTTCTCGACAAAAGGGGAAATATCATCTCATATTTCCAAATGCGGAGAGCAACTTGAGATCTTCCTGGGAACAACGCTCACTGCCCGAATTTGATCACGGAACAGTTATATGGGCCTTGACACAAATGTACAGAATCTCCAATGCATTGTTACGACTGCACGAGTTTAAAGTTGCATTTCCACTGAAAGTTGGTGGTGCGGCAAATGTCCGTGTGCAAACGGAAGATGATGGTGAAATAAGCGCACGTGCAGGCGAAGAAAAGTTCGGTCGTCATGGTGAGGCAGAAGATCCACGAGGCGTTTTAAAGCTGGCCGATTTTGGCCTCGGAAGATTTCATGGCAGAGATTCAAAATCAGGAACAAGGCCTTCTGGAATACTCTCATCCCCAACCTATGAGCCTCCTGAATGTAAGCTTCGCCGCCCGGTGTCTCGAGCTTATGATATTTGGAGTTGTGGATGTGTGTGGCTCGAATTCATTACATGGCTTGTGAAAGGTAGTGCTGGTATAGAAGAGTTTGCGGATTGGAGAGGCAATAGTGCAGGACTCAATGACATTGACGATGACAATTTCTTCACCATCCCACGAGAATCAAATAGTTCTTTGGGGGCTACCATCCGAGCCGGAGTCATACTATGGGTTGAGCAATTGCATCAGCATGAGAGGTGCTCCCAACTTATCCATGATCTATTGAAACTCATTATGAATGACCTTCTACTCATTGACGCAGATGAGCGTGTTAAAGCTAGCGATTTCCATCAACAAATGAAGCACTGATATCAGAAAGCAACAAAAGATCCAGACTATATGTTGAAGCCAGTCCCTCTATCACTAAGAGATTCGAAAGCGACGCTTCTCGAAATACCGCGGCATGAAGGACCCGGATCTCATATGGCCTCCAACGACCAAAGAAGTGTTCATATCTCGCGGAATTCCAGTTTATCTCCCAATTCTAGAGATTTAAACCAGAAATCCAAGAAAACTGTAACTTGGCCGACAGATCTCACCAAGGGTTGATATGGAACCACTTTTCCCATTGAACCGAACCTCGTTGGCTGGAGGACAGGGTACAACAAGCTTCAGTCCCTTTGCACTCCAATTTGAAACCGACAGATTCTAGAATCTTAAGCAGTGGAAGTGTAAGCTTCATTTTGATAGTCTGAAGATGCATACATTGGACCAGGAAGAAAAGTATGACCCCTTGATTACTTATCGTTCTAGATACGGACTTTTCTAATATTTTTCTCTCGAAACAGGGTTACCATCAATGATATCACTCCAAATTGTATCGAAATAAAGGAAATAATTTTAGTACCTACATGTGTTTTTCTCCTCCATTATCGACTCATGTTACGGCATCAGGGATACCAGGAAAGTTGAGCGAAGGCGCTTTCATATTTGTTGAGCTGTTGTCGTAAAGAATTTCTGGGCATTACAAAGCAAGAAAAATGTCACCAGAACCCTTCCACGCTAACAGGTGACTGAGGCGAAAAACAGCCGAGTCTCAAGCACGGAGGAAAGCATGGAGGAAAGCACGGTTGCGAGCAATAGATCTTACAAAAATCATGTTGCGTCAGGCTTAGTTTTCCAGGAAATAATTACATCGTTTTATTATTCTCAATTCTGTAATTCCCGCAATAGCAATCTAAATCTCCTACGAATGCAGTGACACAAGCCTAGATAACTCTACGAACGCGTGTATCAAGTCCGGAATGATACTCCTCTCTGTGCCAAGCCCCCGCCAAGTTGACATCCACTTTACTACAGCTGGACTCAAGAGACACATGAACTCCATGGTAAACTCCGCTTTGTTGTTGTCATTTTCGAATATCAGACCACCTTAGAAACATGTTCATCCGAAGACGTGTCTGTTCATGTACCGAAAAGCTAACAACCGAAAGTACGAGATTTTGTGAGGTAACGCAAAACTTGATGTGACCAAGAATATCCAACTTCCCGGTTCAATGACTGAAAACAAAACCGAGAGCACTGTGTAACGGCTTAAAAAAGCTCAGAGTGAGGTGCGATAAGCGCGTCTGTCGAAGTTCAGCGTATGCCGCGCGATCTTCCTCTATTTTCTTCCTTCGAGCCTCAAGTATATCCGCCAGGTATTCCTTCCACTGCTGCTTTTCAATTGCCGCTAAGCCCCTTGTCATAACACTTTGAAATTGAATATTAGGAAGTGTGAAATGCTTCGAGGATGATCTCATTTCATTCTCGAGTTTTTCTTCGTCGATAGATAGTTTTTCAATCTCGGCAGGCTGACGAAAGTGTCTCATTCGAGGATGAAGCTCGGGAAACGTCTTGTTGATACGATATTGGTTGAGGTTGCGAATCAAATCAACATGGCCTTCTGTGAAAATGAGATCGGCATGCTGTTCAGGCGCAAAGTTTTTCTCTAAGCAGAATATTCCATTGCACGTCCTAGAGCTGGAGTAACACTTGTTCAGGTGATAATGGTTTACCACGATGTGAAGGTTGACCAATCTTGGAAAATGGGAGAGGATTGAGGCCAGAAAGCCCCGCCCGTTCAAACCTTCAGAGGTGATGCACAAGTTCTGCACTCTAGCAAGCTGAGCCCTGTCCATACTTTTGAGACCATTTTGAAATTGGGTCTGGTGGTCGACTGGATCCTCAAGGGGGGTCTCAAACGTCTTCGCATTGAGATAGAGTATGTCCACAGAACAATCAAAATAGGTTCGAGCGAACCCAGAGTAGCCATCGTCGAGGATAGAAAACATGATTTTATAATACTTGAGCGCAACCCGTCGAGATTCAATGCAAGTCCATAGCATTGCTGGTACTCGATGTCCAGATTTTAATGTCGAGACGTGGCGATACCAGGGACGGCTGTTTGTATTGTAGAATGGCAGCAGGTGTTTCTCCTTAGGCTTTGGCTCTCTGAATTCGATAAAACGGTTGTCGGCTTGTAAGAGTACAATACGGGAATCTGGCAGAGCAAATTTCCATATTCGAAGGCGTAACTCTGCAGGGAGTTTTGGGAAGCGCTGGAAATCAGTTTTGACCGGCATGACCGTAGTTGATCGTATAGACGGCGCTCTGCAATTAGGTGAGGGGAAAAAAGAAGTCGAAGATAGTGTTCGAAAATCGTGATATGATGGCGCAAAAACCTGCTCCACGCTGTTTTCTGTCTTGTTTCGTTCCTTGGGAGATTTTATATCTCCATGAAAGTCGTGCAAAAACGCACGCAAATAGTTAAGAAAGACACAAATGTTGATTGAAGTTCGATTTGAAGTCTTTTAATTTTGAGCGCCAAGACCATTATTTTATGTCTTGACTTGGAGAGTATGTGAGGTACATGATGAGATTAGAAGTTGAAGTCTAAATTGTTAGTAGCCTTACGATTTCGAGCCAAATGAAGGAAAGCTGAACCCTTGATATTCACTATCATCTATAGAAGCTGGGTAGAAACTGAGCAGGCAGTAACAGGTAGCACAGAAATGAATTAAGTGATCTGCATCTACTATAGCTATAGGTACACACCCTCGTTACTGTCATATTCCCGAGGTAGATCTCCCTTTCATAAACTCGACAAATTCCGCATCTAGTTGAAGTCAGGTTAGCACATTTCCCACTCTTGATGAATGCTTTGCTGCATAGAACTGTTGAGATACCTACAACTAATTTTATCCTCCGCATCTACTGACTTCATTATAACGTTGTCAATCTCTGCATCACTGATCGTTTCTCCCAGATTTCCCAGAACCTGTCTCAGTTGCGCTGCGGTGATTGACCCTTTCAAAGAATGATCATGTTCCTTCCACGCAGATTTCCACTCCTCCTCTGGATCTTCCACGCTCGAAACAGGGATCGGAGTCAACTCTGCTTTCAAATCATTTTCACTGGGCTTTGAATCATCCGGCTTTTGCCTCGTTCGGCCTGTCATCATGGCAATGAATTCTGCATGCGTTTAGTGGATGTCCCCATCTTCCTGCAACAGATTCACGGTATCATACCATCAAAATTTATGGTACCATCGCCATCGAGGTCAACTTCCTTAATGATTTGTGCAAGTTCTTCCTCGCTTGGATTTTGTCCCGACTGTTCCATCACACGGCCAAATTCCTCCACGGTAATGTTGCCTGCGAAAACTCATCAGCCCTGAAAGCACTGTAGGTGGTCTCACACAACTTGCCCCCTTTATCTGTGTCCTATTGATCGTATTAGTAAAAATATCCACAATGCTAATGTCTCTTCGCAAACAAACACGTACATATGCATTGAATGCTTCTTTGAGAATAGTAACTTCTTCGTCTGACAGTGGTTTGGCCTAGTTATATCAAATCAGCAGGAATAGTGAACACGGCTATTTCTACACACCATAATGATAGAATGTTCGGTATATCTAGAAAAAGATAAGAGAGATGAACAGTTCTTCGAACATGAAGCTATTTCGCGGAACTCATCACATCTTAAAGTGGGATGAGCATATCCACAGACTACCCCTGCGTCGATCATACCCGCGTGATAATATGATCATCGGCATAGAACGTTTCAGCAAGGACAGTCGTCTGATATCGCTGAATTTCAACATCATTGTCTGATACAATATATCATTCTGTGCAATTGATCCATTCGACACCCACACAACTCTATGCTGGGAGTTGGAAGTCAAATCACAAAGCGAATGCAATGCCGGTACATGATGTAAGTAAATAGTTAGATGAGACTCTCGCTGACCATACTACATCCCGTCAACTGAAGGTTTATCTTTGATCTCATATGTCAAAAGACTGAAATCGTCTGCGACGTGAGGTATCACAGAGGTGGAAGTATGATCTCCCACGTCACGTGACTTTACCACAATATCTCCATCCATCCGTCAATACCCGCCCGAGCAGGAGTGGCGAGTAAAACAACCCTCTTAGCCACAAAATGAACGCCCGAGGTCTGCATCTCCCAGCTGGAGAACCTAACAAACCCCAGAGAGGCTCATGATTTACAACCCAGACTAGAAAACCGAGCATGTAATCATTAACAAGTTCTCCTTTCCCTTCACACTTCAATCCAATCCGGTTCCCAGAATTGATGAGCAACTTATATGTGATAAGGCACACCACTAATTTCATGACAAATCAACACATCTGATAGACCGGAAGTGGTAACTGCGAAGTTGAACTCAATCAACAAAAATATGGTATTCATCTAATTTATCAATCTAAACAAACTTGCTGTCCTTGCTTACGTACAAGTCAACATACTCATCCACTGCCATTGCCTCCAGTCTCTTAGAATCATTGCCCAAGTCAACCAGCTCCTTGACCTTAGCTTCACTGTAATGTGGTCCCAAATGTCTCTTGTATTTGGCCAAAATTTCTGGTTTGGCTTCTTCTCTTCTCAATCTGTGACCTAATGGAGCATCAACGACAACCTCTTCCAAAACTTGTCCGTCGTTCAATGTGACGGTCAAAGCATTTGGAATGGTTCGCATGTTCTCATTGTGATAATCCTTGGTGAATTGTGGATCTTCGACACAAGCAATCTTTTGTCTGAGCGATTCAACCAACGGAGAAGTAGCAGCCTCTCCGCCATCGGTATAATCTGTAGCTTCAAGACGTCCAAAAACGAGCATGACTGCAGTCATATATTGGATGCAGTGATCACGATCGGCAAAGTTGTCCATAGGCTTGAATTGTTTGTCGATGATACGGATGCAAGCTTCGTGTGTTCGGCAGGTGATCTCCTTGATATCAGCGGCAGATTTCCCTTGGTCTACCAATTGTTGACGAATACGTTTTGCGGCCTCAATGGCGGTTTGAGAGTGGAACTCAGCTGAAAAAGGTTAGTTGATAAATTATAATAGAATGTGTGGATGACATACCTGGATAAGAAACCTTGAATAAAACGTTCTCCATGACATAGCTGCCATATGGACGTTGGAATTCAAACTTGTTACCCTTGAAGAGAACATCGTAGAAACCCCAGACTGGAGCAGACAAGACTGTGGGAACACCAGGCTCGCCCTTCATTACCTTCAAGACTAAGTTTACGGCACGTTGACAAGCATCACCAGCAGCCCAAGACTTTCTTGACATGGTGTTTGGAGAGTGTCTGTATGTTCTTAAACTCTGTCCATCAACCCAAGCTTGTGAGACTGCATCTGCTGTTTGCTTCTCGCTCAATCCCAACAATTTGGAAACTACAGCGGCACTAGCAACCTTGACAAGTACAACATGATCCAGACCGACCTTGTTGTAAGAGTTCAAGAGTGCCAGACAACCTTGAATCTCATGTGCCTTAATCATAGCTTCCAAAACCTCTTTAATGGTAATGACTTTGCCATTGCCGAGATTTCCACCAGCTCTGTTTGTTCGCGAAATCCAATCTGCCACTGCGAGAATTGCACCCAAGTTGTCGGAAGGATGACCCCATTCTGCAGCCAGCCAGCAATCATTGTAATCGAGCCATCTAATCATGGCACCAATATTGAATGCACCATTTACAGGATCGAGCTGAAAAGGTGTACCTGGGACCTTTGTGCCATTAGGAACAATAGTTCCTTCAACGATTGGACCCAACAATTTTGTACATTCTTTGAACCGTAAACCTTCGAGACCGCAGCCTAGAGTGTCGAGGAAAACAAATCGAGCTGTGTCGAACTGTCAAAATCACTTAGCGGGTCAATCAATCTTGTTGTTCTTTGGTAAAACTCACAGCAAGATCAGACTCAATTGGGGTGTTATGAACATAGCTGGCGATATCCTTAATCTCAGGATCGTACTCTCGAGCTTGGGGTGGTGGCGGGGCCCCAGATTGCAAAGGAGACATGGTGGAGAATTGTTTGAGCGATGGTGTTGTTCTTGTTGAAGCTCCGAAGTTTGCACGACTTCGCAGAGAAAGTGGGATTCTGAAGTGTCGTGATTGGGCTGGTAGTCGAAGAGTTCTTGATGCAGTACGAACACTACGATTAATTGTCGACATTGTTTTCTCTCTTTGCTTTTCTATCAATCAATGAGGACAAGAAAACTTTTCACATCAAGAAATCAAAAGGCACAAGAATTTAGTTTGGAAATAATGAGATTGCTGGATGTTCTTTACCCGTACTGTACCTAGGCATTCCCGCATTCCACAGGTCTTTGACCATACCACCTTCCCCACGGATCTACAAAATCCTTCTCACTTGCCTCGGTTAAGAGCGGTTTATCTCACGGCATCGGAGATGGAAAACACTCGATATATGCTTGATTTGGCAAATACCAACAACGAATTGAAAAATCAATATATGTATGTATGTATGCATGTATGTAATATGGTGTTGTCCTATAGTCTGCTACAGTCTGTAGTTACTGATCCAGTTCTCAATTGTTATTAACCCCTTTCGCTTCCGGTTCTATCAATTATTACCTGGCAAAGCAATCTCGATGTTTTCACCAACGAAACCACACGAAACTAAAAATAAAGTATCCTCGCTCCTTCAAGAAAAGACTCATATTCTTTCAATGTTTTCCATGTCACTTATAGAATCCGCTCAGTGCTCTCATTGGTAGTCTCTCAGCTTGATCTTTCTTTTCAGCATGCATCGTTTGCCCATCAGGTTCAAGGTACGAGTCTCCCCATCGGACTGCAGGATTGAGAAGTCAGTAAGCAATTCTGTCTTTGGAAATTCTCCCAGAGTGTCTCTAAAGAAGTCGAAGTATAAAGCGTCCCCTTGGAAATCTCACAAGTATCATAGAAAAACACGATAAAGCGTTAATAGGGCGATGATTTGGGGGGGAACATACCAAATAATTGTTCTCCAAAGTTTATATCTCTCAACGCTCTAACAGTGATGCGTAATTTCCCTGCCCAGACTTCCGAGCGGAATTCAACATTGGATTTTTGACTCGTGCCATTATTAATCACCCTAGTCCATCCACCTTTGTGGCCAGTAATCAACGTTGCGATCGGTTCTGTGTTGGTGTCAATGGTCTTCTTCACTACAACATCCGGGTCAATCTCTAAAACTTTCCCAGACTTATCGACGGTAGGAGGTGCATGAAAGTCTACAGAGTATGTCGAAGGACACTTGAAAGCACTCTCAGCACCAAGTGGGATGAATTCTCCAAGGACTTCTGAGATGATATGACCTCGTGGGATATTTTGTAAAATCCTGACTCCGCGGTCAACAGAGTGAGCCATTGTGGACGTGGATTCGGAATGATATTCTTTGATCTCTACCAAGATTCGATCGAAAACATCGATCGTCTTGCAGCGACAGTTAGACTCCTTTTCGGGTGCTTTCGCTGCAGCTGCTTCTTCTGCTTCTTCTGGATTCTCAGATTCTTCTGGATTCTCAGATTCTTCTGGATTCTCAGATTCTTCTGGATTCTCAGATTCTTCTGGATTCTTCTGGACTTCTTCTTCTGCTACTTCCAGAGGCCGCGTTCGGAGACCACAAGCAACACACAACGGATAGTTCTTCCCCCATTCTCGACATGGATGCTGAATATCCGCAGGTGGATACTCCCAGCTCGGTGGCCATGTTGATGGGGGAGCATATTGTTTGAAAATCTCTCTGTTGAATATATTGGCCTTCAGATTTTGAAAGCGGAGCGGTACCACACGGTTTTTTGCAGGTCCCAAATTTTCTACATTTTCTTTCGGATTCCTGAATGGAACCTTGGAGACACCCTGATGTACAGATTTGGCCTCTCCAGGAAGAGGTGTGAACAAGCAAGGATAAACTGTTCCATCCCCTCCAAGACACACCTCAAACGGATCTCTGATCGAGGGATCGAGCTGCAGATTCAAATTCGCTGGCCACAGATCTCCCTCAAACGTCTTCACGCCGCTGCGACCAAAAACCTTCATATATGGAATATGTCGTGCGATAGCAAAGCCTCTAATGCTAAAATGTTCCAACTGGAGCTTTAATTGGAATTCTTCCCATCTGACAGTATGTGAGTACCCCTCTTGACCGGACCTGGCGAAGTTTCCATCAGGCAATTCTCCGTAAGTCAATGCGGTGCGGAAATTTTGTGAAAGCATCAGAACACAAGCACTGTCAGTGCCTATACCTCCCGCAATGTCTTCAGGGTTCTGAGCTAAGAATAGAAACCGCAAGTATACCCCAGAAAGGTCGTCAAATAACCCTTCATAAGGATCGTACGCATCGGAATTGATCAAAGTAGGGTGCAAGAAGTGATATTGAAGATCCGCATAAATCTTTTCAAACAATTCCGTAGTATGCGTTCTATGTCTCTCTCGCTCAATATTCGTCACTACCGCTTGCGACACTGGAACTTTCTTTCCTCGATTTTCCAAAAATTTCCGTCTTCTCTTTGCGGCTTGGACCACAGCATCATCTTCATGTTTTCTTTTCCACCCAAGGTTTTCTTCCATGACTTTCTCTTGATGTTTCTCTGCCAATTTCTTCTTACGACTTGCAAATTTTCCTTTCAGCTTTTGGATCCTTTTCTCATGCTGGATTTTCTTCTGCTCGTTGTAAGCAGCTCTCGCAGCGGGATCCATCGATGTTAATTTTTCCGCTTCCATCTCTTTCTCTTTCTCTGCCATCTTCTCTCTCGCTAATCTTTCAGCCGGTTTAAGCACACTAGACCGTCTTCTAGGAGGTCGAGATGAGGATCTAGACCGAGACCGAGACTGAGAGTCAGAAGAGGGTCGTGAATCGCGATCAGCCGGTCGCGGACGGGGCTGTCGCCCCCTCGGCTTCTTTGCCCATGGGGCCCAACCGAACCAATTAGCCATTACGAGATGATTGCGTCGTGTGGCTTGCTGGTACCTTGTGGATGAATGTGATATTTCAATAGATGTATCAATAGCATAAACCAAGCTATAGCTCTCACAATCAACGTATCTCCCACTGTCTACTCACAACCCCATATAATAAATCCAAACTCTTTGTGCTTGATCTACCATAACCCATACATTGTGCCATGAAAGAACATCCCCGCATGCGGTTACAATCGCATTCGAGAACAAGTAATCAAAGAATGAGATTTAATTATTTTCCTCTCTCTTTGAATCCATAGAATTGAGCAATTTACGCCGTGAACGGTACGCCTTTCCCTACGACAAGGAGTCGAGGTAGCATTGACCCCTGACAGGGCGTATTACTATATAAGAATACCACCACGGCACCATCAGTTTTTTCACCAACCTTCGGAAGACATCCATCCGTCTATCCATCCATCCATTATCAAGTCTAATCAGTCTAGTCCGCAAATCCCCAATCCCCAAATTACTTCCCACATCCTATCCTACAGTGCACGTGATATAAATCTCCTCCTCGATTCGAAATGTACACGTCGAGATGTGATAGCATATTCTACCTTTAGGAAAATCTTCTCGTACCTAATCAAACGCTTTGATTCAACAGGCTGTCTGGTCTGAATATATGACAAGCCAGAGAATTTCCACCAAGGTTTCTGGAATATAGTGAATGTCCTACAAAGACAAAAACACACACAAACATAAACACATAAACACACACGCGGCCAAAAATCCTTTGACCGTATGTCCAACACCCGATGATTAATTGCCTTGATAACTTGTAGAATTCGGCATTCCGATTAGATTGATTAATGTACGAGGAAAAAGCCATGGATGACTCTGGCCATGCAGCTGGTCGGGGATGGACATGGACGTTCGACGGGTTAGGTAAGTTGGATGTGAGGGTTTGCGTGAGTAAAGTAGTTTCTTGCATTATATTACCATTGGCTGCGATACCAAATCCTTCTGAAGCGATTCGGACTGTATATATTTCCCGGTCGAATTAGATGTCTAACAGCTGTTGCAAATGTAAGATACCTCGATTGATATACACAATATACACAAAATGATAGCTAGCGAATATTGCGACCAAGAACAATCTACACAACTACACAACTACACAACTACGCAATAAACAGATCTAAAAGCGAAAAGCCGATGAACAAACCCCCAATTCTTATCGAACCTTGGAAATATTTCTCGACTTAAATCGATAATAAAACAGAACGCATAAAACCACAACAGTCCCGCAAACGACTAAACCTTCGACTGCTCAATTCCTTTCCCGAAGAACGACTGTCCATTTGAACCATGTCAGGAATAGCTAGCTCATCGTCGAGTAAGATTGAGTATGACTTCATTTACTGTTGGGCTCAACATAGACATGTTTAGTAGTCTGAAAGGGGGTTTGTCTAGAATCTGCGCTGTTCATGATTGCCTTGACATTGTGTGTTGAATCCTTTATGAAAACGAGACGAGCCGTCGATTACAAACATGATAAAAATGGAGTAAATGATGTGCAAATACTTCGAGCTTGTGGACATAAAACAATTGTGTGGCGGGGATGTTCGTTATACTGCGATTATTTCTTTACGTCGATTGACAGAAGATGAGCTCATAGAGATTGATGAAAGGGCCATGAGCGATTTATTCTTGCAAAAAGGGCGACATTTCTTTTAGATCAAACAAAGAAAGCACTTGCAATCACGGAGGCTATTTTTAGAATGGTAAGAATGATTTTGCACTGGTTTGTTAGAATTTGTCCAAAGAAACTAAATGATGCTGTAAGATAATGATGTATTTTCCATCATCGCCCACGAGTGTGATATGCTTCCCGTACCTACTGTGTATGCCAACACGAGAATCCTAATTGCCATATTCCCCATGAAATACTCCAACCCCTTACGAAACGCCCTTTTGTTTGAAATACGTTCCAATACGCATGGCTGCAATACGCATGGCTGCAATACACATGTTGAGATTCATTCCTCTTCACTTTCATCACTTTCTTCCTGCATCAGCAGCGCCTTTTCCATTTCCGCCTCAAAATCAGCCTCCAGATCCATTTCATCTTGATCACCCATGACTCCAGGGTTATTGACTGGACTAGGTAGTTTGAAATGATCAACATCATGATTTTGCTCATAGATTCCATCGTGATCTGCATCTGCATCTGCATCCTCATCTTCATCACTGATTTCTTCGCTTGGCTCTCTTTGAAAAATCGGTGCCCTGTACTCATATTGTTGATGCGAGCTCTGCCCATCTGGAAATTCAACCGTGAAACCATCATCCGAATCTTCTTCTGGTTCGGGCGTTGGTTCACGCGGTGGTGGTTTTGGCTTCTGTGCCTTCTCTGCCTTCGCACGAGGAGCAGGTTTTGCTTTTGTTGCTGCTGGAGCCTTTGATTTTGGAGCCTTCTTTTGTGGTACTTTAGGTTGAGGTTCCTTAATGATAGTCTTCATCGGTGGCTCTAGCTGCTCATATTGAGATTGTAATTGAGCGACGTCATCAGTCCACGGTGCGCTCCTCAAGTTCATATCGAATGTGGAATCAATGCGATCCAAAACCAAGACCTTTCTAACGGGATCGAATGTAAGTATAAATTGACCGTCGCCGGAGGTTCGAGCTCCGGTATATGAATAATCATCATTGTTATCTGAAAGAGAGAGATCGTAATTCGCAGAATTGGGATCGGAAGAAGACTTCAGCTGTGCTGAATTCGCGGGGGCTCCGATAGAGGGATCAGGTTTGTGATTGTCTAACAATTGTCAGTCGATGATTCTATTACATTGAGACGACCCAACATGCATCTTATGCCAGTATATGTGTTGTTGGTAGATTTTCCAAGTAAGGCATCGCTGAGCACGACGGGGTATTTCCCCGGCTTATCCCAATCTATTGCTGTAGTCATGGTCGCCTTTCGATGTAAAAGGTGTTCTTCTTCGAGAGAATACCCAGGTACCTAGCAAGTAGTATAGAATGACAGTGGAACAAGTCGAGGGGTAAATCAATTCTACAAAAGAATGTTTGAAGAGAAAGAGGAACAGGGAAATAGATTTGATATGAATAATATATTAAGATTGCATCAATAGATTGAGTGAGGATTGAGTGAGTATGAGCGATAAGTGATGAAAATGTACCAGTACCTAGGTATGGTATGGGTAAGATGTTTAATGATGGAAAAGAGGGTAAGAGAATGGGATGAGATGGGGGTGTGGATGTGGATGTGGATGCGGATGGAGATCTTATGAGCTAACAGTATTAGGTAATCAAACTTATTGGGACTGGTGGACCACCAGGACCAGGAACACACAATCTACAGCAGAAATGAATGTTTGACTGTTGATAAATTCCTCTATCTAATTACCTGGTTATTATGGTGTAGATATAATAATTATAGCATTAATAAAGGAAAGATAATAACCATGTGGTACTAAATTTAGATGCTAAAAGATCTCTTGATAGGCTTTGTCTTGAAGGTACAACATGCATCATAGGATTAGTCATAATTCCTTATCTAAAGCCTTATCAATCGGTACGTGTTACGACACGTGATTATCAGGTGGATTTCTAACATCCATTGCCATGTCCATCATCATCATCATCATCATCAATCCATCATCCATCTTGCCATTATATAGGTATCTTGACTGATCGATCTTTTACAACACTCAAGCTCCAGGCAAGATGGCACATATAGTTATGCAATTCCCTCATCTATCACTACCTATTATGCAAGTGGCAAATATGGGATAATGCACACACAATTCATTCATCAGATAACATCTGGTGCATGCGACCCAGGTAGGTAGGTATCCAGGATATGGTTCTCCCGAAGGTTGGCAATCGAATACAGCCTCATGTGCGCGTGTATAACATGCATATTAAAGTTATGCAATACGTGTGCGGGGTAGGAAGGGGACTTGAAGTTTCCTTAATTACAAGGCGACATTAGATATGAAAGTGGTCTGCTTTTCCTCAAATTCTCATACATTTGGTATTATAGACTTCCTTTCTATCATACCCCCGAGACTCTCTTTCTTAGATCCTAAGTCTCAATCTCGTTTCTTCCAATTCTAAACATGGCGCCAGATATTTCTCGGTTGACCACGCAAAGCGACGCTTCGTTGAATATTCCAGCCGATGGTTATCAGATACCTGATATTACCTTTCGTGATCCTAACAATCGACGCCTCAAGGTCCTCACAATTGGTGCAGGAGTTTCAGGGATCATGATGGCATATCATATCCAGAAACAATGCCAGAAGTAAGGGCACCACCCAATGTATAGCACAGATATCAATACTAAGTTGAGCAGTGTTGAGCATGTCATTTACGAAAAGAATCCTGACATCGGAGGAACTTGGTACGAAAATAGATACCCAGGCGCCGCTTGCGATGTTCCTTCACACGCATATGCATTCCCTTTTGCTCTCAACCCTGATTGGCCAAAATATGCTAGTGGTTCCAAAGATATATGGAATTATCTGGACAAGGTCTGCGAAGTTTTCGATCTTAAAAAATACATGACCTTCAATACTGAGATTGTCGGGTGTTTTTGGGACGAGGACACTGGGAAATGGACTGTCAAGATGAAGCAGGCATCAGAGTCTGGCGAGAAGCAATTCGAGGAGACGTGTGACTTGTTACTCCATGCAACAGGTATATTGAATAATTTCAAATGGCCGGATATCAAGGGTATTGAGAAATTTAAAGGAAAAGTTATTCGTGTGTTGATATCTGCCACTTTCTGTTCATGGAATAAACACTGACTGGAAATAGATACGGCAAGATGGCCAGATGACTATCAAGAAGAACAATGGAAGAATGAGTCCGTGGCAATCATTGGCTCCGGCGCTTCTTCGATTCAGACATTGCCTAACATGCAATCCCACGTTAAGCACATTGATGTTTACGTACGTACTCCGGTATGGTTCATCTCAGTCGCTGGAAATGATGGAAGAAGCAAAGAATATACACTGGAGGAACGTGAAAACTTTAGAAACGACTTGCCGGCGCTTATGGAGCATACAAAGTACTTGGAAAATAGGATAAATGGCCTTTGGGATTTATTCTTCCGGGACAGCAAGGCTCAGAAAGATGCTCAAAGATTGTTTGGGGCACGAATGGCCGACATTATCAAAGATAAGAGGCTGCTGCAAGGCTTGACTCCTAGTTTCTCTCTCGGTTGTCGCAGAATTACTCCTGGTAAGCACTCCCTATAATTAAGGGGCCCAGCTAATGATGTAGGTGATCCTTATATGACGGCGATTCAAGAGCCAAACGTAGATGTTCATTTTTCTGCAGTTGAGGAGATTACAGAAGACTCTGTTATTGACAGCGAAGGTCAGGAATGTAAAGTGGATACAATAATCTGTGCCACAGGCTTTGATGTCTCATATCGCCCTCGCTTCCCAATAATAGGTCAAAATGGAGTTGATCTTCGAGAAAAATGGAAGACAATCCCAGAATCGTATCTTGGTAAGTAAAATCAATTCTGTTCACTTGTGCAAGAGAGGCATTGGCTGACAAATCACAGGTCTCGCGGTACCAGATATACCAAATTTCATTACTTTCATTGGACCAACATGGCCCATTACAAATGGATCCGTTTTGGGGCCTCTTGGCGAGGTAGCTAATTATGCTATCAAACTCATCAAAAAGATGCAGAAAGAATTCATCAAGTCTATCGCTCCAAAGCAAGATATGACGGATCTTTTCAATGCACATACGCAAGAGTTCATGAAGAAAACTGTTTGGAGCTCAGGCTCAGGTTGTCGTTCTTGGTATAAAAGTAAAGCCTCATGTTCATCGCCTGTCTCTCAGTTACTAATCCCGAAAAGATAATGAGACAGGACGAGTAAATGCGGTTTGGCCCGGTAGCTCCTTGCATTATATGGAGGTGATAGAGGACCCAAGGTACGAAGATTATAACATAACATACCAAAATAAACATAACCCGTAAGTGACTTTGACATCACAATCCGTCATAAGCGAGCTATTTAAGTACTCACCGAGATCAAGATGGGCATACCTTGGCCTCGGCTTCACGATTTCCAATCGTACAAAAGGTGCGGATATATCACCATATCTTAATGAAGAGGCCATAGATCCGGCGTGGTTGGAAGTCATGAAATCTGGAGCCCTTGCAGCAGATCGCAATATATAAGAGTCAAAAATTACTGTAAAGTGATATAATATTAGCAGATTTCGTTGTTCCATTTCACCATTTCACTTCATTTCGACATACATACACTTGGCGACACCGCTTTAAAATTCCAACGACAGATGAACAAATTTTAGATCTGAAACTGACCCTTTGAGCTTCGGTGAAATGGCGAGAGATTGGTATCTGAGGTAGGTGTTAGCAGGTGGATAAGTGTTTCTAATTCACCTATCTTGAAAATTCATCAATTCTTGATCAATCGAACACATGTTTTCAATGGGTAGGGATAGTTTTATAGTAATTTAAGCGAGCGGCTTGTTTGTTTCTGAAAACTTTCTATGAGTGGTGATATTGTTTGAATTCGTAGTCGAAATTCCATATTTAGGGGTTTCGATATTGTTGGATAGCGAAGAAAATATATAAGAGTTTAGGCCTTGGCTTATCGCACACCACTCTATTTCGTAACAAAATCTCTACAAAAATGTTGTTTTTCTATATAAATTAATTATTTTTATAATTCTTTAATGAATAAAAGATATAATTTGAAAATTGATTATTTAAATAATATCTATAATTAGTTTTTGAAAAAATAAATGAAATTTTTTTAATAATTTTTTGAATAAAGTTATAAATATTTAAAATTGAAAATCTTCAAATTTTTTAATATATAATACTTTTCCTATATAAAAAAATCGATTTTTTTGAAAATTTCAGGAATTCCAATTTTAAATACCTATAATTTTATCAAGAAAATTATTAAAAATAATTCGCTCATTTTTTTATATAATTTTATTAATTATTTATTATTAGAATAAATTTTATAAATTTGATTCAAAGATTAATTGGAATAATATATAATTCAAAAATTGAAGAAATAAGGCTTTTTGGTGTGTTTTCGCTTAGTGTGTGATAAGCCGGGGCCTAAACTCTTACGATTTGAAAGTGGGAAGTGACGGATCCCAAAGACTTGTTTGAAGTTATGAGGAAATCAGTTGGGAAATCCGCAAAAGCGAATTGAATCACATAATTACGCCAGACACGAGTCTTTTTGAGAAGAAAGTCGTGGTAAGATTTTACATGATCCTCGATTCTCTACAAGAATTGGTATATATTAATAAAATACAAGTCCTCACAGAAACCACACGCTCCCTCGACTCTCATATCCCCCAGCTCTTAGTTGAGAATGAGGTCTGCAAATTATATTGTTTAATTAGTGGGAGATGAAAAGAATCCTTGATTGATATTCTCCTATTCAATAATTATAGTATTTATTACCATTCATTTGTATATCTATTTATATTTATTTTTATAAACCTTTTCATTTATTATATTTATTTCTAAATCCGTAAACCCTCATATCAATCTGTAATGTAAGATTACAAATCTAAATTTAATCAAAATCAAAATCAAAATCAAAATCCCAAAATCTCTATCTCTTCCCCTTCCTCTAGCAAGTAACCAGAAACCTCCTCAAGAGTCTAGTCATGTTTATCTCTAACTTTTAACAGCCAGCATCTATATCCTACATTCCATTCAATGCATAGCTAAAATTCACCTATTCTGTGATCATGCTATTGTGACAAAACAATCTATTCATCTATGTATCAATTTGATGATGAATTTATTAATATATCTCACATGTAAAAGGCAATGTAGGGCATAGCTAAGCGTCCTCCCTATAAACATAAACACCCTAACCCCAAGACCAGAACCCCTCTAACCCAAACCTGTAGCGTTTTCCTTTACACAAGCCAAGCAAATAATAAGAGCTTGAAAGCCTCACAGCGCCCTTACCACGAGAACGTCATAAGCGCCGGATTCAAAGCAATGGGTAAGAGTAAATGACTCCCCGTAACCGTAGCCATAGGTAGAATGGCCACGAAATCCTGAATACGCCAATCGTACGGAATGAAAGGTGCAGTGGCCAGAACCACAATACAGGATATGCCCAGGAGGGAAAATATCATCGAGTATTTGAAACTTTTCAAGACCTTTGGGATTTCGATGAAGAAATTGCTGAATTCTGCTTCTTTAGATGTAGAACCCCATGTCATATCGATTTCAAACATGTGCGAGAGGAGAGCTTGAGAAACGTGGAGGGAGAGACCACCGAGAAAGATGGCCAACATCAATGTCCACTTGAAGTTTTCGTAGAGGGAAAAGCCGAGACTGCGCTCGCCGGCTCGGTAGCGCATTCCTGCTAGTGCGATGTTTCCAAGACCGTTAAACACGATGACGATGGAGAACCAAACTTTCCAGGAATCGATATAGTATTTGTCAAGGTATCCGTTGAACCATCCAATAGCGAAGTAATTGGCCGTGGTTAAGATCCAGGCAGCTCCAATGGCATAATAGGTGCCAATGTATGAGATAATTGTGATCTTCGAGGTGAATCGAATATTGGAGAACAAGAAGCTTTTGAAGAGAGGAGTAAATGGACCTTTGTAGAACCACATACGTAATGGGTGGAAGAGAAGTTCGTTGCAACCATATGCATACTTCTCCCATCTGGCAAGTTCATCGTAAACGGTTAATGACACACCCTCCTTAAATCCTTCACCAGCCCATGCAGCCAAGCGAATAATGTACCCATTTACTTGAAGGCGAAGAGACATATCGAAGTCTTCAGATACATGAGACTCTGACCAGAACTTTTCATATCCATCCTCGTCTACATATGAAACCTGCTGAATGGCTGACCAGCGTAGAATAGCATTGTGACCAACAAAAGGAGCGACATCTCCGTTCGAAACAGTATATCTGATAGCAGTATAAATTAAATTCGTGAAGAAGGTGATACCATTTTCGAAATAAGTATTGACGACTTGCATAACACCAGACGAGAATTGCATAATGCCAACCTCGGGAGATAGTTCCATTTCAGTGCAAGCATCCAATAAACAATCCGTGGGGACACGAGTATCAGAATCGACTAGAAGATGTCAGATGAGTCTCTATTTAAGATTAGTAAAAACTTACTCAACAGAATGTAGTCGCCAATGCGAATGTTTCCATCAGCCCACGCTCGGCCATTGTCCTCCAGAGCTTCTGTCAAGCATCTTCCATATGCCTGTGCTTCATCTGCTTGAGTCCAATCCGAGGGTCTTTGAATCAAGGCTAACTTCTCCTCAACCATACAAGAAATATGAAGTCCAAAGTTCATGTTGGAAGCCTAAGAAATACTGTTAGTAAAATTCATGGCATTTGAGTAAATTCACTGCAGTAAATGACATCAATGACAGGATTGCTGCTTACTTTCTTGACTGTTTAAATGTTAGCGAAGGAACTCAAATTTCTCCAAACGGAGACTTACATTTTCCTCTTCTGGTGAAATTATCTCCATGCCTTGGCCGGGCGACCCATCCGATACTGTGATCAGCATAAAAGTCAATTCTTGCTTGTCGTTCCTTCGCACCAAGAATTTGAAGACCATCATCGTTGACAAACATGTTGGCTGAACCACCTTGTAATTCATACGTAGAAATGGCTGCCTTGATGGATTTCACAGTGGGTGCAATAACGGAGTCGAGTCCCTCTTTATAGACGGGGCATTGAATAGTGATGTGCGGAAGATTTCCTTTGAGGATACGTGGTGGTGCTTCAGCGGAGTAAAACACGGAGTTGGCTTTCATTTGTCGTACGGGTCCGAAGAGCTGAGCCAGACATCCCACGATGGCTTGAGCGAAGAAAAGAGTGAAAAAAATCTGGACGGGGGTCAAAATCAGGAGAAACCAACGACTGTAATTTTTATCGACGCTAGTCTCAACGCATATTTGACGGATGCCAAGACCCAGAGTTGTGATGATCAAAATGAGGGTAAGAGTAACCAAAATTGTGTTTTGCAAGTGTAGTGCACGCGTTTGTGGTAGAGGTCGACCAGTTTCTACGTCCATTTTCACCGCGGTAACATTTGAAGGTTTCTTTTCTTCCTTGATGCCTTCCTCGAGCTTCCAAACCAATTCCATTAATTCTCCTTGAATTTGTTTTGCTCGTTCGATCAAATTTAGCGCATCATCATCCCACACAACTAGCAAAGCCTCCGATGCAACAAATGCAGCAAATTGATGTTTCCTCGCGCGAGGTAAATCATCCATTGCTGGTACAATCTGTATCCTGAGACCATTCAAAAGCGGGACATCGATAGCCTCTGGCGAGCATTCTAAGAAAGTCTTGATAACTCGAGAGTTTACTGTCATTGCGCACTGTGAAGATTAGCGACTTGCAAGTTTAAATACTTTATCAGTGTTGCTTACTTGAACATTAAGACTTGCACATGCTGCAGCAAAGGCTGAACTTCCTAATTGTGGCGGGCAAGCTAGATATGTACCTCTTGCCTTCCTAAGTACCACACCCTCATATTCGCCACTATCATCAGTGACCCAGAGATTTGCGCATTGTTGTTGGTGGATAAAGTTGACCATAACCTCGTACTTTATACCCCCGATCAAGTTTGAGCCAGCGTTTGATCGATTCGAGGTGGAGGTTCTTGCAGATGATTGCGAAGCAGGGTTATCATTCATAGGTTGAAGCAGTGAGGCATTATTGCCTGTTCGTGACATCCCAGTAGGAGCTTGCTTCTCATTGATGGTAGAAGATCCTGCTCTAGTCGCCGGCTCAGGCTTTGGTTTGAAATAGTTTCCCAAACCCATCTCTATGATTCCTTTAGTAGTCAAATGAAGATGTTAGGAGTTATTGTCGGTGATTCTCGTAATTGAGTCTGGAAGGAAGCTTTTACAATTGATTGTTAATTTCGACCTTGAAGTTACAAACACGTGGAAAGGTGTTACGTTGTGATACGAGTGACTGTTTATCTTATCAGAAGAACTGCTCCCACAAGGCTTTTGCATCTGACTAGGAGTACATCAGGATGTGAATACATACAGAGACTGTGTCAAGAGTTTTCGGGAACCTGAAAACCGCCTTGTAAACTATTAAATGCCCTTGTGCAGTTACACGGGTATAACGAAGGTCAGATAATAAAAGAGTGAGTGATGAAGAACCGAGACACCTGTTCGCGGTAGGAAGAGGGGATGATGGATATTGAAAGGTTTGAAAGAAAGGTCTTAAAAAGTTGGAATGAAAGATTTGAAATCTGAAGAACTATTCCATACCGCTATAACTCATTTAGATAGAAAGATCTAGGATTGCTCAGACCTGTCTGGTGTGTTTCTTAGTATAGATCTAGTCACTGAGAACGACCTATCTATCTTCGAGTGTCGGCTCTAAATGATACTAAATCATGAAGATCGATAGATTCTGTGAGAACGACTGTCAAGAAAGTCTATAGGTGATGACTTAGCTCATGTTTCCAGGAAAAGATCAGGAAGATCTCTTAGCTCGTACTCTTAGAAGTGTTAGGTCCAAATGTCTACCCAGTAGCTCATGATAGAGTTCAGTTCCTCGGGTCTTTTCACGGACTTGTGTGGTCAATATGAAAACTTTTTCTCCGACGAGGAAGACAATACTACCACCCCGGTGGTCAATATCTGTAATATTTAGTTGTAAGGATTCTGCGCCATGCTATGCTGTGCGACTAAACCAAGTTGTTCATTGGCAATATTCTGGTATTCCTTCTGCCGGCAAATCATCTGAATCTGCTTGTGACGTTAATGGGTAGTGCTTCCAAAGGCGTTGCCGATTGTTCATTTGGAATCTCGTAGCTCAGCACAATACTTGGTGACTTGTACATATGTATGTGATTGGATAAGAGCTCGTCACGTTGCTGTAGATCCCAGGATTATATCTGAGGAAGTGACTACTAGGTAGTAATCTACTATCTATTAATAACAGGTAGTCACATCACATCACTCACAGATCAAAGTGATGGTAATTACGATGTCGAAATCGATGTCGAAATCGAAACGTCAAGAATCTCGTAGTGTGTGGTGGTTTGATGGAGAAAAGTGGAATCAGAATGAGGCTTTCATTGAGAGGTGAACTAAGAGATCTAGCGCCTCTCTTGGCAATCCAATCGTTGACTACCTAGGTAGGCAGGTATGCAGGTATGCAGTATGCAGAACATAAACGATGGTATTGAATGAATCTATTGGTAAGCTAAGTTTACCTCATAGGACTTAACCTTAAGTGGCTTATGTAAAGTACCTAGGTAATGCAGGTATATGATTTTCAATGACATATGATATATGATTAATCGATTGAACATTTGAACATTTGAGAGGATGGAGAGGATGGAGAGGATGGAGAGGATGGAGAGGATGGAGAGGATGGTGAGGATGGTGATGGTGGAATCGATGCTCTCCAAATGGCGGAGAAAATCTGATCCCTTCAATATCAAAAAGTCACATGTGGTAAAGAATCCCACACGTGACACAACTCTTTCTACCCACCATAAGTAAAAGGAGAAATAAATCCTCACATGAAAAGAAACCACCCCTTAACATGTTCCTGCAACACGAATTCCACATTGTGTATCTCCATCGGAACGTGGAAGAAGGGATTTGTCAGATCTTCTCAGTTCTTTCTTCATTTACCATCATCTACACGTTTTCGTTTGGCTACTCATCCATTCTCTAGGTAAGAGACGGAAACTTGCATGAGAAATTCGAATATAGATAACATATTGCCGATTGCAAACACATGGATTATCTACCTATAACGAAAATTCCATGCGACTAAGCGTCCGTGGCACGCGTTTGTGGCACATGGATAATTTACCATCGCCGGCTACAAACTTTCATATTCATCTCATGGGTGTTTTTGAGAATTTGAAATGCTGTGAGGAATACCTAGTATGATATCGAAGTCTCGATCCTAAGATTACATTTTGGCAACAAGATCATTGCCGACCGGGATACAAATTACCGAATTCAATTTCTCAAGTCCAAAGTATATGCACATCATCCTGTGCAGCCATATCAATATCAATCTCTAGTTTGGAAATGCTAACGAGCACTCAAACTTCAATCGCTCCATGTTCATTCAATCTGTCAGAATTGAGTAGACTCATGAAATTATAGAAGATCTACAAGTCAATCCACTTTTCTCGAAACTTCAAGCTCTGATTTTAGTAGTCGATCTTTTCAATAGATACTTTGACAACTACGAGTTGTAGAACTCACTATATACCTGATACCCGAACTAACCATCAAAATATACTTCGAGCTCGACTCTTCAGAAAATATCGAAGACTAACTATCTATATAACTATCTATCAACTAATAAGAATTTCACAAACCAACAGATCAAACTCACATCTCCAGCTCCATTCAATCCCTCTAAATCCAAATCCACAAACGCAACACCTTTTCCTTAGAAATCCAAATCCAAGCCCTCTTCCCATGAACTTCAATTCTCAATTCAAATTCCTCTTTACCACTACCTAGCTACCACGTATTCGCATTCGAGGTCTTTTTCTCTTTCTTCTTTCACTCATAGATCTACATGCTACTACTAGCTAAACTCCACACACCACACCAGACAGACACATATCTAGTACCTACACAAACTTCTCTAGGAAACCCAAATAACAATAGCTTGTTTCTCTCGGCACAATTGCCTCCTATTTACTTAGTATATTCCACACCATTCCATAGCAATTTACTCAACCCCAAAGTCCCATTCCCAATGCCTAGTACAATCACACATCATACGAATATCCATGGAAGTATTCTTCCATCCATCCTGCTATCCATCCATCCACCTAGATATCCCACTCAATCCTTACTACCCTCGAACATCCATCCACTCATCCATCATACCATCCCCAGACTCTAAATCGTGCACCACACATCATACAATCCTCCCAGCTCATTACAAACAGCTTCTTACCCAGCCAAAGTGTTAAATCTATATGACACTAGCTATATATACATCATGGAAATCCTCACTAAAGTCGGGGTATGTTGGTTACCTATGTATTAGATATCGATTTTTGATCGATCTCATCTCTTCTGAAGTTGTCTTTCACGTCTCGCTCGCACTTGAGAAGATGGATGAATACTCTCTTCGTTCCTTCCTTCTCTCTTCTTTTTCTCTTCCAGATTTGAGAGTATACTCGTCGACGACGATCAAGCATATTGGGCAGAGATTTGTTCACATAGATGTAGAAACCATAGATTGATGAGATAGATTATAGGTATACATAATATATTACGACATTCCAATAGATATCAAAGCCAAAGGAGTTGAATGTTGGCTTATATCCATCCAGCCATACCTCTCTCCTCTCTTTTCTCACTCCAAAGAATGAGAATATGGTTGATAGCTACCTACCCGGAGATCTCCATTTACAGATTTACAGGAAATTACAAGCAGTAACATCACATATATACATAAGTTCATGTAAAATCCTACCGTCAGTCCTGATCTTGGAATATCTCCATCGTTGCTATCTTCTTCTTCTCTTCTCTGCGAAAAAGATTTCCCGAAAGCTGGGGGACGGGGGGGGGAGATGGAGATGGAGATGGATGGATATGGGATTGTATAAGATTACATTGCGATACAATACATATAAAATCATATAATAGTAACTCAGCCCTTCATTTTCCCATCTACATATCACTTAACCATGGATTTCCCATCCCCAGATGCCACCATTACAAGTATCTCATCTCGGCATTATCTTAATATTTTCTTTCCGAGTTTCGCTTGCATTTCATTCCCGTTTCACCATACCCCGAAAATGTAATCTTACATTTTACATCTTATATTTATAGTATGTATCATCACCATCTCACATTCCATCCCCATCGCGAATCCCCATCTGGGATCGCATCAGCGGCGTGGCCGCGAGATGGGGTTGGGGAGAGCCGATGGGTACGACGGTACGAGAGTATGGAACGGGGTACAGATTCATTGGATGATTTGTGTATGGATGGAGTGAGCAGTGAGTGAGTGAGATGAGGAGGAAGAGGGGGTGGGATATTGGGAATTTGGTGGTAGTGTGGTGTGGTAGTATGCAGTATGTAGTACTATATACAGGGCTGAAAACGGGGCTAAGTTTTGCTGTGTTTTGCTGTGTTTTGTTGTGTGATGTGATGTGATGTGTGAAAACGACCTTGGGATTGGAGATTGAAACCAGAGATGCAGAAGAGGAAGCAGAGGAGGGAGAAGAGGAGGTTGCTGCGATTGGATTCTTGGAGATGGTTTTTGGCAATGAGAATGGGAGTGGGATATTGATATAGAATCGTGAATGTGTAACAGTGATTATTGAATAATGTATAATCGTGTTCCATGTAAGTCTCACCTCACCTTAGCAAATGAGAGGGAAATCGAAATCCCTTGATATGAATGTGGAAATTGATATTGGTATGATGATGCAAGATTAGTATCGAGAGATATACTAGGTGCCTACCTAGTAGTTACTGAACTGGGTAGTTGTGCGATACTTTTCTCTGTGTGATTATATGTGTGTGTGTGTGTGTCACAGAAGATTGGAGTCTGCTGGGAAATAGGAATCTACTTCACGTGGTAGGTTGATCTGAGATCAGAGTCGGTGATATATATTATCTAGACTCACTCTGGACGAAAAAAAGGGCACAGCAAACCCATCAAAATTGAAACTTTTTTAAAACATTAGTATTTCAAAATTGAATAACAATTTGAGAAATCAAAATAAAATAAACAAGTTGAAGAAAAGTCGGATATCTTATTTTCAGATTGCTTTTTCAGATTGAAAATTTCTTTTTCGATGTGTTTTAATATTTCTTTTAATATTCAATATAATTTAAAAAAAATTATATTTATAAATTGAAGTTATTTTAAATTTCTTTCGGAATTTTGAGATTTGTAGGATTTTTATAGATTGACTTTTCACTTTATTCTTTTGAAAATATAATCTAAAAAGTATTTACAAATAAATTATTGGAGGTTTATCTCCTTAATATTCTTGTCGTCTATGAGGGCCGAAGATGTGTATAAACACGAAAAAAGAGAACCTCGCTTAGTGAAGCCTGATTTAAGTAATTTGATTGATTTAATTCAAGTAATCTGATTAACTCGATTTTTTTGGTATTGTAGCTATAATATAACTCCTTACTTTTTCAACAAAATTATTTAAATTAGTTTATTCAAGCTAATATAAATTAAATGAAAAAAAAGAAAAGTAGTAATCATATATAAGAAGCTAAGGGCTTTCAAATAATATATTTTTTATATTGCTAGTTTTAAAACTAAGAGTTTTATAAAGGATTCAAATTGAAATAATATAAATTTTATAATATAAAATTCTAGGTTTTTTCAACGAAACTATTTAAATTAGTTTATTCAAACTAATATAAATTAAAAGAAAAAAAAGAAAAGTGATAACTATATATAAAAAACTAAGAGCTTTTAAATGATATATTTTTTATATTGCTAGCTTCAAAACTAAGAGTTTTCTAAAGGATTGAAGTTTAATTAGTATAAATATAATTAGAGCTTATATAATCAATTGAACTTTTTGGTTATATTAAATATAATAAGCCTAAAATTAATAAAAATTATTTTAATACTATAACTTTCGTAATTCAATAATATAATTAATGATTTGAAGTAAAGTAACTCATTAAAAAAAATAAAAAAAAATAAAGAATAATTTTACACAAAAAAAAAAAAAAAAAAAAGGGATAAACCGACTTCGCCTGCAAGCTTTCAATAAAATTTCTTTTTTAGATTTTTATAATAATAAATATAATTATATAATACTTTCTCAAAAAGCAAGGGGTCCGGGGGCTCGCAGGCTAGTATATATATTGTGAGCGAATCTTTGTGCTGGTCACGTGGTCCACTTCTGTAGCTAGTATTTATAGCCCTTTTCCTTGTAGTTTAGAAAGAGCAGTTAGTTCTCATCCATCAAACTTCTAATATATTTTATAAAATGTTATATAAAGCCTCCCTCTCCTTTCCTTTATTTGAAATAATATATTATAATGATTTTTTTATAATATATATAAAGGATTATTTTATAATTTTATTATCTTCTATTCTTTTATATTAATAATCTATATAGAGAAAAATATTGAAAGATTAAAAAGCTATATATAAACCTGAATTTTTGAATTGCTTTAAAAAATAGAAAATCATTGATTTAAAAAAGTCAATAGGAAACAAAGAAATAAGGAATTACTCAATATTATAATAAAATCAAAATAACAATAATCCAATAATAGAAGGAGAGGGGGGGAAAAATAAATATTTTATTCTTAAAATCGATTTATAATTTTATACAAATCTAAATTAAAAATAAAATTATTTTTAATTGAATTATTCTTATTTCTCTCGAAAAATTATAAAAATAAATTATAAAAGTTTTGTTATTTATAGAATTTACAAAAATCTAAATAAAGATTTGATTTTAAAAGAAAAAGTTTTTTCTTATAAAATAAATCTAAGATTTGTTGATTAGTATTTATTTTTATACTCAAAGCTTAATAAATATTGAATTTACTTAGAATTTTCAAAACTATTTTGATTATATTTATATCTAGGTAGGATTTGATTAATCTAAAAAATTTAAAAACAATTTATATCAAGATTAGAAGTATTATATTGTTTAATTTAATTAAAAGGATTATTTATAAAGATAGTCTTTTTATTTTTAAAGATAAATTTCCAAATATATTTTCAAAAGAAATTCAAGATTTGAATTCCCTAGAATAAATTGTCAACTTATATTTTTGAATTTTTGCAAATAAACTTGTAATTATATAAATTTAAAAAAAAAGTAACTTTGTTAAAATTTAGCAAAATTATTAGAAAAAAGATGAATAGGATAATAATCGAGTTTTTATTTATATTATATTAAAAATCTTTTAAATCTTTATACAATTATCTAATTATTACAATCATTTATTAGCAAAAACGAAATCATTTAGTATAATAATAAAATCTGTATTATATTAGCCTTCAATTTTAATAATAAATTCAAGATTCAGAATAATTATTTAATTGCAAATTCAAAGTTTTCAAGCTTATTAATTAATTTTAATACTTTCAATATAAATAATCTTAAAAAGAATACTTTTGAATTAAACATTCCTTTCTTATTCAATTGAAAGATAAATAAGGATAAAAAACCCAATAAAAACTTCAATTCAAATTTTTTGAAAAGGAATCTCAATACTCAACAACTCACTATTTTTCTAAAATACTTTTCAAGAATTCTTACATTTCTAATATTACCTTTTGAAATTATTAATATACCATAATTTAAGAGTTTTAATACTATTAAATAATATAAAGATATAAAACAATTTTAATAAAACTATTATATTTCAAATAAAGATTTCCGAATATAAATCCTTTTATAAATAAATTATATATTTTGAAAGAAGATTAAAGCTATAAAGAAATAATAATCTAAAGAATAAAATTAGAAAAAATATTTCAAATTTATTTTCCTTAAGAAATACCTTAACAATAATATTTTTTAGAAAATATATTTTTATAAATATCTATAAAAATTTGTTAAAAAATATAGATAAAAAGGAAATATTAGATATAATAATCTTGATTATTTTGCTAAATAATATAATCAAATTATATAGCAATTAATTAAAAATAAAACTTTGATAAAAAATGAAATTATTAAACTATTTCTTAAAAATATATTTTTTAAAATCTTTCGAAGATATATTATTCAAATCAGATATAATATAAAATAATTAAATATAATAGATTGGAATAAAGTATTTAATTAAATGATTTAATATATTAAAAGTAAATTCTAATATATTCTTTTTAATATAAATAACAATAAGGATTCTAATTTTAATAAATTATTGGAATCTATTATTTCGCTTATAAAGATTTAAAATAAAGTGAAAATCCTAATAATTTAGAAAAATAATGAAATAAAGAAAATAATAAAAGTTCTTGAGAATTTCATATTTATTATAAAAAAACAAATGTAATTAGATTTCAAGCTTAAAGGGAAAATTAAAATTTATTAGATTTTTTTCAATTCAAAAGTAATAAAAATATTTTAAATTTTAATTCATAAATCTATATAGATTATAATACTTACTACTATTAATATTATCATTAACTTAAAGATAATAAAAACTATATATACAATCTATAAAAGGATATATTACAATTACAATAATAAATAACCTAATAACAAAAATTATATTCTAAAAAAAGATTATCTGATTTTTAGAGAATATTTTAATAAAGGATTTATATATTATAATAAACTAGAATAATTAATATAAAGATTAATAAATAACTCAAATAATTCTATTTTAATTATATATAATAATAGAATCAACTCCAATTTAATAAAAATAATTAGATTATAAACTCTCCAAAACAATTGATTGAAATTCTTTGAGGATAAGAAAATATTACATTTTATTGATATTAAGAAAAGATCTATCAATATTATATTAGAAAAGAAAATATATATTGTTTAAGAATATATCAATATTATAAAAAAAATATAAAGGAAATATGGAAGATTATTTTATAATAATTTGAATAAAATAATCAAATTATATCCAAATATCTCTACAAAATCTATACTTTTATTTACAAATAAAATCCTTAAACTCGATTGATAATCTATAATCAAAATATCCTTTCAAAAGTTTATATAGGCTAAACCAATAGAAATCCATATTTATAATTCTAAGAACTTTGTAATAGAAATTATAATCAAAAAAATGCTGAATAAAATCAAGAAACCTAGGAGACGAATAATTCTCTAAATAATGAATAATGATTATAGGATAATAGAGAAAATCGATTGGAATATTTTATTGATTACAATCCCTATTATCATAGATTTTATTATTAAAGAATATTTTAATATATAAAAAAGGTAGATTATAAAAATAGATAATCCGATAAGATTATTAACCCTTGATAACTATATAATAAATTTGATTAATAAACTTCTCATTTTGTTTAGATTTTCAAAATAAATTAGAGTTATAAAAGTTTTTTATTTGAATATAATTTATAGTTCTATTTATATTTTTATAGAAAATAATAGGAAAGATTTTTCTTATATTAGAATATCTTTTAATAATCAAGGTTTTATTAAAACAATTTCAGATTTTGATTTGATTATCAATTTAATTGATATTGATTTAACTATGAAATTCAATTTGCTAATCAATTTGATTTAGATTATTATTATTGAAATCAATTCTTTTGAAATCAATATTAAGGGTTTTTGCAAGGATATATATATATCCTTTGGAAAAGTATTAAATATTATTAATTTATTTGTAATAAAAAATATATATAACAATTTATTATTTAGAATATTATAACTTATTATAAATAAAGTTATATTTATATATAAAAATAGATTGCAATATATTATAATAATAAATAATAATCAAAAAAATCAAATAAATATTTAATATATTGAATAAAAAACGATTATACTTTTTCAAATCTCAAATCTAAAAAACTAAAGTTTGATATATTTAGGGGATAGTATATTGGAATAAATTTATGCTTTTTATTAGAAAATAATTTTATTGAATTTTAGCAAAATTGTTTTTTGTTTTATGTAAATATTTTATATAAGAATAAGGTAAATAAGGTATTTCCTTTAAGTCAATTTAGGAACCTTATAAGTGAAGAATTAGAAGGGAGAAATAATTGGTTAGAGAGGTATAGGGAAAGAAACTTTTATTTGTAATTTTTAGAAGAATAAAAAGATTATCTGATTTTATAATTCAATAAGGAATCTAAAGATTATTATTTAATTATAAATAGGTGTAAAGAAATAGACTTTGGGAAAATACTTTTTATTTATGAATAAGAATTGTTGTTTATCTATTTATTAAATCGAGAAGGAGTGTTTGTTTTTGATTGGATATATATTGGATGAGTATAAAAAAAAATAGTCTTTTTATAGAAAATACAAACTATTTTATATAAAGTTTGATAAACATTTGGATTTCCTATTTCAAAAGTTTTGATTGAAATTGTATTCAAAATACTTTAAGAAAAAATAGATTAAGGAGTTCTTGAATATACGAATAGTTTTTATAAAAATCTATAATTCTTGATAAAAAAAAAGATTCCTGGTATTTATAGATTTATAAATATAATTGTTGAATTCAATAGATATTTAATTAAAAATATAAATCTATTTTTAAATATTGATATTTTTATAGAAAACTTTATAGAATATTGAATTGTTTTTTTAATCGATTTCTTTTTGAATTATAATCAAATTCCTTTAATTATAAAGAATTGTAATATAATTGTTTTTCAAATATTATTTGAATTATTATATTATATAATATTATTACAAAATGCTATTAATTTTATTATCTAATTTTATAGAATTATTATAAAAATTCTGGGCGATTTAATTTTTAAAATAATTATACTATTTCTAAATAATATAAAAATAAAGGGATTTAAGATTGATTTTGATAATAAGGAAACTCTGTTTGAAATATGAAAATTTATTCTTATATATATTTAAAGAATCAACAAAACTTTAGAATATATAGAAAGAGTAGGGTATTCAATTAAAACGAAATCCAAATAGTATTTCAATAGTATAGAAATTGTGGAGTATATTGTAAAATTTGAAGAATGAATTTTACAATAATCAAAAATCACTTGAATTATAGACTGATCTGAATTCAAGAATACTATAAAGGTTTGTATGTTTTTAGGTGTATATATATATTATTATATTTAGATTGAATAATTTGTTTAAAAAGCCAAACCACTATATTATCTATTGAAAAAAGATTAGAAATTTATATAGATAAAAGAATAGAAAAATATTATAAATTTATTAAAAACTAAATTAACCAAATCTTTTATCTTAATATTATTAAATTATAAAAATATTTTAATAATTAGAATAATTATTTTAGATGTAGATATTAATTTCAATAATTGGGGTGTAATATTAGGTTAAGAATTTAATAATAAATATATAATAGTTAGATTTGAAAGTAGATTATAGAATAATATGGAAAAGAATTATGATATTATAAAAAGAGAATGTAGAGGAATATTTAAGATTTTTCGAAAATATAAATACAATTTATATGGAGTATATTTCATTCTTGAGATTAATATTAAGATTTTTGTTATTTAATTGAATAAAACAGTAATAAATCTTTTAGAAATCTTAGTGATGAGGTGGATTATATAAATTAGACTTTTTAATTTCAAAGTTTGATATGTAAAAAAAATAATATATATTATAATAAATAGATTTTTTTGTAAACTAAATATTTTTACAAAATTTTAATAAAAAAAAACTCAAGAAAATAATATTAATAAATGAATTATTAATAAATTCAATAATATTTAAAATATTCTCATTTCATATAACTTTATTAAATTTAAATAAAGTTATATATTGGATTTAATATATAATAAAGAAAATCAAAAAATAGCTAGATATCTAATTTTATTATAAAAACCTGAGGGTATAATAAAAAAAGTTTTCAAAAATTTCAAAAAAAAAGTTTTCGAATTTTGTATTCGTAATAATTATCTTTTTAAGATTGATATAAAATATTTATTTTTTAAAAAGGTAATTAATGATAAGATGGAATAGATTATTTTTGTTAATAATTTATATGAAGTTTATAACTATAAAGAAGTAGAAAGTATTTTCAATAAAATATTGTAATTATATTATTGGATAGGAATATATAATACTATCAAGAAATTTATTAATTTCTATTCAAACTATTAATTATAATAATTGAATCTTTAAAAAAAATCTTTATATTCGATATAGGTAAATATATGTTAGCAAAAATGTAGGTTAGATATTATATATATACTTTTGAATAATAACTATAAATATTTAATATTTTTTAGAAATGATTTATTAGGATAAATAAAAAAGAAAATCTTTTGAAATATAATTTTACAAGTAATAACTGTTTTTATATAATCTATTATTTATTATTATTTTATTTTCGATAAGGTTTTGATAAATAATGATTTGGAGAATAAAGTATATATAGTATATTTCTTAAAAAAATATGATATTTAATAGATATAAATCTCTATATATAATTTTAAAGTAAATAATCAAATTGAATAAGGTTATAGATCTATTACTAATAGATTATTCAAAATAATAAATAAAAAAGAAAAATGGTTAAAACATTTTGATATAATATTGTTTATTGATAAAGTTATAATATATTAATCAATTAATTTCATTTTATTTTATATAATCTATAATTATTATTTAATATTATTTATCAAAATAAAATTCTATATCTAAAGAATTCTTAATTGGGAATTAATAATAATCTAAATAGATTTATTAGTGTTATATTTTTAATAATTAGAAACATATAATATCAATATAGAAAAAGCTATATTTTATAAAAAATATTATTATTTAAATAAAAAAGAGTATTTTAATAAGAATAATAATACAATAAACAAAAATATTAATCTAAAAGATATTATATTTCAATATAATCTATAATCAAAAATTGATATATTATATGAAAGAAAGTTTGTATATTAATAGTTTGAGTTATATCAAATAATAATTATAAATTCTAATAAAAGTATTTATACTTTAAAAAAGATAAATAAAATTTCAATTAATAAAATCTATTTAGAATCTTATCTCAAGAAATTTATAAAAAAGGAAAAGGAATACTTACTAATTTCAAATAATAATATTGAGAGAAATAATAATTAATTAGATTACAAAAATCTATTAAAAATATTATTAAAATTATAAAGATTTAATTGTATAAATCAATACTTTGATAATTCAGAAATAATAATTAATTATATATAAATAAATAATACACTAGAATCTCTGGATATAATTTCAAGAAATACTTATTATATATTTATAAAAATCCTAGTTATTAATTTAATAATAAGAATAGCGTTTTTCCTTATACAATAAAAAGAATAATTATCTACAAAATTCCTTTAATAAAAAAAAGTATTTATCTACTTTTATTTAGAAAAATAATTTTTCTTTCTTTTTTTTCTTCTTCTAGAAATCATTTTCTATAATATTTCTTTTCTTAATATTATAAAACAAAAAAAACTATTTATAAAATAAAAACATTTTCCTTTCTTTTCCTAATATTTCTATTAATCTATAATCCTTTTATTCTTTTTATTATCTTTTTTTCTAATTATTCTAATATTTCAATCTTTTATTATTATATATAAAACAATTTCCTTTTATATTTTTTTAAATAACCTATATAATTTTATTAAATTTTAATAAAATTATCTTTTTTGAAAAACCTTTTCAAAATATCTGAATAATCTAATAATGAATTAAATCATACCATATAATATTTAAATATTTAATTATAATATATACATTATAATATAATAATAATAATTAGTAATATTTAGCTCTCTAATATACTAAAAGTTTTTGAGGTTATATAAAGATTTTTGAAAAAGTAATAATATATAAAATTTATTAAATTCAATATATAAATAAAAAAATAAAAAGTTAAAATAAATATATTAATAAAAATAGTTATGATTCTAATTTTATAAAATAATCTTTATATCAAAATTTATATAATAATAAAATAAATAAAAATTAATAATAAAATTGTTTTTTTTAAAATAAAATTTTTTTGTGAATTATAATAAAAGGCTATCAATAAAATTTATATATATTAAAATTATTTATAAAAAAATATAATATTTATTATAATTTTGATTATATTTTATAATATAAAATTTTATAATAAATTTTTTAAATTGATTAAAATTATTATTTTAAAAATTATATTGAAATTAATTAATAAAGAATTTATATATAGACTTTTTGAAATTCTAAAATCTAGAATTTAAATTAATTAGTATCTAATACTTTTTGAATTCAAAATTACTTTTAAAATTCTAAATAAAATTTTTTTTAATAAATTCTTTGAATAGAATAATAAATAAATAAAAAAACTTAGTTTTTAATATAATATAATTAGAATACTTAGAAAAATTAATATAAATTATTCCAAAAATATCCTTTTTATTGAAGATTTAATTATTAAGTTTTTGTAAAATATTTTTTTTTTTTTTTAAAAACATTTTTATAAATCTCTAAAAATAATTAAGATTTAATTTGATAATAATAAATAAAAATATTAAATTATTTAACAAATACTTAATAAACAAAATTATACCTTAACAAAATATTTTATTAGAAAATGAAAATAAGGAAAATAAGAATGATAATATCAGCTAACTCAAAATATATAAATACAAAAAAAATATTTTATAATTATAGAATTGATTTCACCTACTAAAGGAAAAGTATATTATAAAATAAATAAATTGAAAGATAATAATAATATTAATAAACAAAATATCTAATGATTTTTATAACTATTATCTATATTAATTTACTAATATTTTTGGATTCAAAATTGTATATATAAGTCAAAAGGATCTATTAAAATGTTTTCGATTTCTATATAAATATTAAAATCGAATCAATAATATTTATATCAATAATAAATATTTTTATTAATTCAAAAAAAGTATAATAGTTAATAAAAAAAGAAAAATAAAGCTTTTTGATATATTAAAATTCAAATCTATCAAGTATAGTACTATTATACCTATAATTGTTTAAACCCCTACCACTAATCTAATTGCAGTTTATAAACTCAAAATGTATAAACTTACAGAATCTAATAAATATTTTTATTTCATTAAAAAAATCTATATTTCTTTGATTCAAGAATCTGTAAAAATATATTATTATTATAATTGTTATAAAAATATAGAATTTGAATTCATCTATTATTATTATTATTCCTTAATATAATAAATCTTTAAATAGAATCTAAAAATCTAGCGAATTATTATATTATAGTATATAAATTGGGAATTTCGTTTTTTTTTTTTTTTTTTTAAATTATTATTATTTAGTTTAATAAAATTTTTGATTATATATTTGTATATAAAAATATAAAAGAATTTTATATTAAATATTAATTTAAATATATAAATAATTTTATTATATATATTGTTTATTTTTAATTTAAAAAATCAAAATATAAAATAGGGTATAATAAAATAAAATCAGAATTGAAATATAAAATAATATAATAGGATTTTATTATATTTATTTTAGAAATATTTAATAAACTTTTTGAAAAATATTATTTTTAAAATATTATTTCAAAGAAAGGTTATATAGAATATATTCATTTAATTGTTTCAATATAATTCATTAAAAAAACTAATTATAATTGGGTATTTATAATTATAAGGAATCCTATAATATTTAAAATCAGACTTAATAATAAAGATATTATTCTTTTTATAATATTAATTATATTATATATTATAATAAGAAAACTCTCAAAAAACGATTTGAATTTTATATTAGAAAATAAATTGAAATATTAGAATATTAGGAATATATATTATAATTTGAAATCTATCTTCAACAAATATATCATTAATAATAATTAATATAAAATTTCTAGATTTCTAATTAAATATTATTTAATTGCTTAAAATTCTATTGAATAAGTTCTTATTAATAAGCTCCCTTAAAATAATTTATTTATACTCAAAAAAACTATTAAAATTTTTTTTATAAATAATAATGAATTCAATATTTGATATCAATATTATATAAAAAATATCAAAAGCTCTTTTTTATATGCTTTTAAGAATACTAAGTTTATTGAGAGATATTATAGGAATAAATTGTATTTTATAATCTTGAAACAAAATCTGAAAAACAAATATAATAATAAATACTTTGAATCTAATAAAGAAGGGTAAAATAAGCCAATCCCATCAAACAATAATAATAATGAAAATAGTTTTAATTTTAGATAGAATAATAAAAAACCTTTTAATATTTTAGAAAATAAAAAATTAAAAAAAATAATGATTCCTTTGAAGAATAAAAATTAAAAAAAGGAAATATAAAAACCCAATTCTTCCCATCAATTCCCAAAAACTTCAAAAAATTTATAGAAATCTAAAAGGATTTTGAATCCTTTGATTTTCTTTTAAAGAAATAAAAGAATTTATTATTAAATTTTTATTAATATTTGATTTTAGAATTTTATTAAAAAATTATTTAATTTTACTAAATTTTGATAAAAAAAAATTTTTTTGTAATACTTATTAAATTGATTATATTAAACAAAAATAGTATTTGTTTTTTTTTCTTTGATTATCTTTTTTTGTATTTTTATACTTAGGTTTATTAATCAAAATAATTAATATTTTTATATAGGAAGAAATATAAGCGAATTTTTATACTGATTATATAATCTATTTTTATAATTAATATTTATAATCCTTTTCCTTATAATTTAGAAAAAGCAATTAATTCCTATCCACCAAACTTTTAATATATTTTATAAAATGTTATATAAAGCTTTCTCCTTCTTTTCTTTATTTAAGGCGATATATTATGGTGATTTTCCTGTAATATATGCAAAGGATTACTCTATAACCCTACCACCTTCTACTCTTTTACAATATATTTTTTTCTATATTTCAAATAATTCTAGATCTTTTCATAGTATAATTTTCAAGTTTTTCCTATATAATAATGGATAAACTGGGGTATAGAAAGCTGAATAATTGTATATTTTAGTCGGAAAAGCGTTATATATGTCATAAATAAGAAATAGAACTCTAATATTATATCTAGTTGATTTATTACTAGTATCTACTTTAACAGAGGCTGTTTTTATTCTTTATTTTAACTTTCCATTTTATTCTTTATTTTATTTTTTATTTTACTCTCTATTTATTTTCTATTTTACTCTCTATTTTATTCTCTATTTTATTCTCTATTTTATTCTTTATTTTACTTTCTATTTTACTTTCTATTTTACTTTTTATTTTACTCTCTATTTTACTCTCTATTTTACTCTCTATTTTACTCTCTATTTTACTTTCTATTTTACTCTCTATTTTACTCTCTATTTTACTCTTTATTTTACTCTTTATTTTACTCTCTATTTTACTCTCTATTTTACTCTCTATTTTACTCTCTATTTTACTCTCTATTTTACTCTTTATTTTACTCTCTATTTTACTCTCTATTTTACTCTCTATTTTACTCTCTATTTTACTCTTTATTTTACTCTCTATTTTACTCTTATCACGGCGCCAACTACGTTGCCTTCGTGCCTTAGGCATGAACCCTTAGCGTGCCCTTAGCGTGCCCTACTTCCTATAATAGGGCCTCAACCTTTCATAGCACTTAGAACCCTTATGATACAATATAAGTCTTTACCCGTACCCTGACAACTCTCTATTTCACTCTCTACTTAGATAATCTCCTAAGAGGTTTATTATTAACAACACATAGATAAATGTATAAATAAACGAATTCCGAATAAAGCGTTTTTAAAGAATAAATTTCCCGATTTGTAAATCAAAGTATATATATATATATATATATATATATATATACATATAATACAAATATTCTATAAATTAAATTTAGTATTTCAGATATGTATAATCAAAAGATTTTTTGAAATATCTATTGAATAGAAATGCGAGTGTTGTTGATAGTAATAACAAATATTGAAATTCCTCTAATATAAAGTGGTGAAGGAAAGGCGAGGATGGGATGGGATTTTCAAATATCTAGTATCTAGGTAGGTATGTATCATTATAATGAAATCTACAAATATAACGAAAAGTAATAGATAATCCTTGGATGTATATCATAAGGTTATCATCCAGTTATTAATACTGATATTGATATTCTCCAATCTACCACGATAGATGCGAACTGATTTCTATCCCTTCCTTACATTCTCATCACACATCACATATCACAACGACAAAATACCATTCTTTTTATTCGAACCCGAAATCCGAAATCCGATGTTCTGTTTGGATAACTCTACCATCCGAGCCACGGGTAGATATAGACTCGTTGATACCTATCTAGTATGTATTGAGATGGTCGATTTCAGGGTGCGGCCATATTTTTATTAGTATGGGCGTGCGCTGCGAGGTAGAGTAGATGTAGATGGTCCAAATTTAAATAATATTGCTGATTTGATTTACCTGGGTGGATTGGGTTTGATAAGATGAGATGAGATGAGATGTGATTTGGATTGGATTGGATTGGATTGGATTGGATTGGATTGGATTGATACGAAATGGGTAATATTGAGTATTTATAGCAAGTAGGTATAAGCGATGGTATGGGATTCCAACTAAAAGTCATGACATGTATATAATTATATTTTATAGTTTGGTTTGGTTAGGTTAGGTTTGATCTGATAGAACAATGTGACATTCTGACTGAGAGACTTGATGTAATACGTACGTAGTATATTCTAACTCTAACTTTAATAATCAATAGAGAACATCAAATACTCGGTCCGTAGATAGTCAACATTAGCAGATAAGGTTACCTACCGTTCGTCGGAGAATAAAATTGTATGATTTTCATGATTTTCATGATTTTCGTGATTTTCCATCTTATTCAATTATCTACCTAGGTAGGTAGTGATAGTTACAGAGTCCATCTTACTAGGTACGCTCCGCTTATCAATCATCGAGCAGAGCGAGAAAAGCCTCCACGGTAGTGGCTCCCAGAGGGCCAGCGGAGCGTCATTATAAAAGGGGTTAGGTTACATAGTTAGAGTTCAGTTCGCCAGATAAGCATTTGCTTGGCTAGTTATCCATAAATAGGAATAGATATTTATATGAAGTTGTTCATCCAATGTTCTTTGGAGGAATGATATCACGTGGGAGAGAAAGTACTTGATAGGTAGGTACTAGTTGAGGAAGCCATGTGATTATGTCATCATTGAATGAAGCTTTTCTTGAGTTTGAGGGAGGGGAAAATGCTACTTACTGTGTAGAGACGTCAAGAAGGAATCGAGGTAATTAAGTCTTACCAGAAGAGACATAAGGTTATCAGTAATTTTAGATTGAGAGTCACAATCGGTGCCTACCTCTACCTCTGCCTCTGCCTCTGCCTCTGTCTCTGTCTCTGCCTACCATGAATACTCGGTTGAATGATTCATTGGGTTACGGTGACAATTGATATTGACCAAGGATACCTACCTACCTAGTACCCACGAGGTATTGTGAGGTCGGGTACTCCGAGGTCTGAGATCTGAGGTCGGAGGTCTGAGGTCTGATAACCTTGCTGTGCAACATGATACATGATACCCATACCTGCACATATGAAATCTGCAAGTAACCATCCGTCGTACGTACCACCCTGAGACTTAAGATGCCTTCCCTCTGGTAAATTTCCACATTTCCACTCACTTGTTACCCACATATCATAATGAGTTTAATTAAGTGGTGATTTCCAATGAGATGATATCTACAGTACTAGACAATCAAAGAATTCTCTCTTTCCTTTTTGAGTAAGAGCTACCGATGGACGGAGCTAGATCCTTTGGTTACACGGGCCTAGAAAGATCCATTTTGAGACTAGACTGACTACCTAGTTTGCTAGTCTGCTAGTCTGCTAGTCTGCTAGTCTGCCCTGCCTCAGTTTCTCCAAATCTTCAATTCATCTTATCCATCTTTTCTATCTTTTCCATCTTTTCCATCATCTTCGTACGCACCATCCCAAGTAAGGTTAATCCTGCCACCAAAAACATCATGGGAAAAATGGCCTCTAGTCCGCTATGATCTTCACACTATCTCTTCTTCCTCATAGTCATCAAAGCTATATGTCAACTAATGCAAGGTCCAGATGAAGCTGCTTGAATCTAAACACCTCAGTCAATTCTCCATCCAATCACTTCAATTCATCTTTCCATCATCGTTCTCTTGACCTCTCAATTCCCAAGGACATGCTCGAAGTAGAGCGGAGGCCAAGGAACTATACCATTCGAAGCTGATCCTTCGTTTTCCCTTAATATAGGTAGCTCGGCCACTCTCCCCCTCCATATCTTTCAACTTCTATTTCTATATTCTCTTCCTCTCCTCTTTCTATCCATCTACTACTTCTCTCACCCTTGATCACATTCGTTTCTGAAAGTAATCAGTTCAATTGCCTTGCCATCATCATTGCAATCATTCCTACAATACCATAATCTTAATAATTTACAAGTAAATCTTGCCATTTCTTGACCCAAAGGATGGATCAACAACCTACCTTTAGAGGACATGCACCTCAATCATCCATTGCCACAACACCAAGACCTGGAACACCCGAAAACGCAAATCCATTCGGTGGTGATGATAGCATTCAACCTTCTCCATCCCAAGACAGAGGAGCCAATCCTTTCGCTTCCCCATTCGCTTCAAGACCTGGCTCTACATTCGGTGCATCGTCCTCGATTGGGAGGACATATGGTGCACGATATTTCCATTCCAGAAGAGTAAAGAAGGGAGAAGTTGATCAACCATGGAAAGCCAATAAGGATCCAAAGGAAAAATGGGTTACAATCATTCCAATCATTGGCATGCTCATCGGTTTGGGAATTGCGGGATATTTGATCTATGATGGAATAGCTTCAGTTACTCATCACAAATACTGTCCAGTTATGAGTGATGACTTCTCAAGTGGTACACTCAATACCGATATCTGGACCCAGGAGGCAGAAGTTGGTGGCTTTGGGTACGTGCTTCTTTCTGGTTTTTGCTGATGATTGACTAACTCACGCTTTATAGTAACGGAGAGTTTGAACAAACGACACTTGACGATGAGAATGTCTTCATCAAGGATGGAAAGCTCGTCATCAGACCCACATTACAGGATGCAAAACTCATCGAATCAAACACGGTGATCAATCTGACATCTGATGGAACATGTTCATCCGATGTTCTCACCAACTGTGTTTCAGTCACCAATACTACCGCCGGCACAATTATTCAACCTGTCAGATCTGGAAGAATCAATACCAAGAAAGGTGCAACTATCAAGTACGGACGAGTTGAAGTAACTGCCAAGTTACCCGCTGGGGATTGGTTATGGCCCGCCATTTGGCTATTGCCAGTTGAGAATACTTATGGACCTTGGCCTGCATCTGGAGAAATTGACATTGTAGAATCCCGAGGAAACAACCACACCTATGCACAAGGAGGAAATAACATTATCTCATCTACTCTTCACTGGGGACCCGATTCTGCCAATGATGGTTACTGGAGAACAAATGTCAAGCGTACTGCACTCCACACTACTTACTCTGACGGATTCCATACATTTGGCCTCGAGTGGTCTGAAAAATACCTCTACACTTACATCGACTCCAAGCTACTCCAAGTGCTTTACAATACATTCAGTGAACCACTCTGGCAACGTGGTGATTTCCCTGATTCCAACAGTAATGGAACTAGAATTACAGACGTTTGGTCTCAAACCGGTCGTCACAACACACCTTTCGATCAGAGATTCTACCTCATCCTTAATGTTGCAGTTGGTGGTACCAATGGATGGTTTGCCGATGGCAAGAGTGGAAAGCCTTGGATTGATGCTTCTGCAACTGCCAAGAATGATTTCTGGAATGCGAGAGATACTTGGCATCCTACCTGGACTGCCAACAATAACCAAGGTCAAATGGAGGTCAGCAAAGTACAGATGTGGCAACAATGTGATGGAACTGAGGATCTTTAAGTTTTCTTTATTTCTTCAAAGGGAGGGTGATGATCGACGTAATAAATTGTTGTAATAAATCGCTGTAGGGTATCACTGGCGCTGGGGGATATATATCGTCTTGATCAATGAGACAAGACTGTCAAAGAGACTCGGATGGGATTTTAGTTAATCATGTTATTTCTTTCTTACCTCTTCTTTGAAGTCTCTTTTACAAGGGAGGTAGATAGAAATTGGCTAATAACTAATAGCTTTGTTTTTAGTTGATTAGATGATTAGATTTATAAAACCACTAGAATGAATGATTCAATTTTTCTAGTGTATTGATGAATATGTATGTATAGAGTGAAAGTATTTTCTCATCTCGTCTCATCTCATCTCATAGTGGTTATAATTATGGTTATGATTATGTAATTATAATGTAGATTTTATATTGTATTGTATTCTATTATATTGTACTCTGTTGTATTATATTATATCGTATAAATTAAAAAAGAAGAATTTAAAAGAAGAATTTAAAAGAAGATAATAAAATAAATGATTAAAATAAATGATTAAAATAAGGAAAAAGTATGTATATAATAAAATAAAATAAAATAAATAGAATAGAATAGAATGAGGGAATGAAATAAGAAATAAGAAATAAGAAATAAGAAATAAGAAATAAGAAATAAGAAATAAGAAATAAGAAATAAGAAATAAGAAATAAGAAATAAGAAATAAGAAATAAGAAATAAGAAATAAGAAATAAGAAATAAGAAATAAGAAATAAGAAATAAGAAATAAGAAATAAGAAATAAGAAATAAGAAATAAGAAATAAGAAATAAGAAATAAGAAATAAGAAATAAGAAATAAGAAGGTAGAGGGGAGAGGGGAGAGGGGAGAGATATTATATTATGCATGGTGTTTATTTTTAAGAGAGAAAAATGAGATTGGATTGGAGAAGATAATGAGAGATGGGTTGTGAGATGGGTTGTGGGAAGGGTTGTGAGATGGGTTGTGAGAAGGGTTGTGAGATGGGTTGTGAGATGGGTTATAAGAAGAGTTATAAGATGAGTTTTTATTAAAGAGATGAATAGATGGATATATATGTATATATCTCACATTGTGTTTACATTGCATGAAAAGAATAGATTAGCGAAAGGGAGCCATATAACTTAAAAAAAATGTATGAAAACCAAAAAATGATTTGCGAGTTTAATACCTAGGTGGTGGGTATATACACATACCTATGTAATGTAATGTAATGTAGTATGAAGACTAAATATACATCAAAAGACTACCATTCTTTCTAATCAGGAGGTAAGAATATATTGATTCAGAATGTAAGATCATATTTGAAGCGAGTATACAAAACTCCCAAGGATAGATGTTCAATTTCCCACATCTCAAAACGCGACTTTGCCTGTCTTGACACTAAGCGGTCGATTAGAAGCTACCAGCACATGTTTCACCAAATCGATTAGATACTCATCCGTTCCTGGAGATGTCAGATAAGTGTTTAATATTCTGATATTTTGATTATCTTACCTGGAGCACCTAATAGCATTAGGCCAACTGGTTGATATTCTTTTACCCCTGTAATTTTCGAATTGTAGAGTCGTTGTCCCACTATAATTTCTCGTTAGCATGTCTTCAATTTTTTGAATCTCAGGGTGGGAGAATACCAGGAATTGATACCGCTGGTCCGCCACCAAGTGATGAGAATACAGTGATTGGAACGTTGAATCCCTGCCACGGCGTGCCGGATTCCTCTACAGAACTACTTCAAATTAGTATGAGGATGTCAGTGACGAGGAACATCAGAACTGACCCGAAATATCCATCACGATATGGGATGTTTGGTAGAGCACAAGGTAATAGCATGACTCCATCATCATTGAAAAGATGCTCTTTCATAAAATTAGAAAACAGTTCTTTCTCTTTCAATGCGGTAGTGAGTTGATCTTGTGTTAGCTTTGAACCGAGATCCCTGATGGTTTATTAGCATAGATGATAGATGTTGATATCTCGGAAAGAATGAAGTACCATTTGTAACGGAGTAATGGCTCTGCATATGGTTCTGTCCCAAATTTTCTCCTGTAATCTTCACGGAATGGGATGGTATTATTGTAGTGTCCGTAAAGTTGGATATGAGCCAATGTCTAGGCACTGTAATTAGAGAGGGGATACAAGATATTCTTTGGTACTAATTCTACTTACTGTTTGGAATGTCTCCGCAAAAGTCTTTCCAGACGATTCTTTTGATGCATGTAACTTCCACAGCTCATCCATGGTGGTGGCCTTACGCTGAAGCTGGGTAGCCTTCTCAAAATCTAGTATGAAATCTTCCATGACCTTTCGCATTTCCGGAGCTAAGTTCTCATATCTTTCCGACAGGATTGTTAATTTCTTAGGCATCTGTGGGATCACATCTCAGCGAAATTTTCAGATTCCATAGGGTATGTATTACCACAGAGGAGAATCTTGAATCAGAATCATCAGATTCTCTGAGCCATAACTTCGTGGCAGCACCAAAATCTGATATGTGCCGACTGAAAATGCCAGGTGTATCGAGATGTCTATATCATTAGTCCAAACTTCCCTGATACTAGAAGTAGATGACTTACGATGATATTGGAACAAGACCCCCGCAAGAGATACGACCGTGAGTGGGCCTGATGCCGAAGAGTCCATTGTCCGCTGCGGGGCCGACCATACTTCCGAGTGCTATCATATATGTCAGTCGATAACTATCTCCATGGAATCCCATAATTACAGTCTGAGCCAATAGTAAAGTCCAACCACTCATATCCAGCAAGTGCAGCTCCACTTCCGGCACTGCTACATGAAGTATCTAGGTAACCACAGCCTCGAGGATTAAATGGCGCTTGATAATCTACCCAATCCCTTGGGCCCATTCCAGATGAAAACGGGGTTGTCTTGACTTTTCCGATGATCACAGCTCCTTCATCGATGAGTCTCTGTATTGATGGAGCCGTGGTGTTTGATACATCTTGAAGAGCTTCGTATGCTTTGCTGCAGACAGTAGTTTTGACACCTTCAAGGTCAATATTATCTTTTACTGCTATCCGTTTACCCAAGAGGGGCCGGAGATGAGATGGGGAAGAATAAAGTCGAGATGGAACAGGAACATAACTCAAAGGTGTTCTTTGGAAGCTGGTAAACACCATTAGTATTGACAGCGAATTTTCAGGAATGTTAGGTATATCATCATACCGGTTACTACCTGGAGCAGTTGGTATAACACCACAAACAAATGCACCGAGAGGATCTGGGTACAACTTGTAAATTCTATAAATTTTTGAACCACTCAGAATATAAGGGCCTTCAGGTAGAAAGTCTTCACATTTGAAAGATCTCAATGTGAGGATCTGTGAGTGACCAGAATTGGCTATGAGGCGCATCACTCCAGGAGACTCTTGCACCAAAACATTGCGAGCAAAAATATCACACCATACATCGTCTTTCCTAGAGAATTCTTCCCACTTAGAATCCAACCATGATTGGGTGATTTGATCATTATCCACATCGACAGAAAGAATGGTTAGCGGTACCTGGCCTTCAGTAGTTTCACCATTAATGTTCGTGGATACGCCATTTCCGAGGAGGTATGGAATTGTACCAAGATTGACTATTGAAGGATGGAATATAGACGAATCCATGATTGTAAAATTGAGTTTGTAGAATGAACTGCACCGGAAGCGTGGTGGAGATGTCTTCCGACAATTCAATGCCAGGACCGTTCGTTACCACTCACAATCACTGGCTCTGTACCAGACAATTGATTTGAGAACTTCCTCGATCCACTCAGCTCAATAGATTGGTTCAACAATTAGCAGCGACGACTGATAATAAAAGCAAAATAAGATGATGATGCACTGGGTTGGGCAGTCATACGTCTTATCAATAACTGAGAAAGGAGGAAGCAAGTGCGGGGTGAGATATAGGTACCTATGCATAGATGCCTTTGGCCATTCATTGATTTCTGACAAAAAAGTGACTCATACATATTACCAATCTCTCATGAGCAGAGTGATATGTATCTAATCTATAGAAGATATCAGCAGCTGCGGGGGAAATGCTTGGCATATGGTTATCTTTAACAATAGTGGGGAGTTTTTTGATTGGCATAATGGGCTTTAATTCTTTCCCAATGAAGAAATTCAAAAATAATATAGGTGAAGATATTTTAATTCGTGAACCGGAGTGTAATTGGTTACCGATTCGCGAGAAAGGGGTATTTTAAGGAGATGATGGTATGTGCGTTTGTTAAGTACGGATTCAATGAATTAGCTTGTGGGGAAAACACACTTGATACTTATACGATCAACACACCATTTAGAAATCTGATGGAAGCGGTGAATTTGAAGATATTATGGTTCTGAGAAGGATTGGTGATGGTCCTCCAAATGAGGAGGCGCACTACGAGTTTGATGTGCAGAATGGAGTCTTGCGAAGAACGATATGATTTGCGATGGAAAATGGCCTTTGTAAATGAACATGATCTCAGCATTTCAAAGAGCTTTATCAAATCAAAATCTATAGACATGATCACAATTCACGATTTTGCAAGTTCATCAACAGAAGAAAGTTAATCCAATATGTTGATTGATCGCTTTAAACAGAAGTCTGAGACTATGATGATTCCACAGCACGTACTTATTACTCTCAAAGCCTTATTACTCGAATGACCTAATCCAAAAGCCCTTCCTCCCGCAACTCAATTCATGATTCCTGCCGTATTTATCTCTTTGTCTGTCCAAACACGTACATGGACTTTGGTGCTTTTGTGACGAGGAATTTTTTCTTATACTTGTTAATAACTGAGTTGCGCGATTTGATAATCTTGACTTACCTTAGGCTTTTTGTCAACGTGAAGCTGGTACCAATCCTTCACCGTCAGCTTGTCACAAGGCTTGGAATAGCGGCGGTGCAAGTCATACTCTTCTTTGAAACTGCAATGAAGATAAAGAGTTCGTAGGTATTTCGTATCTGTGAATTCTTTGAGCCCAGAGAAACTTTCCGTAAGAAGTCGGTCTGGACGGCCGCCTAAGTTAACGGATAAATTGCGTACTTTCATCATAGCCCTAGTCATATCTCCTCCCTTTGCAAACTCATACCTTTTAGATGTGAAGGATGGGACTCGACCAAGGAGTACGAATGCCGTTTCCATGCCTCGAATTTCAAGGATATCCCGCCGTAGGTCAAAATACACTGGCTGACCGCGAATTGGGTCAGTGAAGATGACAGTGTAGGAGCGCAATGCGTATGCCCTCGACTCGTGGTTGATGTGAAGTAAAAGAGGAACAGTGACACCTATGCATCTGGCTACTTGGGTGGAGGAATATTCATACAGGTTCGAAGGCATGTATGCAGGTATTGCTCTTCTAGCAAGGTTCTCCCAATTTCCAAGGCTGGAGTTGTAAATTTCGATCACACGCGGAGCTGGGTTGCAGAGCTTGTAGATCATGTATCGAATTTCCAGTGGAAAAGTCTCGAGGAAGGTTTTACCAGGAGCGTCTCGAGACCTACGTCTCGTGTTGCGAATTGGGATAGTAGCTTTAGTTGCTGGTGCGTAGAAGCCAGCGTCGGGAGATTTGGGATTTCTGCGAGTCATATTGAGAGTACTACTCAAGTTAGGGCTACTGGCAGAGAGGAATATCTTAGATAAACTTACGATCTGTTGTGTGACTAGATAATTTTATCAAGTCTCTTTGCTACGTCAAGCTAATTTGTTGAAGTGCTACATAGATTAGTCTAAGTCAAACATAATCATGGGGAAAATGCAACTCGCCTTGTAAATTCAACCTTTAATGTTACTAAGCCTGATAAGGTAGGAGGTGGATATTTCAGGAAATAGATGTGATTGTAATCGGATAATATCCTGAACAAGATGCAACAAGAAAAATCCAATCAAGGAATAAGGAGATAGACTTGATGAAGATTTTGAAAGAAGTTGCATTATGGTCCTTGAAAATGTTGTGGATGTAACATGAACAGGATGTGCAGATTCGAGACTAAATAATTTATAGACATCAAAGTCTCGAATAAACTTGCCAGATCACCTATGGACGACACGATTCCTAATCAGTACAACTTTGTTGATATTTGTTTTCCAACCCTAAATGATATGGGTACTGTAGTAATGAATAAACACATGTAATAAAAAAAAGGTTTTACCCATGGAATCTCCTAGATCTTTTCTATTATGGAGCCCTCTCCAATCAGTGTCTTGAATAGACACCAAACTTTGATCAATAAACAATATTCCCTAATAATGGTGTTAAGGATTCAAGAGCGAATCTCGAAGATAGATAGACAATTACTTCGAAGTTTCGTAATAAACTAGGTAATTATCGGCTCACTTTGGAAGAAATAATGTCCTATGACTGTGGCACGCACATTTTGTTCATGTCAAAGTGGTTCGACCTGGAAACTGTATACATATATACCAATTCAATCTTAAAAATTCAAGTAAATGTGCTATGCCACAACACCTGTCATCATGGAGACTTCACTAGATGAGATAGATTTTGCAAGTATTGCTTCTGACTTCAGAGTTCTAGTATGTTGATAAAGCAGAATAGGAAGTGTCCCTGTCTCATCCAGGAAAGATCGTTTTTCATTTCAGAAAAATTCCACAAGATCTGTACGGGAAATAACCATAGGGTCTTTTATTAAATAGGCTAACTTATAATAGTGTGCCAACCGGGATTGTTTGTTTTAAGAACACAGCTAAAACACTCAAAACCTCGAGAAATTGTATGTTCCTTGAAGATTGCACTCCCTTGAAATGCTGTAAAGTTTTATCCAGTCTGGCTCCCTGTACTAACAAAACTCTTGGGCGAGAGAAAATTCTGTTGATGAATCGATACTAGGTATTTGGGCATGTGCTGTTTCCGTTACGATATCGAGAAGATCATGATAGGAGAATGATGCGACCAAGTTCTAAATAAGAAGCCATGCAAGAGAGTAAAAGGTGTGATGTACCTACTGGTATATAGAAAAGAAGCTCGCATCTCCTCGATGATAGACCTTGAAGGGGCTCGCTTCTGCTAGACAGTCTTATAGTGAATTTTCTCCCGGACGCGGAAAGCCAGAGAACGTAATGTCAGGATAGAAGACCTAGACTGTAGAGGCCGATCATTTATAGAGAGTGAAGTGATATGTTTGCTCTAATACTATCACATTTCTCTGTCAAACCTTCCCAAGCACAAATATGATCAAAGATCAGTTGACCGGAAGGCATAGTTGGTCATTCTAACAGCCGATCTCTGCAGTTGTGATGGTTTGTGTATAGAACAAAATAGAAATACTTGCACTGTCTTTGAGACTCTATAGAAAGATCATGTCAAGCTTTAGTCATTAACATATGTAGATATAGAGATTCATCATGATTTGAGGCGGTATCCGAGATTCCAGAAGTCACCAAGCTGGGTGGCCATGAGTGAAGTCGAAAGTGGAGTGAAGCAACTGTAAACGTTATTTAGACTTATGAAGATGGACTATGGTTGAAATTTCACATGATTTTGTATGGCGATATAAAGAAATATCAAAGGTGGAAGTGGAAGTTGGAAGTCATGAATGCGGTTAGGGTAGCCTTGCCAGCAAATCGAAAAACAACGAGGTTGGTACCAGATCCAATGCGGCCGCATCTCAAAAGGCGGTGAAGTTGGCGGCAGAATATTTTGTTGGCGGGGCAGTTTCAACTTCCAATTTTATACTACTCTACATGACTCACCTGCTACCTTCATTGTAGTATATATTGAGTCTTCTTGTTATAAGTCATTTCATAAACTCATATATCATCATGTCAAAAGTCTATCTTCTTGATTACGTTGCTGGAAATGTGCGTAGCTTGGCCAATGCCATCGAGAAGGTGGGCTACACTATTGAATGGATAAGGTCTCCAGAAGATGTGCCAAAGGCAGATGTAGGTTATTTCGTTCTTTGAGTTTATGCTTGCTATCTTAAGTGCTTTCTCTAATACTGCCTACTATTTCTAATAACTTATGATTTAGAAACTCATTCTTCCCGGAGTTGGCCATTTCGGTCACTGCATGACACAATTCTCCAAAGCCGGATACCTTCCAGCGATACAAAAACACATTGATTCTGGGAAACCTTTTATGGGTATTTGCGTTGGTTTACAGGCATTATTTGAGGGGTCTGCGGAAAATCCAGCAGTTCCTGGGCTTGGCTATGTCAAGGCGACTCTCGATCGATTCGATGATAGCTCGAAATCAGTACCACACATTGGATGGAACAGCGCGAATACATCGGGTAAAGAAGTTTTCGGATTAAGACCAAGCTCAAAGTATTATTACGTTCATTCGTACAAGGTTCCATATAAGCAGGGAGAATTGGAAAGCCAAGGTTGGACTGTCGCAACCGCACGCTATGGGGACGAAGAGTTTGTTGGAGCGATTGCAAAGGGAAACATATTGGCGACACAATTTCACCCAGAAAAGAGTGGAGTTGCTGGACTGAGGGTGATCAAAGCTTTCTTAGACGGAGACAACAGTAGCAGCGCAGTTGAAGGCTTGGTCGCTGCCAAAGAGGGCTTGACTAGAAGAGTTATCGCATGTTTGGATGTGCGAACAAATGACCAAGGAGATTTGGTGGTGACGAAGGGTGATCAATATGATGTGCGAGAAAAAACTGATGGTGGAAATGTACGAAACCTAGGAAAGCCAGTTGAGATGGCCAAAAAATACTACGAACAAGGAGCCGACGAAGTTACATTTCTCAACATCACAAGTTTTAGAGATTGCCCGGTAGCAGATGTACCGATGCTCGAAATATTACGACAGACATCAAAAAGTGTTTTTGTTCCATTGACAATTGGAGGAGGTATTCGGGACACCATTGATACCGATGGTACAAAGATCTCAGCGCTGCAAATCGCAACAATGTATTTCCAGAGTGGAGCAGACAAAGTATCCATTGGATCTGACGCTGTGACAGCAGCAGAGGAGTATTATTCAAGAGGAAAGCAATTGTCTGGAACCACAGCCATAGAGCAAATATCCGGTGCTTATGGCAACCAAGCAGTGGTTGTAAGCGTGGATCCAAAGAGAGTTTACGTATCGAAACCTGAAGAAACTAAACATAACACTATACAAACAAGATACCCAGGACCAAATGGTGAAGAAAATTGTTGGTATGCATGCACGATTAAAGGAGGCCGAGAGACACGAGACATGGATGTCGTTGAGCTTGTAACTGCTGTTGAGGCAATGGGAACAGGCGAGATTCTCTTGAATTGTATAGACAAAGATGGTACCAATAGTGGTTTTGATTTAGAGCTCATCAACCAAGTAAAGAGTGCGGTGAGCATTCCAGTTATTGCTTCCAGTGGAGCTGGAAACCCTGGTCACTTTGAAGAAGTTTTCTCGAAGACTTCTACAGATGCTGCTCTTGGAGCTGGTATGTTCCATAGAGGAGAATACACGGTCAAGCAAGTCAAAGATTCTCTTGCTGAGAAGGGGCTGATGGTTAGACAATTTGAGAGCGATCTCTAAGCGATACAATCAAAATGAAGAATATTTCCAGTATTTGTTCCAGCAACTCAAGGCGCACTTCTTTTCATTAAAAAGAAAGAGATGAAGAAAGTGATTTCTACCATCAGCTCATTATTCCAGATTGAATGGGGCATCCAAGTGATCGAATCATAAAACTTCAACATGACACACTGGGCTGTGGATTGCTCGTTATAGTTTTATTAGTGCTTGAGAAAAAGGCATTCCGTAGAAAGAGAAGGGAGGTATTTGGTAATTGGTCCTCACAAGTAACTTAAACTATTTTTGATTACCTTCCTTTTCATCCCTTTCAGGAATGAAACCATTCATACCTTTTGCATTCGAAACATTCTTCGTAAAATTTCGATAACCGAAAGGATTTACCAACCGCTCTTGTTCGCTTTCACTATCCAAGCCCCCCTCCCTCCAAACATTCTCCTTCGCCTCCCACTCCATAGAGATGTTTTCCGGACATCGAAACCACAGACCTCATCGACCCAACAACTGATTCTTTCTTCCACACGCTATAATCTTCGACTTGGGCTATACGAACTCCTCATGTTGATAACGACGCGATTTAAAGCGGGCGTGCGTAGGTTTTGTTTGACGAGCAGTATGATGTGAGAGATTTCTAAGGGAGGAGGAGCGGGATAATGCAGAGAAAGAATTGTTGGACGTACTGGAACTCAATGAAGTTTTTATTCGGAAATCTTGGGGTAGTGCCAACGGGAAAGAATGAAGAGGGGAGAAGCATTGACTTGCCATGTCTCCTAGGGGCTGGAAGAATAGGGTTACAGTGTTGATATTAGAGGATGTTGGAATGTTGGCATCGAGTATTATGGATCTTGGGATTTAGAAGGAAAATTGAGGAGGGTAGTGTGATGAGTTGCTTCCAGGCTCTTGGGGAGCTGGGGATTAGAAGAGGATATTGTATATTCTGTGGGCACATTAAACTAGTTTCCAAATTCTAAATGGTGATGGATCAGTGATACATTTCTCCCACTCATTAATTGTCGGGTAGTAAGCATAGCTCCTGACGCACGGAACCTTAGGAACTATCGAGCTGTTCTTTGCAGAGGGTGAAGAGTATAGATGGGATGGATCGAATGTTTAACTCTGAAGGGGATTGTGGTAGAGAATGTGAGGATAAGGATTGGAAAACAAATCCTAGGAAAGATAAATGCGGTATGGCGGTATACTCAAAGCTTCAAGGCATTGTAAAGTCGTTTGTTATCCGTCGGCGTGAGGCTGCAATGTGAGAGGGACAATGGCATGACTATTTGATAGACACGTGGGAACATGTACTATGAGCATGGCCACATTCTGGGCATAACGACGATTATCGAACGCGATATCCTTGATTTCCCAAACCGAAAAAGAAAAGCACTAGAATCCCTTCATATATTTGTGATCCTCTGTCGTTTCCAGAACCTCGAATTTCATCCCCACAGTAATGGGTCCATCTGACCTAGGTACACCCAGCATACCAAAGCATGGCTTCCATTTGATACCTTCATCTATACGTCTATAGCTCACCAATGTATCCCATGGCTCGTGTTTGTTCTTTTCCGCAGTTTCTGGATTCACATTTGGAACCTGACATCTTGCACACCGAGCCTGGATATCAATATCCAACCCATTTGAACCCATCGTGGTGGATAAAAGTCCCGAGTTTGGGTTGTTGATTATTTTCACTCGCTTCCAGTTATCTTCTGTCCATGCAGCGGGTGCGGTGTCATCGGTGGTTTTCTCGTCTTTACCCCTCACAATGATGTTCGGACGAAATCTTTCAATCGTAATCTCATCCGCTCCTTTCTTCGCCAATCTTTGGTTTAATTCGTGAAGGGAAGCTTCATTTGCGATTAAAACTGGCATCACATCTGGGAAGTTTGTGCTCTCCTCTCTTCCCAATATTTCTGGTGCTCCGTTACCTCGCAGAATTCTGGGGGTTGGTCCCTTATATACCAGCTTAACATCTTTCTCAAAGAAATCGTTGAATATGCTGTTTATGTCATCCTTGTATACGTATCCATCTGTCTTGTAATCCCAAATGTCCACTTGTGTCAAACTGGTGTTGTCTTTCAACCATTGTTCTGTGGGTCGTGCGGGAACCATGACTTTTTTGTCTGTATTCCTAATACTGATGACCAGATATTCGGCATCTTCACTGCCAGGTTCAGAGGGAGATTTGGCTGTAGCAAAGGCCGTATCGATCAAGGTCATAGATGAGATATCGCGGATTGTGATGAATTTATGGTCATCGCCGGAAACGAACATCCAGCGTCTGTCAAGGTCAAGGCCATGAGTGGTAAGGCGGGACGATTTAATTGAGATGCCTCGACAAGATTTTATAGGATAAATCAGAAGGTCGCTGATTTCGGTAGTGGTGGAGGGAGATGAAAAAGGATTGAGATTGTAGAACATGGTGGGTAGGTAATATGGATATCAATCGAAATGTAAGGCGTGTATTGTGTTCTGAAGCTGGGGGTGCTATACGTTTTGTGAGAGTTAATTAGATTGTCTAGTAACAATTTAAGGTTGGGGAAGATGGCGATCTTATCTAGTGGCGGGGGGGAGGGAAAGGAAGGAATTTAGATTGTCGTTAGTATGTATTTGAATGTTTGAATGTTTGAATGTTTGAATGTTTGAATGTTTGAATGTTTAAATGCCAATCTCCCTTCTTAGGTATGTATTCATGTAGGAGACCACGGTTTGAAATGTTAGATCTGAAGCAAAGAAATATTGAGCTGTTAAATAGATATAATAAATTGATAGAAGAATTATAAATTCTCATCTAAATATATATTCATATGAAAGATTAAATGTTAAAATATTGAATATCAAATAAAGAAATATCAAGCTATTAAATAAATATAATAAATCAAAAGAAGAATGTATATCTATTTAAAAGATTATAGTTTAAAATATTAAATATTAAATAAAGAAATATCAAGCTATTAAAGAAATAATTATAATATTACTAGAAGAATTATAGATTCTTATTTTAATATATATCTATATAAAATATTATACTTTAAAATATTAAATATCAAATAAAGAAATATCAAGCTATTAAATAAATAATTATAATATTAATAGAAGAATTATAGATTCTCATTTTAATATATATCTATATAAAATATTATACTTTAAAATATTAAATATTAAGCTATCAAATAGCTAATTATCATTCATATCATATCGTACAAATAAACATGGGATGGATTATCTTTGACCCATCGCTTACGTCATCGTTTGTCTTGAGTTAATATCTACCTAGTACATAACTACTGGTTGCTCTGCGCAACCATTCCAATCCCATCTCAAGCGCTCTTTCCCACAAATAAACATCAATTGCCAAGACCCCACCTACCTCATGCAAGAACAGGTACTTTAGAGCGCTTTATTTTGGGGATTCTATGCAATCGTGGAGCCAGAACGTTCACATTCAATGCTTCATATTCAATCGTTTCGAGCCCCGCCACTTTGCACTCGCACTTGTTCTTTTTAATACTACCTTCTGCGAGCTTTACGTTTTGTGATTGCTCCGTTCCTTCATTAGTCTGAAGTGCGTTGTCATTCTGCAGAGTTATTCGTCTTAACAACCAATCCGCGATTCGAAAGTTGAACAATGTCCAGCTTCATAACCAATCTTTTCCCCTCAGCACAAGCTGGGAAACATGATAATATCTTGCCAACTCCCCCACCACCTCTGCATACTCGCTCTAGTCAAAATGAAAGTTTTGGTGATCGACCCAGTACTCCTGTCAATAGAAGCAACTTCATAAATCCAGTTTCAACGCCCCAAGGAAGTCCAAGCAAGAATCGCAATCCACCTGGAGCCAACGAATTGCCTACAGCTTTCGATTCTGCTATGAAGCTTACTCCTGCCAATTTGAGCAGTCCAACAAAGACTGGTCGCGTTCCGATTGGCAACCCATTGACTCCAGGGAAGGGAGCGAATGCCAACGCAGTCGATGAGTTCTTTGGCAATTCTACCGGGAATACTGATGAGAGTATCATCCAAAAATCATCAAACCCCTCAGGAAGCCCCGTACGACGACAAGGTAAAGAGAACAATACCCCTCAAGCCGCAAGACAAACAGATTCTCCATTGCTCAATCCAGCAGCGATCGCTCGCGATTCTCCTTCTTTGAACCAAGCAGCGATTTCACGCCAGGAGCTCTATCAAACTCGGGACATTCCACCACCACCGACCAGAAAATACAACACGCAACGTGGATTGACTGCGGAGGAATTGGAGATTTTGCACAAGCCAAATGTGAAACGCCTGGCCAATGTGACGCAGCTCTGTGAGTACTCCGTTGTCGTTTTATAGTAGCACTACTAATAAGAAGCAGACTTCCTTGATTACTATTACGACCTCTTGAGTTACGTCGGATCGCGTCAAAATCGACTCAATCATTTCAAGGCAGAATATCCCGCTCCCCCAGAAACTCCCGAAGAGGAATATATTCCAGTTTGGTCAAAATATGCTGGTAGAGAGCGTGCCAATTTGCGCAAACGCCGAGTTCGTCTACGCCAGGGAGATTTTCAAATTTTGACACAAGTTGGACAAGGTGGTTATGGACAAGTCTTCCTTGCTCAGAAAAAGGATACTAGGGAAGTTTGTGCCTTGAAGGTTATGAGCAAGAAACTATTATTCAAGCTGGACGAGGTTAGACATGTGCTCACGGAACGTGATATTTTGACCAATGCAAAAAGCGAATGGCTAGTTAGGCTGCTCTACTCATTCCAAGATGAGAAGAGCATATATTTAGCTATGGTAGGAGTTATCTTCTATTTATATGTGTGCACAATGCTAACTATCTTTAGGAATATGTCCCAGGTGGTGATTTCCGAACCTTACTGAACAACACTGGTGTGCTTGCCAACAGGCATGCGCGATTCTACATTGCCGAAATGTTTTGTTGCGTGGATGCTTTGCACCAGCTCGGTTATATTCACAGAGATCTGAAACCTGAAAACTTTTTGATCGATTCAACGGGACATGTCAAGCTCACAGATTTTGGACTTGCTGCAGGTTTCCTTGCTCCAGGCAAGATTGAGTCCATGCGAGTGAAGCTTGAAAAGGTCGGAGAGACATATGTTCCATTCGGCAAGCCTATCGAAGAGCGTACTGTTGCGGAACGCCGAGAAGGTTACAGATCCTTGAGAAACAAAGACGTTAATTATGCCAAGTCGATTGTTGGATCACCTGATTATATGGCCCCTGAAGTGTTGAAAGGAGATGAGTATGACTTCACAGTGGACTATTGGAGCTTGGGTTGTATGCATTTCGAGGCTTTAACGGGATTTCCTCCATTTGCTGGTGCTACCGTCGATGAAACCTGGAAGAATTTGAAGCATTGGAGAGAAGTTTTGAAGAGGCCAGTTTGGGAAGATCCAAATTACTTTATCAGTAATCGTACTTGGAACTTCATTACCAGGTAATTATCATCCTTGATACTAGACAAATATTTGCTAACAGAATTAGCTGCATTACATCTAAGGTCAAGCGTTTCTCCACTATCTCAGAAGTCTATGGACATCAATACTTTGCTGAGGTTGACTGGAATACTCTTCGATCACAACGTGCTCCATTTGTACCCGAGCTGGACTCTGAAACTGATGCAGGCTACTTTGATGATTTTAGCAACGAAGCTGATATGGCTAAATACAAAGAAGTCCATGACAAGCAAACGGCTTTGGAGAATATGGCCGATAGAGAAGATGCCATGAGCAAGAGTTTGTTTGTTGGATTTACGTTCAGACATCGTAAGCCAAACACAGACGATGATGGAAAGTCTAGTCCTAGAAAGGCCATTGCAACTGATGGCACTTTTGGGACTATGCTATAAGCACATTATGATCTTGATGATTTTCGACATTCAATTTATGACATAGGGAGATGAAAATGGTGGGCTGGAATGGAAAGGGGCAGGACTGGAAACACTGGAAGTGGCTATTATGGATGGAAGGATGGGATTGCGGAGTAGCGGTTATAACAAGGCATATCTGCGGCGTCAAGAGTCAGCATTGACTTTACACTGTAAAACTCTTCCTGGTCTCTCCACGGTTCTCGCGGCATTTGCTTATCGCGCTCGTTTCTGGAGTTTTTTTTGTTACATGTTAATGCGTACAAGTGGGGGTTAATTATTGATTGTTAGTATGAACCTGACACACTGCACATGCGAATGCTGTAATAATTCTTCGAATATAATATATCTCATAAAAGTTTCTCATGTTTCATTTTCGAGAGCAAGCAGGCTCGATGGAAATTGGGGTTTATATCGTCTGATGCTTCTCAGAGAAATGAAAATTTGACAGTATTCATTTGATTGCTCTATTAATAATTCCTCATGTATCAATGTCTGTTGAGATATACATTTTTTCTATTAATGTTTCATATCAGAGTCTTAGTTGGGAACTCTATTTTGTTCCAAACATCATTATGGCATTTCAATTATCACGGAAAGCAGGGCTCATGAGCTCAAGCCCGGACTTTCGGTACTCAAAGGGCGGCTCAGCCCGATCCATCGACCCGACAGTTCGGTACCATTCATGTTGGTTGGCGAACCGGCTAAATGAACTCGGCGATAGAACAAATTTTCAATCAAGTCTTCTGCAATAATGCGGCGCGGATGCAGAAATGCCCTGGTGTTTAAATGGGGCAGGGTAAAAATGGTTGGACGAGCGGTGTTCATTCGTACGACGTTACACGCCTATCGTGTGTTTTGGGAGTAGTTTAGGCGATCGCGAGTGTCTTTGTATGGGGTTTTGAACCGTTTGAATGGGTTTTGTGCGTTGGCGTCGGGGTTGGCGGTGTTGGAAAGTTTAAAAGAGGGAGCGTGGATGAAATGCATCGCCGAGGCTCTGCGAAGGAATATCTAATAAATAGAGGGGGCTGTAAAAATGGGTGTCAATTCCTTCATTCGTTTTGATTTATTCTTTTGCTTTTTCTGGTCTGCTCTGCTGTTTTCAATGCTGGTCTTCTAATACAATATCGAGGCGTATTGGAGCGAGAAGGAAGCCTTCCTCATCTACTCGTACCTCATGCCCGGTTGTGTGTGATCTGGCGGGGTAGATACAGTCGGATTCAGCCTTATCTATCTTCTCAATGTTACACCAACCGTTACAATAAGCTTATTTAATTGTTTGATTCTTCCGTTACATTGTACCGAAGCGACGCCTCTGTGTATGTTTCTTTATATCACAGTGGTACGAATCATATCAGATTGTTGGCTACGCTTCCATGACGCCTTCCTCTTCTGTAACTATCCCCGTCATTTTTTCAACGAGTTGGTGGCGTTGAATAGAGTGGTAGAAGGAAAAGCTTGATTACTTCTTCTATTTGTTATTTTTGCTGCTTGCTTGCTTGCTTGTCAGTTGTCTGATTGATGAGTCGGAGAGGTGATATCCATGTCTTCTATCAGGAGTTCGACTTTTGGATTGCAGATATCCGGTATGTAAAAACTTCAATACTGTGCAAGAAATACTTTCTTATTGATGCATTGAGTAGAAACAATGAGATGTGCCGGACAAGCAGCGAAATTTCGGCGAGAGAAGAAATTCCAAAAGACAAATACTATGGCGAAGATTCGATCGAAATTGGGGAGGGTGTTTGGGAGGGTGCGGGGGTTTTGGCATGATTTCAAAAAGTGGAGAAGAGATGTTGAGGAAGCGAGTAAGTGTTGTCTTTCTTATTGAAAATCTGGTTCAGAGAATTTTGTCGGTTGTGCAAAGTTTTTGTGTATAAGACTGAAGCATAATAACAAACGGGTGGCATATACAACGAGTCGATACGGAATTGAGACGGCCAATACAAGCTACCGCGAGAAGGTGGTTTTTTCGATGTCATCATGCTAATCCTTATTCTGTAGGACAAAGACGAGCGGATAGATACGATAACCATGTGGTGAATCCAGATGATATATGGTGATATTTAAACATAAACTCATCTGCAGTCTGAAATGGCTCGACATGAGACGAGAAAAAGATTACGTGCATCTTTATCGAGCTCGAGACAGCATCTGATACACTGAACGCCAATAGCAAGATGAAAAATCATAGATCATGCTCAGGTACTCATATTCTGATATTCTATGGTCTGAGTAGCGGCCCTTGTACGAGATACCTTGTACATGCCACTGCTTAATATCGTTCGAGAGACAGCAGGGTTGTGCACCGTCGGTATCAGCATTTCTAAGGCACAGAGACACAATTTTTTATTGAGAATCTTCTGATATTGTGATACTATTCCGGGATACACGAGCAGGCCCGAAGACAAACTGTTATCGCGTCAGAAGCCTTGGTACTACCAATTACGGAATACTGCCCTCTCCATACACTTTTCTGCAGAGGATTCGGCTGTTGAGGTTTTCTAGACTTCAGGTCTGGAAGAGAATTGTTCTGTTTGGTTCGCAGACGAATCGGAGGAAAAATAGGAGGGGGAAATTAGGAGAAGGAAAATCATTTTACAACTTGAGATAAAGGTTCTTGCATGCGGGTTTCGCTATGGAAAATGGAAAGAGAATTGCCTGGTTCCGTTTAATTTATAGATTTATATAACTTTGATAAAGTTAGCGGAAATATTGTCCTGATCAATGCCAGTGAAATTCTTTTATCTTAGTCTCGCCCCAGAATGGCTACAGTGAATGCATGAACTCATCATTGTTGAAGAAATTCAGCCGAACAAGTCAAGCATGTGATAACTTAGAGGCATGGTGAGGGGGGGGTCCAGGAAGTGTCTGCTTTTTCAACTCTTTGGTTGTATCTTACGTTTGCAATATAAATAGCACAGGTTCATTCCAAATCACTTGACAAGAATGAGTATAGCATCTTTAAAAAATGGACTTTTTAGTCCCACAAGTCAAGAATTGGAGAATATGATAGATTGTCTTTCTAGCCAATGTTACTATTCCTTGGAAAAAGACTGAATATACACATTTGTGCATATAGAAAAATCTAGTGTTGATGTAGCTCTTGTGTGGTGGTATACAGTCGATCAAAGATTTTATCCTTGCATCAAGTTTACACACATACTGTAATAAAAGATCGCTTACAAGATTACCGAGATCTGAGGAGAAGAATACCTCGGGAAGAGCTGTATCTATTTACGTCACAGTGAATTCAAGAACCGGGGACACTAGCGGCCCCACGTCTAGCCGAGAAAATATACTCTTATTACTGCCCGCAATTACTTATCGATGACACCCACTATTTGCGGTGTAGTTACTCCTCGTAAAAACAGTTTTTATTCTTGGGGAGCGTGTATCCTCTTCTCAGCTCCGTGAGTTCACGCGGCGCTGCTGAAAATTTTGTTCCGACCAGGATATTAATGGTGTATGAAGATTGCCGTGTCCATTCGGATTAGTGCTGACGTTTCTGTTCTGATCGATCATCTTGCATAACATCTATATCTGTAAGATGATAGTAAGCGCCTAAAAGCTCACCCTTTCGGAAAGACCTTGAACATTATATATATACACTAACACAGACCGAAATCGCAAGGTACACAAATCTTGACTTTTGCGAAATAGCTTCACCAAATCGCAGTTTGATTGTCTTCCGCTACCTAGAATAGACATGGCAATAGACATTGCAATTTCAGAACTGCCTCGTAATTGTGGAAAGCGATTGATTGCTCATTATATACACCAAAGTGCGATCGATGAGCCTCATCGAGTGTGCATATCTAGTCCCTTGACTTCCGAGCCACGTGATGGATTCGAAGAAATCACATTCAGTCATTTAGACAAAGCCATAGATATCGCGTCCAACTGGGTTGAAAAAAACGCTGGCATTGGGACAGACTTTGACTTTATTGCCTATATCGGTCCCCACGATCTGCGGTATATACTCCTGATGATAGCGGCGATCAAAACTGGACACAAAGTCTGTCACCCTATTCACACCTCGTTCACGCCGACTTATTTTTGGTAGCTTTTTGTGCCATCCCCACGGAATAGCTTGGAAGCACATACCCAACTACTACAAGATTATAGATGCGAGAAGTTTCTATTTGCAAAGGATTCCCCGGTATCTCGGAAGATTGTTAATGACATTCAAACTAAGGTTGACCTTCAAACCATAGCTGTTCCCACCTTAGATTACTTTTTTCATCCTGGATTTGATATACCTCACTATAAGTATGACGCAACATTTGAAGAGGCTAGATTTCAGCCGCTTGCTGCAATGCATACATCTGGAACTACAGGAACACCCAAGCCTATTGTCATACCACAAGGTGTTATTACAAGTCTAGATGCCTCTCAAAAGGCTATTTCACTCTCCGGTATCGCCACAGCATCCGATTATTGACGAGGTTTACGGTGTTTTTTGACATTCCCACTATTTCGTACGTATTCTCCTCCCTTGCTGCTCAGGTTCAGCTTTAGGCAAGACTCCAAATCCATGTTTCGTAGTCATAACGTGCTTTCCAACTTCCAAAAAATCAAAGAAGATGTCGCTTACATATGATTATGGAAAGATGCCGCTGGTGTCTACAGGATAATGACTGCGCTATACTTCAAGCAGATAGCGGTGCTTCTACCGCCTGTCCCATTGACTGCAGAGTTAGCAAATGAGGTTCATATACATGGTAAAGTGCAGGTCGCAGATCTTCCCCCTGCCGTGCTAGTGGAAATTTCGAAGGTCCCTGAGTATCTAGAGAACCTTCGTCCTATCAAATATATCATGACAGGAGAAGGCCCACTACCCAATGGCCCTGGAGATATCATCAAATCCCATACTCGGTTGTTCGCGGGGTTTGGGTCAACGGAGACAGGACATACTCAAGCGGCTCTACCACCCGAAGAAAATGTAAGCATTTTGCATCTAAACTTGTTTTTATGGATATTTCTTTCAGTTCATCCAGCCTTGAATGTATGCCTACTGACTCTGTCATGATCTAGTGGGACTACTTTGACTTTTCTACATCATTCGGTGTTGAAATGCAGCATTATTCAGGCGAACTATATGAGCTTGTGATCGTTCGTTATCCATCGATAGAAGCATATCAAGGAATCTTCTATACGTTTCCAGATCTTTCAGAATACAAAACTCGGGACTTATTTTCTAAGCACCCTAGCAAAAACAACCTCTGGCGCTATGAAGGCGGTTCTGATAATATCATTGTTTATTCTATAGGGGAGAAATTCAATCCAATTAGCATGGAAATCGCCTTGAACTCTCATCCTGAAGTTAGATCTGCCATAATCTATGGTACTAAGAAGTTTCAGTCTTCCTTGCTCATCGAACCGATCGATCCCGAGAGGTCTAAAGACTCTCTATTAGATGAATTATAGCCAATTATAAAGACTGCAAATATTAGTTGTCCCGCGCATGCGCGGATAATGAGCCAGGACTTCATCGCATTCACCAAACCTGATAAACCATTTCCCAGAGCTGGTAAAAGTACAGTACAACGAAGGCAATTTGAAAAACTATATGAAATAGAGCTCAACAGTCTTTATGAAACAAATGTTAACGGGCAGGGAACAAACAATAATACAAGCGGAAACAGCTCTGTGAATAAGTTTGCGAGCTCTGACTTGCAAGGTACAATCATCCGAACCATCTCGAATCTCCAAGGATTCGAAACCTTCTCTCCATCTGATAATTTCTTTGAGCATGGGTTAGACTCGCTAGGCGTGATCTCATTGACAAGGGCAGTGAATTCGGCGTTCGAATCACAGGATCCTCCAGGGGATTCGATACGCGAGTCAATGATATATGCATATCCAAGTCCAGAAAAACTAGCACGCGCCCTCTCAAATTCTGCCAAAGACGAAAATGAAAATTATGGTGAAATGTAGGAAGAATACGAACGTTTCGTCTCTGACCTACCCATTATCGCTAGGCCATCGAAACCAGTCACTGGACCCAAAGTATTTTTATTGACTGGGTCTACTGGATCTTTGGGCTCATACATTCTAAGCAATTTACTTAGAGAAGACGAGACATGCAAAGTCTATTGCCTCAACAGAGGCGAAGATACCGAGAAGCGTCAGCTAAATTCCAGCTCGTCTAAGGGCCTTTCAACAGATTTTAGCCGTGTCCGTTTTCTCAGCATAGCGACTGATGCTACGGACGCATGGCTGGGTATAAAGCTTGACCAGTATAAGGAGCTACTGAATGAAGTAACGCATATCATTCATAATGCATGGCATTTTGACTTCAACTTGTCTTTTAGCCAAATGGGTGCAACGCATATTCGTCGTGGTCGTCAGCTGATTGATTTCTCGGCTCACTCAAGATTCGATGCTTCCATTCACTTCATCTCCAGTATCAGCACTGTTGGAAATTGGGACGACAACAGGTCGAATTCGCCCAGCTCCTCCGGCTATTCCACGCCATCGCAATCAGAATCGGAACCATTAATACAACCCCGTGTTCCCGAGATTCCTTATGAGGAGTGGTCGCTTCCACAAGGCTTAGGTTATGGCCAATCAAAATTTGTTGCCTGACGGCTCATTACTACTGCCTGTAAGCTTTCCAATGTTCCTGCTTCGATCTACCGAGCGGGTCAAATTGCCGGTCCGAAAAGCAGTGAGGGAAAGTGGAATGAACAGGAATGGTTTCCTTTGATTGTGAAGTCTTCAACGTATCTGAAGGCTTTACCTTCGTCGTTGGGTCCATTGGAAGCGGTTGACTGGATCCCGGTTGATATACTTGGAAAGTCGTTTACGAACTTGTAACATCTTCGAATCACGATACACTGGAGTCGGATTCTACAAGTGAATTCTCTTCTGAATCATCCAGAATCTTTCATCTCGTGAACCCAAAACGAACGACATATTCAGATGCTGTTCTTCCTCGACTATAATCTATTCTAAATCTTCCCACTATACCCTTCGAAGAATGGGTACAACTTTTACATGATAGCGCAGTGAATACACAGGATATGAAAATACGTGATAACCCAGCAGTGAAAATTCTTGGGTTCTATGAGGGTCTGGTCGAGAAAAAGAAGGAAGGCAGGTCACAAGTCTGGCTCGATACGGAGAAGACCATCGATGGAAGTGTAACCTTGAAGAGTATGGATCCGATCGATGGAGACTGTGTAGACAACTGGATGAGGCAATGGGGATATGTTTGCAATGAGCATGGAGAATAGAATGAGGTTATTTCTCTCAAACCGGGTAGATATCGAACATGTATATACATGTTCGTTTGTTAAGATGACGACCGAATGAATTGATTAATGAAAAATCGAATTACTACTCGCTAGACGAGAATAACATTTGTGTGATTCATTCAAAATTGAGTTGGTAGATGGCTGTTATCAGATGTCAAAGCGAGGTCAATTTTCTAAATTCATTCAGTTTCTAAAATGAATAAGTATTCAGAAGTCTTTTCTTTAACCATGGTTCAGATTATTAGACACATTAGATCTGTAGTCCTAGGATTCAAAACATTTCAATTATTTCCATCCACCAACCTATGAAAATATAGACATTTTAAAGACAGTAGGTAGTTATCTTTCTATGTGCTATGTTTCTAATTACGAGATAAAAAAAAATGTTCAAATAAACTATCTTTACCCATTGTACTCCTAAAGCGCAATCAGTACTATTATTTCATTTAAGAATCGAAGAAGAAGAAGAAAATGCAAGCGCCCATCAGCTACGTCTTAATATCTTCGACGACGCAATCCAGAATCAATCTCATCAACTTCCCCTCCAGCACTAGTATACGCATTCCAAGCATCGCAAGTTTCCTTGACTACCTGTGGAATCATACCTCTCTGATCTCTCCCCTCAGCGACCAAATCCGGTCTCTCAAAAATATTCACCAAAAGCCCTGCACTAACATGCGAACTCGTATGGCAATGGAATGGCCAAACTCCAGGATTATCCGCGAAAAATTCTACGACGAGGAAACTGGGATCGGATGGCGAGCCGGGTCTCATAAGTGCCGTGTCGCGACGGACGGGATTGGATGGGTTCGTGATGGTGCCATCCCAAGTTCCCTTTCCTTCGGCGAGGACAAAGAAATCGTGCCCGTGGAGATGCATAGGGTGAGGTGTATCCCAGATATTGGTGGCGTGGATGCGGATAGAAGGATGACTGGAAAAGTTGTAGATATTCCAATCGTGGGGAAGGGTTGAGACGGGAGTGCCTTGGCTGGCAAGAAGGAGGAGTGGTGAGCTAGATTGGTTAGTCATTGTATGAACGGTTGTGTGAGAACTTAAAGCTTACTTGTAGTCAGCTCGGAAGGTCGAATTATTCACAGTGAAGAGGGCACTGCCAGACCCATTCACACCAACATTGATTTCCATGTCCTGTGTAATGGACGGGCTCTCGGGTGGGCTTATTTCGGTGTATGGAATGGTTAAATGTAACGGGTCCTATGATTCATGTCAGTATATTCAATCATCAGCACGGTCTGGGATTTCTGACATTGGCACAATCGTTACTGTCCCACGATACGCCTGTCGTTGTGGGTGCAAGTGTTGTATTTGCGTTGTCATAATAAACTGCTGCTAAACCATGAGGATTTGTGCAAGTCAGAAGCATGCATGGAACATCCAGATCAGACCGCATCCAGACAGCATCCGTTGATTCTCCCGTTGCATGAACTAATACATCAGCTCTTTGTCCAATTCCAAGAGTCACCACGTTAGTCGTATAAGGGACGATTGGAACATAATCGACCGTTGTAACCTGAAGTTGGTGTCCATCAATTGAGAACTTTTGCGTGCCTGCACTACCAGCATTGATGAGCCGGAGCCGATGCGTTTTGCCTTTGGTAAACTTAAATTTGGAGAGCCCCGCATCCGGAGTACAAGTTCCATCCAAGGTGGAATTGCAATTGAATGACCCTTTTCCATTGATTAGGTTATTGTCAACATGTGGGAATATTGGGCCATTTGGAACTTTTGTCGCGATGCCTACAACCATGCTACGATATGATTGATGAAGATAGTCAGACTGTAGCAAATCAGTATCAGAACAAAATTGAAAAGCAAAATTACTAACCAGCATGATGGGTCCAAGATCAATATCATAATCTACGTGATTGGGACTTTGAGATTTTAGTAAGCTATTGAAGTTTTGATAAAGGTTCTCTTACCCATAAATTACCAATGGCCCAAAAAGGCCATCGTTGTACTGAGCGCTAAAATGAGAATGATACCAGCTGGTTCCAAAAGACTCGGCTCGAAACTCGTACGTGAAACTACTTCCAGGGGCAATGGGGCATTGAGTGACGGATGGTACACCATCTGCCCAAGGACTCAGCTTCTGTGGTTGACCATGCCAATGAAGACTCAGCCCTTCTTTCCCATTATCAGTAATATTGTTTGTGACTCTGACGCTAATCGTGTCTCCCCAGTTTGCTTCGATGAGAGGTCCAGGGAATTGATCATTGATTAAGATAACACTTTTCTGATACCCATCTGGTGCTTTGATGGATCTGGATACTGTGAGATCATAGTGCCGAGTCTTTCCAGTATTGGGTGGTAGATGTGGCCCTGGCTTGGCGTTTCCCCAAGGGTGTCCGTAATATGACTATGATCAAATTAGCGAGGGACCAACTTATGTGCTTGACACCAAGTGAACATACACCACCATCATTTAGAAATGGAGGAAGTGTGGATGCGTTCAAACACCCATATGTAGATAGCCCTATAATAGAAGTCAGTAATTTCAATTCCAGAGGGTAGTTATAGATCACTGACCATTAGTAGAATATTGAGATAATGAAGCATGCAACGAAGCCGCTCTAGTAAGTAGTCCCTTCATCCATGCCATCTTTGGAGTGTAACAACGATGATAAACAAATGCTGTGTAACGAGTAAACTGTGGCTGTCCAACGAAAGGAAATAATGAAGGGGAGAGGGAGAATTTATAAGAGAACGATAGTCTCAAAGTGTCATCGATATTGTAGGAAATCTGTAGGTAGATAATTCAGCTCGGCGTTAGACCTGAGCCCGTTGGAGTGTCAAAAAGGTACTAATTTCAAACAAAATTAAGAATGGATAACTTGGCTATGGCTATGGCTTCGAATACGATTTCGTGGTCGATGTACCGTAGATATATGTCTCTACTCCACTGGCTTGAACTCAAACAATAACAAACAATATTTACAAGATTGTGTTGAGCAAACCAATGTAGTTGAGAATAAAGTTGCTATTCTCAGATACTACATGGTAGGTAGCCTGGGCGAAATTTTTAAAAGCCGGAAAGCCATCAAAGCCACGCTGTAGATCATGCAAGGCTGACTGAGTCTTGACAAAGTCACGGCATTTCTAATTTCATTATATTACTGCTTTTCGTTGGCACATTTCGTGGGTTTCACAGCCGCTCTTGTGAAACATTTCCAATTGCAACTTTGAAACTATTTTTCTGCCAACTCGATACCAATATCTTGGAATATTGAAGTCCCCGATGACGAGAATGTTGTCATGCAATTGTTGGTGGCGGTAGCAAACTGAGTCCGTTTGCGTTTTCGGGAATCAAACGACCCAATGAATGTTTCAACTCGGTGTATAGCTGAGTGATTGAAAGAACATACAAAAAATCCTCAAATTCGATGGTGGAAAGTAATTAGTCGTGCAGAAATTGCGTTACATCCCGGAATCTTGGCTTCGGGCTCTAAGGACATCTCTATACTGAAATTTGTTGCTATCGCAACTATGCGAGATCCAAAATTGTTGAGATTCGTCTCTATTGAAGGTTGTCTGGGCGATTAAGAATCGTCCGCATGAGATCTTCTTCTGGGATTCGCCTGCATGTTTACACATGCTTTCCCGTACGTCGTATTGTCCCACGTCGGCGGGGTAGGGGTTCAAAATGTGTAGAGTTTGTACAACCTCGAATACCAAAATTGCAGCAAATCATTGGCACACAGCTGGTCACTATCAGCTGATTTGATATTCGTATCCTTCTGGTGTTCCATTGGCATGATAATGTATTCACACACAACGTCTCTCTGGATGTGGGGGGTAGGCAAAAAACAAATATTCTTGGAGGTTGTGATATTTCGGCTGCTGGACCGTCTCCGTATATGCAAATCCTCTCGTGATCCTTGCGTAGATCATTTTCTCAACAGGGTCAGGTATTACCAACAGTCCGGATATACAATATAAGGTTACTTCAAACTCAAAGGTTCAAATATTCGACTCTCAACATGCGAAAACCACTTGCACGTCTATCTGGAATTCCAAGCCTTCACAATGATCACATGACCATCTAGTGGTGTGGCAGATGTTGCACGGATATCCGGGGAAGGAGTCTAGTTCAAGCTAATACACAGTTACTAGGTCGGTAAGGCTAATGTTTCATCTCAACCAATAATAGAAATTGACTCGTCCGCAACCGCATACCTTTCATTCCGACGCTGCAAAACAATATTCCAAAGTTGTCGTGTACTCAAAGCTGATTTCCAAAAGTTATCAATACTCTATTCTTACCACCCTTCCAAGAATATATCATATCACTTCTCAGTCTATATAGTAAGATCTTACATTAGATCTTGGAGGCGGTTCACAATTGTAAACGTCATCGAAACCCAGCTGATTTCCAATATTTTTGATGCACAGCCTATCAATTTCTTCAGCCCTGTATAGAAACTCCACTCTTCGAATGAATGATAAAAATAGCTTCTATCTTGGCCTTCAACTTTGGGATGAAGGTCTGGAAGGGATCAATTGTATTCTTTTGAGATGAATGGTAGCTATATCGGCGAAGTTAGCGACATTCTAACACGCAGCAAAGAGTGTTGTCGATACACACATGCTTGATGGGGTGCAATATAAGCTCTAAACGCGAATGCTCTTACTTGATGACAGGAAAATTTCTCGATCCAAGAAATTGTGGATGGTTGAAGACAATCGAACAGGATAACTTGAGCAGAGCGTGATCTTCAGTCGGCATAGCCTACCAACCAAAATGTTACTTTACATCGCGGTATAGAGATTTAGATGGTCATTGCCAGAATTCAAAACGTGAGATATGATATCGACCAGTGTGTCGTTTCCTTTCACTACTCACAATTACAAGATTTACATCTCAAAATCATGTTAAGAATACAGCTTCGTACAATATTCATCAAACCCCAAAATCGCCAGAATCCCAAAGCCACCCAGAAATTAATTTCAAACCGATGTTTCGGTTTTCATCTAGAGTCTGACGGTTTTTCCAGCATTGTTCTGGAAGTCTATCGAAACATGACATGCAAAAGGCGGCTAAGAAGTGAAGGAGGCAATGCAGCCACAGGCGGCACGGCAAGAAGAAAGGAAACAAACATTTCCCTTGTAATTCCACAGCGAGGTCCGATCTATCTAATCAATACATCATTGCTCATTAATCCATGGGTTGGGGGAGTAGGGAAGTGAAGATCGAATAATCTTGACAGTATCTTCTGGAACGTGGTTTGGGGGTTCTCTCGCGGCTTAAGAGGCGTAGGGGCGGCGTATTGAGAATTTTTTTCATCTCCTTGAACTGACTCGCAATCCGACTATGCTCGGAGGCCTTTTTGAGTAATCATATTAATGAGCTACCGAGGTGCTCCATAATGTATTCGGCCCTCTTAAACAAATGGCTCATTCATAATTGGGGAAAGCAATTGTCCACATAGCTATTCCATGGCATCAAATTGGTCAAGATTCTCGGAAAATATGAATATGTTAAAGTATCACTAGCTCTATACTAAGTAAGAGGAACTTATGACAATAAACCGGCATTTTAGTGGAATACATACTAAAAACTCTAGCGTGTCAATTGCTTCCCAGAATAGGAAGTAAGTGCCCGTTAGGAGGAAACTATCAGCAGCATGATTAAGTATTTCCAGTCTAACAGATCACATGTCATATTCCATCACTAAGGATCGACTTAACCATGTGCGCCTCTTTTCTCCCCTTTTTGGGGGGAAAGGAGAATGCTCTGGAATATTATGTTCGCTAAAGGAAAGCGAGAGCCAAGATTTCTTCAGGACAGTCATAACATGCCAAGTCGTATACCTGACTACTGTTAGATCAAAGAGAGACCAAATTGCATTAATTGGATTGCACCATTCGTATGTCCGTCAAAAGTAAAATTGTGCAGGTATGCGATTGTGTGTAAATTAAAATCTACACGTGATAAACGGCGAAGCTAGAATGACTATCTTCGGAACTAGTACCAGATCAATACGTCTTTCTAAATGTTAGCTTCGGAAGAACAACTAAAGTTCAGAGATTCAATGGTTTTCGATACTCTGATCGAACTCGAGATTCCAACTATGACTCATGATGAGTTATGGAGCAAATACACTATACAGAACTTGTAACGTCCTGAAGAGTCATTTTGGAAGGATTTTCTTATGTATTTCAAGCTATGAAACTAAAGTAAGAGAATCTTCATAAATCGACTTGTACTATACACGTAGTTTCCTTCCGTAGATTGTGATTCTTGATATCAAAACGTAAATAATGTGATCTAGACTCTTTGCTGTAAATCCTAAACCCTTAAACCATTTACAGAGCTCTCCTAGTACTTATTGATTTCTGACTTCTATCTAGTGACTTCATATGAGCTATCCACCACGAAGATAGTCTTCTCAAAGACGCAGATCCAGCACTAGACATTAACTAGCAAGACTAACCCACAACCGGCACCAAAACAGAATCTGGGACAGTTTAGCTGGTCCAGATGGAAATATGATTATATATATATAAATTGCTCCTGATTCTGGTAGTCGTACATCAACCAAATCTCAGAGATTATTTTCATACCAGACATCCTTCCAATACTAGATACTATTCCCAAACCATATCTTCAAAATCAAACAATGTCCGCACAATCAGAGTACAACAGCCAGGCCAACGAGGCCGCTCAGGAGAATGGCTTTTATGAAGAGTTCGATGCAGACTTCGATAAAGCATTTGAAGAATTCGAAGCCGCCGTCCCTGCCCCTGTCCCTGCCCCTGCCCTCGCTTCCGAGCAAGAAGCCGCTGCTGCTGTCGTCCTCGCACTTGAGCCACAAGTTGAAAATGGCCAGGTCGACGAGGACGCAGAAGATGACGGCTTCGATGCTGAGTTCTTAATGGAATTTGAGAGAATATTTGCGGAGGATCAGGGAATTGCCGCCGCCGCCCCCGCCCCCGCGCTCGTAGCCCCGGTTGTCCCCGCTGTCCCCGTCGTCCCTGTCGTCCGTGTCGTCCGTGTCGCCCGTGTCGCCCGTGTCGCTCGTGTCGCCCGTGTCGCCCGTGTCGCCCCTGTCGCCCGTGTTGTCCCCACACCCCAGCGACAAGCGAATGCATATTTTGCTAAGAGCATGGGCATGCATGTCAACAAGCATGGATTCATGTAAGTGCTCCTTCCTCTTTTGACAATCAGAGGTCCCAATAGTCTAGCCCACAGTCCCACAATGATTAGACTTCAATCCCTCGATTCAATTTGAACATTTGGATGATTCGAATCGTTGAAATCATTTCATTCATTCGTTTAACATACAAGTTCTTTGCAAGTTACGTACATCGTCGTGTATCTGCTAACATTCATTCTTACAGACGGCACAAATTTACCATCGCAGAAATGCTAGCAAGGACACGAGCCAGGGCACGAGCCAGGGAAGAAGCAGCAAGGCAAGAAAGGGAGCGAAGAATCGCTGCTTATAGAGCCAGTGGTACATCGGAGGAGCAAGCTATCTGCTTGGACTAATAGCAGATGCAAGTAAGTCATAGACTCATAGTAATACACCCTACGGCAGCAGACTTGCTAACATTGTGTTCTAGTTTTTTTTTTTTAGAGAAACATATGTATACCATAGACAGATATATCAGCGACTGTTAGAACTGGTTGTATACTTGGCAAAGAATATATTTTTGCCCCAATCTCTCTTATGCACTTGCGATATCTAACGATGTGAGCGATGAACAGCTGAAGTACAAATATCGCAACTAATACCCCAGCTCGCTACTGCCTTTCATCCAAGATACGAGAATTTCAAATCCTTAGACGCACTTGCGTTTGCCAAAACTACACTGATACATCTTTCTTACCATGTGTCGCATCTTCTCTCAACTCTTCTCATCCTCATGCCCCAATTTCATGTACACCATCCTACCTCGCCGTCTCTACATTCTCGGCCTTTCCATCTAGTACTATCGAATCACTGCAGCTCCCAACACTCTAGATCTCTTTACCCACCCTACCATCTCCTATCCCCAACCATACAATTCATTACTTCCCCAGTTCCAGTCCTCTAAGCCTCCCCTCCTCCCCTCACCACACCGCAATAAACTTCACCGCATCAGCATAAACTTCATCAAGCCACATCATCATACCAACCCCCTCTCTATTCTCTTTCACTTACACCACTCCACCTTACCCTCCCCTCCCCTCCCCTTCCCTACCCTATCAAAAACAAACCAACATCAACACCACCACCATAATTCATCCAACCTTCCTGTACACGAAACCTTCCTCCCAAAATGATTTCCCAAAACCCTACCCCACATTCACATCCGCTCATCTCAATATCTTTCCGTACCTATCCAATTACGCTCTACACACCTAAGCGAACATGTCACCCACATCAAATAGCTTACCTAGATACCTTGAGGAAATCACTACAACTCGACCAATCAATCCCTTCAGAACCTCAAAAAAATCATCCCATCCCATCCCATCCCATCACCTCATCTCATCTCACCTCACATCAAATTTCAAAAAATACAAATAAACAAAAGCCAAATCTTCACTTCATTTCTAACTTCTATTTACAATTACTTTATTTATACCTTTGAAATCCAATTCCCACACTCTTTTCTCAAACACATATATAAGACTTACATCAAGTCACAGTAAGCATAACGAACCACCTCATTTCAATCATCATCATCATCCCATTATCAGAGATAAATAAATATCAAATCCCAAATTCCAATTCCAATTCCAATTATAAGAAATTAATAAAAAATCTTTATAAATGAATAAAAAGCACGTGATAAAAAGCACAAATATTATAATCCTATTTCTCTATTTTTTCCATTTTATTTAGAAAAAGAATTCCATTTCTTTTTTGATTTCCTTTATTAAAAAAACCCCCCCAATTTTTTTAATTTTTTCAATATTTTTAACATCTATAATATCTCATTCCCCCCCCCCTCATACAAAACACAAAGTAAACTTCAAAAGATCATCCCAATCCTAAAACCCCAAAACCCCAAACCCAATCTTTCTAAATCTAAATCTATCAAATACATACCATAAATCCATCCATCTATCCATAAACCATCTATCCCTCCTATCCCTCCCATCCCTTCCATCCCTCCTATCCCTCCCATCCCTCCTATCCCTCCCATCCCTCCTATCCCTCCTATCCCTCCTATCCCTCCTATCCCTCCTATCCCTCCTATCCCTCCTATCCCTCCTATCCCTTCCATCCCTTCCATCCCTCCCATCCCTCCTATCCCTCCCATCCCTCCTATCCCTCCTATCCCTCCTATCCCTCCTATCCCTCCTATCCCTCCTATCCCTCCTATCCCTCCTATCCCTCCTATCCCTCCTATCCCTCCTATCCCTCCTATCCCTCCTATCCCTCCTATCCCTCCTATCCCTCCTATCCCTCCTATCCCTCCTATCCCTCCTATCCCTCCTATCCCTCCTATCCCTCCCATCCCTCCTATCCCTCCCATCCCTCCTATCCCTCCTACTCCTTCCAACCAATATCAATACTACACAAACGATATAGATACTATACACTCATCACTATATGTGATATAATATAATATATCAACTTCGATATTCAACTTACATACCACTCCAAGTCAATGTCAAATTCAAAGCCAATGCCAATGCCAAAGTTAATTGCGTCAAAAGAAAGCTCATCTAAAAACAGATAAACAAACATAAACATACACTCCCCTACAAAGTCTCATCTATCTGTCTCACAAATTTCACCTCACTCCATATCACGCTACATCACATCAATTCACTTTCAACCCCCACCTGTCCACAACAAAAACATCTCATCTCTTCTCACACCATCCCACCATCTCAAAATCAATCACTGCATCTTTCACATCAAAAAGAAAAAAAATCACCATCTTACATTTATTTTCCTTTCAATTTCTCTTCTTAACAGTTACAAGAACCAAAAAGATTGCAAAAATCCCTTTTTACTACTCACTCCACATCCCACCAAACTATGCCCAAACCAAATTTGATGATTGAATCCTCAGCCTTCCAAGCCCATCATGTAGTATTGACATCTACTTCCGATTCCTAATCCTATTCCATGCACGTAAGTATGATGCGCGGCGGCGTATTTCCTTTCCCCAATACCCTCATTTATCATGTAGACCGTCATCAGATCGATACCCCAATCAGATCCGTTCCACTCCAATCCCTACTGAACGCCCAAAAACTCCAAGATTTCGATTCCGTATCCCATCCACCACCCAAAATGACGAAGAAGCCCCAAATTTGGCGCGTGGAATACCCATAATTGTAAGAGATTTCGTGTCCGTTCCAAGGACCAATATATATATATATACATATACAAGAACGCCCTCATAAGCTCTCCTTTCATTAATCCACAATCATCCACCAGGTACTGCCAAGAAGAATCAACAATATTACTGTCGTAAGAATTCCTGCTCCAACCCTATCAGCCGTCGTGACTGGTTGTAGCGCCTGATAGTCAGTCGGGCTCTTCCCAGATCCAGCAGCAGGATCACCTTTACTTGTTCCACCCGTGGTATTGGTGACTGGTCCTGCAACCTGCGCGATGAGATTACTTTGAATGACCTCTAAAGCTGACATCTGTTCGCCCACTCCATAAAATCCATCGAATTGTCCCGTTCTCCAATTGAGTCCGCAAGTGCGGCCATTATCGCCTCCAACGCATGCTGCGGCAGCCCCTTTCGCTGAGGGGCGTAGTAATTGCATAACAGAATCGTGGGTAAAGGGTGCCATTTTCGTTGTGGCCGCTAGCCAGCGAGCAAGGTATGCTTTGAACGATTGTTGATCAATATTGCATTTTCCGTTGTTCTCACAAGCTACCTCCATCATGACATTGTCTTCGAAGAAAACATGGGTAGCATTTAGTAAACCTTCGACACGTCCACGCCAGATATCGCTTCCGTTAGTATAATTGTACATGTTCGCCGCACCAAGAAGGAAAGCTCCCGCATTATAAGTCCACTGTATATGGTTGAGCCTGGTACAGTTAAGAGTGTCGTCAGAACCATCGTAAACGTAGTAATTTTTATCCATAAGCCCCACGTGCTCCATCCAATCCCAGGTTTTATCTGCCCACTGTGCATATGTATCGTTGCCAGTGTATTTCGCAAGGCGTGCACCCAAATTAAAAAAGCAGCCATTAGAGATCGAATTTTTGTAATTGTAACCGTTATTGAAGGTGAAAATTTGCCATCGTAGACCTCCAGCACAAGTACTATCGTCCCATCGAGGAGCTTGAGTATTAAAAACTGCCTGCGCGAGAGCCAGCCATTGAGGCCTATCTGGGGGAGGATTTGGGAAATTCACTTCGGCTGCAGACATAGCCGCCAACCCCCAAAATCCCTGATCGTCATTTCCCTCCGTTTTAGTTTGATTTGGGGTCATGTAATCATTCTCTGGTCCCGTCTGCCACAGCATAGCTTCCGTAATAACATCGTTATATGATGAATCGCCGGTATAATACCAATAGTCAATCAGTGAGCCGAACATTGCTCCGGCCACCCACCAATAATATGGAACCGGCAGATTCCCGGGGATGCCACCCGTTTGATTTCCTGTGTAATAGGACGACATCATATCGTACGCAATCGTGCTCGCCGCCGACTTGATCGAATCTGAATTGGTAGTCAGTATATATTATTTAACATAGAGGGCGCAATGTATACCCGGAGAATCAAGATCAAGTTCTATCGCATTAACGACATGACTTCCGGCAATTAAAGCTGTAGCGAAAGTCGATAAAGACTTTGAGACCTTCATGGTTACAAGTGTGATATTTGTGTTTGCGCAAGCTTGTGGGCTTCGTGTAATAAATAGTAACAACTAGGTGTTGAGGTTGAAGAGGCGCCGGGGTCAATGACGTCTATACACCAAAGCACACCAGAGGTAGAGAAATGACGAAATATTCAGAAAGCACCTCGAAAACGACAGTAAGAAATCCTTTCGAATTAAATTGTATCCAGAGAATGGTTCCAAATGGGATGATGGGATAAACGATTGAAATATTCTCCTCGAACTTTCTATACCCTAATTTCCCAAGAACCAAGATCAACAACGAACAATTGAACGACCCAATGAATTTCGAGAGAGAGTGAGCAGAAGTCCCAAAAATTAAGCCAAAGAGCGATTTGGTTGTAGCAAAACCGGGACCAACACCATAATAGGATGATTATGATGGGAATAAATGTTGTTGTTTTGATGAAGGTGGTGGTTGTCGAGCGAAGAGATTTTATTTATTGAGAGGAAAGTAATGGTTGGTTGTGTTGTACCAGGTAGGTGAGTAGTGACGAATCTTTGGAATTCTCTCGTATTGATGGAAGGCGCGGATGAAGTGGGATCCTAGATGATGATCTTGCGGGGAATGTAGATTTATACAGAGACGCAAGGATAATGAGGCGGAGTAGTCTTGGAATTCAAGGCCAAGAATGTGAAAAGCGATAGAGGAACGGAGAACGAGAAAGGAGGAAGGAGGAAGGAGGAACGAGGAACGAGGAATGAAGAAGAATGAGTCTCGGCTCTTTTAAACTTGTGTTTCCTTGAAAGAAAAAGATGTTCCGATCAGTCCGTAAGGTTTGAAAGAAATTAAAGAAATGAAAGAAATTCCAGAAATTCCAACCAAGCCTCGTATTCATGGATAGGTATTAGGTAGGTGTGGAAAGGTAAGAAGAGGAAAAGATAAATAAGATGAATTAATGCATATCTATCCAGGGACGACCTAGTAGGTGCCATGTCTATAAAAAGCCGTGTCTATAAAAAGCCGTGTCTATAAAAAAGAAAGAAAGAACGAAAGAAACTGTAGTAGATATCTACTTATTAACGACTTCATCATTTGAATCATGTTGTACTTACCTAGGTATGGATTCAGATGATGACCTCGAATGAATTATTTCCGTCTTCTCTCCAATCCATGGGCAATACATGGGCAATACCTAGGTCACCAGCCACACAATCATTCGGTCAGGTCCATCATACAATTTCAGTCATTTTCATGCCCACGGAAAACCGACTTTGGTCAGACAACCGGTGCAGGCGCAGGTGCAGGTGCAGGAACTTCTAGAGTGAGAGACTCTCATGCCTTGATCGCAAATTGTTAAAACTCTGGTGCAGGTGGACTTTGCATAATGCCTAGGCCAATAAATTAATGGTCGACTTGGCACGGACAGAATGAATGGTGATACAGCCTACAGGTGATTCCAAGAACTTCCCTTTCAGCTTTTATTCTTTTTCCCATGAATTGATCGCCAAGTCAACGTGATGTCAAGTCAACGTGATGTCAAGTCAACGTGATGTCAAGTCAACGTGATGTGGCTGTCGTATTGTCTGAGCTGGAAGAGAAGACTTCCAAGGTCCATTCCTCAAGTACCTACTGGTGTACCTAGAGGCTAGAAGGTTGAAATAAAGTTCGCTTTGCATTTCGTAATTTCTGCATGGAAACTTTGTGGAGCATAATACAGAGTAGATGAGATGGCAGCCTCTGTGCTCAACTGTTGTGCGTTCATTGGTTGATTTGTTTGATATCATGATTGATCATGTGATGAGTGATCAATGCAGGTGATCTGGGAAATTCAATCCTCGGGCGGCAGCGAGGTGAATTTGTGGCTAAGGTATGTGGCTCTGTGGCTCTGTGGCTCTGTGGCTCTGTGGCTCTGTGGCTCTGTGGCTCTGAATTAATCTCATGCTAAGGTTGTTAGCCAACTTCCTTCATACCTTACCTATCCATACTTTGACCTCTCATCTTCGCACGACTCTTTCAATACTTGATGATCATGGTTCACTGTGGGCCCCCATTTTGCTACCCCGATTGACATACCATCATAAAGATCTCATGCTGGATTTGTGTCAGATATAGCCACGGCCAACAGCTGCAGCCAACCTTGGAACACACCAGAACTAATACAGGAAGGAAGACAACCTTATATAGAAGAGTGGCACATCATCGATGATCAATGAGCAGGAGCTGACACTTAAAAGAACGGAAATGAGATCAATATTAATATAGATTACCTGAGTACATCCTCAGCTTTTCCAGGACTCTCGGATTGAAAGCCCTACGGATTGCCCAGGCATGCGAAGACATACGGAGCAATATACAATTAGTCTCTATTCTTAGTGGGCGAAGTGAAGAGTGGTATGAAGAAATCCTAAAAGATCTGCCGTTTCCTGCTATCGCCATTTCCCGCACGTATTCGGGTCCTTTGCATCCTTCAAGCACTTCCCATTCCCAGGACCATGATCTTAATACGGATGATTGATGCGTCTACCTACACACGATGAGTCTCAACTTCTCGGCGCGCCAAATCCCAAATAAGGGATTTCTCAGCCTCGTCTCTCATGAGTGAGGACGAAGTATGAGTGAGTATCTTCAAATAGAAATGGCATTTAATCTCGCCAACCCCTTCGAGTGGTATTGGGTGATTTGGCACAGATCACATAATAACCTTACGGATGTTCGAAGGATTCTGCAAATATCTCATGCAAGGCACGCACACGGAATCGTCTATCCTCACCGTCGCGCGTTTAAGGAAACCTTGGGATTTGATGAGAAGATAAGATCGGAGCAAGGATTAATTAGGGATAAGTCAAGGATTACGACACTTTCGAAATAGAATCCCCCCCTTTGATTGGAAGATATATTGGTCACTAATTATTGGAAATTAATACAACCAATTGCAGCCTTGCCTTTCCATTTCTGTCACTTCTATTTTTAAATATAGTATCAAAAAATATAACACCTGGGATCCACACTCCAACAACATCACCTCGTTTGTATCATCAACAATGAGCACTATGATTACTGCTTTTAATACACATCCGCGTGGAGTATTTTATCTCCATCACCAGCCCTATATAGCAATGGAAGAATCATTTTTATCTTTACCGCTGTTATCTTTACCGCCGCAGACTTATACACGCAGTTGATTTCCTCATCAAGGAGCCGGATCTCCTAACGCTGACTTCAATCTCTTACTCTCCTTTGGAATCTTGCGCGCGTTTAGAAGTCTCGGATCTCCCCAGGCTTCCTCTCTCACTGTTACTCCCCTTCTCTCCTATCCTAGCCCTGTTTCTGAGGCTAGCATATCGTTTCACACAATTCGTCTTTTCTAATTGGCTATTTCATATTCTCACATTTCACTTCTCATCATTGCCATATTCTCAAGATGGCAATGAGTTTCTCTTCAGATATCACGTTAGCAGGGCCATCTCCACTGTCTTTTAGGAAGACACGTGCGTGCAGGCAGAAGTCAAAGACAGGGTGTACCACTTGCAAGTGAGTAAAAGTGGTGACTGAAATGTTCGATTGATCCACATGATCGATTGGATGTTGATAGTGTGAAGTTTGTGGTTTCTTTCATCATACTGAAAACTTTCTTATGTTGAAAGGGAACCATCCGATCATTTACTAACAGTTCGTTCAATTGTAGGCTGCGAAGGGTCAAATGTGATGAGACCAAACCATCGTGCATGCGATGCATAAACTTCGGGAGGAAGTGCGATGGCTACGAGTATAGTCCTAAGGTATATCTTCAATCTATCCTCTAATCTGGCAATACTAACACCAGTTTTAGGATAAACCGGCTTGGCTGATGGGCCCAACTATATCTACTGGCATATCTCAAGAAGTCGTAGAATCTCCACCGTTTTCAATACCGCCCCGTATCTCCGTGTTGAACTTCGGTAATGAACAAGAGGCTCAATATTTTGATTTCTTTTGTAAAGAGACCGTCTTCGAGCTCGCCGGAGGGTCTAAAAAGAAACTGTTCAACGTCATTATCCTTCAATCTTGTCACACTGATACATCTGTCCGACATGCTGCCACCGCAATCGCTGCTTTGAGCAAGGCAATGAAAGTCTCGAAATGCATAGACCCGAAAGAAGGTGAAGCCGGTTTCAAGAGGATTTGTAAGTTCCAAAGACAAATTGGTAATGTAGTGCTAATCGCGCATGATATAGCCGGCCAAGTAGAGATGCATCGTCGATACGCTTTGAAGCAATATGGAAGATCCATTCGGTATCTTCGTAACCTTATCCGAACGAGTCAAAATTCTCTTCGCATACCTTTACTTGTGTCTCTCATTATATTTTGCTTTGAGAATTTCCGTAAGCTCCATTCTCTCTTTGAACATTTCTGCTACACAATTACTGATCCCGGCGTCTGATAGATGGCAACACTCAGCTGGCCGACAAACACATTTATAGTGCACTTAAGATGATGCACCATCATGAAGCAATTTCAAGTCATCCCCACCACAATCCCTTACTGAGCTCTCCTGCGCCGGACTTGGTAGAAAATGAGATCGTCACTGCGTATCTCCACCTTGCTCTGGCGATCGTGACACGACCAGATGATCCAGATTCATTGAGTGATAAGGTCCTCGATCTCATTTCAAACGATATACCCAAACCGGACATTCCTCGACAACTTGACAATCTCGCAGAAGCCGAAGTTCATTTAGAACATGTGCTATACCACTCTCTCCCGAAGATACCAAGGGCAGACCTACAAAGGCGCTTGGCATCACCGGATCTTTCTCCTCAAGGTTTGGCAATCAGCTTTTCAAGAATTCAGAAGCTTCACCCAGAAGCATCATCTCCTATCCTCACAGGATTCGAGTTTCCTAAGTTTAGTTCTAGCTTTCAAGATTGGCAAAGAGCATTTCAGCCAATCATATCTTATGCACAATCTCCTTCGGGCAATGCAGATTTTATTGCTGCCACCACTCTTCAGATCAAGGCTCTCGGGATAGGACTCATGGGTCAAGGAGTTTTCCTTGATTACAGGATTTCCGATCACTTCCTTCCCATCTTCCGTCAAATCATCTCTCTCAGTCAAAAGCTTGTTTCCGATCCTCGATTCTTGAAGACATTCGTCTTCGATGCGGGGATTATTCCTTCTCTTTTCGTCGTGATATACGCGTGTCCTGATCAAAAAATAAGGAGAGATGCGGTCACGATCTTAAGGGAAGCAGGCCCTAGACGTGAAGGGACATGGGACGCTTTAAAAATTGCTAGTATTGGACAAATGCTGTTAGATTCCGAGGAAATAGGGCCAATAAAGACGAAATCGACATTTCTGCCCTTGAATGATATAAACTTGATGTCGCCAACAGTATACGAGGAGCTCCAGACACCCATACTTCAATCTCCACGACCAAGACGAAGGTCTCTTCTTGTTTCACCACCTCTGTGGGAACGTGGTTCAGAGCGAGGGTTTGTGATGAATCCGTCTTGAGTTCGCTTGAAGCCTAGCCTGAAGGTCTTTAACAGTATGTTAAGATTCAACGCTGAGTTGCAAGTCTTTTTGATATGGACCTCTTTTCTTTCAGAGGGGCGAGGGGGTTATTTTGTTCGACATCTTGATGCTTTTTTACATCTTATTCTTGCGAAAATTCTTATCAAGGCGATACGAAATCCTTACATAGTTGCAATGGTACGTTGAGTTCCCTAATCTCATGTCTAACTTTTCATTCATCTAACCGTACATAGGTTTATGTATTTCCGTCTCATTATTTCGGAAACTACCACTCAATCAGCTAATACGCGATATAACTTATGTTGTTGTTTCAGCGCTCTTCATTCTATTCATTACCTCTTTTTATTTTGATCTATGGATTCTGTTTATCTATTCCTTCTTCGTCTTTTTCTTCTTCTACTACATCTTTTTCATTTTCTCCTTTTCCTCGAATTCTCACGATAAACGAAGGCATTTATTCTCTTTGTTCCGACATTCTCGTGTTCATATTTTTCCATTTTTCGTTGACGATATTTCTTTGTCTCCTTATACCATATTAGCTTTCTCTTTTACATTTTACATGACTTGCAACTGGGGGAAGAATGGATTGTGGGACAAGTGATATTTCAGGATCTTTGGAGCACAGGGGAGTTGGGATAAAAGTATTTGGATTGCACTACTGCGCTTCTTGTTTTTCTTTACTTTCTTGGGGAGGCAATGAGATTGGAGATTTGGTGTTCAAGGAGGGGAGGTGTTTATGAATTAGGTGGTTTGGTGATTGGAAGTTTTACCAACTTCTTTGATATTTTGATCTTGATACCTTTTACGAGTAGAGGAATATCGGTGGGCGTCTAGATTGTCTATATGATAGTTCAATCGAAGCTCACGAAATTTTATATTTATTATGTTTCCTGTTCACCACTTGACGTACATAATAAATCTTGACTCTCTCGACCCTAAATTCACCTCACAAACAAATATGAGTATAGTGGTTACAAATTCCAGACTAGGTATGTTACGAATACATCAAAATCCGGGGGAAAGTGTCTGTCAAACTTGTCCACAATAAATTTACAAACATGTGCAAATCAACAACATGTCAAGCCAGAACATAACATAACCCCGACCGGACGAGTCGCATTGACAAGATTGACAGCATTGATATGATAGCAGCACCAACGTATGATCAGATTTAAGTACGTTCCGCATTCGTTTCTTTGAGAACTTTGTGAAATCTTCCATGTTTCGCCACTGTAACACAGCCATCTTTTTTTGACTCTTGAGAGCCACCGGAATTTGCAACGACAGGGTTTGGATGGAGTATCACGTGTAGATTAAGTAGGCGCAGGATGGGTGGGATGGCTGGCGCTCATGATGAATTGCGTAGACAGAAGGGTTGGCAAGCAACTGGAATTGGAACGGATTCCGATGAAGCCGTTCGTATTTCAATAGGTAACTCGAACTCAAATAAATTGTACGTCTTTCCCTCTTCTTTTTGTACTGTCTCTATTGTTTATTGTTTCATTTATCTTTTCTCTTTAGATGCTCAATTGAATTGAATTGATTATTGAGTTTTGATTCACTGCTGTTCAAAGAAAGCAACTATTAACCATTAACCTTGAAGAGCCCCTTGGCAAAGATCAATCACGTTTGAGCCTTCTGTTGTTTCGCTTCTAAACGTGCTCCAGAACCCGAACTTTATTCAACCCATTATTCCATCACTCACATCTTCCTCCATCTCCAACAAAACAATAACAACAAATACCCACCCAACTTGACTTATTTACGATACAAACTCTTGCTGAGCCATCTATCACTTCAATAACAGCGAAAGTAAATTTTACGACCTCTTGACGATCAAATTAATACCTATACCCACAAACACAACACAATGGCGGACCACCGAGAACCTCAATATGACCCTTATATCCCCAGCGGAGGAGCTGCAGGTGCAGGTGCAGGCTCTCAACAAGCAGGAGGTAACCAGAGGACGGCGGCATTACAAGCTGTAAGTGATATACAATCTTCCGCCGGGTAGAGAAGTTGTCTGTCGATGAATTTTGAGTCTCGGGAGTTGATGGAGAGTTTTGTCACCCTGTCATCATCATGCATATGACGATTTTGCGCCCGACCGACCATGCGATAAGCATCAACAACCCACAGAATAATCATATTGTGCCTGGTAGCTACGATTTGGAGATGTTTTCTCACCATATGAGATTGAGAAGAGGTGCAGATTGTGCTGGCATCGATAAACTACATGATGATGGTTTTGCTGCGCATGTGTTTTAGCCGCCTGAACACAACCTCCGATGACAATCGTATCTTGCCGACAACAACACAAAAGACCGGGGACATGGTGGTTGCGACTATACCTATTGGCAACGATTCCTAAGATACTGAGAACGATGTGGAATTGGCAAAACTTTCTCAATCACAAAGGGGCTCCAAATTCACCAGACAACTTTGACAACTCGAGGGCATTTTGATTTATGGTGCAGAGCTTTGGCTGACCTCTATCTCCTTTTAGACTATCGATGATACCGTTGGTGTAATGCGCGAGAACATTAACAAGGTCTCGGAACGTGGTGCCCACTTAGATTCTCTTCAAGACAAAACCGATAGTCTCGCAGTTTCAGCGCAAGGTTTCCGTCGTGGGGCTAACAGAGTCCGCAAACAAATGTGGTGGAAGGTAAGTGACGATCGCCGGTAAAAATTAAGGGGCTGGGCTAACATTTGGGACAATAGGACATGAAGATGAGGATGTGCTTGATTGCAGGCATTATCATCTTAATCATTATCATCGTAGTTCCTGCTGGTGAGTTCCTCTCCCCAATTTATGGGTTCATAGCTAATGAGATTCCAGTTGTGGCTTCCAAGCATTAAATTGAGTACGAACGAAGAATGGGAAAACGGACTTGAATGACGGGATACTTGGGTACAGAGATTATGAAAGAAAAGATACATGAACGTTTGTATGGACTTTCATGGAACGAAACACTTGACACCAGACTCTCCTGGGCTTTTGCATGGGGGACCTGCAAAGTTAGGAGGGCAACGAAGGGGCTTTTAACGATTCAGGAGTTGAGATTTTTGAGATTTTTTACATGATCGGTTCTTCCTTTTTTTTCATGAAGGCGTCACATTGATATCGTTTGACTTGATGAACCTCTAATCCATTTCTTATGATCTAACTTGGTTTGGCTTCTGGTCAACGATCTTCAATCAGACTACGAACATGGATGAATGGGATATTCAACTCGAAAGGGGGATTTGTATCTTGTAGTATTTGGTGGATGGTAATTGAATGGAGAGATTATGACTTTTTATATGTACACCAGTGGATTATGAGTGGGTGAGTGAGTGAGCGAGTGAGTAAGATGTGGTGTGTTGTAATGTTGGTTGGTATGTGGAAGGAAGGTCAGTAGTGAGATTGAAATCATGAGTGATATGTGATGAATGGTGGATGATGAATGATATTGTGCTGCTAGAAAGTAGGTAGGTATGCACGCAACCCCACTGCTAATCACTTGAGAGATCCAGACTACCTAGTCCTCGTGTATGGGGGAAGTACTTGGCTCACCACGATGTAATTTTGGTACGTAGATCTATCTCGTGGTGGAGGTGCAAACTTTTTGATTTGAAGGTGTGAATTGGTAGGTGTTGGGTAACGGTGTTGGGTAACGGTGTTGGGTAATGGTGTTGGGTAACGGTGTTGATTTATATATCTTCCGCTCACTGGTTGCGAGTATGATTATGAGTATGAGTGTTATTTTATAAGTTGGTTGGTTTGTAAGATTATTTATCTATGGATTAGGTTATGGATTAGGTAGCTGGTGTATTGATTGTGTATGATGTGTATGATGTGTATATATGTAATGTTTGAAGTGGTTTGAGCTTGGGTTTTTAAGGGGAGAATGGTTGGATGGGATGGGATGGATTTGTACGGAGGAACTTGGAGGGTTGGAACTTGGATTTGATACTCGAGTATTGGTTATGAAATGGTTGTGTGAGAGTTGAATTGTGGGTTGTGGGTTGTGGGTTGTGGGTTGTGGGTAGGGTGAGGAGGGAAGAAGGAGGATGGAGGATGGATTGGTTTTTGGTGTTGTTGGATTGAGATTGGTGATCGGAGCGGATCTGATAAGATTAGGAGTTGGGAGATGGGAGGGAGATGGGAGGGAGATGAGATGATGTCTGGGGGGGCTTGGAAATTTTAGAGGGGGGCTGATTGGATTGGTTGGTGTGGTTGGTGTGATTGATTGATTGATTGATTGATGGATGGGTGGGTAGACTACGGACTGGACTGGACGTGTGTATCAAGTGAAGTCTGAAGCTTTGGGAGAAAAGTTTGACACGATACAATGGAATAAAAACTTCTCTAGGTGGGGTATATCTTCATGCCAAGAGTCCATATCTAACCAATCACATTCCACCATCTGAAAATCCAACCCATTCCAAACACTTCAACCAATCGTAGAACATCGGCGCTTCTCCACATTATATTTTCACAAGGCACAAGGTCAATCAAATCCCTGAGGGGTTAATAAATCCAGATTGAATTTATTACCAGAGCATTTAGGAACTATGACTGTCATTATTGATAGCTGATGAGTATTATCTACTTCTTACATTTTCGTTGAAATTGAGGAAAGGTATGAGATATATTTCTTATTCGTCTTCACGTTTATCTTGATTGTTTTCTTTCATCCTTTTCTTTGGATGAATACTGCGAGAGGTTTATTCACAAAACAATTGAAGAAATTGACTCACTTACACGTTATATCCCTCTAGTCTGCGTTATTTTCAGTTCATAGCACTCTCCCAACCAACATCGTCGAATCCTCCCCGCCTTGCATGAGATAACTCTCGGATCAAACGTTTGTTTGGCATTGAATTGCATCGAATCTCTCTTTGATAAGCTCTGCACAGAAGAAGTTATAAGAAGGCAGAGATTGTTGTCCTCCACACATTTCACTTTGAGTAATCTCTCCACTCCATATCGATTCTAACCCTCACCCATCATGTTGGCACTTCGATCTCGAGCAGCTGTCGTTGCGAGAAGAGCACGCACTGCTACTAGCACATTCCCTCCCTCTTCGACTGTGAGGTCCCTCCCACAAGCTACCACCGCCGTCGCTCTTTCATCCAGACGTCAATACTCTGCGCCTGCTACAGATAGTTTCTCAACTCGTTCGACCGTTGTTCAACTCCTCAGCAACATTGGCTCCAAGCGCGAAGTTCAGCAATATCTCTCACATTTCAGCTCCGTGTCCTCTCAGCAATTCGCAGTTATCAAGGTTGGTGGTGCGATTATTACTGAACATCTCGAATCTCTCACCTCTGCCCTCGCTTTCCTCAACCATGTGGGTCTCTTTCCAGTTGTCGTACACGGTGCGGGACCACAATTGAATAAGTTATTGGAAGATGCGGGCGTGGAACCACAATTCGAAGAGGGCATTCGCGTTACAGATGGAAAGACATTGGCAGTTGCGCGAAAGCTGTTCTTGGAGGAGAACTTGAAGTTGGTGGAGAAGTTGGAGGAGATGGGAGTCAGAGCGAGACCAATCACTTCTGGTGTCTTCGGTGCGGATTATCTGGACAAGGAGAAATACAATTTGGTTGGCAAAATCAACAAGGTTAACAAGGGTCCAATTGAAGCTGCTATCAATGCGGGATGTCTGCCAATTTTGACTTCTATGGCTGAGACTCCTGAGGGTCAAGTCTTGAACGTTAATGCTGATGTTGCGGCTGGAGAACTTGCCAGGGAATTGCAACCATTGAAGATCGTTTACTTGTCTGAGAAGGGAGGACTTTTCAATGCGGATACCAACGAGAAGATTTCTGCCATCAACCTCGATGAGGAATATGATTCTTTGATGTCACAATGGTGGTGCAGATATGGTACCAGATTGAAGATCAAGGAGACTAAGCAATTGCTTGATCTCCTCCCAAGATCTTCCAGTGTTGCTATTATTCACCCAGCTGATCTTCAAAAAGAATTATTCACCGATACCGGAGCGGGAACTTTGATCCGAAGAGGCAACAAATTAGCTACTGTCAGCGCTCTTTCCGAGTTTGAGGATATCCAGAAATTGAAGGATGTTCTTGTGCGGGATCGTGAAGGTTTGGATGCACGAGCCACTGTTGACAGATATGTCGACGGACTCAAGAACAAGGAATTCAAGGCCTATTTCGATGAGCCGATGGATGCTCTTGCAATTGTTCTTCCTCCAAAGTCTCCAAGTTCTCCCTCTAATTTGGCTACCTTTACTATTACCAAGGCTGGATGGTTGACTAACGTTGCTGATAATGTCTTCGCTGCTATCAAGAAGGATCACAGCAAATTGGTTTGGACTGTCAAGGAGGATGATGAAAATTTGACTTGGTTCTTTGATAAAGCTGATGGAAGCTTGTCTAAGAATGGAGAAGTTATGTTCTGGTATGGAGTTACGGATGGTAATGAAGTCAAGGATCTCATGACTGAGTTTGCCACTCACGGGAGATCTATGCTCGGGGATGCTAACCTTGAGGCAAGACTTCACCGTGCTGCTAGAGCAGCTACTGGAATGAGCGCCGCCATGTCTGGTCAGGGTGGCATCAGGCAGCAAGCCCGAGCGTTCTCTACTTCTGCTCGTAGACCTGCTGTCAAATCTTCCCGAAATTCCCGCTTCCCTGTATCAGGACGAGGGTATGCTACAACTACCAATCCTAACCCTCCTTTTGGCAAGCAAAACTCATCCAACACTCAACCCGCTAAGGTTGCTTTGATTGGTGCTAGAGGATACACTGGACAAGCTTTGATTAGTCTCCTCAATGCTCACCCTAACATGGATCTCAGACATGTCTCGTCAAGAGAACTCGCCGGACAAAAGTTGAAGGGTTATGAGAAGAGAGATATTACCTATGAAAACCTTTCCCCCGAAGATGTTCGCAGAATGGAAGAGAATGGTGAAATTGACTGTTGGGTTATGGCACTACCAAACGGTGTCTGCAAGCCTTTCGTTGATGCAGTCAACGAGGGCAAGGGTCCTCAAAACAGTGTCATTGTTGATCTTTCTGCCGATTATCGATTTGATAGCAAATGGACATATGGTCTTCCGGAATTAGTCAACAGATCCGATATTGCCAAGGCAACTCGAATCTCCAACCCAGGTTGTTATGCTACCGCAGCTCAACTTGGAATTGCTCCATTGGTACCATTCCTCGGTGGTCAACCAACCATCTTCGGTGTATCAGGTTACTCTGGAGCAGGTACCAAACCATCCCCAAAGAATGATGTCGAGAACCTTACTGGTAACATCATTCCTTACTCTCTCACTGATCACATTCACGAACGCGAAATCGGCAACCAATTAGGTATTGAAGTTGCATTCATTCCTCACGTTGCAGTCTGGTTCCAGGGTATTCATCACTCTATCTCGATTCCTTTGAAGGAGAAGATGACTAGTAGAGATATTAGAAATCTTTACCAAGAGCGATATGCTGGAGAGAAATTAGTTAAGATTACTGGAGAAGCACCAAGTGTTAAGAATATTAGTGGAAAGCATGGTGTAGAGATTGGTGGCTTTGGAGTCCACAGCAGTGGTAAGAGAGTGGTTGTTTGTGCAACCATTGATAATTTGTTGAAGGGAGCTGCAACTCAATGTTTGCGTAAGTTTTATCTTTTTCTCAAAACTTTGTTGATCACGTTTTGCATTGATGTGAAAGAACTGGAAGCTAACATTGTGATAGAAAACATGAACCTCGCATTGGGATTCGCGGAATATGAAGGCATCCCACTTGATTAAATGCAATAGCCCAGGTCCTTTGAGTAAATGCATACAGGTAGTTTGAATTCCGTGTGTTTTTGCGCCCGAAGATTTAAAAATTGTTGATAAAAGACGGGGAGGACAGGAGAAGGAGGGAAATTTCGGAATCAAGTTGATGTTGGGTGAAGCAAGTGGGGAAGAGCTATGGATGAATGCGTTGTATATAGAAGGTTTGGGGAGGATGGAGTAGAAAAGAATTGGGGTGATTGGTGGCGTGAGATGAAGTGATGAGGTAAATAGGTTGCTTGGAAGATGGATGGCTTATGTCGCCATGAAGGAAAATTAGGTTTGTAGTGATGAATACCAAATTTTTTCAGTCAATTCTTGGTTTTGAGTGCTCGTCTCGGGGATTCTTGGGGGCAAAACAAAGTGTTTGGGGCTGGTACATGTGAGTACATTTGAGTGACTTGTGATGTGTATATTATAGGGAAGGAGATGGAGATGGAGATATCTTGTTTTTTGCATTTTAGTTCTCGCTGTCTTTCGGGATGCAGCTATCATGAAGTCCTATATTATTATCGTCTTCTATTAATGTTATACTTTTTGGGGGGGGACTTTAAATACGTGGGTATGTAATCATCGGAGTCCGAGATGAATGGATGATTGCGTTTGTAACTTTCTTAACTCTCATATTCGAAATCTTGTATTGATTGGACGCATAAGAAGAGTGATGATGAGGATATAGTACTACAGTTATCTCTTCACAAAGTACCAAAGTATTACATAAGTGAAGACGAATATCTCAGACGATTGGTACCCAAGTATATAATTTTATTAAACTACCTAGGGATCTATCTAATCATCCCAAGGCTGATTGATTGTCAATGCTGTGGTATAGAGTAGGTTCATCAATCCCTCTTACGAGATTCTTCGAATCTTCGCTTGCATTAATACCTCCAACGCTGTTTCTCATTTTGATATCACGAATGAGTTTCAAGTTATTGATTGTGCAACCCAAACCCAAATCCTTACCCAAACCCATACCCATACCCCTTTCACGCACAAGTCATAGTCCCCTGCAACCAGCCCCTCGAAAAAACAAAAGCTTGCTCCTCATTCACCAGAGGCGGAACCGAAGACTGCACCACAAACGACGGACCCCTGCGCATATCCTCCGCACATTCAATCACCGCCTCCATGACTCTCCCCCCATATTCATACACCACCTTTCCCTCTCTCCCCTCCTCATCTATCGGAGACTTCTCATCTTCCCAATACGTCACATCGAACGGATACGAAAGCGTATCATACTCATGCGCCTCCCACCGATTATCACGAAACATCGTCCATGTTTCCGCGTCAAATGCCGTTTTCTGCACAATCTGCACCATATCCCCTATTTGCGCAAGCGTATCCGTTCGGTACATACTGGCCAGTTGGTCGAGTGTCCCGCGCAGATAGAGGTGCTGGGATGCCCATGCGCCTTCCTGATATCGCGACCCAGCCAGCGCGTTAAATAATTCTTCGCGCGGAATGGGTCCTAGTCCGCTATCCTGACTGCTGGGTTCCAATTCTTCGGGGAGACATATCTCGAATTTGAGATGGATTTTGGACATGTGGGATGTGGTTACTGCGCGACAGAAACTGTACCATGCTTGTTCCCGCGTCATGTATTTGATGGCTTTTGTTTCGGGGAGGAGAGCTGCATCTTGCTTTCGACATTTAGGACCGCTCTTAAACGTCACGTGGGATCCGGAAACCGTCTTGTGCTTGACGACTTTTTTCCAGCGATGATCGATTTTCAAAATGAAGGTGGTGTGATGGGGGATGAAACAGCCATAGGGGAAAATATTCATAACATCGGGTCTCTTCCTCTGCCATCCTATAACCTCGTCGCGAAGACCTTTGGTGCTGAGACGGAGCGCATGGAATGTATCGATAAACGATGGACTGATTTCGATTTCGGTAATGGACGCTACGAGGGCGTCGAAAATCATCCATCGCAATTCGCAGGGGATTCTCAGAAAAGGGGGGAGTTTGGCGAGGGAAGGCTTGCAGCGAGAATGGTAGGAAGGAGTACTTCTTGATGTGCGTTTCGATAGCGATAAAACCGGGGATGTGGACTCGATAGTCGAATCCTGCTCCTCTTCGTCTTCGTTTTCGTGAATGTGTTTTACGGGGAGGGTGGAGAATCTGGATACGGAGATTAGCATATTTACATGAATGGATCTTGTAAGGACTGAAAGTGGAATCATGTATACGAGTGTGGAATTGATGACGTACCTATTGGAAAACTTGAAAAGAACCATTTTTGTTTAATGTGTACAGATGTAGTAATTTCTGCTTTGTTGATCATTAATAGTGTTATTTTCGATTATCCCGGGCATTGGATAGCTGGGATTAACTTACTTATTGGTATTGTGATATGAATGTTCTCAAATGTAAGTAATGCTACTAAAGTACTGAATGAGTATTAATTTTGTTGTGATTATATCTTGTAGGATTAACGAGCGCTGAGAGGAGTTTGGGATTAATACTATTTGTAAGGGTTTCTTAAGGTAAGAACTAACCTGCGAGCTTTTTTATCTCATTGGGGAAAGAACTTAATGATGGAATGAAATTATACAGGTGCAGATTCCTCATTCATTCTGAGAACAAGATGAGGAAACTCAGTCAGTCTATTGAAGTATATCAGGATTCAAAACATCCACGAAATCGAAAAACACCTTGGCGATTTCGATCTGGAGATATATTGATCGCCCACGAGGGGAACGAGTCTCTTCTGGCATCAACACTGTGAATATTTCAATAAAAAGCGCATTTTACACATTTCTTGAGAACCCGTCATGGAGTTCCCTCTTTTTCCTTTCTCTCTCTGCTTGGTTTGTCTTTCGCTCATGAAATGAAGAGAATTTTCCTTCGCGTTGCTACCCCCTATGCAGGAAACGGCTCTGGGTTTATTGTGGGGTATCTGCGTGTGTAATGTATAGACCGTGAGAATGGATCTCCAGATTTAGTGTATCTTTTTCCTAACAGTCCTAACATCAGAAAGCTTTGTTAGAATTTTAATTCGAGGTCTTCGGCACCAACTCATGTCGTACCTAGCATATAATTACCCAGCCCACATCATATTACATATTGACCAAACAGAGACTACGATGAATTGGCGTGGTTTGACATGATTTCTACTTACATTAACCGCGTGGATATGGCGGAATTTCATCGCTTGCGGAATCCTAGAATATTCTCTACAACTACATATATCCACTCTCAAACGACAGCGTTTTCTTTGAGTCTGTTTTCCTCTTCTCGTTCGGCTATATGTTTTATCTGGCCTCTGGTTTGTCTTTTTCCTTCTATTGTACATAGCGTAATAACGGTCTGTTCTATCCACTTCGCTTACTCCTCATTTCTCATAGTCAGCACGCACGCACGTCAAGGCACTCGAATAGGTGACCAGCGCGATGGATGTATCTCCTCATGACAGAGACTTCTAATTTAGCGTAAGGATTCAATAGAATATCATCATATAGCTATCCATAGCGTCATCTCTTCTCCAGCCGTCGTTCGGGGAATCGCAGGACTTCTCTTGACAATTGGCTTTAGCCTCTTGTTTAGGCCATCAATACAGTCTATAGATCCGTGGAAAAGAGAATTGATACATTGTTGATTGAAACAAACAGAATCTCATTTTATCTCTAGAATTCCGACAGTGTTGCTGAAATCTACGAGCCAGCTAGCGGGGAAACCACGAAGACCGTAAATTAAGAGTGAACTTTCACAAATTTGTCTGACTCCTTGAATCCATCACTACCCATCGAACTTCTCTAAGCTTTATCCAAAGAATTTATTACACCACATTGTTTTACCTCAAAATCATACCCGGGCGCTAGCACCATCCATCACACCCCGAAATGAGCTCCCAGCAGCATACTTCAACTACCACTGTCATCAGTAAATCTACCAGAAAACTATCTGCTCAATTCCAACCCGTACCTACCTAACCTCCCAATCACAAGCTCCAAAACAACTCTATACACCCCATTCTCCCCATCCTAAAAAATCACTAGCTCCATCTGCATACGAGCCTCAAACCCTACCTTCTAGCGTCCTCACTAACATTAGCTCGTACGTTTCTCAGACTAAAACTTTAGCCACAGTTAACTAACTATCTAACTATCTATCTACTAGTACACCCCTCAAAACCTTTCGCTGCCTGTCACCAATTAGTAAAATGTCCGGCTTTTTCTTAGTCCGCGACTAAATGATATTTATTGCCCCCTAAGGTTAACAAGTTGTATCTATAAGCGACATCTTTCATTCACTTACCTGCTATATTTAAATTCTTCTGTTTTCTAAGGTGATCATTTTATGCACGTTTTGTAAAGAATAAATGGGCAAGTACCGAGTAATGATAAGTCCGGTAAAATATAGGTATTTGTGGGTTTAAATGCTCGATACGATTGTTGAGATAATTTGCAGAGGGAATACCTAGTAACTGCAATCTCGATATCTCTCCGGATAAACGAGCGATCGCCATAAATAATCTTTTTGTAAAAGCAAGAGGGAAGATCATAGATAGGGAAGTAGTTTTTATATTCATGATTGTTAGAGATCATGATTTAGATGCGGGAGTGATGAATGTTGCTTTAGTTTTTGAACCAGTTGAGAATGGAGCTTTATATTATCTGCGAATGGTTGAGGGATATTGTTGAAACAGTAGTTTCTTGAGAGTAAAGAATAGCTTGATTGTGAGGATGTGGGTATGTTAGTGAGAGGTTAAAGTGACGAGGCTGGAAAGTGAGAAGTTAATTGTCGATGACTGTTCTAGCGACCACTTCATATTCACCAATCATTTTACAAGGAATGCGTATTCATTCACTCGAGTTCATAATCACATGAAAAAAGAAGAAATTGTTCAAGAAGTGATTATTATCATTTCGTAAGTCATAAAATCATGCGTAAAACTATTAAGTTTCCCATGCCACCATCCTATCCCATCCTCCCATCCATCATATGCAGGTAAAAGATAACCCAAAGCCTAAACCGACAATCGTGTGAAGATAATAGAAGCTCCCCCGGTTACGCGGGTATGCCCAATCCTCGGGTATCGCAAATTCATGCCGCGTTCAGCGAGGGTATTATTGTACATGTGGTTTATTGGTAGGTCTTGTTTCCTCCCAAGGTCTTGGAACCATCAAGGTCGGCATCAACTCTTGGATCAGCCCTGTGAAGCATTGTTAGTATATATTCATGAATAATATGGGATAGAATTGTGCTTACTTGTTCAACAAGTCGCTGTTGTGTGGACCAGCAGTGTTCTGAGCAGTTCCTGAGCCAGGAGTGGCGTGGGAACCGGAGACACCAAATGCAGAGTGTCCAGTGGAAGCTCCGTGGCGGTTACCAGTGCTGCTCAAATCGCTGTCGACTCTTGGGTCGGCGGCGTTGGCAATGTTGGAGTTGTGTGGACCAGCATTTGTGCTGTGGGAGATTCCTCCACCGAAACCAGTTCCTCCGACAGTGTTGCCAGCGGTTGTACCTTGGTGGTGAGTTCCGGTTGAGCCAGTAAGACCACTTCCGTAAGTATCTTGGGTGCCGTAACCAGCAGAAGTCTTATTAGGAAGGCGGTTTCCATCCAAGTCTGAATCGACTCTTGGGTCAGCAGCATTGGCGAGAGACGAGCTGTGAGTTCCGTGGGAGCCTTCAGAGTGACCAGTGTGAGTTGTACCTGGAATGTGGGTGCCGGTTGTTCCAGTGTGTCCATAAGCTTGGTGGCCAGCGGTGCCTGGGACATGGGTACCAGTGTGAGTGCCAGTGTGAGTGCCAGTGTGAGTGCCAGTGTGAGTGCCAGTGTGAGTGCCAGTGTGAGTGCCAGTGTGAGTGCCAGTGTGAGTGCCAGTGTGAGTGCCAGTGTGAGTGCCAGTTGTGCCATAGGCCGCATCTTGAGTGCCGTAGCCAGCGGAAGTCTTGTTTGGAAGACGGTTGCCATCTAGATCAGAGTCGACTCTTGGATCAGCGGCATTGGCGGCAGCGGAGCTGTGGGGTCCATGGGAGCCTTCAGAGTGTCCAGTGTGTGTTGTGCCTGGGATGTGAGTGCCAGTGGTGCCTGGGATGTGAGTACCAGTGGTACCGGTAGTGTTGTGAGTGGTGCCTGGGATGTGAGTGCCAGTGGTACCGGTAGTGTTGTGAGTGGTACCTGGAACATGGGTGCCAGTGGTACCGGTGGTGTTGTGAGTGGTACCTGGAACATGGGTGCCAGTAGTACCGGTGGTGTTGTGAGTGGTACCTGGAACATGGGTGCCAGTAGTACCGGTGGTGTTGTGTGTTGTGCTAGAGGTGGTATAGTCCTTGTCCTTGTGGGAACCTGAGCCTGTTAGATTGGGGCATCTAGATAAGAAAAGAGAGGGAATACATACCGATGTGAAGGACATCCTTGACCTTTTGTACAGTAGATTCTCCAGTCATTTTGAATGTAGTATTGTTTGAAGGTTTAAAGTAAAAAGTAGTTGTGGTTTGTATTGATTTAAAGTTGTTTTCTGTTGGTTTGTATGTTTGTTGATGATGAAAGAAAGAGGAGATGGGAGGTAGAAGGCAATCCTTATATAATAAATCCAACGGCCTCAAATTCTTCAGGACCATGAATGAATAGGCAATAAACCTGTTTGTGACGTCACATTGAGGGAGGTACCCAGGTATGGGAAAGTTCCAATCCAACAAAGAATTCACTCCCACTTGCATTTCCCCCTTTGAAAGGCAAAGGCAAAGGGAATGGGAATTGTAAGACCATCTTGCTGCCGTCATAACAAGGAATAGTTGTACCGAAGCATGCAAGTAAGTATATTGACCTGTTCCTGACCTCCGTACCCCGCAAATCCCCGTTTTTAAACAAACTTTCAGGTTTTCTGTAAGGGGCCAAGCCAAATTGATTAACTTTTGCAAATTGTGACCTATCAAAGATATCTCAGTTAGTCAAAGTGGGACATCCCATACTGTCAAAAAGTATAGTACTTGGTACCAAGGTAGCCGCGCAAGAAATGGACTACCAGTAGAAACCTTTGTGGGCTTACGTACCTAGGTATGTATAGTATAGTATTATTAGATTTTGTAAGACTGGAAATTACCTGAATTCCTTTGCTTATTTACCTACCGAGCTTCTTAATTTTGAATCCCACTACTCACTTAATAGTATTCCCACCATCTCATTATCCCACAGCTGGAGAGCCATGGACACTGCCAGTATCAGTGTTAGTGCCACAACTACCAACCCGGGGAACACACATTGGATATCTCCAACCTCCAGCTCAAACCAACTTTTTTCGTCTGGATTCTTGCTTGAATGAACTTGGTAGGTTGGGTCGTACCAGGCAATGCCCCTTAAATGCCAACCTAATCTAAAGTCGTCATAGCATTTGTGGCGCAAATTATTCTAACGTCATTGAATCATGTGGCTGTAAGGCCGACCAATCATTAGTGTAGATCTGACGATCGGTAGTTTCAAGGTTCAATCAAAACTTGCCCAGGTGTCACTAGCAAATGTGGCTGTGCAAATCTTATTATTAAGTGGACACCCGACTTGGACACAATCACCCCATTCCAAGACTAATAATGTTGAAATCCCTATGAAATATGTCGAAAGCATGACGTCTGAAGGTCGATAGGGAATAGCAGGGGCAGTTGTATGCTACAGCACGTGGTTATCAAATGGCGTCTGGAGGATACCTAGCGTTTAAAGAGAATCGATGCTTGAATCACGTGAACAATCGGTTTCGGAACTGTGGCGTTGGCCCATGATTATCTTGCTTGCAAATTGTTGTTGCTTCTTCCCAACGCAATTTCTTCCAACTTTCCAAAAGCTGGAATTCTTGAGATCCTTGCCTAGAATTTGATTGAATCAGTGCAGCTCTCAAACTTACGTTCTCAGTTCGATACCCTTGAGAACTTTTCAGACGTGGCAGTAATGTGAAGCTCTGATCTAATGCTGATCGATCGTCAACTGATTGGTTCTATGAGGGAGTCAGTAGCACTTACATATGTCATCTGAATATTCCTCTCATTGATTGTCATTACTGCGTTACTCTGTTACTCGGTCACAGTCGTATTTTTGTCTTCTCTTCGCTGGTAACAAGAAGAGCCCGCGAAGTACCCACACAACATATGAAACACGAGTCTTAGTAGGCGAGTGTACTGGTTGCGGGACTTCTGATTTGTTCTTATCGACAACAGACATCTAGCTAGATCTCTCACTGTGTTTTCATTATGTTTCTATATATAAAGTTCTTCATGTCTTCTTCGAGCTTGTCCAGATGAGGAAGACTTTCCGAATGCTTCGATCCAAACACCTGTCCAAGCACTCTATGCAACTTTAAATCATTGACCATTGTATACTTGGGATGATTGCTCCAGTCGATGATCGACAACTCAGTCTCATCCAATAAGTCCATCCTCACAGATCTTCCTGATTGAGCAACAGCACAGCCTGGCTGATATATAACTTAGGGTATCACCTTGGGGGTGTCCAATAAACTCTGTTCATTTATGCCAAACAAGAAATCTCGTTTGCCCTTTTACCGTTTGCTATTGTTTACGATGTCTTATTGGCATGACCTCGAGATCTGACCAACGCAAATCTTACTTGGTAGCCACGCTGCGGCTTTCTAGTACCTTGATGCGAGAATATCTGGAATTCCACAAGCGATTCCATTCAGATGCCTAATTCCGTATACTCTGGAACGTCAGCATGCACTGCAAATTTGGGTCTTGATCCGAAAGTTTGTTTTCGCGGGGAAACAATTAGGAGGATGGGCCTGGATGGCATAATTAATTGCGCTCAGACCTTTGCAACGTTGATCGTCTCAAGCTATATTCGTCTCCTAATTGTCTCACATGAACAATAATTACATAAGGTTTCATCCAGCAGAGCAGCCTTATGATTTTCTCGGAATATTCTACGTGTTTCACTGATAGTTTGGCATAGGAATTTATTTTATTTCACGTCTTAGTAGAACCACCCTAAATTATTGGCAAAGATTGGCATTACATCTAAGTACATTTCAATCCCCATACCTATTGATCTTATCGTAATATTGTCTCATTCTCTATCTATCATGACTGCTTGCTAATTCGCTTCAATTGGCATCCGCATCACGACGAAATAATACTTCTTCGTCTCCTGATAATACGCCTTCCTCATGGAGTCGACAAGTAACCTTAAAGATGTTTCCATAGGTAATTGCCTTAAGAGCCAACAATGCATACACAATACTAAATCATTTCAGCGTCCCGAATACTTCTAATATGTTGGCCTCTGTACGGGATATCTGGAATATTAATAATGCTGAGATTAATCGCTAAAGCCAAATACCATCTCGCATTTGCTCTGGAGGATCTTTTAGTTATACTTGCTATGGTATGCAATCATTTCCCTTTCTCTGGCACTATAATAACATGATCCAAAGATTTCTGGCATTTGCCATATATCACTCAATTCTTGGGGTATAACCTTTGGATTAGGAAGGCACATTATGTTTCTTACCGAGACCCAAGCCGCGATGGCTGTAAGAGCTGAATTCATCGGACAGCCTTTTGGTAAGTCCCCTTAAAATTGTCCAGTTCGTCCATCGCTAAAACGTTTGCAGGTATCATATCACCGACACTCGGCAGAATATCCTTCGCCGTTTACCTCCTACGAATACTTGGACATCAGCAAAATATAAGAAGGTTTCTCTACTTTCTCATTGCTCAAAATGCCATTATAAATCTAATGGCACTCATCCAAATATTCTTCGAGTGTTCCAATATGTCTTACAATTGGGATCATGTTGGACATGAAGACCAATGTTGGACCATGGGAACACAAGCAGCTATTGGCTATTTCCAAGGATCATCCAGTTCCTTAACCGATCTCGCTCTCACAATTCTACCGGTTGCAATGGTTATCAATCTTCATATTCCCTTGCATTTGAAGTTTCTCTTATCATTTCTCTTGGGAGTCAGCCTTTTGTAAGTTTCTTTTTCGAGATATCAAAACTTAGCTAATCATCTTAGTGCTTTCATCGCGGCCGTCATCAGGACTTACTGCACAATGGGCAATAACGATGATATTACTTGTAAGTCCTGATAGCCTGTACACATTGAACATTCAAATCTAATCGATATAATAGTTACTTCGGTTACCTATATAGTATGGTGCGCAGTAGAAAACTGCACTGTCATTATAACATCCTCAATACCATTTCTCAGACCTCTCTTCCGGACAGCTCCCAAACCATACATCGAAGTCAAAAATAGTCCGGCCCCAAAAATTATGAACCACAATGAAATCGAATATAGAAGTTCGAGAGAAATACTCGTTGATCCTGAAGCCAACCGGGAGAAATTAGATTACATGGGAGATAAAAAAGATGATGTCAAGATCGATGCCCATTCGCTCGTGTAGCCTGGCTACAAAATTGGCGTATAGAATAGAGGTTTTGGGATACATGATTAAATGATTTATGATTTGTATATTACTGCGGTGGAGTTCATGGCGCTTGGCGCTGGGTTATCCCTCTTTCATTGATAGAGGTCCTTTTCTCGGCATACTGTCAGTACAGTTCTGTCCAATGATACTTCGAATCATGCTAGTGCCGTGTCGGCTTCATTTTAAGCTTTACTTGCTTCAGATATCCTTTTGATGTCGAAGCTTTCTTGAACATAGATTACCATTATGGAAGACCGATTTGAATATAAAAACGAATCACCCCTAGAAAATCGTGCATTAGTGTGTCCATCAGTGTTGTATTAGTATTTTCTGTATTTTAATTGTTAATTTAGTGGTACATATTGATATTTATGAGAATATTCCAATAATTATTATTGAATTCTCTTCAATGAAGAAAGTATTCGATATCTCAATGCTATTGAATTTTGCTGACATGTCGAAACATTCTAAGTTGCACATTTTTTACTGGGAGTTCATATACTTTGAATGAACCTCATAGCTGATAAGGAAGGGGGGATCAAGGTATTCAAATTTCATCTTATGATGTAGGAATTCCTTTATTTCGATACATCTATTACAGCCACTTCCATACAATATGTGTAGATATGAATATCGCTCTGTAATGACAGAATCTGTAAATAACGAAATAACAATCGAAATAACAATTTCATTATTTACAATAAAATTATAGGTTTTCAATTATATATTAAAAGAATCATTTTTAATAAATCAATATATTTATTTAAAAAAAAAACCATATTATACCACAAAGTTTATTCTGATCAATAAAATTGTTATAGAATTTCTTGAATTTGAAAAGCTATTAAGTTTTAATAACTTGAAATAATCATTTTTAAATCAAAATATCTATTTCTATTTAAACTCAATCACTTTTTTATTTATTTAATACATCTTATATTATATAATACAATAATAAAACCTTTGGTTGAAGAATAAATTGAAAGTGAATAGCAAAGAATGAAATTCCTCCCCTTTAAACTTTCGACTAATACCTTTCACCTACCCCTTAGCCCCCCGCTCGTTCCCTTCCTCTTCCTAGCTCTTACACTCACTCCCCTCCCTTTCCTAGCTTTTGTGCTCACTCCCCTCCATCCACCTCCTTTACAACTCTAAATAAATACTAAAACCTTACAGCCTACATTTTCTTTTTATTTATTAAAATTCAATAATAAAAGGGTTCCAAAAAGTATCAATTCCATTCATTATAAACAAAATGAACATTTCATTAACAACGAATATATCATTAATATTATAATATATATAGAAAATTTATATTGGAATTTATATTGAACTTCTCTTCATCTCGAATATTGATTCTGTTACTAGAGGGATATCGTTAATAATCATACATATTAGTATATTTATAGTACTCTTCATATTAGTAACAGCAATACTATCGTATACTAATTACAACACCGCTATTCATCAATTAATCCTGGTTCAAGAAATTGGTCTTTGGTTTAGTATGAATCAATGAAGCAAATAACCGCGCATCATATTGATTAGCGCGGCTACAAGTTAATGATAGACCAGTTTTCGCATATTTCAAACAAGCGGTCGGGTGGATATAAAGTATTTTTGAGAAAGTCATTGCTGATTGGGACCTCCTTGTATTTTTCTCTGATTCTGTAGAGTATTTGTGTATAATGACGCGCCACATCAGAACCTTTCCCTAATTCTTCATCTCTAGTTATCAGGTGCAAGTGTATCTGTTGATTTACTCTTCTACTGTGAACCTATATCCTTGTGAAGGGGAGGGCCTACACTACCATGTCGGGTGGGAATAGGCCACACATTACTAACTCATAGAATGGAAATGAAGCAATCTCAACAACATCGTCTTGGAAAGTATAGGTATTACAAACTATAAGTGTTGAACAGGACGGATACACAACATAAGCAACTCTGTGGGATATTGAGGGAAAGAAGGGGGGATAAATTTTATATCTTTTTCCTATCTACTTCATTCAATTAGACACAGATACAGGTGTATAGCCTGGTTTTAGCATAGCTATATAGATCGAATCGATTATGAATTTACTACTACTACTATCTTTGTGATATATACTGCGAAGAATTTCCCTATTGGGATTTCTGGAAATGTATAAACGATGTCGACTTGTTAATCTCGTTCTTGGTAAGCATCACAATCATAATGAAGGTATTTTACTTCCTGTGAATGTAACTTTGACAGTTGAGACTGCCACGGATTTACCCTTCTTCATCTGGTATATTCTATGCATCATGAAACTTAAAATGTACGTACAATTTTTTCCTTACCTCTACTGTAGAGCTTTGAATCAACGCTTGATCGAATATCGAGATTTCGAGAAAGTTTCTTGCCCTGGCGCTCCTCTTTGATAACTTATTTTGACCAATGAGTAGGTTTCGATTAGTACCCTTCTTTCAACTTCGAAGCGGATGATATAACCTTTATAGTAGTAAAGTGAATATTCGAAACAAAGAGAAATTCAATATAAATTTCCATTCAAATTTTATATATATATATTATAATATTAATAATTCGTTTGCTATTAATAATATATTTTATTTATTTATTTATTAATGATAAATGGATTTTTCTTGTAATCTATTTATTATTGAATTTTAATAGAAAAAAAGAAAATAAGAGTTCTAAAAGATTTTAGGAATTTTCAAATCTCTGAATATTAAAGTTGGGAAAGATAAATGAAGGTATTTATTACGATTACATACTAGAGTATATCATAGAGATCAAATAACTAGAATAAGAAAGCTAAAGAGAAAAGAGATTTCTATTATCTCTTATATAATAATAATCGTCTTAGTTCAAGCTAGCCTTGAACTAAGATTTCACGTGACATTCGTTATAGTATTGAGTATATAAATTAGAAAGAGATTAAAGAAGTAAATTAGAACTAAGGAGAAAGAGGAGAAATAAATGAGAAAGTCAAAGGGTGAGTGGAAGGCATTAATTGAAAACTTAAAAGAAAGATCTCATTGCTTTGTTATTCACTTTTAATTTATTCTTTAATTAAAGGCTTTCTTACTATATTATACAATACAAAATATATTATATAAATAGAAATTTTAAATAATTCTTATATATATACTTATATTTCATTAATTATTAATATAATTCAAATTCATTGCATGAGCTTTCAATTTAATTTTCGAAATTTAAGAAATTTTATTAAAACCGTATTAATGAAAAGAAACTTTATAAAATACTGATTTTTAAATTAACCATTTTAATTTATTAAAAACAATTCTTTCAATGTATAATTAATTACCTAAGATTTCATTATAATTAATGAAAGGATTACTTTATCGACTTCGGATTCTACTACTACAGGGGACTATATACCTATTTTTGATCTTGAATCTTCATACACGGATCAAAATAAACAATAGGCACTGTCAATCTTTCAGTTCGCAAGCCTTGTCGAATATTTTCATGGGCCATTTTCACTCTCTCCTATTGACTATGGTCAGTTTGGCTTTTGGCTGCAGAGAATTCATATGGAGATCGGTTGACCAGCTAAGATAACAGTAATTTCTACGGCTCTAGCAGAAAGGCTGGCTGCAAGTTATACGGCAGCTGGAGTTTGACATATGTTTAAGTGAAGATTGTTTGTTTCTTAAGTTATTGTGTCGTAGCAGATTTATGATGCCAGGACTTCGGAAAACTTGACGTGCAATGCCATCATCAAGAAACGAAGTTGTCTGCCTGTCAATGCAAGTTGATACAGACATACAGTTTACATACAGAAAGCAATGCACCCACGCTGGTTCAGAACCATAGAGGTGGATATATTTCTAGCAGTGAGGTTTTATATGGAAAGTGGCAAGACTTATAGCGATAAGCCAGGAGAAGGAAAGAGCGAATGAAACACGTCGCTGTTAAGTATTGCAACATGCTATGATTCTTCTATTCCCTCTACACTCTCAAACTTTCAGGTTAAAAGAGAATCAATCGACTTGGTCGTCATCTTCATCTTGATTTTAGTTCTCTCTATGTGCATGTCTTGTCTTCATTCCTTTGGATATCCATCGATTTGATGAAGTGTATAAGGTTTCGAGGGAAATACTGCAAAAATGATAATACTCAGGGTTTCAGTAATACTAGACTCGCAACTACTTGCGAACAACATTTCGTTACATTTGTGAATTCGGAGTTCATCGGTAAGAGGAGCACCTGAGAACTATGGCCAGAGTCATGCGATTATCGAGATTAAGGGTACCTACAACGTTTAGATTTGTGGAGAATACGGAAGGGTATCACGGGCAGTTGTTGGCTTCAATTTACAAATCGGAGAGGTCAATCAGAGATGGAATGCCAGGAGAATAAACGGTAGGGTATTAGTGAGCTACAATCTGTGATTTCCTGTTGCAGAAGCACCTGTATAGTCAAGCTCGTTTCTTAATTGATCAAAAGTATATCATTTGAATCTCCATCTCTTATGATAGCCATACTCTATTACCGATTAGATCATTCGATATGTGAATGAATCAAACACATAGCGTCTTGCCATGAATCCTTCAAATTTCGCTTCGCTGAATAAGTATTTACCAAGATCTTCTTCCCCCAAAAGCTCGCCAAGAATCCCTCCAATAAAAGTACACTTCCTTCTCCCATCAACCCCCCTCAGATGCTTAGTTTGCCGCAGAGCCATCTGCTCCGTTCTCCTGGCAGTAGTAGTACAACTAAATGCAGAAATTAGTCTCTTATTGTATATTTCCCGAACTAAGGGCAGTTTCTTCATATTTCTCATGAGAAAGAGGAAATTTGGATCGAAGCTCACCTCATCACCACCAATATGCTCGCCAGCGGAGTAACAATGTGGAGTGCCAGTTGTAATCATGGTGCAATCTGGGCATGTGTCCCATTGTTCTGAACCAGTGTTTCTGTTATAGTAGTTTGTGCACGTTTTGGCGGTAGCGTCAGCGTTGTACACATACTAGGTTATTGGTTAGTTCTATTTATAGATATAGATCGTGGGGCATGGGGTGAGGAGATTGGAACATACGACATCGGCTTTGATGTCTATACAGATGCCATTGGTGTGAAGGTCAGCGAGTGTGAAGCTGGCAAGGGAGAGGAGAGCGACGGCCTTGAGGATGGAAGGCATGTTGATTGTAGAGAAGTGAGATGGGTAAATATGTGAAATAAAGAGTGAGGGTTGGATATCTGATTAAGAAGTAGAGATGATTGAAAGAATGATGGAATAGAAAGCTGGAGAGAACATGTATGTAGATTCTGGAGTATGGGATATATAGACATAATAGGGCGGGGTTAGCCACTGGCGCGAACAAGCGTTACGCAGATAGGCCGATATTAAAACTTACGGTATACAATCCTCGCAAGATAGATAGATAGCTGTATACCGACAAAGGTATCAATCACAATACTCTATCTGCTGCAGTTACCCCCAGGTTTAAGTTTTCCAAGAGGCTGAATATGTTTGGAACAACTTCGGCGAGGTTATTCCGAAATGACATTGATGGGGTTTTAGCAGAAAAGCATGCACCAAATCCCCATTTCGGTACCGATCTACCATCCATCATGACGGCATCCTTGGTACCCTTGATGGCACTTGCCCTTGGAAGGCATGATTACATGATAGAAACGTGATTGCGTTACTCATCCTATCAATATTGCTGGTAAACTTTAACTTTAACAAGACAAAAGTATGAGACGGAATGCCAAACTAGGAAGATACTGACCCAAATAACTCCATCTCATTTTAAAAAAAGGACATGATCACTGTGGAAATTTCCCCAGAATGGTTATTATAAGGAAGTATGTTCCAGGTTTCATCACAAACTCTATTAATTAATTAACTGACACAGTCTGACAGTCTGACTGTCTGACAGTGAATGACAGGAAAATAAACTTCGGTTCACAGGGCGGAATATGACATGAGGCTTGGAAAGTTAAAGTTTGGAATTGTTCCCCATAATAAATGATGATTATCGTGAATTCATAAGGGATGAAACGGTGAAAGGAGATGATCACGCTACTTTCGGTTGCTGCCGTGAAATTGCCATATCATGCGGTCATCTCGACACGAACTTTGCATTATGGAGATTGTTCGTATACATCTTTGGGAAAAGGTTATTCGTTCCAGAAGGAAACTTTTATTGGTCCATGGGCGGGCTCGTCGATGATGATTGGTGACCCTGTGAGGATTGAGGATCACGGGGGATGTGTAATTGCCCTATCTTGGATGTTCATCCCAATCTACCTTGAAAGTTTGAAGGTCGTCCAAGTGGAATGAACTATCCATAAGTCGATTGTGTCGAGGGAGAGATTCGGGATATCTCCACGGTGAAAGAGTATATGAAGTCTCCAACTTCGCATCAATGACTTGAAAAAAACCATCCAGCCTCAGTCTCTCTCTTTCTATCTCATTGATACTTCTCAAGTCCACAATTAATACCATCAAAACTTCAAAATGTATATTACTTCCCTTCTTTCCAGCCTCTTGTTGAGCTCCACCATTGTGGGAGCAGCTACAATCCCCCACTTGGATGCGTCCAAGGTCATTCTCCTTGGCGATAATGGCCGCACAGAAGTCATGGACAAAGCCGAATTCTGGAAGCACCACCATGGTTTCAACATCACTCAAGGGCCTGGTCCTCTTGTAGGCTACAATGGAACTTCGTCCATCAACAGAACCTCAGGACACTACCCATCATCATCTTTGGCCAAGCGTGGTTGCAAGACAGGAACCGTCATTCGCGAGAACCCTGATGAGAATTTCTTGAACTGGGACGTGCCTATGTCCTCCGTCGTCAAGGCAGGATCAACCACTTCCCTTGTTGCCGTCACAGAAGGATACTCAATCACAAATTCTCTCTCCATCAATGCTGGCGTTGCTGCCACCATCGAAGCCTTTCTCCAAATCTCTTATGGTATCACCTACACAGAGACATGGAGTTCCACCTACGCTGCTGCCTACACATACACCGTCCCAGCTGGCAAATATGGAGTCGTCGTTTCCAACCCTTACACTCTCCGGAAATCTGGCTACATTGACAATGGATGCATTGGTGCTCCCGGACAGACTGATTATTACCAAGCTGATAGCTACACAAGCCAGGCTTATGGAGGATTGAGCTGGGTTTCTGGAACTATCAGTCTTTGCACCGGAGACTCTTACCCACTCCCAGCATGCGTTGGCAGTGGTCTTATCTATTAGGAGGAGAATGAGTTTGTCCTCGTAAAATGGTGGCTTAATACTAAGGTCTCTGTTGGAGCCTGTTAACAGAATGCCGTATGTACAATTAGAAGGAGGAAGGGGATGTGCCAGTTTGCATGAGCGAGATAAATTAGGATAATGCAAGACTTAATGAAATGAATACCCCGTGTCTATATTTCCCCGCGATGCAATCTTTGATGTGAACTTCATAGTATGTCTCTACGATACCCATACGAGGATTTGATGGAAAGATGCTTAGATTGGCTGAGAAGCATTCACGCAGACCATGTCGTACCTAGGTATGTGAAGGAATGTTAGGATACCGGAAAACCTGCTTCCGCATAGTGAGTCTAAAAATGCCGACTGACAGTTTGGATGTAAGCCCTACATAGTTTCAAACACTGCAGCATTCAAATTGCACTGAGGATGTCAAGAATTTTGAATCGTTTAATTAAATTCTGAGGTCCAAACCTCTTAGTTGCCGGACTACAGTCTGCACTCTTGGAGATCATGGAGAGGCAAAAAATAAAGATAGCCATAAATTCAGTAATTCCAACTTTGTAGGGAATCATATGTGAACCATGTAAACCTTCCACCAACTCCATGCCTACTTACAATATAAACACCATTTTACCCAACCCTAAATATCTAAGTTGTAATTATGAAAAGTGTAATCCCTCCTCATTGAATGCAAACAGCAATCTGAGGAAGTCGTTCTCATCGCATTTTCCGGCACGTGTGTCAGCCAATTCAGTTACATCCTCTAGAACCTTGCGTATCTTCTCTCGAACGAGTTCTGCTACTCGAGTTTTGGGCACTTTGCTCTTGGTTTTAGGCTTATTGGTTCCCTTGAGTTCCTGAAAGAAAGATGGCATCTCTTCATCAAAGACCTCCTCGCCTTTTTCCACATCCATTCCTCCCCATTCTTCTTCACCCCCCTCGGCAATTGGAGCATCGTCCAGATCCATATCCTCGTCTTCATCTTCAACTGGGGTTTCATCAAGAGCGATATTGTTCGTCGAGCAATAAACTCGATAATTCCTCTCACACATTGCAAGTACTTGCTTCATTCCAAGCCAACTAGCCCTCATAGTTCTGTTCTTTCTAACAAAGCATATTCTAAGCATGCCATCCCATTCTTCCCAGCTAACTCCTGGACGCTCTTTGCCAGTTTTAGGCTCGATTCGAACAACGGAAGACTCGACCTGTGGGGGTGGTCTGAAATTATTTTTGCCAACCTTCATAATGTGTGTAATTTTGGCGAAGAATTGGGCATTGACAGACAATCGGCAGTAAAGTGAATCACCTGGGCGTGCGGTAAGACGGAGAGCGAATTCGCGCTGGAACATGAGAACACTGCATCGGGGTGGGTTTGGTAGGGAGAGGAGTTTGAAGACAAGAGGCGATGAAATCTGTTTGAGTGTTAGATCTTCTAACAAATCAGAGCAAACGAAATGGAAAAATGCGTACCTGATAAGGGGTGTTACTTATGCACACATCAAAATGTGGCAGTTCAGTCTTAATCACATCACCCAAAAGAACTTCCAATCTTTTCTGTTCTGGCTTTCCTTGTACTCTCTTTGTAACTTCTGCAGCCATTCTAGGATCTACTTCCACAGCTATGACTTTCTTTGCGCTTTCCAATATTCTGACAGTCAAATTTCCTGTACCTGGACCGACTTCGAGGACTGTATCTGTAGGTTTGAGATTCGCCTTCTTCACGATAGCTTCTGCGACACCAGGATTTTTAAGAATATGCTGTCCATAGTCTTTGTTGTGCTTGAACGAATTGGTCAATGCAGCAGCCTTTTCGTAAGGTGTACCAGCAGCGGCAGCATTGCGCTTGCCAGTTTTTGCTTTAGGCATGTTGAAGATTTGTGGTGTGGAGAAGATAGTCAGAATATAAAATTTGGCAAAATAAATTTGTTCGTCGCCTTATCGGCTGGATTGATAACGATCACGTGCTGTGGAGAAACTTGAACCATCTTTCTAGCGCTAGTCCTCCGTAATCGCATAAGCCAATCAAAATCGAGGCATCGTTATTGATGATCGAGAGAAGGTATGTGCCTCGAATTCACGGCTAATAAGCCTAAAGTATCTCGGTGTGTGATCACCGAAGGAGATATGGTGATAACATTTCTGCACCCCATCACAAAGATACTTGTCAACAGCATCTTCAAGATACAGCCCAGCAGCGACCCTTGAAATCATAGAAAGAGAAAGTCTCTCACCATATGTGTACAAGATGAAATCGAACCAGTAAGGTTACTTGAAATCACCTATCAAAAACGCCCTTCCTCTGAGCAGCTGCTGTTGTATATTGCCAGAGACGAAAACAATTCCTGATGAGATAACATTGGATTGCTTACGCTTTTGCGAGTGTTTATATGCAATACGAAATCTCTATCTACAGCTAATATAACACTGTTTGTGACGTTGTTCACACGCTCATCAATCTCACATAAATGAATACTGATTATATTTCCTCCCTCTCATCCAATCCCTCGATCCCGGCCTCAATCCGGTCGTCTACCTCCATTCTTCCAAACGCCCTCTTGACCTCTCCTTCCCAGTTACTCCACGCAACAATAATCCATTCCAGTGCACCAACAATATAAAGGGCGATACACTGACCCACCCAAAGTCCTCCCAATCCCCATCCATGAAACGCTAGCCAGATACCCAATGGCAGTGCACCGCAATAATAACTAATAAAATTGACTCCGGCACCAACATGCTGTCTCCCCATGCCTCTCAAACTTCCTCCACAACTCCCATTAAGCCCATCTGCTATCTGAAATAAAGCAACATATGGCATGACTTCCGCCGTTAACTTGATAACTCTCAAATCATCGTTGAATATCCTGGCGTAGAAATTTTTCACACTCATAAGAACAACCAAAACCAGCAATCCCATAATCATACTTAGCCAAGCCGCCACATTCGCCGCTCTGGCTGCTCCCTTAGCGTTTCTTGCTCCTAGCAAATTTCCAACGCGTGAACTGGCTGCTACACCGATGCCAAAGGGTATTGTATTCATCACTTGATCGGTCGTCATAATGACACTTTGGGCAGCCAAAGGGATAGTACCTAATCGACCGGCAGCCAAAGCGACGATTTCAAAAGCCCACCATTCGGTACCGACGTGGATAACTCCGAGAATTGCAAGACGGGAAAACGTTCCGAGGTTATGAAGTGATTGGATGGTGAAACCGCCCCAGCATTGAGATCCGGTTATGAAGCGGGAGTAGAGGACTAGAAGGAGAAATGAGAGCCAATAGGAGAGACCGGTAGCGAGGGGAGCGCCAATGAGACCTAAATTGAAGGTGTGGATGAAGAGGTAATTGAGACCGGCGGAGAGGGGGGAGGTTATTAAAAGGACGTAAGTGCCTGGCCGCATGATCTCTGTACAAAAAATTAGATACTTGTAACAGTGAAGGAAAGAAAGTAGAAAGTATTAAGTAATACCTTGTGCTTGTAGATACTTCTTCATAGCTTCAAAGTAAATATATCCTAATCCACCTGGAATCAACGCAGTCAAGAACCTAGCACTATCCACACAAATGTATTCTTCCTGTCCCAAAAACCTAAAAATGGGAGCGGAGCAAGCCCAAAGTATAGCAACTGGTATGTAAAAAGCAGTTAAAACAAAGAAACCTCGCTGTAACAATACACCCAAATCGTGCGGGTTTTTACTTCCAGTGAACGAAGACGATGCCAATGTGTCTAGAGCAGTCGTTCCGCCAAGCGCGATGAGCCATGCCGTAGACATTGCAAACATATAACTGAAAGCTGCAGTCGCTAGAGCTTCAGGACTTAATTGTCCGACTATCAGGACGGATATTGTTTGGAGAGAGTTCTGTAATGCGTATGCGAGGATGACAGGAACCGAACCTCGCAACAGGAGTAGAAATTCGGCAAGCCATCTTTTGGCGGGAGTTATATCATCGTCTTCTAGCTCGTAGGTCTCTCCTACGTCGATAGACCGGGGGAGAAGGGAAGATTGTTCGTTTGGAGGTGTGGATGTTGGCGAGGTATTGGTTGAAGGTCGGCAGACCTTCGGAAGCCATGATGACTTCGAATCGTTTTGGTCACTCATCGTATACAGCCACCTAATTGAGTACCAGTAGATCTATAGAGAGAAGCAGATGAAGAACAAGTTTACTACTGGCTCATCTCACGAAAGTGAAGGCAAAATATGAGATATATAAGAAGGTGAGATGGGGAATAACCACTGAGCATCAGTGCCTATTTGGTGTGGAAATTGAAATGCATGTTTGATATCAGGATTGCCACCGATTAACAAGCTGCAATGACAGAAAACTTGCATCAGAACATCTGGAAAAAGAAGGAGAGAAGATACCGTACAAATCAACCTACACAGATATGCAGGTACATCATTACCAATTGACAAATTAACGGACGTAAGAAGTACCTCATCTATGAACTGTACAAACGCCGGGGGGATCAAAACTTATCCATCATAGATTTGTCAAAGGGTTTAAACCAAGAATATACAAGTAATGGAACACGGGGACGGAAATATGCATTGCTGAGGCTTCTTGCAGCTTCGTTTGACGCCAAAAATGCATGAGCAAGCTTGAAAAATGCCATTGAGGCATTTGTAAATCCATAGATAGACATGCAAAAGAAAATCAAGGAAATTCGTTGGTTGCCGTGAAGATGCATATAGATTGAGTGTCGAATGAGTAGAGGATTTCTTATCTGGCCATGGAAGAAGGATTGCAGTTGTTATCTTGTCGCTTCTCGTAATAGCTTCATCAGAGCTTTGCACGTGATGAGCCGGCGATAACGCATTGAAAAAGATTATGCTGACTTTCTGTGTTGACAAATGCCGAAGGTTAAAAGGAAATAGATCCAGCGATAAATTAAATTGGACCTGATGAACCCCATTTCTTATTAGATGAACATATAGAATATAAACTCCAGGCGGACATCTACAGATTGTGACCGCGTTTCCGCTCACCTCGCTTCGAACGGTACTCAAGCACAAGCACCGAGTACAGCATCTTTGGATCCACCACTGTTATCGATATCAAAATCAATGAATACTCCGCTCCAATCAAATTAGGTTCATCGCCACTGAATGAGTACATTGGTGGTATATTCAGGTCCGCTGCATGAACAATCCATGGCTTTAATCACAACATTAATCGTCAAGATTGCTGAGGTCATGGAAGTAGAGCAAAGTCATTTCATTGACACATCGATTCATATACACACAAGATAACCTTATCTGACTTGTACAGCCCTACGAAGCCGTTCCCCGCTTTAGCCCCCAGACTTTAGCTCCACCCACCTGACTAATCCGGGGTAGAGCCTCCACTCACGGTTCCTTTTCCTCGAAGAGATTGTTTCCTTAAGGTTGCATACATGCTATACAATACCACTTATTATCAAACGGAAAATTTCATGGGCTTAAGATTCCTCCTGGCAGAAGCTGTTGCATTCGTACCCGTAGATTGCTGAACAGCAACGCATCCACCGAAAGGTCCCGCATTCGATGGGTTCACAACCTTGACCATACAGACATTGGATTGTCCTGCCACAGTACCGGTACAAATTATGCCAGCCGGAATATCTACACTGAATGGCTGCATACTTGGTTAGCAAAAATTGAGAAAGGGGATGTCAGGAACTCAGTATCTCACATAGTCTTCGTTGATATTGGAGGCTCTTTTCATCAAACCAACGCTTCTCATAACCCGCTCCCATCTTGTTTGTTTAGCCTTCTTTATATTGCCCCTTCTTCCTGGTATTTGAGTAGTAACCACGGCTTTGATTGCATCCGAAAAATCGCCTTTTCCAGTAGTGTCAACCATTGCTGTAAGAGGCTACGCACGTATCAGCGAATACATTTCTAAGCAATACGGAAAATTGTATACATACACCTGCACCGTCGGAAGTCACAATATGGAAAGTACCCGAGATAGATGCATTATCGGTACTTATCTGTGGAAGTGTGTTGCCCGAAAGAGCCATTGATTTAGTCACACCGGACTCTGCTTTGTTTCTTCCTGTAGCCTTGAAACTGTTAACTGATAGTTGACGTACGAGGTGACAAGTAGTATCAATACCTCTGTTTGTCCACAATTATTACTACCAATGTCGAATACCGTAGTATCGAGCTCTGTTTTGGAATTTGACCCAGTATCTGCAACAACAGCTCCTTTGATTCCCAGGGCAGTACCGTTTCCACCGAGATTTCCAGTTACAACTGCAATTTTTCCATGGGCCACCACAAGAGGGCTCATGGCAAGGAGACCAATGACAATAGTTGGTGTGTGCATGATGGTGTGTGGACACGAAATGCCAATGTCTTTTTAAAAAGGTAAGACAAGGTATTGTGGATGTTGAGGAGGAAAGTTCTAGAAAATAAATAGTAATACAAATAAACACTCGGAAAGGAAGAGACACAGCCTGCTATGCCGAAGGGAAGAGAGAAATTGAATCGATAGACAGCAAGAATTGGAGGGATTTCTTTTCGTCTTATACAAAACTTGCAAGTATGCCACCACCACAAAAGCTCAATATGAATCTGCAGCTCTTCCGATATGTCTCATACATACACCAGCGGTAATGGAGTACGCTAAATGATGTCGCAGATTGCCTGGATGATATTAAAAATATACAGAGTATGCAAATCAAGACTTCTGAGCACTCGCTAACTGTTTAAGCGATGTCTCTATTGGATGAAAGATGCCAGGAAAACGAATGTGGATCTGAAAATATGGGTTTAAATTAAGTGTTGAAAGGGTGGACACTCTAGGAGTATGTGTTTTGCATGATAAATCGATAGCTATCCATAAGCAGCCCAACTATCGGCTTATTGCGAGACTACATGTCATTTAGATCGAGCAGAGCTTGAATATTTACCTCTACACTGGCACTTGAAGATGCTGACCCTGGCGCCGGGATGGCTTCGACCTCAAGCTCTTAATACGATAAACCCCAATAGGATCATTCAATCAATGCAGGAATAAAACTGAAGTTCGCTTATCATTCTAGCTTCAACATACCGAGAACTTGGCATCTCAAGGTACTTGCATGAGCAAATTAAAGACAAATGCCAAGTATTTAAATTTTGGTCAACTGTTCACGCAACACCTCAAATTGGATTAAGTTTAATTGATGAAGACAAACTGGGCTCTATCTCGTCTCATCACTAGATGGGAAGTAACCACTCGATGTATTGTCAGGATCTGGGCTGAGACGTAGATTGTCTGAAGATAGCATAGTCGAGTCCCGGAAAAAATCTCCACCAGGGTCATGAGAACCGAGTCGATGAAGTAAAGAAATATACGAGCGAATCACAAGAGTATTTCAGGGTGTTCCCTTTGTAATGCAAAACGCTCCGATTGCGATTTAGATAGCCGTGTAAGCAAGGATTGATGGTAGCTGAGCATCTCGAAATAGCCGCCGAGATGGGGCTCCAAAAATAAGCATATCTGCAAGGTTCGGCACCTTTACCCGGCGGTATGGAATATCCTAAATGACCGACAGATGGTTGCTACGTTACGATGGAGTTGCACATGATATAAACCAAGGGTTCTCATGCCCCATACATGTAGGACCTATATGCACTTTAGACAATTATTATTCCCCAGTATCCATTACCAGAAATTTGTAAGCTTGAACCGAAATCTGTAAAGCATTCCCACGATCAGTTTCCAGGCATCATATGACTCTAGTGATTATTTGTGATTTCTTGAAGTGGGCTGAAGTCCAGTGAGACATGCCCTGGTAGTTTTCAGGACAAGTTGAGTGTTGACACCGGGGTTTCCATCAGACTGCAAGAGGTGATATAAATCATTCACCATCGTTGAGATGGCTTTGCCAGATCGTTCCTTTTTTCAGCACTTAATATCGAAATGCTCGCCCGAATGAACTCGTCATCTGTTGTGGCACGAAGCAGACAATCTAATACATGTTTGCATGAAGTGGCGCCCATTATATATCTTGAAGTGCTCTCCACAGACTTCTCAGGGTCTGCTAAGATACTCTTCTACACCCTTCCTTTCTACGGTTAGGGAAATGAGCCAGGGCTTCTAGTAGTTCCCAGTTGCAGTCTGATAATGAGGTGCCCCTCCCCCCTGGTAACCCTTTTAATCTTCAATCGAATTGAAATGTTGCGTCTATCTCGAGTATTGAAAGACCTTGAAACATAGAGTCTCTCATTCAGTTCGTCAGCCCTGATTCTTGAGCAATCTGATGAGGGCGTTTCTCTGGCAGAGGTTCCAAAATCAAAACCGAACTATATGATTATGTATTATCAGACAAGCGTACACCCCTCTACATCAGAAAAGCTGCATGATTGTTTTTTATTTGCAGAAAATCTTCTTTCGGGCTCTAGGATATCTGAAATAAATGTGCGAATTGATTGTAGTAGTTTGATAATTAGCTAGTGAATAACTGAGAATAATTCCAAAATAGTCTCAAAGACAAACTGGCTGAGCGAATTAAATTCAACTCTAACAATATCTGGTCAATGACAGTCGGAAATATTCTTTCCGAGCCGAGATTGTTTCTTATAGAAGAAGAATAAACAGCTCTTAAAATATACAATTGCTTTCATTTCTTTGAGCTTCCATTATCAGGGAAAGAGACATCAACAACAACGTTGGTGTACGATGAATTCATCAGAACCCCAAAATAATATAGCTTTGTGCTTTACAAGCTTCACACTCTTTCCTAAAGAGATACAGCTTGAAATTTGGTTCCAGGCGCTTCCAAAAGGACAACTCGTCTACCATGATTATTTTGGACCATTCGAACCATCAAGGCCCTCCGCGCTATACTACACCTGTCTCGATTCCCGCGAGGTTTATCTTAAACACTACAAGCAACTATACCTTCACAATCTCACCTGTTCTAATAAGGGAGGAACCAGTGGCGACACATACCGTTCATTCTACAACCCAATAAAGGATACACTTGTATACATATGTGACGATCACCTTTTACTTCAACAAACCCGCTGTTGTAGCACAGAGAATGACTTGCTCTCTCAAGCTCGTCACATCGCCTTTGTGGCTGGCCGAGAATGTTATGCTCCACACGTATCACCTACGTCGCACAATCCCAGATATGGCCCATTGGCTCTGTCACCAGAATTTGGATTTGGACTTTGGAAGTATATTTACGAACATTTCCTCTACGTCAATCCTGTAGTCGAATCTGTTGCTTATGTGGTTGGAAGGTCCACGATGAACAAGACAGCTAGATTATACCCTGAGATGAGGTTGGTGACGACGATGGAAGAGTTCGGCAAGCATCCATTATACAAGTGGACGCAGTTGAGCAATATCGGGAAGAAGTATTATGAGAACACGATCAATGATATTCGCAGTGGTTTTGAGAAGTGGAAAGAAATGCATCCAGAAGCGAAAATTCCGCGAATCGAAATGGCGTTCCCGAGGAGAAAATACGCATCAAAGTAGAAGAATGGTACGAGTTCATTTTTGAGATTGGGTACCGGGTTCTATACTAATTCTTATTAATTAGGCATCGAGTCGAGACAGATATGCGGGGATAGACCTTGTCTTTCACAGCTTCTGCACATGTATCGTCTTTCTTCGATAAATGGGCCTGAGTTATGGGATCAGATGATCTCACAGTCAAAGGTACCAAGGACTGCAGGTGTGCATTCAAATTCAGGAACTGGGGACATCGTTCGTGGCTGTTTGCCTCAAGGGTTGGGATTCTTGATGAGAGACTGGGTTGCAGACGGTCGTTCTCCGTCCGTCCGCTAATTAGGGTAGAAGTCTGCAGATATACAAAAGATAGATTCAAATCCACAATCGCTTTTTGACCGTGAGAAAGACGAGGCTCTTGAGCATTATCATCGAACGCATTGCAAGGAATGCCTTCAATAATCGAGTATGCTGATCCTAATTTCATGCTTATTTCACGAACTATCTTTCCCCAGTGAACTTTCTATGTCGTCGGCAGGGTGGTACAAGGATGACTAATCCAACAAAAATTAACAGCTTCCATAACAACATGTCATCCTGAGGTCACTCTCTTCAATTCTGATGTTTCCTTTACCTCTGAGCTTGATAGATGCGAAGCTACGAAATGATCAAAGCGAACTGTTGGAGTAGTACAGCCTCATTCATTATCGTCATTTATATTTGCCTAGCCTGTTCAAAATGGGTTAAGCATTGGCAGATTCATCAATTCATCTGGAAGCATCTTAGATACTGCGTCCACCAGGTCTTGAGGGCGGCATTACATAATATAAATTGAAGCTTCAACAATCCAACAAACAGCATGAACCTTGGATGTTGGGATGAGGTATCTACATTAAGGTTCTCATATAATTCAGAAGGTGCAGGTGGCTTATATTCTTGATCTAGCTCCCTCTTTGACTTCCCTCGCTCCTAAGCCAGCCACGCTATTGGCACGATAAGAATTTCATTCTCTCTCCCACGCTCAGTCTGATAATGAACCGATTATTATTATTCTACTGACCAATTTGTTATTTCGTTGGTATCATGATAGGACTTCGGATTCCTCGCAGAATGATTACCAATTTCGATAAGTATACGACCAAACTATGCGTTATCTAACCGTTCCGGGTTCTCATTGAAGCTCGTGGGGATGAATATTACCACAACTATGGTTGGTTCCTGAAAATGATAAGACGCTGATGACGTCTGGGAAATTCAATCTGGACACCGACAGGTCTGCCGATGTGAAGTGTTGAATGCTAGTACCACGTATTGAGGATTCTCCACATCTTTCCGTTCATTTCCCTCGTCCCCAGATGTAAGATTTTGATGATCGCGTCTGATCGTACTGTACACTGTCGAAGAAGCGAGATCAATGCGTGCAACGGGCAGCGATGACCATCAGCCTGAATATCAAGGTTGAGAAGGATACCGCCCCGCCCATCATCATGGATCGTGCGCCGGATATTTTAGGGACGTCCGAGATCCGATAGGGAAGATTGACTTGACAAGGTCATTCGTCGGTAGTTGAGTGAGTTGTTGACTAATCTCCTGAAAATGCCCCCCTCCGCTAGTCACTAGACTATCTGCCCGCATTCCACCGCTCCACTCTCCTTCGTTTTCCCTGAACATCAGGACCAGGTACCAACCCCACGATTTATAGAATGAGCCTTTTGTTTCTGCGACCGAGAGTCACTTCGTATCCCAGCGATACCGGTTGGATAATGATCGGACGTTTGATTTGATAATCTTATTGGCATGGGAGGATTAGTTTGATAAAGATAAACACTTGGTAGCTAAGTCTGGCAATGATGCACTAAACTATCATGTAAGATACTTGGCGCCAGTAAGAGTGTTCTACCCGGTGAGACATCGTGATGTGTTGGAGATGAGTATAAAGAGATCATGGTTTTCCCTTTTTAGCCAGTACCTCATCCTCCCATGTCCAGAAGAACATCCTCCAATTCATCATGTTCTCACGTTTCTTGTCTGTTACTGCTCTTGCAGCATTTGCCTCTGCTTCCCCAGTGGTTTACCAGCGGGATACAAGTCCATTTGTCTTTACCAACTCCAATGGACTCAACTTCACTCAGATGAATGCGAGCCTGCCAAATATCACTGTTTTCGCAACTGGTATGGCAATCCATCAGTCAATTTCTTATAATCTATACTGACTCGATACAGGTGGTACAATTGCAGGCTCTAGCAGCAGTAACACAGCAACGACTGGATATACTGCAGGTGCCGTTGGAATTTTAACTCTCCTCGATGCCGTTCCAGAAGTCCTTAACGTCTCCAACGTCGCTGGAGTACAAATCTCCAACGTCGGTAGTGCGGACGTGACCTCTAGCATTCTCCTCGACCTCTCAAAGCAAATCAACGAGGTAATTTGCAACGATGATACCATGAGTGGTGCAGTTATTACCCACGGTACAGATACATTAGAAGAGACCGCCTTCTTCATGGATGCCACGGTCAACTGTGGAAAACCGGTCGTCATCGTTGGATCCATGCGTCCCTCCACCGCCATTTCAGCAGATGGACCTTTCAATCTCCTCGAAGCTATCACTGTGGGTGTAAGTCCCAAAGCCGTTGGTCGCGGAGCTTTGGTTGTTCTTAATGATCGTATTGTTTCCGCATACTATGTTACCAAGACAAATGCCAATACTATAGACACATTCAAAGCCATTGAGATGGGTAACTTGGGTACTCTCATCTCAAATACTCCTTATTTCTTCTACCCGCCAGTTGAACCCACCGGAAAGATTGCATACGATATCTCAAATGTAACCGAAATCCCTCGGGTGGATATTCTGTTTGCAAATCAAGATATGCATAACGATACCCTTTACAATGCTGTTTCCAGCGGTGCCAAGGGTATAGTTGTAAGTACCCTCTTATATTCTTCACCGCAAACATTTTGACTAATATCTCTACTAGATTGCCGGTGCCGGTGCAGGAAGTGTAAGCACATCCTTCAACTACGCCATGGAAGATGTCATCAACAGATTGAACATCCCCATCGTTCAAAGTACTCGTGCTCCAAATGGAGAAGTTCCTCTCTCTGATATCAGCAGTGAGACAGCCCTGCATATTGCATCTGGATATTTGAACCCCCAGAAGTCGAAGGTTCTGCTCGGTATCTTGTTGGCATTAGGGAAGAACTCTACCGAGATCAGTGATGCTTTCGCGGGAAGTACTGTTGCTTAAATTTTCGATCAAAAAACGGTGTAGATGGATGTTTAATGATACCTTTATGATTTAGAAATCGGCTTTATATTTCTATCCCTTTTTCAAATACTTCTTATAAATAGATTAATTTTATATATGTAGCCATCGCTGACTGGCCACAAAACCTTCGCAAAAGCATCGCGGTCAAAAAACATTCCTTCACTTCTATTAATGAGCCGAGTATATCTCGTGACTTACTCATCCTTCTTCTCAGCCAAGTCTTCATTGCTCTCCTTCTCGAGGATTCCTTCTCGCATATCCTTCAACTTCTTCCTCGCAGCTTTCACAGATGCTAGGACATCCATTCCCAGATCTCCCGTGCCTATGAGTTCTTTCTCACCAGGTGGTGCCTCAAAACGAGGGGCGACTTCCGGGAATCCTTTCTCGTACCAGTTGTCTAGCTCTTTTAATTTCTTCTCCCAAGCATCGGAATGTCCTTCCCAAAATTTAGCTGACACTTCCCTGATCTTATCCCCAGCAATGACAATATATTGTGTTGCTACCATGACCCTGAAGTCCGTGTCGATCCCGGGCACATAGCTGTCTTTCGACTCTAAGCCTTCAGGAATATCATTTTCAGGAAACTTGCATGCAGAAGCACTATCTTGCTCCAGACTAGCAGAATAACAGCGAGCAAAGAATGCGGAAATATTCACCCACTCAATACATGCTTGAGTATATTCATCTTGGGTTTTGTTGTCCAGATCTAACTCATCCACTGTCCAGATTTAGAACAACACAGAAGAAACGAGCACTTGACTTACCATGTCTCGCATTCCAGCTCTCATTGAAGATATTGATGAACTCTTCATAATAAATAGGACGCTCTTCAGCGATCTATTAATAGATTAGCTCTGTCGATTAAATACGCGTGGCTACAATCACTCACCTCTCCAGTCTGGGTCTCAAACTTTCTCCGGGGCAGCCTCAACATCTGAGTTAGCAGATTCAGAAGCTTCTCCTGCGTAGTATCATAATAAGGTATGACTGCTGCAGTATCGAATATCATCCAGTAAACAGAGCTCAGGTGCATATATGGTGAGGGGACTGAATAATTGTCAATTTGCTTCGCGGTTTCCAAAGCATTATCATTCTCAGTCTTGGAGAGAAGGTAACTTTTCAATATATTGGCGACATCTGGTACGAACTGCTGAGGGGATGTATTGGACGCTTCTCTGTCGAGAAAAGCAAGCCATGGCAAGGTCTCGACGGTAGAAGCCATTCTGAATAATTGATGTCGTGTTGAATGGCGACAAGATACTGTGTTTTGAAGAAGATAAACTATTTTGATATTGTGTCAATAGTTACGCGAACATATGATAGTGAGAAGGGCATTGCAAGTTTTATAATGTTCTGATTAGATTATCATCCATAAAATGATAAAAGCGACACGGCGGTACCGATACATTGGTAAGTGCAATGGCAATGTGCACAACGATGCTGTGTCACCCAATCATTCCTACTTGACAACTGATCTACAATGCCGTAGATATACATTGGCGTTTCGCGTGTAGTGAAGTTCATAGCCTCGACTCCATCGAATACTCGGCGGTACCGACACTCCGGTGAACACAAGAGTGCTTTCGGTGGTAAGGATGTGGTATCCAACGATTCATGGAGTTTCGCAGTTATTATATATCAAGAGGATATCCAGGAGCATTGACAAGCGTTTGTAGCGCTTAGAGTACTACGGCCGAGCGGATGCGGACATGATACATCAGTTAACGCCTCAAAAGATAGCGGCAGGGGGGACTCAATGTACTCAGCATTAATACGGTCAAAAGTTTGTCTTTTGTTTTGATGATATCCGTATCAGAAAATCAAGTATTATAATTTTGATTCGATGAGCGCTTACAATGGCATCAAAATGTAAACGCTGGCACTCACCTGGGTAATTTTTGGCTGGCAGCATGGTCCGAGTGAGAACGCAGATCATGAGGATATAAAGAACGGCAGCAGTCTATGTATTTAGATCACAAACAACATATCAATTTCATCAGCTGACTGATAAAATCATTGAAACCAAACTCACAAATCTAACCAGCACTTCCTGACCGCTCGAAATCTGCATTCAAATGTGGGCAAACCCGAAATTCCAACGCTCAATCTTCCAAACACCATGTTAATAATAATGTTGATAGTTCACATCTAAACTCAAAATTGGTCGGAATCACTCACTGCAAGCTGTATGTCATTCTCTGTAGACACGAGCTGTAAAGGCACCTGTGACTTTCAAGTTAATCTATTTTCTATTAGTCCACCGGAACTCCAAATCTACCACTTTAGTTCAACATGAGCGGAAGAAGAAACTCTGACCATGACTACGATAATCTTGTGTGTCCACACTTTTAGAATCCAATGAAACAAACCTTTTTCTAACAAGCTCTTAGCAATACCACACACCCCGTGGCAACATACCACACAAAGTGATGGTAATCTTACAAGAAATTGCCAGAGCTCCAGTCGGCGGCACAAGAACCGCGTCCCAATATCCTCACGGATACACCAATCGAGAAGGTCCAAAAGACGCCAAATACCCTCTCTTCGATGATCGAGAGCGACCCCGAAGATTCATTAACAATGATAAAGGCTACCGGCCCGACACTTTATACGAGTACCCAGTCGTAACGCCAGATAAATCGTCTTTCAAATACGACCGAGGAACGACTCCCCTAGAAACGGTACTTCAACCGATTGCTCCGGCTAATCGTGCTAGGATGATTGAACCAGACCAAAGACATAACACACCTGGCTGGATGAGGGGTATTACCAGTTCAAATAAGGCCATAGTTGGCGGGATCTACCATCCAGAGGGTAATACGGGAGATTTTAAACGGGCGCAGTTGGAACCGCTTGATCGTCAGGGAAGAGAACATAATCGAATGCTTCATGAACGAGCGCAGCACGCTCCACGGTCACGCACTTGGCCAACCAAATCAACTAGATAAGAAGTCACATACAAGCTAGCGAGCTTCTAGGGACCAAGATAGGAGCTGAATGGAGTTACAAAGAAGTCAGACAATGTATGAGAAATCCAGGTGGGGGCTCGCTTGGAGAGGAGAATGGGCTTTATGTTAATATTGGGGGTTTTAATTGAGAAATTGAACAGGATGACACGCGAAATAGTGTGGAGAAATGAAAATGGTAATTTGTATGGAGTGGCTAGAGTCACAATCTACAATGTTGATATCAAACTTTCCAAATCTTGCGCCGGATATCTTTGGGTGATTGCGTTTGAAAATGCATCGGGTATTACTGCGTTCTTTTTGTGTTACCGTTTTAGTATTGAGTTTGCCGAGGATGAAGGTATAGTATTGAGCCTGTCGTTGGCCCAAAAAGTACTTGTTACGTTGATGGAATGAGCTAGCAACGAAACAGATAATTCGAGCAAAAGAAGAAACGAAAGTCGATAAAATTATCATGCGAAAATATTGATTACGGATACCTGAAGTTGGAGTCCATTTAATTGCTCTGACGCCTCATCGACTATTCAAAGATCTCTAAACCCGAATACAAGTGTATGGAATACTTCATAAGATAATGTAACTACAAGGGTGGCTTCTCCTAGAAAAATCCTGGCTCGGTTACATCTCGTACCTGGACTTTCTAGTGTCTGGGTCGCAATTCGAAGATGAGGTGATTCCTATTTGATGCATTCCAAATATCTGAATTATTCTTGATATTGAATGGTACTCAAAAACATGAAAGCATACACTACTTCTTCCGGAGATAATTACAAGCCATGGTTCTATCCACTACCTTCCATTTCAAGTTCTCTACTTCGCTCCTGACTTATTTCCACACATCTATGCACTTCGTTCCTTTCATCCAAGAAAAATAATTCACACTCCACTACTCTTGCCCTGAAAGAATACCTCATCTGAAGTCCTCGTTGCCCCTCCCTCATATAGTCAATGCCTGTATATTATGATCCTGCGATGTCAACAAACCATCTTATCATTGCATTATACAAACTCATATCATAAATTCATATATCAGTTATTCATATTGGAACTTCATACAATGGATGAATCACAGGAGCGGAAATATTGTTTTCAGACACGCGTACTCACATACTTCAAAGGCAATGCTGCTTACATTCCTGGCATGCCAACTATGTCTCCCCCAAAGGATAAGAAATTTGAGTCTGTTGATAAATTTGTCTCACGCTACAATAATTGTAGAAAGAACTGGGAATATGTTGTAAGTTCAGGTAATCAAGAGTACCTAGGCATTACAAAAGAGAATCTTTGTAAGCTTTATGGGTTGCAAATACCAAAGGTTGTCAACAAAAATAGTTGGATTAAGCCGAGTGAAGACTGGTTCGAGGAACATCCTGATTTCCGTGAAGAATGGGAGAGGAAAATAAAAAGTTTCTGGGGAGGAGAAGAAATCATCGAGGCCAAGGTGTGCATAATTTTTGGAATAATACTTGCAGTATTTGCTAATGATTCAACTCATCACAGGCGCTTAGTGATGCTTTTATGAACGATCCCGTGGGAATACTCTTTTTCAATCATCTGACAACGAACAGTTAATGAGTATGATAGGATTCTAGAATGATACATGTCACCCAGCGTCGAATAAACTTGGGTTCAAACAGAGTTTTATATGTTCTCGAGGTCTGAGTTTCCTCTCTTGATTCGCATAACATAGACTCATTCGATACTTCAAGCCTACATTAGAAAGCGTCCCTAGTCAATCAGTGCTTCCACCCAGTCGAGCTCAACAGAGTGTACAGCCGTCTCTGAATACTGCTGGCTTCTTATTGGCAAATCTGAATCCAAATCTTGATCTTCAAAGGCACAGCAAACTAAGCGAGGATCCCATCAATCCCACTTCATATTCCTGGATATTCTCTCAGACCCCCAGCAATCCCACTTCATATTTCTGGATGCCCTCTCAGACCCCCAGTAATAGCAACCCATCTTCAACCACCCCAGGTGCAACTACAAGACCGGCTCATGGTGATGATAGCCGTACAGATGGATGGATCAACCGATATCCATGAGAATATTCTAGTCTCAAAACACTCACCACTAGGTTAGTTCATGAAGCTTGGTATGTGACAAGGCCACTAGAAGAAAAGTAGAATCGAACAAATCTCGATGTGGCATTAATAATGGAAAAAATACGATGATATGGTAGTTGAATTCAGAGCTAGGCTTGGGTGTAAAGCGCATGACATTCGTTCTATGATTGTTTTCATCTAGCAGTCTGCAGATAACCAAGCGCCTGCCTACTGGAGGGGTCTAGAATCCCACTGTTTTAGGTGTGGAAAAGTAATTTTAACGAGGGATCGAGGATTATCAATCAAAAGATATTTTTTTCTTTGACTTACGGCTTCTGAAAGCTTCTGTCTCCACTCCATGACTACTTGAGGGTTCAGAAATCCCATTCTAAAGCCCACATCCCGTCGTCAATAACTGTAATGTGAATATTCAACCTGTCGTCACCACTGTAAAAGCTTTGATGGCTGAAGTCGAAGAAAAATCCATTGATTAACGTGAAGGATATATTCATATTGAGATCTTATCAAGAAACATGAGGAGCTGCATTTTTTCCTCGAGAGGAAGGATAGGAGATTCTCGTAAGTCGAAGGGACCACGATAGTCTTTTACCGATTAGGCTGCTAGTTGATGGCTTATGATTCTGTGTTCATGATGAATACAAACACCTGAATATGCCAGAGTTCTCGGGAGATTTTCAAAACTCATCTGGATCGAGAAGCATGCACTCTCCTCCAGACTGACTGATGTATCGGAGCCTATACGATATTCGGTCATTCTTCACGAGTATGATCAAACAGCAACTCTGATCGTAGGCCCTTCAAAATTTGCCATTCAGGACATTTAGATGGAGAAAGTCTATCTGCAAAAGTCTTCACTCAAGATCAGAACGACTTCGTTCAGCTAACGGATTCCTCCCAATTTTTCCTCCCTCAAGACTATAAAATGGCAATGAATCATCACTGCAGTACTACCTGCGGATTTTGATCTCAGAACCGATACTGCTTATGAGAATTTGAAGCCATTGGAATATGTTGCAGATGTCGGGAAGCGTACTTTGAGTGAATGTGGCATGAGAGACTTCGCTATAGAACTCCTCAACCAGATTGTATCGTCCGATGATCAACCACAAAGTTGTCAGATGAGGAGTTTCGGATATAGAAGTGTGTCTGCTGGCATCGCCATTAATACATATTAATTTGAGGAGGATAATATGACGACGTTAGGGTAGGAACGATGAAAACCTGTAAGGGAGTGAGAACTTATTATCAATTGAACATGTCTAAGCATTTATTGTATTTAATTTTGCATTTTTGTTGGTCATGTAAGCCTTTTAGCTGTATCTGGGCAACTCTCATTACCTACCTACCTAGTATGGCTCAAAAAGTATTCACTTTTTATTCTCTTCCACCAATGGCCGCGAAAAGCCGCTTCTTGAACCAAACTATAAGATTCATCGAATTTTCTCTCCTTGTACAATCACTGCTTCCACTCCGCTTTCTATCAACCCTCTTGATTTCTTATTGCGCTTTTGAACTCAGAACTTGCTTTTATTTAAAACAATATTTTACCTGGGTAGCTTTCGAATCCAATACAACTTTTGCCATGTCGATCCAACAGCTTTCTAAATTTCTAAGTGATCAGAATGAATTTCGTCGTCGAGCTCGAGGCTCTTCCCGTGCAGTACTCTTGCAATACGATTATTCTGAATCGCAACAAGTATTCGCGAATAAGTTTCCTACTTGTCAGTTCTCTGGGCTCGGTGGTCTGAAAGATTGGGAATGGTTCATCGACGAAAAAAGTACAATCTGCTTGAGCATGTCTGCTGTCGATTACCGCTGACTGTGAATTGTAGACAAACCAAACATCCGACCGAGCTTCTACGATGACAGATTGCACATCCCAACGGGTCCTGTCCCGGCTCCCGCAACAAGTATTGAACAATACAAGTCGAAGACGCCAATCAACGTGTTGGGCTTTCTTTATACTCTATCGTTCGAAGAATTGAATGCGCTAGCACAAGAGCAATGCTTAGAAGACAGACTGCAGTTATACGTTCCTGTTCAAATTAAGCCCAAGTCAATTAATAGTTTTGATACAAAGATGATTGTGGCAACTATTTTCGTAGACATAGCTACCACTAGAGGTGGTTTCGTTGATTTGACAAATGAATCAACGAACTTGAAATGGGTTACGGCGATCAAACGTATGGACCTATTAGGAATTCCGGAGTGGTATAGGAAAAGTATCGAGGCCAAACTTAGAGGATGGGATAAGAGGGCTGAACCTCTTCTTGTCTGTCTCAATCCTAATCCTACCATTGATCCACGGACAACCCAAAGACAGGCAGCTCTCATCATGAATGCAAGACTCAAACAACAGCAACAGCAAGAGCAAGAGCAAGAGCAAGAGCAAGAGCAAGAGCAAGAAGATCAGCCAGGGCGACAACAGCAGATGAAAGGAACAAGTAGATCAATGGTCACAATCTCTCAAAGACAGCGAGACTTTATGCTGCAGCAGATACTGAACCATGGAATGATATCATCGGAGGCCATGCTAAAGCTCAGCGAGCCACAAAAGACTCTTATGGTCGACACCTATCTACGCAGACAACAAAAGGCAATTTATGTAAGAAACAAAGCTGAGAAGAAACGACTCGAGGAAGATTCTCAGGTTTCTGATCCAAGGTTTGGAATGGCAGGACCACAAGGAAATGTCAAAGCCACAGGACAGCAAACAAAACTACGTGAAGAGGCTATTCTCAACGACGTACTTCGAAAGCAAAAAGATGCAGCGCGAAAGCAAGATTCTACAGGAAGTTTTAGAATGCCGCCACCAGCACAACCAGTTCGCAGATATTCGCAAAGTAGTCTAGGGAGAGGTCAAGAACAAGCACAGGCACAGGCACAAGCACAGAATGGAACTAGCAGGCCTCAACCACAACTCAACTATCCTCAAAATCCCAATAATCTCAAACGACAAGCTTCGAATCCAATCTCTAACGCTATTGGCACGCAAGGTGCTAAACGACAGAATACGGGGAATACAGGTGGTAAAGTGGAAGGTCCACAGAACTTTAATAGAAATAATGGAGAGATGATAGATCCAGTTTTGAATCCAAGCGCAAGGAAGAATTCAAGTGTTGCTCAAGAACCCAAACCCAAGACACGAGGTCGACCCAGGAAGAGTCGGGCTAAGGTGCCGCCTACTGGGGATTCCAGCAATCTGAATCAAAGTGGACAGAATAGTCAAGTCGTAGGAACTAGCATGGGCTCAGGTGGAAAGGTACGCGCGAACGTCAATGCGAAGGGTAATGCGATATCTGGAAGTCAAGCACAAGCTGCTCCTGGAAATCTAAATCAAGCCACGAATGGCAATGGGATCGGTAATGCATATTCGAATGGACATCTCAATACGCAGACTAGATCGCAAGCTCTTCCGCATGTGGAACAAGCAGCGAAGATGGTGGATTATTTTCAGCCAAAAGCTAATGGGGAGAATGCGGAAGATGGAAGGCTACAGTAGAATACATGTGAAATGAAGGTGGATGTGGGGGGAAGGACAAGAAGGATGGGACGCGAGAGAATGGTATACTGGGAGGAGAGTGTGGAGTTGGAGAGGGAGTTACATAGGATGGGCATATATCTACACTCGATAGTACACGATACTTCTGCAGCCCTTTGGAAATCAAGCAGATATGTACGATTTTCCAAAAGACCATCGGTCGAGCTTGTCGTCGAGAGGGTAGTGGTCACTGGATCGGCTCTGGCTATGATCAGATAGGGGGAGAATTTCTTGAATCACTTTAGCATAGCTGGAGTTGGGGTAAAGGGAAAATTTATGTTTTCTTTTTGAACGCGAGAGTGGGATCGAGATTTGGATGATAATTACATGAAGATGACAGATATGATATAGGGGATGCTTGAGGGTCATGATGCGCAAGTTGTCAATGAGGATAGAGGCATAGAGATAGTAATCTGTTTTTCAATGATAGGATCGCGGGTGATTGAGAAGTGAGGAAGTGATTCGATTAAGACAAATGAAAAGCCTTTATTTCGGTTGTGAATGATCGTATTCGTGAAGTAGAATGTCTCGTGCATGTCATGTGTCTGGAGTGACGGTGACAGATGATGTGCTGAAAAAGATAATGATAATGGATACCAGAGTGAATGGCTAGAGATAGAACGGCGAGATGAGCACGTGGAAGTTCACTGTGAAAAAGAGGATAGTTGATACACAAATATATTTCATTACAATCCTTCAACTCGTCCGCAGACACCATTTTACCACTACAACTTAGTTTTCTTTCCTTCACTCTCTACAATACCACCCGTCAGACGTGGTGCATAAGATGATCTGTACTCAACCTTCTTAACAGGTCTCTCTGGTCTCTCCCTCTTCTCTCCTGGGACCCTCGGTACAACAGGCTCATCATTAGCTCCAACTCTACCACCAGATTCACGTTCCTCGCGTGGGTGTCTCTCGTTAGGGTTCTTGGATCCATCCTTTCCATATCGCTTCTTATATCTCAATTGATCATCCTCTGCAAATTCCATACGTAAAGGACGTCCTTGAATCTTGTTTACCCACCATTTCCTCGTTTTGGTTTTTGGTTTCTTAGACTTCTCTGCTTTTGGTTTGGCTTCGGTTTCTGAATCGGAATCGGAATCGCTGGACTCAGATAAGGATTCTGCGTCAGAAAGGTCTTCTTCGATCAAGACCCAACCTTTAACTGCACTCTGCGCAGCTGATACTTCTTCGAATGTAACCCAAGCGTAACCTTTGCATTTTCCTGAATCTTCGAATGTTGCAACGTGAATCTTTTCAATAGCTCCACACTTTTCAAAATGCTCCTTGATAACTTCTTCCGTAGCATCAAATCGTAAATTGCCGACAAAGATCTTCTTGCTGGGTGGTTTGCCTTCAATCACAGCCTCCTTCTTTTCTGGTCGACCCTCAAAAGATTTGTTGTCTTTAATGAGAAGTCTTCGACCAGTGAGCAATTGCTCAGATAATTCAACTGCCAACTTAACTTGTTCTTCAGTAGCAAAATCCACATAAGCAAATCCCTTATTATGAACGGGCTTTCCAAACTTCTTCTCCACCTTGTTCGCAGGCTTTCCATCGTTAGGACCAGGCATGTGAATTCTGGTGATGTGCTCCTCTTCAAGATCCGAGAATTCCACAAACCATTTGCGTAACTCTTCTTTTGATACACTCCAAGGTAAATTTCCAACCCACACACCATGACCTGAACGCTTTTCTACTTCGGCCTTCTTCTTGGCTTCGGGTTCGGGAGAGGATTCTGCGCCGGATTTGGAAGGGGGAAGTGGTTTGCCTTTCTTTAGGCGACGGAGAGCTTTCTTAGACGGAGGTTCTGGGAGGGTAATATCGACTTCAATTTCTTCGACGGAGGATTTGCGTTTTTTGGTTGGTGGTTCTTCGGACATCTCATCGTTATTTGTTTCTGCGGCTTCTTCTTGAGTTTCTGTTGGGTCTACTTCATCCGTTTCCTCTGAAGCCTCGACTGGTTCCTCTTTCTTATCTTTCTTCTCCTTCTTCGAGCGCTTCTTTTTAGATTCGATTGGAGTGTTTTCATCAGCACCAGTCATCTCAGTATCGATATCCATTGACTCGGTGGAAACTGGTTGTTCTGTAATAGCGCTTGACTTTCTCTTCTTGCTCTCTTTCTTTTCCTTCTTCTCCTTTCTCTCTTTCTTGTGATCTTTAATTGATTCCATGGTGTCTGATTCAACAATTAACGGTGCCATATTGTGGTTGAAAATATAACGCAATTGATAAAATGTATAACTCCAATAAAATTAATCCATCAAAATTTCTTATCGAGAAACTTTCCTCGTCGGCGATACGGTGATAAGATGACCCGGATCTAACGAGGTCTGGACTAGCCTTTTGAGCTTCCCTTGAGAAGGCTGCGCTGTTGTTGTAGTGCACAGGCTATTTTCACCCTGAACTAATCTCAATAACTCTCAGCCTGATGATGCTCTAAATATATGCTTCATTCTTATTCAATAATCAATCTCGGTTCTGCGACGACGGTGATCCATTTCCTGATTTTGTTGCAACAACAACAATTTCATCGACAATCATCCCATCAAGAAATCGCCACGATTCCATATTTAAGGATAATATAGTCGAACATGACGTCGTCCCTTGATGAAGAAATCTTGGGTGAGGATATTACAGAGCACGAGGAAGGTGCTCAAAGCAGTCCGCCTGATGAAGTTAAACCGCCGCCATACAAGTCGTTTCGGTACGTCGCTCCCTCAATTCCATTCCAATACTTCCTGAAAAATTCACTTAAAGAGCCGTCGAGAGCAGTTGTGACTGTACATAATCCTCTATGAGTTAAATGCTCACTTGTGCTGTTGCAAACCCAACCTTGCCAACTCAACATTACAAACTCACCCACAAGTTACATATCTACTTAGCACGATCATTAGCTAATATGTGCGATTATAGAAAGAAGTATCGCAAGATGCGAATAAAGTTCGATGAAGCAATGCGCCAAAGTAATAATTTATTTATGGAGGAGCAGTTGGCGGATGAGACAGCGAAGAAGTTGGCGCGCGAGAATGAGTTAGTGGAGATTTGAATTTGCTTTTGAGAACTATGGCTAACAAAACAATTTACAGTCGACTCATGGATTTACTACTAGATATCAATAACTCTGCTCAAATACCAGCCGATAAGCGCATCGATTTGAGCCTCAGTGGACCTGCTCTTGCAGACGTTCCTGCTTTAGTCACAAAAGAAGAGCTTGGAAACGCTGCCGAAGACACATCACCTGAAGGTCAAGCCCTTTACAAAGAGCTTCAGGATTTATTGAAGGACAGAGATAACACGAACATCACGGACAAACCAACCCAATCTCTTGCGAAACTCATGTCGACCGTGCCACACATATCTTTGATGAATCCTCACGTCTCTCCTGAATCATTGGCTGATTTCGAGCCTCAGCCTGGCAAGAAGTATCCAATTAGTTACATGTCTCTGGAAGAGATGGATAAATACCTTCACGAAGTTGATGCGTCAATTAATATAGTCCCTGGCATGGCGACTGTCGTCTATCCTCCTACAGCACAAGATGTCACACTTAAGAATCCTCATAGCGTTCTCAACTGGCTTCGACGTCACGAACCTAAGATATTTCTCCAAGACGGTGAAGGTCCCATCGAAAAGATAAACACCAAGCCTGGCGCTCTACGTGGAGCAGGAAAACGCATTCATATTCCCGCGCCCGCACGTCAAGATTCTCTAGAAATTGTCGAAGAGGATGGCATTGGCTATGATGCTACTTTAAGCGGAAACAGCTCTAAGATTAAACGAAAGAGAGATGCTGAAGATGATGGTGGATATACACCCAAATCTGGTAACCCAATCAATAAGACTAAGAGGCAAAGACCGTCAAAAAAGAAGTCTGATCCACCTGATGAATCAACTCCTTCCTCGAGCTCAAGAAAGAGTAAATCGAGAGCAAAACTTTCATCGCCCGTCGACACGGGTCCAACCCAGCATCCTTTTGGTCCAATCGATTAAACGATCTTTGTGTCATTGAACATGGGTCATCTGAATGTACTTTAAAAGCATTGCGAGTTTACTCTTCAAGGAGGTATAGAACTTCAAGAACTGCAGTTCTAAATCGGGAAATTTGATATATTGAGACTGTATTTTATAGGAAGGAAAGGGAGATTTTATGATGAACGGATGGATTACTTTCTTGGAGTTAGGGGCAAGGAATTGATATCTGGTTCGCTTCTAGATACAAGGGTTTAAGGAAAGATGCATCATTTGTACGATACTGGGGGCAAGGAAAATATTGAGGGATCGAGGGCTTATCGTGTCTCCAAAGATTTATAGAGGATAGTTGAGGAATGAGTAAAAGCAAAGGAGTGATGCTTATTAGGTATTTTCATGATTAATTAATTTAGGATGCTTGTGGCTACTTGATATTCAAATGTATGCGTCGATGATTTGTCCAAGGAGAATATACTATCACGATGCGCTGATCGAAGGGAAAAGGGATAGAAAGAAGTATTAGCGAGAGGAGAGCTATCTAGCTATATGTCAGATTTCTTTGGGGGTAAAGGTTAGAGTGACGATGATATCATTGAAATAGAGTCTGCACCTGACAGGCTACCTCATCAGCATTGTCTATGACAGAACTTGTCTTTAGACGTTGACTTTTTAGAATCAACCATGGCCATTACTCCCTCCTCCACCCACCCATCTCAGCATCCCACATTCCACGTGATAGAGGAAGCTCTCACTCTTTTCCGGAACCATTTCCGAAGCGGCCCTTGTAAATTCAACAAACCCTTGTCTACGAGTCCTCGCAATTGATGCAGCATCGCCAATCCGCCATTTGGCCGCTGCTAATAAATCAACCGATGTGGGGGTATGTAGGGTAGCTGCAGAGGAAAATGTCATGGAAAAGCTCCGTTGTCGGATTGCGCTTTTGATTCGTAGGCGGGGCACAGCTGATGGACATTTCTGGATTTGGTGAGCATTGCCTGTGATGGATGAATTGGATAATAATGGGATAATAATGGGATAATAATGGGATAATAGAATCATGTATTGAAAATGTGAATGTTTGGTCATTCATTGTTTTGTTTAGATGTGACTCCGTTATCGATGTGAAAGCTTGAGCTGGGAAAATTCCTTCCTTTCTTCCCCTCCTTCCCGTCTACCTATATTTAGAGTTATTCTAGATTTTCTATACACACACTACCTAGGTACACATACATATTACACTCCTGCAAAATTTACAACCTCGAATTGAATCGAGAATATATTCTTACACTTTTCAATTCCTCCCTCATTCCCTCCCTCCGAGACATCATCTCCTTCCCCGCGGTTAAGAAATCCCCCACGCTCCTCACTGGTCCTCGGTACAAGCAAGCGCATTGCAGCTAGGAATTTCAAACGTCCGATCGATCAAGCAGAGTAGCCGTCGAATTCTTTATCAGAAAGCCTCGTCTGCACCTCTTCGACAATGTCTCTCCACCGCAGCATTACCTCTTCCCTTCTTCGCAGCGCACCTCGAACCTCAATCTTCACCTCACGATTTGGCAGCGCCATTACACATTCGCGCACCATGGCGTCCGCAACTTCTTTCCAAAAAATTAAAGTCAAGAACCCAATTGTCGAATTGGATGGTGATGAAATGACACGCATTATCTGGAAGGATATCAAGGATAAATTCATTCATCCGTATTTGGATGTTGATCTGAAATATTATGATTTGGGCTTGGAGTATAGAGATCAGACCAATGATCAGGTTACCATTGATGCGGCAGAAGCTATTAAGAAGTATTCTGTTGGTGTTAAGTGTGCTACCATTACCCCGGATGAAGCTAGAGTTAAGGAATTTAATTTGAAGCAGAGTGAGTTTTGTTTTCCTTTTTTTTTTATAAAAAAACTGCATATTTCAGCGAAAATGGAAAGCTAGAAAAAAAGCTAACGAGTCTTGAATAGTGTGGCTTTCACCAAACGGTACGATCCGCAATCATCTAGGAGGAACCGTCTTCCGCGAACCTATCGTTATTCCACGTATCCCCCGCCTTGTTCCTGGCTGGAAAAAGCCAATCATCATCGGTCGTCATGCATTTGGAGATCAATACCGCGCCAAAGATATGGTTGTTCCAGGGCCAGGTACTCTTACCATGACTTTTACTCCCAAGGATGGCAAGCCAACAGAAACCGTCGTTTATGATTTCAAATCAGGAGGAGGAGTTGCCCAAACCCAATACAATACCGATGAATCGATTAGCGGATTTGCTCATGCCAGTTTCAAGATGGCTCTTAACAAGGGATTACCTTTGTATATGAGCACCAAGAACACAATTTTGAAGAAGTATGATGGTAGATTCAAAGATATCTTTGAGGAGATTTTCCAAAAGGAATATAAGACTCAGTTTGAGGAGAAGAACATCTGGTATGAACATCGATTGATCGATGATATGGTTGCGCAAATGATGAAGAGTTCAGGTGGTTATGTTATGGCTTTGAAGAGTATGTATTTCCCTCAACCATGATATATATTGCAAGAAGCTGACCCAAAACACCAGACTACGACGGAGATGTTCAATCTGACATCGTAGCCCAAGGATTCGGTTCCCTCGGTCTCATGACCTCAGTTCTCATCACCCCCGATGGAAAGACCTTCGAATCCGAGGCTGCACACGGAACAGTCACCCGTCATTACCGTGAACATCAAAAGGGCAACCCTACATCCACAAACCCCATTGCATCAATCTTTGCCTGGACAAGAGGTTTGATCCAAAGAGGTAACTTGGATAATACCCCAGAAGTCGTGGCTTTTGCAGAGAGCTTGGAACAAGCTTGTGTGGATGTTGTTGATAAGGAGGGTATTATGACCAAGGATTTGGCATTGGCTTGTGGAAACACCGGAAAGGGAGATTATGTTACCACTGGAGAATATTTGAAGGCTGTTGAGAGAAGAATGAAGGGGCTCTTGAAGGAGAAGTTGTAAAGTGCGATTTTTTAGTTAAGGTTTACATAACGGGGTTAATAGATATTCGTTGGTGGATGATGATTCGGTGCGTATGGAGGAGGTGTATAGACCATATATCGATCTAGATGGTTGGTGCATCTGTGCATGCGTTGGTTGGTACAAATAAGTCTGTTTTTTTCTTCTCGTTTCAACGCATTTTCTAGAGCGGAGAACCCTATCTACGGATAGGATAGTTTAGTAAGCATCATTTAGGAAGTACAGTAGAACTTGGCTATACCGGACTGGGATATACCGGAATCTTGGATATACCGGAAAAATTTCCTGATTTGACCACTTTTTATATGATAATACCGGATTTTTAGACAAAACCAGAATACCGGACTGATTTTTCAAGAATCCGATATAAATTTTGATAATAGATTTGGCTGAATAAGCTTTTTTTATTATTAATAAGTATGATTCGCTTTAGTTATATATTTATTTTTTGAAAATATCAGGATTTAGAATTGAAATCAGATATAAATTTTAGTTAGAAAGCTTGGGCTATTATTTTTATACCGGAATCCTTTTTATACCGGATTTGATTGGTCAAATATTTCATTCCGGTATAACCAAGTTCTACTGTATATCATATTATGATTAGGCGAAAATTTGGTCTACTTACCTAGCTTTTGGCGTGCGTGTGTGGCTTTTTGGTGGGAATGATGGTTCGTGGGGCATTGGGATGACAATGAGAAAAGAAGGGGAGATGGAACAGGAGAAAGGGAAGAAGTGAAATGGGGAAAATGAAAAGGAGGAGAATAGGAGAGAGAGGCGTGAGAGGAGGGAGGGAGAGATAGGAAATATTTATTGGAATTTTGTATAAGCATGTGAGTGTGAATTTGGATGTGAATGTGAATCAGAATCGGCATGCTTGTGTGTGTGAGTTTGTAAGTTGTGATATGAGAATTATGGTTATGGGGATGAATGGTTATGAGAAGAGAAGAGAAGGGAAGTGATCAGTTGAGATAACTTTGAATTGTGGCCCTTGGAGGTTGTTCTGGGTTGGGTAAAAGATGGGCGTGTGGGATTGGGTATGTATATATGTTTGTTGATAGTATTTTGGGTGGAGGAATATCGGAATGGATGTTGTGGATGCCGTGCCGTGCTGTGCGTGGTTGGGTTGGGAGGAGATGGGGGAGGGAAGGATTGGAAACCGAGTAGGTTGATTATAGGTGAAAATGCGGTTACTAATGAATTATGTAGGGTTTATGGAAGACGGGTAAAGGTAGATGGCAAAGTTGAGGGGAGGGTGACGGAGTGTAGGAGGCGAGAAGAGGAAAAGGATGGGAAGAGATGAGAGGGGAAGGGAAGGGAATTAAACGTTTGGGAAAGTATTGTGGTATATGTAAGCTTGCGGTAGCATGTAGGATAAAGAGCGTAGGGTATGATGCATAGGATTTCAAGGGTGTGGGTGTTTGGATGGGGGATAGGGGATGGAGGATGGAGGATGGGGGATGGAGGATGGCCTTGAGGGGAATCTTGATGACTATACAAAGGTTAACATGGAGAGGTGAAAAATTAGCTGGGAATAGATGGGTATGGAAATGGTAGGTAAAATGACGACGTCAATGGACATGGCAATACGCAAAAATTCAATCATAAGAAAGGGGAAGGGATTGTGAAAAACATATATATTTTCCGTTCTTATAAGAAATCCTAGCCTAGGTACAATAAACCAATTAGAAGACCACATCCTCAATCCCGTCCAATTTCCTATCCATCGTCGTCATTAAATCATTAAGGAGTGTAGTGTAAGAGAAACAAATAGAAACTAAAACCTATCCAAAAGCCTCCATCCGTCATATCCATCATCGAAATCATAAGTCAGAGTGAATCCGTTCGAAAGAATAGGAATTGTATGATTTCTGTATCCGGATAAATCAGTCATCGCTCACAAATTCACAGTTTTTGATCTCGTGCACTTACATTTCTTCTCGGATCCCCATCCGCCCCAGTTACCGCCCTTGTAGGAATCCGCTGGGCATCCTCCAACATCACAGATGGCCTTGGGGTACTTGACATCGTAGTCCGCTCTGCTGTAAGAGTATGCCTGGCTAACGGACCAGTACTCGGATCCTCTCCATTGGCCGTAGTTAGTTGCGTGGTTGGGGGCCCAGACTTCGGTATACATGGAGCAGTAGATTCCTTGAGGTTTGTTGCTTTGACTCAATACGTAGACGACGGCTTGATTGCAGATGGCTGGGTGCCCGGAAGAAGGAGGATGCTCAAGGTTGTATTTAGATTGCGCTGTGCAGGCGGATATACAGGCGACGACTCCGTACTCGTAGGTTTTGACATCGTCAAAGGAGAAGAATTTGTAGCCCATGTAGGTATCGGTCTTTGTGACTGGATCGAGAGGGGCCTGCATGGCTCCTCCGAGAGAAACTGGGCCATTGTATTCATCACAAGGTTCTGGGGAGTACTTTTTGTTATATCCATTGGATCCGGAAATGACGACGCGGAAGTCCTCTGGGGGATTGTTAGTATGCTGTAAGATGTGATTGCATCAGGTGGGGAGGAAGAGAAGCTTACTTCTGTATTGGCCAGTATTGGTAGCTGTCTCCTTCTTGATTTGAACACCCCACTTCACACATTTGTAGTTAATGGTGGAGGGTGGGTTGGAACACTGGTAGCCAGGATCCACAGTGGGATCACGTTCAAAGTAGATGTTGAAGGCAATGCAGCCATCTTGTTGATCACAGTATTGAGCACACTCAACAGTGTCATAGGATTTTAAGGTTTTGTAACCAAGATACGAGGTGGTCTGGGTAGAACCTTCGAGCTCAGAGAAGGCAAGAGTGTAACCTTGGGGAGTAGGAGCTTTAGAGGCAACCATGTTGTATTGAGGGTCAGCCAAAAAAGCATCGGCGGTGTCTGGTCTTTACGTTATCAGTCGGAGTCTAAACTTAAAATTATCATGCGCTAGGAACTTACTTGGAATTTGGGCCATAGCCGAGAGGTTGCTGCTCGCAATCGCGTTTGACAAGGTTGCGCTTTCTAGCGGCTCCATCTGGAGCAGCAACACCGTTCACTGCCGCAGCTCCTTCAAGGACGGCATCAGAAACTGGCTTAACTGCGACAACTTGGGAAGCGACGTCGACTGGAGCAGCAGACACTTCAGCTTGTGGAAGAGCGTCAATGGTACCCAAATCGATGTCTTGTGGAAGTGGATTGGCAAAGGCCAAGGCTGCAAAAGCTGAAGCGATGATGACGGGACGCATTTTGATTCTTGAGTAAATGTTTACTTGAGTTGGTTGAGTGTAAGATGATTGAGAAGATGTTGATAATGTTGGTTTGAAGTGGAAAAGAACCCCATTCTTATACTTCTTCATCATGTAGAGAATGAGATTTTGATATGAGTCTGATGGACTCGAAATGAGCCCAAGACTTGAAGATCAAGCGGAGACTGTACTGCTTGCTGCAGATCAAGCGCCACATTCAATAGAATGAGGGGTCGAAGATAGAGTCAGATTCCAGATGCCAGCTCCCACAGATGCATGAACTCGGGTATTCATCAGCAGCATCGAGAAACTCATTGAGTTGATCCCTTGTACATTTGGTATAATGTCCTGCATCTTTCAAGCCACATGAAGTATAATTGTTTTCATTCTACTTGAATGAAAATTCATTGACTGTTGTGGCACTAGTCTTTCGACATTTCGTCAAGTGCAAAGACATCACTATTGCACTAGGTTTCTCGGAGAATATTAACCCCAAATTGACAATCGCAAAATCCATAGAACTGGTAAAGAGCTTACAAAGAAAAAGAGAGAGCCACCAGATTCCAATTGAGGTTGATTCAAGGTGTTCTGACCGTGCGCAATAGTCTGACGATGTCCTAATTCCGAATCGGAAGTTTTACTGGTGACTATGATTAGAGTTAGGAGTGTGTACCGACGTGATCAATTTGGGAAGAGCCTCGCATGGAGAGCACCATTTGTCTGAAAATGGAATTCTTAGGCTTACAGATACATGAACTTAGTTAGCAACATCAAGCTCGGAATAGTCTAATGATATTCGGCCAAGCCACTAGGAAATCCGGAGATGAAATCCTCAGGTTCACAAATACAAAACTTTTTTCGGCAAGGTTTGCCCGGAATAGTTTAGAGCTAATAACACGGTCCATGCCGTCGAGAAACGTAGGGACGGTAATGTGCTTACCGTGATCAGGTACCAGGAACAAGCGAATACCAATATTAAAACTCCGAGAGCATGACGAACATGTGAATATGCAAGACAAATTGTTGTTTTCGTAGGACCTGCTCGCCGCGATGATCTTTGGATCTTGGTATGCTACATGAGAGAGGAATTCTCTTTGGTTCCTATCAACTGGTAACTGCTTTGATTATTCATCACGGGGAATGGACTTGTGATACTCCAACAATTTCTGGATATTTTCCGAGCTGAGAGTTAGGTCACTAGGTGGGTCTCCTCCGCTAAGTGGACTTGAGCATGTTTATACATGCAGATACGTATCGCACTTGTCAAGAAAATTGTGAGCTTTCGCTGCCAATATTGACTGCGAGATGGGCTGAATAACTTCATGTAAGCTTTAACATAACTGCTGTTAGCCACGCGCAAAAGGTACGTAAGAATCATTCTTCTGTGGAGTTTGACTTCAAGAACTACGAAATTAAAGTTTTTTTGAGGCAAAAAGGTGTCTGGGGAAGATCATCAGATCAGAGCAGATCTCCCGCTGCAAAGGATGCGTGCGATGATCTAGAGCAATGACTCTTAGCTTTCTCCCAGATATTAGACGACGGCCCAGCGCCTCGGTATCTTCAACGTGATAAAAACTTTAGAGGAAATCCAAATCGGGAGCGCCAATGCATGGCATCGTTGTATAACAGTGATAGCTTCTTGAAACCTTAATCTCGTTGATGCTGGAGTCCACTACTACGCAGATACGAGATGCCATTCACTGGGCATTTTAAGAAAACGGCCTGCGTAACAAATGTTAACAGCGAGGTGGAAAAGCTATCCTTTGTTTTAGGCATGAGAGAACTGTCCCTAGAAACGTGGGCCATGTCTTTAAACCCACTACGCTGGTATACAATGTGGTAAAATGATACCCTTCATAGGTGTCAAATTGTCAACGCTATCTTTTAGACCCGAGCAATCTGTAAGCGTTGTGTCAATCTCGATAGCCGATTCCGCTTCATATACCCATATACGGGATGATCAATCCATTCCCAGACATCTAACTTTGAAATGATCTCTTTTCTCGCAGAGAAACATATAATTTCTAAATTCTGGGTGTACGACTGAGAAATTGGGGGCAATCAGGATCAGATACTGGTAACCTTACCGCACAGACAATAGCATGAACGCATGGAAGTAGACTTCCAAGTATTACGTCGGACTTTCCTTAATCTAAGCCGTCGGAATTCCAAGAAAGTACCAGCTGATTTATGATTGGTTGGTGTATCCAGAATGCATGTCAAAAAAGTGCGTGAGTTCAAGGTTCGCAGATCAACCCTGGAGAATATATTTAGCTAAAAGGTAACCTTAGTTGATTTGGATTTATCCTATACACCTTGCAATGACAATAAAAATGCATATCAAGGTTTAGACCGTCAAGCATACTACTCAAATTATGTCCACTAGAGCATTATTTGATCAACAGCTGATTATTAGACATCATGTACTCAAGACAGATAGCTGCTTCGGGACTTCAACCAATTCGTTCTATATCCAATTACTATTGACGCTCAGGAGAACAAACTTTCTCCCTGTGTATAAGAAAGATACACGATCAGTTCGGTTCGAACTTTGGAGAAACCAAAGTTTCCTATATTTGATGCTCTGGGACAAACTCAATTGTGCTACAAATACACGTTGATAGATATGAACAAATGAGGACTTGAAAGTGGAAGATCTATATGTCATTGCGAAGCATCGAGAAGCCATGTTTTCCCAACTTCCATACTTTAGAACAAATTCAATTGTGCCACAGAAGTCTGTCGGCTACTATGCATATTAGCTGCCAAGTTGGGAGTTGGAGATCGTTGTCATTGAGAGACATCGGAATGACTCTGAACTTTGAATTCCGTTTTGATTTGGAAGAGCCGTACGACGAAGCTGTGGGTATCCGAAGTATTGGGGTGAGTTCGAGATCACTACATCCATTTAAATGCGAGATCCTTGGAGTGTAATGGTGTGCGGCATGAAGATGCGTCACGAGGTAGCAACAGAGAGGTGAGAGTAATGGAAAGAAGAAGAATCACCTGGTAAAGAATATATCCGATGTTTTACTCTTCCTTATTTGGCAATATTGAGACTTTCAAAGATGGTTGTTTGATCTTTCTGAATCGCTCCTCTTTCCTTTATCTATGGGACTTTTCATTTGCCCATTTCGCGATGATAAGATGGAATTCGTGCCTGCATCCATATCAGCGCGTGAATTACGCCATGCACCACGCGTCATCATCCGGTACGATCTCTTGCAACCCCTTCATCTACTCGCTTTACACACTCTAGTCTCTTATCCCAGCAAGTCTTTCTACCACACATTCTGTACGCCAACACTGTCTTGATTCTCTCGAGATATAATCAGGAGCGAACACGTCGAATTATTTATGTACGATTCATCTGATGTACATCTCACCGTGCATGCGACAAATAAGGTCAGTTGTTTCTATTTCGAGGGAAGGTAATTACTGCGAGCCGTGCCGCTCTGACATCAGACATTCCTTTGCGAAAACACATTGATTGTTGTTTCCCAAAGTTAGAAAATATGTAAGATATAATTTTATGTGTATTTCTTTAATACTACATTTCTCTTATTTTTTCTTCTTCTTTTCTTTTCTTTTCTCTTCTATAACTCAATTGCTCCTTTTTTCTTGGATATTTCATGCGCCGGCGCAATACTTGAATTTATCTGCGAAAATGTCTGAGGTTATATCGAAAACAAAACCACGATCCTCGCGCGATGGTGACGAGGAATCTCCTCTCATTGATCATTCACGACCAACTACCATTGACACACACTCTGTCATTCGTCAAACGCATTCTCCACAGATTATTATCTTACTTCTTACCACGATAGTTTTCATAATTGGGTTTGGAATCTACTTGACTTGGATACCATCGATGCGTATATATGAGGATATATTGTGTCATCGTCATTATGAAGAACTACAGGGACAAAGTGGTGTAGGGCCGAGTAGCACGATTGATGAAGCTAGGTGCAAGGGCGATAAGGTTCAAGAAGAATTGAATATTTTGACTGCGGTATTGGAAACATTGAAAGCTTTGCCAGGTAGGGAGGAACTTCGTCAAAAGAAAAATTAGAGACTGGTGTTGACGATATGTAGGAATGTTCATGGCTGTTCCATATGGACTATTGGCTGATAAGTACGATTCTTTTATGCCTGTAAAGTTACATGGTCAATATTTTGCGATTTGATTGTTGATCTTATGATTCTAGAAGAATGTATCTGACATAGAAACAGAATTGGACGCAAACCAGTTTTTGCTTTGTCAATCCTTGGTCTCCTCCTCTCCCTCTTATTTGAATTATTCATTATGAGCGAGTGGATGATGCTACCCATCCGTGCTGTGTGGTTTGCACCATTTTTACAATTCATTGGTGGCGGTGAAAAGACCGCTTCCGCAATATTTTATGCGATCATCTCAGATGTTACTACTCAAGATGAAAGGTATTGATCCAAATGATTTCTGTTTTCTAGCTCTTAACACTGATAAATAACAGAGCAAATGCTTTCCTTTTTGCTGCATGTGCTTCACTCTCCGCAGAACTTATTGCACCAACTGTAGCAGCCGCAATTATGGTCTATTCTCCATGGATCTCAATATACTGCGGAGTATTTGTTTTGACATCAGGACTGTTATGTCTCATCGCTTTTGTACCCGAGACACTCCATCTTCATGCCTCTCAAACACAAACATCCATATTGGTTCCAGACGATTTGTCTTCGGAATACATAAGCGATTCGTCATCCGATTTCAATGAGTCCTTAAAGCCAAAACGGAAACCGACCATCACCCGCCGTCTATCTAATTTCTATACCACTAGCCGACCTCTCCTTACTCTCCCCGTTCTTCTCCTCCTTCTACCATCTATGACCCGCGTCATAGGTCAACAATCAATCGAACTTTGCATCCGCTACATATCTACCCGCTTTTCCATCCCCTTATCCCACGCTTCTCTTATTCTCTCTCTACGGGCCTTGATCAACATTCTTCTCCTTCTATTTCTTATTCCCTTCCTCTCCTCCCTCCTAATAACCAAATTCCATTTCTCATCAACCCACAAAGACCTCCTCCTCGCCCGGATTTCTTCTCTCTTCCTCATTCTCGGCGCTCTTACCATCGCCATCTCCCCAAGCCTCCATCTCACAATCATCGGTCTAACAATCTACACCCTAGGCACAGGATTCGTCTCACTAGTCCGCTCGTTAATCACGAGATTGGTAGATCAGAAACACGTGGCGAGAATATTCGCAATGATAGCAGTGGTGGAAACGAGTAGTGCGCTTTTGGCGGGACCGGCGGTCGCGGGACTGTATGAATTGGGGCTTGTTTGGAGGGGAGAGTGGACGGGTTGGTTGGGTTTGCCATTTGTGGGGTTGGCGGTGGTGTGTGGGGTGGGGAGTGTGGGGGTTTGGGGGGTAAAGGGGCTGGGAAAGATGAGTTTGGAGAGGGAGATGGTATTGAAGGAGGCGGAAGCAGAAAATGAGGAGAGGGTCTAGTGGGCTGGGTGTGGGCATGACGTTGGCCTCAGTGATTGGTGATGATTTTCTTTCTGAATATAATGTACGATGAATGAGATTATCCTTGGTGGCGGAAATGTGGTGATGTGGGATAATGATGGCATAGATGGCGTTGTTATGTTATACCATTGGTGATAGAGTGGTTTGGCTTCCGCGGGTAGATAATAGACTAGAGTTCAATACAACATCCATAGACTAGAGCATCGAAAAACGAAAGATAAGTTACAGACGAGCTGCTTGAAAGCAATAAGACACTGTGTAAATACACATTACATAGTAACTATCTATGAACTTTTATTGTCAAATCTTCCTCATCTACATTGTTTACTGTTAAATCTGATCCCCATCTTCACAACCATGACTGTTACCTAAGTTTTCGTAGTTACATAGTTTTTACCGAAGTATTTAAGTGCCACTGGCTGAAAATATTCGCATTAAACCACTATGTATTTCTTAACACTAACCCCACCAAAGCGCCGCATTTGGAAAACACCCATTCAATCTTTGGAGAATATCTCCTGGGAATTTTCTGGTGTCTACTAGCTAACGAGGATGAGACCTTAAATACCTGGTAATTTGGAAAGGAAGTGTGGGGAGTATGGTTAAGACTAAGTTGAATCACCTGAGGGGGGTCAGGCTTCTGGAATGAAGTTGATTACTTGGCTTGCCCAGGTGGACACGTGTGGACAACGTATGTGTTCACTATTCTTGATATCTTCGAGCTTCGCGGCTCTCGTTTCCGCTTCCAAGATCGGGAATTTTCGTTGAAGAGGTATTTAAAAGATACCAGAGACGGTGATTTGCAACTCTTCGCAGCGCTCAGGAAAAACAACTGACTGTGTTATGGAAATACTCTGTGTCTCTCTTCGTAGGATCCGAATGGCTTGGGGCTACACGGGTACTTTCATAGTTTGCGGTGAAGATGCCATTCCTTTGCGAAAAAGATTGTGGGTGTACGTATGTTTTACCGTTGTTTTTTCCTATGATTTGGAGTTTGTTGTTGCTGATACTATGCATCTTAGCTACCGTCAAATCTAACATATTCCTTTTTATATAAGTGGTGATAACCCAGCTAAATTGGTAAAATCAACGTGAAAGTTTGCCTCGAACCTGAAAATGAGAAAACATTGCACCTTAAGCTGGGTAAGTTCGTGCCACCACATGAAAGCCAGGAACATAATGCGAATTTGATGCTTTAAATTATCTTGGTATAGGAGTACTTATTATATGGATAGAAAGATTAGCCTGAGAAGGGCTTGAGTGTGCGGTTCCGGTGGTTTAGGGCGGGATAGGCGTATATTCACTTGGTCTTGTACATGTGTTCAAGAGGGGAGATATGAGTTGATGAGCTTGACACTTTGCGGCTAGAGAATATCTAAACTCATAGCTGTCTAGAGTCATACCCTCGATGAAAGTACTCTTCCGGTCGGAATAGATCTACTATGCTATTATTTAAGCCACCCGGCCTACAAATCTATAGTTGTAGCAGCGGCTGCGACGACCGGATTGGTTTCATCAAGATAAGCTTGTTTCTGTGGAATTGTGACACCGTTAGAAGAAATAAAATGATTGAAAAGATTCATATCTAACTAATCTGCGGGAGGACACTGGACTTGGTATCTAGTGATATTAATCACAATCACAGGCTGTGGGTATGGGACAGTGTGAGTAGAATAACGACAATGGTGAATTTTATGCCGTATCCTTTCGCCAGGACCTGATATCATACTATTCAACACTATCCCAAAATTAGATTACGAGAATAAGTCAGCCGGAGACGAATTACTCGGAAATACTTTGACCAAGTCCCTCATCGATAGCCGCTTGGGACTCCTGAAATCCCAGGAAATTGATGCCGAAGGTTCTCGAAAAAAGATCTCTTATAGGTAGCTTCGACATTGCAGCAATCAAGGCCATCAAAACAAGGTAAGCATTCAAATTAAAGTGAATGATTCTCCACTCTGAACCTCGACCTACCACAAAGTGTTTTGGAGTAAGAAAAGAGCTAACAAGCCAATAATTAAGGGACCACCTTCAAATTATTTCCAGATCAAAATGTGATTAATGACACAAAATCAACTGACGTGGTGGCTAGTTTTCGTGGGGCAAATTTTCCTACATGTATTGGATGGAGAATCTGACGGGAGTGGATAGAATGCGATGTTCAATACAACAATACAATAATGAGTGATCTGTATGACAGTAGTAAGTTAATAGGCAGTGAAAGCACCTAAACGACAGAAGTTTAGCAGGTTACTTGTTTTGTAAAACTCCTATTTCAAATGAAGCAACTAAAAATCTCTAACATATCTTAATGACCTTCACATTGTGCTAACGCGCCTGAATCTGGCTTGTCATGAGAGAAATTGATAAACGAGAGCCTCTGTCGTCTTGATGTCCAGACCTGCGCTTCAACCATTGGAGCGTATTTATGGACCTCAAGTGAAATAATTTCAACCTTCATATTCCTTAGATCTGGCGCATAGTGAGTTCGTATGTTCATTAAACCAGTGCTTATGAGACCATTTTTTATATAATCTGAATATCATTCTAGTTCAATTATATTCCACCAGGGAATGTTGGGAGAAAACTATGCTCGGCTCACAGTACTAGATAAGGATAATAGTGAGATAGTTGGATCAGTGAAAACAAGTTAGGAAAACTGGAAGCTATAAAAACCTCTGGTAGTGGTCTGGTAGTTTCTTCAAAGAAATATCTGATTGAAGTAATCCTGAAGTAGATTGGAAAGAACGGTAGTGGATATAAAAGACAACATGAGCTTTAAATCTGACTGCTATTACCAACACCATCTCCATGTAGATTTCTTGCACGACAGCGACAAAAACTGCATAAAAACAACCGTTTCTATACAAATTATCTGTTTTAGCTATGCCATCTTCGAGATTTACATGGTCAAAAATCTCCATCATCAGTAAAGCTCTTCCATAGTACGAAACTAATCAAAATCCTATTGGCCGTATACGAAAATACCAGATGAAGGGAATAATCTCTTCTCCTGCCATTCTGTTTTCATTCCTCGTTCTCAAAGTTTCTAATAGACAAGCCAATTCTTGTGGGTCTAAAAAGCTTTGAAACATCTATTGAAATCTTTAAACTAGAGAATGACTGTTTCGGTTGTGGTGCGTTGCGGTGCAGCACAATAAAATTTGCCAGAACATTTCTGAGAGCATCTTTGATCCCATGAAACGACAGATGCTGAGTGTATACATACACAACCAAGCTTTTGTCTGGATTATTGTTCCGAGGTTTGAGGCTGCAGGTAATGAATGTAGAAGCGGAGATCATTCAGAAAATGTGTGCATGAGGAAGAGTATTTGTTCCCAACGAGTGCAGTAGGATAAATGCTGTGTATCAGGCCTCAGGAGCAACCTTATGTATTCCAAGCAGAAAGAAAGTGCTACAGGTCGCATCACACAGTCCGAGTGTTAGATCACAGAAGCTTCTACGCAAACGGCTTCAAAAGTTCTCAATACAATCATAAAGCCAGCTTCCATGATGGGGTTTGGTTCAGAAATACAGCATATTTTGAACAGAAGCACAATCTCAGCAGAATTTTAACGCCGCCTACACCAGATCTAACTATTCTTTCACTCCTCAAATGAACCATGGAAAAGCCTTTGTTTTGTCCGGACCTGGTATGGTTTGTCTCTTGGATGATTCTGGGTGTCCGCACACCGGCGAATTTTTTGAAGGCAGCTTGAGGTTTTTCGTGGAAAGCAAAAGGCATCGTGTAGAATTTGTGGAATTGTTAATGATATTCATAGCTTTGAGCTGACAGGAAGTCGATGTTGAAGTTCGGAGAGGTGGATATAGTCATGCGAGAGACGTCGTGAATCAGTGAATGAAAATGAAATTCATGAATTATAGGTGAATTGAATTTTGGATGCATGATGTAGGATTGAGAATGTGACTTGTGCTTGTGTAGGTAAATGCGAAGTATCTAAAAACTCATCAACACCGGGTATCGAAATCCGTCCACATAACCTTTACAGTGAAAATAGGCTTGAGAAAGTTATTTCAGCATCTTAAATTTGCGATAATGGCGCATGTTTCGGGATATAACAGGCCAACATTGAATTAAGTGTGCCTCTGAACTTGTGGCGGGATAGATGAAACTTCTCGAATAGTCGACAATGTGCGCAACTATTATTTCCGTCCAGTCATGAAGGCTTTGTGATCCATTGCGTTCATCGAACACTCATATATGTCTTCTTCTTGGCTTAACTAGCCAATATAGTGCTAATGTATCTGGGTGCAAAGCGTCGTCGTTTTGATGGTAGCTCATACCAATTGAGGTCCTGCGGAAGTGGAGCGGTCATCACTTCCAGGATGCTACCAGTATTCTTGAATATGCATCTGTAGAGTAGGTGGTTTAGATTGGCTAGTGAAACAAGAAGGTATAAATGGTCATTAATGAATATGAAAAGAGTTGAGAAATTGAAATTTCGTTGAACAGCGGATAAATGCATGAAGTGCGGAAAGGCTTAACAAGGACATTCGAGAAGAAAAAGGTCAAACTCACAGATCAATCCTACTGCCTTTCTTCTGCGTGTGACAGGTACTAGTAGTACAAAGAAGTTGAAAATGCTGCTGCACGATTGATGCCGTCTCATGCCTTCTAGAAGTCACTCATCTTGAAGGAACGCAGTCTGCCAAAACCCACTCTAGTTTTAGCTAGATCCTCGAGTAGTTGCGCTTTAGTCAGAGCTTTGCTCACCAATTTCATGAGTTCAAGTTACTCCTACGCTTGACTCTAGTAGTCATGTCAAGGATAAGATGTAGAGGCCGAACATGGTCATTCGAAGTAATGTTGAAATTGGAATGGCTTCCCGTTCAGCGTTTGCATGCAAGGTCTCAGGATATGAACTGATTACTTAAGTTATTGCTATTGATAAACTTCTCTTGGTTCTGGTAGGGCGATAAAGTGTTGCTGCAGAGAGAGGGATCGAAGTCCGATGTTTCTACATGCATGCAGAGCGGTCTTTCTGTATTAATAGCACAAAATTAGCTATGTAGGTATACTGTTATATATCATCATTACCGCTGAATAGATAATGATCAACATGACCGCCAGTAGAATGCAAACGTCCCTGCAAAAGCTAACAAAATCGCAGAGAAGCCAAAAACACGCGTAGAATATCTCCCAACCCGCCAGAAGGCTTTCACGCAGCCTCGCATACCACGTTAACCCTCCCATCTGATCTTTCTATCCAATACAATACACAAATAACCAAGTCCCGTGATTTCAATCACATTCACTCGGTACCAATACACCTCGCACAAATTATTGATTTGGATTTTCTTCTCTCTGGCAAACGAGAGAATTCACGAATACGATTAACAATCGTACAGTCACCATCAAATCCAACAATAACAACAACAACAACAATTACAACCATCTCTCATTGCAATCGTATGTATTGACATCTTTCCTTCCTTTCTTCCTCTCAATCCATCGCGTTTACCGTATTCCCAGTTTCCTGTCGCATTCCCTACCAGACCTCAACTTTTTCGAATCCTCCCATCAACCACAATGCGCGACCTTTATTTCAACAAAGAGTTTATACATTATACAAGTGTTTAGATGGTCTTTCACCTGCAAGGAGTAGTTGATTTCTAGTTGAACGTCTAGAGACCTCCTGAAATTAACGACGGCTTAACTTCGGGAAGCAAAGTGGCTCGAGCGCCCTTCTTGCAATTGTTCTCCAACCACCAGCTCTAGTAGCTACTGTCGATTCATCTCTTCATCTCTTTATTAGACAGTCTGCCAAAGCTTGATATACCCAGAAGTCTTTAAAGACGTCGATGATGGATATGCAATGTCTCTCTATGTTTCTTGAAGTTGGTTTTGAAGCTTCTTGGAGTTCTCAACAAATCTGGGAAGATTTAGGCATTCTATTGTTCACTTGTAGACACCTGAGAATCATGCTGTCTGCTGAGACCTTTGAAGAGAAGTTTACTATAGTTTAGTATTCTTACAAACTCTTTGAGGTATCTTGTACAAATCAAATTTGCTGTTGAGACGTTCTCTTATGCAACTGAGATATTGCTGTTTGCTATTGAACAGGAATTTTTGGTTGCTCTGAGAAAATATTGACACATTGTCCTGGCTATATTTAGTATTATCAACAACTTCAACTCGTTTCTTTCAGACAAATTGTGCCATATTTTGGTATGTATGAATTCTTTGGTGGTGTTGTTCACAGATGGCTACGAGATATCTCACAAAAACCACAGATTTGAAGCAGAATAGAGCCTACTATCAGCTCTTGTCTTCTTCAAATAGTGACTCATACTTGAAGACCAGAGATATATTTTGGAGCACTGTTTCCAGATAGATTCAGGCCATCTCAAGAGCTTTAGTGTTGTTTGTCGGTTCGATATGAGACAATTTGCTGCTTTCGTAGGATCTTTTTCACTACCTTGAGTTATCTTCTTTGGTATCCTACTCCAATTCCAAACCCAAAGTTTAGACACGTCAGCAGATAGGCCAGATTGATTTATTTTGATGAGCATTGATCACCGTCTCAAACCATTTCATCCCCTGATAGTATACAACAACGATCATTATTTTGCCTCTAGAATTCTCTGAAACCTGGGTTTTTGCGAAGAGTCTGGAGTCTTCATGGCTTTCGATGATACATTTTAGTGTTATCTAAGGATTGATATGACATATTACAATTGTTACTTTACATTTCAATTGTCCAAGACTGTCTAATTGTTCAATCCTCACCCAGATATCCAAGTCCCGTCGTTATCTTTTGTCTTCACATTATTCGCCCTAACTCTAGCCAATCAAAGCACTACTAACTGTATGAATAGAAAATGGTGTCGCGGATGGAAGCGATTCGTCGTATCATCAAGTCTACTCCTAAGGGTGAAGAACCGGACCTCTCGATTAGTCAGCGGTTATTCTACTGGAGACACGAGGACAGAAAGGCTCGTATCACGGCCAGTAAGTTTGAATATACATATGAATACTCCATGTGCTTATCTAATGAGTAATAGACGCTGCTGCCTTTACTGCACCTGCCACATATGGCTCCCCATTCCTTAATTGTAAGTTTTGATTCGTCCCTTGATGACTATATAACTAATATTCAATAGCAGCTTGAGCTCGGAGTTTGCCCGCTTCTGTCCCTGTTTCGTCTCTCCCTTCGTTCCGCCTCTCCGTATCGATTCAAATAAATACCAGAGAATAAGTCCCCACGGGGCACGAAAATTCGTCTTTCCCACTTCTGATCCATTTGTGATATGTGATGAGGCGAGTCTATATTGATTGGTCAGAATATAGCTTGCGTGATGACGATGATGACTTACCCATAATCCTAGCCCTTCCACCCTGCTAGCCCGTTCCTTACTCGGCCCTTTCCCTAGATACCTTGGCTCTACATAAGTCATAATCCAACGCGCAGCACTCAACTCCTTCCAGAATCTTCATACACCTTCATGAAGAAATTCGTCCACAATATGAGCCACATGTCATGTCTGAATTTCTGATGAAATAACGCTTGTATGCTCACGCGGAACAAGTTAAATTTGTTTATTTCCTTACGATTCTCTTCATCGCTGTTCCTCTATTTGATACAATCTCTCCAATTTTGTGTTAAAATCATGAGCTTGTGGTGTACAGGTCACGTCCATCTGTCCGAGCTAAGTTATCATCAACACTCCCAGCCTCAAATAGTTTTCAGATTGAAGCATCGGTAAACATAGACGATAGACCTATTCAGAAACTAGATCCATTCAAGAACCAAGAATTTCTGCAGAGCCCGTTGATATCACATGTAAATCTACAACATTTGACCTCAAGAATGGATTCCCACATTTCTTTGCTGTACTATTAACCCAATTTACCCTCACCAATTCTCCTACCCCGTTCCATTACCTAGATCTCTCTTCTACCTCGATATTGTCGATATGATTAATATCTATACTTCTTTCCTTTTGCTTTCATTCTTGACTCTGGATCGCTGGTAGAAGATTCGAGAGACCATATACCATGTTCATTTCTTCGACGTGAGCGCTACGCCATAAAATGTGTGAAAAGAAGTCTTGCGATACCCGTGAAATTAGAGACATATCTTCTTTCTAGTCAGATTTTTTCTCACTCAACGCGGGTTTTATTGCCACTCTCACATCCAGAATCATCAGCTCATATTTCGTATCCGTAATCAACAACATTATTCAAGAGTTCACTCATTATCCTCAGAATCGGGCTCCTTTCAGCACGAACTCGGTACACCGCACAACGATTAAATAACCGACAAAGTGGGTACCATTACAACGTAATCGGAGCTGTCGACGGTTGTTGACTTCATCACTGATAGAACCGAGTGCGATATCCAGAGCCCCTTTTTAGCCCCCAGACTCCCCTCCTCACATTGATCTTTTGGCCCCACTCTCTAATGCTCGTTAGCGCAAATCATTCGCTTAATCTCAACTTCACCTCTCAAACTCTCCAGGATTCACATCTTATATACATGTATATATCCCTACCATACATCCAATTATCTTCTTCTCTAAAAAGTATTTGAGATCTCATATACTGACTGCCAAGTCATCAATCTGAAGCTCCTTACGCATGAAGAGAGGCTCGTTGCTTCCATCTGCTTCTTGTGATCAGTATTCTGCAAAACTGTGAGAGTTCTATCTCAACCTTTTGATCTGACTGCCTGGTAATCCCGCATCCCTTTAATTTCTTTCACACTCTTTTGTTTTGCCGTCTTTTTGCATAGAAATATGACTTGATAGTCACAGCCGATGTTCAGTCTCAACTTAGAAGACACCAAAACCCCCTTCAATATAAACCACCCGAAACAAAATCAATAAGATTAAGGCGATATATATCACCAATTCTGGACACCTGGTTGGCATACACACAATGATGGTTCTAACGGTTACTTTTTACGTTTTATAAATCTATCTACGTATATATACGCACCTTTTACACCTGAACCCGTACCTAAAAATACCGAGCCCTCGCAACTAGACCTTGAATACACCAACCCAAGGATGCTGGGCTTCAAAGTGAGCTATTGCATCCCTTCTTTCATTTCAACGCTTGCAATTGCTTGTGATAGACCTTAGAAGAGCGAAAAGAGGGGTGACTTTGAGGAGAAGTGGTGGGTTTAAACTTTTGTTATCGTTTGTTGTTAGGTTACTACTGTTTCCACCTAAGTTAACCATAGCGTAGCTTCCATTCCAGGACTCTCTAAAATGTAGAGGTTATTTTATTTGGCGCTCATATGATCTCATAAATTTCTCTTATAACAATCAAACATGTCACTACTCGCTAGTCGTCTTTCTAGTCCCTCCCTAGATTCGCCTTAGCACTCAGACGCAGGGCGACCGAGATATTTCGTCTATAGTTTGGACCTTTCTTTTCCTCGATATCTCAGTTCTTGGTCACGAGTATTCAAATTGAATACCAAGGAGAGTGCCGCTGCAAATAAGTAGTTATGGTCTGGTAGAACTGACGTTACTTGATCATGGTTTATTCCGCCATAACCATCTCTTGGATCCACGAAGCTTGACAAATCAACCGACATGTATTATTGTTGTCAGAACTTCTAAAACACGAAGATTCAAGCTGTTCTCTGATTTCAATCCACTACGATTGATAGAAGCAACGAAGGGCAATCGACTAACCCTGTGGTGGTAGAATCCGTGGTTGACGAAACAATAACTTTGTTAATTACAATAAAATCTTAGGGTTTTAACTATATATTAAAAGAATCGTTTTGAATACATTAATATATTTCTTTAAAAATTTACATTATATAAAGTTTATTTTAATCAATTAAAATTCTATAAAATTCTTGGATTTAGAAGGCTATTAAGTTTTAATTTAAGGTAATTCTTTTCAAAAAGAAAAATGTAATTATATAATTAAATTCAATAATCCTTTTGTTTATTTGATATATTCTAAATTGTATAATATAATGGTAAAACTTCTCATTGAAGAATAAATCGAAAATAAGATAAATAAACTCTCTTTTAAACTTTTAATTAATATCTATCTACTCTTTAACTTCTATTCTTATTCCTTTTTTTCTCTTTTTTATTTCAATTTATCTTTTTGATTTCCTTCTAATTTATACGCTTGCTCCCTTCCGTTTATCTTTTCTACAACTCTAATATCTAGAGATCTGAAAATTTCTAAAGTTTTTTAAAACTCTTATTTTCTTATTTTCTTTTAAAATTTATATTAAGTTGACTTAGTAAAGGGGTGTATATACAAAAAGCATATAGAGTTAAATGATATTAAATTAATGTCTACTTTCTTTATATAAAGAGGGTATTACTAAGCTATATATATATTCTATTCTATATATGCGAAAGTGAGGTTAGAACGTAATCTAGTCACGTGTTCCAATAATTTAATAATAAATGAATTATAAAAAAATACAAATTCAATTTATTATTAACAAATAAAGCATATCATTAATATCGAATGTATTATTAATATCATAATATGTGTGAGGGTGCACGGACCCTCTATGCACGTGACCGGCTGTACTAGCCATTTTAGCTAGTTTTTTAAGTATAAGTTGGAAGCCTCGCTTTCAACTTCCTTTTAGATCTTTATCAATAACTAAACTATTAAAACAACTCCTTTTCAGTTTACAGTCCTTATAGAGTTATTGATTACTTCTCGAATTGAATAGGAGTTATTTATATATAAAATATATATGAAATAAATCTGAATTGTTTTCAGAGAAAAAATTATAATAATTTATAATATTATTTAAACAAACTCTAGGCTATTTGTAGGTTTTTATATAATAAATTAAACTGACAAAAATAACTATTAGGAATATAAAATCATAAGGATTAATAGAATCAAAGATGCTATTCAATTTACAAATAATAATTGAAAAAGTATATATGAAAAGAATTATTAGATAAGAAAAACAATTAGAAATAAATATAAATCAAAACGAAAAAAAAATGAACTACTCGAATCTCCAAATTCGATTTAAGGAAATAGTTAATATAAGTTTTCAAAGAACAAACTATTCAAACTTTTGAATTCAATTTGAGAAAAAAGTTAGTATAAGCTCTAGAAAAGGAAACCAAACTAAAAGTTCTGTATTATTCGAAATAAGCAAATCTAAAATCCCTATTTTAATATATTCTTATTTATTAAACACTATTAATTATTATTATCAAATTAATCTATAAGAAAATATGAATAATTAAATCACTATAAAACAAAGAGATTCCTTACCTCATTCAAATATATTGAAAGAATTACAAAAAATTATAATTCAGCAAAAAAGATAATTAGAGATATAGACCAAGAAGAATAAAAAAAGAGAAGTAAGAATAATAGTAATAGAATATTAATTAACAATATTTATATATAATGTTTTAATTAACAATATAACGAAATCTAATAATCTATAATTCTTTATAAATAAAAAAACTCTTATGGATATAAGATCAAGCAAACCATTATTATTAAATATTCGAAATGCATTAATTATTATTGGTGTTAGCACTCTATTTATATTATTTGCAAAATCCTTTTGGGACAAATCTAGGATTAGAGTATCTTCAATCTTCAAAGGAGGGAAAATTGATATTAGATTATAGATCATAAAATTAAAAGATTATTTTGTATTAGAAGGTATTTTCGATGCTATATAATAGATAGCACTAATAAGAAATTATATTAGTGAAGGTATTAAAAAGCGAATTATATTAGTATAATTATATAGTAATCCTTTAATCATTATAAAATTCGAGAATTGAAATCTTTTAAAGGATTAGTTGTTTAATTAATATAATCCTATTAATATAAATCTAAAAGTCAACCTTTGGATGGCAAAAGCTATTATATTCGAAAAACAAATGATATAAGATTTCAATAACTATTTCAAATCAATCCTTTAAAATGTTTTGTAAATATATAAGAATTAAGCAATAATAATATATTATTTTATAAAATTGATTAAATCTATTTTTTTATATATCTATATAGATTATAATAAAGTATTATTTATAATATTTGGAGGATTGAAAATAATAATATAAAATGTAGAGAATTTTCTATATATATAAAAGCAATTGTTTTTAATTAATAATAAGCAAATAAAGTTTAAAAAAAAAAGAAAACTAAATAAAAATATATAATATAATATTTTCAATTCAATTAAATCTAGTAACAATTTGTATAAAAAAAAAAGAAAAGAGATAAGATTCCCCAAAATTTTAATAGAATAAAGAAAAAGATATAAAAAAAACAAGATATATTTCAAATATAAAGAAGCAAATTATTAAACTAATAATTATAAGAATTAATTAATTAATAAAAAAGAAAATAAATAATTAGAAAATAATAATTTTTCTCAATAATAAAAATATTAGAATAAAAAAGAGGTAATTACTTCAAAGAAAGCTATATCAAACTAAAAAGAAATCTAGGAAGATTTTCGATTATTATTATAAAAAAAGATAAGAATTTATATAATTATCAATTATTAAATTCAATACAAAAAATAACAATTTAATACTAAATACCCAATGTTATATAATCAATATATTCAAATCGAATTGAAAAGATATTATTAATATTAGCTTTAATATAAAAAAGGGAATCATAGTAATTAATAATATTAGAATTATATAATATAGAATTATTAATAGGAATAAAAAACCAATTATATTAATATTATAATTACAAAGATATTATAGATTTCCTTTAGTTATTGAATATAAAAGATTTTTTTCAAATAATAATTATTATTTATATAAACAAAAACAAAGATAAAATATTATTTATAATAATTATTAACTTTATTGTAATAACGAATTTCATTTTCTAAAGATAATAAAATAGATTTAATACAAAAAGTTAAATATATATTATCTATTAATCAGAAATATAAATAAAAACATTTTAGAATTAATATCTATTTTAATTTATAAAAAAATCAATTTCGAATATCTATTAGTTAAAGGTAATATATTATCAAAATTCAGAATTATATTATTAAAAATAAACAATATTATATTCGGATTTCTATAACTTCAATAATATAATTCGAAAATAGATTAGAGGTTAAATAAGATATCTAATAATAACAATTCAAAATCATAGATTATATTAAATATATTTGATTTCTTGAATTTTATATATAATGTAATTGAGAAAGTAAAGATTATATCAAAAGAGAATATAATTGTAATAATATTATTATTCCTAGCACTTACAAATGATAATAGAATAAATTATACAACCATCTAGAAAACACCTAAAAAAATTCTAAATATATATTCGAAATACTCTTTATTATTTAATAAAAAAAAAACAAAAAAATTATTATTCTTTAAATCTGGAATTGATTATAAAATTGTTTTCCGAAAAGATTATCAATCAAAATTTGGATTACTATATAATCTATTCGAATATAAATTTGAAATACTTAGAAAATATATTACAAAAATATTTGTATTAGAATTTATAAAATTATTAAAATCAAAAGTAGAAGTATCGCTTTTATTTGTATATAAAAAAAGTATTAAGGAATTATATTTATATATAAATTTTAGAAATATAAATAATAGTATAATATTAAATCGATATCCTATTCTATTTATTTTAAAAATATTAAATCGTTTTGGAAAGGCAAAGGTATTTACAAAACTTGATTTATATAAGATTTATAATTTAATAAGAATTCATTTAAATAATAAATGGAAAACAATCTTTTATATATATTTCAGATTATTTGAATATCTAATATTATTATTCGGTTTATACAATACTTTAATTATTTTCTAAATATATATCAATTAATATTTATAAGAATTTATTAACAAATTAGTTATTATATATTTAAATAATATCTTAATTTACTTAAAAAATAAAAAAGATTATAAATTTTATATAAAACAAATCTTAGAGAAACTATTAAAATAGAAATTGTTTTATAAATTCGAAAAATGTTAATTCAGTATAAAAAAAATGAAATTCTTAGACTATATTGTTTTAAATAAAGGAATCGCTATGGATTAAACTAGGATTAGTTTAATTATAGAATGACTAATATTAAAATCAATATAGAAAGTATTATTATTTTTAGAGTTTTGTAATTTCTATAAATAGTTTATATTCAATTATAGTAATATTATATTATTAATAACAAATAGTACAAAAGGAAGGAAAAAGTTCGAATAAACTAAAGATTGTGAAAAAGCTTTTAATATACTCAAGACTGCTTTTATTAAGGTCTTATTATTATACTATTTTATTGTAATACTAGTCTGTTTTTTGGAAACGGATATATTTATTAGAATACTATACAGAATATTATTACAAATCCAAAAAGATATATATAAATACCTGATTATATTTTACTTTCGAAAGTTAATATTAATAGAGGTAAACTATATAATATTCAATTAAAAATTATTTATAATAATAGAATTTATTAAACATTAATATTATTTTCTGGAAGAAGTTTAATATCAAATAATCATTATTTTCAATCATAACAATCTAAAGTATTTTATAACTTTCAAAATCCTTACAAAAAAACAAATTAAATGGGTAATAATATTATTAATAATCGACTATATTATTGTATATAAACTAGAAAAAAGAAACTCTATCGATAACCTTTCAAGAAAAGTGAATTATTAATACGAAATAGTAGAATCAATATCTCTTTTAAAATTACAAGAATAAATTATAGATTTATTATTATTATTAAATAATCAATCTGATATATTATATTTAATTAAAGATATTGTAAAAAGGGAAATTAAGAAAGGTATATTATATATATTTAAAGAATTATAAGAAATAAATGAAAATTATATTGATATAAAGAGAACTGAATTCCTTATCATATTTCAGATTAGAGAGATATTAGAGGAAAGTTTAAATAATATTTAGAAAAGTTTAGAGTAATAATTAAATCTTATTGATTTAATTCAATATTATTAATAGTTATATTTCGATTTAATAGGAATTCAATTCAATTTGAAAAAGGGATTATAATATTACAAAGGGATAAAATTATTTATTCTAATAAATAAAATATTGTAAAAAAATCTAATAAAGAAATTCCACGATTCCCTAATTACAAAATATTTTAAAAAAAACAAAATGATTAAAGTAATAAAAAGAATATTGTATTAATAAGAAATGGATATGAATATTAAAGATTATATATACTTATATTTGATTTGTTAGTACAATAAACTATTGTATATAATAATTATTGAAAAACTAATTTTAATATTTATTTCAAATAGATTATAGAGAGGTATAATATTAGATTTGATTATAGATTTATTAATATTAAAATCCAAAGTAGATTTCAATAATAGGGAAAAAGGAAATATACAATTATACTTTGCTTATAATATTATATTAAATATAATTTGTAAAATAATAAAGAAAACAAAGTTTCTATTATACAAAAAGAATATAATATTAATTCAATTTGTTTATCTTTTTTTAAAAGAGGTATTTATAGAATATAGAATATCAAATTCTATTATTATAGATAGAATGGGTTTATTTACAAATGTGTTCTGAGCAATATTTACAGAGCATTTAGGTATAATCTGAAAATTATTCACAGTATTCTATTTATAAATAAATAGTTCAATTAAAAGGTTAAATCAAATTATAAAAGTATATCTTAAAATATATATTAATTATAAATAAAACAATTAAATAAATCTATTATATTTAGCAGAATATATATATAATTCAACTTTTATTTTAAATATTAAATTATCGCTTTTTGAAATAAATAAAAAAAATATTTCATTATTTCAGATTATTATAATTATAAATAAAAGATTAGAAGATATAAAATAATTAATAAAGAAATTGAAAGAATTATATTAATAATTAATAAAAGATTTGATATATATATATAATATATAAGTAAAATATTATAATACAAAGTATTATTTATTGTTATTCAATATTAAAAATCAAATATAATTATTTTATAAAAATCTAATAATAAGCTAAAAATATAAAAAGTTGAGGTTTAAAAAATTAGGATTTTTCAAAATATTTGAAAGTATTAATTTATAAAGCTATCAAATCAAGCTTTCAATGTTCTATAAATACTACAATATTTTCTATATAAATTTATTAATATTATATAAAATAATGAAAAGAGTAAATAAATCCGAAGATATATTAGAATTATTTGTGGTAAAAATAATTATAAATAAGGTTTATAAAGATAAAATATTGGAATAAAAAGTAAAAAGAATTCTGAACTTAAGAATATATAGATATTAAAAAAAACTGTAATATTAAATATATTAGAAAAACTATTTCCAGAATGAGAATAGTTAATAATCATTAAAAGATTTAAAAAACTTTAAAAAAAAGATTGTAGAATTTTATAAAAAAAAACCTTTTGTTTTAAACAGAATTATAAAAAAATAATTATATCGATTTTATTTCTATTTTTTCAAAAAAAAAAATCTAATGGAATCTAAAAGAATTATAATTAATTTCTATTTTATAAAATATATTATAAATATTAGATTATAATCAATTATTAATTAATAATTATAATTCAAATTTAATAATATAATTATTTATTAAAAAAATTTTCAAATTTATTTAAAACAAAAATGAATATCGATTGTATATTCTAAAATAAGGGATATAAAGTGGTTAATAGATATTAAGGTAGAGTTTACGATATAGATAAGAATATATAGAATAAATCTTATTTTCAAATAAAATAAAATAAAAAACTGTAGTTTTCGTTTTAGTGCAATTAGACGGAAAAATGAATCCTCAATTGTTATTATCAATCTACAAATTTGAAGTTTTATCAAAAAACTATATTTCTTAATCAATATTGTAATATAACAAATTATAAATAAAAAAACAAATTATTAAATAGCTTTTTTATTATAATTCAAACTATTATTATTATTTATTTAAAAGCAAAAATCAATATAAAAATAGGATAGTGGATATAATCAATTCGAATGAATTTGATATTATCCTGAAAGCAAAAGTGGAGCCAACTTTATTGTATACGTTTTGGGCCCAAATCGGAGTATGGGGAGAAGAAATCAAATATTTATTCGATATAAGTTTCGAAAAAAAAAACGAGATATATTGAAAGAAGATAAAACAGGCGATTATCAAAATATATAGAAAAATATAGATTTGGTTTTAATTAGATTTTTGGTTGAATAATTATAAATAAGTATGGATATTGGTAGCAGCTTTTGATATATTCGAATCTGGATATAAGGAATTTAATTAGAAGAATTAAGAAAATCAAAATATAATAGTAAGAATGTTTTTAAAATATGGTTGAGTAATGATTTATAAAGTATATAAGGAGCACGTCAAATACTAAGGATTTGTTTTGTTGGCTTTTAACAAATCAAAAGGATTTATAGGAATTGTTCTTATCGAATAATAATAAAAGCAATCATTAGATAGAGGCAATGTGGAGGTAGAATTTAGGAACAATCTAGAATTACTTTGTAAAACCGATAATAATTATATTTATGATATTGTGGAAAACTAGGAGATAAATAATATTATATTAAAAAATCAGAATGTAATTGTGAAAAGAAATAATCTAAATCATTAATATTTGAATAATAAATTTGAACAATTTGTATTGAAATCTATAAAAGAATTAATTGAAAACGATATCGAGCATTTTTATAGAAGAGTTAATAATTTATATCAATTGATATAATAATATAGCGAAAATATAAAACAAGATTTTTTATAACAAATTTTTTATTAATAGAATATTATATATAAATCTAATCCAAAACCAAGTAAATCAAAAAGAATTAATAGTGATATAAATATAGTCTGTAAACATTTGTAAATAAATTCGTATATACAAAAAAAAAGAAAATTAGCAAAGTAAATAAAGAAAATCTTAGAAATTATAAATTTTAAATCATATCATAAAGACTTATAACAAAGAACCCTAGTATTTATCAAGATCTGTTTAAATAAAACAGTTCTGTATATAAGTTTTATTAATAAATTGTAGAAATTTGTACAAAACAATTTAATAATTATAAATAATCTATTCATTTATAAAAACTATATACAAAAAGTATTAATAAACTATAATATAAAGGATATAAACTTTTACAAAATAATCAATATAAAAACTATAATATAATTGATTCAAAATCGTTTATATAATTGATATCAATTATAGAATATAATACAATTAGATAAGGAAATTATATACCACTTATTAAAAAAGAAGGAGGATTTCGAATCAATCAAACCTCTCCAAACTTGTATTATAATATTCAGTTTATCATTACAAAATAATAAATATAATATTAATACACTAATTATCCAATCAAAAAATCAAACCTTAAATAATATTAATAAAAATAAAGATTACTACCCAATGGAAAAGAAAGCTTACTATTATTATTATCAAAAATTAATAATACAAAGCCTAATATTAAACAAATTCTAAATAACAATTAGAAAAAATCCAAGTAATATATAAAATCCCTTTTCTAATTAATTAATGAATTTCTTTTATTTTATTTATAATCGAATCTTAATTTTTATCAAATAATTATCAATATAATAATAATATTGATAATAATGAATTTACAATTATTATAAACAATTTGGAATATAAAATATTACAATTATAAGGATAATTTGGAATATAAAGTATTACAATTATAAAAACAATTTGAGATCTGATTAATAAGGTTTTCTGCAATTTTTTTTTTTTCTTTAATATTAGTTTTCTATTACCAATAAAATGATTAAAGGCTTATTTACAAAACAAAAATAATTATAAGGATATACAAACTTTTTATATATATAACCAGCTATATTAGCCATTTTAGCTAGTTTTTCAAATATAAATTGAAAGCCTCGCTTCCAACTTCCTTTTAGATCTTTATCAATAACTAAACCATTAAAACGACTCCTTTTCAGTTCACAGTCCTCACAATATGTATATAAAAAATTTATATGGGAATTTATATTGAATTTCTCTTTGTCTCGAATATTAGCAAAGTAAAGGATAAGAAATGTTGATACAGCCCACGATCTCGACTCGAAACATTCTTCCTTACCCTCCGCCTAGATTCCTTTCAGCAATAATAAGCTTCTCTCCAAACAGCCCTGGATATCAATTTCAGTTCACTTAACCTGATTTTCAGTTAGCACCCCGGTGTCAATTTTAAACTCCAAATTCATAATCCACGCAATTCAAAGCTACTCCCTCCCAAAGCAAAGTAGAAATTGTCCAACCAATCATTTCCAAATCCATATTCTCCTACAGCCCGACTAGAACATCTCCTAAAAACTTGCAATTCCAAGCAACGGTTTGATTCCCGAGGAAGTGATGTTGAGATTTTGTTTTTTATAGGCTTGTCCTAACTATATCTATGTTGTTTCCTACGTCTTTTATGTGGATCTTGGCGGCTATTATACTTGGGTGAACGAAGAGAATAATATATTTGCATATCTAGTATGCAAAAATGAGACTACGAAATATCTAGAGTCTAGAGAGAGCTAACTCTCGGAGAGAAAAGGAATAGGTATGATAGAAAGGATTTATGAGATATGAATCATATGTCATAGCATCTCACATCTCTACTTCATCGACATTCTAACCGAGATAGTGGGGATGACTTCTCCTATCTTGTAATATCAATATAGGAAGGAAGAATGGTAGGTAATCGCGCGTATAGAGAATGGAAAGGAGAAGGTGAAGAATATGGAGAAAGGAATTCTATTGCCAAACTTGTAGTTTCAAGACATTGATGTAATCACACGGTACGAGAAAGAATGAGAAGATACAGGTGTGATCACTGGACGCCGCGTTCTACATCAATTATAATTCGCTAAATCACACGTTCAGTTCATCCGTTTCGACTTCTCATCTCTTCTCATCTCATCTTGTTTCGTCTGTCTCGTCTCGCTTCCATCACAAATTCACATATCAAATGAAATAATTAAACCCGAACCTCGGTATCCACACCCCGGCACTCCACCCCCCCCCCATCGATATCTCCGCATTTTGGAGCTCGGGGTTTATAGCTCGGGGTTTAGCTCGAGGGTTGATGGAGTAATAATTCTCGAGTTTAGTTTTCTTGATTTATTTATTTATTATTTCATTGATTGATTGATTGATCATAACTCAAGTTCTTCTATTTATCGAGGGGCTACGGTTCAATCATTTAATATTCCAATTTTTGAAAAATATATATAAGAGGGAAGGTGCAGACTTATCTTAACCTTATCATCTGCAGCAGCGCATCGCATCGCATCGCATTGCATCACCATGACGTCGATGCAGATGCAGAAACCCGAGATAATTATATTTCATTATCGATTTTCGCCGTTTGCTAAGAGGTATTTATTTATACATCTATCTTCCCACCCCAATCCATCCCAATACATCTCCCCCATTGAAACCCCAATTCCTAACCCACCCCAAAAGAATAACATGGTACCTCACCCTCCGCGGAATCCCCTACTCCGAATGTCTCCAACCCCCCACCATGCCACGGCCCGACATCGAAACACTCGGGACCCAATATCGACGTATCCCTATCGTGTGTATCGGACGAGACATCTACCACGACACGCGATTGATCCTGCGCAAATTAGAGGAACTGTATCCGTCTCGTCCAAAACTTTCAGGACAGATGGGGATGGAGAAACTTTTGGAGATGTGGACGGTTGATGGGCTGTTTTTGCGCGCGGTGCAGTTGTTACCGCTAGATTTGCCGTTGTTGGGGGATCAGAAGTTCACGCGGGATAGGGAGGATTACACGGGGAGGAGTTGGGAGAGGGCGAGTTTGGAGAAGGGGAGACCGGAAGCGTTAGCCGCGGTTAAGGGGGCGTTTGAGCTGTTGGAGAGTGGGTTGTTGGGGGATGGGAGGGAGTGGATTTTGGGGAGTGAGGGGCCGACGTTGGCGGATATTGAAGGTATGTGGGTGCAGGGTAATGGGGGAGATACTATATGTATACGATGGTAATGTGGACGAGAGATGTAAATTGTTACTGACTAAGATTCTAGCGGTTTGGCCATTGCATTGGTTAACCACCTTACCCGGTGCCTTACCCGTATCCTACATCTCCGCGCAACACTTCCCCCAAACCTACGCATGGATCGCGCGATTCGAGCAAGCGCTGCGACTCGCCGCGAAGAAACTCCCCAAACCCACCGTTCTCTCAGGAGCAAAAGTACTTGAGCAAGTCTCGGCGTCTGATTTCGTAGAGGAAGGTGAAGGTGTTGATGCGCTCGACCCGACGGGATTGCAAAGGGGACAGGAGGTGGAAGTTTGGCCCATTGATACGGGTATGAGGAGGAGGGATAGGGGGGTTTTGGTGGGGCTTTCGACGAAGGAGATTGTGGTTGAGTCAGTGATGAGGGGGGGGACGAGGGTCAGGATTCATACTCCGAGACATGGGTTTAGGATTCGGGGGGTGGGAGAAGGGGCATCGAGACTTTAAGGTCGCTTGTTTTGCCTCGCTTGCTGATGGGAGGTGCAGTTGGAGATGAGGAATAGAATGTATAGTGATGTGGGGAGGAGAGGTGTAAAATTACTTGATTCGTACATACATATTATAATGTATCGTGTTATTAGTGAGAAATGAGGAATACATGATGTAGGATACAGAGTTGAAGAAAGAATCATCTATCTACATCTAGTCTATATCTGTATTATCCTGAAAATCCTCAAGTATAGTATCATATACTAATAGTAAGAGTTCTAGCCCCTGCTTATAGTATATACAATGTTTTTCCAATTAAAATATATAATTCTTTAGCTTTTTATACTTCAATTTACTTATTATTATATAGGAAAAACTTGAAAATTATATTATAAAAAGATATAAAATCATTCGAAATATTCCAAAAAATTATTTTTTAATTATTTTTTGAATTATATTTTCAAAGGAATAAAATAAAAAGTTTGAAAATTTTCGAAAAGTTTATTTTATATAAAAAAAAGTATTCTAAATTAAACATTTATGTAATTTTGTAATAAAAACGTTTAAAAATAAGTTAGAAATTTTTTAATATTAATATTATATTATATTATTTATTATAACAACTTTATAATTTACGGTAAATTACTTTCACGCTATTAAAAATCTAATAAACTACTCTCATACTATTAAAATTGATATCTTTTTACTTTCATACTACTTAAATTCTAATAAAAAAAAGCTAGATTCTATAATAAATTCTAATCTCATATATATAGATTTTATAACTTCTATAGTTTTATTATAGATTCTATTACTATAGATTTTATAATTTTATTATAGATCCTATTATTATAGATTCTATAGTTTTATTAATAGATTCTATTACTATAGATTCTATAATTTTATTATAGAATCTATAATTCTATTAATAGATTCTAGATATTCTATTCTTTACTTTTAGATTCTAATATATTTTTCATTCTTTTTTTTATAAAAAAAAAAAAAAAAAAAGAATGGGTAGCGGGGAGTGTAGAGTGTGGAATCTATAATAGAAGTATAGAATCTATAATGAGAGTGTAGAATCTATTAGAGTTGATTCACTTTACCACTAACCCACAAAAGCATAAAATATTCCGAATAAATTTGAAACAATAAATCTATTATATAAATTTTATCAAATGATTATTCTCTGATATTCATCTTTATTTTATACAGATCCATTTGGTATACATCAATTAGAAAGGAATTAGTTTTTTATAAATATAAATCTTTAAATATAAAATATTAGAAATATAATAACAGCAAATAAATCAATTACTAAAATTGAATTCAAAATATAATTTATTCTTATTCAAATTCATTAAATAAAAAACTTATAATAAAATACTTTTATATTCGAAATATAATATTAAAATTGATTCATTTTATTATCAATTTATAAAAGTATAAAGTATTCCAAATGTATTTGAAATAGTGGATTTACTATATAAACTTTATCAGGTGATCGCTCCCTGACAGAATCTATGATAAGAGTATAGAATCTATAATAAAAGTATAGAATCTATAATGAGAGTATAGAATTTATAATGAAAGTATAACCGATATCCCTATATCTTGTATAACCCTATATCTTGTACACTTTTATTTCTTCTAAAAATAACATTTCAAAAATAATATATAATCAACCAATTATTATACTCTATTGAAAATTATAATATAAATATTGTAATATTATATCTTTTATATAAAAAAATTAAATTATAATTATAATTATTAATGAAATAGAAATTCTGATATTAAGTTTATTAAAATAAAAATATTATATATTAATTTATTTAATGATAAAAATAATAAAAGTTTGTTTTTAGAATGTTTTTATATAAATTTGAAAATATTTTAATATAAAGAATCAAAAAAAGTTATATTTAATATTAAAAACTTGAAATTATATCAATATATAATAAGATTTCTAATAATTAGTTTTATTTTTAATAAGAATCTTTAATAAATTAAATGTTTATAATATTTTGAAAAGAAATTGATTATAATATATTATTTATATATTAATATTAATATTGAAATAATAAAAAACTATATTTTATTATATATTTATATATATAATTAATTATTAAAAAAATATCAATATTTAAATATTAGAATTATATAATTGATAATAAAGAATTTTTATTGAAATATATTTTGAAAAGAAATTTTGAATATAATTTAAATTTTGAAATCAACAACTAATAATTAATATGATAAAATTAAATTAAAATTGAATTTAAATTTCAAAATCCTTAGAAATATTATATTATTTGAAGACTTTTTGATAAATAAAATTCTTTTAAAAAAGAAAATATAATATTTCTAATTAAAAAAAAGATATATAATAGATTTCTTATTTAAAATATTAAAATAATTTATTTTAGTTATTATTATTTTCTTTTATATATTTTTTTATAATATAATTACCAGGGGCCTGCGAGCCCCCGGACCCCTTGCTTTTTGAGAAAGTATTATATAATTATAAATATAATTATAAATATAATTATAAAAATCTAAAAAAATAAATTTTATTAAGGCTTGTATGCGAAGTTGGTTTACCTCATTATATTACTTTTTTTTTAATTTTATTTGGATTTTTCAATTTTATTTAGATTTTAGTGGATGACATCACTTCAGATCATTAATTATACTATTGAATTACCGGAAGCTATAATATGAAAATAATTTTTAATTAATATTAAGCCTATTATATTCGATATAAACTCTTTTCAATTGATTATATAAGCTTTAGTTATATTTATACTAATTAAACTTCAACCCTTTGGAAAACCCTTAGTTTTGAAACTAATAATATAAAAAATATATGATTTGAAAGCCCTTAGCTTTTTATATATGATTACCACTTTTCTTTTTTTTTATTCAATTTATATTAGTTTGAATAAATTAATTTAAATAATTTCGTTGAAAAAGTAAGAAGTTATATTATAATTACAATGCCAAGAAAGTCGAGCCAATCAAATCGCTTGAATCCAATCAATCAGATTACTTGAATTGAATCTCATTAAACAAGCTTCTCTTTTTTCATATCTATACACCTTTGGCCCTTGCAGGCGGCAAAATTATTAAGGAGGTAAATCTCCAATTAAAATTTCTAAGTAATATTTTATTTTGATATTATTTATTATTATTATATTATATATTTTCTAATATATAAAAATATAATTTTATAAATTAAATTTAAATATTTAATTTTCTTAAAAGATTTTTAAATAAGTATATTATAATATTTTAAAAACAATTATTTTTAAATCATTTTTCGTTTTCTTAAAGTTATATAAAATTTAAAGTGTTATATAAAACTTGATTATTTATATTTTTTAAAATTTTAAATTTTCAATTAATAATAATAATAAAAAATAATATAAAAAACTATTTTTTAATTATATAATTTATTTTAATATATAGTTTTTATTATATTATTAATATTTTAGAATAATATTATTGAAAATCAATTAATATTTAATTTAATATTTCAAATCTTTTAAATTTTTAATATTTTTTTTAAATAAATATAAAGTTTTATTAGTTTAATTTTAAAACTATTATAATAATATTTGAATTTAAAATTGATTTTTGATTTAATAAGTCAAAATGTGCAAGATATAGGGATGTGCAAGATGTAGGGATATCGGTTAGAATTTATAATGAGAGTATAGAATTTATAATGAAAGTATAGAATTTATAATGAAAGTATAGAATCTATAATAGGAATATAGAATTTATAATAATATGATAGAATCTATAATAATATAATAGAATTATCACGCTAGGGATTACTATATTGATTAATCACTTTGATTAATGAATAGCTATATTTGATAATAATAAATTAGATTCATTTAAGATATAATTATAAAGATTATAATTATTTTATATATTCTGATTAAAGAATAGAGTTATTTAATTAGATATTAGAGCTTACAAATGAATTGAATTAAAAGAATAATTGATGATTATAGGAATAGGTATTTCGAAGGAATATTCTATTTGATTATATGTTGTTGTATAAGATAATGAATTCTATAATAAAAATCTATAATTATATTTATTTATTGAATATTATATTTAAAATCCTAGAATCTATATATCTCTAGATAGAATCTATTATAAAATCTAGCTTCTTTTGATTAGAATCTAAATAGTATAAAAGTAAAACGATATCAATTTTAGTAGTACGAGAGTAATTTATTAAGGTTTTAATAATATCAGCGTAATTTACTATATAATTTAATATAAAGATTCAAAATAATTATATAATATTTTAATTTATATATAAAAAACCCTGAATTTTATACAGATTATATTACGAAATATTTTAATTTATTATAATTTATCATGAATAAAGATTAGAATTTTTATAATTTAAATTTATGTCTTTATATCTGTCGTTGGTCACTCGCTTAGCGTGGGATAAGCTAAGCCGAATTGGGAATAGTATTAAAATAATACTATATTGGAAGCTTAGGCTAGTAGAATAGATAGAATTTATTATTGAATTGTATTGTATTATATTATATATTTATATATATATATAGAAGTGGGTACTAGAAAAAGATCTGAATACAGGGATCCAAGCCACTTATTTATGCTTTTTCCTACCCTCTATATGTAGGTGGCGTAAGTCTATAATATGTATATAGTGTATTTGAAATTTCTGATTTTGTAATCAATTTTATTAATTTTCTTTATTGATTTGCAATCAATTTTTATAATAAAGAAAAAGGAAAAATAATATTGCACAAGATTGCATCTGTCATTCTGCATTCGGATTAGTTTTTACGTTATATTTTAAATTTTTCAAAATAATGAATTATTATTTTGAATAAAGAACTAATAAAGGATTTCCTTTTTAATAAAGAATTCTTTATTTTATTTTTATGATAATATTCTTTCTTATATAAAGAGAATAAGGAATATAAGAAATTTTTCTTATTTTATTAAATTTTTATTATTTTATTATAATAATAGAATTTTATTATTATAACTAGTTCCCTTAATATTATAATAATATTAAGTGATTTAATTAATATTTATTAAAAACAACAATATCTTTAAATATTATTTAATTATTAAATGATAAACAATAAATAATCTTACTCTGTATATTAATCTATTTATTAGAAGAAAATATTTTCTAAATCTATTAGAGTGATTATTAATATAAATGATATTAATAAATAAACAAAAGAAGTTCATTTTAAATAGAAAAAATAATTTACTAAAAAAATTATATTATTTTCGAAATTCTTTTTTTAAATTTAATATTAATATGTATATAAATATTTTAATGTTATAGCAATCGTGTATTCTTACTTGATTGAAATACGTTTTTCGATGTGTTCTCTCAACCATTATATATTTATTATATTAATTATACTATTATAATGTATTTTATTGAAATCAATTAATTATAATAATGTTTTTTATATGTAATTGAGTTTATATGATTATAGAAAAATAGTGGGAAAAGCGAAAGCAGACAATAATCATTAAGAAATTACAAATACCTTTAGAATTAGAAAATCGATTATTATTTATATTATTAAAAAGGATCAATTATATAATAATGAAAAGATTCTATTTAAAAAGACTAGAAATAGATTATATATAAATCGATACAAATGAGTTCTGTTATATTATATAAGATTATAATCTAAATCGATATATTAGGAAATAATTGATATTTATGGGTTGAATTGTAAGAAGGATATTATTAAAAAGATTTTAAAGAAATCTAAATTTATAGAAAAATATATTGTTAAAAGGTTAGCTTGGTGTTTAAATTATAGGGGGTGGATAGTAAAGGAATGAGGGTTAGTTTTTTGATTAGATGAATGCTTTGTAGAATAAAAAAGGGGGGAAAATCAAAAATAAATTTTCTATATATCAAATCAAAAATGGAATCAGAATATAGTCTAAATCTATAGTATATATAAGAATATAAAGGTTATAATATAAAAAGGCTTTTATAATATTGAGAGAAACAAAGTATATATTATAGATAGGGATTTCGAGAGTAAGAAGTTTAGATATAATGCTAATTTTCATTTTAAGATTTTTAATAGAAAAATAATTTTTTATTAAAAGGGATTAAATAAAGGATATTAATTTATATAGAATAATACTTTAATATATTAAATTTATAAGATATTAGTTTGGTTTTAGAAAAAAGATATCCCTTTAATTAATCTCTGATTTCTTTATAATCCTGATCTTAATTTTATAGAGTATATTTAATAATATCTAAAAATATATGTTTTTGAAATGTTTTCGAATATTGTAGTGGATAAAAATCAATCGGAATATATTAGATAAAGATTAGAGAGTATTTTATAAACTGTTGTTTTTAATAAATATTAATTAAATCACTTAATATTATTATAATATTAAGGAAACTAATTATAATAATAAAATTCTATTATTATAATAAAATAAGAAAAATTCAATAATATAAGAAAAATTTCTTATATTCTTTATTCTTTTTATATAAGGAAGAATATTATTATAAAAATAAAATAAAGAGTTCTTTATTAAAAAAAAATCCTTTATTAGTTTTTTATTCAAAATAATAATTCATTATTTTGAAAAATTTAAAATATAACGTAGAAGCTAGTCCAAATGTGGAATGATAGATGCAATCTTATATAATATTATTTTTCCTTTTTCTTTATTATAAAAATTGATTATAAATCAATAAAGAAAATTGATAAAATCGATTGCAAAATTAGAAATTTCAAGTACGTTATGTACGTATTATCCCCTATACCGCTGAGAATGGGCTCCCTCGCTTAACAGAGTCTTATTGACCAATTAGATTATCAAGATTCCTTGAATTTAATCCAATATTTATATTTATTTTTTGATATAAAATTCAATCAATATTTTTTCTATATCAAAACTTCTAATATAATAATATATATTAAATCTCAATCTTTTCTTTTTTTTGAAATTATAAAAAATCAATATTTGAAATCAAGATTTAATAATATAAAAAATATGATTGAAAATCCATTAAAATAGCCATTCTATCCAATAAGGCTTTATCATTCAGAATATATCGCACGGACCACTTTTGGAGCCCATTCTCAGCGGTATAGGGGATAGACTTATACTATCTATATACAGGGGGTAGGAAAAAGTATAAATAAGTAGCTTAGATCCTTATATTCAGATCTTTTTCTAGTATCTATTTTTATATATCCATAAGAATATATAATACAATACAATAATAATAAACTCTATTTATTCTACCAGCTTAAGCTTCCAATATAGTATTATTTTAATACTATTCCCAATTCGGCTTAGCTTATCCCACGCTAAGCGAGTAACTAACGATATAAACAATTTGAGATATATTAGATAAAAAATTTGAAAGTTAATATAAAGAGTAGAATTAAGACTTGTATTATAATAAAGAATTAATATATTAAATATTAAACGATTCAATTGAATGACTTTTATAGAATTTTATTATATTAATATATATATATATAAATCAAGATATTCTAAAAGATTTAAAATATAATATTGAATGATTGATTTAATAATTGATTTAATAATAAGAGTTGAATAATATATGATTGAGACTAAAATCCGAGTAAAATTCGATCGATTAAGTAGAAGTGCTCTAGTACTATATTTCTAATTTGAGTTCTTAAATTATTATTCGATTTTGAAAATAATTACATTTGAAAAAATATGTAATTTCATAGATTAAATATACTATTTTTTTTAAAAAATAAAAAAAGATTTAAATTTTATATATAATCCACAAATCGATAATATAAAATATTCGATTGATTAATAACTATCTATAGGAGTCTGTTTTTATTAAGTTATCGAATCTATATATAGAGATTTTTTATATCTTTTCATATAAAATTTATTTATTTTAAAATGTATCATTAAAACATACAATCGAATTTATTATATATTTGAAATATTGAAATGAAATGAATATTCTTAATAATATCTTCTTAATCTAAGTAGATAATAATTTAATAATTATAGAAGAGAGTATAAAAAGTATTTCTACATCGAATATAGTAAAGATTAATAGGTCTTTCTAAGAAAATCTTTCCTTTGTTTCTTCGTATTCTCATTATGATATATTTTTAAACATAAAACTATTGAATAAAGTATAAGATTCGCTTACATTTTATTCCGGCATTTATTAAAAACATGCTCGAGTAGATGAATGTGGTTTGATTGATTGGTTGGTTGGTTGATTGGGATTGGAGATGATTGTGATGTGGAGAGGAAGAGGAAGAGGGAGGTAGTGTAGATAGAATACTGGTGTACTCAGTTGTACGGTTCGAGGAAGTTTGGAGGATGAAGAATTGACACGTGATAGGATAGAGATACCTAAGTACTAGGTACCTGGGTAGATGTTGTATGAAATGGGTTACCGTACTTTGCCACAGTGTTGTTAGTTGTTACCGAGGAAGAAGAAGAAGGGTGAGGGTGAGGTTTATGAAGGAAGGAGAGGAGATTGGTGCGATTAGTTATGGATATGGATATGGATATGGATATGGATATGGAGGGAGGGAAGTAGGGAGGTACTTATCTGGTGTGTATTTCTATCGTGTTTATAGAAGATCTTACTGAGTTGAGCGGATAGATATAGATACAAGAGATAGAAAGGAGTATCAGTAGATTGTAGATACCACATCACACATTAGTCAGGCAGTGCACGTGATGTGAGAAGGTAAAATGATATCTCCTTGAAAAGTCTTGAAAAGTCTTGGCAGATTGACTCGAGATTTGTTGTCTCCTGGAGAAGATGTAACATGATTGGCTTATGGATGAAATGAAATCTTGCATTCTTTATCTTTAACGTTCACCGTATCATTCCCTATTCATATGGGAAGTGAAATAGGAATAGCGTCAATCAAAAGCACATGAGTAAAAGTGGATCACCATCTGAAATACCAATATCTGATTGGATCTGAATCTCATGTCACGCACGCTAACGTCCAGAAAGGCCACTCTCATCCACAAATAAAATCAATCAAAGAGTTCACACATCAAGCGTCATCATCCATCATCCATCATCCATCATCATCTTTCGTCATCGATTTTCTCTCTCTCTCTCTCTTTCTCTCCTGCAACTGCAACTGCAACTTTCTGACCACATCATCGTATTCTCTTGTCAGAATACGGTAACAACAAGCCTTCCCCACGAGAATAATCAGACGTCGAATTTCACAATCAGCCTCGACTCGAATCATTCAATTTCATAACTTTCTTTTGAAAAACAGAGCCTCATTACTTGTTAATTGAATTGGTATTTATTTTAATCTTTTTTGTCTGTCTTTTTGATTGAGATTGAGATTGAGATTGAGATTGATTTCGTATTGGATTTTACATTTTCATTCGAATGCTTTGTTAAGAAAAAGGGCAAAGAGAAGAGAAGAGAGAAGAGAGAAGAGAAGAGAGAAGACAGAAGACAGAAGAGAGAAGAGCAAAATTAAATTTCATCACTTTTTCTTTTTTTTCTTTTTCTTCTTTTTTTCGCAATCCAAATCCCAATCCATCCAAATCCATCCATTTCTCCCCCTCTCCCCCCAAAAACGTTACGTCACCGCTACATACATACCCGACTACTCATTCACTCACCCACGATCGAAATCGTCGAACCTTTCAAAGGAACCCGACACTTGGGAAATTGGAAAGAAATTCAAAATTCAAATTCAAATCGGTTCGTCCCTCTGTAATATCAAATCTTTGAAAGGGAGAAAAGCCCGTGTTTCTATATTCGAATATCCATCTCAATACGACAAGGGATTTTGGTACGAGATACACTGACATCATATCCATTCAGCCATCCATCTATCCATCTATCCACGAATCCACACAATTCAAGTCGATTGAGATAACCTCGAGTCAAGTCACGTCACGTCACGTCGCGAAAGAAAGAAATACATACATACACACAGACATTCATCAAAACAAATGGTAATTGTGCAATACCTACGACGAAACAGACAGAATACTTAGCAATACAACACAATACAACACATACCTACACGTCGCCACCAAAAACATCATCCATATCATCGAGGATTCTTCTCAATCAATAAAGAACAACAACAACAACAACAATAACAATAACAACGCGCCTAGTCAAAGTTGGAATCCAAGATCATCTTCTCTCTTGAAAACTCTCCACCAAGGAATCGATAAATCTACCCGCCACTCAGATACACAACATCCCCGATCCAACATCAATCACCACATAACCCACACGCCCACACGCCCACACTACTGCGAACGCTAATATTACCAATCCATCATCCTATAGGCAAACGACTATTTCACTATTGACACTCTCAAGTCCTTTAAGGTAGTCCACCCACCTTCGTCATTATATCGTCATCATCGTTTAAACTGCACTGCACTGCACTCACTGCGCACTACACTACACTACACTGCACTGCACGATACGATCAACGACATTTGTTATCCAACCTCGTGTGATAATTCAATTCTCAATCGCAACGGCATCAAGGTTCATCCATTACGTCGTCGTTCAATATCTTTTGCTTTTTTTTCTTTGCTTCCTTACTAGTCGTCCTCTCTTCTCCATTTCATCATCATGCCGACCTTTTCCAAAATCGGCAGTAGTCCTGTCGAGGAGAAATTTCTACCATCAGGCAAGTATTCGTTCAATTCAATCATCCCTAGTCATCATGTCGAGTCTTCCTTTGGACCTTGCTCCTGTCCATGATCATGGATCAATCCAATTAAACTCATTTGATACTTCTCATCCATCTCCCCCATCTCCGCCATCGGAAACAATGATATGCTATACACCGGTGTAACCAAGTAACTAACATCACACTCTCACACAGCCGCCGATTCATCAGTGCCAGATATCACGGTGAAGCCAGTTCAGTTGGATGTCGGTCGACAACTTCCAAGCATACCTGTCCCTCCACAAAACAACATTTCCGATTACCTATCGAAGCGAGCGTTGGCAAATAATTCCCACGAAGAGGAAGAAAATCCTTTCGACTCGCAATTTGGAGGTGGTCCCGTGAAATCAACCCTCCCTGCCAAAACACCTGGTGGCACCTTGTTACCTTCTATTCAAGCTTTACAATCCGCATCGTCACCTGGTTTCGGCATGAGTGGATTGAGGTCTGGTCCATTGAGTCCTAATATGCTCACCGGCCCAAAAGAATCTGCCGAAGACTACTTCTCCGCAGATCACAACTTGATTGGTGATGGTCCAAGAGGTTACACTCCCGTCACATCTGATTTGAGGGGGATGCATTCAAGGGTGTTGCCAACTCCAAGTCCTGGTGGATATAGTTTTGGCGCTGGAGCGGTTCAAACACCTGGGTTGGCTGAATTCCAGCGCACGGCTATTCAAGCTGCTAGTCTTGCTGCGCAACATCAGAGAGACATGAATGTCACGTCACAACCTCAACAACACATCGAAGATAATCATAATGTCATGGGTAACTATCCCGACAATGATTCGTTGAATGCAGCCGCAAGTCTTCAATTGTTGACTCAAACTTCCGCTTCATCTCGCGACTCTTCACCACATCACAACCTCGCATTGGGTCAGTCAAGGCCACCACCATTCTCTGCACAACAGCATATGTTGAATCGCAATCACCAAATGTTGAACCAAAATATGCAACCGGTTCAAGCCAATGGTCAAGTACCTGGTCGACCAAACAATCATCCTTTGGCAAATGGTCACGCTGGCACCAGGAACAATTCCATTCACTCAAATTCAATGAGTCCTACGAGTAATGGTCATGGCATGCCGTATGATAATGAGATGAATGGTCAAGGTGCTCAAGGAAAGAAGAGAGCTGGTACCAAGAGGAAAGCAAGTACCACCAAAACCCCACCAAAGAGTAACAAAAGGGCCAAATCTCAAAAGGGTAGTGATGATTCGAAACCAGAAGAATTCACCCATGAAGATCTAGATAACATGGATGACCAACTTGATTTTGAAGAGGAAGAGAACAATAATACCAACAACAATGGTAAACCAAAGAAACCAGAAACTGAAGATGAAAAGAGAAAAAGTTTCCTGGAACGGAATAGGTAGATTTCTTCTCTTGCGACATTGTTCTTCTCACTAACAAATGTCCTAGGGTTGCTGCTCTCAAGTGTAGACAGCGTAAGAAGCAATGGCTGAACAACTTGCAAAGTAAAGTTGATACGTATACCAACGAGAATGAGAGTCTGCATCAAAAAATTCAACACATGGCTCATGAAATTATGCAACTCAAAACCATGCTGTTCGCCCACAAGGATACTCCTCTTGGTATTCAACAAGGAATTGCACAATATGTCGTTACCCCTCTCTACGATGATATGCCACCAATGCATCAATCACAAAATCCATATGGTCTAGGTACCATGCCACCATCTCAAAATCCTAACATGTAACAGACCTATGTTCGTTACATTTCCTCTCGCAGTGATGGATTTTCACCAGGCGCACTATATTTGCGTAGCTTCTTCGACGCCACGAATATACTCTTCAATCACCTCTAGGTTGTAAATTTAAATGCTTCTTTTTTCGATTGTACTTGATGGATCATCTGGATCTAGCAACCCATTTCGCTTTTCCTTTGGGTGAACGTAAATCATATTGGCATGATCTTCATTCCCCTTTTCTTCCTTTATACATATTTTACTCTTACCTCTAATATTCCATGGACTGGTTCCAAAATCCTGAGCCGAATTCTTTTTCAAAAATCATGATTACAATGGAAATAAACTCATGCATGGTGGGGGCGTATATCCATGCGAAAGGCGCTAGGAGGGGTGGAGGGTTTTGATATGGTCACCATATTTGATGGTTTGACAAAAGTACACGCATACATGATGAAGAATGGGAAGATTCTGAATTCATGGTTGGGAGGCGCATGGGAAATTTGGGAAATGGGGCGTTTTTTGGAATGATTTTTGTTGACTGTTCTCTTTTTTGATTGAAAGGAAGGAGGCTATTTTTGTTTCACTTTCTTTTCTTGGTCTCCTGGAAATGAAGTGAAATGAATGGAATGAAATGGGATAGGGTGGAATTGGCGTTGAAGGAAAATGAAACTTGGGCAAATGGTGTTTGAGGAACGGAGGTGATTTGATAGTCGTTGGTCTCTTGTTCTTCTTCTTTTTCTTGAATCTATGGATACAGAGGGAGAGAGGAAGAGGGAGAGATTACAGAAATTGAAATATGTGAATTTATGTGATGTTTAGATATCTGAGTTGTGGGAATTGTGATTTTGTGGAATGTAGATGGATGATGGATTTTGTTTATGATTTTTGAAATTGTGAAGTGTGGATGGATGATGAATAGGGAATGAATGAATGAATGAGTGTGACAGTTGTGTATAGTAAAAGAGATATTATTTAGGATTAGGAGGCAAGGACCAAGATAATGGTCCTTGCTTACCTAATCTACGCTAAGCTAATTTAGTGTATATGCACGTGATACGTGATCACGTGCTAAAAGTGTAACAATGAGTGAAGGAATCTTTAATGTGTTGATAATTTATCTCACTTTCAAACTCTTTTTGTCGATAAAATATATTTCATTGAATTCTAAATAATATCTTGATCTTTTTGATAGTATTGTGGCTTACTAATGATCAAGTTTTTTTCGATCAATTAGAATCAATTAAAGATTAAAAAAAACATTTATTTTTTCAAAAGTCTAAAAATATTTAAATGTATTTTTGATATATAACTTAATTCGTTTGATAAAAGCATTTCAACAATATACTTTATCTTTTCAATTATTATTTATTAAAAAACTAATTAAAACATTCAAAAGAATTCAATTAATATTATTATCTAAATCTATATCGAATTGATTGAAATTATAATTATTATATAATTCAATTGAAAAGATTTTTTTTCAAATCAGTTAAGTTATTTTTAATTATTTCAAAATATCTTTACTAATAATAAAAATAATATCAATCGAATCGCCTTATTAAGTTGAATATACTAATAGTTTTTTTAATAACATTAGTAGCGTTGGAATTATATTATCGATGGTAATTGAATTGCTTTTCAATTTGAATCTCAAAATGCTTTAAATTTAAAACATATAGTTTTGAAATAAATGGATTTTCAGTCTTAGAAGTATTTAATCTTTTCGAAATCAACAATTTCAATTCTTTAAAAAGGATTGAGATATATAATGGGAATTAGATTGATTAGAAGATCTTCAGAATATATTTTTTTTAATTAGAAATAGTAATGGTAGTGGATTTTAAAGAGGGTGGGTGTTTAATTTAATAAAATGTTGGTTTTCAAAAATATATGTTTTTGATATATATGTATATGATTGAATAAAACTATTATAATAAAAAATATATCAAAATAATAAGAAAATCTATCTATATATATTGAATCTACATCAAAGTAATACAATTGTTGAATGATTTATAACCTTTAATTAAAAAATCGAAGAATAACAAATTGTTAGTTTTCACACCAAAACCAGAACCAAATTATTTCAGACCCTACAGTGATAATCCTTCGTGAAGCCTCTGCCTCGAAATCAAGGCCAAAAAAATTATGTAATCACCGTGTGGTCTGAGGATGAGATAATTAATAATACTCACTGCACGCACATTCACTCTGCAAGTCCGAATTTTTTGATATCTCGTCACAAATAAAGACAAAGTCAGTATCTACACCCCATAATAATACAACCAGACCATCGAACTTGCTTCATCGCTGCACCAGTTTTGATACACGTATCTGCTAACATTCAGCTCTCAAGTTTGCTCCTCATCCGAATGACCTCCAGATCGTAATTCAAAAAGTTGATTGACACTTCGCTTATTCCCCGACTAGGAATCCAGTCACAGTCCGTCGAAAAACTTAGGTCTACGCTATTTGCAGCACGAATTTTACCACACATTCTCGCATTTTCGTAAAGTATCTATATAATCCGCAAGCTCATACTTTGTTCAAATTTGTGGATCTGAATTTCCCGATAACAATCAGGATCAATACATTCATTTTGTCATTGAGTCCGGAGGAACGGTTACAACCTCTGAGACTTGTCGTTAAAAATAATAAAATACGTCGATATCCTTTACACTATAAAAGCCCGATTATTCTCTGATCAGGAGGAAAAATAGGTGAATGATGTTTATCGATTGGTTTCTCCCGACTGCTGCCACAGTCAGCATGTTCGTTTTTTTCTTCGCTGGCTGGCAGTACTCTCAAGATTTTGGACACGCGAAACAATACCGTCAAATGCGCGCCCTAGTCCTCAACGAAATATTAGAAGCGCCTCCGGAGAAGCGCTCAGAGAGAACCCTCGAATTATGTTTTTTCGTCATCGCAGATAATGTGCGTACACGGTCTGAATTGGAAAACAGTGTGCTTCCGGAAGTATATGAGCATCTTGAGATGCAAATGCGGAGGAATGAGATGGATGGTGGGAGGTTCCTGGATGTTTTGTGCGTAAAAAAGTGGATGGGGTATGAGAAGCAGATTTTGAGAGTTCAGAAGCGTATTGAGGAATTTAAGGAGAAGAAAAGGGAGAGAGAGAAAAAGGAAGAGGAGGGGCATTTGGAGGGAGGGATTTCGAAGAATACACAGAAATCGGGGAAAGATGTAGCAGGGTGTGTGGATCTTGAGAAGGGAATTTGAGAGAGGGGCTTTGGGGGCAATTTGTATGGGAATATCGAAAGTAACATATTGAATACTCAACCTTCAAAGCTTAGCATCCATACTAGGAATCAGGCAGCTGGAAATGGTCATGAAGTTCCTATTGTCCCTATACATGAGATCGATTCATGATTATTTTTGGAGATATGTTTGCTGGCTTGGTGATGGAGAAAAAGTAGTAATGGGCAGTATATAAGCGGAGAAGTTTCGATTCACTTACCCTGATTAGATTCCTCAGGCTCACGCTTCATTTCATGATCTTCCTTAGCGAGTCATATTAGTGAGGCTGCTCCCCACATGCAGAGATCGAGACATGGCAAGACGTCTATAATCTTCTGAAGTATCATATGTTCCGAAACTCTCAAAGAATAGTAGAATGGTAGAATCGAGCCCAGCTTCAAATCTTTGCGCCACGTGTGATTTTCAATGTTGGTGATATTATGGCACGGAGCTCCGCGGCTTTCATACGATGAGCGAGCACATATCAACTTCGAAAAGTTTCATTCTGGATTTCAAATACCTGTCCATTGAATCAATCATTAGAGATGCCTACTGAAATGGGTTTCTATCAGCAACTCTTCGTTTTGACTTGCTTATTACAGTCACTAAGTCGACCACCCTACTTTCGGGCCACCCCTGTTTCGGGCCACCCTTTTACACCAAAAATCACTTTTTTGGCCTATCAATATCTCTATCAATATTGAATATAATTTAATAAAAATTTAAATCTATATAATTCAAATTATTTCAAATCTATTTTGAAATTTTTAGATTTTTAGGATTTTTCTGGATCGATTTCTAAAGCTTCGAAATATCGATTTTTAATTACATATAAATTACATACAAATCTAAAATTTCATAAAATCTATAATAACTTTTAAGGAAAAATAGTTAAAAATAAATTATAAATTTTATTATAAATTTTTAAAAGATTTAATCTAGAAAATCTTTAAAAAATGAAAAATTCCTTAAAAATAAATATTTAAAAGGGTATCCTTAAAATTACAGGGATTATTTATACTATTCTTAACTCATTGTATATTATATCTCTATATTTATTCATTTTTAAAAAAAAAATTGAAATTTCTATATAGATTTAGATTTGAAATTTTCAAAAAGATATACAATTTTCTTTCAATAATTGTTGTTAAAAAGTTATTAAAGATTTTATAAAAATTTAAATTTGTATGTGATTTATATATAAATTGAAAATCGATATTTTGAAGCCTTAGAAATCGATCCACAAAAATCCTAAAATTCTAAAAAAAGATTAACATAAGCTTAAAAAGCTTAAATTATATAAATATAAATTTTTATTAAATTATATTCAATATTGATAGAGATATTGATAGGCTAAAAAAGTGATTTTTGGTGTAAAAGGGTGGCCCAAAAGAGGGGTGGTCGACTTATACCCCTGTAATGACTGTTCGCATGAGCGATCTTATCAATCCGATTTCGCTTCCGGTTATCTGTATATTTGCATCCTTCGCCGGGTATAATTCTCCTGTCAACTTCCTTGAATTTCTGATAAAAGGCATACCTGGCTCGCTTGTGATTCAGCACATAAATGGAACGCTCAATCTAATTACTATATATATTATCCTGGTGCCGAACATCTTTCCTTGATGAGGAATGCTCTCTCCAACACAGATATATTTCCATATGAATATGGCAATGAAAATCCAGAGAGTAGCAAAGCCCAACGACTTCGACGCCCACTGTTCTCTAAACAATCATAACCTAGTCCGCAACATTGAAATTCTTGAAAAAGAAATTGACAACCTGTTTTCACTTGTAGCAGATCAAAGTCTGACAATTACCCAATACCAAATCTCTACCCAACATCCTTCACCAACGAACTCAATAATCAACTCGTGACTGCCATCCAGCACTCTTTGCTGCCACTACCGCTTTCAGATCCAATTTCCTCAGAATTTGCAGATTTAAGTGCATTGAATACTTCTCACTGGCTCAGAGACATTGAGCCCGAGGCCGACTTTGAATTTGTTCATTACATGCCTCTGACAATTCTAATTGTTGAATACAGTGATTCGGTGTTTAGCAGGTCTTTGCATCATTCTATCTGAGATTGATTTTATACGAGAGTAGCATATTTTGTGGATTTATCAGGCACTGAGAGATTTCATAGCAGTTGAGAGAAATCGGTTGTCATTGGGGACGACATACAAAAATATCTGAAGAGAGATGAATTTTAATTCAGAAGTCTATCTTTTATTGAAGTCCTTGCTAGTCATCTGGATGGAATTATGCAGACGGACAATTAACGAACTTAGATTCTCCTCATGACTTCCAGGATACAATCAGGCGATATATCAGATAACGTAATGATTGAAAAATCGAACCTATTCATACCGCCCAGGTGTACCACACTATCAGCTAATCCCTTGACGATGGAAAATTTCTCATCCCTCCCATCAAAGTCCTTTTTCAAGATCAATATTTTCCGCCATCTTTGCTTTCGATGACGACATTCCTTTCTTGTACTCCTCAATACACTTCTGAACCCTGGCAATCTCTTTCTCAAATCCCATTGGACTCTCCACAGTTGGTATGTTCCAGTTCCCTTTGATTCCTAATGGGAAATTACGTCAACGATTTGGAGTCACTCTACGCTGGACGTCGCTATATCTGTCAAGTTCGTCTGTGGTCAAAGTCCGGAACCATTCGCTTCTTTGAACAGTTTCTGTGCCACCAATTCGACGTTGGAGATGCTCGAGAATCTCGGGAAGAACTTCCTCAGGTACCTCGGTTGTCTTGTCAGAAAGCACAAAGAAGAAGAGATCCAAGATTCTATCAGATCGTTCCTCTGGAGACATCTGTAATAGTTGCAACAGTAGCTTTGCTCGCATCCGACTCTCGCCCCCTCTATAACCACCACGGCTAAATTCTGAATAAATCATCCATCCAGACAAGAGTGCTCCAAAGTAGGCGATGAATTCGTAAAATGGAATAAGCTTGTCGAGCGGCATTCTAGATCCTTGTTCTGATCAATTCGAAACCTAAATTCAACCATTATTATCTTCGATTCATTCAACTATGAAGTTATAAGACCAAGTACAGTGCCTTCAACGTTGTAGCAAAATCCAAAAATCGCGATGCTTCGGGGAGGAATGAGATAGTGAAACAATTCGTGGTGAGAAATTTGATGTATTTATAATAATTTTCAAGTTTGTGTGACCTTCGGATCGTGGATAACGTGGACCTAGATTCTTCGACGGGCTCAAACTAGTACTTTAACACGAACACTCGGAACGTACCGATTGTCATGTATGCAGGGTCATCTTCCAAGCAATTTTTAAATCGAATGTAAGCTTTACGACAGAGTATCATTCAATTCTGGTACTCTCACAAATTATTTTGATCTTGGCCTGGAATTTGTCAGTTTTGCTCACCTCAATGATACGTATATCGTGACCACTTTTCCGGTGTCGAAATCGGAAAATTCCAAACACTTTCTTTACTTGAGATACCAAGGTTTAACTTCGAGTAAGCCGAGACTTAAAGCATGATGAATTACGTGGAGACTCCAAAGTATCATCTGATACATCGAGAGTTCAATTAATCCCGTGTACTGAAAGCGTGAAGGCTGATTAGAGACAACCGGATTCGAACTATGAGGTGGATTCGAACTATAAGGTACATTTGGACTATGAGGTACATTCGACGTCACTATCTAAGTGTTAGCTAGAAAAAAAAGGATAACTATATCCTGGAAATGAAAAGAAACTTCCTCAAGCTATGTTCATTCGTCTTCCCACTTATTCTTCAACCAACTCATTATTTCGACAACCAAATTGTTCGCTGGATTGCTCGAGTATGGAAGAGATCGAGCTCGACAGTATTAATGAGAACATGGTACATCTGGATGTTTAGTCCGTATGGATTACCAGCTGGAAATCGATGAATTGGTTTTCAACGGTCAAAATTAACAAGCCACAAGCCTGTTTATGGCGAAATGCCATTCTGGCCAGTGGTTTCGCTGTCTGATTGACACAATCCCAGTGTTATGTGAACAGAAGGATCCATCTTAATGAACGAGATAATCCAATGCTGTAGAATCAAAGCCATAGATAGTGCCCGAAAAGAGGAAGTCTCTTGAAAAAGAAAAACCTACAGCCCTTCCGACTTTTATCACAGCTGACATCCACTGAGTAGTGTAGGCAATAGTATACTACAGTGAAACTGTAGCATGTATTAGTATATTGATATTACAGCTAATATATATAAAAAAAAGGTTATACCACTCTTATATATATTTATATATTTAAAGAATACTAGCAATATATTGAAATATTAGAATTTAATATAAAAATTTACATTCTTATCCAAATTAAACTAGAAACAAGGGATTTTATATCAATTCAAATAAGGAATAGAATTTTATTATCTAATATGAATAGGAATCTTTTATTTCTAGTTTAATTTAGATAGGAATGTATATTTTATATTAGATTCCAATATTTCAATATATTACTAATAATATTGAATAACTAAATAATATTGAATATTTTCAGTGATATTGGATTCTATACTATATATGTATATATTTCGAAAAAATTCGATATGTACCACTAAACTAACCCGTATACGAAATACGGGAAATACTATTGCCTACACTGCCACTGGGGGATCGAAAGTTGACTTGCGAGTCTCGGGGAAGAGATTTAAATTATCCAATAGCAGAGAAGCTCGCTTCCATGAATTTAAAACTCTCTCATATAAATACCATTTCTGAATTGGCTCTTATCTCTAGATGGAGCTGTAGTTGAGAGTTTGACCAACAACTTTTGAATGATCATGCCTCAACATCACCGATAACTTGAGAGGAAAATATGCATGCCACCTCTTTTGGTATGGGTGTTAAAAGTTACAAATGAATAGATCATTTCCATCAAAATGCTGACGGAGAAATGCCTCTTGATGTCTGCTGCATTAATTCGTGTTTCAGTAACGCGTTCAAGAAATCTACCATAAAAAGTGGTGTTGTAATGAACAAAGTATCTTTCTTGTAACGAGGCTCCGATATCTAAGCTTCCCAACAATGAGAGTCTTCCCATGAAAGTTCCGATACGATAGTGATCCAAACAGAGCTAACGAGCATTACAATAATGAGGTGAGCAATACAAGGGGTATTTTCAGTGTTTTTAGCGTGCTCTTCCGCAATGAAGTGAGTGTTCCAAATTCACAACATTCGGACAAAGGAGTGCTCTGACGAAAGTTTTCCACTCCAATCAGGAGACTGTTGCAATTTCATCACAAATTTATTGTAAGTGAAAATTCCAAGTTCCACAACCTTTCATAAATAGAGAGTTGAGTTTCCAATCCAAATTCATAGAATTTTCATGCAGAGAATGTTCCAATGAAGTGAATGTTTCAATGAAGTGAATGTTCCAACTCCACATCTTTTGTTCCGGAAGTCCTCCTTCGATGCATGATGAACCATCGTAACAAGGAGAAGTTCAAGATTCCAATTTCACATCATATCGAAGCAGGGATGACGAGATAAATCGTACTTCTGCTTTCAAGGTATAGATTGTTGCGATGAAGTATTTGGCCGAATCCAATCACATCTCCATACAAAAATCATTGTAATGAAGTCAGTCTTCGATGCGATTCAGTACTCTGGCATCGATAATGCAATGTTTTAGCAAAAAGAGAGCTCTGTGTGCAAGACCCTTTGTCAGATAGGGTGTTCTTGCGGAGAAATATCTCGATTATATCAGGTATTTTGATGACAGATATCATTGATAGAATGTGCCATGGAGATGATGGTTCAATCACAAAGGACTGCGTGTGCAGTAAAAGTATACGCGAGACAAACAGCAAACCAGCCGATTTAGTTTGATGTCAAATCGAGGTCTTCGAATGACGATTCTAATAATCTATCAAACAAAGAGTAGGTATTGCCTATACTCTAAGTTTGAACTCTCAGTTGACAGTCATGGTCATGACTGCAGAACTCCGGCTTTTGTGCTTCGGACTGAGGACTGATATAGCATAACGGCGCAAGGTCTTCAACGACATTGTTGGCCATTTGAGTCCAAGCTCGGTTATTGAGATGTCAATTCAAATAGACTAGTCGTCTCTGGCTTGATTAACAGCTCTGGGAATATCTTGATGATGACTAAGTAGTCCGAGCATTATCTTTACATCGATTTTGAGCTTTTGGTCTTGAGTGTTGACATCGAGATGGAGGTTCTCAAGGAGTCTCCAATTCAGAATGTTGACAAATTGACCCAGACACTGACGGAATGCTGTAATAGAAATCCAAGCAGGCTGGCTACTTCAAAGCTTTGAATTGAGACGCTGAGATATGATTGATGTTGTATCTTGCGCTTCAGGAAATCAATGCGAAGCTTCTGCTGATAGTATCTGGTTGCGATAAATGTTGAGGGGAACCTTTGATAGAGCGAGTTTCGAATAAATGGATTTTTCGAAATTGAGGATATCTGGGTGATGATGATATCCGAAGGAAGGACATCTGAGTGATGATGATGATATCCAGGGTAAAACCTCCTGCTGGCGAAATTATTGGATAATTTATCGCGAGGATATTCAAATAGCATAGATCAATGCTAAAGTGATTGGTAGGAGGTGACCCGATCGTCTTTGAGTTCCCATGCAGCTAATGGGTCGATCAGATCTGAGTTCATTGTTCCTCGCGTTCGCAAGGAGAATCCCAGCTCGAACTTATGGAAAGTCTAGTGATGGTCGACAATCCTGGGGTGTCTGATAATGATTGACAGTCCCCTCGAATACTAACACCCGACAACGACCGTGAACGTCGAACTCTGTAGGGGCTCGGGATGCGGTCCCTTGGCCGCTGGACTCGGTGCAAGCATGGTCGAGCCCAGAACAGCACCATGCGGCTGCCCCAGGGTGCGACCCCCGGGTTAACCCGCTCTGAGGGTTGTCTATCTACGATCTCTCGCAAATTGTTCTCGTTTCATCATCTCTCGCTTCACTTGCGCTTTGGTCGCTCGCAACCGAATCCAAACAAGGACGATAAGAAAAATATATGAGATTGCCAGAATCAAGGAAGCAATCTCGCCTGGACCTTCCTTCCACTTAGGGTCCTCCTTCTTCTTCTCATGATCGATATCCAATATCGTCATCAACGAGAAGCCAGCAACGAAAGAATTGACTATGGCAAAGCGAGATTCCGCGGCGCGAAGACGATAGGAGAACAGGGAGACCAGGTCCAGAACGAGGAGGGGCGAGGAAAAACACTGACAGAACAGCGAGGCTGGCTGCAGGTCTGTACCAAGGCTCCACTTGCTGGTAGCCCACCCAGAAACCGAAAGAATTGTCAACTGCACGACAAGAAAGAAGACATTGGTTTTAGAATACCAATTCTTTAGGTATCGACAAGCAGCCCTGGAACAAGGGTTCTCCAACACACGGGAGAGGAAAATTTCGGCCCGAAGAACAGCGCAGAAAGTCATGGTGGGTGAAAAGGGGGGGGAATGGGGGCTTATTGGATTGGAATTGGAAATTGGAATTTTGTATCACTTTTGGTACCTCATGTACGACAAAGAGGAAAAGAATTGAGATGAATTCGAGAGTTCAATATGTACCTGTAAACATTGATCATCGTTCTTTCCTTCTCTCAATTTTTCCAAGTTGTCAAGAGCCATCGAGTGCTTGAACGGACCTGTACGCTTGTTAAATTATTTGATTGATCAGATACATTTCATGACATATATGATCTTGAATATTCAATAGCCTGTCAATGTTTAAATGCCTGTCAATGTTCAAGTACTTATAAATGTTCATATGCTTATGAATATTTAAGTGTTTAGTGTGATATCTAAGAGCCCGTTCGGATCGATTTTATTTTTATTTGATGAAATCTCTAATAATGATAAAATGGCAAAGGATTGAAGCTAATATATATTGGATATATTAGATTGAGGCTAATATATTTGAAATAATATTAGAATATACAAAAATAAAAGAAATATTGTATTTTTTTGTATTTTTTTGTATTTTTTTTATATTTTTTTATATTTTTTTATATTTTTTTAAATATATTTGTTTTATAATATTTTAAAAAGTATTGTTAATTATTGTATAAGAAAAGTTGAGAAAAGTTGATATATTTATTACTTTAAGATTATTAGACCTAATATTTTATTAAATCTAATATTTTATTAAATCTAATATTTTATTAAATCTAATATTATATTAAATCTAATATTATATTAAATCTAATATTATATTAAATCTAATATTATATTAAATCTAATATTATATTAAATCTAATATTATATTAAATCTAATATTATATTAAATCTAATATTATATTTAATAAATATATTTATTTGAATTATAATATATTAGACTTAATATTCTATTCAATAAAAGCAATATTAGATTTAATATAACTAATATATTAGCTCTAATATTAAAAACAGATCGATTCAAACGAGCTCTAAGTTCTTTTTAATATTCAAGTTCTTATGAATTTTTGAGTGCTTTTTAATATCTGAGTGTCTTTGAATGTCTGAGTGTTCATTAATACTTTAGCAGCTTTTAGTATTTCAACTTTTTGTAAATATTGAAATTTTCATAAATTTTCATAAATTTTTGAATGTTTGTAGTTCTTGGAATATTCAAGTACGAGTATGAAATAGTCCTCAGGTCTTTCTTCAATATTCAACTAATTATATATATATCAGCTGTTAAGAATATATAAGCAACGATTAATATCTAGTCGATACTAGTGATTTCGATGAAATTAATGAGTCGATTCCTCTCTATTATATAATAGAATTTGATGGCTTGAATGTCATTAAATATTCTATGGAGGTTGAAAGGGTAAGTCTTATAAATCTTATTGTTAGAGTAGATAATAGTAATAAATCAACTTTAGATATATTTTGAAATAAGACTTTTCATTATTTCTTTAAAACTATTGAAAGTATATAGTTTATAGTAAATAGGTTGATTTCGATATAAGGGTTCGAGATTAGAAATTAAATCTTTGGAATATTTTGAAAAAGAAAGAGGTTTATAGAATATTCTGAAACGAAAGAGTTTGTAATACAAAAGAGGTTCGAAGATCTCCCGCTATGTAATCTCACGTGACTTATAATCTTGTAACCTTGACACCCACTTTTAATAGAATTTTGCTATTTTTAGAGATTTTATTACTACTTTAAACTATTTAAATAGATATTGAATTATTCCCCTTCAAAATTTAATATTCGAAACTTTTACTTACTTTTTATCAATTTAATTAATTTTCTAATATTTAAAGAAATTAAAACTTTTTATAAACTCTAAATAGATTCTAAATAGATTCTAAATAGATTCTAAATAGATTCTAAATAGACTTTAGAATTAAAATCGATTAAAAAATTAATGATTTTGAATAAAATATAATTTTTAATGATATTTTCGCCTGATAAATTTCACTATATAGATATTCAACCAGCATTATGATTTGATTGGTCTAAAGTTTAAAAATAGAGAAAAATAAGATTTTTTTTTAGTATGATTGATAATACTTACCCTTCCAACCTCTGTATAATCGCGTGTAGATTAAATTGAGTCATATGCTTCTCATAGAGAGCCCCTAAGTTTTACCCTATAAAACTGAGATGATATTTAATTTCGAGGGTTCTTATAATTGATATGAAATTTACTTGATGGAATAGTATAACTCACCTTACAGCGTCTTACAAATAATAGAGATCTTAAGAAGTGTAGAAGGGTAGCTTTTATAATAATAATTATTATTATTATTATTATTATAATAATAGTAGAAGATCTAATCAATTTTAGCTTTAGGGATAAATTAAATATATATAATGAAAATTGAATTGAAATCAATTTATAAAAGCTAGACTAAATTAAAATGAAATTGCTTACTTTTTCTTTTCTAGGTTTTCTTTAAAAAATATTGTTGATTCGAGAAGGATACGAAAGACGTAGCACCCACGTATTGTAGGTCCTATATGTCCAATTGTATTCTATCTAAAGAGCTAGCTATATAGGAAAGTAGTAGGCCTTATATAGACACTACTGAAAGAGCTAGTTTCTTTCGTATTCGCTTAATCCCTTTAATACAGTTATCTTTGTATTGAAGTCATTCCTTTGAAGTGAATTCCCTTTGTTCATATAAATTTCCTAGATTTATATAATTTATAATGAAGCTCTAGTATATTCTATGCTTATAAATAAGATCGATTTAAATCAAATCTTATAGAATCATTTTATATAATAAAAAGAAAGTACAATCAATCAAATTTAACTAGCCGTTGGGGAAAAAGAATTTTTCAGATCGTGGATTCATAGAAGCTTTTTCTTTTATTTCTTTAATCTTTATAAGGATCAACTCTCAAACTCTCGATCCTCGCTACACTCGAGATTTAATTATAAATAATAATAATCTAATAAGGAATTATAATTATTTTATTAAGATTTATAAGGAATATTTAGTATAAACCCTAAAAATGGATTTCTATTTAAATCAAAAAAAATTCTATAATTTATATAATATATTTATAGAAATTTTAAAAAGAAAAATTGTATTATATAAAATAATATAAACTATAATTCTATTATAAAAGATATTATATTATTAGAAAGTATTTATTATTATTAATATTGTCAAGGTTACAAGGTTATAAATCACGTGAGGCTACATAGCAGAAAACCCTCAAGTCTATTTCATATCACGAACTCCTTTGTTTTAGAATATTCTATAAATCTCTTTCTTTTCTAAGATATTCTAAAGATCTAATTTTTAGTTTCGGACCCTTATATTGAAGTCAATCTGCTTGCTATAAATTGTATACTTTCAATAGTTTTAGAGAAACAATAAAAAGTCTTATTTCAAAATATATCTAAAGTTGATTCATTGCTATTATCTACTCTAATAATATTACAAATTTAATAAATTTTTTATATAAATTTTAAAATTTATTAATTAATATAATATAGCTTTTTGTAATTTAGTATTAACATTCAATAAATTTATATTAATAATATATATTAACAATAAAATTCAAAATAATTTTATAGACTATACTAGTGTTTAGTAAACGCCTATTTAGACTATATTTATTATCAACATCGCCTAAAAAAATCGATCCGAATGGGCCCTAAGTCTCTATCAGATCCGAGTTTCTCTAATTACTATTCCCGTTTCTCATTATCATTATTCAACTCTACACCTCCCTTCTCACTGCGTCCCTCCTTCCACTTTCTCGAAAACTATTTCTTGCCCTCGAAAATACAGATTACTCATCCAAATAAACGGATGAGGCAAGCACGATCTGACTATCAAAAAACCCTTACCATAGAATCCAATACTGAAATTTCTGTTTTCGATAATGAGATCAGATAGGAGTGATCAACTCATTATATTGCAAGATCTCCACCTCTCTCCGGTTACATTCCAACTCTGGCATTGTACGTACCTGACTTTTCACAATAATCACCTATCAAATATAGGTAAGGATAACTCCGGAGTTTATGATCTATATAGATCCGAATTTTCAGTGAGTCACTTTTATGTATTTTGGTAGCAGGATTGGGCAGTGGGTGGGTATACCCTGGACAACTCTGAGTATTTATTTGGAAAATTCGATGGGTATTCGCTCTGTTGCATTTTGTAGGGTAGGGTAAATATCTATCGAAATATAGCTGGGTATGGGTATATCCGGGGTAAAATCCATGTAATACTATATTTCGATATATAACAAACCGTCTTTAAGTCTTAATTAGTCATTTATGATTTCTCTAGTTTGACAGGGGAAATAATTTCGCTTATTCTGAGTAATCAATATCCCTACATCTTACACAACCCCGCATTTTATATAACTTTTAGAACCTCAAAAAAATATCAATTATAAAATTTATATTGAATATCATATTAACTATAAAAGATTGTATATAACAAGCAATAATTTAAATTAAAGTTGAAGAGAAATCTAATATAATTATTATTATAAAAATTTATAATATCAATCGTTTTATATTATATTAATAATATAAAAGATAAATAGCTTTTTGTATCTTTATTTATAAAGATATCTATTAATATCTTAATAAAAAGCAAGAAAAAGATTTAATTGATTAGATCAATAAGCTGATACAAAGATCTATACCCTCTACAAATTATATAGTTAAAAACCTAGCAAAAGAGATTATAGGTCAATCTATAAAAAAGAATTGGATAATCTATTTCATTAAAAGATATAGAAATTATTTTAAAAATCAATATCTTTGATGTATTGATAATCTATATATTAAAACTGATAATATTTATTATTTTGAATATTTTTATGAATTAATTGATATTATTTTCAATTTATAATTGATTTTTTTTTTATAAAAGTTTTTATTAATCTCTCTTTTTTATTTATTTAATTAATAAAAACGATTACAAAATATAATATATTATTGAAGAATATATACAATTGGGATGAGAAGGACTTTATAATTGAATTAATATATTTTATAAAGAGAATATTAAATGTTAATATCTACGAAAGAGGAAAAGTAATGAAAGCTATATAAAACGGATCTCGAGAGTTTATTAGCTTTTTAGTATACATTTGTATTAATGATATAGTTATATTATCTATTTTATTATATAAAAAGAAATCGGGGGATCTTTTGTCACGTGCATGGAACCAATTCACATGGAACCAATAGAAGTCATAAGCTTTACCACTACGCCACGCACGCAATCTGACCAAAAGGCACAGTATTAGGGATTGAAGTCCTGACAGCTTACTACTATATATATATCCTAACATGTGCTCTACTTTCTATAATAGGGCCTCAACCTTTTATAGCATTTAGAATCCTTATAATATAATATAAGTCTTTATCTGTACCTTGATAATTTGTATTATTTATTTAGAAATTATTATAACTTTATTTTAAAGATACTTATTCAAATTGTATTTTAACTACCTTGATTGTTTTGATTTCATCAAAATTATAACCTAATTGTATTAATCAAATCCATTATTAATTCATTATAGATAATTTTGCTATTTTTTAATAAAGTTATTCAATTATATTAAAATATATTTATATTGATTTATTATTGAGAATTTTATAAGGATGTTTTGTAACTATAAAAATACTTTAGAAATAGCTAACCAAGTAGCTATATTTAATTTGTCCTTATAATTCCTTTTTTTGAATTACACTATCAATTTCATCAAAACTAATGTTTTTTTATTTATAGATTTGTTTTATAATTCGAATATTATATATTTTGTAGTTATTTAAATTGTATTTATTTCAATTGAAATAATTACAATTTTATTATAAGAATAAATTATTATAATATATATCTAAATCAATAAAACTCAATTATAAATTATCGAATTGCAAGATACAATTGAAATACTAAAGATTATTATTTATAATAATCTAGAAGTTCTATTTTATTGAAAACATTTTATTTTTTTTAAAAAGTTCAATAATAATAAACAAGATATTGTAAAATGTTAGGATTAGTATATAGTGTTTTGTAGTATAATTAATTATTATTTAATTACAGATTATAAAAATAAATCAGAATTTCAATAGATTATATTTTTCATTAGTTTATTTTTTGGTTTGATTTATATAAACAATTAAATATATTTTGATATGATTATAGATAATCTATATAATTCTAATCTTTGATTTTTTAAATAATATATTGTAATAAATATTTGGAATAAATTGAATAAACAATATTAAACCCTTGATTTTTTACAAAAGACTTTTATAGATTATAATAAATATAAAATGAAAAAGATTTTATTTAATAATTTCATTATCAAATTCAAATAGTTTGTTATTAGATATAAAAAAACCATTAAATAATAAATTATTAATTTCAAGTTTAAAGTTTTATAAAAGTTGATTAATACTTTAATCAATTGTTTTAATAAATCCTTTATTGTTGATATTGATATATAAATAATCTAATAATAAAATATCTATAATAATCTAAAAGAAAAAACTTATCTTGATAATTAATAAAAAAGTCAAAATATTAATTTCAATTATAATCAATCAAAACATTACAATAAAAAACCAACCCCAATTATAGCCTTTTTTATATCAAAACTATTTAATGATTTTATACAATTAGATATTATTCAATAAAATCAATACCCTTTATCTTATTATATTCAAAAACAATATCTTAATCTTAGCCTTTGCTTTTATTATAAAAAACCAAATTATATTAAAAATAATTGTAATAAGAAACAAGCTAATAATACAAAATATAATATTAATATTAATATAGGATACAATCCTTATATCAATCACTTCTCTATAGTTAATTAATATTAGAGTTTTAAATTCTATCACAACACTATCAATTCCTTATATCAAAACCTATTCCCACTTATCAACTATTTTCTATTCATTAATTGTTTTCTAATTATACTATTACATTATACCTCACCAATTCCTTTTAATTTTATTTAAAAATTTAATCTAGAAGAATATATTAAAGAATCCATTCATTCAAAGAAAAATAGAAACTTTATTCCCTAACCCAATATATCAAAAGATTAATTTCAATTTATAATTACAAATCAAGGTTTTTTGTAGGAAATTTACCTTTATAAATTAAAAGATCAATTATATCTAAAGATTCTTTGTATCTTAAAATAATAAATAATAAATCTTTTAAAATCTTAATAAAAATCTTTTTTATATTTAATATAACTATTTTATTTATTAGTTTTATAAATAATAAAATTATAAACTATAACTTTATTAATAGAAAAATTGTTTTTAAATTTCAAATATTTACATAATTCTTCCTCTATATTTGTTACCTACTCTTAACTAATAAAAAGCTTTTTAATATCCTTTTTCAATATATATTTCTGAATATATAAATTAATAATTATTAAGAAATCGATTTATTTTATATTATTACTTTATCAATTATAAATTTATTGATCCTTAGTTTTCTTTGGTTTTAATATTATAATTCTATTATCAATTGATTAATAATAATATTTAAATTTGTATCTATATATTACTTAAGATATTATTATTCTATTAATATTATAATAACTATTATCCCCAATATATTTAATAATTGTAAAATAACTTTATTAAAAAATAATAAAATTATAATCGATTTCAAATTATCTTTATAAAAACTTATTTCGAAATTAATTTTTATAAAAAATACTATCAACAAAAACTTCGAAATTAAATCCTTACTACCCCGAAATTAATTAGCAATTCTCAAATCTATCAAAACCCTAAATATTTAAAAAAACTCTAATATTATCAACCTCGAAAACAATAAAAACAAAAATCTTTACCACACTCATTATATCAATAATAAAATAGATATCTGAGTTAGAATAATCCTTAATTGTTTATCCTTGAAATTAGTTTTAGCTTGATTTATTACTAATTTTAGAAAATATAAGAAATCATTACAAAACCAGAATATTTTATCCTTATTATTGTTATCGCTATTAAATCCCTCAAATGAATTACTTAATGCTATACGAAATATTCGTTTCGAAATATAAAATATAAAGTTTTTTATAATTAATAGTTTTATATAATTCTATAAAAACAACAACATTTATATTACAAAAATATTCTAAAATAAATTAGATAAGGCTTGCAATCTACACTATATAATAATTGAAAATCCTATTCAATTGTATTAAGATTTAATAAATAATAATATCAATAAGTTTATAAAAAAAATAAATTAATTTATTCCTTTTATATTAAAGATTTAAGATAAGTTGTCTTTCTAACTTTATAATCTATATTCAGAATTCCTATCCTCTTTTGTTAACAAATTTCTATTACAATACTTATAGAATTACAAGATCGAGATTATATTAGATAAAGAATTATTATATAACAAAAACTATTTAATATCCCCAATTAAATTTCAAATTATTTATAAATAGTTTAATAATAATCTAAATAAAGGATTTATTCAGAAATCTCGTTTTCAATCAATTGTTTCATTTCTCCTAGTTACTAAACCAAAAAAAGGTATTCAAATTTATTAAGATTATTAGAATTTAAATAATATTATTATTAAAAACCAATATCCTTTATTATTGATTAAAAAAACCTTCAATACTTTATATTACACTAAAATCTATATTAAGCTTAATATTATTACTATTTTCAATAAATTATAAATTATAAAGAATTACAAATAGAAAATCGCTTTTATTATTTATTTCAATTTATTTGAATTATTAGTAATGCTCTTTGGATTTTGCAATATATTAATCTTATTTTAGAATTATATCAACTATATTCTTTTTAACCTTTTAAATAAAACTTATATAATATATTTAGATAATATTTTGATTTATTTTGAAAATATTACAAATTACAAAGAATATATCCACAAAATTATTTAACAACTGATTAATATTGGATTACAAATCGATATCAATAAATACAAATTCGAAACGAAAAAAATCAAATACCTCGATTTAATTATTACCCCAAAAAATATAAAAATAAATCCAAAAAAAATTGATATTATATTCAATTAGAAATTATTAATTAAATTCAAAGACCTCCAATATTTCCTCGAATTTGCTAATTTTTATTAATGTTTTATTTGCAATTTTTTTAAGATTGCAGAATTCTTTAATTACCTTTTAAAAAAAAAGAAAATATAAAACTAGGATTTTAAATAAAAAAACATTTTTATAATATTAAAGAATATTTTCTCCTTTACCCTAGTCCTTATCATATTTGATTATCATTGTTATATAATAATCAAAACTAATATTTCTAATTAAATTACAAATAATATTCTTTTGTAATATAATAATAAGGAAGATTTGTATCCAGTAATATACTTTTTATTAAAATATAATATCATTGAATACAATTACAAAATCTATAATAAAAAATTCCTAGCAATTATAAAATCATTAGAAGAATAGAAATCGGAATTATATAGTGTTTAGAAATTATTCGAAATTATTATCAACTATAAAAACCTTAAATATTTTATATTAACAAAAATACTAAATTAATAACAAGTTAGATAAACCAAATTTTTATTAAAATTCAATTTCTATATTATATATTAATCTGATTATAAAACTATTTACTCCAATATTTTGAATTGCAAAGTTAAAGATTATTTAATATATATCAATTTTAATAATAATTGAATCAAGAATTATTTACAAACAATTCTTTTAAAATAGATATTTGATATTATTATATTCAAAAATATTATTTAATAAATGAGCAGCGATTTAAATCTGATTATAATTTTGATAAATATAATTATTCTCAATATTAATAAACTAATTAATGATTTTATTGATAAAGTATATAGATTATTCGAATTAATTATAACTATATATATAATATTTCGAAACTTTTCTATTTGTTATTAACTACTAGATATTCAAAAGGATTTTTAAATAATCTTATAAAATTATAAATTAATCAATAATAAGATCTTTTATTGTAATTGTTTTTTTATTTCTTTTTTTACTGAATTTCATATATAAATTATATATTGTATATATTTAATTGGATTAATTAGATATCTAGGCTGTATCAAAATTATTAATTTTGTTTTTTATATATATTGATAGTTTAATATATCTAAAAAGATCGAGATATTTATATAAACTTATTAATTCTATTTTTGTATTAAAACTTTTTGCTTTATTATATCTAGATTTCTTGAATCTTTATTAATATTGTTTTATTTTTGATTAAATATTTTTATTGATTATATTATATTATTACTAATTAATAAATATTATAAAAAGAAATATTAATATATTATTATAGTTATTTGTTATTTGATTAAAATATAATATTTTATATTAATAATAGAATTGTTTGTAAAGAAATTTATAAATCGATTTGTTAAAAAGATATATTGTTTATATAATGTTTTTGATAATATTATATTTGATAGAGGCTTCTAATTTATTTCTAAATTTTGAAAGTATTTATTTAAATATTTATTAATTATTTTGAAACAATCTTTTTTATTTCATTCTAAATTTAATAATCAAATAGAAAGAATTAATGCTATAATAAAGTAATACTTTTATATTTTTATAAATTTCTATTAAAATAATTGGTTTAATTGATTTCCATTTGTAAAGTTTGTATTAAATAATATTATATTAGAAATTATTAATATATTTCTATTTTTTATTAATTATAACTATTATTTATATCTCGGAATTGAATTGTTTATATTAATTCTATCGAGTTTATTATATTAAAAAAAACGAGAGTTCTTTAAAGCTAACAAGATTATAAATAGATTTAATTTTATTTTAATTAAATTTAAAATATTTATAATCCAATCAATCTAAAAATACAAAGATTGTACTAATAAAACCCAAACTGATACTCCCCTTTACAAAAAAAATAACAAAATATAAATTAATACAAAAAATATAAAAATCAATTATTCAATAAAAAAGAATAATAACAAATAAAATAATCTTTACAAAATCTTTAAAATCTATAAACAAATTTGTCTACTACAACTCCCAATTAACTTCAAGATTTTTCTAATATTCTACAATTCATTATTTCGATTACTCCATTACTTACTAGAATTATTAAATTAAAATATTATTAATATCATTGAATTATATAAAAATCAAAATCAAATTTTTAAAAAAAATAACAAAATATATAAGAAAATTGAACAATAAGAATTCAAGGAAATCCTCAATTATTATAACAAATATAATTTCTATTATCATATCAAATAAAAGTATTACCCACTATTATAATAATCAATTAAAAACTTTTGAAATTAAAAAAAAATAATTATTGTATTTCATCTAATACATCTAAACAAACTAGATTTGCCTGTATAGATTGAATTCAAAAAATCTATTACTTTAAATATTACTACACCAATAATAATTTTTAAATAAAAACCAAACAAATCAAAGAAAATCTATTAATTGATTATTATCTTAAAAACAATTCACTTTAATTCTATAATAAAAACTAAATTGTTTTAATATTATTTCAAAAGGTTTTGGGTTTTTATTTAATCAATATTGAACCGATTCCTTATAACTTTATCAAAAAATAATAAAGTTACTTTATACCTTAGCTTATTTAAAACAAACAAATTCTAAAAAAGAAATATTATTATAATACTAATTATATTGTTTTTATACTTCAAATACAAATCTTTAATATATTCTTAATATATCCTACTTCTTATAATAAAACCTCAACCTTTCATAGTATTTAGAACTTTTATGATACAATATAAGTCTTTACCCGTACCTTGACAAGTTTTGATATCAAAATGATTTTGAAATCACTTTAAAGCTTTTTAAAGCCACTTTTATTAATATAATTGAAATTAGTATTCAATTATATAAAGCAAAAAAGTTAGAAAAGATTATAAAAAAGAAAAAGAAAAAAAGAACTCAATTTAAAAGATTAAATTTAATAAAAGAGAAAGCAAATAGGATATATTTATATTCCCTTAATATTATTTTAAGAATTAAAATATATCAATCTATTAAAAAACTTATTATTCAATAAAAAAAGAAAATCAAAAAACTAAAAAAAATTTAAAAAAAAAGTTGAAAAATAAAAGAAGTATTTAGAGTTGTAAAAGAGAATTAGATAGAAAAAGATTGATTATCAAATTCTATAAGGTTTCAAAAAATATAACAAAAAAGCTTCTAAAATACAAAATTCATTTATTAAAAAGAATAAAAGTATTTCAAAACCTTTTTCTACATTAAATTTAATATTTCAAAAAGTTATAGAACTTTTAGATAATAGAAAAGTTGATATTTTAATAAATAAAAGAAAGAGAATAGAAATCAGAATTAAAAAAAGAAAAGCAATTATAATACCCATAAAATTTAAATCTTAATTATTTTATAATTCTATATAAAAATACTATATTATATTATAAACATTTAAAAGTTTTAATCTAATATCTTATAAATTCTAATTATTATTAAATATTAAAGTTGTAGTAATAGTGAAATTGAGATTGTGTAAGATATAAGGTTGTACAAGATATAGGGATATCGGTTATTATCATTTCAATATTATAATCTCATACATTTGAATTCATAAATTAATTGGGGATAATCTCAAATTTTCAGACGATAGCTATAAAACAATCACATGATATACCCCAGATATCTTAGATATCTGGCGGATTTCCCGAGTATCTGCTCTACTATATGTCTGTATGATAGGGTAAATACCCACAGGGGGTCAAAACCCCCGGGTAGGGTACGGGTGCCCAACCCTATTTGGTAGATATGAAGGAAAATAGTCAAAAGGATAGAGCAATGAAACATCGTCATTCGGCCTCAACCAAATGACGATGCATACATGCATTCACATTTGACCCTTCTACCTCTCTGTTCTTTACCAGTTACGCAGAATCTTCACGAGCCCTATTTTCCCACTCCTATCTCACTGAAGAACCTTGTCTCCCCTACGAAAATCCAGTATATCGAAAGCAAACAATGAGAAAGACGATCATGGTCGAGCAAAACTTTGCGTCCGCCTTTTAATTTCCGCCATCTCTTGTGTCTAAAATCCACGATGCCCCGTATCAACTACGTAGAGTCTAACAATCCAAAAGTGGGTATGTAATCTATAACTATCGTTATCTGTAGTAACGGATTGTGACTGCTGAGCAATTCTCTTCTCATGTATCTCATCATCAACGACATCAAGTAATCTTCTCACCGTCAATCTTACAATCTATCATCTTATCATTCATAAACCTGCAGATTCTTTCATCGTGATTGCAAATTCCCATTCCTCACTCCTCACCTCTTCCCCTCATCCATCTCCTCACAGATCAAGCCCAAATCCAGATTGAACCCCAAACCAAAATCATTACCACAACTTCCCAATCTAAATCCAGGATCCAGAATCCAACATCCAACAACTCAATAACCCCAAAATTCTTTCCTACTCCATAAAACCCAGCAAACTTAAATAACTCCTAACAATTCTCAACCTCTACACACAATTTTATACATACATTCAATACCTACCTCCCTATCCACCTCACCAACCAATTCAAGCCCCACATTTATACCTTATTACATTGCACCATGAAGCCAAGAACCGAAGCGAGAACCGAAGCGAAAATTTCATCCCATTTAATTCGAATCGACTTGGCCCGACCTGAATTGACTTGACTTTACTTAAATCGACATTACTTGAACCCAAATGCAAACTGATTATATAACATAGGTATATAATAGAAATATATATTAATTTAATCCACTTCTGAAACCACTAATGAAATCAATCTGAAGATTTTTAATAAATTTAATAGAAGAGGAATAAATAATAAGAGATAAATAACTCGTTTATTAATCTTTCTATCTTTCTATCTTTCTATCTTTCTATCTTTCTATCTTTCTATCTTTCTATCTTTCTATCTTTCTATCTTTCTATCTTTCTATCTTTCTATCTTTCTATCTTTCTATCTTTCTATCTTTCTATCTTTCTATCTTTCTATCCATCGAATATAAAGATTCATATTTATAGTATCATACCATCCTCACCCATCCACTCATTCATTCCTACACCTCCCTCAATCCAGATTTTCATTTTCCACAAGACATATTATCTACTTTCCTATCCATAATCTCATAAAGATCTACATCATCTGGAAGAAGAATAGGAGAAGAAGAAATCAAAACCAAAGATAGAATAAAGATCGCTATTGTCATTACAGCGCTATTCTATTTCGTTGCACTCCAATCCACTCTGGTCCATCTCATCACATTCAATCAAACTCCATCCAACACACTTCCAATATCTAAATTCCCCCTCCCCCTCCCCACAGAAATACATCTACACTGCTCCGGTATTCAATACCATTCCGTTTCACTATTCCACATAATTCAAAAATCAAAAATCAAAATATTTTTACATTTTCACATTTACAATTTTAATCATCACCATTATTCCCCTCCCCTAAATCTTCCTCCTCATACCCCCTCCTCATACCCCCTCCCCTCAACAAACCATACCACACCATAATAAAACAAATATTTCCCATCCCCTCCAAAAAACACCTCCTCCCCTATATTAAGTAAATTCAAATCCTCGATATGTTTCTGCGTTTAATACACATCAAACTCCACGCATCATACATCACTCATCACCCATCCCCATGCTCTCCCCCTCCCCTCCTCCTCCTCTCCCTCCTTCCCCCCGCAATCCCATTCTCTCCCACCCCTAATCATCACCATATCACCACACCCCCAAACTTGTAATTTCAAAATCCAAACACCCAGTCCAGTACCCAGTCCAGTACCCAGTCCAGTACCCAGTACAGTACCCAGTACAGTACCCAGTCCAACACCCAACTCCACGTATCCATCCCACCATATCACCCTCAAAACCCACCATCCCCCCTCAAAACCATCCACCTACATCCCCTCCACACACTATCACACTCTCATCTAAATTCCAAACTCCAAAACCGGACTATCTACCTAGTAGCCAAAACACCATTGCTAGCCTTTTCTTGAACAGTTGCAAATGATGGATTTTCTCTTTCTGTTTCTATCTTTTGCTCAAACTTCGAGGTTCTTATATTTTTTCAATTTCTACTGTCATAGGTTTATTACATCATGAGTATATTGATGACATAACCACAAGTCTAGTTATTGAATCTATGTATGATATTAATTATATAAACAGATGCAACTATTAAATACATCCTTCGTACCATTGAGTACGTCTTATTAGATTATGGAATACTAGTCCTTTTCCCATCTACATTTAAAATTATGTTCTATATATGTAAGAACTGGTATCGTTGCTGAAATGTACAGACTCACGAGTATTTCCCTTTTACGAAATGAATGACTTAGTACGGTATCTAGGCTTCTGCTAGAGGGTTGAAGTAGATCGTGCTTCATGATCCAGTACCTTGTACCCATGAGCAGTGAGACTCAAAGCCGGCATTCCGTATTCTTTCCCCTCATAACAACCATCTATGCCAATGTGACTGGCTTTGGCTTCCATATCGCCCAACTAAAAGAAATCACAACTTTTATGGCAGCAGCAAGCCAGAGAGCAGCAGATAAACCAGCCGAACTTCGACTGATCCAACCCCCAGCAATTCCACCAGAAAGAATAGCGAGAACAGCTCCTACTCTTCTATTCCTCTTAACATTATCTCGTGCAAGTACTTTCGGATCTGAAGCAATGTCACAGTAGACACTGGTCAAAACCGTAGTAGGAATTTCATTGAAGCCCAAGATTCTCGATGTAACAATTTGACCACCAGATTGAAACGCCAGGAATGCTAGGGGAATCAATTCGATAAAATTGACTTCATCCTCGATTGACTTAACACCAAGTGGTTCTGGTACCACATTTCTTTGAACCAATGCTGCGGCTATTATGATACAGATTCCTTGTAACAAAAACGATATGGATAGGATCCCGCGAATCTTTCCGGCGCCGAATCGTCGTGTTTGTGCGAAAAAGAGACAACCGCAGAGGAAGAAGAATATAGAAATTAGGGACTTGACCCAACCGTATGGATGACTGATTGGTTGACCGGATGCGCCGAGAGCTAGAAAGATGGTGTTACCTGCGAAAAGATCGATTAGTAATGAACATAGCATAGATATTGTCAACAGACTGAAGTATTGCAGAAACGCATACCGGTTTGCATAGAAACAAAACATGTCCAAGCATTGTAGGCACTACTGTCGCAGATACCAGATACGAGCGCACATGCTATCATTGGCAAATCAGCATGAACGAGAGTTATCTCTTCGCTGAAATGGGATTTCGTTCTAGTCCATAGAGAATCATGGGATTCTTTAATAGAAGGATTATGAGATCGGCTGGGGGAAGGAAGTTCTGTTGTTGGAAGGGAACCTTGAGCTGCAGGACCCGATTCTTCGATTGAGGGGGCTTTCACCATAATTGGTCGAATTAGTCACCGAGTACTTGCTTGGGATGAATGATTGATTGATGAATTGACAAATCAATCACTGAGTACCGGTGCTCGAACAAAGGAAAGATAAGATAAGGTAATGTAATGTACGTGGGTATGAGTACATACAGGTCAGAACATAAAAAATGAAGATATACTTAGTCTCCGAGACAGCGTAGAGTCATGTATGTATATAAATATCAATATCAATATAAATATCAATACATATTAAACACGGGAAATTCTATGACGGAATGAACGACCCGTATTGGATAATGTCGGTCATTCGAGTTCTTTTTCCCTTATCATGACATGACTAGGAAATCTCATACTTTGTACGATACGATACGTACGAGTAGACAAGACAAAATCAAAGAAAAACTCAGGAGAAAGCTCGGATTGAGTTGGTCGGCAATTATCAATTATCGATTATCAATTATCAATTACATATCACCATCCATGGATTATCTAATACACCTGGATACCCACACCCACCCACTCACTCCAGCCGATACCCAGTCCAGTGCCCACTCCACTCACCTCCTATCATATCAATCCTTGATTAAAAAAAGAACCCTTATTATTAGTGGGTCCTTACTACTTAGGTCCTCTTAAAATAAAATAAAATAAAATAAAAGAGATGGGAATTTTCAGTTTCGCATATGAACCAATCAAGAATCTCATATCTGGCATTTACTCATTTCGACCAATGAAATCCCTCCCATCTCTAACTTAATCATCCGTTTGTTTAAGACTCAAAGCAAGTATTATATCCAGTCTCACAAACTAAACCCAAAGTAGTTACATCCCCCTCTAAAATGTCTGAATTTTCCCGTAGGGTCTTGTCTTACATGTGATTTCTAACTATAAACTCCTTAGTGGCACAAGCTGATTGCGCTCCACCCACCAAAAAAATTCCATTATCTATAATCTTTTTTTTCTTCACCCCTCATACTCTTTCTCTTCATCCTTCCTCTTCCCTCAAATCCTTCTTTTGATAATTATCTTAGCCACACGCGGCCAAGATACAACTTCAAAATAGAAAAACGAGATTCAAATCTTCTTGTTTTTCACTTCTTTAAGTCTTACAAGAGACTTCATTCTGCTCGGTCAGAAACTCTCCACTCCAAATCCCGACAATCTTTGCGAATTGCGACCAATACTAGGTTTCTTTCGACCCAAAGAACACATTCTTCCCATTTTTCAAAGAATTTTCTTCTCACGAACCGAATTTTCCTCATTTAGAAGACGAATTACATCGATACATTAATATTACACACTTTCGAAACTTTCTCCAGGCATTATAATGCCACATCAGGAATCTCCCACTCACGAGATGCCCACAATGATTTCGAAGGCACCAAATGGTGTTGCCCCCACACAAGAGGAAGTTTCCGGTATCCTCGATAGCATTTTCGAAGCAAAGACATCCGCCGCATCAGTCGATGCATCTTACGCTCTCTGCGATCTTCTTATCAACTCTGTCGGTTTCCGCGGACTTCAAGATTATGGCATCTTAGCACAAGTCAAGAAGGCTGCGGCCGATAAGAAGAGTGGATTAAGAAGAGAAAGCGCTCAAAATCTTTTGGGTGCTCTCTTTGAACGTTTCCCTCCCAAGCAAAAGATCGCTGAGGTTGTCTTCCTCTTGCAAGATACTACATTGGTACCATGTGCCTTCGACGCTCTCGCCGATAAGGGAGCTGTAGTTCGCGATGCTGCTCAGTATGCTCTCGACGCATTATTCTCCAACTTGAACGCCGAAGGTCTCGTCTATGGACTCCTCCCAATCCTCATTGCTTATCTCGCCAAGCGAACCGGAAAGTGGCAAGGAACTGTCGCTGCATTCAAGTCGATACAAAAGATGGCAGACAAGGCACAAATGTCTATTGGTGGTAGCAAGGAGGAAGCTGATGAGAAGGACTTGTTGAGAGAAATCTTGGGGGCAAAATTGGCACAATTGATTCCTCTCGTCGAGGCTGGAATGCACGACTTGAAGTCCGAGGTTGAGAAGCAATCTGTCGCCACTATGACTTCTTTGACCACCCTTCTTTCCAACGACGATGTTGCTCCAAGAATCCCACTCTTGATCGAAACCATGCAAAAGCCAGGAAAGGAGACTCTCCAAAAGGCTATCCACGCTTTGTCTCAAACTACTTTCGTTGCTATTGTAACATCCCCAGTTCTTGCTCTCCTCACACCTCTTCTCGAGAGATCTCTCAACGACCGCTCTACCGCACAAGAAGTTTTGAGACAAACCGTCGTCGTTGTTGAGAACTTGACAAAGTTGGTTCACGACCCTGTCGAGGCTCGTACTTTCTTGCCAAAGTTGCAACCTGGTATCAAGGGCGTTTTAGAACGTGCATCTTTGCCAGAAGTCAGAGAGATGGCTGATCGTGCCATGAAAGTTATGGACAAGGCCATGAGTGATGATGCCGGAAACGTTGCCAACGGTGTCGCACACGTCACTAAAATCACTGCCGCTGATGTTTCCAAGGTTCTCGAAGCTGAGATCAAGAAGGCTGGAGGACTTGCCGATAACTCAGATGTCGCTAAACTCACCAAATCATATATCTCTGATATGCTCGTTGAGGATGTCAACCATCGTCAAATTGAACGTGTTGCTGCCAACGTCACCCCTTACCTAGAGCACATTATGAAGCAAGAGGGATCCGCCGCTACTGTTGGTAATGCTGTTCAACAGTTCTACCTTGAGGAAGACCACCGAAAGTTTGGACAACCAGTCAAGGAGGATGATGGCGAAATTGAAATCGTCAACACCAACTTCTCCTTGGCATACGGAGGTATGCTTTTGCTCAACCACACCAACCTGCGCCTTCTTAAGGGTCACAGATATGGTCTCTGTGGTCGCAACGGTGCCGGAAAGTCGACTCTTATGAGAGCCATCTCAAACGGTAAACTTGAGGGTTTCCCAAGTCAAGATGAACTCCGAACATGCTTCGTTGAGCACAACCAAGGTGAAGATGCTGATATCAGCATTTTGGACTTTGTCGCAAAGGATCCAGAAATTGCAAAGGAAGGACGTGAACGTATCTCCGAGGTTTTGTGTGAAGTCGGCTTCACTGCTGGTCCAGAAGGTCGTCAATCTGAGAAGGTTGGATCCCTTTCTGGAGGTTGGAAGATGAAGCTTGCTCTGGCCAGAGCTATGTTGATGAAGGCTGATGTTCTTCTCCTTGATGAACCTACCAATCACTTGGATGTTGCCAACGTCAAATGGTTGCAAGAATACTTGAAGGCTCACACCGAAATCACTAGTTTGATTGTTTCCCACGACTCCGGATTCTTGGATGAAGTCTGTACCGATATTTATCATTACGAGCCAGGAAAGAAGCTTGCCGTCTACAAGGGCAACCTTGCTGCCTTCGTCAAGCAAAAGCCAGAAGCCAAGAGTTACTACACTCTCTCCGACTCTCTTGTCAAATTCAAGTTCCCCCCTCCAGGTATACTTACTGGTGTTAAATCTCAAACCAAAGCCATTCTCAGAATGTCCAACTGCTCATACACCTACCCGGGAGCTACCAAGCCATCTCTTCACGAGGTTTCCTGTCAATTGACTTTGTCTTCCAGAACCGCCATTATCGGTGGTAATGGTGCCGGAAAGTCTACTTTGATCAAGCTTCTCACTGGTGAAACTATCCCAACTTCTGGAAACGTTTACAAACATCCTAACTTGCGTATCGGATACATTAAGCAACACGCTTTGGAGCACGTTGAGATGCATTTGGAAAAGACTCCCAACCAATATCTCCAATGGCGTTACGCTAACGGAGATGATCGTGAGGTACACATGAAGCAAACACGTATCTTGTCTGATGAGGACAAAGCTCAAATGGAAAAGATGATTGATCTTGGTGATGGAACCGGTGCAAAGCGTATCGAAGCTATCATGGGTCGTCAAAAGTACAAGAAGACTTTCCAATATGAGATTAAGTGGGTTGGAATGTTGCCAAAGTATAACTCTCAAATCTCCAGAGAAACTTTGGTTTCCCTTGGTTTCAACAAGTTGATCCAAGAATTCGACGATCATGAGGCATCTCGTGAAGGTCTCGGTTTCCGTGAGCTTACTCCAACAGCCATCTCTCAACATTTCGAGGATCTTGGACTTGACCCTGAAATCGCCAATCACAACGAGATCTCTGGTCTTTCTGGAGGACAAAAGGTCAAGGTTGTTATCGCAGGAGCTATGTGGAACAACCCGCATCTCTTGGTTCTTGACGAACCTACCAATTTCTTGGATCGTGATTCTTTGGGAGGTCTCGCTGTTGCTATTCGTGACTACAAGGGTGGTGTTGTTATGATTTCTCACAACGAAGAATTCGTCGGCGCTCTTTGCCCTGAACAATGGCATGTTGTTGCTGGTCGTGTTACTCACAAGGGTACCATGGCTATCTCCGCTGATCGTTTCGAAGATAGCAGACCATCAAGTGGTTTCAACAGCAGTGTTGCAAGTGCTGCAACAAGTGCTAGTGCTAGTGCTGTTAACAGTGGTGCAGAGGATAATGGGGATCTTGGCTTCAAGGCCAAGAAGAAGAAGAAGAAGACCAAGAAGGAGCTTAAGGAGTCTGAAGTTAGAAAGAGACTTAGACACATTGAATGGTTAGTTGATCTCCTCTTTGCTAAACTTTATACTTGTACATCATGCTAATAATATCTCAGGCTCAACTCTCCAAAGGGTACTCCTCATCCAGCTGACACTGATGATGAATCATAATGGAATCGGAACAAGTCAGACACCAAAATTTGCTTCTTGCATATATGTTCATATTCATTAGAACGCGGTCGCCATTAGAGGGTCATTTATTTCTGGATGGATCGACACGTATGATATAAAAGCGATGTTCTTCGCAATCTCATTTTATGATTTCACGATCAATAGGGTCATGTGAAAAGAATGGCGTTATGCGTACTTTATAGACGGGGTGGATGGGATCTAATCTTTCCTGATAAATGTCTTTTTGAAATGAATGTTTGAGTTATGATAGGACGGGTTTGTCCAGTAACTAGGAGGATAGATCAATAGATAGGTAGATAGATAAAAGGATGGGTGGACGCCAATGCCGATGTGCGGAGGCTGGAAATTGAATAGTCAATTTACAAAATATCTGTTTCTATGAAAGTGCATGTGTTGGTGAGAAAAATGTGTGAACTATTCAAGAAGGGGATGGCGAGGTTTTGTTTTTCGCCTCCTTACACTGCTGGCTGGCGATTCTCGCTTCGCCTCCGCCCCCACCCACTCTAGTTCTGAGTAGGTAATTGGTTCGAACACCCAAGTTGGGGAGTGTGTGAGGAAGGTGGATACGTCTCCATCTATTTTGAAGCGGTTGTTTTATGGAAGTATCATGATAACTTTTCTTTTCTTTTCTGTCTGCCTGTCTGTCTGTCTGGCATTTCCGCAATCCAGTTGTGACTAGGTATTTAGATAATCCATACTCAAGAACCTTTCCAAAGTTCTTCATGTTCGCACTTTATAGTATCATTCTCGCTTCTCTCTCTCTCGCCTGCTTGCTTACCTTGTGTTTTGTTTGTTTTGTCACTTTAATTCGTGAAGCTTTTTGTTACAGCACACACCCCACTTATCTTTCTCCCCTATAGAACAGAATAAATGGATTAGATTCATCATGTCCACTTCCGCCATCATAACCTCTCTCCATGATCTTCCGGCCCACGCTCCTCTCCCTGGAATATTAGTAAATCTTGTATATCCGGATAGTGAAGGATGTTTACTCGTTGGTGTTTCTTCGGCACTTTGGTCCCTTGTGATGGGTCGTCTTTGTCTTTTTGTGGGGAGGGGGAAGGGATAGTGTTCGATGGAGATGTAGATGCTTGGGGAAGAGTTTTGTTTCAGGGATGGTAGGTTGGAGGTTTTTGGTTTGTAATTCTTATAAAAAGGATAGTATGGGATAAGATTAATATGTCTAATTGATTTAGGAAATTTGCTAATAACAATTAAGATAATCAATTGTTCATTTATTACAGTGAGTATCTGGATAGGGAGTGATTTTTTGTATTTTTTGTATTTTTGTATATTTTTGGAGTAGCTTGACTTGATTTGTTTCGTTGTTTTTTTTGGAAGGCAATTGCCATGGCTCAATACATTGTTTCGATTATTAGTGAGTTCCTCGTTACTGTCATGGGATTTAAAACACAGTCTTCGATTCTTCTTAACGCCATGGAATTAGGTGTTATCCGCGGACCAGTACGAAAACACCAATGAGATGTAACCATTGGGTACGTAAAAAACAACGATTTTATAATCGTAATACTCCCCTCCTCCCCTCTCCTCATCTCCCACAACTAACCACCACTCCCCAAACCCCCAGGCCATTGCATTCCTCAGCAAAGCCCTCGTATCCCCCACTCTGCTCCTTACAAAACTCACCCTCTTCCTTTCCTCCTCTATCTCGATCTCTTCCATCCCTTCAAATGGCTGCGCGTATGCATCTTCATCGAAATCAGTATCACCGTTCTCTTCTACTCCACCATCGGTATCTTGATGATTATCTGGAGTTCTCCCGCGCAGACGTAACGCGGCAAACGCATCTTTTCACCATGGAACAACAGTACGCCCAAATCTACTCGTGGCCGGTCGGCGGTGGGATTGGAGACTGATTTTTTTTGCTCGGGTTGCTATTGAAGGCGGTGGGGAGCTTTGTTTACCGTGGAGAAGGAAGGTGGTTGTGGGGATTGTGTTTTAGATGGGAATCTTGTGGGTGTTTTCTTTGTGGCGATTCCTTTGATTTAATTTGATTTAAATATTGGGCCTGTGGAATTTTTCTAATGAGTGGTGTATGGATAGTGCGTGCATAGCTTCTGCTCTAAGCGTGTATTATCGATCCATCAACAAACAGAGTAACACGAAAGATACGATTTATGCTCTTCAGAACGTGATTATCTGTTCGCAAGTATTCTCTTCCCTCACATTCAAATATTGAAATATTGTTTAGTAACCGCAAACAGATTAGCAGAAATATTCATCGTAGTCATCGTTTCCTGTATGCCTGCAACGTGGATCTTCTCCGTCCATGGATTCCACATTTCTTGGCTTTGAAATCGGAATTCTTATTCGCGTCGGGGGGTTTCTGGAAGATTCGGAGAGAGTCGCTTGGGCGAGGGGAAGTTGCTTCTGGAAGAGGTGGTTGTGGGTATAGGAAGGGACCTGGTGTATTGTATGGGGAAACGGATGGTTTGTGGAAGGGCTCTTGGGAGGAACAGAGACTGGCGAAATTGGGGGTTGAGCTTGCGAGGGTGGGAAATGTGAAGGTGGATTTTTGGAAGGGGAAAAGGAGGGGTGGGGAGATGGAGCGCTTGACGAGAATTATCTGTAGCGGGATGTATGTCTGGTGAATTTGTTATGTGTGGGTGGGGATAGGAGGGATGAATGGAGAAGCTTTGAAGGCTGAGGGAATAAGATTTAGGGCCCGTTCGGATCGATTTTTTTTTTGATATTAGATCAATATATTAGCCCAATATAGTGTTTACCGAATACAAGATTAAATTCAATAAAATATTAGAAATTGGAAATATTGAATTCAATATATTTGATCAAATATGATGTTTACTAAATACAAAATTGAATTCAATAAAATATTAGGAATTGGAAATATTAAGTTCAATATATTTGATTAAATATTACATTTATTAAACACTAGATTAATTCTAATAAAATATTGGTTTAAATAAAATATTAGATCTAATATATTTCGAATTTTTTATACAATAATCAACAACAATTTTCGAGATTTAATTAAACCAATATTTTAAAGAAACTTGATATTTTTGATATTTTCATATATTTTTTTAATTTATCTCTTTATTATTTTGATATTATCTATAATCAATAATAAATATTAACATTCTAAATATTTTTATTAATAAAATATTGATATATTATTATTATTAATAGTATACCTTATTATTGCTATACCTTATTATCACTATCAACTCGCTATACCTTATTGTTGTTATTAAAATGTCTATTTCAAATCTATTTATATCATTTAAAAATCGAAGAAAGTGTATTTGATATAAGTATAATTTATATCAAACTATTTTTTATTAAATATATTTTAAAATGATATTTTTAATTTTCTAGAATAAATATATTTAGAAATATTATTTCAAAGAATCTATATATAGATATATAAAAAAAAGGAAGTCAAAATATATAAAGAAAAATATTTAAATGAAATACTCAAACAAAATTATAATCAATATATATTTAATAATTTTCGAATATTTCGAAAAACATTTTTCAAACTTTGTAATTTTTATCTCGAATATATTAAATTGAAATCTTTACAAGGAATTATAATTGAAAAGAAATTAGCAATATTTCTATTTATTATTACTAAAGGAATTAGTTTTGCAAATGTACAAAAGCTTTTTAATCAATTCAAAGCTATTATTGCTAATTGTTTTTATTAAATTCTTTATACTATACTTACCCTTTATATTTATAAAATAAAGTTTCCCAAAAATCCGGATTATTCTTTTAGTTATAATAAAATTATCAATAATAAAAAATACTTTTTATAATTTGGAAATTATATTGAAATATTAGATAATACTTATATTTATATTTATTTAAATATCAAGGATATTATATTATTCTATAATTAAAAAGATATTCTTATTCAAAATATACTTAATATATATATATTCGATCTTCAATTTTTTTATATATTTCCTAGATGGAAAGATAGTATTTATAATATATAAATATTAGAAGATATTATAAATAAAGAAATATTTTCTGTATTATTTAGAAAATTTTATCTTATAAATACAAGATATATTAATTATTGGTTTTTTTTAATACTTTATTATAAAATTTGTTATTATCTTTGAAAGCAGAATATTTTATAATTGTAATTTAAAAATAAAAAAGAATTATTCAATCTTCATTATTCTAATATTTATAATATTATTAAACGAATTTTTGGGATTTTAAAGTATCAATTCAAGATCTTTGAGAAATTAATTTATTATTTATTATTAAAAACTCAAAAAAATATTGTTTTTATTTATATTACTTTTTATAATTTTATATACAAATAGAAAATAGATAATATATTCGAAAGGGAAGAGATACAAATAGAATTGAAAAGAGATATTAAAAAAGATCTGAAAGATATATTAGAAATTTCTATTTCATTATTTTTAGATTAAATATCAAATATAGAAATTATAACCAAATTTCATAATGATATAACTGAATCGATATAAATATAATATATAAAAGAATTAGCAAAATATTTTGTTATAAAAATTAATTAAAAAAAATGAAATAATAATAAAGAATAATAATGTTGTATCAATATATATTAAAATAATTTTATAATGAAAATATATAATATTATGAATATTATTATAATTATTATATATATCTCAAGAAAGATATAAAATATATAATATTTGGGATATTATAAATACCGAAAATACTAATTATTTTCTAAATATTATTCCAAAATAATTATAATACTATAACACCAAAAAAATAAAAGAATTATATTTCTATTAATCCCTTTAAAATATTTTAATTAAATTTTTAAATTATAATCAAATTTATATTTATCAATTTTGTTATTTATATTAATAAAAAATTTACAATTATTTATTGATATAAAATCCGATATTAATTTATCTCTAATTATATCACTTACATTCAAATACTTTTGAATTTGAATAATATTATTATTAATATTTGAATTAATTATATTCAAAACCTTTAACAAAACTTTTCATTAATATTGATTTAATTTATCTTCAAATATAGAATAGTTTTTAAATATTTGTTTAATAATTTAAAAAGTTAATAATTGAAAGTAATTATATTTTATTTTTGTTTATAAAAGTTAAACAATATATAATATACAAACTTTTCGATTACTTTTTTTAAAGGTATTAATGAATATATCGATAAAGAATTCTATCTTTTTAATATATTTATATTATAAACAAATAATAATTAATTCTTTTTATTGAAATTCTTATTTCTTTTTATTAAAAGATTATTGTTTAGATAAAGATTTTGGAATAACAAAAACAGATATTAAAATAGTAATTGTTTTTATAGCGAATATATATTGTAATATACCAAATAGTTTTTTAATATAATTATAAATATTTTAAATAAATAATAATTTTTATATTACATTAAAAATAAATCAATCAATATTATATAAAAAATCATTAATATTGATATTATTATCATTATTATCAAATGTATCTTTAACAAACTTTTTTAAAAGATTATAAGTTTTAATTGAATTAGAAAAGTATTCATTATTTTTATATTTATTAATAGAATTGACTTTTATATTTTGAAAAGTATTTTGAATATTAAAAACTTATATTTCTATAATATAATAATCTTCAAAAGTAAAATATATCTTTGAAATATATTTAATTTGTTTATTCTTCTATAATATCTAAATCTTATATTTAGTAATAAACTTTTTTCAAATATTTTTTAAAATTTAGAAATATTATATATTATTTATTCAATTTATATTAGATATTTCTTTAATATTCAAATAAATTTGATATTATTGTTTTTAGATAATCCATTTGTTTTTGTAATTTTTAATTATAATTTGAATATTTTAAAAGTAATATGATTGAATAATATTAATAATAATAATCTATATTTTATTCTTTAAGAATATTTTAATTTGTTTTTTTTTACAATATTGTTATTTATAATAATATATATAAACTATAAAAAAAGATTTATTCTATTTGATTTTATTTATTTGATTTTTAGTATTTATTTTAGAATCTTTTATTATTTTAGATATCAAATTTGGATATTAAATTATAAAATTAAAAAGATTTAATTTTATTTAATTATATATAATGATTTTGAATTGTGAAGTTATGTTTATAACTTTGAAATTAGGAGTTTAAGTTAAATTTTGAATAGTGATTATAGGAGTAATAATAAAAGCAATAATAGGAGTTATAGATTTAATAATAAAAGTTGTAAAAATAATCGAGATATTTGATATATAATCTTAATATTTTTGAAAAGGAATAATAATAAAAAATAGATGAGAAGGGGTAGTTGATTGAATAGGGATAATTGAATAAGGAGGGGTAATTAAATGAAAAGGAGTAGTAAAGAATAAATAAAAAAAAGCAATAAAAAATAGATAAAATATTTGTAGAGTAATTTATTAAATAGATTAGATAAATTGAATAGATTGAAATTGTATAGATAAATATTGAAAATAAAAAGGATTTTGAGATAATAGAAGAAAAGGATATTAAAAAGTTTGTAAATCAAATTCTAATTATAATATTTGAAAAAACTAATTCGATATATAGAAGAATAGATTTGATATTTAAGAGTATAATTGTAATATTTGAGAGTATAATTACAATACTTTATTTTTATAAATAATATTAATAATAGAATCGAATTGAAAGCTAGAATCAATTATTATAATAGTAGTAAATTGAGTATCGAGAATAATAGAATTAATAATAGTATTTTCTAATATTATAATAGCTATTATAATAATAATATTTAATAATAATTGATTATATTTATCTCGTATATTATAAATATTATTATATAAATCAATAATTTCAATTAATTCTTTAAAATCAATTCTTTAATAATTTGATTGATTTATAATAATAAACTAATAAAAATAATTGAAAATAATTTTTTAATAAAATGATTGAAAAAAGCTAAAAGATAGAAAATAAAAAGGAATTCTAACTCTATTTCCTTATACAGAAATAGAATTTCTATTAATATCTATATTCTTTTTATTTTATTAATTTATTATTTTATATTAATAAATAAACAATCTAAAATTATCAAATATCAAATTTCTAATATCATTTATTAAATATAAGATTGAATTCAATATAAATATTCAACAAATTTTCAATTCAATTATTACAAATTATTATAAATCAAAATTTGATTCAATATTATATTTAAATTATAATCAAAACATTAGAAATTGAAATATTTAATTTAATATTTTATTGAATATATTTAATCTAATATATTTTATTATGAATTAAATATAATTGAAATCAAATTATAATATTTATCAAATTATATTTAATATTTGAGATTAGAAATTAGGTCTAATAATTTTTTTTTTGATCCGAACGAACCCTTATCAGTCATGTGAGATTGGTTTTTGTCGATTCGTTTGACTCAGGGTACGAATTGGTGATTACTGGGGGAGTAAATGTTTCGAATTCGATATCCTAATGATTGATTTCTCGAAGGTCTTTTGATGGCAATTTACCGGTAATATGTAGGGTTGGGCAAATTATATAATCCGGCTGAGGATTACATATTTTTATAATATAATGTTTTTTGATTGGTATAAAATATTATGTCAAGATTATGTATGTGATTTGATGGTCAATCAGACTTTTAGAATGAATGAAAGTGGGGAAAATTTGAAGGTATTTTTCAATGGGTTGTTAAAAAAGCTATTATGGATTTTTATATTATATGATTCATATTATGTGATATAAAATTATGTGATTTCAGGAAAAAATCTTATTTTTAAGGATTTCGGTTTGATTTTTCTTTAAAATTTATTGTATAGGAAAAATCGATATATAATTTGCTTGACTAATATTATATATCATAATTTGTTGATCAATATGTTCAAATATTATATTATATATGCCCAACCCTAGTAATATGGTTGCACAGGATATATATTGTGGAGCTCGAATTTCCAGGGCGACTGCAATTTTGTTGGTATCATGTTGGATGTGCGGCGCAGACGGTGGTAAATATCTAGCCGAGCGGAGTGGTCAATAAAATTGTATTGCTAATTTACTCTGCATGAACTGTTGTTTCCAAATAGGTTGTTGAATAATATAGACAGCCAGATGAGATATTTAAAAAGAGAAATTGAAGATAAGATTTTGTTTGGTAATCAATCTACTTTCGGAGATATTTTGATAATGATACTTTAGTGAAGTGCACGTGATTCTTGCTCAGAGGATTTTTTTATTCAAATCATATTCGATATGGACCACGAAGTTATACTTATCATCGATGGATGTGGATGCATGGGCTATCACATCGTCAAAGCAGTTTCACAACAACCATCTTTCAAATTCGTAAACGTATTCCCGCGCAATCCCACCGTCAATTTCCAGTCAGGCGTTTCATACCATGCCGGGAGTCTAACGACACCAGAAGACATCAACTTTCGACCTCATCAGACCAACCTTGATTTTCCACGTCGCATCGCCCCGTCTCCTTCGGAAATACCTCGAATGCAAATCTCTTCTGCGAAGTCAATATTCATGTAACTCAAAATCTTCTCGACTGCGCTGCGAGAATTTTGTATACCAAATCTTTGGTTTATACATCTTCGACTACTGTATCGAAATCTTCTTATCATTTCAATGATGAAACTCAACCTCTAATAGATCTTAATTCAAAGGCGGACTTCAATTACTATACGGTTACAAAAGCAATTGCAGATATCGCTGTTTGCAAAGCCAATAATTCGAAAGGTCTGAGGACATGCTGTCTTCGTATTGCTCCTATAAATGGTAAACATGATGTACAGATGATACCTGGGACTCTTGGGGTTCTCCCCAAAGATCACCATCATTCCCAAATCGGGGATAATACAGCTTTGGTAGATTTTGTATCTGTTAGTAATTCCGCGAGAGCTCGTATCTTAGCAGGAAAGTCCTGAAGAACTTCCAAGCCGATAGTTCACAAAACGGAAAAATAAGTCCGAAAATTTCAGGTGAAGCATTTTTCATCACAGACGGCAATCCCGTCCATTTCTGGGGTTTCGCACACAAAGTGTGGGCCGCAGCTGGTACTATAGTAGATTGTAAAGATATCCGAGTCTTTTCCGCATGGTTCATGATGGACTTACGGTTGTGAAGGAGTGGATTTACTTTACTCTGTGTACTTTTGGGAGAGTGATGCTGGGGAATTTGAGAAGTCATATGATGAGGTATATTATGGAAGATAGGATATTTTCGATTGAGAAGGCGAGGGAGAGGTTGGGGTATAGACCGGTGTAGGATATGGAAGAGAGTATTAGGGAGAGGCTGGAGTGGGCTGTGAGTGAACATCCAGAGTTGGGGGGTCTGAGGTAATATTTGATTTGAAGAGTGGTGGGCTCGGGGGGTTGAGATATGAGAGAGGGGAAAGACTAGAACTTTGTTCAAGTCTGTACATAGTGCATTAAATTTGAAAGGTATTTTCCACGTACCAAAATAAGACATGGATTCATCTTCATATCCTACCTTCATACTCACAACTCCTGATATTCCACATCTACAATAGCAAACACAAACTCATCCTCCCTCCCATATTCACTGCTTAGACACCCATCCAACCAACCCGAACCATCCCCATCAGTCAATAGTGAATCTCTCACGTCCAAATATAATCTCAGACGAACTCCCTCCCTCAACAAGTTACTCCAGACTGCGTGGTACAGTGGTCAATCCCACTACTCCCACAAGATCGTTAAAAAAAAACGTTAATCATAAATTGATTAACAGCCTTTTTTTACCTTGACATGCCTGGATTTTTTTGGGTTGGAATATTCGAGGTGATGTACGCGAGCAATGTGTTTCGTGGAATCCACTTTTTCATGCTAGTGAATGAACGATCGAGATATTAGGTGTAGTTATTGGAGTGAAACTGATAGCAACGTCTTGTAACGAAAAGATTGCTCTCTTGTATCTTGCTAGTTGTATATTTCTTATACTAATCGTCGAGTTATATTTTATAGCAACAGAGAGCAAATTCTTGAGTATTGTAATAATATTGTCTGTCTTTTTCTATCCACAACATGCAAAGATGATCGATAGCCCTGCGCTGACCACTCCGTACACTAACATTCTCCGATGCTGTATGTATAGTAACCTGTATATGGCTCTCATTTAATGTATGAGGGTGTTGGGAGTGGTATGATGAGAAGAGAGGGAAGAGAGCTGAATTCCCCGGTCCAAAATAGTTGTCATGATGACTCGTACGTATAATGACCAGAAATCCATTAATCTATGCTGAATGCAAGAGCGAAGAGGTGTTATTGATGTTCGAAAGGAGAGAAGAAACTCTGATGACAAAGAGATAGGGCATACTATTCGTTGTGAAAACGAAGCCTCAGAACTGATGGGAGGGAGAATCATGCTCTATTGCCCGAGTTCTATTATCACAAAGAATGATGGTACATATTCATTCTCTGCATTCAAGTATGTTTTGTGGAATAGATCGCGTCTTATGCAGAAGTGAATAAGAACGCGTGGAAGCTTCAGAGGTTTGGTAGTTACAGTGAATTAATTTTGACGCGACAGATTTGTACGAGGCTTGCAGGGAAAAAATCGAACCTGAGAATCAAGCTTCATTCTACTTTCACAACCATTAGCATGCCAGATTTCTGCGCACTTCTTTGCTTTTATCACTATAATATTCATCAAAATGGCGTCCCCAGCATACAAACGAGCAAAGTATTACGAAAGAGTAGATTCAATATCTATATTGCAAGCAGAATGTCGAGCGCGTGGTGGTACTGCGGTCTGGGTGTATTATACGATTGGAAAAGAGAAGAGAGTGCGAGTCACCGCTTACTTGCAGTCATTTACGACGTGTCATTCAGATAATCCAAAGCGGAGGCTAAGGATTATGAGAGAAAGGGTGGCACGGGAGGCCCTAGCCCATGTTCGCAAAGAACCACTCCTACCAAGCACTGTCCCTCTTTATCTTTCCCCGCCTGCCACGAATCAGTCTTCTAGAGTTTATGGTCCAGTCTACTCGGGCATACCACATGGAGGCCCTCTTGCAGCTCTACAATCGGTATATGGTTGGTCCTCTATCTTGGGAAAGAGGAGGAGAAGGAGAAGAAGGAGAAGAAGGAGAAGAAGGAGAAGAAGGAGAAGAAGGAGAAGAAGGAGAAGAAGGAGAAGAAGGAGAAGAAGGAGAAGAAGGAGAAGAAGGAGAAGAAGGAGAAGAAGGAGAAGAAGGAGAAGAAGGAGAAGAAGGAGAAGAAGGAGAAGAAGGAGAAGACCCAGTCTATATGGCTGAAACAAATTTAAGACATGCCATCATTACTTCTATGAGTTTTGGTTTTACATCTCCATTTCTCATCAAAATCTTGCTAATTGTTCATTTCAAAACAGGATGACGAATACGAATTGACCGATGCCGAGAAGAGTAATGTCAAGGCTAGCCTACAGCCAAATCTCGATCCCCCACAACTATTTGCCAGCCAAGGATTCAATGCAGGCATGGAGTTTGCTATGTCAACTTTGATCGTAGCTACTTTTCGTCGAAGTAGGGTCCCCGCTGCGAGGTAGGAGTTCCTGGGGAGGTGCTTGGCTGGCGCGAGAAAAATGGTCCAGATCTTTTCTAAGCGATGCCGATGTACTCCATATTATGTATGACTAGAGACCACTTTCTCTATGTTTCTCTCTCTTCTTTTTTGTAGCGCAAACATTTTGGTTGGATCGATAGATGGATAGACAATTAATGGCATTGTGTGGTGCGGGGGAGGCAGGCCTGCAAAGACGCATCTCTCACCTATACGCGGTGCTGGCTACGAACCTGGGTAACATTTACATCTACCTTGATGTTTGGTTCGGAAGATACTCAGAGCCGAGAGACATAGCAAAATCCGTGTATAAAGTGGAAACAGACACAAGGAATTGATCGGGTGAACATCTCCTTTGACTGCTGTGCTATGGTTGCATATTTGACACTTGTTTTGCAATATTCTACCACCGAAAGACACTATAATCTTTCTAGAAACATATGAGAATTAAAGTCAAAACAGAAACAATACAATTGTGTACACCGTATATAAAAATCGACTTGGTAGGGGAATAAATTTAAGTCTGGTTTTATGAGGCTGCCGAAGCCGGAAGAATCGCGGGCTGTGTTATTTAAATATCTACACAATACCGGCGTCAATCGGCAACTCCTACAAAGACCTCCCATAAAAGTGGCACCCTGAAAGATCTAACCATGATTTTCCCTCAACCCTTCCAATACATAATCCCAACTGCTTAGTTTCCGAACTTTGGTTCTTGCTTTGAGCCCTCAATAGGTTTACAGAAACTGACTCTGCACTCTGTGTAGAACTCAGTCATGACGTTACCGTAATCTGCAGCGCCGTCATCGAGACTCCTATTTAAAACGGTCAGTGATAGATTTCTACTCTCGAACAGCTGCGAAACTTACCCAGCTTTGATACCCATAAGTTCAGGCATGAGCTCAAGTTCACCAAAAAGACTGCTTCCGCAGGTTCCACAGAATGATCGCGTGTTAATCTTTCCCGAATCTCCGGGCTTGTCAAATTTTGTTGGAGTTCCTTTCAGGAGCTTGAACTGAGTTCGAGAAATGAGCACATTGGAGGAAGAGGTAGCACCGCACCACTTCTGACATGCATTGCAGTGGCAAAGAGCAGTCACCATTGGTTCGCCTGATAGATGTTAGTGATGTGCTTCGAATTCGAAAGCAGATGACCTGGAAAGACGAACCTGTGTATTCATATTCAATTTCGCCGCACAAACAAGATCCTTTAGGCATGTTGAAGAATTGGAAGTTTATAGACTTGAGTAGAGTGAAGGTGAAAAGATTGTTTCTGGAACTGATGATTGTTCAATGTTTGGATGATTGATTGTGAAAGAACGAGGGAATGCTGCTCTTTTATGCTTTCAGTGGCGGCATTCTAGATCAGATTTGTCAGACACTTGCAAACGTTCATGACACTTAGTCCGGAAAACAGAAGGAAGGCAAGCTTCTAGAGCTCGTTGTTGTTTGCTCAGATCGCAGTTGAAGCATCCGCGGACTATACACCCGCGCGGCTCATTGATAGCAAAACTTGCCGCAAACTTCAATGTTCGTTGCGCGGGAGGTAATGGGAGACGACTGTTTAGAACCGAAAACTTTAGGCTGCTGAAGTGGCAAACAACGACACCAAGCATACGAAGTAAGCCCGCACTCCTTACTAGTCTTAACAATGGTAGGGATGATGATCATGACGTAGCTACCTCCATACTCCTGCGCTCGCATTTGGCACAACATGTTCAAAGTGTACTTTATGCACGACACGATGATTTTAAGCGGTCCCTTCTGATAGCCACTTTGATGAAGTCATTTGAGGTCACCAGCCTTACAAGGAGATTCCCAAATATATATGCATCCATGGATAGGGGAATAAGACATTGAGGACGAGGATCTCCTGACATTCAAGAATATGTGCAGTCCGTCTTCTAGGCAATTACCAAAGGGTACTGAATCAGAACTCCGTACTAGAAGAAATCACATAACTAGGCTCTTACATTCCACTGTCTAGCGTAACGGCCATGCTGGAATACAGCCGTAGCTACATACCGATCTTTAGGATGTTGTGTTGTGTAACAAAGGGGGTCTTCGTGTGTTGTACAACGTGTATGATGTATCAGCTTTGTCAAAACTTAAAATGCGAAAGTTTATGGGTGAGGTTCGGCCCATTGTGGTCTGAACTCATGGTGGAGTGGGAAGCCGCGCGGGAGAGACCAAGGATTCCTTCTGCGGTAACATAACCTTATGTAAGCTCTCTTGGTAAACCTTTCATAATTCATTAGACCATCATGATTCGCAGGAAAGTAAGGTTCCTCGTATATCATACAAATTGACTTTTTATGAAGCGTAAGTGGATCGCAAGTAGGCGAGTATCGCATATTCGTCAGTCAAATATAAGGAGCGATTGAAATAACAAGACGCTAATTGAAGGCTAAGCCTAATAAGGAGCCACGAAAAATACAAGCACCAATCAAAAGACCCAATTGAAATGCTCTGCATAAGTAAATACTACAATGGCGTCCTTTTCAATTGAATCAACCAATCATATTCAGAGTTCAATTATTTAAGCTTAGGGTATTATATTGAAGAATAGATATCGTACTAGCTGATAGGCTTGATCGATATAGGCTATGAGAGTTCTAAAAGTCTCTATAACTTAGTAATTGAAAGCCTATAGCAAGGCTCTCTATTATAAAAAAGAAAAAAGTATCAAGTTAGTTCTTTTCGCAAGGGAGCAGTTGAATAACACTCGATTGAGTTTATTAGTTTTCTTAGCATACTATTATTTCAATCGCTCTCAAATATGATATGTAATATTAGTCAAGTCGTATTATATAGATGACTAATCATAAGATCCTATAAAATCCTATAAAAGGCTATTTTGAAAAGGAAATAATTAGTAAACAGATCACATGATTAGCACCTGACCTTGAGGTCTAATAATACACAAAATCGAAAAGTAGAACCCGTTAAAAACTTTTCCAAAAACGACCCACTTTCATTCATCCTGATGATTTTATTTGTCCAAAAATCACGTGCTTAGGGTTAGGATAACGCTTTATATGCCTCAAAAAGTATCATGATATAGATTTATGTAATCATCTCCGAGATTATATAATTCGCCCATTCCTATAAGCTTTTCTTCAACGCGGGGTAGGAAAACCGCGCGGGAAGTGCCAAGGATTTCTTTTGCGCGAATTATGTAAGCTTTCTTCGTAAGCAAGTGCCAGTAATGGAAGATTCATGTTTGCATATCGCAACCTTGAGAGATACCTGAAAGCTAGCATGGTATAAAGAGCAGTTTTCCTTCTTTTCTCATGGCTTCATACCGAATATTTACAAGACTTTGTCTAAAACATCCCCACCTCATTTATTCATTCTTCCCCAACATAAACAATGGCTGCCGGTTTACCAACTACAACTAAAATATGGAGAGTCCAAGGAGCGGACGGATTTGACAGCATGCATTACAACGCAGAAGAGGCTATCCCAGAGTTGTCAGATAACGATGTCCTCGTCAAGTTCCATGCCGCTGCTCTGAATTACCGAGATGTCTCAATCCCTCATGTGCGTCTACACATATTCTTCCAATGGAAAGATGCTGATACAGACTAGGGAACATTTCCATTTGGATTTAAAAAAGGTGTCGTGCCAGGATCAGACGGTGCAGGAGAAGTCGTGGCAGTCGGTGCAAGAGTAACACGGTTCCAGAAGGGCGCGAAGGTCGTAACCCAATTCAACCAGAAGCATATTTATGGCTCGCTTACCTCGAAGAGCATAAGCACTGCGCTCGGCGGAGACCTCGATGGCGTTCTTCGTCAGTATGGCGTTTTCAACGAGGAGGGCCTTGTGCTGATGCCAAAATCACTGGATTATCAGCAGGCTTCCACTTTGACCGGCGCTGGGGTAACAGCATGGAACGCTCTATATGGCCTCAAACCAGTCAGGCCGGGGGAGTTTGTGTTAACACAAGGCACGGGCGGAGTGTCATTATTTGCAATCCAATTCGCGAAAGCTGCGGGTGCTACAGTGATTGCTACAACCTCGTCTGCTGCAAAAGCTCAACAGCTGAAAGAGATGGGTGCGGATCATGTCATTAACTATAAAGAGGTCGCAAATTGGGGAGAGGAAGCCAAGAAGTTGACAGGTTCAAGAGAGGGTGTCGACCACGTCATCGAGATCGGCGGAGGTGGAACCATGGCACAATCCATCAAAGCGATCAAGTATGACGGCATTATCAGTGTCATCGGCTGGTTGAGCAAAGCAGATGAGAAAGAGCCAAGCTTCCTTGAAACTGTTAGCAATGTCTTCACCGTTCGAGGGTTGTTCGTCGGAAGCAGATCCATGTTCGAGGAGATGGTATGTTCAATTCTTTCCTCATTAGCTTCCATTCCAAACCATTTTGTGGGTCCTGTGCTAATGATTTGAAGAACGCTGCCATTGACGCCACTAACCTCAAACCGGTCATTGATCGTCGCTTATTCAAGTTGGAGGATCTCAAAGAGTAAGACAAACCCTTCTTTTTCATATTGCTAGCAATTAATGCTAACACGTCTCAGAGCATACACATACTTGAAGGAGCAAAGGCACGTTGGTAAAGTCTGTATCACCATCGAGTAGATCTTCAGGCCCATCTAGGATGAAGAATTTCAGTATGAGTAAAGATTTGGAAAATTTTCAAATCCATTATGATGTCTTCAAAGAAGTGTTTATAGTCATGACAGTAGCGCCTAACGCTTGGTAATGATTTTCCGCAAGTAAAACGCTACAAGGCTTCCTTTCTAGATTACCTGGTGGTGAACTGGCTTAGCCTCTCAGGTAGTTTATAATCAGTTGTCAAGCAGGATTTTGATAATGACAGTGAATGGTTGCAACTCTGAATTGATATTGTTTTATACTGAATGATCAATCTTGAGTACGAAGCTCTACCGATGCCGTGATCAGTAATTTTCGTATCTCGTTTGTCCCCTATTCTAGAGGTACGAATTGATCTTTGTGGAGACGTTCCTTGGATGGCTTGAACAGCCTGTCTATCCGTTCTATCCATCACATGATGACTGCTCAATCAGAATCGAGTGGCGAAAAACATGTTACTCGTTGTAGCACAAGGCTAACCAAGTATAACATTTGATGCCAGGATCTTCACCCCTACATGAATATACGTATTTATGCTCCCAGTCCCTGAAGGATTCCACCGGCTAATGACTGAATCTCAGAATCCTGGCGAGCTCTGAGTCCAAAACTTTGGTAATAGTGGGCACAAACGTGGAGGCAAGCATAGCGCGCACCTGGAGTATCACTGACGGTATTGACAATCTCACCTAGTAGACCCTATTCCAAACTCCTCGCTAAAACCATGATAAAGATTCAACTGATGAAATGACTGATCAGACAAGAAGAGTCTTGACCCCTAGACTGGACATGGCTGCTGTCCAGTTCCAGGGACTGCAAGGCTGACTTTTACGAAGTCTCCAACACTCTTCCATGATCAAGGACGCGCTCTGGAAGTTGCAGAAAATCCCTCTATTCATATTTGCCGAAGCCGCAATCTGTCGAAATTCTTCTTCGTGCTCTTCTTCTGCCATACAGCTAACAATACAGAAAGGCCATACAAGATGGCGTATCCATTGACCATCGGGTAGGTTTCGAAAGGCTTTCAGAGCTGCTGACACGCTGTCTCTGATCTCCGGAATTCTAGGGTATGCGCCAGACTGGGTAACATATAAATAGACCTTTGCAGCACATGCGAATATATGAGTGATATGTTTGCTCTCTTGAGCTCGAAGGCCGCACGGATCAGAAACATCGCCAGTTTGACGGGCTCTATTTTCTTGTATGCCTTTTTCAATTTGATCCTCGATACAGGCTGCGCGCCTAGCCAGCTGGGATTGACTCAAGTCGCCCAAAATCTCTCGCGCAATTTTCCACTCTGCCAAGAGCGCAATATCCATGATAGCAATCATCACCCAATTCTGACTTCCCATCAACTTACAAAGTTGGATTCTGCCATTATCTATGCGTAAAATAGAAGGGTAGACATCAGAATACTCTGGATTTGCACCTATAGTTACGGAAGATATACTATCGAACCAGATCAGTGCCGTAGAAAAGAAATCGAGAGCTATTTCATCGTCCAAAGAAAGAATATCGGGATCGGATTTTGGGGAGCCATTCATCTCTTGCACTGCATCCAAGGTGTCCAACGGCAGAAGAAAATTGTCCTTGAGACCCATGAAAATAGTTCTTCCAGCTTGCAAATGCGTCTGCCAGTCATTACTATCCCCTTTCAAGATCTACCATGCATAATTTAGCAGGTTTCCAGTTCTCTTGGCTGTAGGGCTCACCTCAAATGAAATCAAACAGATCATACAGGCAAGTATTTCAACTTTGGTCTTCGTCCTGTCCAAACCAATTTCCAAACTCAGCCGGTCAATGTGTTGCCTGAGACCAACCAGTGCCAAACAATGGTGCTTTTGCAGGTCTTCAAGTATATTATCACTAGTTTGAGACTCATTACCCGAGTACATAGCGCTTTGATGATATGCACTTAAGCTCAGTGCCGCATGATACAGTGGTCTCGTATGTAACAAGATACTCAGAAGCCATCCACGACCACCTTCTGAGGCCAAAGGCCTGTAGAATCTGAACTGGAGAGGAAAGACGACGTCTAGATAATGCATCAAGAGGTTTGCCTCGCGTCCGTGATATTCGTTAATCATGAGGTTCAGTGGGCATCCCACACACGATGACTTCCGAGGTGCATCGCTGGGCTCTGTATCTGTCATTGAGCTGTCGGTAACGGGTGTAGATCCTGGGCCGTTTTTTGCCACGGTGAGACTGACTATCTCTCTCTTACGTTTCTTATTCTCTTTTATGTCTCTTTTGATCCGCTCCGATTCTGCCTTCTCTGACGATCCTCCATCCATCCAAGCGGGCTTCTCAGTATAGCCGTGGCAAATGATGCGAAGAGAATCACACGTTGAACACTTGGGTCGTTCTTCCTGACATTTCTTCTTTCGAAGCCGACACGTCCAGCAACCAGTACTACTTCGTGCTGCAAGCATGATATCTTAACCTTTGAAGGGAAATGAATATGTATCTATCAGTCTATTTCAAGATAAATGCCGATGTAAGTTCTAGCAAATACGACGTAAGTTTTGATCCCCCGGACACTTACTTTTCCGTTCGGCTCTAAGCTTAAAGGGTGCTAGTTAGAGTGGGGACAAGAGACTTGTACTCTATTTTGAATAAGCACCTATGAGTAATACGATTATAGTGGATCAAGATATAACCTTATATAATACCGAGGCCTATTTGAATCATTTTACTAATACACTAAAAATAGAATTCTGCCTGAGCTAGAAACGTATTTAGAATTTAGAGGTATGTATATGTAATAAAATAAACTTTCAATTCAGTACACAACCTTATAGAAATCGATAAAAGAAAAAGAAAAGAAATATTATTATTAATTAGTATTCAAGGAATCGATCGATATAATTATCTTTGAATTGTCTCAAAAATTGTAATTTATATTTAATATAAGAGTAATTCAATAAATCCGAATACTAATCAAATCTTAATATTTTATTTTTTATTATTTCAATATTTCTCACATATTTAATATAAATTTCATTTTTTGAATAAATTATAAATAATTATATCAATTGATTTCTTGAATCCTAGTTATTATTAATTTTTCATCTTTTTCTTTTAAATTGTATATTAAATTAAATATCTTTTTGAATATCATAAAAGCTATATTAGTCATATACTTTAATCTCAACTTGAATTTGAAATAAGTAAGATGAGAAATTTTTATCGAAATTCTTTTACTTATTATTATTTATTAATCTCTATATAAAAAGAAAATTATTTCAAAAATTATATATTAGAATTTAAATATTAATATACTTTCTATAAAAGATTTTCAAACAAAATTTAAGATAATATTAATAAATAACATTAATAATAAAAACTTTCTAATGATATAATTTTTTTTCCTAATATTATTACTTTCTATATAGTTTTGTATAATATAGTTTTTTCTTCTTCAAGATTTCTATATACGCACTATACAAATTATAGATTTTTTTGATATTAGACAGAATTCTATTTTATATATTGACAAAATGATTCAAATAGGCCTCGGTATATAATCCAGATCCATACATACCTAGGTAGTATAAAAGGGGTAATTCTGCACCCCTCCCACACCTACGGAAAACAAGAACGATTTCGCTACTTCGTCACTTCAACACGTGTTCTCAAAGTTAATCATCTTATTGAATTCGTCATCATATGATAGAAATGTTACACACATTTTGAACATTTCATCTTCATAATTTCGCATAGGGCAAGACTGACTGTTTTCGACATGATTCTTGAAATCAACGACTAACTGTGTATTGTTACCGTAGTATCCTATCATCGGAACTTTTATATGATCCTACAAATCTAAGTACAAAGTTTTGAGTACCTTCAAATAACATTTGTTGAGGTTTTGATGTTCGAAAAACGTTGCTGTGAGCGTGTTTTTAAGTAACTGAAGTCCGGATATGGCAGGGGGTCCTGATGAAGCACGATAAGCCGATCACTGCTCATGTTGCAACGCCCGATATGAAGCTTTGTAATATTTATGAATTTTTACTCATAAAGAAGATCCTTTCAGAATGAAAAAAGAATGCTATATACCTTCTGTTTTTACGGTGTTCTATTCTAAATGCTTTCTACTCACAAGCTCGAAGGGGAATAGTGTCAGTGCTCTCGTCACCTCCTCGTCATTGTCTAGCGTGGCCTATTTCGTATTTATGTGTGCTCCTTCACCGTCAACTCCCGAAAGAATTGCAAAGATTCTCCTGCCAGCCATCAATTCGCAGCATGTATAGACTCGTTTAAGGTCGAAGAGCCGGCTTAGTGGCAGCTACGACTTGCGCTATTACCCCCTAAGCTCCACCAGACAAACTAGGCGGCTCACGCCTGCAAAAACAGGATGATTTGACTGGAACATCTGCAATCGCAAGGGCAATTTTTAACTGCGGCTCGATGAGGCGCGCCTCTGTCTTACGGTCAAGGCGTGTCAGACACTCGTGATAGCCTTGGAGAGCCCAGACATTGTTTGGGTGTTGATGAGCACGAGGCAGTATCCCGTCAAGTCCAAGGTCCGCGCTATACACTTTTGCGGCTTCTTCAACATGTCCTTGCTCCAGCATCAACGCAGCGTAGGCATGGCGCGGTGGCTGCATCCAACCCCATGGCTCACTGTAGACAAGACCGTCACTGAGTTCGATGGACTTGCGAAGACTTGCAAATGCTTCCTCATAGTTCTGGCGGCGGTATTCAATTTCTCCATCCAGCATAGCAGCACCCACAGCCAAGACATCAGCACATTTGTTAGGATAAGCCGATCGGGTGGCTGGAACTCGCTCAACAGCAGAGTTGAATAAAATCCGCTCTTTCTCCGCCTCCTGTACATTGGAGGTTGCGGCATATGCGACACCCTTTGCGTAATGAATCATAGCTGTAGTGACACAGTACAACTGACGATCTGTAGGAAACTCCATTTGAATGATATCTTGCCACATTCCAAAGCGAACCAAGATATGAACACGGACCGACATAAAAGTCTCAAGCCAATCCGCCATAGGAGGTGACTCGACACGCAGCAAAGCCTCTGGACAAGATGCTTCCATTTTCGATACAGCTTCAAGCGCGATCTTAGACTTGCCCGCAAACATTGCCGCATAAATCAAGGAGTGGTAATCGTGAAGTCGGTACATGGTATAGAAATTGTTCGGACCAGATCGGCTTAGAAACTTTTCATTGGCAATTGAGGCCTTGGAGTTGCAGGCAATTGCGCGCCGGTAATCACCGATGAGGACATCCAGGTGCGAAGGCATGTGGCGGAGGTGACCAGCTTCGGGTATCAGGTCGCGTAAATGATTTGCCGCGTTCAATCCAAGTTCTGGATTCGGAGACATCTCAATGCAGTGAATGTACATGTGCAACAGACCTGGGTGTTGATCTGCTCCATCCTGCTCCAAAGCTCGCTCGAGAACACTCTTGATTTTCAAGGTGCGAGCGCCCGGGCTGGGATTTCCAGTGTGGGAATCCCATAGTTGCCATGGGGTCAGGTTCATCATTGCGTCAGCACAGAGAGTTGCTACGTCAATACTATCTGGATGCTGTTCATAGACTGATTCCATAGCGTCGGCGTAGGCTCTATTTTGGGCAGAGTAATCCTTAACCAGATAGTCATGCGGATAGCGAAATTGAATCGCGTCGATAAGCGCCTGCTCGAGAGTCGTCGCAGTGGCGGCATTTGCTTTTGCATCTCTAGAGGCTTTATAAGTCCGCTGCACCGTTGTTTTGAGATCATTCTCATCAAACGTCTCCCACGGTTTGTTGTAGTTTGGGCCCAGGGCATATGCTAACCCCCAGTAAGCCATTGCACAAGAATGATCGTGTGCTATAGCCTGCTGGAAGCAAATGGCCGCTTCTTCGTGGTTGAATGCATAGGCCCATGTTAAGCCGCGGTTGAACCACACTTGTGCATCTTCGCTCTTGGTACTGATGTCCAGCTTGAATGATCCGAGGTCGTAGTAGTCAGCGGTTGAAGGGATGGCTCCTCCTTGCCGAGATTCAGACGTCATGATAGGTGAAGGAATGGTCTGGAAAGTCGAAGGAATCGAAGGATACAACTTTCAGAGTTTTATAATACGAATAGATATCAAAATTGAATATAGTAGTAATTGGGCTCTAGCAAAATTGATTGTGATATGAACCAACTAAGTTTCTATGTATAATCGATATTGATGTCCACTTCAATACCAAGGCAAGAACTCAATATCAAAGGATTCTTAGAGGCTGTATTTATAGTCAGATCTCTTCACGGTTATGAACTTATGGGGGAGGTAGACAGCAAGGTAGACAGCAAGGTATGAGTCGTACGATATGTCAACGACACTTGCGTAACATTCAGTGCGTCAACGATGATAAATCAATTGAGGAATGAGGGGTCAGGGGTGCCTTCCTTGTCGGTAAAAATCTATAAAAAAAATTGATAATCAGACCAGCTGGATGGAGGTCGGAACGGGTGGAAATGTTGAGACAATTATTTGCCCCCGCGCGGGTTTATGCAGAGAGTATGCAGAGAGTATGCAGAGAGTATGCAGAGATTATGCAGGGTCCGTTTTTCTCCCAACAGTCCACCATATAAAGAACGTCATCACTAGCTTCCGCCGGGAAATCCGGGAAATTGGAATCTTCTGACGCACGGCTCCGCATTCTCGGCTCGCCTTGCCTTCCGCGGAGCTTCTCGGCAAAGCCATTGGTGATTCAACATCATTTAGACTTTTATTAATAATAAGGTTGATCTTCGGCAGAATTGACTGTGGACTGTGGATTGTGGATTAGCAACCGATGATCCTGATTATCAATTTCCATCATCTAGAATAATGAAAAATGAAAATTTCAATATATAACCTCATGGCTTCCCACCTGGGACGAGTACTTATCAGTACGTATCTTCAATCCAATCTTCTTATCTGATAATCTAATCGCTTTTGATTGAAACTTGAAACTTTCAACCTCCTATCTACCTTGCCGAGCTTGACGATAACCTACAAAATGCTTCCAATCACACTTTATTCTCACCCTTTCGGTCCTAACCCATGGAAGGTGGCTCTCATCCTCGAGGAGCTGAACATCCCTTATACAACAAAGTTTGTGGATTTCTCCGAAGTCAAAAAGGAGCCATATATTCAACTCAACCCCAACGGACGGCTTCCATCTATCCAAGACCCTAACACCGACATCACACTCTGGGAATCCGGTGCCATCGTCGAATACTTGATTGAGAAATATGATGACCAAAACCGATTGAGCCACAACACCTTCCCCGAAATATACCAGGCGAAGCAGTGGCTACACTTCCAAGCTTCTGGCCAAGGACCATACTATGGCCAGGCTTCTTATTTCACCCGGATTCACCCTGAAAAGATTCAGAGCGCTATTGACCGATACGCAAACGAGATCCGTCGAGTCACTGGAGTTCTTGAATCCGTGTTGAAGACTCGAGACTGGTTGGTCGGCGACAAATGCACGTACGCCGATCTTTGTTTCATAGCATGGCAAAGATGGGCACCTCGATATGGTGGTGAAGATATTTATAACGATTTCCCACATGTGGAGGCATGGCTGGAGAGGATGAAGACAAGGCCTGCAGTCAAGAAGATTTTTGCTGATCAGGATCTTGCCATGTCAGAGGCTGAGAAGAAATAAGCATGGTAGCATTTGGATAAGATAATATATATACACATTCAATCCAGAGCACAATCAATTTCTCTTTTTCTGCTGTGCTCTCCTATCGAGCGGTTGCTTTAATGGTGATCCTGTTCGGACTCGGCTGGAAATAGGTTGCCCATGCGTATTAATCATATCCTTCTCATCAATACAAGTGATTTTGCCTTCACCCATTGGAACTAATGATATTCAACGGTTTGTACCTTGATTCATAGAATACGTATTTCAAAATTGCATCTTGATTTGGAACAGATTCACGAGTTGCATTATTAACCTTCAATACCATGTAATACTAATTTCTAAGTTCGTTTCTTTACTTACAGAAGGGAAGTCAAGCTACAATCGCGAATATCATCTAAGAGTTCTAACCTTTGCTCATAGCACATATAACGCTTTTCCGATTAAAATATTCAATTATTCAGCTTTTTATACTCATATATTTATTATTATATTTGATAAAAACAAATTTTTTGTTATGAAATAATTTAAAATAATTTAAAATCATTAAAAATATTGAAAAAATATATAATTTATTATTTAAAGTATTACAAATTAAAAGTTTATATATTTTTTCAATAAGAAAATTTAAACAAAATTCAATTTTCTTTAAAAAAAACTTATATTAATATTAATATTATATTGAATCATTTATTATAAAAAAATTATAATTTAATATAAAAATTTGAAATAGTTACATAATATTTTAATTTATATAGAAAACATGAATTTTGTAGGGATTGTATTACAAAATATTATAATGTGTAATGAGTAGGTTTTAGAACTCTTACATTTCTAATGATTTCGACTCTTTATATTAATTATCCAATGCCCTTATATAAGATATATCCTCAATCCTGACCGACCATCGCTACTAAAAAGTCAAGTAGATGATGAGAAAATCAAAGTTTTGGTTACCCAGATACTCTATTAATGTATAATCACATACGATTTTGCATTTTAACCTCTTGTTACGTGCATCAAAACTTCTTCGACAGATGAATATGAATGAATATGCGAGGAGATGGTAAGAGTTTAGGCCCCGGCTTATTGCACACTAAGTGAAAACACACCAAAAAGCCTTATTTCTTCAACTTTTGAACTATATATTATTCTAATTAATTTTTAAATTAGATTTATAAAATTTATTCTGATAATAAATAATTAATGAAATTATATAAAAAAATGAGTGAATTATTTTTAATAATTTTCTTAATAAAATTGTAGATATTTAAAATTGGAATTCCTGAAATTTTCAAAAAAATCGATTTTTTTATATAGGAAAAGTATTACATATTAAAAAATTTGAAGATTTCCAATTTTAAATACTTATAACTTTATCCAAAAAATTATTAAAAATATTTCACTCATTTTTTCAGAAACTAATTATAGATATTATTTAAATAATCAATTTTCAAATTATATCTTCCATTTATTAAAGAATTATAAAAATAATTAATTTATATAGGAAAACAACATTTTTGCAGGGATTTTATCACGAAATAGGGTGGTGTGCGATAAGCCGAGGCCTAAACTCTTACATTTTATTCAACAGGGACGTTGTCAAAAGCAATTTAAATTTTCAAAATATTCATCATCAATCGTTTCAAACCATACAATCCTCATCACACCATACCTTCCTTCCCGGCTTTTCCAAAATTCCGCTAACCACCTAAAATTCTCACATGGAGATCAACGTCAGCCCAACACCTCAGACACAACCCTTCACCCATCCACCAAAAATATCAATCCAATTCACCAAAAGAAACCGAACCATTATTAGCTCAGTCGCCCTTCTCTTTCAAAAGAGAAAGGAATGAACACGGACCCAGACACAGCGAATCATTCGAAATTCAGACATTAGCAAAGCAATCACGGAATCTTCTTCTCATACCCCATTTGGAGAAGCCTCCCTGATTTCTTCCCTTCAATGCTCTCCTCACGAGTCTGCTTCATCACAGCTTCAACAACTTTATTCGACTGCGCACGATACATCCCCTCGATATCGTCTTCCCGCTCACCAGCTTGCGCATATAGGATATCTCTCTCCCAAGTCCCCCTCGCACTCCCCACAGATCCTCTATTCAAATGTCAAGAATACCTCGGTCAAGAAACAAAGAATGCTCAAATTTCAATGGTTATCTAAAATTCGATTGCCCATTATCAAACTACTAATCCATCACTTCACCTATCCATTACTCCCAGACACCTACACCTACAGCGCCCCCCTCTTCCTCCCTCTCCCTCATCTCCCAACCCCATAAAACCCATCCCTCCAATGTCCCCCCCCACTCAGCGTCAAGTTAGCAAAGCGAGCAACAATCCATCCAACATATCCTATCCCATGTATCATTCAATCATACATGACCACTTCCCTGTAGCTATATATTCCTTTTCATCAGAAAAGTATACGTAAAGTTACGATATAAACTATATCATCTATCTATCTATGATGATACACAAGTTACACAACGAGGGATCTGACCGGTTGAGAGGGTGTGGGATATTTGACCCGCTTCACAGTAATCTGGCTCAGGTTTTATAGATTATGTGAATCGTTAACGCATACCATTTTTATTCAAGACATCTTAGATGGACTGGGCAGTTAGTTGTATTGCATTGCATCAGATCAGATCACATCGCATCATATTGTATTACATTATATTGTATTGTATTTATTATTAATCCATCTTAACCATAATTTATCGAGCTAATCATGCATTCTACTTAAACCAAATAGGGAAGGAAGTGGAGGCTCATTTATACTATTATATACACACATAGTTACTACTTACCAACAAGTAAATTTTTATTTAGATGGAATGTGAGCTAGAAAAAATATCAAGAAAATCAAAAGAAAACAAGCAAGCAGGCAAAGAAGAAACAAAGACCAATTCCAGGATTCAGATGTTCTAATCCATCTATTTCCTATCAGACCATCGCCACACTTACCTACCTACCTACCTGCCTACTCACTGAAAATCTCTCGGATCATAAGGCTCCCAAGCCTCCTCATCCTCATCCTCATCCTCATCGAACTCAAAATCCCGCTGGATTCTTCTCTCTCCCCTCCCTCCTCTCGCGCTCCTAACCCCCCTCATAAACCTCTCCCTCTCCCTCGCAAACTCCAACCTCGCCCTATCCAATCTCTCACTCGCCCTTGGTCTCTCCTCCATCCATTCTCTCAACGGTGTACTATACTGCGCCATCGCATTATGCGCGTCATCCAAGAGGATCGTAACACTTTCCTGCATCGCAAGCGCAGGATCGATCGTTTCCTGATCGTCGGATCGGACCGCGCGTTGGAGTTCCTGGAAGGCGAGTTGGACGTTGCGTTCTGCGTTGTGTTTGACGACGTTGGCTTCGTAGGATAGACGCGCTTGGTTAATTATTCTGGTGTCGAGGGATTGGAGGGTGAAGAGGGCGTTGATGTAAGTTTCTTCGGCGTGTTGCATTGCTGCAGAGGTGCTTGACGAGGAACTGGAAAGTGGGGGAGGAGTTGAGCGGAGACGATTTCTTGGAGGGGAATGATGTCTATGGGGTGGTGGTGAGGGGAATCTTCTTGGAGGAGGGGACTGTCTTCTCAACGCTGGTCCTCCCATTGGATAACGATGGCGGGGAGGAGTAGGCGTACTGAAATTCCCCGGCACATCAAGTGGCATGGGTTCAAGCTCCTCTCCAACATTTCCATCAAGATGATCATCTTCATTCCCACCTCCATAATCCGCCTGAGCTTGCATCATCTGTTCTCTTTCCTCAACAGCTCTATCTCTCACGCGTCTAGCAGCGTTGTTGATCTGTCTAATACGATCTCTTGCCGCGTCTCTTAGCCCACCAGTAATATTACGAATTTCCTCGCGACAAATGGGGCAGTTAGTGTGGTCGGCGTCAAGCCAACGTTGAACACATTCTCGATCAAATATATGATTGCACGCAGTCTTAACCGGTTCTCCGTTCTCTCCACCACCGAGATCGTCTTGACAAATCGCACAAGTGCGTTGATCTACTGGGAGAGAACTCACATTGACTCTGGTTAGTTGTGGTGGCATCTTGGATAATGTGAAGCGGGGTGTCAAGCAAATAATTGTGTTGAATTGATAGCTGTAATTTCTGTGGTTGTAAGTGCTGGTACGTGAGTTAATTTAACTGGACATTGCATCCATTGCACTCGACACTTAACACGTTTCAAAGACATTGTTCTGAACTTGAACTCGACTTGTTCTTGGAAATGGTACTTGAATATATGAGTCACTTCAGAAAGTCTCAATTTCAGACGGGCATCGAAAGAATGCTAATTTGAAACGCTTGAACAACAGCATGGAAGCTAGGTGATACTTCGACAACTACGACGAATAGAACAAAGAAAACAATTGCCGATCTGTTGTTGTTTATTGAATCAAAGAAGTGAACGGCTTCACAAGCAGATTGTGGATTGCATTCATTAAATCTTGAAACTTCTGAATTGAGCTAGTCGCTTAGAAATAAGTGACATGCCTTTCAGTGCACAAATATGGTATCTTCTCAAAGAAATTAAATACCAAACCCCCCTTCCAGTGCAATTCACTGTTGACTTGCTTGTCTGAAAGCTGTGTATGCAGGTTTCCCAAAAGAAAAGATGAGATGGAAAAACACATCTCCAAGCAAATCCTCTATGCCGGTGTAGTAAATATCTCAAAGTTGACAGCATTTCCATGCAAATGCGCACAAGAGATCATTAATAAAAACATCTCAAGCCTTGCCATTTGTATATATCCCCACAACACCGGATCGTGATATCCCATTCCCCAGAATTGCATTTATCGTAATGTCGTTGTGCTGCATGAGATCTTTTCAGAAGCTATGAAATTTATTGCATTTGTTGCGAATAAAACTGTGATTGTCAGGTTCGGGCTACTAGATTAGGCGATGGTCCAAAGAGATCGGAAATATCCAAGGCTGGATCTATGAAACCGTTCTGATATTGTTGAAATCCATGACTTGGCCCACCATGACCATTCATTTGAGGCCCAGATGAACTGGAATGACCAGCCAATTGTGCATCATGTTCTCGTAGTAGAGGATCTAACGTAGATTGCATCTCTGGTGATTCTTGATGTTCAAGTTTCAAGGGCATCTGGGGGAGCCGAGGTTCAGTAGTATAATTTTGCGCACTAGCAACCATCGAATCTGCGAACGGTTCAGACTCAGCATCTAAATCTGGAGATGATGGTTGTAAGGGAGGAGGAGGTTGTTGACGTCGTGGATTTTCGACACGGTGGAAAGACTTTTCATGTCGTATGACGACATCCCTAGGTAAGAAATCAGTCAACATGATCTTCTGCAACGAACATGATAGTCGCGCAATATTCAACATACTTTCGCGCGTATCTACGACCGCATAGTTTGCAAGGGAATGGTTTTTCCTGGGTATCTAGAGGTTGAACTCATATCAACAAAGGAACTTGCATGACTCGCACGATCGATTGTACTCACGACCACGTTCATGCCTTGAACAATGCTCACTTCTCTTGAATACTCTCTGACATACCGAGCAAGTGTAGATACGTGGCTGCTTCTGGACTCGGTTGGCCCTACTAGTGGTAGCACTATGCTGTCTCGAATTCATAATTCAATCGAGGGTGAGTGAGATAGATGATCGATGACTGTGTAATATCGGAATGAACCCAGGAAAAGATCGTGAATACCAGATGAAATTAATACTAGTCAGACAGGGAAATTGACGACAAGGGATAGATGACAAATGAGTAATTGTCTATCAAGGTAAAGCTACGTTGTTGTGTAGTTTGATATGTATCTTGTCGACAGTAGTAGGTAGGTAAGAGTTGAAGGTTAATCGGTACAGTACATTTGGAAAGAACGGTTAACCTTAGCGGGGTAGATAAGAGACTAGACCGTTTTTGGCAATAGGTATTTTTTTGTGGTTTTTTACGATGGTACTCTGATCAATTTGGATTCCATGATAATCTGGTGGGGACAAGAAGCACAGCACAGACTTTTCTTGTGTGAATCTTTTGTACTTGTATATACAAAGTATATATGTTTCCGTAATTTCATATTTCCATAATATATCTATCCACAATTGGTAATAATGACGGACTGAAATACACACTTTGAATATACCGGTACATGCCGATACTTCGTACAAAAGAATGGACATCTCGGTTTCCGTATTATTTAATCGCGGCAAGCGCAGTTCCTAGATAATTACTTGGAAACCCGTCAAAACCCGGGCGGCATAAACACCCAACCATTCATTATATTGGGCTCTTTTCGGTAGAACTTATCGGATTTGGAACGGCCAATGAAATGTGTCATATTCAAAGCACGTGCTCACAGACTTCAGTAGCACGATACAGTACGATTCATCTACTAGGATCACCTGACTAGTAGGTAGTTTTGTATAACTGAACCCAGCCCAACCAGTTCAATCCATTTCAATGCAGTTCCAGTTCATTCCACCTTAGGGCATTGGCGATAACAAAATGCTGCATTGCTGCAAGATCAGTAACCTCCAGGTTACTGATCCTATATACAGTGTACTACCTAGGTAGGGCTACCGGAGTACATAGATCATTCCTTTAGAGTCTAGACGGGCTGGAATTTTAAGGTTTGAAAATACGGCGGCCACATATCGGCGGCACGGATTTTTATCAGAGCACAATGCACATAATCGCATTGGCTGAGCCATGGGATGATGCCAAGAAATCTTAAAGTCCCTCGAGGTTCGAGAAATTAGGTCGACGACGAGGTAAAAGATCTGATGAATGAAGATTTCAACCTTGCCACTCTCACAAGGGATTTCGAGCACGTTTCATACCTACGAAAGAAACAAAATAGGGCCTTTCATGCCTTCTGGAAGCACCAAATTCAACAAAGTTCACGACCCCTTTCCGCATCAATTTTCTCATTCTTGGCACTTACGTTTCACGGCGTTGACCCAAATTACAATGAGCATTGGCAAATGCTTCACGATTTCGGACAAATTACAAATGATATGCCACGGTCGATGACTGTGCCCATATGCCAAGTGATATTGATAGACAGATCCACCAAGACGACATATTCGACGATCCATACCCGTATTTCTTCAGTATAAGTATTTAGCTATGTTCGTTCGTTGTCTGTTTTCCTTGGCTTGATCTATCTCTCTGTTCATTCTTTTAGAACCTATAAACAAAGCAATGATGTATTCTAGAGATGTTCTCCCAACTTTGGCGATGGTCACTGGTGCCTTGGCCCAAGAATCAATATATGTGAGTACAGAGTGATGGTAACAGCTATGACCATAAACTAATGAACCCTTAGACCTACACCGCCGATACAATCACTACATTAGACTTGTACAATGTTAGCAATACCTCACCATTTCAAGTCTACAATGAATCTTTCACTTCAATTCTTGGAGACGCGCCCGCTATTAGCAATATCCTAAATTCTTCTTTCCCTCAATTCCATGAAGCCGCCATCTTTTTCGATGAATCAACTCTTTTCGTCACGAGTAACCAATATGCCTCAAATACCAGTTCTGCTGCTACTAACCACAAGGCCATCTCCATCACTCGTTTAGATAAATCCGGTGATTCATGGACCGCCACAGTTATTGAACCAGAAGGAACCCTTACCCTCGCAAACGGAGGAGCAAAATACAACGATGGTCTCGTAATCTGCGACCAAGGATCCATGACCGCACCCGGTGGTCTTGTCTTCATGAATGCTACAGCTCCATATACTGCCAAAACCCTCATCAACAACTACTACGGCGTTGAATTTAACTCGCCCAATGATGTCCACGTGACAAGTGATGGAGCCCTATGGTTCACAGATCCATCATACGGTTCATGGCAAGGAATCCGCCCTCAACCCTTACTTCCACCTCAAGTCTACCGCTACATGCCAGGTACAAATGACATCCGTGTCGTCGCTGATGGCATCCAAGAACCAAATGGTATCACATTCAGTCCCGATGAGAAAACCGCTTACATTACCGACGGAGCCGGCAATTCTACTGCCCCTACTGCCCCGAGAGCTATTTACGCATACGATGTTATAACTCGAGGAGGTGAACCAGCTCTTACCAACAAGAGAATCTTCGCAGTACCACAATCAGGTCTTCCAGATGGAATTAAAACTGATGAGGCAGGAAATGTATATGCAGGATGTGGAGATGGAGTCAATGTCTGGAACGAGGGAGGAGTTTTGCTCGGCAAAATTGCAGTAGCAGGTGGTTCCGCGAACTTTATTCTCGGAAATGAGGGAGATAAAATGCAAGTGTGGTTATTGAACGAGAACAAACTTTGGCAAGCCAGTTTGGGTTTGTATAATGGTGTGGATGGTATTGATTCCGCGATGAATGGCACAGTCAGGAGATAATTTTGGCATCTTGTAGGATTGAAAAGTGTACATTGTGGAGGAATGATAGCATGTTTTAGAAGTGTAATTATATAAAATTAGTCGCGAGTGTAGATAATCGGCATGAACAAAATACCTACTATAATCAAATAAACTTTCTATACATGCATCTCCTTCATCCCATGCACAACATACATACATACATACATGAATCGATCCAACAATCCATGAGCAAACACACCTCCTCAAATCACCAACCAACCAACCATCCACCCCCCCGTCTCCCGCGCCTCCGGAGTCTCAACCCCCAAGTCCCACGATATTTTCCCTCTTACATTATTTGTGGAGAGAGAGAACAGAAGTGGTCCAGGACGTGGGTAGTGTGGGGTTCACGCACCAGCATTTAATTATAGTATATCTGGGGGCGGGCATTCCGATCGTACATATTTTACGAAGTATTTTGTTTTTTCTCAACCCCACCTCCTGTAGATTAGTATTCTATTATCTATCTATCTATCTATCTATCTATCTATCATGTCATGTCATGTCATGTCATTGCTTCGACCCCACCATTATCGATGGGTACCTTACCTAGGTGATAGAGCTGTAGCTACCCCGCACTTAGCTTTGGGGCTGGAGGGGAAGTGATGGAGGGGGATGGATTTTGGATGGATTTTGGATATGTGATATTTGACATGATACCACGCGCTAGTGGGGAATATGAAATGCTTTTGTGTTTTGATATCTGTATATCTGTCTGTATATCTGTCTGTATATCTGTCTGTATATCTGTCTGTATATATATATTTTAAGATTTTATTCATCTCAGAAACCGACATTCAAGCAGAATATAGTAGAGAAGGGGGAAAAGATTCGTTTGACTCGAGGCTCGCATAAATAATATATATATATATATATAATGTATATAAATTTCTTTATACTTTGTAATTCAAAATGTATATTTTAAAGTTGTTTTATTTGAATTAATGCGAAAATATAAAAGAAATGTATATTTTCATTTGTATTCTTGAATATATTATTAAAATAGAAAATAAAGTAATTTGTTATATAATAAGTTTTTTATATATATAACTTTTTTTTTCTTTAATATTTTTTATATTATTTTTTATATTCAATATATAGGCTCTAACTCATTATATAATATTATATAGTAATCTTATTATTATTTTTAGTATTATTTTCACCAATCTTTATTTTATTTTAGATTATATTTTGTATAGTATAAGTCAAACTATTCATAAATTCACCTTTTTTCTTATGAATATAAAAATTTATTTGTGTATACTTTGTTAATATTAATGCGAGCCTCGAGCTAAACGGGCCCTTGTCAGTATATCTAGGTAAATTCGGAGATACTTCAACAACAGATAAATAAATAAAACATGTGTAGGTAGGTATTGAATAATCGCGAATGAGATCTCGATTTTTCTTTGGGTGTGTAGATTTTGTACGGATATTTTGAAAGGATGATTTTGTGTTGATTTCAAGGGGGTTCGCTCATTTGTTTCGACATACTTTTTGGAAAGATGTGGATGTGGAGATGGATTTGTGATATATATCACATGAGGAGCATGTATTGAATTATTGTGGTTTGGTATTAATATATGGAAGAAATCTTGTGAATATGTTTACTCCCGTATTCAAATGTATCCGCTTGTCTGTGTTTGAATTCCTCCGTAATCTTTATTTGGATCCCTTTTCAAGGCTGGAAAGTCCTGGTATTTCCCCAGAGTTTCTGCTAACCTAAAGAGGACGACCTCCAACTTCATGGCACAAAGAAAATTAAGCTCTTGAGATATTCTGCTAGACGTTGACGGGAGCGTCATTATCAAATCACCCAATGTTTGTATCTATGAAAGAAGTTCAACACCAAAATTTATCAAAATATTGGATGACTGCATGACTGCATGACCTGGTATTGAACCAACCACGGGGCGAGGAATCTGTCATAATCAAATTGCGGATCAATACAACCACATCATGGAATTCGACAGCAATCAAATGCAACATTTTTCAATCGACAGAACTGCCACCAAGAAATAGTTCTTGCTTGAGAGTACCACCATGTTTGATTTCACAGATCCTAATCTGTCTTCGACATTGCTGTTGACTTTTGCAGCCATCAGCTTGGTGCGTCTCCTAAAATTCCTTGATATTATCAACTCTTATGCTAACACATAGATATAAAAGTACCCAGCAGTCACCGTAATATAAAATCTCTGTTTCCACCCTTTACGAAAATTTCCAGGTCCAGTATTATGGACATCAAGTCGATTACCATATATTATGTCTCTGGTGCGAGGTAATCTTGGATTAGACCAGGTGAAAATCCACGAAAAGTATGGCGATGTGGCTGACTTGGCTCCGAATGAAATATCTTTCACGAAGGAAGAAGCTTGGAATGATATTTATGTGCATCGACCGGGTCATGCAGATCCTATTAAGGATCCTGTATGGTACAAAGGTATAAGTGGTGTATCTTGATGTATCGAAATGGTTCTTGCCGATGTTGTCTCAAGCACCGGATGAGATGCCCCAGAATGTTGTTACGTCTCTTGACATGGAGAGACATGCTCGATTTCGAAAAAGCGCTCAGTACCTCATTTACTGAAACTAGTCTGCGGAATCAAAGTCCTTTGATTGAATCTTTTGCAGACTTACTTATTGATCGCTAGAATGATTTGGTCATGACTTCCACGTCCCAAGAGAATGGAACAATCGTAGATATCTTTCAATGGGCTAGTTGGTTCACAGTCGATGACATTGGAGAACTTGCGCTTGGCGAGTCTTTTGGTTGTTTAGCAAATAGTGAACTTCATCCCTGGGCAAACACCTTGAATAATTTTCTAAAAGGAATGGTATATGCAGCGGCCACAAGATGGTATCCATTGATCGAGACAATGGTCTTCAGATTGCTCCCGAAAAGTGTGATGGAGATGCAAAGAAAACACTCTAAATTCGCAAATGATCGAATAAATAAACGCCTGAATCTAGAAAAGCAAAAGCCGGACTTTGTTGCCTGGTTCATGAAGGATAATGTGAACTTCCACAAGATTTCTTTGAAGGAAACTCAGTCGAACTTGGTCATTCTTTTGGAGGCTGGAACAGACGCAACTGCAACATCGATATCGGGGACGTTACTTTACTTGGTCCAGAACCCAGAGAAACTGCACAAACTTGTCTCTGAGATTCGAAAGACCTTTCACCGCGAAGCGGACATCACAATTGCGACACTAAGTGGTCTTCCATACCTCAATGCGGTAATAAATGAAGGATTGAGACTTACGAATCCGGTCCCGGGTGGTCTTCCTCGAGTTGTTCCACCGGGTGGTGATATATATGCCGATACATTTGTGCCAGCAGGAGTAAGCACACTTTATTTAATCCGATATTACAATGTTACTGACCATCGTAGACAAGTATATCCGTCCGACCCTACGCCATGAGTCGCTCTGAGAAATATTTCTCTTGTCCGAATGAATTTCACCCAGAACGCTGGCTTCCGACAGGAATTCGACCATCTGAATTCGATCATGATCATCTCTCAGTGAGCCAACCTTTCAGCATTGGTCACTCTAACTGTATTGGTAAAAATTTGGCCTAGGCAGAGATTCGGCTTGTTATTGCTACGCTTTTGTGGGCATTCGATGTCGCTGAAACCGGGAAACGACTCGATTGGACAAAGTTGAAGATGTTGATGATTATTCAGAAAGAGCCGATAATGCTCAGCATTAAAATCCGAGAGGGGATTGGTGAACTTAGGAAAACGGTGTAGTAAGGGCTAGTTTGGATGTACAAATCCGCGCTGAATTCATTGAATATTCCGCTCTTTTTGAAAACGGATTTTGAATTCATATTTGGATATTAAATCGCGGATTTTATTAAATAATCCGCATTTCAATGAATTTAATATATTTTGAAATAAGAAGAGAATAGATTATTCTAAAATGATGTTAAATAATCTGTGTTTTTTAATAAATTTGTATAGAAAAATAAAAATATAGATTGAAAATAAGGATTAGAAAAATTAGGTTTTATTGAATCTATTGAAATAATCTATTTTTTTTATAAACCTTTATAAACTTTAAAATCTAAAACTTTAATGAATAAAGTCTAAAATTATAATGAATAAAGTTTAAAGCTATAGATTGATTTTGAATTAGAGTTTATAATTATATTTAAATTTAAATGAAACTATTTCTATATTTGTTTTAAATTTAAATGAAATTATTCCTATATTTGTTTATTCAATTATTCAAATAGTAATAATAAACTAAAAATTCGAATTACCCTATTTAATTTATATATATATTATATATATATTCTATTTCCTTTTATTTTCATAAATTTTATAATAAATTTGATATACAAATTATAAAATTATAAATCAATAATCCACTCTTTTTAAAATAGATTATTATCACTATGGAATTTATAGTAATACAAAGAACAAATTATTTCAACGGATTCAGTACGGATTTTGCAATCAAACGAGCCCTAAAGCTGGATACCTTTGATAGAAGTTTAGTCAGGAAATCTCTTGTTCATTCATATACTCTTCAACCTCATCTTACCAATATCTAGTTACTGTTGTAGCATAGTTCAAATGACAACATGTGGTCTGCATTGCGGACCATGCCAGATATCTTGTATACTGATGTGTGACAACGTAAAAAAGCCATTCGCCCTACAAGATAGTTTAAGAGGGGAAAAAAGCAACTCAAATGCTACAGCAACAACTTTTGATCATCATTCCCTTTTTTCCTCATTAGACATGTTTTTCTCACTGTTTTATTGCAGCCCTTCTGTGCACCGCTTGGAAATGCTAATTTCGGAGGGAGAAGCTTTTTGTAGACTTATATGCTGATCAAATTCTCTGCATAACTAAAGATAATTGACTTCTTTTGATAGTCACTTAATCTCCTGGAGTGAATAAAAGGCAGTCTCCAAATTTAACAGTCCAACCTGGAGTATTTCCTCTATCCACCACATATTCTTCACGTTCTTCAACTCGGACCAGTCAAAGACATCCCGCGTGAGGGTTTCAGCTATCCAAGCTTTCTCATACTCTGTAGTCGCTGCGCAGCCAGCCATAACAAGAGTCCATACTCTTAGACTCTTCACCTTGGTGTTCCATATGTTTCCGTCGCTCTCTAGTAATCGACGCAGCTTGGTGATAAACACGTTGGTAATTACGGGCGCAACGCCGAACCATCTTCTTGTCTGCGCAATAAATAGAAGCCCGCCAATCCTACACAACTCTTCGATATCATGCTTGGGCTCTTCCTGTATAGTCAAAAATCTCGACAAGATCGGATAGACGCACAGACCAGCGAAGTTCTGGTCTCCCCAAAGAAACTGCGCATCTTTCCATAGGTTTCTCTTTTCACTTTCGCGAATTATCGTGACTGTGAGAATACTCAACTGCTTCATAATATCGAGAATGTCCACAGAAAGAAAAGATGGGATATCAGAGTGCTCACAGATGTTGACAAAATAAGCTTCGCCCTCAGCTTGATATCTTGGAAGATAAGGATTCGTAAGATATTGAAAAGGCGGAGGAGAAAGAGGCACCATATCTAGGTCGCTAGACATATTATTTTCGATCCAGAACAAAGAGAGACGAATTGGTGGGATATTTTCGATACTTGATAGTCCGCCTCGCAAGCCCAACATTCTATAGAAGCCAGCCTGGTGGATCTTCCACCTCTTCGGATTGGAGAGAATATGCTAATAGACTTAGTAGATGCTTTCTCAAGATCGCGGAACGACTTACGTCGTGACACATGAACTATACTGAGTTAGTATCATCGAAATGAATGAAAACATGGTATATCATGATAAAAGACGCACGCCAAGTATAGCCCCCAGGATTCCGTCTGAATGTTCTGCACTAAAATTTGCTAATCTTCGATTCACGGATCTGACAGCTGAAAGATGATACGTCATCGATTCACGATCCTCAACTCGATTGCCATTAAGAGCGTTAAGGTGCAGGGCAGCGTTAGCCAACATCAAGTGCATTGCCGCGGAATCGTTTGCACCAAGCGGAAACCAGAAGTCTCTGAATGGCTGGAAGCATTGTGCTGGATCCCAGACTGGACGAGAGTTAACAATTAAATTGAACAACCTGGAAAAGCTTACTGTGATACACCAACTCATGCTCTTGGGCATCCATCTTGACTGGCCATGCCTGAAAGGGATTCACATGGCCATTCCCCAGTAACACCATTGAATTCGTTTGCAAACCCATTAGAGCTTCGCTTCCTACTTCTGCTTCTGTGTCTATCTCCTTCCCATTCGCGTGTGGGATGGATGTCTGCAGTGGGGATGCACCAACACAAGAACTTGACGCAATTTTCTTCAGACCATTTGCCCTTTTCGGTCGATTTTGTCTCATGAATGGACGCATCACATGTTTTCGCACTAGGGTCCTCGTCTCCTGTTTCCCTTTTGCCGAATCAAAAGGAGTCAAGGTTATGAAAGTGTATTTTCCATCTTCGGGCAGAGTATTGGTCACCATATTCTCCTGATTTCAGGACGCCTCAAATTTACAATGTTTGCGTTTACACACTCGCCCGGTGGGGAACGCTACTGTAAATTTATAGTCTTCGGCAGCTGCAACATCGCACATCAAATTTGAGGCTGAGATTACGCCAGGACGTTTCTACTTTTAGATAAAATATGATAATGGCGATGCAGGACATTTTTGGAAGGCGCTGACATTGAACGAATCGATTACAAACCCAATCTAACTGCTTTAAGGCAATGGCCCCCTGCTTTTAAGGTAGGATTAATGTGGAGACGTGCCAAGTCCTTTGTGTCCGTTACTAATCGACATCAGACCTTGAACCGTTCCCTGCACCGCAATCAGAGACTCGTTCTTTTTTAGCAAGATCAACGACTTTGCAGGCTCGAACAGACCAACATTATGTGAGAACTAAGGTTGATCTTATATGTTAGTCAATCAAAATGATCTTACAGAGTTAATATAATGAGTTCGAAAGGCCTGTGGTGGGGCAGACAAACTTCTGGACCCGTTTGCCGAGTTGCAACGAGCCCACTGATGATAAGCTTTCAGCTATCTTGTGGTTACAGCGTATTCATTCCTACAATACAAGAGCTTCGGTTTTCAAACGTCAGGACGGAAGACATGCAGTATCTCTCTTCGATGAGCTTTCTCCGAGAATCGCACTGAAATGTTCATGAGCTACAAATCCAACGGAGTACAGAAGACTTGGTGTGCGAAGAGAATTGCTATATTTGATTGATGGAAACTCCAGAAACTATATACAAGTGCCTATTCATTGCAGAGAACCTATGTACCAAAACTGAAATCATTGCTCAAGCAACTTGCTCCTTCGTCTGGCGTATGCCAATAACCTTGATGTCCCGCCACAATAGACCGCCGCTAAACCGATAACCCAGACAACGGTACCAGCAACAATCCTCTCTGCGCATCGCTATAGGCGTGCTGAATTGCAAGGCGCTCAGTCGTTCCTGGTGGGAACGACAACTGTGTCTGCAAGGACTCATATATTAGGAGTAGATCTGCTTGGTCTATATCGGGAAGATTTGCAGAAAGCTTGTTGGGCAATATACCCTGCCAGATAGCAGCTGAAATGGTTAGACCAATAGCTGAACCAATGTTTCCAAACAAGCCCAGCACAGCCAGGCTGACGGCGAAATATTGCTGCTCTGCGGCGGCGGCCATGATGGCGATCTCGGCACAGTTGACCACGACCCCTTCTACAAACGAAACAGAGATCATGCACATGACGATATGCCCAATTCTTTGGTCAGGTTGACGAAAGTAAATGAGGAGCGACATGCCAAGGATCGTCAGAGGAACACCAAACTAAAGTGCAATGGGTTTGTAACGTCCAGTAAAGCTGCTGACACCGCCAGTGGCGAGTGCGAGCAGTACACCGCCGACAGTGTACGTTTGTATGACATAATTGGCCTCGGTAACACTCAGGTTGTTCACAACTTGCAGAAAGGAAGTAAAATAGCTGGTCCAGCAGGAGTAGCTGATGAAGAGCGTGAAGGAGAGGAGGCAAGCGCCAAAGACTGTACGGTCCTTGAGGAGAGACCATGGGATGAATGACATGTGGGCGAAGAATTTCTCCCATATGGCGAAAGCCATGATCAATACGACCCCAAAGACTAGGAAGCAGATGACAAGGGAAGATCCCCACCCCTTAGCCTCAATAGTGTAAAGGTTGAATGGCAATAGAAAGAACGCGACGCCAGCAGATATTAGAATAAGACCAACAGCATCGAACTCGCGGCAGGAGTAAAGGGAAGACTGCCAATAAGTGCGTTCGCTATCATTATTTTGTATAAGCTTATTTAGCCAATCTGTTGAAAATCCAAGTAAGATCGAAGCGTCATAATTGTTCGGATCTTCAGGATCTGCAGTCATCTGAACTATGCACCAGTGAAGAAGATCATCGCAGAACATTGCTTTGCTTGTGGGAAATTTATCAGTGTTCAATTTAGCACGGACAGCATTGCCTGTATCAGAAATCTTGTAATCTTCAGAAAATCTTTTGAAACTCGGGAGACAGTCGCCGAGCTTTTAACTCGTTGAAGTAGAAGATTGATCAACAATAACTCTAGGCAAGCAAGAGCCATGCTGTATTTCCTTGGCAAGTCTTTACCACAGTTAATGTTATCCCGGAATCTACTGCGTTGCGCCTGAGCATGTTCAAACTCGTCGATAGCCCACGACCATCTCTGAACGGTAGTGAATGCTTTGTAACATGGCATCCAAGAAGAGTGGAGAAGAAATCTATCACCAGTGCCTCTAGACAGCCATCCTTGTCTAGCCAATTTAGCACGATATTGCAAATAAACTGGATCGGGTTGAAGAAGCCACAGATGGTCTTCAGCCTCATGGAAAGCTGCTTTTGAAATATTGAGAAGTCGATCAAGATTGAAGATAGGCGCGATGAAAACTTGATCACTGAAGTTAGACCACGCGATAGAGCCGGGGGCGCCGCGAAAATTACTGTCGACAAGCATGTACTATTTGCTTGAGGAGCTTTCTGTATCAACACCCAGAAGAAGATCTTCGACTGTACCTCGGAGTGTTTTGAGAATAATCGACTGAGCCTCTAGAATTAGTCTTCCACGAGGAAAGGCGATGATTTCCATTTGATGAGCCTTTGTGGTATTTTATGGTGTAATACCACTGTAATTTGATCCATAAAGAACCACACAGTAATCTGCATACTCCATGCGAAGTGCTCCAGTCACCCAGCTTGCTGTCATTCAATGGTTATCGAATGCAACCCATTTTTCGGGAGAATATTTTGTGCGTGCGCGCAAAAGTGCCAATAACTTTTATGGATCGTCTCTCAATGTTTCAAGATTAAGCCAAGGAACCAACAGGGCCTCTCGGAACTCTCGCATCGGTTGCCAGGTGATATCTGCATGATCGTAGTGGACATGAACAAAGTTCCACTTTGTAGGTAATATGCGAGGAAAAGCTGTCTGTAAGGTTCTGGTACGTTTGTCGCGAGACTTCTTTCTCCAGCGATTGATGATCGTGTTACCATGACCGGCAACCATACGGTGAAGGTATTTCACATCATCTTTGATAGCATCTGCGTACGACTTCGCGATCGTCTTGGCCTCGTGAACGCTCAATGCTTCGGCATACGCCATGCGATCCATGGGCTGCTGATTAAGAGTACGGTATTGAGCGGTGCATTCTGTGCACCTAGAACTGCAGATACCTATGGGTGGACCGTAAAGATCAACATATTCGTCGCGCTCCAAATTATATGCCGTAGCAGAACGCACAGGTTTTGCTGTCGATATTTCTAGGTGACTTTATACCGGACTTAGGGTTTGAGAAGATCAGATCTTTTTGTAAGGTTGAATTTTTTATGATTTGAAGAAGACGGCAACTAACAATATGACCTAACGAAGACGATTGTGGAAGATATATCCAAAAACCAAAATCCTTAGGTCTCCCATGAGATGTTGTGGTAAAGCTTTGGAAGATTCCAAGAGAAAAAAAGTTCGAAGAGTATAAAGCAGATTGCAATAGATGAGTGAGTGAATACCAAGAGGTAAATGCAGGTGGCTACCTATGCTTGAAAAAGAATACTCGAGTACTGCAGAATTGAATGTCAAAAGAAATCCAGCAATTTGATTTACCTACCCTGGGCCTACAAAACAGTGAATCGGAATGATTATCATCTCAAACATACCCTGATTAAAACATATATCAGATTATTCGAGGATCATTTCGATCATGCTTGATGGATTGGACGCGAAAGTAGAGACAGTCTGATATTTACTGGCTCCCCTGCCTATGACCATAGTTACTTGTATATACATGAAATGGTCATTCCATGCCAATGATCTATCATCTCAACAATCAATGTTTTTTGATATAAGGAAATAGATCTGTGAAGAAGAATGAGATGAGATGCAATTTGATGTAGTCAATTCTTTAGAACAACCAACAAGGCCTTCAGAATCAGGAGGAATTGGATATCGACAATTGCTTGGCCTGGAAATCATCCAAGGAATTCATAAGGGCTTGATTAATCATGCCGATCTGGAGCTGCAGGTGTTGGTATTATGTCTCTTTTATAGACTACAGCCAAAAGGGAAAGTGGAGTAACCAGTCAAATACCCTTGTTAGCTGCAACTTCCCATAAGCGAGAAGTTGTCTATCCACAGATTGCGCCATTTATTATGTGTCGGAACATCCATGGATTAGACATGTAATAGAGAACCCGTATTTGAGGTTGGTAGCGCCTTTAAGATATCTTCAACCCGAATCCTATCATTGTAGCCCTTGCATTTTCATTGAATGGGTGTGATAGCTTAAGGCAAATGGAGTTCCTAGTGAGGCGCTTGAGATGGGGAAAGGAATAGGGGGCAGAGTGTGTAAAAAGTATAAAATGCCCTTCTTTCCTGACCTAGGTATCATTTTTTTTAAACAAATATTAACAGTCGCATTCGGGAACATTTTTTGGAATCCACAGTTCAAAATGTCTAACATAAAGACATACCTCATAACTGGCGCAAATCGAGGTTTGTATTATCTAAACATACCTGCAACAATTCTTCAAATCTGACCATCTGACCAGGACTTGGTCGTGGCCTTCTAGAAGCTCTGGTTCAACGACAAAACACCACCGTTATAGCTGGCGTCCGAGACCTCTCGTCCACGAGCTCGAAATCTCTCTCTGATATCTCTACAGCCACCGGTAGTCGTATCATTCCGCTTGCAATTTCCAGCACCGATGACTTGTCTCCTTCTCAAGCTGTCAAAACACTACAAGCGACTCACAGTGTTACATCTATCGACGTAGTCATCGCTAATGCAGGCATATCGCAATACTACGGCAAGGTCTCCGAGACCCCTCTATCCGAGGTGCGCGATCATTTCGAAGTCAATACAATCGGAGTTCTAACTCTCTATCAAGCCACTCTTCCCCTCCTGTTGAAGTCTCCAGCTCCAGTTTTCGTAGCCTTGTCGACAGCTGTCGCGAGTATCGGTGCTATTGGGGATATACCAATTCCAGCTACTGCGTACGGAATGAGTAAGGTGGCATTGAATTACATGGTTCGAAAGATCCATTTCGAGAATGAGAAACTTACGGCCTTTGTTTTGACTCCAGGATGGGTACAAACGGAAATGGGAAACACAGGAGCGACGGCCATGGGGTTGAAGAGTGCGCCGGTAAAAATTGAGGACAGTATTAAAGGAATGCTGGAGAAGATTGATAATGCAACAAGGGAAGAAACATCGGGGACTCTGCAATCGTTCGATGGAAATAAATATCCTTGGTAGACAGATGTCAACCGGGGGTTTTCTATGTCAAAAGTGTTTCGTCGAATCAGTACAGCTTAACTCTATCATTTCTGCTTCACGTTTGTTAGATGGTGTCACTGCATACTTTGAAGTGGACTGAAACTCACAGATTTGTCCCACCAGTGGGTGCATGGATTGACGAGACACTTCTCAATTTCCAGTTTTTTAACAAATTTATTCTTGAATTTATCAATATCAAAGTTTATATTTTGATTGTGCGATTTCTATTAAATAATTGTGAAAGTTCTTAAGATAGACGAATAATATATCAAGAGGTATTCACGAGTCAATTTTTTGTAGTGTTCTGTCAGTCCTTATGCCCACTGGTAACCCCCCATTAAAGCATCATGCAGTACTCTCTATTTTTTCCCTCGAAGCTTCGATCTCTTCCTTATTGGGAAATCCTGATAAGGGTAAACTCGGGAAATTTGACGACCCCCCTGATGTGGCAAACGTAATATCACACAGAAAGGTGCCACCAGCGCCAGGCCAGATTTATATGCTAACACTTGCACCGAGACTTCTGGGTGAGCAATCAAACAGAAGGGAGAGACAGGTATGACTTGTACTTGAGACTCGAGCCTCACTTGATTGAGCTCGAGTTAATTCTCTTTGAAAAGGATCTACCTTGCCAAAACATGTCTGTGGAAGAGAAGCAGAAACTGTAAAATTTGCTGAACCATTCAATCACGTAGTCCGCACAACTGATCCGGATTGCTTCCAACGAGAAAACCAATGCTTAAAAGCAAATGGGTTTGGTCTGAGTTCACTGATATCTCACCATCACAAATGCAACCAAAATGCGGGCCTTCCGGAGTTACCGTACGAGGACATTAAACGAGACAGATAGGCAAGTAACAAGTCATCCTTGGGTATTATTATTTCTATATGCTTAAAATTGTCCTTCGGTATTTCCGTCGCCCATACTCTTACTACTGCTACTACCACTTTGTATAGCACCCAGGATGCCATCTATGTATGAAGCACCGCTCCATTTTTGGTGCGTCAATACATCTACACCTAACTCTTTTTCTCTTCTCTGAATTAAGTTCACATATGCGAGCATACCCTCAGCTTTGAATGCCTTTGACAACTCGCTGGTGATTGTTGCCGTAGAATGAAGACCGGCGAGCGAGATTAATTGTAGGACAAATCCATGCTTTGCAATATCCCAAATAAAAGATTTCAAAGTTTCGTCAGTGAAACCATGACCCATCCAGTTAAATGAGGGGGAAAGGTTGTAGACTAATCCTTTACCAGGGTACTTGGCACGAATCTCGCCGGAGAATTGTGCTGCATTTTTGACGTTAGGATCTCCGGTTTCAACCCACAAGAGGTCAGCATATGGTGCATATTGGATCGCTCGCTTTGTGGCGGCTTCCATACCAGCCTTATAATGATAGAAACCTTCTCGTGTTCGAGGTATATCTATGTTGAATATTATTGGGGATTTGCTGTATTTGGTAGCCAAATCCTTTCGTTTCGTGATTGACATATCCCGATCTTGCTTAGTAGCTTCAAGGTACTCGTTGATACTCGACTCCGAGACACCTTGTTCCTTCAGTTGCTTGACAACGGCTTCGTCACACGTCATGAGTTCAGTTTTCTTCACCCATTCCGCTTCAAAGGTGTCAATCTCAGCGCCTGTAGCTCCTGCCAATTCCATGGCTTGCAAAGTCTCCGCCAATGACTCAATACCGTCTTCTGCGACGCCTTTAATGAATTCATGGTCTCGCACATCAATCGCACTGCTGAGAAGCTTTCCACTTTCGGAGTCTGTCCGTGCAATTACCAAGTTTTCCGAGCCCATAACATCCCATTGGAATCTCGCAGCCACCAAGCGATTAATGTGTTCTCCAACCGGCACTAAAACTTTGCCAGCAAGATGTCCGCACTTCTTTCCTCCATGCATTTGATCCTCAAAGTGTACAGCGGCAGCTCCATTCTCCGCGAACAGCTTGGCAAGCTTCAGAACAGCCGAAAGTCCGCCATGCCCGGTGTCTCCGTCTGCGATAATTGGTCTGAGGTAGTCGGTATATGGTGTCTTTGCCCGTTCTTCCTTACTCAACTTCCTTCTAGCATCCCATTGTTTCCGGTCATGCATCGACTGCGCTTTTGCCAATCGTTGGACTTGATTTGGTACGGTATTGTAAGGGTAATCGCCGAAATCTGGAGATACCTCATTGGTGGTGGTAAGTACAGAAGAACATGCCCATCCAGAGATATACAAAACTTCCTGGTTCGCAGCTTGTTGGGTCATTTGTACAGGGTCAATGGCACCCACTATGAGTCAATTGAATCAGCATATGTCTTCCATACCCCGAGCCTCATGATGTATCTCACTTGTGTGTATTGGTTTTCCATTTGCCTCCCTCTCTTTAATTAAATTGAATAATTTTCTGGCCATGACGGAGCTTGGGTATGATTGTTGTTGACTCCCACGTTTGGAGACAACATCTGCCGCAGAATATGGTCTCTTGATTCCTTCATATCTTGGACTATTCCACCATGTTTCCACTTCCTTTATTTGTTGTTCGTATAATTCGTCTTCAGCTGCGCCAGCTTTTTGCGCTTCCGGTACGAGCTGGAATGAATCTGATGCTAGAGATCTCGATATTGGGTCATTGAGAGCTTTCAAGCTGGACATCCTATAACCAGAGGAAGATAAATGACGAACAGTGATGATTGAACTTCGCGCAGACAAAGCTCTGCGGGGCGCCACAGAAGCAATTCTGCGAAACATTTTGAGATGCTCTATTAAAGATGGGTAATTTTTAACAGAGTAAGAACTTATACCTACTCTTACCTATGCCGCTGATCAATCAGGAACCATGCAATGCTACACCGTCATCGGGGTGCAGTATGTCTGTGTCTTCGGTTTCGTTCGGTTGTTTATTTGATGATCACTCGATGTGGCCGAGATACGTAATTATAATTTCACCCCTGGTGTGATAAGATCACAGCATATGCTGGTGTAGATGCCGGTCGAGCCATTTACCCGCCTGATATAACCACACCCACAGTATTATTAATCACGATCCATCGAGTACGATTCGTCAATGATGTCTTGTCCTAAAGTGCTCCGTTTATCCTCGGCATAACCTACCGATGATCTGGAATGTATTATCCAACATCATCCCATATATCTTTCTTAGGTTCTTGGTAGTACTTTGGTTTCATTTTACATCTACTTCAATCAGGCGTTGAGACGTTTTTCAATTGTGAGTTGTATAGGAATTGTTTATCGCCTGTTCCATTAAGGTTACTGACCATTCAAGTGATATCCAGCATCTCAATTGAGTTTACCCCGCGAATCTGCCCCACGATTTACCCCATCCGAGCTCACATCCAAGATATACATCCGACGTTATGGCGATGAACGGCAGAACTGCGTCGCAGGCTTTCAGATCTTTGCGAGTATGGCTTCCCTTTCCGACTTGCTATATCATGCTAACAAGGATATTTTAATAGCCTACCGGTGTTCGTACTTTCGCCCTCCCAGCTCATCGAAATTATGCCACATCATCCGAGCCAGATCTCAAAACTACCTTCAAGGAGTGCATTCCTGCGAAGCGTGAGTTGTTGAAGAAGGTCAAGGCAAATGGCAACAAAGTTATCGGCGAAGTCAAGATCGAGAACACAATTGGTGGAATGAGGTACGATGAAATCCTACACCAGCATGGCACAAACAACACTAACAATATATCAGAGGATTGAAAGCCATGGTATGGGAAGGGTCAGTTTTGGATGCCAATGAAGGAATTAGATTCCATGGCAGAACTATCAAGGACTGTCAGAAAGAGCTTCCAAAGGGAACAAGCGGAACAGAGATGCTTCCAGAAGCTATGTTTTGGCTGCTTTTGACCGGACAGGTCCCTTCCACATCCCAAGTCAGACAATTCTCCAAGGAATTGGCAGAACAAGCGGCACTTCCGGACTTCGTCAATAAAATGCTTGATAACTTCCCAAAGGATTTACATCCAATGACTCAATTCGCTATTGCTGTTTCAGCACTATCTCACACATCAAAATTTGCCAAGGCATATGAGAAGGGAGTCAATAAAGCAGATTACTGGGAGCCAACTTTCGATGATAGCATATCTCTTTTGGCAAAACTTCCAGTCATTGCTGCCAAGATTTACCAAAACTCCTACAGAGGTGGTGGAGCTCTCCCTGCTCAGGTTGATCTGGAACAAGATTGGTCCTACAATTTTGCAGCTATGCTTGGTAAGGGAGGAAAGGAGAATGAGAACTTCCAAGACTTACTGAGATTATACTTGGCTCTTCACGGTGATCATGAAGGTGGGAATGTCTCAGCACATACCACTCATTTGGTCGGAAGTGCTTTGAGTGATCCTTTCTTAAGTTACAGTGCTGGTCTACAAGGTCTTGCTGGACCTCTTCACGGGTATGTAGTCAAATCGTTTCGGTAAAGTCGCAATTACTAACTGCTTTTAGTCTGGCCGCTCAAGAAGTTCTTAGATGGATTCTACAAATGCAAGAGCACGTTGGAACCAAATTCACTGATAAAGATGTATCCGACTATCTCTGGTCGACTCTCAACTCGGGCCGAGTCATTCCAGGTTACGGTCATGCCGTTCTTCGTAAACCAGATCCACGTTTCGAAGCTCTTATGGACTATGCCTCTTCCCGACCAGAGATTGCGAAAGACCCCGTCTTCCAGCTTGTGAAGAAGAACTCTGAGATAGCTCCAGAAGTCTTGATGAAGCACGGAAAGACGAAAAATCCGTATCCGAACGTGGATTCTTCTTCCGGTGTTTTATTCCATCATTATGGTTTCCATGAGACACTCTACTATACAGCGACTTTCGGCGTTAGTAGAGGGTTGGGACCTTTGGCACAATTGATCTGGGATAGAGCATTGGGATTGCCTATTGAGAGACCTAAGAGTATTAATCTGGAGGGATTATTGAAGTTAGCAGAATAGATCTGGGCTAGAGAAAAGTATCAATGAATGTACAACAGATGATGTCAATGAATTAATGCTTGCTTTCCAAGAAATCGTGTGCGAACTTGCTTGTGGTGACTGACACGTGAATGTTCAATCAGATAAGGGTAAATAACAATTCGACTTCTTGATTGTGCAGAAGATCGGAATACTTAATCCATAAGTATTGTTAATGTTCAAATGAGGTTTGCAAGTTCTATAGAGATGGTTAACAATGGGGATGAAACCAAAGAGCAAGTCAACCGAAAGTCACTCAATCTATCAAACAACCAATCCACATATTTCATGGGGCGACAAAGTCGCAGGTAAGCTTGAGTACATTTTAAATACTCTCAGCTCTCAACAGAATTCATACTCCTCAAACGAAGCAATCGTGAGCATCGAGCAACCGCAGGGTCACTCAAGACTCGTTCAGCAGAACGAACAGCTCTCGCTTAGACACACCACTACTTGTACTCGCATGAACGCGCCCTTAAGAAGCATTTAAGCGCAATATGAGAGCCTAGTTCAATGGTGGCATATCGCGCTGTGGGTTCGGGGGTTTATGAGAAGATCTCCGCTATGTGGGTTCAATTTCCACCGATTCCCTCGTTTCAGAGCCTGCCTAGTGTTTACGAAATGAAATCCGTAATCACAGACGACAGCGATGATCCTCAGTGGGTAACAGTCCATCGGAATCTTCTTGCATCCCCCCCCCCCGCTGAAGTTCTTTTTTCCTACAATTCACTGGCGGGCCCACAGTTTTGCATTGGGTTTTACCATTTGAACTTCACTTTATTATTTTCATTCTCTATGTGATGCAACGTCTGTACAATTCTGTTTGAATTTGCGCCCGTATTAGAGATCATAGAATGGTGGGGAGCGCCGCCTCTCGAAACCGTACTGTGTGTCCTAACCAGTTTTTCATTATATATTAAACATCTCTTCAACCCCCAACATTTCAAGAAAAAACCGCAATCTGATTTTCTCTACTGCGCCATAAGATAAATGCTTTCCTTTTAGAAACTAGACCAAACTCTAGATCAAAAAAGAAACAAGTTCAATGCCTCCTTCACGAAGCGAGAGCACTGCTCTGGCTGCGACTGGGGATAAGGGTGGGCGGTCTTCTCATTTTTGCTGTCGAAATCTAATCCCATTCTACGACATGCCCCAAGCTAACAAACAAATTATTACAGTCCAGAGGGGAGGCAAGAAACTTACACGCGGCAAACATATTAGCAGAGGTTAGAAGCATTCTTCGTCTCCTACCTATCAAGAATTTTGATAGCTAATCGTTTTCTGTCAAAGACCAAGCTTTCAAAATCCGAAAACTGCGGTTGCGGAGCCTTCAAGGAATGAAAAAGCGACAGGCTGACCTTACGATCACAAGAATGCTGAACAAATTGAGCATGGATTCAGATGTTGAAAAGAAAATAGAAACAACGATCAAGAATCTTAGCGAGAAACCTTTGGGAGTTACATTTGAGATGGATGTAGGTCTGGAGCAGGAAAACATTACCAATCAGCGTGAATAAGGATGGGAGGATTGGGAGGAAATTTGCACCAGGTCCCAGCACAACGGGCAGGCGTTAATTCATACTTGATCTTCAAATTATGAAGCATGAAGGGGAGGATCAGAGCTGCAGGCTCTACGCGCTTAAATCTATAGTACACCTACAAATATGCATTTATTTGATTTTTTCATGCAACTACACATCAGAAATGCAGCAGTACATAGTTATTCTAACCGCAATTGCAATACAAGACCCTGATATTGAGGCCAATAACATCCTTTAAAAGCTTTTTGGGTCCATAATTTCATCACCAATTTTCTTATGGTCGACGACCACCGCTTCAATTTCATTTTGACTCTTAGAAATGAGGAACAGTATATTAAAATAAGGCTCTGAGATCAATGACGTCATTGGGACGCAGAGCGAGCAGGAACACTGGAGCTAGAGAACAGGAAGCTCTTTCTTCTAGCTGCTTGCGCGCGGGGGACAGAATGACTGTTTGGTTAGATACACTTATAGTAAGATATTCACTTGAGCAGGGACAGGGCGAGGGCAAAATAGCATAGACCAACTCAATGCCAACCAGTAAAATAATCGGACAAAGTGGGAAGAAATACTCAAGACGTTAAGAAAGCAGGATACTCACTTGCCTACGCGCAAGATATTAATATTTAGGAGTCAGTAAAATGACAACACCTACCAGCGCTTCAGCCTCTTCTTTCTGGCTGCTTTGCCTGGATTTTTGTTGAAACGCCGGCAGGGGAATTTACCTTCAATCCACTTTCAAATTGAGAAATACTACGCCCACCAGAATTGTGAAGAAGAAGCGCAATTGTAAGAATTGCTGATATGGTGCATCATGATATCCGCGAAGTGACCTTATACACTCGGGTAAGGTATTTTCTTACCGCTATTTTAACATCTAATAGGTTCGAACTTTGCTCCCTTTTTTCTGTGGTCGATTCAATGATAAAGCGAGGAACCTAAACAAAAGTTGATTCAATAATGTTATTGCAGAGGGGAATGATTGTCCGAGAATCTAGATGTACTTCACGTACCAGTGATCGCAACAGTATAACAGGTAAAGACCTTGTTAGCCATTAATCCAAAAAAATAACCGAGAAAGAAATTAGGTTCTCCAACAATCAAAACTGCAAAAAGTTTTCACTCTTATTTCTCCAAAGCACCACAGCAGTTGTCACGTTTATTCAACGTTGAAGTGGATTATCAATTTTAGAAATTGGGGGGGTTCAAACCCTCACTGTAGGAGTATTGACTATTTTTTGATTCTTGAATCATCCAAGCTACCAACTCAGCCAGATCGAGTGCGCTTGCGGTTTTTGATGACTATCTGCCACCGCTAGAGTATATGTACAACGGAAAAGCAATCACATCTGGAGCCTTATTTATCTTCTAAATATATTCAAGACGCTGAGAAACTACCATACAAACAAGATTTGCGTATTGTGCTTGGTTACTTCGTCCTGTGATTCTAAGATTACAGCATACTGTTATCATTAAAGTAATTACGTACTAGACATGTCGAGATGATACGAACCAGGAGAGACGGACTAAGCAGGGCGCAATCATTCAGTATGAAAGACGTGCCCAATTAACTAGGTACAATATGAATCAGGAGAAGATGGATCTCGAGTAAAGTAAAAATCGAAGATGTTCGAGAAAAAAATCAATATCAAGAACCAGCTGGCATTAGACTTCGACTGACACGTTCCGATCACATAGAATACTATAAGAGTATCACACCTTGGAACTGTATGAACCTCTGACCAAGTAGATAGTTTTACGCTTCTTGAGATATTAATTGAGATTATGAGAAAATTATTGGCAATAGTGGATTCTTTTATGATATTACTCTACTTTGAGATGATCCAATTTGGAAATATATACAATGATGTAATCTAAGAATATGGATTTAACGTCTGAGGCGAGCGTCAAGATACCACCTCGCAGTCTAATAATACATAGGTCCTCCTTTTTTTCGTCTCGAACTTAATCTTGATTTATTTCCTTTTCAAGTTTCTTTGAATGGAGCGAAGCCTTGGGGAAAAGTCTTGTAGGGGATTCATCAAATGAAATAATTTAGGGTAAGCTTTAGAGATTCCTTTTTTCCTCATCCGCTTACTCTTGTATCGGTTTAGTTGATGCGTATAACCAATAGCGCAAACAAAATTAGAGATCTCTTGATACAGGTAGATAATCTACAAGAGATCTGAGCGAGAATAGATTCAAATAAGAAGAGGTTCTAGTTCTTTACGGTAGAGATGAGTGAGAACATCTGACTCAGCAGTCAATTACTGTTTATGAACTCACAAGATACCATGAAAATTGACTTGACAATATCTTCTGGAGCTTTGTTTTGAATATCTTGTAAATGTTTATGATAATTCATTGGTCATGGAACAAAGAAAATAGAGATTTCGATATCAAAGAAATGAAGAATAAATTTGTGACAAATTTTGAAAGTTCAGAAGTTTTCTTTTCATTCATGCATCCACTGATGAATCAGATTCCAGAAACTTCATCTCTTCAAGATCCCTTAACGGCCAGAACTATTAGACGTTAGCTCATATAAGAGACAGGAGCTTAATATTAGTTGAATATTAGTTGGAGAAATGACGAGATTTTCCCCCATATTGTGTGGAGAAGATCAAGAGTTCTAGAAAACACAGGCTCGAAAGACAGTAGCTGGTGCTGCCATAGTTTTGGAAATTTGTGGTGGATACTGCTTCATAACTAGCTCAATATTACAATTATGATCTTACGAAGTCCAGCAGCTATCAAAAATAGAGTCTAAACTCCGCCGAATTAAGATACAAGGAAGGGCTATTCTTTACGACGAGATCCAGAAAAGGTCTCGAATTCTGCTAGCAACCCTCTCACAGGAACTGAAAGATCGGCTCTTAGTCTTCCGTCCAGTGCAGAGCACGCAAAAAGAAAGCTATCACTGCTACCAACACTTCAGTTCATCACACGACGAACTCCAAACCAACCAAGGACTCTGGCCTTGAACTCGTCCAGAGATTCCAGCTCGTTGCCCTCCCCATCATCATTATAGTCTACCCCGTCTCCAAAATTCTTTCCAGACAAAGGATCTCTGAGTCTTAGCGCAGACACTCTGCGCGCAATAGAAAGAGCCTCGTTGGAAGATAGTGCGGCTTCAGCTTGTGCGATTCGGCGTTGTCGTCTGCGTTCTTGTTTTGCTGCCTTGGCAGCAGCAATTCTTGCTTCCTTTATTTTCACTGTAGCAATTCCATTTTAGCCACCATGCAAATATTATAGTGGAGAGATTTATCTATCATATATATTTTGGCTGGGAAGCTGCGATAGCAGCAGCAAGTTCTCTGGCCTCTACCTAATCAAATGCATTGGCCCTATTCCATTTTTTCCCGAGATATCTTACATAGACAAGATCACGAATGATGGCGTTCTTTAAACTTACTTTTTTCAGCCTGGAACACATCTTCAGCACATTTACAGGCTTCAATTATCTCTCGACCGGACTCCCTTCTTCTGCGCTCCAATGCGCGAAGATGCGCTGCGTGAGCAGCAGCATAGTTGGGCTCCCCACTCTTCCTAACATATCCTGCACCGTAAGGCATGATAATTCAATCCAAATGAACTTGTTCTTCAATCTGATATGCGCGTTGTTAATTTTATGTGCGGTGATGGTTCAAATGTTCACCGATAATTTGTTCATGTTGATAATTGTCCAGTTGAGTTGCATCAGTTATCGAGATAAATAAATGGATAATTAAGGATCTTGATTTTATGAGATGAAGGTGTATGTTACTTGAATATGGGTGCATCCATATCTTAACGTATGTGATTCTATCAAGAATCATTGCCAGGAATTTCAATTCTCCCCGCTTGCTCAGCCTCGTACATTCACTATCAAGCCTACAAACCTTTGGAAATCTTTTACAGAGGCGGCGCATTAGGATCCTCCAAGCATTGATCCACCCTCATCAACTGCTTCCCCGTTTTCTTCGCAATTCCAATAAATTGTGGCAAGTAGTTCACGGTTGACTCGTATAAATAATGCATCACCACTAAGTTCCCTCCCTTATCCACGTCACTTTGGAAATTTGTAAGCTGATTCTCGGGTGTATCACTCAGGGCCCATAACCAATCCTGTACATCAACCGACCATTCGACAAATTTGGAGCCCGGGATAAGTGCAGCGAGACGCTGACGAACACGTGCGCCTTCTGTGCCGAATGGAGGGCGGAAATAGGTTGATTTGTGACCTGAGAGAGCCGTGGAAACTGCGGAGATGTCATTGTTGAGTTCCCAGTCTATGGATGCGAGGTTTGGCAGGCCTTCCATGGGGGGATGTGTATAGGAATGATACGCCACTTGATGACCGAGACTCAACATGTTGGAATAGACTGTTGAGAGATTCGTAGATGGGTCGAGGAGAGCTGCACCAACAGTGAAGAAAGTTACGTGGATACCTGCTGCTGCGACAGAGGAAACTACTCTTTGAGCGAGCTTTGGATCACCGTCATCTATTGCGAAAGCGAATGAGTTGGGACGTGTGCAGGAGAATATGAGAGGTGCTGTTGGTAGTTTGGATGGAACCAGGAAGCCAGATGGGACGGAGTTGACGATTTCCATTTTCGAGATGACTGTATCATCGGAGGTATAGAAACCTTTGAGCGCGAAACCAACGCTAAGTTTGCGGTCGATTTCGAAGTGGGAGATTGGTACATAAATTTCGGTCTTCGCTGAGTTTGAGTATCTCGATGCTTCCACAGAATCCCATGTGAACGGGAATGGGCTGAGATTGGGGTTGCAAGTGGGATTGTGTTGCTGAAGAGCAATAGTAAAAGCATTACTTCCAGTAAAAGCGATATGAAGATAACCTTTGTCGTTTGGTGTAAAGTCGAGACATCCATTGGAAACTTGAGTGTACCAACCAAGGTCAGAATTACCCTTGGTATTGATGGTAAGTTTGTTTCCAGATTGTTTGTAGGTTGCGGTCTCATCTCCACCATGGTAGAAGCCAAGGTTGTTAGAGTCTTTATTTCCGAAGGTATCAATGACATATGCTGAAGGTCCCGTGGTTGCCGGAATGGTAGAAGATGGCTCAACGACGGGGACAGTAGTGGGAACCGGGTAAGCGGTTCCTGTGTTACCACAATAGAAGGACATCGGGCCGAGAGTGATTGGCTTGCTAATGCCAGAAAATAGAACAGAGATCAAATGGTCAGTGTCGAGGCCCGGGAATTTTGAGAAAGGAATGGTATAGAATTTCTCAGTTCCGTCGAAGCTCCATCCCAGATCCGCAGACGAGACGTCTATCAACGTGGGGTTGCCGGAATCACAAGTTTTCGAAGTCTGCAGCTCGATACCCAATGTGGTCCCTTTTGCGGCCTTTATAGTCATTCCAATTCCGCCATATACATTGGTTGCTTTTAAGCAGCCAAACATCGTATACCAGTAAGAAGATCCATCAGCACGAGATGTTAAAGTAAGATGATTATTAGCCACAATGACTGAAGTGGCAGTGTCCGCCCTTCCTGCCACTGGTGACATACTACCATCATCAGAAGAAGGTTGCAACATAGCATTGTAGAACAAGAAAGTCAATCGAGATTGAGATGCAAAGTCATCAATCAACAAGTTCGTGCAAGCTCCTGCTGGCGCCGAAGCACTGACGCTGCTAGTCAGAACTTTCGAGGTAACACTTGGAGTGACTGTGCTCAAAGTGGTAGCTAAGGTGTTTGAAACAGTCAAAGAGCTACTAGTCACAACAGCGCCCTTGGTGGATATCGTACTAGATATCGGGATTGAACTTGATGAACTTCCGGCACCACCGGCACAAACAAAGTTCGTCTGGCCGATCTCCCAAGCACCTTTGACACTGAAAGATTCCCACAGAAGTCCAGAAATTGCATCTAAATTGGCTCCAGAGAAAGCACTCAGTTGTACGGTGATAGTTTGGGTAGCTCCGGTCATTCCAGATATAGTAGTGTAGTAGCTTTCATAAGTAGTCGCTGTACATGAACTCTTGGTCTGTAGCTCTAGATTGAATGAAGAGCCGGCAGGACCTTTAACTGGAAATGTTATTGCATTGTACTGCTCCGTTTTCGCTTTCACGCAATCGAAAGTGGTGTAGAAATAACTGTTGGCCTTGCTGGTGAATGTGAGTTTCTTGTTTGCCGTATCGGCTTTTAAGCTGGTAGTTGTACCATCGTCTGCATCATTTGTTAGAGCTGGCATCGAAAACTTGGAGGAATGACTTACCACTTGTCCATTGTCCAAGAGAATTAGTATGACTGGCAAACTTTGCATAATTATCAATTAATAGATTACTTGAGCAGGCAGCTCTCACAACCGTAGCGCAAGATACCGCCCCCCATACTAGACCACCCAATGATAACCTCATTTTGCCGATGGAAAAATTCAAGTAAAGGCGAGCTTCAAATTTAGATGAAGAAGCAGAAGAAAACGGCAACTTCAAAAAAGAAAGGACGCCGACAACGATTAAACGTGTCGAGCTATGGGATGCTTTTATACAAATAAATGCTAAAAGCTGAAAGAAAAAGTGGTATGATCTGAGGGAAATATGCAACTACTTAACAGTTTTCCATTTTCACGGTTGCACGTCAAATCTGCACATATCCTTGGCCTGCATGCAATATATTCGCAAGTATCCAGAACTTATCGCTCGGGCCTGGTGATTTTTATATCATCATCACGTCTGATCTTTACACCTGATAAAATACCCCAAGACATCCAAGACACGAAAAGAAAGTCCAATCCACCTGCGTAAAGAAGGAAGAAAGTCTTTTACCACTCAACATATCACGCACCGACCGAATTGAGTCTGGATTTCCAGGTACCATATCTTGGCATCTCGCATAGTGGCTTGTGACCCACTTTTTGAATGCTGATCTTTTCGGGTCTTTGACGTCCCAACGGATCGATGCATAAGGCTAAAATTCTCGGCTGAGAGATGCACGAATCATATGTGGAGAAAAGGGGATCACTCGGATTCGTTGAGCTAGGTTAAATTTAGACTTATTCCGACTTTGTTTCCTCTATAAGTCGCAGTACGATTTGTTCAGATAAATATGGCGTTTCCGCTGATTCAGTTTCATCGCTAATCGAAGTGATATCAACTGTCTAGAGATAATAACGGGAAGGTCTGTGAGTCTGAAACATCTTAAATGCTTATCTTGCAGTAGCGTCAACAAAACTAAGGGTGAACTCGGCAAGTAAAGTTTTGACAATCATTATCTACGGATAGATGAAATAGGGGTTATGACAGTTGAAGTCAAATGGAATATCTATGAAATCTCACGGAATAGCACGGACTACAATAAACTCCTCCGCCAGGAAGCCACAGAAACCGAATATATTGGTTCAAAAATTGGAAAGCCACTCAAATATCCTTTGTCAGTGATAGAAAGGCAGATCTACTTAATGCTTTAGGGTTAAATTTTAGTCGAAGTCTAGAGTATGAGTCTAGAAACCTCACCGACCATCTAGCTTCTGACTAAATCTCAAGACGAGAAACCGATTCATAAAATCCCACAACCCCTTCCCAATTCATCCCATCTCCATTCCCACCAATCTTCCCCAGCTTTTCCTTTATGTTTCTGAAACCGTCCTTCACACTTGTTCTCGTCGTCAAGTTTCTTCTCGGTTAATTCTTCTTCCGTTTGAATTTTTTTGTCGATATTGTCAGTCTGACTTACTCTAATTTCTATATTCGTACGCAATGGAACATACATTTTGTGCATCCTCTACGGATTAAAGCTTCCTCATTTTGTCCCATTCCTGTCTATGTACTCACGCAGCAACAAATGTTTTCTTTGCTGCTCAATCTTCTTATTCAAGCTTCTCGCTAATCATAATCTCTGAGCTGAGCCTCGCACAATTGTCTGGACCCTGTTCAAGTGAACATTCCATCTCTTCTCTGCTTTTGCATCTTTCTTACAACCTTTCCTCTAGAATAAGTAAAGATTTGTTCTTGCCATTCTAACCCAGCGTTGTGAATTTGCTCGGATTGTTATTGTGATTGATAATTCCCCAGTGGTGATAATTCTGGTGATTTGTGAATTATTTGCGATGCAAACGTGTTAGTAGGAGAACTGCCGTATCATGATCGAGCCGAAGACTGAAGACTTGTTCCGAGAAGCCAAAAGATGTGAACACAAAATTTGTGCTTAGTGTTGTATACGGTTCATCACCAGAATATATGTGGCTCATTGTTAGAATATATACAGCTCGTTGTTAGAGTATATGCGGTTTATTGTTAAAATATATACAGTTCATTAGTAGAATATATATAGCATCGCTCATTATTAGAATTGTGCTGCTCATTGTTAGAATGTGTACAACTCATCTCCAGAATGTGTTTCAAGAGACGAAATGGTATGCAGGAACATTCCCTGCAATGACATGTAAGAGTTGAGACCCCGGCTTATCGCACACCACTCATTTTTCGATCTCATTCTTTAAAATTTAATAATAAATCAACTATATAATATAATCTTATAAAAATTGAGTATTATATTAATAAATAATAGCTAATCCTTATATTTCAATTATATCTTTAATTTTGTAAATTAATCTTTTAATATATAACCTGAAATCTAAAGAATCTATTCTATTCTAGAAAGCTTATAATTTATATTTCAATTCCTTTATAAAAGTAGATACAAATAGTAGCTTTTTTAATTCCTTTTTTATTTATCATTATACTTTCTCAATTGAATTAAAATTCGAAAAGGAGAGTGGTTAATCAAAGTCTTATATATTATATTTCAATCAAGCTTTATAGGAATATTCTAAATATATTTTAGAATTATTCTCTATGAATATATATTCAGATTCTAATTTATTGAATAATAGGAATACAATAGGCTCAAGGATTTATTATATATATACTTTGAAAATAATATCTTTATTATTCTCAAGCTTTTTCAAAAAGATTAATAGAGATTTATAATTCCAGTTGATTACATCTTATATCATTACCAATACCCTTTCTAATCGGTATATTAATTTAATACAATTAATACATCTTTTTTTATCAATTTATTTAATAATCTATATTCTATTTGCTTTTCCTAGTTCGAAAGTATTTTCATTCGACTATATAATTAGTTTTTAATCCCCCCTTCCTAATTTAATAATAATATTATTATTGATTCCTTATTAGTAATATCTATAAACAAAATCTAGTCTTTTTTTTATTTGTATTCTTGAGATAAAGGGTTTAGGATATATTATATACCTTTTATATCTATATCGATACAATTCCTTTCAAATTATATATATCAAAGCTTTAATATCAAATACATTTTTTATTTATTCGAAAATCATTTTTTTCCTATTCTAATCTTTAGCAATTGTTCTTATAATTCAATGAATCTTTTTAATAGTTATTATAGATTTTTGATAAGCCTTTTCTTTCTGAGTTCTTTTAATCAAATTAGATTTAAATATACTTTTTATAATGGATTATAATATACTTAAATTTGAAGCAATCTATTCCCAGGATTTTCTATCAATTCTGACTTGAATAACTCTAAAGCATTAAGGAATATATAATTTTGATGAAATTTATAATTATCATTTTTGTAATCATATTCAATATCCATTTTGAATTTGAATTGAAAATAATGAATTTTAAAATAATAATTGAATTTTTAAAATAGAATATATAAAATTAGATGGTTACCCTAATCTCGCTTAAATGTGCAATAAGCCAGGGCCTTAATTCTTACAGTTTTTTTTTTCCATATTCACTTCCCCAGCGCATCGTTTATATATCAAAACAATACCTACAACAATTGTACCAAGATTGGCATGCGTTTTGGCGCAGTGGTCTTGGTGCTGGACTATTGATAAGTATTGCCCCAAAATTCCCCGCCACATTTAATGAATTTGCTTACCTTACACTGGTTTCGGTGTTATAAATCGTGCGATGAAGAGTCCCGTCTTCTAGGAGCAATCCTAGGAGTCAGGAGGGCCTGTTTCAAATGTTCTCCGAAACCAATTTAGTACAATATCTACCTACCTTTCAATTCTTGAGCCACAGCTCGAATTCAATTCACGGTTTAATGCCGTGATCACATGGTTCAAAACCCATGATAATTGATAGTCTTCCGACATCAACAAACAATCTTTGGAAACCCCCCCATCTTCTAAGAAGAATCTTTTTTTCCTTCGCAAGATGTTTTATTTTTACTTCTATAGAGATTCTGGTTGACAGAGTTGCTGGATGGCGCTGCACGTGAAAGTCTATTCATCGCTCCACTCTAACTGAACATAGTTTGTCACTTTTGCTCTACTCAGCTTCGATATTCGATGCGGTAGATCATTTGCTGCTCTTCACGATTGAAAATTACTTTCATTGTGGATGTTTCTGGGCATTAGATGAATGTTTGAGATTTAGCATCACAACGTGTCACTGGCAAGCTTGATAAAAGGTGGAGAATATCTTCATATCATCTAGAATTCAATCGAAAGGGCTTTCCCTCTTTCATGTTTACACCCAACGCAGCCCATTCGTTTCCATCACTGTCGTATATGTCGGAATCATATTGAACATCCTCCATTTCCTCAACATCATCATCTTCCATATTATCTTCCTCTTCGTCATCGCTTCCAAGTAACTCGTCCCCGAGGAACTCTGCCGGCCAATTGCCGACTATATCTGGAGCTATCGTGCCCCCAAGGTTGAGACCAAGACCAAGAACAGCCAATGGTACGCTGGTAAGCTCACGGAAAGCAGCACGGCGAGACAACCGTTCATTTTGACTGGGAACCCTGCTTCTCTTGTGGTGGCGTCCGTTAGGAAGTCTCGCTGCAACGGCAGCGATTTTTGCGGCAAATGGTGCTCGATAGGCGTTTGGGGTTGGCGGAGTGGCATTATCGGCTTGTGAGACTTGGGTGGTGGAGGGGGCGACTGTTTCAAAGCTATAGTTAGCATATTGGAAATTCTCGAAAGACTCAGAATGCCATGAAGTAAGAGATAATGGAATCAAAGGTTACCTGTGGGTCGAAAAACGAGTTCTTGCTCGGTCGGAAGGCTGGCAGACGGTGTCGCAAAGGACACACCTGGCACAGCAGCTGGGGCTCCTTGACCTGGAATCATGGAGCCCGTTAGCACACTTTAAACACCAGAATCAATTACAAATGCCTCGTTTTTAAGCTTTCGAGCTCAAAAGGTACTTACCACGAGCAGCTCGAGTTGCACCGCGTTCTTCCCTCATAGCCTTTTTTCCCTTCTGGGCTTTTGCCGCGCGCAGTTGCTGCTGCTTCTCCTTTGTGATATCCATGATTGTTTCGTGTACTGGTACGAATTCGGCGGGGCTTGAATGAGACGGGGGTGGAGGATGAGGTATGAAGCTGTGATTTGTGATGGGGTTGTAGGAGAGAAGAATTCGTATCGCGGGAAGGAATGGGCGAGCTCGAGATATAGGACGCTGTGCCGAGAAGAATTCACTAGAGCAACAAATCTTGTCACGTCAGTAAGAACGCGCGTATTTTATTTTTAACGCGACTTGGTAAACAATGTGGTTGCTTGATTTTCGGGAAGACTTTATGACAATCAGATGATATCGGTTCAAGTGCCAATCAAGGTTGTTCAATTTTGTCAATGTATCCCGCTTTACACCAGAGGAGAATGTGTTTGGAGTCAAATACGCAACATCTAGGATGTAGTCATCATCTGGTAGTCATCCTCTCAAAAAAGTAGCTTTAGAGTAGTAGTAAGAGTTCTCTCTTACCCATACAGAGATTTTGATAGGGTGCTAAATGCTTCAAAGAAGAGAATGGAAGTCACCAGCACGTTGTAAGGTAAGAACATATGAATGAAATGGATATCGACCGAGCGTAGTGTTGATATATATGAAGAGAACGTGGTTGGTAAGACCGAGATTTAGGTGTGGTCCCAATTAAGAAACTTATTTGTGAAATTAAACAGAATGAATTCTTCTGGGCTTGCATCTACACCTTCTCAAACGATTCAAGTGGATTCCACGTATTAGGCGTATAACCTGGATTTAATAGTCGCAATTGCTTTTCAAATAACAACTAGAAGTTGGATACCAAAATAAGTACAATGGCAACTATCGTCCTTGTTCTCTTCTTTATAATCAATTTTTTTAACTCTCTTACAAGGACCCCAGATCCAATTGTCTAAACACCCGTAATAAGGCCAATATGCCTGTTGCTCTGTGTTTCATAATTTAGTTTCAGGTCATCCCATATGAATAAGCTTAAAACCTAGTAGATCTCTCCAGACGTCATAATTTGACCCATGAATTGACAATTTGGCTCAAGCTAGAGCGTGAAATGCTCTAGATCTCGCTAAGTGATTCATAAGAAAAGAAAGATGGTGAGTAATCTGATCGATGCGTCATAAAACACTCAATATCTCAAGTCACCATCCATCTATTTGTACATATATTTGTCTAATTTTCTGAGTCTAGAGATCCTCAGATCTTTCAATTCGTACCTTCTTCCAAGATGTTTGAAAATGGATTAGACGGCTTAGTCATCGGGTCCCCACCTCGCTCTCGCTTAGCCGGTTGGAGCCAATGCTAAACGGATATCAGTACAGCCGCTTTGCATATTCACCAACAGGATTCTCCCTTGTTTCTGTCTATATAAAGCAAAATTTGTGATCATCTAGTTTAGCGCAGTCACAAGCTCAGACAAAAATGTAAATCTGTTTAATTCGTCTGAACGTCGAATGAATTTTTGACTAAAAGATAGATAAGTCCACGCCCTTGGAGGCAAATGCAAGCTCATACTGGCACAATTTTCCACTTTGAGAGTCTTTTTTTGGTTCTTCTTCTTCCCACTGATGAAATGGCTAACAAAGTTGCAATATCACAATAAAATTTTATCCTGTGGGTATGAAGAGAAATGAAAATTAAAGTGATTCACACATCAGAGCACTGAGCATTCTATTCAACTTCTAACGCTCAACAATGATAGTGATGCTCAAGAAAAGATTTAAACAATCGAGAAAAAAAGCCTTGGAGATTAATAAGATTTGGTATTGAATTCAATGGAGTTTATACTTCAATGGACATTGATCTCTAGATTGCCAAGAAAGATTCAAGGAATTAAGTTTATTTCGTAAATGAATTTTTAGATGTTAGATAATAATGTCTATTGATTTATAATTATTGTATGACTAGATAGTATTAAGAATGTATGCTTATCATGTGCGGCGTGAGTCTTAAGTAGTAGTAGTAATAGTAGTAAATTCACAATCGACTTGGTCTACCTAGAGCTAGTAATGCTATGCTAACTATGCATTGCGTCTATGGGGTTTAGACATATCCACGTATTTCTGCACGATATTCCAGTCATCCCCAAACATTAAGAAAGAGAGTGTTGGAAAGTATAGATGAAAGTCGTTGACTGTTCAATTTCCCATCAAACACTGGGACGATTAGAATGGGACGAAACGGCTGCTGATTCAGCGAATTGAGCTTCCCGATCTAGCTAGTCGGAAGGCCATAATCTTGCTTACACAAATAACATCGGAGAGTTTCAAATCTCAAACTTTGAGAACTCTTCCAACTCACCATCAACTCTCTGGCACAAATCAATACTCCTATCCCAAGGATAAATTCTCACAACAAAAATTCAATCACAATGACGAGAACGAGAAGCAATGATCCCGTTGTATGGGAGCGTCGGAAGGAAGATCGTAGAGAAAAAAGAAGAAGCATAAACAAAAAGTAGATGGTGAGATTTAAAGATAGACAGGACACTACAAAGACATAGCTAATCTATTAACCTACTAGCTAGAAAGATGCAAGATATACAGCCAGACACGAATGAAGATACGGAAATGCATGATGAAACGGGTATCATGAGTACTAGCAGGAATCCAGCCGCTGCTTCCATTTCTCCCAAAAGTCTTGATGGATGAACCAATAAATGACTTTCTCGCATAAAACGCAGAGTTTTCTACGATCCTTGAAGCTTCTTACCCATGCTACCAAGTGCACCAGACCTGCGTCGCAGTTACGTTGTTTGTTCAGGATTGGCCTCCGGTAAGAAACACTAACAACTCCACGCGCAGGCACGGAGGTTCGAAGTGGCCAAGGAACGCGAGAGAAGTGTATCATTGATGAAGTGGCCGTCTCAAGTGATATGTATATGGCTGACCTCAACCACAATGAAGCATTTCCAGAAGGATTGTTTTCGAGGTGATGATGAGGTGATCTTGCAGCTCGTGTCTAGAGACCCACTTGCTTACATACTCCCCTAGATCATAAAGCTTCTATCAACTACATGTCATCGATCTACCTCGACATGAACAATAATAGTGAGCTTCAGATCGATGACCAGATAGATTGGAATCAAGAATGACCTTTTACTACGAATTTCAGAACATGCTATGCGTTGTTGCGTTGCCCCTCTCCCCCAATCAAGACCTAACCAAGAAGTAAAGTTCCACATTTATACCCTCTATCTTTTGACTTTGAAATTATTTATCAAGAAGACAGAACCAAAAAGTAACCTGCGGGTGAATATTGTGCAGTTGAGTTTCTTTGACAGACCGAACATAAATCTAAGGGCTTATTCGGATCGATTTTTTAGGCAATGTAAAGCTATTTTTGTTGATAATGTAAATCTAAATAAACATTTATTGAATACGAATATCATTCAATAATTTATATTGATAATAAAATTGAAAAAAAGTAATAAATCGAATACTTATATTGAGTTATAAAAAGTTACAAAATATGAATTTATAAATTTTGAAAATTTATATGATAATCTTGTTAAGCTTTATCAAATCTGTAATACAACTTTTATTAGCATTTAATAATATCTATCAACATTTGTTACTCTATATTTTGTAGATTTATAAATTTAGAGTTTATTCAAATTAAATTATTAATCAACAAATGATTTTATTAATAAATTAAAAAAAGAATCCAAACGGGCCCTAAGCATGCTCATACGAATAGGTGAACAATCTGCAGAGAACTGATTTGAATGATTAAGATTGCTTCTTGCATTACTCAAGGATGAAATAAACTAAATAATCGGCATTTTAGGAGTCTTGTCTCCTGCGCTATTATCGATATCTCTAGCATTTATCCTATTCTCGCAACTCTGGTATTCATGTGCCTTGCTTTCCGTACCTATTCTAATATCTCCTAAGCGCCTCTTCTTGTCTGCCAATTGTATCATTGGAGTGTAAAATATGCAGTCGTAGTAAAGATGATCATGAATGTATTTTGGTTCGAACTTCGAGATAGAGGAGAACTGCGTGGTCGTACCGGGTTTGAATCGAGTCTTATTAAATCACTGACAGGTATCAATCAAAGTCACCTGGCTTTTCGGGAATTTATATCTATGGAATCTGCAGATATATCAATTAGCATCAGTTCAATTAAGTTATTTTTGTTTGGATGGATTTGTGAAAACTTATTGAAGACTGAGGGAGATGTTATTCCAAGATCGAGTGTCTTACCCGTTTCCAAGCTTGAGACACTTTCCGTTTCTTGCGATTCTCATACTATCTTAAGCCCAGATACCCTGAGGCATGGGCAGGATGAAGTGCATAGGTTTGTAATTATGATTTTGTCAAATGGATGCTTTTCATATAGTCACGTTGGCGCGGGTATCAACATATTCACTGAACCATGTGAACTGATTCTTTGACCAGACGTGGAACTGGCCCGAGCACTCATAAATAGATCTTTGATTCTTGCACTCTTTTAAAAAGCTTTAGATATCTCTACAAGTGTGCGACAGCGAGAAGACTACCCGAGTTAGCAGCTAGTTCCTTATTTCTGAGTTTATCATTAAAATCATGCCGCCTTATATAAATTAGGATAAGAAAAGAGAGAAGATATCGCACCGCAATGCTCCTCATGTCGAAGCACAGCTTTCAGAGAATTGTAAAAATAGTATGTTTATCTAATCTTGATACGTTCCTGGCTTCCGTTGCCCACAGAGATGGATGGCTAACAAATCATTGCTTTGTAGAGAAGGATAAATCAAAAGGTAAGGACTTTTGCATTTCTAGTAGCCACCTCACGCATTTCTCAATCTCTTGGAGAGGAGTCTTTCGTCACGTCATAGTTATTGCTAACGCATATCACATCCATCATCGGTCGTCTGCTAATACGATCCCACAAACAGGGAAAATTTCTAAGAATATTGCGGCTCGATCTGCGATCGCTGCGAGAATACGCCAGGATTACCACAATCAGAACGGGCTCGCAAAACTCGCAGCCTTGAATTCGAAGGATGCGGAGACTAACGGTGACGTTGTTTTGAAGGCGGATGAGGAGGGGGAAGATGAAGATCCCAATAACAACTTCGATAAGGCGATGGATATACTGCAGGATCAGAACGAGGATAAGGAACGAAACGACGATAAACAAAGAGGAGGTCGCAGAGTTGGAAGTACTTGGGAAATTCCTATTCGGTAGATCTTCTTTTTGTAGTTGTCGCGCTTCTCTGTCACCGATTAATTCCAAATTATTTATATGTCTATCATACATTAAGCATCTGATATGTATAATTCAGGCAGAGAGATCTAGACCGAAGAACATAAAAATAGACACGTATCATTTACAATGTCTGTGGGCTCTGTGAAGGGAACCTCATATCGCATTTCCTTCAGTGAATTGAAATCAAATGCATTAAAGTTAAATTAAACCACTATTGTTGAACTGTTTGAATTTCTGGACAGACATGAATCATTGATGAGTATTCAGCGATCCTACGAGGCTGAGCCATGCAAACAAGCATCAAAAAAAAAAGTAAAAAGTAAAAAGTAAAAAAAAAGTTAAAGATATCGTTACGGCCCACAAAGAAGTATCTCGGGAACACTCGACCAGAATCAAGGCACACAAGTACGGACTTCATTTCGTAAATGTGGCATCTGTCAGCGGTCACCTCGGTAGAATTGAATCCACTACGCGGTAGGCAGACGCCCACCAATCCAAAGATGGCTCCTTCAGAAAACAGGTGTGAGCCTGTTTTCTGTATCCCCCCAGAACAGGTATAATCACGTATGCTACCCACTACACTAAAGCCTGCGACCGCGATCATGTCATTTGTTGAGGGTTAGCTAAAGCATCGGATATATGTATTTATGAATTAAGCGAGGTGTGGAAATCTTTGTTGGTGGTTGATAGGTGCCGAGGGATATTTATAATTCACCTTCAGCTTTCGGATGTGGTTGGGTGATGGAATAACTTCGGAAAGTGGCTGTGGTATCATACTATCGAAGAAGCATCTGGATAGCTGCACGTAGCTCATAGGTATTGATGGCAAGAGTAAAGTCACTGTAGATAGGCTCACGGAGATTTATTCCAATAGCACAAGAATCTATTTGAGGAAGTGGTGGGATAGCATATGACAAGATAGAACATCCTTCGACATGCTGGAGATGGGCGAAGTGCTTCATGCTGTTGGTGGTCGAACAAATTTAACGCTGAGAGCAGTTGTAATCGATTGGCGATGAGGTAGCGTTATCTCTTGTATTCTAATAAGTTTAGACAAAACCCCACCTGCTTACTCAGAACTACAAATATCGCGCATAAGATTCAAGGAGGAAAGAATCTATCAAAAAGAGATGGGTAGATGATGAGTGTTTATATCCAAATAACTTCCTAAAGTGGAGAAATACAGTCGCAAAAGACCGGCCGCCAAAGTAATGGTAGCAAAATCAAATAAGACACCTGCAAACCGGGTCCCGGCCTTATTTTAACGATTACTCCTGCTCAGACCCTTACTTACATACAAACTCCCGGAAGTCTCTCTTCCTACCCCAAACCACATTGTTGAGCCTATGTATCTATCCTGTTGTTATAGCTCAAAGACTTCCCAACCGTCTACTCAGCATATCTCAATACCCAACAGCTGCGGAGGTTACGCAGTACCCATATCCGCGATGATAATGGAGATTGTTGAAGGCGCGCGCGACTTCTGCTGCGTGCGCTATCTGTTGACTGAGAGCGGCGTAGTGGCAGATAGTCGGGGGGTTTCGAATTCGGAAGATCGACTGGTCTACTGGAGAGCCTAGTGTGCGTTGATAGTTGGCAACATTTCAATTATATTCCTTATGGGATTTGTGGGCTTTGGAGGGAGGGTGAGTGGGATACTGAGCGGTAGGAAGGTTCTACTTTATGTGGTAGCATGTTTTCTGTTCGGATAAATCTGCGATGACGAGTTCCAGACCGGCAGTGTTGATGAAGCTAAAGTGAAAGGTTGTGAAAATATAGAATTGGAGAACGGCTTTATTCTGAGCCTTCCTCTTGGTGATTGATGCTTGGTGGTCATTGCTACAAGAACCAATGTTGATAGAATGCCGCTATGTAGCTGGTGCACGTCAGTCTTGAAGTATTACTCAAGGCGGTATTCAAAGATGTCCATGAATAATAACAATAAGGGCTGTTAAAACAAGTGAACAGTGTATTGATTACTCAAAGGACTAGACCGCGTCTCTTAGGCAACAGATTATATTGTACCATACTGAGTTGAAGCTATCGTCTAATGTAGACGAGCGAATTATGAATATCGGATGTAAAAAAATTCACGCGACTTACAAGCAACTACTCCCTCTGCGCACACTTCCAATTTATCGAATTTACCGCGTCAAACTAAATTTCGATATCCACTTGCTCGCTCGCTTGCTCGCTCGTAGTTTGCTAGCAATACGATCAATCATGCCTCCAAAGAAAGAACCGCGATTTAAGCCCAAGGCAAACAGGGCAAATAACGAGTTGAGAGCCGAAAGAGCTAGGGCGGAGAGAAAAAGGTTGGCTGCAATCGCAGCACATACTGCTGCTGTACGAGCAGAAAGGGGTAAGTTACTCACTCACTTGCGCATTGTAGAACCTCCTTCATAGCACTATGCGCTTTGATGAAACCATGCAGTTGGTGTATCATTCTTCAATGTGCAATGCTTGAGATATGTTCATAGCTGGACATGTTAATATCTATAAATGTCTCAAATTGATCCATGATTATCATGATGTGCCTGGGAGCTTGCACAGTTGTCCTCATTATACTAACAAATGCTACTATGACAGAGCAAGAAGAGTCGAGGATGAGAGAGGGAGAAGAAGAGGAAGAGGAAAGACTTGGTGCTCCGGCACATAACCCTTCTGGCACTGGTGGTTTTTGGGTGGGGGGTAATGATCGTGAAGGTGAGGAGGGAGAAAGAGATCTTGCGGGCGGTTCTGCGGGCCTTGGTTCCAGCATGTTTTCCGGTCTAACATATAGACCAAAGAAAGGTAAGAGGATTTATTCATCCCTCGCGATGAGAAAGAACCAGGCTAATCATATTGGTGTATGCAGCACCCACGCCGGCGCAGATGGAGGAGCAGCGCCAGAAGCAAAATGAGCGCCGCAAGGCACACAGAAGAAAAGCTGGGCACCTTAAGCGCGAGGCGGCAAAGAAAGCCGATGCCAAGATTGTTAAGGGGATGGCCCGTTTGCGCATCGCGAAGCGGATTGCGGCGGGGGAGGATGTCGCTTTTGAAGAGGATGAGGATGAGGAAGAGGAAGATAGGCTCTGGACTACGGTCCTCGGTAACTGGAGTCTGCCGGATGAGGACGATGATGATGATGATGTGTGTGGGAGAGCTGGTGGGCTCGGGGGTTCATTCGGGGGAGGTAGCGGTGGTACCGGCGGCCAAGGTGCAAACCAACCCCTTCTTTCCGGAAATTAAATAGTAATGATCTGGAGAAATCCAAACTATTGGAGGTTATATATAATAATAATAATAATAATTATTATTATTATAATAGTGGAAGTGTGTGAACAAGGGAATTCACATATAGGGAATTCACTTCAAGAAAATGACCCCAATACAAAGGCTACTGTATTGAAAGGATTAAGCGGATGCGAAAGAGACTAGCTCTTTCAGTAGCGCCTATATAAGGCCTACTACTTTCCCACTTAGCTAGCTCTTTAGATAGAATACAATTAGACATACAGAACCTACATTATATGTGGGTGCTACGTCTTCCGTATCCTTCTCGAACCAACAGGAAGATCTTGTTAGAATAGACAATAGCAATGAATCAATTTAGTATATTATAGCACAAAGATCTCTCATTAATTCTTTTAGATTATAAAAAATATACAATTTATAGGTAGCGAATTATTTTTAATATAAGGACCTGAGGTAAGTCGAATACCCATCTTTCGGGCCACCCTTTTACACCGAAAATCACTTTTTTAATCTATTGATATCTCTATCAATATTAAATATAATTTGATAAAAATTTATCTTTATATAATTTAAACTATTTTAAGTTTATGTTAGAATTTTTAGAATTTTCGGATTTTTGTGGATCGATTTCTGAGGCTTCAAAATATCGATTTTTAATTTACATATAAATTATATACAAATTTAAAATTTTATAAAATCTAAAATAAATTTTGAGGAAAAATAGCTAAAAATAAATTATAAAATTTTATTATCAATTTATGAGATATTCAATTTGAAAAAACTTAAAAAAAAAATCACTTATAAATAAATATTTAAAAGAATACCCTCAAAATTACAGAGATTATTTATACTGTTTTTAATTCATTATTATATTTTTATATTTATTCATTTTTTTTAATTTTTTTTAATTTCTTTTTATATAGATTGAGATTTGAATTTTTCAAAAAGATATATAATTTTGTTTTAATAATTATCATTGAAAAAATATTAAAGATTATATTAAAGTTTGAAATTTATATATAATTCCTATGTTAATTCAAAAATCGATATTTTAAAGCTTTAAATCTCAATCCAGAAAAATCCTAAAATTCTAAAAATTCTAATATTAGCCTAGAATAGTTTAAATTATATATATATAAATTTTAATTAAATTATATTCAATATTGATAGAGATATTAATAGATTAAAAAAGTGATTTTTGATATAAAAGGGTAGCCCGAAAAAGGGGTGGCCCGAAAGTAGGGTGGTCGACTTAATAGATCTTTGAAACTTTTCGAAATATAAAAGAATTCGAGATATGAAATAGGTCCAAAGGCCTTTCATTATGTAACCTCACATGTCTTATTGAACCCTATAACCTTGTAAGCTTGACAGATCTAGTCAGTTTAAGTTTAGGAATAAATCGAATATATATAATAAGAATTAAATTGAAGTTAATTTATAAAAACTAAACTAAATTAAGATGAAATTACACCCTTTTTTTTAGATTTTCCTCGAAGAATATTCTAGGTTCGTATAATTTATAATAAAATTCTAATATTTTCTATACTTATGAATAAGATCGATTTAAATTGAATATTATAAAAAAAATTAAAAAAATTCAATTAAATTTAATTAATTCAATAATAATCTTTTATATACTTCCACTTGATTTTATTTAATTTTATCCTATTAATTATAAATCAATTTAATAAAGATATTATTATATAATTATATAATAATTTAATTTTATAATATAAAATCATATTATATATATATATTAATCATCAAAATATCTCTTAATTAATAAGCTATTAATAAATAATTTAATAAACTTATTATAGATTTTCATTCAAATAAAAAGCTAATGATTTGTATCTATATCCCCCAAACTAACACTCAAGCCCGCCTCCTCCTCCTCTTCTTCACCCTTCCCCTTACTCTGTCTACCCCGAGGATTTCCACCACCCATAACCCCATTCGATAACCCGGAAACTAGCCTCACATCAACTCACTGGCATCACTAATCATCATTTGAATTTTAAAAACCACATGATATTGAAATTCATCGATCTTCATTCATTCTAGCGTGATATCTATCTAAAACGATCCAGCCTAATTTACCAAGTGTACGCTAAAAATCCAAGCAAAAGAGCTGATGATTCAATCAAAATGAGAAATCTATTGAGGAATGCCGGTACCACGGATAGCATCGACTTGTTCGCTGAGAAGAGCGTTGTTGGATGGAGCAGCGAGAGGTGGTCCTTCGGGGGTGACGTAGGCTTTTGTCATACCGCCGTCGACAACGAAATCCTGTGGTTAATGTTAGTCGAGAGGGTTTGCGGGGCTTAGAAAACGGTAGGAGAATAGGGGTGGACGGAAATTAAGGAAGGAAAAATGAAGAAGAATGGAGAAAAACATACCTGTCCGTTGACAAAGCTACTCTCATCACTAGCTAAGAACAAAACTGCTTGAGCTTGCTCAATGGCCTCTCCGAATCTTCCACTTGGGAAGTGGATTTCACGTCTAAGTCTCTTGGGTTGATCATCTCCCAACCAATCTTGAAGAAGAGGAGTGTTCAATGGAGCTGGGCATAGCGCATTGAATCTGAACCCCTCTCTTGCGTGAACAATAGCCAATTCTCTAGTCATAGCCAAGACTGCTCCCTTGGAAGCTGTGTATGCTAATTGAGGAGTAGCAGAACCGACGAGCGCAACAACAGATGCAGTGTTGATGATAGAACCACGGCTCTTCTTGTTCTTACGCATAGAAATGACGGCATGTTTGCAACCAAACCAAACACCCTTAACGTTAATAGCTTGAGTCAAATCCCAAATCTTCTCAGGGGTATCAATAGCATCGGCATCATCAGCATGCATAATTCCAGCGTTGTTGAACATGACATCAATACCACCCCAAGATTCGAGATGAGCAACTGCGGCCTCGATGTCGGATTCTTTGGAGACGTCGCATACTTTAACTTCAACTTTGTGGGCGGATGGGACTAGTTGTCTAAGTTTTGCGGCGGCTTTTTCGAGTGCTGGTGCGGAAATATCGGCCATGAGGACATTGGCGCCTTCTTTGGCGAAGAGGATACAGGTTTCAAGACCGATTCCTCTGGGGAAGGTGTTAGTATATGTTGATGATTGATTTGATTTTTGATATGGATATTTTTGTGATATGGAATTTCTCATGTAGCACTCTCACGATCCGCTCAAATAAAGTCGTCGCTCGACGCTTTGAAAAATGAAGGAGGTCACGTGTGTGGCCATACCAAACTCTCATCACTCAGAAGGATTTGATAAGGGTATAACTCTGAATAAAGAAGAGAAGGTAGATACGACACTCATCGTCCTGGATATTAAGATCCCCTGAATCCCGAATCCCGAATCACACCGAAAAATCTACATCAGAATAAAAGGAACACGACTCACCCAGCAGCACCAGTAACGATAGCATTTTTACCATGCAGTCTTCCCATTTGGAAGCTGTTGATGGTAGGAACTTCTCCGCTGCCAGCCATGTTGAATGTATTATTGAGTTGAATACTGTGTTCTAGTGAAGGTCCTGTCAGCAATTGATGAATTCTCCACCAAAGAAAGCGTTGTGTTTATAATGTTCTTGTGACAAACAAACGCTTGTTGACTCTCTTGCAAGGACAATGGAAACTTACTCTTTGTTCCTGATATAGATGTCTCTCGCTGGTGGTGTCGCAAAGAAGAATTATCAAAAAGTTTCAATAGAGTTGTTGACAACTATTCAGCCTTTTGAAGAAGTGTAGAAGTGTAGAAGTGTAGAAGTGTAGAAGTGTAGAAGTGTAGAAGTCACTCGAAATGATCAGAAGATTTGTTATGAAATATTATGTGTGATGAGAAGAGAATGTGGATGCTGATGTGTCACTGGTATCAAGTACGGAGCACATACATACACACTCGCACACACTCGCACACACACACATACACACACACGCTCATACACTTGGTCCGTTCTCGGTGGGCAGTGCAGTCACCAGTGGAGGGCAAAGTGGTAATTAGTATTCGTTATCGTTCCGAAGAACATCCATGGATTGATATAGATTTCCGAAACACGATTCAGGTGTTTAATGAATGGCAAATGATAGAGGGAGATTGAACTGATTGAACTGATAAGGGAAAAGAGCATGAATCGTGATAAATCTGTTATAATGCTCTCCAAACTCCCAAGAAACCGGGGGTTCAATGACTGAATGAGGAAATAGAAAACCTCAGATGAAGATATGGGTAATGGGTATTAGGTATTAGGTATTGGTTCAATTGATAAAACACAGTCTTGGGACGATGTTTCATGTCTAATACCTCATCTCATTGTATATATATATACATATATACTGGCTGCTTTGTTTCACCCACCTAGGTATTGGTCGCTTAATAGCCTTCACGAGCTGAGAGTCTGAGTCTAAATCGGAAGTCTGAGGTTAGATGAGGTGTAACCATCCTGTCGCGGAATAGGTGATAGACGATAGACGATAGACGATAGACGATAGATGATGATCAGATGTTCAGATGTCCAGATGTTCATAATTGTCATGGGCGATCTCAAATGGTGGGCGTGATGGAATTCCAAGGAGACTATCAATGCTGTCGTGATTGATATTGCTGTCGTTACTCTTGACTAATGAAGTCATAACGATACTCCCTTGACACGAATCTTCGTGTAATCACTTCGAAACAGATCAATCAATCTATTCTCGTTACATGTCATGATTTCGTGGAATACTTTGCTGGGCATTGATGCACTGCGTACCTAGGTATGCACCTAGTTGTTCGGTAGATGGCTGCATATCAATCATTTACGGTAAGATATGTTGCCACTTTAATCGAAAAACATCATCCGAACATCCACCGACCCTCCTGAAATCCGCCAAGCGATGATCGTGTGAGCGACGATGACATTAAAGCGGCATTCGCAATAGCCCCTCGCTTTATCGCAGAATCTCTTATCGCAAATTGTAGGGAAACTTCCTTGCTTTACTCTTACCACTCTTTTCCCCTTCTTAAGGTGTACAACAATCTAAACCTCCCTCCACATCCAACAAGCCAGATCCCAGATATCCCTTCAACTCAATCTGCCAATCCTTTTCAAAGATACTGAGCGTAACAACTAACATTCACTACTTACGATTCCCTTTCAACTCAACGACAAGATGCCAGACACTCCAGAATGGATAGCTTCACACAAGCAATGGGATGAAAAGACGGCCGAGAATCTCACCGCACTTCTCGAAAATGATACAAAAGTGAAATTGGCCGGTATTGATGTCGATGGTATATTGCGCGGGAAGCTTGTCTCCAAGAAGAAGTTCCTTGGTATTGCGAAGGAAGGCTTCGGATTCTGTTCAGTCATCTTCGGTTGGGACATGCACGATCAAACATATTTCAAGGAATTGAAAATCAGTAATGCCGAGAACGGTTATCACGATATTATTGCGATTCCAGATTTGAGTAGTTTTAGAAGGATACCTTGGGAAGATAATGTGCCATTCTTTCTAATCAGCTTTTATGATCCGGATTCCGGAAAGCCGGTTTCTGCATGCCCGAGGGGATTGTTGAAGACTGCCGTGGAAAAGTTACAAGCCAATGGTTTGGGCGCAATGGCTGGAGGTATGAACATCTATGAACTCTCATAGAGGTCGTAACTAACAAGATGAAGCTGAATACGAGTTCTTTCAATTCAAAGCGCCGGCGAGCAATCCTCATGCACCAATTTCCGAACGAAACACATCTTCAACAGCAACCTTCCTAAGAGAAAACCCCGTCGATTCATTACCTTCGTTGACCGAAGGAATGTTTGGGTACAGTTTAACTAGACCAGTTCACAACCAAGATTATTATTACGGGATATATGATGCATGCGAACAATTCAATTGCGGGATAGAAGGATGGCATACAGAGAGTGGACCTGGTGTTTTTGAGGCAGCTTTGGCCTTTGGAGAGATTCAACAAATGGCAGATAAAGCAAGCTTGTTCAAGTAAGTTTGGAGATCTCGATACCATTCGAAGGACCAGAGGCTAACATTGTTAGATATGTTGTTAAATCAGTAGCAACAAAATACGGCATTACCCCGTGCTTTATGGCCAAGCCACGTCAAGGGCTTCCCGGAAATAGTGGGCACATGCATGTTTCGATCGTCGACAAAGATGGCAAGAATCTTTTCTTCCGAGAAACTAAAGACACGGAGGCAAAATGGAAGGATATTGAGAATCTTTCGGATATGGGGCGTCATTTCCTCGCTGGAGTATTGGAAGGCCTTCCATATGTCATGCCACTTCTGGCACCAACAGTCAACTCTTATAAACGTCTAGTCGAAAATTTCTGGGCTCCAGTAACGGTATCTTGGGGTCTTGAGCATCGTGCAGCTTCTGTTCGTCTAATCGCACCTCCAACTTCCAAACCCGGGGCCACACGTTTCGAAATTAGAGTGCCAGGTGCAGATACAAATCCATTCTACGTACTAGCAGCTATCCTAGCATTAGGATGGAGAGGAGTAGAAAAGAAGCTAGAAATCCAACAACCACCATTAGGAAAAGGTCAAGATGTAGGAGGAAAAGCAGATCCAGGGGTTAGATTAGCGAAGAACCTCAAAGAAGCCACGGAGAAGTTCATGGAGAAGGACAGTATAGCGAGAGAAGTATTTGGAGATGAATTCGTAGATCATTATGGTGGTACGAGGGAACATGAAATCAGATTGTGGGATGAGGCAGTAACGGATTGGGAGGTTAGAAGATATATTGAGAGTGTCTGATCATTGGATAGATGGGTACTATATTAAGAAATATGAAATATATATTTATTTTGAACATCTCGAGCTTTCTGCACTGTTCGTGGATTTTCTGAAATCTTGCTCTTTATCATTCATGATGGCGAGAATCTGCCTACCTAGCAGTATCCAGGTAAGGTATGAAGTTCAGACTCTACATGTATATGTAGTCTTACTTTCAAACCCCTCTTTGCGTTTCTTTACTACACCAAGCTTTGGAAGAAAAAATGTATATTACAAGCTGCGCTAGCTGCGTCTACAGTACTACACGGACCATTCTCCATCCCGTCGTCTCGCGTTCCTTCTTCGCCAATCTCGTTCGCGCCGGAAATGGGTCGGACGGTAGCGGTCTCTGCAGTTGCACATTGTAGCTTCTTCTCCTCGGCCTCTTTTCTCGCTCTTCTTTCGCCTGGTGTTGATCTTTGTGGCTCGGGCTTGAATTTGCGTGCTTGCTTTTGGTTTTTGCGTCCCATGTTTATTGTTGATTGGGAAGGGGAGGGGGAGTTAATTGTAGGTGGTGTGCCAATTAGATAATTGATTGTGATTGTGGTGGGGATGGATGTCAGAGTGCAGAGGGAAACAAGTCGTGATGATATATCTTGTTTAGATCGTGTTTCTACATGGCGTATTTTCGACTGTTCATTAGACGAGAATTAGAGTAAATGTCTCATCCGATATTAGATCAAATGAACGCTCCAGATTAGATTAGACATTATCCAGACCCTCCTCCTGCCTCAAGAAAACCAGCCGTATCTTTGGCACTTTCCACTCCCTACCACCTCTCTCTCTATCCTCCTCCCACTTCTCCCTCAAACTCTCCTCCACCTCTCTCTTCCACTCCCCGAAGAAATCTCTCCTCTCCCCCCTGCGATTCCCATTCCCCTCTCCCCTCCTCTCAAACTCTTTAATCTTGAATCGATAATTCCCATCATTCGTCAGCGCAAACGTGCCAGGCGTAGGGGTCACATAATTCTTCCAAAACTCGCCTTCATTTTCTACGTTTCTAAATCCCCACGGAAACGACGAATTCGCAGGAGTTTTCAACGTGGTCCCACCACCATGCGTCCAATCTATTCCACCTCCTGATTTCCAATGTTCCGGGATGGGAAAAGGACGCGAGGATGCAGAATCAGGAGAGAAATAGGGATTCGTAGGGGAAGAAGAAGCAGACGAAGAAGTAGGATGTTTAGGAAGTCCCGTGATAAAGCCCCCGCGAATATCCTGAAACCACCAATCGCAGTTTAATACCAAGAACAGCTCGTCCAAATTCCGGAAAAGTCTCACGACGCGCAAGATTTCATACTGCCAGTGTTCGTCCCAGCTTATCCACTTTGAGAAATCGAGCGCGAGGCGTCTCACCTGTGTGAATTCCGCAGGACGAAATTGTCCGATGTTTGTTCCGGTACCGTCGACGAGCTCAGACATGATTCCTTCGTTGATGTCGGAATCGAGGGCGCGGAGGAAGAGAATATCCCGGGTGTAGTTGAACCAGATGCGGGGAGGGGAAGTGCGAGTGGAGAATGTGAGAGTGTAGCCGAGGCGTTGCATGCAGGAGCGAGAATCACGACATGTTTTTAGAAGAGAAGGGATAGATGAGTGAGAGTAGAGGGATCCACGGCGGGTGGCTTGATAGTACGAGTAGAGCAGGGGATCGAAAAGACGTGAGGGAGTGATACCTTGCCGGTAATGAGTTTCCGTTGATCTCAGATACAGCGGTACAAACTCTCTTTCCTCTTCCTCTTTCCCCTTTCCCTTCCCTGTCTGCGGCTTTGGTTCTGCTCCATGTTCCAAATCCCCAATCTCAACATCCAATCCATTATCCAACACAAATTCCTGTATCATGGGCGCCATCATATCGATTCCAAAATACTCCAAATCGGGATGAACATGCCCATCATCAATTTCTTTTCCAAAAGTCCTCTTTTCAAAATGGGAGAGCGATTCAAAGGTTTCCTCAACCCCTATTATACGAGGAGGAGGAAGAGCATGAAGCCAAACTAGATCGCGAAGTTCTTTTGGAAGGGCGGGAAAGAGGTGGAAAGTTTGGAGGGTCATATCTAGGGTGTGTTATTTTGTTTGAAGGGATTGCGAATGTCGATAACCTGTCGGTATGGTGAAGGGGGAACAATTGGTAGAGTGTTTAGGGTCAAATGTTTTGAGAAGGCGAGTGAGTTATCAAGGACGGCGACAATTTGCGGATATTTGAGGAGAGCAGTGAAAGTTTCTGTCTAGATTAATGGATTTCAATATCTAGTAATTCACCAATACAATCCAATGGTGCACTATGATTATTCAGAAAGCAGAAAGGAAGATTACAATATCTTGATGCCTACCTAACTAAATACCTATACATGAATCAGCAGTATTCGAGATGTCATGATGTGGTGATCCATGATATTGAAAGAGGGTGGCTTAGTCGGAAATACCCCACTACTTCCGGTGATCCCTGGATATCCGTAATAGGCAGGTTGAAGCGTCGATCTGATTGATAAGATTTTGTGTATATTGTGATTATATGTATTATGTATATTCGAGTATACTGTATTACTTTAAAAGCAAATTTTGTGAAGGAATTCGTCGTATTTTGGTTAGTTGGTGAGTTCCGCCGATACCGAGTCCACCAGGTGGTCATTTCTCCAAGAGTTATTGTGAGTCAAGGTTAACGCCGAATAAATATTTGTCAGCAATCTGAGAGACAAATGCACGAGTTCTACGAAGTATAATCCGGTCTAGACCACAAATCATGAAAAAACACGAACTCTTCCATCTAATTCTTCAGAACATATTACAAAGCGTCCGTCTTCCTGTCCCATCGTATCCACCACCTCAAGTAGCCTTCGGTCCTCCTTGTCTCAACCCCAAATCCACTCCCTGAAGCAACGTATAAACCGTCTCGCAAACCCTCATATCGACCCCTAATTCCCTACCCCTCTTAACCGGCACTCCAAGGATAACATCTAACTCCAACTGTCTCCCACACAACGCATCAGTCAACATACTCGTACCAATACTCGGCATCCTAAGTATCCTCTCTATCAGCCTGTCAATCAAATCATCTTTGATATCGACCTCCATTTTTCTTGCAACAGCAACTACTTCTCCCATAAGCGTTCGCGTCATGTTCATAGCTTCTGGAGAAGAATTGAGCCACTCATGTGTATGGAGACGTGTGAGTGTAGTTAGACAATTCCATGCACAATTCCAAACGACTTTCTCCCAACGTGCGGTCTGCAATCTGGAAGGCGAGAAAACTTCATGTGGTGTTTTTCCAATCGCTAAAAGATTTGAAAAGATATCTAATCGTTTGTTCTCAATCTCAGTTGATACCTTCGAATTTGTGAAGATTCCTATTTGCAGATTTTCGTTTTTGCTATGATGAACGATGCCGGGCGTGTTTTGGATGGCGCCGGTCCACGCAACACAGGAAATAATGGTATTTTGAGGATAAATCGCTCGGAATGGGTCTTCGTTGCCGACGCCATTTTGAATAAGTACTATAGTTGTTGATTCAGACATTACCGGTGCAAGAGATTTAGCTGCAGCTTCTTGGCCAATGGCTTTGTTAGAGCAAACTATGTAATCATAGTGGCCTAGTGCATCATCAGGTGTTTTGATGACTTTAGAATGTTAGTGCCGAACGTGAGGTTGAAAGATGCGAGCTTACCGTTAGCTGGATGAAACGTATTCTCTCCATGATTCTGACTGATAAGTTTCAGTCCCTGTTAAACATATCAGCTTTCATGATGAGCTAGTCGTCAGATGAGATGAAGCATACATTCTGCTTCACAGCCTCATAATTTGACCTCGCCACAACAGTCAATCGTACGTTTGATACTCGACTAAGAATGAATGCATAAACGGAGCCAATCCTGAGACCCCGCGTTAGTTCAGATGCCAAGTTTTGGTCATAACGTCACAGAAAGACGTACGCTCCAAGACCATAAAATAAGACATTGATAGTCTCTCCATTAGAAACGTTTGAAGCCATCTCAATATCTTGTACTTCGAGAGTGATTTACAGTATAATATCTCGTATTTTTGCGAGAACAAGAGGTATTGACTGATATACTTTGTTGGTAATCGTATATGATCCACACCTAGATACACCCCGTCATTCGTCTTATATATCTCCAGTCCGATAGCGGAGGAGTTTTTAGATATCGAATTATCGAGGTTAACGTGATTTCAGTGCATGGCTCTCGAAATGGTTATTTCGGCGGGGGAGTTAGTGGGGCAACCAACCCAATTCACCTCCACGGATAACATACATTCTCGAGACATGCAACTTGACAACTACTTGACAACTACTTGACACGGTCACTCGAATAGTGTCTAGTTGGACAAATATGGAGTTCTTCTCGCTTTTCCCGAATTCGATATATCGATTCCAGATATTTTGGATTGAACACCGAGTCTATAAAGATGGATCAGATCAGCCTTTATATCAGAGCCATTACTAACACTGATTCCGCACTTGAACGTTCTCGTCCCAACACGACGCTTCCTTTCATATATAAACTACTAGGTACACAGAAAGGCCACGCCATCCATCAGTTGAATAGACAACTTCTCGCCCCAAATCAAATCCATGCCTCCTATTGTGAGAACCGTCTCATTGTTAATCAACCCATCCTCGCTCGCTATCTTACTCGTCTATGTACAAAGAACGAAGGTACTCCACCCTTGCTACCCCATCCTGCCTTCTCCCCTTCTCCCCTTCTTCCAACCTTTCAATTTCGCCTCTCGATACCCAGTAAAACTCAATATAATACCTCACGCACACGAAACATCCTCCTGCTCACCATGCATGCCTCCATCAGCTTTCCGATTTGAGAGGAGCGCAGACCCCAGGAGGTTGCGATTGCACGGCTCGTAGGAAATCAGAAATGTTTGGCTAGGGAAAGTTTGAAGGTTGAAAGGTAGCCAGTATTGACACCGCTGAGTGCACATCAGGAGAAAGGAGGAAAGTTGTACTGAAAGGCGCACTGGAAAGAGAATTAAAAACGGGCAGTTGAAATTTGAAATCAATCAATTGATATTAATATACTCCTCAAACTATATCTGACCTCCTCAACTATTCAATTTCATAGTCTTCCTCGAAACCAGCTTCATCTTCGACAACCATTTCCCCGTCATCTCCTTGTTCATATTCTTCCCCATACTCCATCTCTCCATCATCCTCTGCTTCTAAGTCTTCATCTTCTGCATTGGCATATGACCGTGTGTTCCTGGTCTTAGGAGGGGGCCTATCAAGACCCATATCCACCTCTTCATCATCGTCATCCTCTGCAGCAGCGTTATTCATCAGGTAATTCGTGAGTCCGCCAGGAGGTCTTCGAAGAATCGGTTGATTTTCCGCATTTACGGTCTTCTTCCTACCACCCTGTCTTATCTTCCGCCCGTCTGGTCCAATGCCTCTCAACTTATCTTCCGCGGCCAAAATCTCAGCATCCTTAGCCATCTGATCTAATCTTTGCTGTCCATCCGCCTTCCTCATTTTCCCTGTCGCCATAGCTTTTCGAATTCGTGCTACTTCGGCTGCTTGTTTTTGTTTCATGACTGCTCTCCATTGTCGATTGGTATTTCTTCTTTGAGCCATTACTGTAACATGATCCCTTTCGCGCCTCGATTCTTTAATCTGAATCAAGGATTGCAAAAAGAATGCTTGATTTTTTCGCTGCTCAGAAGCTGCTACACCGACCGGTATCTTCAGCTCACGGATATTACCCGATCTCCAAAAGTAACTGCGACCCTTCCCACCAGAATCCGGATCTTTGTCTTCGACTTTGGTGTTGACAGAAGTTATGCGCGCTGAACTCGCAGCTAGTAAATCGACGTCGTTTGATACGGATTGTAAAATAGGTAATTTACTCGCGGGATCGTGTGCTGTGAAGAGTAACTCCGTGCCCATATTCTCTTCCCATCTACAGTAATATATATTTCCCTCATAAGACACGACTGGGTGATCTTCATGCAATCCTAATATTTGCACTTCTGGTTTGGGCGCCGCTGAAACTTCCCCCCCACGCTGGGTATCCGCGATGAAAGTCGAGTATTGTTCTCCGGTTGATTTCTTGAGAGCTTCGACGGATTTCCGTTCTATCGGTACTTGCTCCGGTGGTGCAGCTTCAGCTTCTGAAAGCTCTTCTTCTTCACGTTCTGCCATTTCATCATCGTCCTCATCGTCCTCGGCATCGGGTGATTTCTTCCCTCTTCCTGTCTCCTTACCTTTAGCTTTCACAGATTTGTCCTTATCAGTTACGATGGTAGTCGAATCTCCGAGATGTCTTCGATGTTTGCCAAGACCAGGATTTAGCCATTTCTTAGCATTGCGACGAGGATGCGTTTTCACCAATTTTCTTTTGATAGGAACATTTGGATTTGTTAAATCGAGAGTTACATAGAATATCTATCGCACATGTTAAAACTTGATAATAAATAAGAGCTTCTAGAAATAATTGCCTCTTTTTCTGCAGTAGAATATTCGTATTCGTACTCGTCCTCATCTTCTTCTTCCTCTACAGTGTCTGCGACATGGATGCTCATAGGCATTGAGTATGGATTTGGAGGTAGGGCATCTGCTGTAGAAGCAGAGCCATGTTGATCGGCCATCAAGGTCTATGGTATGGGTGTAATGTTCGATGGATGATTAGAAGCAGAGGCATCTGGTATGGCGCTCGTAAATTTACGAGGAAATATAGATTCAATTTGGTCAAAAAATTATAAGTAAATAATGAAGAAGTTGTGTGATGAGAGCTCAAAGTTCGTGGAATTTGTGGATGCCTCAGGCCGATTATATTTTTAACCTCGACTCAAGAATTTCAACAGGGTGTCGGTTCACAAGTATATTACAAATGGATTTGATATTTTCATCATCTTTCGTATGAAGTCATATTTCTGTTTCTTTTCGAAGGGACTGGAGAGTATATTGTATCAGCTTCCTCAAATTTCAATTTATGTCAGTCTAAAAAGGTCTCAAAACATCTATTCGGATGCGCAAATGAAATATATAAGATTTCGGCATCGAAGTCCAACGATGAATTTCATGACTCTCGATTTTGTGCTTGGAGCCAATAACTAACTCAAGAACAGCAGCATGGGTTATTTTTCGAATATTGATGATTGTGATTGCTGTGGTCATTCTCGATATCTCCATGAAATGTGGACTGCTCCACTGTGTTTAAAGAATTGTGGTAAAAACAATGAAAAGGAGTTTCCAAAAGAGCTTAGACATCCAACACAATGACAACATAAGATCAACTCCTCTTCCCTCAATATAAGCTTTGCAACCTCGGATCAACTAAGCAGTGATTCCGCATTTGGTGATTCCTCTTAATTGTCACAATCTCCCTCATAGGTTTGCATACATCCCTCGTCTATGCCCCCTAAAGAAGATGGCCATAGATTTCAATCCTCACAGGGGCTCCCTCGTGGAGTATACTTGGAAGCATGATAATCACTTCTCCAGCGTCCCCATAATATGTGGAATGATAGCATAAGGAGCCTCCGTAACAGGTTGCGTCAAATCAACCTTACTCCATTTTCCAACTCCTCTCAAAGACTTCTCCGTATCCCTTGTGAGGGAACAATCGCCAAATAAATGAGGCCAAGCGATATTGAGCAAAGCTAATAAGTGTAAATTAGTTTTGCTCGGCTCGTTCCCGTAGATTGGAACTTACATTGATACTTTGCAGTCCAATGTCCCTGATCCTTGATCACATGTTCATAAACTGCCCAGATACCCCCCTCTCTCAACTTCTTATACAAATCCTTAATCATCTCCTCGGGTTGTCCAACACTACACAAACACAAAATGGTAACGACAGAGTCCACACTGTCATCTTCGATGCCCCATTTCGTCAACCCCTCAACTCCACACTCGACAATCTCATAGATATCAGTGAGACCTGCCTCCTTAACTCTCCGTCTCAAAGCTTCATACTGATCACGATTTGGTTCTACACCATAAATCTTTGTGACCTTTGATTTATCAAAAACATGTAGCCACTAGCATATGTTAGCCACCGACACAGTTACCTCCACCTTCCTTTTATCAACATCACGATATCAAACGAACATACCTCACCACTACCGGGACCAATATCTAGTACAACACCTCTAGCAGCTTTAATCATAGGCTCTGCATTTATACTTGCAGACTCTCTAACACGAGGCCCATAAACGGCCCAGAACCGTGCAAACCATGCATCTTTGAACTTGTCGACAGAACTTAAAGTAGCGATATTGGAAGAGGTGAGAAGGGAAATAATGGTGCCAGGTAGAAATGTAACAGAGGCAAACATGAACTGAGCAGGGGAGTAAAGGTGTTGAAGCACATCTATGATATATTCCTTGGTATTCATCGTGAGCAGGAAAAGAAAGAAAGGGAAGTGGGGCAAAGCAAAAATAATGGGCAAAAATACGAGGAAATCGGTGAGTGGGAACTTCAGCTTTTTTATATTGTCCAAACACTCGTTAGCTTCATGGGGTAGGTGGGAACAGTGCAGATGAAGGATGTGTGATGTCGAAGAGTGGATGCTTGATTGGTCAGTCGAGGTGTCTAGATCCGATGTGATAACCTTAGTCCCACCTTCACAAATCCACCCCTTTGACAACGACATCCAACTTTGTTTTTATATCCATAAATCTCAAAGACAGTACGTTGCATTAATGTCCGACCTTGTCCCGCAAGATGCTATGAAACACCCTCGAATGTATAAGAAGTATCTTGATATATCTGAGAATGTATTTTCTTGAGGGTTTCGGTCCCACCGCGTTTCCAGACTTCAGAACAAGCGTTCAGCACAGAATTGCGAGGTTATCACTCTCCTAGGGGACCTCTGATGGATCTTTGAATCATTTTCTCCGCTCAATGTACTTGTGCTACATATTTCCTATTGTTTCTGCGGTAAGATACAGAGTTCGGGGCCTCCCGATATCTAAAATCTTCTCATCGTCGCTTCATCGATTTTCACACAAATTCCACAAAGTGCTCCCATATGCGGGAAAAATAACAACAACGTGTGAGAAGTGTTGGGTGTTTGTGGCTCTATCCGCTTGCTACACCCGACATCAATCTCTTGGTTATCATTTGTGGAATTACTGATGGTATGGAATCCTATGGAATTAGAATTGTTGGTGATCTATGAGGGATTTCTAGATATCTAGGATATGTCAGCTAGGTTGATACCGTAGATTATATTGACATGTCAGACAATACTTCAGCGAGTTCTAATATGGAAGGTGTCGGATAGTTAATGCAAGGATTCGTAAGTACCATGCACATCTGGTCGTCTGTGGTATTCATTCATTCAAGTGTGAAATAGACACCATGTCTGCTGCGGTCGAGCTGCGGCCGAGCACGCCCACGGTAAGATTATTCTCAGGAAGAAGTTCCGATTTCTTAGTACTCATTTTGTTTTACCATCATTATTGCTGTATATATGGTACTGATCATATCTTTCCGACTTCAATATTCCTATCACGTTTTCTTCCATTTTCCCATCGTCCATTGACTCAGCATCTATCCTTCAAAGCCTTCGTTCAGCTCTGGTACTTTCTCAATCATCAATCACTCTCTTCTTCATTTCAAGATATCGACACTCTTTCACTGAACTTTCTTGTCGGCAAAAATTTCCCTCTCGGAGGCCTTTCGTTCCACTCCTTACTTTTCTGTCCATCTCAGCTTTATTGACCCTGGGAGAACCGACCTCCTCTCGCTGGTCTACGCAATTTAAAAGGCACTACGTAAACCAGTCGCGAATCAATCATGGGCTAGCTAGCAATGATGTGTATCAATCAAGCCACGAACCTCCAACATTACTCAGGTGACAAATAAATTTCGACACTGTAGCCCAGAAACATATAATACATAATACAAACTACCTATTCTACAGATTCATGGTATCACCATCCCTTCCCAGACACCCACTCAACAGCTATCCCATCTCATGCTCGCCCATCACTCTCATCTTGATCTTCACAATGTACTCTTCTGTTGTAACAATATATTGAGATTTATCATGCATGATTGTTCTAGCAGTTAGAAATCTTGAGGAGAAAACAGCAAGGAGACTATGCCAGAAGTAAGAATGATGGAAGTGGGAGGAGAAGGAGTAAGATTGATCACCAGCAATGGAAGAAAGCAGGGCTATCGAAGGGAACGAGGGGCATGCCAGTGGATAGATAAAGGCCTGGGAATAAAAGATGGAAATTCTTGGACTGGTGATGGTTGAAGGAAGAAAGTCCATTTTTTTCGTGGAAATTATGTCGAACGTCTTGGATAAATATAAGAATTGTTAGAAGCTTGTCTTTCATCACTGGCGATCACAGAAAATCATATCAATGCAAAAATTTGATGATACAAGGATATATACATACGAATCCTGATCTGAAAACTGTATCCTCTATTTTCAACCCACGCTCCACCACAAATGCCCAAAGTGCAAAACCTATTGCCATTCTGGCTTGAAAACCTCCTTACTCCATGGCTCACTCGTCAAATTCGTCAAACCCTTGATATTCTCACAAGTCTTCCTTCCACTCATTGGTCCTGGACTTGGTACCTTAACACCTCCCTTATTATGAATTCTTCCTGCGTCCTCTCCAACCTTAGATCCAGACTTGACATTGCCATCTTCGCCTGTAATGGCACCTTTTCCAGCTTCCGAATTGGCAATTTCCGAGGCGCTGGATTGAAGTGCCTTGAGCAATGTGACAGTCGACTCGGGTGTCAAGTCTTCGTAGAAATCGTCGTTGATTTGAACCATTGGGGCATTTACACATGCGCCCAGACATTCGACTTCGACAAAGGTAAATAATCCGTCCTTGGTGGTGTGGCCAGGCTTGATACCAAGGTGCCCTTCGATTGCCTTGACAATTGCATCGCTTCCACATCCACCTAATTGACAAGGAGTCTATTTATCGGAAAATCACATTAGTACTTGTTAAGAAGGCGGAAATCCTCCGCCAACTTGGAGAAAACATACCGTAGTACAAGCTTGGACATGGAATTTGCCCACTGGAGTTCTGTTATACATAGTATAAAAGGTAGCCACTTCATAAACTCTCATAGGAGGCATTTCCAATAATCTAGCAACTTCGTTCATAACACTCAAACTAGTAAATCCATGTTGACGTTGTCCAAGATCGAGAATCGGCATAACAGCTGCCTTTTTGTATTGTGGGGGGTATTTCTTGAGGATCTCTTCGATGATCTTCTCATTTTGAGGTGTGAATTTGAAAGGAATAGAGGCATTATTGTCGGGTGTGTCGCGATGCTGTGGGACTTCATGTCAGTAGCTAGACGGTACAATCGGAGCTCTATGAGGAAGACATACAACCATGAGAGAATCGCTGGATAATCTGCTACCAGCAACAAATGACCGACATTGTGATCTTGAAGCTATCCTTGCTGGTCTGAATGCTGACCGGAAAACGAAGGGTGTTATTTTGGAGGCCATTGTCGCGGTGATGTGGCACAATGGCGAATTGTTACTTGAGGAGATATTTATCTATGATGATGATTGATTTTAGTTGTCGGATGGTCGCCGCATTGGTATCGTCCATTGTTTAATTGGCCGATAAATTTGGTGGTAAATTTGAGAATGTTACGGGTATATTTCGGTATGAGTGGGATATGTTATATCTTCCTTCCCCTCATCCTTGTGATTCAACTTCTAGTTTCACGGATACTTCTGCAAATATTTAAAATCTTGTTGTTCAAACTCTGGTATGATTTGAGTATAATCGTCTCATCATCATCGTCCTCAATGCTCTTCATTCAAATCATTTCTTGTTCCTCCAAGTCTTGCCATTCTATGAGTACTCATTTTTTTCACAGCTAACCTTACCTTTTCACGAGTTTCCTGATTTGAGTTCTATTTCTGATTCCTGTAGAAAACTTCGTCAATCAACTTTCAAAGTGGGCACCTTCATCCAAATACAGTTTATCAAAGAAGATATTCTCAGATTCTCTATATCATGTTGAATGCTTTCTGTCTACCCTTTCCCTATGATATGGTGGGGCAAAATGATAGACTGAGCTTTGGATGATAGCTCCAGTGACCGGACCGAACCACCAAATCCATTGATCTTGAGGTTTATATTAGCAGCGGCTTTAGCTTAGGGAGGAAGTCCCACTCACAAGCGAAGTTGCCTCTCGCAACTGCAAAGGCAAAGCATCTCGCTGGATTCAATCCCGCTCCCGGGTATCCAGGTGCAAGATTAATACTAGAAAATGATACAAGGCCTAATGTACAACCAACCATGGATGGACCTAGGCGTGGCCCAAAGAGTTGCGCCTGTCGGGGATCAAGAGCAGTACCAAATGATAAAATCCTATGTTGTCAGATCAAGGCGAGACAAGAAGATTCTGAGACTTACAGCATGATACATGTCAAAATTGCCTCGATCAGGTAAGCCTGTCCTTCGCTGACGTTTGCTGTTTCAAGGAAACATCCTCCCCCATTGTATCTTTCGTAAGTTAACTTACTACTAAACGCCCATTTTTATAGAAGAGCTTCTTAACCCTGACAACCCTTTGCAAGTCCATCACTACTTGTTGTCTTGTGTCTCGAATCTTGAAAATGGGAGTCAACTCACATCAAAGTTCTCTGCTCTCCTAAGCTTCCTCTGATCAAACCACCCGCAAGTGCTGCTCCGATGGTCTGTCCTATCATGTACAACATTCCTCTTGGAAATCCGGTAAGTCCAGTGATGACCGTCGCAAAAGTGATGATTGGATTCATATGACCACCAGAAGCTGGCGCGAGTGCACAAATGAATAGTGTCAAAAGAAAAATATTGGTAACGCCAACATACGCCGCAATTTGTGTAGTGTCAGAATTTCGAATTGCAATACTGATAAAGGCAGACAGATAGCATAGGCATGTTGTTCCTACGAATTCTATGAACTATGGAAAGGAGAGTCAGTGGTAGGTCAAGGAAAAATTCATGGGAGCGACATACAGCACTTTTCCAAACCGTTACATCACTCCATCCATCGATGAGGAAATTACCAATCCGATCACTGAATCCACTACTTTTCGATACTTTTCGATTATCTTTCCTTAAATCTGGAGCAAAGGATCCCGGAAATTGCGCACATGATGCAGGAATTAATTGAATTTCTGCGTTTAGAGGACTTTCCGATTCCTCGGAAATCGGAAGGGTAATTTTGAAGTTTCCTGGAGCACCCATTGTGAATCTAATTGACATACAAACAGAACAAACAACCTTGGAAAACTTTGGTTGAATTGGCGTTCCTATTCAAGACTGTTAATGTAGTAGAGGTTGCTGCAAGCTGCTGATTCATCAGAAGCGAGAACGGTGAATGGACCAGGAGTCGACCATGCACATTGATTTCCACGACAAAACTAACATTACAATACGCAAGAAATTTGTGAAACTTTGAGTCAATACATACACTTCGTCGGAACTCTTCTCAATAGACAAACAACAATTTGGTACTTCTCGTCCATCAATATCCACTGAAAGGGTCTCAGCTGCTCAATCCACCTCGCCTGGCGCATTTGATCGGAGCTGGAGAACAAAGACATCTAATGCGCCACATATCTTCATACTCCAGCTCAGTGAAACTTTCCGCATTTTTCAATGACGGATTATTATCCACACTATCAATCAGTCAATATCTACCTACCTATCCATGGATTGCACAAAGAAAGCATTTTTCGGTAATGATCAGCCACAACTGCAGCCACACGTCAAGCAAACTCGTTCTACTGGACGAGACCTGATTAACCACGATCATGCAATACCGCCAACTTCTCAACAACTTTCTGCCATATTTGAAATGCCATTTCGAGGAATTGAGTAGATATTTGAGGCCTGAGAGATCATTTGGTCATTGAACTTAAAGATCGATAGAATTAATACACGATGTATGGAGTTCATTTCCTGCTTGGTGGCTGAATTTTTCATCTTCTCGCTTCTCGTACATCACATGTCGTCTCCTCCACCGTTCTTCGAATTCTACATAATGGATGGGGTATTTCCACACTATCAAGTTTCCAGATTTGGACTGTATGTGATTAAATAGTCATCACCAATACATTTCCAGGATATTTCTTGGCTTACGGAACTATCAATGTATCCAAACAACGAATAAGCCTTTCTGGCATATACACTGATCATCGTGCGTTGTCAAATATACCTACCTTATTTCGATTTCCTACATGGAAATCACATAAAGTAGCATCCGGAGCAGAATACCCGTGCCGTTTCATCTTATGTACCTTTTTTAACAAGCCATAACCGCATTTCCAGGAAAATCTCCCGCAGATACCCGTGTATACTCTTTCGGTACTTTAAACACTATTGCTAATGGATCGGTACTTCAACTATAGCCATCAAATTTCTAGTTCCTTGGTTTCAAATATGTATATATTACTTCTGCGTTCACATAAGACTCACGAGTTCCAGCGCATATAAAAGTGGCATGCAGAGCGGAGAACTTAATCCGGGCTTCAAGGAAATCCTTGAAAATAAAGAAGGGATTGGGCAAAAACTATGGCGATGGCGTAAGTGCGTCTCGGTCGGCTGCATGTTACGAGTGAGTTGACCTGGTTTTCTTTGCTTCTGGCTGTCAAAGTGGTGTGATGTGTGCGGAGATAGAAATCTAGACATTATATCATCCCCTCACTTCCTTTCTCCTTCTTCAATCCCACAGTCAAGCGGCTTTTCATCACAATAACTCACCTCAACTATCAATAGATACACAAATACGAAGAAAAGGACCCCAAACATTTGAAAAATGCACGGGACCGATATCTTAGCCTTGGTCCTTCGCATCGGCCAATTTGCTTTCAGTACCATCGTCGTCGGTCTTACTAGTTCACATCTTCACTCGGCTAGAGCTGAACCATCATGGTCTAAGAAACGATTCATCTACACCGATGCTGTTGCTGCTTTAGGTCTATTCTTCTCCTTGTTCTTCATGTTGCCGTTCACTTGGAACTTCATTCATTGGCCGATTGACTTCTTGATGTTTGTTATGTATATGATTGCTTTTGGTTTACTTGTGGATGTATGTTATATCTTCCCTCATTTCGATCCTTCCTCTTACCTCCCTACCCCATCCCAATCCCATTCCTCACGACGACATGAAATATGTATAGCGCACATAACTAATCACAACGGATAAATGTAGTTCATCACGCCCCTCGACTGCGGCAGTATATTCAACTGGTACGGCGTCTTCGGTTCTTCCGCTTGTGCGAGATGGAAATCAGATGTCGCTTTTACATTCCTGGCTTCATTGTTCTTCCTCGGTTCTTTTCTCCTCGTACGTTCTCTCCTCTCTCTTCCCCACGTACCTTTCCCTTCCCCCGTTTTACCCCCCTTCATTCAACAGTCCCAGCCACACACCCCATAAACCTATCTCTCCCCTCTACCCCAATAGTAACACATCATCACAAAGGGAACATACATCCACCACCGCAATCGCCACACAATCGTCACCGACCAACCGGCCAATGGTCAACAAAGCAATGGTCTCGGTGGTGCCCGCAAGAGGTGGTATCGATCGCGTGCCGATCCATCGCGCATCTGATTTCTGCGCGCTTAGCTCTACTATGAGTTTTCATGCGATTTGCTCGTGATTATCGATTTAAAGAGAAGTGAGATGTCGTTGGACTTGCGAAATGGAAAACAGGAGGAAGTAATAATGAGAAGGCGGGTCTGGATATGATGAGATCGGATATGAACGATACCCCTTTCTACTTTTTACCCCTATTTCTTACTTTTTTCTGCATCTTTTTGCCTTGAAGTCTGAAGTCATTCCATACTTTTGATCGACAACAAACAGGCAGGCAGGTTGGCAGATTGGCTGTATGTCTGTCACCGTACATTATGATGAGAAGAGCTGAATGGTTTCGTTAATCTTTCCTTGGACATTATTATCATGTACTCTTACCCATGTATTTATTTTGTGTGTGGGTCTCCTCTTAATATGAATGAATCGATGAGAGCGCATATTTGACTGATACACGAACTTTTACCCCTTCTTCTTAACATGGAAATGATGTGTTGTGATGGAATGATAAAAAGATAACAACTGATCTAACATCAAAAAAATAACTTCTAAAATTCGCTGCTGTGTCTCTGGGCTATTCATACATATTTCCATTCACATTGCATCACTCACTCAATCAATCAGTTTCCACTCCCGACACTTTTGTTGATGACCACCTGGACTCCTTCAACTCCAATTCCGACTCGCTGTTCTCTACCCCGTTCATACATGTAAGCATCATAGTTCATCCTTTCCTCCCGTAACTGGCGTCTCGGGCCTTCCACTGTCTTTTGCCAAATCGACTCCATTCTTCTTCCTCCACTTTTCCCACAGAGCCCAGAAATCCTTCTCCATACCCTTATCCATCTGATCCGGCAATACGACTGTGTACTCCACAACCAAATCTCCGAATTGCGTATCATGATAAACACTATCGCCGTCTTCATGCCATTTTGGCATTCCTTCTCCTTTCACATGTTCTACATGACCCGGCTGAACAGTTTGTCCCCTTTCGCGAGAAAGTTGCACGATGTGTCCGTCTAAGTGGGTAAGATTTCTAGTCCATGATCCCATCCATGCTTCTCTCAATGAGAGCATTTCGCGCCAATGAAGATTATCGCCCTTACGACGGAAGAATGTCCCGTCAACTTTTAATTCATTGTCTTCTTCGAGATTCGCTTCCTTCTCAACTAAAGTAACGTGAAGATCACCGGCAACCCAATCGGGAGATTCGTCGGCTTCGTTTTCATAGTTTATTGTTCGGCCCTTGGGGGCTCCGCGCTCGATAAATAGTGAGTGCGTCTGGACTTTGCGGATGACGCGAGAACCGGAACAGACGGGACATTTGTGTTTGATTGTTTGTCCTTTTCCGTCACAGTGATCACATTTTACCTGTACTTGTTGGAAGATTCCAGGCGCGAGTTGATGTTTCTTTAATTGGACTCCGTGGCCGTGGCATACGTTACAAGTATCGACTTGACCGTCGGCAGATCCAGATCCTTCACATTCCTCACATATCATTTGTTTCTCGAGTTGAAATTCGGTGGTATGTCCATTGTAGAAATCGCGGAGGGGTATTCCTACTCGCACTTCCATATCAGGTCCTTTTCGTTGTCCATGGCCGCCGCCGAAATGTCCGCCTCCACCAAAGAATCTGGAAAAGATATCGAATGGGTCGTGGTGACCTCCACCTTGTCCTCCTTGTTGTCTTTGTTTTAGTCCTTCGTGTCCATATTGATCGTATATTTTGCGGGTTTCTGGGACGGAGAGCGCTTCGTAAGCTTCAGCGATTTCAACAAACTTTTGTTTGGCTGTTTCGTCTCCTCTGCGTATCACATTAGTAGTGATTCTAGCTTCAATCGAGAGGTGACACATACGGGTTCTTATCCGGATGATACTTCTTGCTTAAAGTCCTATATGCGCGCTTGATATCTCTTTCTGAAGCTTGCTTGTCTATACCAAGAAGCTATTGCACAATTAGCCTTTATTCTGCCCTCTCAATCTCCACACTCGCAAAGCTTCTAGAAGCTACGGAAGAGGAACATACTTGGTAGAAGTCCTCTGCGCAAGCTGCCAATTGCAGTATGCACAAGAATAAAAAGGTAAAAGGTAGCCACATCTTTGCGCCAGATATGCGCTCACAAGGAGCTAGATGGATATTTTCTCTACACGACTTGAAATATACAAACTACAAGAAACCATGCGTATGTAGTTGGGGAATATCTAGTAAGAATAGAATTGCAAAACAAATCAATGTATTGCTCAAGACAGGAACGTTAATTTGTATGTATTGTGTTAGATTTACAAAGAACATTGAAAAAGATACCAAGCTGGCCTTATTGATAGCATCGATAAGAGATTACAAGGGTCAATGAGATTTTATACGTTGACCTTCAGCGTTGCTTGATGTGATGGCTGATGTCGGGTAATTATCGGTATCTCAAGCTTGATGGTCTACACTTCAGGGACCTTCTTAACTTTCAAACCAATCTCATACGACGAAGTCATTTCGAGCATTTGATCTCTCTATAAGAGTCATCTTTTCCAAAAACCGGTGCAAAGTGAAGGTTAATATAATAATCCACAGTTCTTCAAAGAACAATATACTTTCAGGTCTAGGCTCGCTACGCAATCTTCGAGATCCTCAATCTATTCAAGAAGTCTAAGACTGGACATTTTGCATTGCTGAAGAAGCAAATACAGGATTGAGGGCTGTCACTAGAGACTTCTCAGACCACCCGCGAGGTGTGAACTGAAATTTGTGAAAAACAAACATCCTCCGCGACTGGCGGAAGGAGGATTTCCAGACAATGGCCGATCCAAGGGATATGCTAGTGCGGTCCTAGAAAAGTAGATTGCAAAGCCCTGGGAGATTAACCCAGTGACAAACTGTTTCTTTTCTAATAAAAAGTGACCAGCGTCAAGAGCAGAGCCTCGATATTTAGATGATGCAAGAGGCAAGTTGTGATGACCAGCCGTGGTGTTACAAAAACTTTGAAAATTCACCTCTTCCTAGGACAGGAGTCTAGACTGTAAAGTTTTGGAAGCCTGGGTTGTTGTCTTCAATTCATAGCTTGTGGTAGCAAGCAGGTTTGGAGTCTTGTCTAGTATAGGGAGGTAGATATATACAGTATTCCGCAAATCTATTAGCCGAGTTTCTTCGAACCTTCATTCTTCCAATCTACCCCGTATCATCTTATTATTGGTCAGATCTGACAACATATCACACCAAATCACCAGCGTGGCTATGGTTCCTGATGACCTTTCCGAGGCCAACCAAATCCCTGTCTGGAACCGAAGATCTGGTTTTGACCCCTGCGATATTGTGACGTCAGATCTTAGATTCATCGTTCCTGTCGTCTCTGGAGTCTGCATGTGTATATAAATGTATGTGTGTCCAGAAAGCGCATATCAATTTTTATCAATATCGAAAATTACAATCTAAAATTAAACTTTCTATTTCATCCCAACAAAATAAATCAGCAAACGAGGAAACAAAAGGAGCAATATGCCTATCAACGATAAATCTGGAGTTTCGGGTGGTGTTACCTGGGTTACTAGTACTGTTGGGTATGTTGTTTATCTCCTTCACATCTCTCTTCTCTCTCGCACTCATGTTATATTCGGCTCTTCTGTCCTTCCCAGCCATACTCTCATTTATAGAGGCAATACTTCAAATTTTCTCGCCCACGGAACGGAATCTAGACTAACATAACTCAACAGCAATGGTGTCTCAGGCGTCACAAACACAGTAGGAGGTGTAGTTGGAGCCGTTGGACGAGGATTAGGAGAGACTGTAAATGGAGTTACCGGAAATGCAGGTTTGTCGTCCTTGTACTTTTCCTCGTCATCTTCCCTTCTTGTTTTCATACGTTTAGTCACCTTTCCATCTTTCTCGGTCATCTTGAACAAGTGGAAATGAAATAAAGATACTATCGGGAGATCATTGGAGAAAGACCAACACAGGCTAACAAGCATGTAAAGGTAAACCAGTAGGCGATGGCATCAAAGATATTGGAGAGGGCATTGAAGGTGGAGCAGCACGTGTAGCGAAGGGAGTCAAGAACGCGGGGGAGGGTCAGCATGGACCTTTGAAATGAGGAGTATCTCTTTCGGGTTCAGGGTTTGGGCAGTCTGCGGATTTGATATAATACCAATGCTTTTTCATTAAATGGGCCGTCGCCTAGAAATATATGACAAATTTGTTCTTCGAGATAACCATTGTTATTTGACATTTATCTATTTGACGGGAATTATACATCGCATGTTGCGAATACCAGAACGAATGTGGTGATTTGTCATCGCTCCTATGTTGTATCCCCTATACCGCTGAGAATGGGCTCCCTCGCTTAACAGAGTCTTATTGACCAATTAGATTATCAAGATTCCTTGAATTTAACCTAATATTTACATTTATTTTTTGATATAAAATTCAATCAATATTTTTTCTATATCAAAACTTCTAATATAATAATATATACTAAATCTCAATCTTTTCTTTTTTTTGAAATTATAAAAAATCGATATTTGAAATTAAGATTTAATAATATAAAAAATATAACTGAAAATCCATTAAAATAGTCATTCTATCCAATAAGGCTTTATTATTCAGGATATATCGCACGGATCACTTTTGGAGCCCATTCTCAGCGGTATAGGGGATAAAAAGCATTTAATCATATTAACATTCTGGTAGGAGGCACAAGCGATAAGTCAACCACCCTACTTTCGGGCCACCCCTGTTTCAGGCCACCTTTTTACACCAAAAATCACTTTTTTAATCTATTAATATCTCTATCAATATTGAATATAATTTAATAAAATTTAAATCTATATAATTTAAATCATTCTAAATCTATTTTGAAATTTTTAGATTTTTAGGATTTTTCTGGATTGATTTCTAAAGCTTCGAAATATCGATTTTTAATTATATACAAATTATATACAAATCTAAAATTTTATAAAATCTATAATAACTTTTAAAGGAAAATAACTAAAAATAAATTATAAATTTTTATTATAAATTTATAAGATATTTAATTTGGAAGATCTTAAAAAAATAAATAATTCCTTATAAATAAATATTTAAAAGGGTACTCTTAAAATTACAGGGATTATTTATACTATTTTTAATTTACTATATATTATATCTTTATATTTATTTATTTTTTTGAATTTTTTTTTGAATTTCTATATAGATTTAGATTTGAATTTTTCAAAAAAATATATAATCTTCTTTTAATAATTATTATTAAAAAGTTATTAAAGATTTTATAAAATTTTAAATTTATATGTGATTTATATATAAATTGAAAATCGATATTTTGAAGTCTTAGAAATCGATTTATAAAAATTCTAAAATTCTAAAAATTCTAATATAAGCTTAAAATAGCTTATATTATATAAATATAAATTTTTATTAAATTATATTTAATATTGATAGAGATATTGATAGGCTAAAAAAATGATTTTTGATATAAAAAGGTGGCCCGAAACAGGGGTGGCCCGAAAGTAGGGTGGTCGATTTAATTGGCTCATCATTCGTTTTGGCATTTCCGGCAATGGCTAATGACACCACATAAGCATACCATCATTTTTACCGGCTCAAAAACCAAAACGCCATCACTTCCCGAATTTACTGCTATATATATGTATTCAATCCGAAAGATATAGACTTCCATCACAGCTCTAATTCCGGCCCACCCATATCCACCAATCCCCAAACCAGCAAAAGTTTCCATGTGTCTGACCGCCAAGCGTCTTATCAGCACCCCTGACATCCCACCCCGAGCTTATCATTATCAGAGTTTCGTAAAACATAGGAAGAATGTAGTGCCGGCGATCTGGAATGAGGTGAATAACATTCTTTTTATGGTTGGGGGAGGTGAGATAAAAGACGTATGGAGAAAATGCCAAGAAAGTGACCGCTGATGCGAGGGTTTCTATAGGTTTCCGAGGAGGTGGTTTGTTGGATAGACGATAAGGGAGTGAGGGTCTTGGATGAAGTTTGGGTTCTTGGAATGGGATTTGAAGGCTATGAAAGATGGGATGGGGTACTTAATACTTGGGGAATCCTCCCCCTTCATATATGAAATCTCGATTCCAGACATATTTACCAGGAGCGGAGCTTCTTCATACTCAACCTAACATTGATCGCACCCATTCAGCACCATGAGTGCCCCCGTCTTCAACTCCTCCATCCCCAATGGCGGAGACCCTGAACTCGTAGATGTCAACGCCCAATACTCCGGGTTGGAATTTCACTACACATATATAGTTTTCTGCGGTTTCATCGTCTGGCTTATCATTCCCGGTATCGGACTCCTCTACAGTGGACTTGCACGAAGAAAATCCGCTCTTACCTTGTTATTTCAATCGCTTCTCGTAGCGGCAGTGACGACTTTTCAATGGATGTTCTGGGGATACTCACTTGCGTATTCGCGTACAGCTGGACCTTTCATTGGAAATATGGCGAACTTCGGACTCAAGAATGTGATGGCTGCTCCGTCGCCAGGTAGTGCTGTAATCCCGGAAATTGTGTTTTGTTTGTATCAATTGCTTTTCTGTGCCTGTACAGTGCAGATTGTAGTTGGTGGTGCTTTCGAGAGAGGAAGAATTGTACCGAGTTTGGTATTCGGATTTTGGTGGGCAACAGTTGTTTACTGTCCTATTGCTTGTTGGACTTGGAATTCTAATGGCTGGTTGTATAAAGTAAGTTTCTCCTTAGTTGCGGATTTTGTGTAAACAACATTCATTAATAAATGAAAAAGCTCCCTTCATTGGATTTTGCTGGTGGTGGACCAGTTCACATTGCATCTGGGTGGTCTGCACTGGCATATGCTCTTGTACTGGGAAAGCGCAAGCACACCGGCGAGAAGTCCCATGGAAGGCCACATAACACTACTCTCGTATTCCTAGGTACCGTCCTAATTTGGTTTGGATGGTTTGGATTCAATGGAGGCAGTGCTCTCAATGCTTCTGTCAGAGCGATGCTTGCTGGATTTAATACCAATACTGCTGCATGCACCGGAATGCTTGGATGGGTACTTGTCGACTATGTCAAACACGGTGGCCGATTCAGTCTCGTGGGAGCCTGTGAAGGGGCCATTGCCGGACTTGTGGGAATCACTCCTGCTGCAGGATATGTTTCCGTTTGGCTGGCCGCGGTTATCGGTTTCATAACCGCAGTAGTCTGCGCGCTATTGCAGAATGTAAATGAATGGCTCCATATTGATGAAGGAATGGACGTCTTTAAACTGCATGGTATCGGTGGAATGGTGGGAAGCTTTTTGACTGGAATATTTGCAACATCCTCTAGTATGTATTTTTGTCCTTCAAAGCCTGATACCTAAGCTAACTCGGAGACAGTCAGTATGCTCGACGGAGTGACTTCAGCTTCCGGTGGTATCGACGGTAATGGGATTCAAGTGGGCAAACAGTTCGCAGAAATCACCGCGATATCAGCGTACTCATTCCTCGTATCTTGCGCTCTTCTCTATATCCTGAAATTCATCCCAGGAATGCACTTGCGGGTCACAGAGGAGGCTGAGATTCAAGGCTTGGATATGGATCAATTCTTCGATGAGCAGATCGGTGACTGGGCAATATTTGAGGAATTGGATCAACGAAAAATGATATTGGAGGCAACCTCACCTGGAACCCCACAGGTACAAGAAGTGCAGGGTCAGACGGAGCAAACTAAGGTATAGAATATCGGCAAAGGATTGTGTATGTCACTCCATCATTTTGATCGAAGTAGAAAATACATTGCAATAAATTCCGTTCTCGCGATTTTCCATCATTGACTTGTGACACTGCATGACAGTGATACTTTGTGTAGCAAAGGGTATCGCTGAGCACGTCACAGAAGTTTTGAATAAATTTTTACTCTGTAGATACACCGAGTGGAAATGCAGAATGCTTTTCTGTGCTTCGTCGTATGAACTGTACTTCCGACAAACTTTGTGGATAAAGTCTTTTCCATTTCTCAAAGAAAATAAAAACACTATCAGACTTGAAATCCACGCCGTTAATGTTGTATATTACGCTAAACAACATGTAATTAGCCGAGCATTTGCCAGATGTAAAGCAGACCTTCCGAAGAATAGATTTCCATACCCGAGATTCCGGGCGCTTAGAATCCGAATAGTTTGTATGAAATGAGCTGAATCATATTAGAGTTGATAAATGAGGTCAAGCTTGTAAAGTGACGATGCTTTTCTAGTTATATCTAGATCGCAATCAGGTTGCGTCGCCGTCAAATTTTGCCTAATATCCCATTCATGATTCTTGGTGCCCCACTTTGGTTCAAGAGGCTGGGAATGTACAGTAGATGTCTTCACGTTATCGATATTAACCGAATGCGTTTGAAGAGAAGAACAATGGAGTTCAAATTAAAATATCTGGCTAATGCGAGCTCCACCATCCAAAAATAGAGTTTACTCTGGAGTGAAGTAAGAATTTAGCTCGTTGCGTGAGAAATGGGGGTAGAATTGTTCATATTTATGCTTCGGGTGCGTGTACTAATAGTCGGCTCTTATAAGCGGCCTCCTAGTTTCTAGTCGGGGAAAGCGGTTATCCCCGGAAAACGATTATCCCCAAAAAACTTCGAAAATACTATAATAATTGAATTATATTAATCATAATCTTTATAATTTGTATTATTATTAATAATATATTAATTCTTATTATTTTTTTATTATATTTTCTATATTAAATGATATTAAAGCTAGATATAATGAGATTATTCAATATTGTTTGGATTATTTATAAAAATCTATTTATATTGCTATATAAATTTGAAAGCTTTATAATTATTATAAATGCTTCAAAAAAGTTGTATAATATAAATATAATAAGCTAATTAAAGGAATTCCTTTTTCTATTAATAAAAATTAAAATAAAATATTGATTGAAATATAAAAAGTATATATCAAAACTTTGATTTGTAATTTATTAAAATGTAATATTATATCTATTTACAAATTCGTTTTTAATATAATTGTATATCTCAAATATATTGAAAATCTAGAAATAATAGGTTTTATAAAACAATAATTCAGAGGTTATTGAAAAAAAATAAAGTTATATATTATTATTATAAATCCTTTTGTGAAATAATATATTTAAATATAATTTTTTTTTTAAAATAGTTTAAAAGTTATCAAAAATATTTTAAATTATTTAATATTATAAAGAAAATATAGATTATAAATTTCAATAAAACGGGATTCAAAACTGAATATATATATAAATAAAAAATATTAATTTCAAATAATGTTTTTAAAATAAATATATTTTGAATATATATTTATATAAATAAATTGACTAATTAAATAGTTTTATTTTATTAATTCTAAAGATTAATGTTTTATTATTATATTCGAAATCATTGATATTATTAATAATCTTTTTCTATCTTTTTGATTATAATAGAAAGAAAAGATTTAATATAGAATTAATTTTAAGTATCTTTATTAAAAGATATATAAATCATTCTATTCATATTAGATTTTATTATAAATGAGATAACTATTACTTTTTTAAAGTATTATATCAAGAATTCTAATTCTGGTTTTATAACAAAATAGAAAATCCTTTTTATAGATAATTATAATTTATATCTTTAATCAAAATTTATAAGATTAATAAACGAAAACTATATTCAATTATTCTATTTTTTTTATATCTTATATATTGTATATAGTCTTTTGATATAGATATATTCAAAATCTATAAATACTATTATTAATTAATTATTTAGAAGATATTAATAAAATTCATTATTGAATATAATATAATATATTTTTTATAAAATCTAATAAATATTTATTATAAAATGTTTATTCTAAATAATATAAAATCGGTATAAAAAAATTTTGAATTATATTCTATTAAATTAAAACTTTATATTGTTAATATTAAAAAGTTTAATTGTTTTTATAAATCTCGATTAATTATTAAAAATGAATTTGAATTCCTTTTTTATATTATATTAATTCAATTAATAAAAGTAGTTTTAGATTTAAATCATTGATATTAAAAGATTTAGAAAATCAATTTATTATAAAATGATTCTGTTTGAATAGATGAATTTAAAAATTTTATTAATAATATGCAAAATATATAAATTGATGTTATAATAATTGAAGTAAAAGTAGTTTTTCATTATAAGAGAAGATAATAAAACTTTGAAATTAATTTGATATTTAAACAACATTTTATAATCTCTATTATAAATATTTCAAAGAAATTAATTATTGAAAATATGAATAGATTTCAAAAGGAATGAGATGATAAGTTAGATAATATTATTAATAAAAAGAAGTATATTGTATTTTTAGTTATATAAAAAATTAAATATAATAAAGTATTAAAAAGGGGTAAAAAGATTAGAAAAAAAAACAATTGAGAATAAAAGAATTAAAAAATTATAAAAAATAGAATATTTTAATATTTTAATATTTAATTATTTTGATAATAAATTTAGAAATCGAGTGGAAATATATAAATATTATATAAATAGAATTAAAAAAAAGAAAAAACAAATGAAGGATTTAAAGGATTTGAAAAAAAAAGAGAGTTTCTAAAATGAATAGGAATATTAATAATAATAATAATGATAAAAATGATAAGGTTATATTTATAATTGATATTGAGAGTGATATAAAGTTAGAGTTATAATAAGATTATATTTCTTTTATATTTATAAAGGATTTTTAAAAAAAAGGAAATAGAAATAATGAATTTACTTATTTTAATAACAATAATAATAATAAAATCAATTTATATTCTTTTGAATAAAACATTATTAAAAAGATATATATCCTATTTATAATAATCTTTAAAGAATATTAATAATAATATTCGATTAAAATTTGATTAATAAACTAATTTCTAAAAAATATATATACTATATTTTCGAAGTTTTTGGAGGACAACCGCTTTTCAAGGATAATTGCTTTCCCCGACTAGGAACTAGGAGGCCGCTTATAAGAGCCGACTATTAAGTTGCAAGATCCGCTAGTGGTAACATCTCAGAGCCAGGATAACGACACGTGGATTCAAACGCAAAATCTTTCTACATCCAAAATTTAAGATTTCTTCAATATGTATATGAATCCTTCCGCCCACATGGTAATGGAACGCTATTGACAAAGATTCTGATATGGAGCAAGCTTGCCTTCTTTCGACTGTGAAGGATCTCCCAGGATCAACAATGGCTAACCCACACGTTGGGTTAAAAGTCAATGCGGCGAACCTTCCCGCCGCTACTCACTGACTCAAAATTCCTCAGTCCAAGTATATCATGGATCGTAAAAGGATACCTGGTCCTATATGCTTCCAGAATTCTTCCATTGAAGCAAGGGTTCGTGATGCATGATATATGATTGGTCAATCAGATCCAGAGGAATATGATAGAACTAAACCCCATGCTACTTGCCATCTGGTATCTTACAGATCTTGAGATGAGCCGCGAGGGACAAACGACATAAAATCCTTAGTGGGATGAAATGTAAAAGCACCGACGCCTTTCAATATCCGGCTCAGCGTGTGTTCTGACAACTCGATATATAAAGTCTGGCGTCACCTTTGATTATCATTCCAATTTTCACAGCATCTTCATCTTCTTCACCTTCCTCTCTTTCTACCTCCTCTCTATATCCTTCTTCAAGTGTCAATACCAGTTACCAACATTGAAATGGCTATCTTCAAAGTTACTCCATTGCTTTTGGCTGCTGTCACAAGCTATTTCTCCCTTGGAGCTTTTGCCGAGGTATCAAACATCAATTCCTCCGTCACTATTAACAGTGTTACATACCACAACGTTGAGTATGTTGAGAGAGATGTGGTCGTGATTGGTGGTGGATCCTCTGGAACCTACGCAGCAATTGGTCTCCTCGACGCGGGCAAGACTGTGGCGGTCATCGACAATAAATCTCGCATGGGAGGTCACACAGAGACCTATACTGATCCTGCAACTGGAATATCAGACGACTATGGTGTTATTATCTTCCACAACATCGAACTTGTCAAAAACTATGCTGCACGTCTCAATATCACATTGGCAGCGGCAGACACAACAGAATATGTTAAATCAAGTGTATATGCCGATTTCCGAACCGGTCTTGAGAATTCTACTTTCACGACTGCTGACTTTACCGCTGGTCTCATGCTGTACATGGAACAACTTGCGAAATATCCATATCTTGAAAATGGTTATGATTTACCAAACCCAGTACCAGAAGATCTTTTGCTCACCTTTGGGGAGTTCGCAGTCAAATACAATTTCGGCGATCAATTCCTTGGATTCATGTTCAACTTTGCTCAGGGTCTGGGAGATCTGTTGTCCAAACCTACTTTATACGTGCTCAAGAATTTTGGTACCGGTGTCATTGAATGCTTTACCACTGGCTTCTTGGCAACGTCTGCACAAGACAACAGCTTACTCTACAAATCGGCACAAGAAATTATCGGTGACGATAGCGTCTTTCTGAGCGCGACGATCGTGTCAGTAGACCGAAGTGGTGATCGTGCTCACGTTCTCATCAGCACTCCTTCCGGCTACAGGTTCATCAATGCCCAAAAATTGGTCTTCAGCATTACACCTCAGATTAACAATCTTGCAGGATGGGATCTTAGCACTTCGGAGAAAACCCTTTTCTCTCAATTCAACAACTCCGGATACTACGTTGGTGTTTTTGGTAACACTGGTCTTCCAACCGGTATCTCTGTTGTCAATATCGCCGATAATACCACTTACGGATTCCCGCCTCTTCCAGCCGCTTATGCCATCAGCCCTACTGCCATCCCAGATGTCTTCAATCTTTACTACGGTTCCGCAGTCTCTATCTCTGACGACGAAGTCCGTGCTGCCATGTATGGCGAGCTTGAAAGATTACAAATCACCGGCATGACCAAGAGCACACCAGAACTCCTCGCATATAGCAGACATACACCATTTGAATTGTGGGTTCCAGCTGAAGCCATTGCTGCTGGTTTCTACAGTGATTTGTATGCCCTTCAAGGTCAACGAAACACTTTCTACACAGGATCTGCTTTCCATGTTCAAGATTCGACTATGTTGTGGCAATTCACTGAAGCATTGCTTTCCAACATTACTGCTAGCTTGGCATGAATAGTTTGTTTTGGGAGGGGGACTTTTTTTTGTACATAGTTTTAATGAAATTGTCGCAATGAATGGATGCATGATGGATGGATGAGAATAGGGTAGTACATATACAAATAGCATACGGTATCAAAATGAAGCAAACTAAATCTGGAATGATAGTCCGGAAAGACCCTAGCATGTGAACTCGCCAGATTATAAAGTGATTTGAAAGTTTCAATTTTGAGGCTCCATTTGAATGTTGTATCTTACTTTCACCTTCGCCTATCCGCATCAAAGCTACACAACTATTTCACCCAATCCTTCAGTAGCATCGAAAACCCACAATCAATCCCTTCTTCCATTCAAATACAGTATATAGATTCATCTACCTCTATCTTCGTTCCTACATGTACGGAGTACTTGCCAAATCCCGGCCCCACTCCCCGATTCGGTTCCAGATCCATCACTTCTTCACAACCACCCGAACTATCCAATTATAGAACATCCCACCTATGGCCTTTCCACCATCAAGTGCGCATTCGGTTATGCATCGTTCATCACCCGTTTAATTTGCGAAGTATCCTGAGTTATTGGTAACTTTACTCGTACGGGACGATGTTTAAGTTTTACGGATGTCGATGTATGTGTAAGGGCTTAGATATTCTGGGTTCCGTCCGTGTCAATGGACTGGGTAGGGGTAAAGTAGGCTTTGATATCTGACAAGGTGTTTAGTAGATGAGCTGTACTGTAAGACAGGAAGTTAGTTACTATAAGTGTTTGACATAAAGAGCGCATGAAGGTATGAAGAAATGGAAAAAGGAAGCATCACGTGTATATCATGTGGATGGGGTTGATTTGTGATGGATGGTCTGTGCCTGTTGTCTCGGCTGAAAAGCTGCATCTACAAAGCACGTTGATGACACCAAAACAATGTGGGAAGACAACGTTCAATAGGTTTGAATGTAACGAAGGGCTACTTATATCTTGGGTGAAGTTCTGAGGTTGGCCTTGTATTATGGCTGCTCTCTTATTGCTCGCTATTTCCCTGATTCTATAGGACAGATTATATCGTTCCGTGTCTACTACATCCTAGGAGCCGAAAAGAAATCTCTTCCCTTCACACTATTCTAGTTAGGAAACACTTCGTCAATGCTAATACCCAAGATCCAGTCCCCAAATCTCTGTGGATATAAAGTGGTAATATTGTCCTTCAAATTCTCAGCGTTCGTTGCGACTTCGAGCAAGATCCCCCAATCTTTGATGTACTGTCTAGTGTTCTCAAAATGATCTGTCCCATATCCATCCCGAATTTGTTTGTGACTCGGCACTACGATCTTTGGTCGCAAACTCTCGATCTTATCAACAGCTCTTATCCACTCCAGCCTTAATTCCGCGGCATTGGTCTCAACAAGATAATGAAAACATTCTCCATACACTGCATCGCCAGTTATCACGAGCTCTAGAGAAGGAATATGTAATAGCGTCGTGTTACATGTGTCCGACTGACCGACTTCGATAGCTTGAAGCAAGTGATCGTCGAGATGAAAAATTTCATTGAGAGGTAACGACTGGATTGTTTCATCCTGGGTGGGTATCTGATCTGGAAATGTAGCAGACCAGAATCGTGCATAAGTCAATTGTTCGGCTACATGTGCGATAGTTCGTTCAGTGGCTACAGCGATCACAACAGGAAAACGTTGCTGGAGAACTGGGATCCCAAAGAAATGGTCGCCATGTCCGTGAGTAATGTAAATGTGAGTTAGGGTTTTATTGCCGATGATTTCAGAAACCCAGTCTGCTAGTGCATGAGAGGTTTCAATGTTGACTGGGGCATCAATGAGGACGGCAGTCGACTGGCGAAGTGTAAAAGATGTAGGAGAGTTTGTGTAATTATATTATATGAAGGGTCAACAACAGGAAGCTCGGGAGCGTGAAAGATGTCCCACAAGAACGGCGTTGCAGGATGGCAACGGCCAAGCTGATCGGGATGAGGATGGAGGTGAGTACTAAATTGAAAGATAGCATTGTATTAAATTGTTTAGCTCTACTTGTTGATGAATTTCTGTTTAAATTTTGTTCTACCCCCCTTCCTAGGAAAGTCCCTCTTTATATACACGTTTCAATTATCCCTGGGGCATGCAAGATTACTCGTCTCCCCAAACAACCATCACAGCTTTTTCATATTATGGTGCATTAAGTCCGACCAACGTAAAGCCACCATCGCAGATTGAAACCAAGATAGACAGAATATCTCAGCTTGTTCATCCAACATATGTTCAGTAAACATTTAGTTTTACTCGCCATAAGATAGAAATTCTTTCAAGCGAGCTTACATGTCAAGCGTCATGAAAATTTGTAAGCTGCGCAGAATACTTGTGCTCACTGTGTTGAATATTAATCACGGGAATACCAGAATGCTATCAACTTTTTCGGCATATATTTCGCTTGGAGTCTATCTGAAATCCGTAATCTGAAACCCAGGTGGCTTTATGTATTATTTTGTGTCTGTGAGTTGCTTCCCTATTAGTCTGAAAATTGCTAGCCACGAAAACGAAGAATGTAGGTTGTGGTCTTACAGTGGCAAATCCCAGGAGAGGTTCACAGGCTAGCTTCTCTATTTTGCATGTGCGAATACATTTCAATGGAGAGACCAGTAGTCTAATGTCTTCATCCATAGTCACTTTATCGAACAGTCTAATACATGACAACTTATATCATTTTTCAAAATGAATCGGCATGAATTTGTCAAATTTCACAACGTACCCATGAGTTCGCGTCGGCTGTAGTGCAACCACAAAAATATACCACCACCATAATCTTACAGTATTGTAATATTTGCCTTGCTTTGGCCAAAGAGAAAACTGTCAGTAGCTGCTGGAATAATATGCTTCCGTCTGGTGGAAGGTATTCAAGGTTTTCCGACATTGTACAGGTTGTGATTACACTAAAACGCGACTATTCGATCTAAATATAGAATCAAGCAATCAATCTACTCCCCTTTTTTAAGCTCTAAATCTGAGCTTATTTTCTAAATCCACTTCTATCTTATTCACAAACATCAATATTTCATCCACATCTTCGTAGGTTACGATGGAGTTCTTTCAGAATGATGAATTGCACTTTGGATCTGAATGAAATATATGAATGCCTCAATTTGATAGATGTTATCATGTAAGGGTATTCTTATCTTTCAAGCATCAAATTAGAGCAAATAATGAGGACGTTCTGCAGTTGAGAAAGTTCCGCGATTCGCAATCTCGCCTCGAAAATGATCGTAAGTTTGCTTTCGAATCCTACTCCCAGTTTCATAGGACAAACACCTGGACTTAGTAATTCTTTTATTATATTGATGAAGTGATAGAAAGACGTTTAGCAGAGAATGATGTTCATGAATCATCCTGTGCTAATTGAAGATAAATGGGATTGAAGAACATCAGAAGTTGGCTATAAAACGCTTCGCTTCACAACTATTTCTTCCTCCCTCCTTCGTTTTCATCATCAAAGCAGCTCGATCTCTGGAAAAATCATCCGACAATCATCAAGACCACTCAAATCAATACTGGTAGCTAGACTTTCAAGCGAAGATAAGCCTTCAAGCCTAAGCATCCAAACAGAGCCATAACTTCAGCTTAAGATTGACTGCAACATCAATAAATCCTGATCCACCTCAATCTAATCATAGATATGAATCCCTATCATGTCTACGTCTATCCACACCGCCCAGGACCTTCTCCAAGAGGCCATCTAACTCCCACCAACATTCGCGACTATTACGCATTTCCTCAAAATCGACTTCCACCTCTTAGAATCGTATACGACGGTAAAAATCAATCGAATGAAATTGTACGAAGACAGCCCGTGAATGTGGCTAGAACCATGGAGCCCGATGCGAGAACGAGTGGGCCATATGATAGTCCGTATGTTCGATATGTTACGTATCGGAGAATGGGATGGGGACTGTAGTGTTTAGAGGCGGCTGTGAAGGTGTGGTGTGAGTTGGGAGTGATGGAGAAGGAAAAGAATTAGCCTGACTGCGGAAGGTAGTCTGAGGGTAGAAATAATGTTTGGCATGAGTGTATAGGGCATGGGTTTCACATGAATATTTTTAATGATCTAAAGATAGAGATGGAGAACTAATAGTAGACGGTGTATTTTCATGTAGCGTGTACAATGGTGCGAAGATGATAAATTCTACTGCTCAATACAAATCGTTGAGCCTGCAAATCCATAGTCTAATCTTCCGGACTATTGTAGACTCATGAGGCGTTTCCACAACGACCTGCCTTTTCTATAATACGTAGACTAACACCCCCTTGGTCAATTCCTGTAGATTTTGTTTGGAAAGACGAATGGTTTCGATAAGCTCCAATGTCCTTTTCCAACACCGAACTGTAGCGACAAAACAGGTGCGCGTGGTAACCTTAGCGTTTATAACGTTCCCCAGTAAAACAATTGAAGGAAGGATAACACGAGATGGGAGAGGAACGCCTGAAGGCTGTTAAAACGATACATAGAAAGGAAAGCCAAAGTACATACATTTCATCCATGCAAGGCCATTCTTGAAGTTTGAGTCGCTACTTGCGGTGTTGGTTCCAGCACCTCCGGCATCGCATAATCATTCACAGGAACGAATTTCTGCAGCCCTTTGGGATCCTGAATTGGCGGAAATTTGAAGTCAACTCCTTGGAGATCGAACTCAGTAAGATGCAAGGACAAAGGTAGGTTCAATTGTTGAAAGGTATCGGTTGCATAGGTTTTGTGTAGATATATCCCGTTGTGACCTTCTCTTTTGTGGTCGTATGGTAATTGGCGTGAGATGTCGGGGAGACAGAGTATGTTTGGTGTATCGTTGCCATGTCCTAATGTGTATGGCGCAATGAGGCGTTTGCGACAGACTAGACACCATGAGGGTGCTGGATATTCAGAATCCATCTTGAGGGGTAGTAAATGACGGTTTTGGATAATTTTGGCGAGGGGTTTGATAATGAAAAATACGCAATTGCTTGGGGTAGAATTCTGTTGGTAGTAGAATAAGTGATGCGTAGATATGTATTGGATACTTTGATTCTGGTTATCATGTCATTTACCGTGTTTGAATTTCAGAGACTGTGGAAAATCAGAATCTAAGTCATAGTATTAATTCGAGGTCACAATGGAAAGAGCAATTGTGGTGGTGAGCGCGATAGGAAAGAGGCATCATAATGGAAAAGCAGGATTGTAATGGGAAGCTCCTTCCTCGTCAAACTCAGTCTATCGTAGCTTCAACTTCCTAGATATTTGTTTCTACATAATTATCAATGGACGCCACCACATGTTCATCAAATCCAGAGAAGGACATTGAAGTCGAACATGCGAAGAAAGTAGAGAAAGTTCCGGTTTGGAAGATGCCGTTGTCCACTGAGTAGCGCCCTATGGTGACATGAGTTGTTCGACGCAGGAAGAATATCAATTGATCAGATCTATTTTGGATTCGCCCATCATACTCCGCCTCGCCACTCTTCTCAACATCCAGAGCGATGGCGCATTTTGTGTCACTTAAGTTCCGTTTCTAAACCACCGGTGAGTCCTTTGCACCACTTTCCATTTTTTCTGAATTGATAACGTTGTTCATTCGAAATTCATCTATAAAAGGATCTAATTAGCATTTCTATCTTTCCCTTAATGATCCTGCCTCTTTTGGTGATCCGGAACCTTGTATAAACGAGGAACGTCGGGGTTGAAGATACTCAAAGCCATCAAGCTGCATGAGATCTGATACGCACCAGAAGCTCTGGCTGCCTTTCGAGCTAATGAAATTCAATTGGATGTTTACAACAGACTTCCTAAGTCTCTGTTGATGGCTTTGGGAGCACACTGTGAGAGCTTGGAAGAAATCTATAGTATTTTAGCTCTGACTTATCTGTTCGAAGATTCTCATTTAAGGTGACTAATCCTCTGCGGCTGGACCGGAAGTACTTGGATGATTAGTTGGTACGGAGAAAGTGTGAAAGAAGAACAAGGTTCTCATTAATACTATGTAGAGGCTATTCATATATAAGAGTTGCGGCCATCGCTCACCGCACATTTAACACTTTTCCGGCTAAAATATAGGATTATTCAACTGTTTAGAAAGATTCTATTTTAATATTATATAACTATGTAATAAAAATGGTGAAAAACATTTCGAATAACTTTTTATATTTCAATTATGATTATTTGTCAATTTTTTTGAAAGGAAAATATAAAGATTTAATTAAAATATTTAATATAATAATTTATATAGGAAAACTTCATTTTTACAGAGGGATTTTATTATATTTTTCACAGGGGTGCGACGAGCAGAGGCCAGAGCTCTTACATTCTTTTCTTGAAGTTTTTTTATTATTAAACAATAAATAATAAATATAAAATAAAATACTGATATTATTCTAAAAAAAATATCTTTTTAGTAATATTAAATTAAATCTTTGTGATAACATTAATGATAATATTATTAGAAATTTGAAATTCTTAAGAACTCTAAATTAAATTATTAATTACTCTAATTTACACATTTATATGTATTTATATAATATCTTCATATATATATAAAACTAGTCTTTTTCTTGAAATTACATTTTTATTTAATAAGCTTAGTATTTATAGTATTTTAGAATAAAAAAGAGATATATTTGAAATAATCTCTAAGTTTAATATTTTTATTCATATTGAGATTCTATAAATAAAAAACTTATATTAATAATTTGAATATATTTAATAAAAAAAAGAAAAAAGAAGAAGAGGAGTTATTTAAATTATATCATCCCGATTTAAATATATTAATGTTTGAAAAAAGAAATTTTCTTTAAAATAAAATAATTGAAAATAATAAATTTTGATTGATAATTACACAACTTTTGAAACAATATTAAATACTATATAATATTAAATTAAATTAAATAATTTTTCCTATAATAATTTAGAGTCTTTTCATTGAATGAGAAAATATAATATAAATAATTATTTTGTTATTATTATTTAATAATCTATTTGCTATATATACCACTTTATAAATTGATATTATATTATTTCAAAGTTTTTCATTATCAATCTTTATTTTTATAATATGAATTAATTAAAGAACTTTGATTTTAATTTTATTATAAAGCTATCAAGTTTATAGTTTATTTATAATGTAGGAGTAGGCTAATAGAATCACATATATATTATTAACTATATAAATTAATTGTATTAAAACAAAATCTAATTATAAAGTGGAAGTGATATATATGTAGTAGTTTAGCGTGATATACTATTACAATTTTCAACAAATCTGAATATTTTAGTTGATAATATAATTTAAGTTAAAAAAGAATTAAAAAAAATAAAAATAAAAAAAATAAAGAAGGAAATAAAACCTTTTATTAATTATTTTGAAATTCTTAAATTTATTTAAATTTTAATTAAATATTAAAAACAATAAGATATTTTTGATATTAGTTTAATTAAAAGTTTATAGAAAAGAAAGTATGAAATAGAATTTTTATTTAATTAGGGGAGAATGTAAGAAATTATATTAGATTACTTTAATATAGAATGAAATTAGTGATTTTGAGCTACAAAATATTCGTGTTTTAATACCTTATTATTTTTATATCCTAATCTTATTTATATCGGATTTGGTTGGTTAAATTTTTTATTCCGATACAGTCAAGTTCTACTGTAGTAAACGAAGTCTCGGCTCCCTCAAGCTACCTCTGCTTTGACGTGGTGATTGAATTGCCCTTTTGGGAGATGATGGCTAGGTGACCAACAAGTCGGGACCAAACGCTTGCTGTAAATTTCTTTTATCACATACATGAGACTGATTCTAGTTTTTTAAGTTTGCGGACAAAACGGTCATTACCCAATACCGAGATATCAAGACCGAGAAATCGGTAAACTCCGCTTCAACGCATAATTTTCATAAATTATGATGGCACAAATGGGCACTGATAGACTAGCTTCCAATGCACGGACTCAAAGCCTGGGGGATCATTGGTCTACCCCATCTAATCTTGTTCTATTAAGGGGCTTCGTCCGATGTTGATTTCAACCTTCTTTGAAGTCTCCTGCCTTGCACCTTACATACCTACAACGAAATATGCATGGATGTTCAGGGGACCAAGGATGCTCAGCCTACCGAGTGACATTCCGCTCACGCAACCAAACCTTAATTAGAGATGATACAGCCGATATCAATCAGGGGTTGGGTATATATATTATAATATTTGACTATATTGATCAACAAAACATAATACATAATATTAATTAAGCAAAATATATACCGATTTTTCTTATACAATAAATTTGGAAAAAAATAAAAAATTTAGTTGAAATTTTTAAAACCGCTTAAAAATATGATTTTTTTTCTAAAATGATATAATTCTAATATTATGTGATTATATCACTAATCCACGGTATAAATTTTATAATCCAAATATCTTTTAAAATCTATAATAATTTTTTTGGATAATCTATCAAAACATATCTTTAAATTTATTCTACTTTTATTCATTTTGAAGATTCGATTAACTATAAAATTATATGTATAATCTTGATGTGATATTTTATATTAATCAAAAATGTTATGATATAGAAATATATAATCTGCCCAGCCCTAATGTCAATTGACCTTCGGCATAGAGTTTCGAAGTTAGATTTGGAGGGAGCCGTTCGTAAACTTTTGGAGTGCCGATTTCGTCATCATTTATCAGCGAGGGAGAGTTTTTAGAAATCATTGCGTTGTATGTAATAAAAATGGCGGGTAAGCATCGGCATAGTGCCAGTGCCGGTGCACAGCATAAAGGGCGAGATTGTTGCATTCGGTCACGCTCAGCCTCGTTGGCAGATCTATCCATGTTTTCTTTTGTGGGAAACATATATAAGTGCTTCCCATCTTCTACGATGTATCTTCATTCCAGAGCAGACCACGGGTTTTAGAATCATTTCTTGCTCAAATCATTCCTGCTTCAACTCGATCCAAAATGTACTTCTCAACTGCAGGAGCACTTGCCTTGAGCAGCGTCTTCGGCACTTCATTCGCTTGGGCGAACAAGGTTTCAATCGATAATTCCACTATTGATGAGCTTTACCAGAAAGCCCTCGAAGAAGATGGAAAATTAGTCCTAGCTTCAGGTGGTGATGGTTAGTAACTTCTCCGATGACTAGCTTTGATCTCATCGTCTTTCTGTATGAATAAACATGTATTGACAAAAATATAGCCGGAAACCAAGGTCAGAGCATGCAAGCAGCTTGGGCTGCGCGATTCCCAAAAATTGCGCTCGAACTTACTGTCGACCTCTCCAAATACCACGACAGTCGAATTGATAGAGCGTACCGGGCTAACAATGAAACCGTTGATATCGCCATGCTTCAAACTCTCAATGATTTCCCACGATGGAAGCAAGAGGGACGCTTACTGTTTTACAAGCCTCCGACTTTCGCCGATCTCTATTCGGTAGAGACGGATCTTGACGGTGCATTTTTGCCTGTTAACATTGGTTAGTATTTATTGCTTTATGAACGATGCTCGAGTATGTTATATTGACTATTTCCTCCAGGCAGCTTCGGAGCTTTCACCTGGGACAATACTTATGTCTCAGCATCCGACGCTCCAACCAGCTATGCCGACCTCCTAGACCCAAAATGGAAGGGCAAGATTGTGGCCACCTACCCCAATGATGACGATGCAATTGCATATCTTTTCTCCGTCATTATCGAAAAGTATGGTTTTGAATGGCTCGATGCTCTTGCAGCACAAGACGTTCAATGGGTCCGCGGAACTGCCACCCCAGGGTACGTCATCCAGGACAACCACAACAACGCCTCCAAATCCGCATCTGGTTCTTCCCCTAAGGGAAGAGTTCTCTCATTCACCACTTATCCACCCTCAAACGAAACATACTTTCAAATGATGCAACCAGCAGCCCCAGAGCAGGGTATGGTATGGGCACAAACAGCTGCAGCTTTTGCTTCTACCAAGAGACCGGCTACTGCTAAACTTTTCTTGGCTTGGATTACCAGTGATGAATGGCAGATGGCTTCACCTCGTGGATCACCTAGAAAGAGCTTGGATACCGTAGGAACGCCGCTAAACACAACACAGACTAGTCAGTTCAGACAGTTTATGCAGGATCGTAGAAGAGTTGAGTGGTGGAAGTTGCAGTTCGAGACTACGTTGGGAACGGCTCAAGGAGTTAGTCCTTTGGTCTTGTACCCATAGTTTCAGAGATCAGTTGGACTAGAGGCTACAGGAGAGCTAGTGGAAGTAAGAATCAGGAGGTGTGGACGGACGGGATTGTTTGTACAATGTGTGCTCCGTGTATCTTTCAAATTGTATATATTATTTCAATAGTGTAAAAGAAGTCATGGATTACCGTTGACCTATCGTAAGAGTGCCTCCCGCGAGTGCATTTGAAAACCCGCTCCTGCTAAACTAGACCCGAACAGCAGCTTTGCTGACATCATTCTCGTCGACAATTCTTGAAATGAAGATGACAGCAAGTTCGGTGTTATGATTTTCTCCAGACAACAATGCCACATAAAAGTTTCACTTAGCTAAGTCTGATATTTACATCTAATGAAGGAGTTTGAAACGTCTCACTGTAGGTGGAGCGTGATTTATCAACCCACGCGCCTGGAACAAGATTCATTAAAGGCGGATCTTCGATGAGCGACCAAAAGTCTCCAGCAAATCGATCCGTTGGTTCTGAGAACCAAAAGTTCCAGTCCTCGACACAAGGACCGTAAGTAAAATCAATTAGACTAGACCATCCTAGCTCATAACTGATTACTGACTTCATAGGGCCCCCATAATCTAAAGCCTCGACTCGATTTATGCGACTCAAAAATACCAGAGACTCAAAATTACCAAGGACTCAAAATTGTTGCGCTTTTTCATCTTGAAGATCGATCGTTCTTTTCTATCATATTGTTCCAGATCAATACCAGAAGCCTGTAAGATCTTGATCCAATCTAATATCTGACTTCCCCTGTCGTTTGTTCCTCTCTGAAACATGCAGGCGCTTACAATTCTCTGTAGAAGTGTAAGTTCGCCATGGTCAGTCTCATGGAGAGGAATCTGTGCCCCTATCAATTCTTGTAGAAGTCCTTCCAATTCGTGTTCAAGAATTGAGAAAGTAGTTGCCTTGGAGAATCGTTTTTTCTCCTTCTGATTCCTAAAGACAAGAACGTTCAGACATAAGATCCGGAAAAATTCTTTCAGTGCTTCTTCATTATTGTGCAGCCTGGCGTGAAACGAGGCTTTTGACCCGCCAAGCAATGATCTGATGCAATGATAGGTATTGTACTTACTGCTCCGTTTAAACATTCTCGTTGCAATGCTGCACTTTTCCGTGAACAGGGGCTCATTCGAAAACGGGTGGTGCAGTATGTAACTAAACATGTCCTCAGGCATATCTGTTTTCTCGAGGAAGTGACTGTTGCCAAGAAATTCTTCTACCGCCCCTCCTTCAACGAGGATGTGAAGTGTTTCCAAACGTTTCTTCCAGGTGTCGTTCCTAACATTCGAGCATGGTGAAGAAATTAGATGCTGCAAAGGTGTGGCACTAGCGTTTTTGTTCAACTATTGCGGGGCATCTAGTCAAAGTGAAATTTCAGATTCTTACCCTGAGCAATAATCTCCAGCTGAAACATCGGCATTTGCAGAAAGAAGCAACTTGCATAGATTATGATGACCGTTATATGCTGCTATCTGTGGACTATTAGAGGCGTGCAGATACATCAAAGATTCGAAGTTCTTTTGAGGACTCACATGGAGAGTAGTTGCTCCTACCCACTCTTGCGTAAAGTTATGCCAATAAAAGCTGGTACTACTGCAATAGAATCTGTCATCCACAAATCCTGCTCGTTCTCGTAGCATTTTTTGCACATTGAGGATATCACCACTAACGACATAATCAAAGAAAGGCGTATTCCCGTCCAAAGTGCGACATGCTTGAATGTTGATATCCCATCTCAATGAGGATAAATCCTTAATGTACATACATTGCCATGCCCTGCTGGATATCCAAGTTGGGGGTCGGTACACAGTTTCGGACTTCTGGAATGCCCCTTTTTGGTTTTTCTTGATAATTCTTTGCCTTCTGATCGACCCAAAAGCGAAGGTGATGCAATTTGACGAATTTTATTGTTTCATAGTTTGAAACGGTTCTTGTTCATAAATATCATTATCCACAGGGAGTCTAGTTTTAACCTCCGGGGTGATATTGGCGGGTTGCGCTAGGACCACGCTGCCCATAGATGCTTTTGTGCTAAATGTAGGCCACGAGACTTCTGAGTTCAAGAGTTGATTCTGCCAGTGTTGTAAGAAAAGATCGAGTGACGCTTGTATATTTGAGGTGAAAGTTGAAGATTGCTGTTGCAAAACTGTACTACGACATGTCGGTATTATGTTAACGATAGTTGCAGAAACTTACTTCATCTGCCAAGATATGGCTAAATACATGGATCTGGTGGCATTTTTCATTCCCTTCTTCAATTTCTTTAATTGCTCCGCCTTCAATAGAACGTTGGCAGAGCCCATTGTGCGTTTCCATTTTCGATTGGAGTTGATATCTGTGGTCAGGGCGTTGACAAGCCCGTCTAATTTCAAAGAAGCATTTTGACATAGTTTCATACTTTGATCAAAGAATCCACCTGTAGGTTGACCTGAAACTGTGAGCTGCGCTTGCTTCTCCAAGATACTGCGAAGGATAGCATGGTGACTTTCAATCTTGTGCACAAGAACACCGATATCGTCGGGTGTGTCCTGGATTTTATCCCAATAATTTTTGAGTTTAATGATGCTAGACGCAAGGTTTCCAGCCAACTGCGCGATCCTGATTCCGCTGGCAATAGTTCCCAGAACTTCGGCCATCGTAAGTGATTGTGCTGAAAAATCTATGTTCAATCTGTATGAAAAGGTTTGAAGAGCTGGAAGATTGGGGGGGGGGGGGGGGGGTTTTAATAAAAAAAGGGGAGGGTGAATATACAAGTACCCTTCTAATCACACTGCGCCACGTGAGGCAGTTTGAGGCTCGATAGTCGTACAGATGCTGTCAAGCGCCTGACGTCGCACCAGACTCTTCTTCGCCACTACTATGTGCAATGTGGCACTAATTAAATGCTCGGAGCATGTATGGTTGGAAGCTTGCATATTGATCAAGAAGTTTCGTGAGCCGTGCAACAGCCATATCGTCACGCATTACCAATCGTTGTTCCAAAGAATAAGTTCGCATCGTTTGACGGGAGTGGCAGATTTCTCATTTGATCCAGTTGTTATTGCAGAACGAGAGCTTGTATGCCCAATAAGCAGTTATCAGCACTCTTTCGAGTCAGCTGCCATGTTTTGAACTGCGCCGCGAGCTCAAATTATCTGCACTCAAAGGAGGGGCACCAAGTCCAGTAAGGCTTTCACGGAGCCATAAAGTTACATTGCGAAAAATCCAAGAGCTCCGTTTCTGATATCGTAAAGACCAAAAAGAAAGAGAGATTCTGGCAATGGTGCGCGTCAGTGATAAATAAGATTCCTCGCCGAAGTGGTATGTTTGTTGTGAAAAACATCGGAGGATGAGGCATCTCAAGCACGGGCATCGCAATATGGAACTTTCAGGATACGAAGTGATACGTTCGCATATAGCGAATTTTGTGTGTTATACTAACTACATGAGCCTTCAATTATTGGTGTAGATGACTTGCCCAGGTGCTTATCAGTACTGAAACTGTTCAATCACATCCTCCCTCCCTAAGAAGCCACATCTCTCCACTAACCTCTCTCCCACTATCCCCCTATTCCCTCCATCACTTCCGAGCTTGCTCATTCCCCCATTGCCACCTCCAATGACAAAAATCTCTCCCTCCCCTCCCCTAGTTGGCCACGCGGATGTCCACCCCGCCGTCGACCCATTAATCTTCGACGGGTCCCCATATTTTCCAAGAGAAATCCACGACAACGGTAAACTCTTCGCTAACGCATAATCACTTTCCGTAGGTTCAAAAACATATCCTGGAAGGTCGAATTCCGTGACATTGAAGAGATCAATATTATTGAAAAGATACGCAAGCTCACTTGTGTGGATTATCCCAAATCCAGCATCACCCCTAGCTTCGAGATAGGTGGTTAGGATTGTTTGATTTCCAACGTACAAATATGACGGTGGATTTGTAGTGTTGTATTTTTTGGCCATAGCTTGGCTGAAAAGGACAGTGGGGCAGGCGAGCAAGATATCGCGAAAGACCTGGGCGCAGCGATAGTACTCGGCACTTAAGTTTGCGCTGGAATCGGCTTGGAATTCGGATACAGGATACAGATCTAAGAGCTCATCAAATGTAGTCGTATTGACGTCTCTGTATAAATTGGACAGGAATTCTCTTGTATCATTTGCGGTTTCAATGGTGATCGATGTGAAGAGTGTGGCGTCATCTTCCATCCATCCACCAATAATAGGAACTTTGGCAAATTTCCCTTGTGCGAGGAGTTTCGATGCTTTTTGAGGAAGGAAGTCTTGGTCGACAATGGGGAGATAGATATCTCCGTCATTGCTGCCAGCGCTATCGACTTCTTGGTCAATCATGAAATTCAAGAGAGTCTCCATGGAGAGTGATCGCAAGCAGGCAATCGTGGCCATGGATTGATAAGCAGTACTATTGCATCCAGCAAAAGCAGCAACTGCAGCGGTAGAATTGAAGCTGATATTGGATGACATAGTCGGCTCGAGTGCAGTACTTTCCATTACAGCTGCGTGAAAGGGTACAGGCTTCGAGCCTCCGTACGCGAGAATTTGCAAACCAACGCTCAAACCTCCTGAGGATTGTCCGTAGATTGTCACTTGGTCTTTATCTCCCCCAAACATTTCAATGTTTTGCTGGATCCATTCAAGGGCCAATCTTTGATCCCGGAGACCCACATTGAGAGACTTGTTTGGTCTCAGAGCTTCAGAAGCTGCAAACCCAAAAATGTTGAGGCGGTAGTTCATTCCAACATAGATTACAGGCTGACCGCCTTCAACCGATGCATCGATAAGTCCATCAGGTGCAGTGGTCCTCTCATTGACAGTGCCGCCAAGTAATGCACCTGCAATGGTTAGTGGATTTGACTAATGGAGACTCATAGACTTACTTACCTCCATAGATGTAAACCATGACTGGCAACTTTGAGCCATCCTTAGCCCAAGATGGTCTGGCAATATTCAGATTCAAGCAATCTTCTGAAATATTTGTGACGTTTGTTTTGAACAAGAAACCCGAGCCTGAAGGCTGAGGGCAATCAAAACCCGGGATCGTAGCATTGTAATGATAGCCGTGGGGAGGGACGAAAGCTCGAGGAGGTGCGAATCTGTTTTCGCCGCTTGTATCTAAACCGTATCGGATACCCCGGAAAGTCTCCACTCCTTTGCTAGAGGCAATTCCTGTGTACGAGACATTTGTCCTGTGGTCCAGAACATATGGTTTAGCGTTGACAAAATCAGTCAGCACAGATGAGATCAACAAACATGTCGTCGACCGCAAAGACGACAAGAGCATCTTGACTTCAAGTAAATTGAGGTAAGGATTGGGACGAATGATAGAGAAAAAATTCCGAGACTATCACGCCTTTTTGTATAGAAGTTGCATATCCGATTATTCCATCTAAATCTACGAATTCCACTTTAATCATTGTGAGGGATTTATTATTCTCGTAAATGACATCTACAAACAGCGTCCGATTTGAGCTGGCACGTGTGGATCTACTAGCTCCACTCAAAATCCCGGAAGACTGATCTCAAGTTTTCAGCCTTCTGACTTCTCTCGCTTCTGACTCACTGAGGAATTAACTATTAATGTCAGCGATATTCGAAAGCTACACCTGGGCAAGCATAAGTAAAAAGGTGTGGCTTTGCCAAGTGGTTTTTGAGAATCGCCCATTAAGATTACGTCATGAATGAATTTCCAATCGACAATTCTCTCCATGCTAAACCACTCTGGCTAAACCTACTAACGGTGCGTTCAGGGGATCAAGCGACAAGTTATCTCTTCGGATATGTTCGGAAATTTTCCAAAGATGCAGATTTCGCATAGCCTCTAATAGTCGGTTCTTATAAGCGGTCTCCTAGTTCCTAGTTGGAGAAAGCGGTTGTCCCCGGAAAGCGATTGTCTCCAAAAAACTTCGAAAATATTATAATAATTGAATTATATCAATTACAATCTTTATAATTTGTATTATTATTAATAAAATATTAATTCTTATTACTTTTTTATTATATCTTTTATATTAGATAATATTAAAATCAAATATAATAAAGCTATTCAATATTATTTGAATTATTTATAAAAATCTATTTATATTGCTATACAAATTTGGAAACTTTATAATTATTATAAACGATTCAAAAAAGCTATATAATATAAATATAATAAATTAATTAAAGGAATTCCTTCTTTTATTAATAGAGATTAAAATAAAGTATTGATTAAAATATAAAAGATATATATCAAAACTTTGATTTGCAATCTATTGAAATATGATATTACTTTTATTTATAAATTTATTTTCAATATAATTGTATATCTCAAATATATTGAGAATCCAAAAACAGTAGATTCTATAAAACAATAATTCAAAAACTATTGAAAAAAGATAAAGCTATATATTATTATTATAAATCCTTTTACAAAACAATATACTTAAATATAAAAAAAAGAAGATATTTTAAAATAATTTAAAAGCTATTAAGAATACCTCAAATTATTCAATATTATAAAGAAAATATAGATTATAAATTTTAATAAAATGGGATTTAAAGTTGGATATATATATAAATAGAAAATATTAGTTTCAGATGATATCCTTAAAATAAATATATTTTGAATATATATTTATATAAATAAATACTAATTAAATAGTTTTATTCTATTAGTTCTAAAGATCAATGCTTTATTATTATATTCGAAGTTATTGATGTTATTAGTAGTTTTCCTTTATTTCTTTTGATTATAATAAAAAGGAAAAATTTAATACAGAATTGATTTCAAGTGTTTTTGCTGAAAGATATACAAATTATTTTATTTATATTAGGTTTTATTATAAATAAGATAGCTATTTTTTTTTTAAAGTATTATATCAAAAACTCTAATTTTGGTTTTATAGTAGAATAGAAAATCCTTTTTATAGATAATTATAATTTATATTTTCAATTAGAATTTATAAGATTAGTAAATGAAAATTATATTCAATTATTCTGTTTTCTTTTATATCTTATATATTGTATATAGTCTTTTGATATAAGTATATTTAGGATTTATAAATACTATTATTAATTAGTTATTTAGAAAATATTAATAAAATTTATTATTGAATATAATATAATATATTTCTTATAAAATCTAGCAAGTATTTGTTATAAAATATTCATTTCAAGTAATATAAAATCAGTATGGAAAAACTCTGGATTATATTCTATTAAATTAGAACTTTGTATTATTAATATTAGAAAGTTCAATTGCTTTTATAAATCTCTATTAATTATTGAAGATAAATCTAAACTTTTTTTTTATATTATATTAGTTCGGTTGATAGAAATGGTTTTAGATTTAGGTTATTGATATTGAAAGATTTAGAAAGCTAATCTATTATAAAGTAATTTTATTTAAGCAAATAAATTCGAAACTTTTATTAGCAATATATAAAATATATACAGCAACCGTGCACTTCTATTTGGTCGATCTCAAAAATACACCCAAATACACCATTTTATTGGAGGTTTACCTCCTTAATATTCTTGTCGCCCGCGAGGGCTGAAGGTGTATATAGACACGAAAAAAGAGAACCTCGCTTAGTGAGACCCGATTCAAGCAATCTGATTGGTTGGATTCAAACGATTTGATTAGCTCGACTTTCTTGGTATTGTGGTTATAATGTAGAAATGTAGATTCTTAAGAGTTTTCAATAAAATTCTTTAAATTAGTTGAATAAAAAGAAAACAAAAGTAGTAACTATATAGAAAAAATTAAGGGCTTTCAAATAATATATTTTTTATATTACTAGCTTTAAAACTAAGGGTTTTATAAAAGATTGAAATTAAAGTAGTATAAATTTTGTAATATAAAATTCTAGGCTTTTTCAACAAAATTATTTAAATTAGCTTATTTAAGCTAATATAAATTGAATGAAAAAAAAGAAAAGTGGTAACCATATATAAAAAGCTAAGGGCTTTCAAATGATATATTCTTTATATTACTAGCTTCAAAACTAAGGGTTTTCCAAAGGGTTAAAGTTTAATTAGTATAAATATAATTAAAGCTTATATAATCAATGGAAAGAGGATTATATTGAATATAGTGAGCCTAAAATTAATAAAAATTATTTTAATATTATAGCTTTTATAGTTCAGTGGTATAATTAATGATTTGAAGTGAAGTAACCCACTAAAAAAAAAAAAAAGTAAAAAAAAAAAGTAAAAAAAAAGTAAAATAAAAAGTAAAAATAAAAAATAAAAAATAAGAAAAAGAATAAGAAAAAGTAATATGATAAGGTAAACCGACTTCGCCTGCAAGCTTTCAATAAAATTTCTTTTTTAGATTTTTATAATAATAAATATAATTATATAATACTTTCTCAAAAAGCAAGGGGTCCGGGGGCTCGTAGGCCCCTGGTTACTTTTTAGAAATTAGATTATTATTCTTTTGAATAATTTTTTTTGAATAAATTCAATAATTTAGTAATTTATATATAAATAATATTTATGATAAGATTTTCCTTTTTTTTAAAGAATTAATAAACATAATATATATTTTTAAAATTTTCTTATCAAAAAGTTCTTAAGAATTCGCTTATTTTGGCTGTAATTTTTAATATATTAGAATTTTAAAACTTTAAATGAATATTATATAATATATAAAATTTCTAAAAATAAAATAAATAATTTTTATTAAAGAAAATATAAAAATAAATAAATTGATATACTTATTTCAAAAATAAATATATAATTTTGTTTAAAACTAAATATATTTAAATAATGAGTTTTGGTGCAAAATGACTGTCGACCAAATAGAAGTGCCCTAGTACTATAAGTCGATATTATAATAATTGAAATAGAGATAGCCTTTTATTACAAAAAAAAACAATAAAACTGTCATGGTACGAGTAAAGACTTATATTATATTATAAGGGTTCTAAGTACTATAAAAGGTTGAGGCCCTATTATAAGAAATAGAACACACTAAAAGCACATTAAGGGTTTGTATCTAAGGCACAAAGACAATATAGTTGGTGCTATAATAGTACTCCCTTTTTAGAGCTTATTTATCTTAAATAAGCTAAAGTATAAACTAACTTTACCATTTTTCGATAAAGTTATAAAGAATCGGTTCAATAGGTCAGCTTATTATTATATCTAAATAAATTGATTAAATAAAAACCTTTGAAATAATGCTAGAATACTCTAATTTCTATTATAGGATTAAAGCGAATTGTTTTTAAAATAGTAATTAATTAACAAATCTTCTTTAATCTATTCGATTCTTATTTAAAAATTATTTCTAATATAATAGTATTCGAGGTAACAAACTTTTTGAATCTAATCTATATAAACGGATTTGATTTATCCGAATATACTAAATAAAATATAATAATTATTTCCTTCTAATTTTAAAGATTCTTAATTAATTGTTATAATAATAGATAGTGTTTTTATTTGATATAATAATAAAAATTGTATTTGTTATAATAATCAAAAATCTCTTTGAATTTTTATTATTCAATTTCCTTATATATTTTGTTATCTTTTTTAAGAATTTAATTTTGATTTCTATATAACTTAATAATATTAATAATATTTTAACCTAATAATCCTAATAAATAATAAAATAATCGAAGTAATAAGTTGTAGAATACTAAAAAAATCTTAAAGTTGATTAGAAATTATAATAAATAAATTTATTTATAAATTTTGAGGATTTTATAAAAATTATCTTATTTATTATTATTCTTTTTTATTAAATAATTAATTTTTATATTTTTTATATTAATTTATATCTTATTATTTTTTTTATAAAGAAAAATATTAATATAAATTCTATTAATATAATCTTTATATTTTTGAATCGATTAAATTATAAATGCTTTGAATTTAGTTAGAATAAAATTAAATTTATTTGTAATCTTATTAGCTTTAAGAAACTCTTATCTCTTTTAATATAATAGATTTGATAAAATTGATATAAATAATTTAATTCTAAGATATAAATAATAATTATAATTAATAAAGAATAAAGATATACTAATAATTTCTAATATAATATTGTTTAATACAAATTCTATAAGTGGAAATCAATTGAGCCAATTATTTTAATAAAGTTTATGAAAATATAAAGGTATTATTCGATTATAATATTAATCCTTTTTATTTGATTATTAAATTTGAAATGAAATGAGAAAGATTATTTCAAAATAATCGATAAATGTTTGAATAAATATTTCTAGAATTTAGAGACAAATTGAAAGTTTCTATTAAATATAATATTATTAAAAATATTATACAAATAATATATCTTTTCAACAAATCGATTTATAAGCTTCTTTATGAATAGTTTTATTACTAATATAAAGTGTTGCATTTTGATTAGATAATAAACAATTATAATAATATATTAATATTTCTTTTTGTAGTATTTATTAATTAATAATAATATAATATAATTGATAGAAATATTTGATTAAGAATAAAATAATATTAATAAAAGTTTAAGGAATTTAGATATAATAAAGTAGAAAGTTTTAATACAAAAACAAAGTTAATAAGCTTATACAAATATCTCGATTTCTTTAGATATATTAAATTATCAATATATATAAAAAACAAGATCGATAGTTTTAATACAATCTGGATATTTGATTAATTTAATTGAATATATACAATATATAATTTATATATAAAGTTTAATAGAGAGAAAAATAAAAAAGTAGTTATAATAGAAGATTTTATTATTAATTAATTTATAATCTTATAAAACTATTCGAAAATCTTTTTGAATACTTAATGGTTAATAATGGATAAAGAGGTTTTGAAATATTATATATATAATTATAATTAATTTGAATAATCTATATACTTTATTAATAAAATCATTAATTAATTTATTAATATCGAAAATAATTATATTTATTAGAGCTACAATTAGATCTAAATTATTATTTATTTATTGAATAATATTCTTGAATATAATAATATTGAATATTTATTTTGAAAGGATTATTTATAAATAGTTTTTGATTTGATTATTATTAAAATCAATATATATTAAATAATTTTTAGCTTTATAATTTAAAATATTAGAGTGAATAACCTTATAACTAAATTGATATATAATATAGAAGTTAAATTCTAATAAGAATTTGGCTTATTTAATTTATTATTGATTCAATATCTTTATTAATATAAAATATTCAAGATTCTTATAATTAATAATAATTTCGAATAGTTTCTAAATATTATATAATTCTAATCTTTATTTCTTTAATAATTTTATAATTATTAGGAATTCTTTATTATAAATCTTATAATTATATTTAATAATATTATATTTTGATAAGAAATATATTATTGGGTATAGATTTCTCTTGTTATTATATTATGAAAAAACATTATTTGTAATTTAATTAAAAACATCGATTTCAATTATTATATAATAATAGTAATTAAATATAATAAAAACTAAAATAAAGAAAAAAATGTTTTTTAATATTATAAAAGTATCTTCCTATTTAAAGTTTCAATTTTATATTCTTTCCTTTTTTAAAAAGTAATTGAAAAGCTTTATAATCTTAGAAAAATTATAAATAAAATATTAATAAAAATTAATAAATTTAAGGAAATATTAAAGGTTTTTGAATTTAATTAATGATTTTCAATTGAATATAATATTGATTTTCTTTAGATTTATCTTTATATTTTTTAAGGTAATAATTAAATCGAGATATTTGATTCTTTTTGTTTCGAATTTATATTTGTTGATATCAATTTGTAATTTGGTATTAATTAATTATTGAATAATTTTATAAATATATTCTTTGTAATTTATAATATTTTTAGAATAAATCAAAATATTATTTAAATATATTATATAAATCCTATTCAAAAGATTAAAGAAAATATAATTAATATAATTCTAAAACAAAACTGATATATTATAAAGTTCAAAGAGTATTATTAATAATTTGAATAAATCGAAATAAATAATAAAAACGGTTTTCTATTTATAATCTTTTATAATTTATAACTTATTGAAAACAGTAATAATATTAAATTTAATATAGATTTTAATATAATATAAAATATTGAGAGTTTTTTTAATTAGTAATAAAGAATATCAGTTTTTGATAATAATATTATTTAGATTCTAATAATCTTAATAAATCCAAATACTTTTTTTTAGTTTAATAATTAGAAGAAATAGAATGACTAATTGAAAATGAGATTTCTGAATAAATTCTTTATTCAAATTATTATTAAACTATTTGTAAATAATTTGAAGTTTAATTGGGGATATTAGATAGTTTTTATTATATAATGATTTTTTACTTAATACAATTTCAATTTTGTGATTTTATAAATATTATAATAAAAGTTTGTTAATAAAAAAGGATAGAAATCCTAAGTATAAATTATAAAATTAAAAAGATAATTTATTTTAAATCTTTAATATAAAAGGAATAAATTGATTTGTTTTTTTTATAAATTTATTAATATTATTATTTATTAAACTTTAATATAATTAAATAGAATCCTCGATTATTATATAATATAAATTATAAACTTTATTTAATTCGTTTTAAAATATTTTTATAATATAAATATTATTGTTTTTATAAAATTATATAAAACTATTAGTTATAAAGAACTTTATATCTTATATTTTGGGGCAAATATTTCACACAATATCAAGCAATTTATTTAAGAGATTTGATAATAATAATAATAATAAGAATAAAATATTCTGATTTCATAATAATCTTTTATATTTTTTAGAATTAATAATAAATCGAATTAAAACTGATTTTAAAAATAAATAATTAAAGATTATTCTAGCTCAAATATTTACTTTATTATTAATATAATAAATATAATAGAGATTTTTGTTTTCGTTATTTTTAAAATTAATAATATTATAGTTTTTTTGAATATCCAAAGTCTTAATAAATTCGAAAATTGCTAATTGATTTCGAAATAATAAGAATTTAATTTTGAAGTTTTTATTAATAATATTTTTTATAGAAATTAATTTTGAAATAAGTTTTTATAGAAATAATTTAAGATTAATTGATATAACTTTATTATTTTTTAATAAAATTATTTTATAATTATTAGATATATTAGGGATAGTAATTACTATAATATTAATAGAATAATAATATTTCAAATAATATATAAATACAAATTTGAATATTATTATTAATCAATCGATAATGGGGTTATAATATTGAAATCAAAGAAAACTAAGGATTATTAGATTTGTAATTGATAGAATAATAATATAAAATAAACTGATTTTTTAATAATTATTGATTTATATATTCAAAAATATATATTGAAAAAGAATATTGAAGGGTTTTTTATTAATTAGAAATAAATAATAAATATAAAGAAAAGGGTATATAGATATTTAGAATTTGGAGATAATTTTTTTATTAATAAAGTTATAATCTATAACTCTATTATTTATAAGATTAACAAACAAAATAATTATATTAAATATAAAAAAGATTTCTATTAAGATTTTAAAAGATTTATTATTTATTATTCTAAAATATAAAGGATTTCTAGATATAATTAATTTTTTAATTTACAAAAATAAATTTTTTATAAAAAACTTCAATTTGTAATTATAAATCGAAATTAATTTTTTAATATATTAAATTAGGGAATTGAATTTTTATTCTCCTTTAAATAAATAGATTCTTTAATATATTTTTTTAAATCAAATTTTTAAGCAAAATTAAAAAGAATTGATAAAATATAATATAATAATATAGTTGGGAAATGATTAATAAATAGAAATAGGCTTTGATATAAGGAATTAGTAATATTATAATAAAATCTAAAGCTTTAATATTAATTAATTACAAGAAAACAATTGATATAAAAATTGTATTCTATATTAATATTGATATTATACTTCGTATTATTAGCTTGTTTCTTATTATAATTATTTTTAATATAATCTAATTTCTTATAATAAAAATAGAGGCTAAGATTAAGATATTGTTTTCGAATATAGCGAAATAAAAAGCACTAATTTTATTAAATAGTATTCAATTATATAAAATTATTAAACAGTTTTGATATAAAGAAAGCTATAATTAAAACTAATTTCCTATTGTAATATCTCGATTAATTACAACTGAAATTAATACCCTAGCTCTTATATTAATTATCAAAATGAATTTTCTCTTCTAGATTATTATAAATACCTTACCATCAAATTATCTATATATCAATATCAATAATAAAGGATTTATTAAAACAATTAATTAAAATATTAATCAACTCTTAAAAAACCTTGAATTTAAAATCAATGATTTATTATTCAATGATTTTCCTATATTTAATAGTAAATTATTTAAACTCAATAATAAAATTATTAAATGAAATCTTTTTTATTTTATATTTATTATAATCTATAAAAACCTTTTATAAAAAATTAAAGGTTTGATATTGTTTATTTAACTTACCCCAAATATTTATTATAATATACTATTTAGAAGATTAAAGATCGAAATTGTATAAATTATCTATAATCATATCGAAATATATTTGATTGTTTGTATAAATTAAATCAAAAAATAAATTAATAAGGAATATAATCTATTAGAATTTTGATTTGTTTTTATAATTTATAATTAAATAATAATTGATTATATTATAAAACACTATATACTAATTCTAATGTTTTATAATATTTTATTTATTATTATTAAACTTCTTAAATAAAATAAAATATCTTTAATAAAATAGAATTTCTAAGTTATTATAAATAGCAATCTTTAATATCTCAATTATATCTTATAATTTAATAATCTATAATTGAGTTTTGTTAATTTGAGTATATATTATAGCAATTTGTTTTTATAATAAAATTATAATTGTTTTAATTGAAATAAATATAGTTTAAATAATTACAAAATATATAATATTTGAATTATTAAATAAATTTATAAATAAAAAAATATTAATTTCAATAAAATCGATAATATAATTCAAGAAAAGAAATTATAGGGATAGACTAAATATAGCCATTTGATTAACTATTTTTAATATTTTTGTAACTACAAAATATTCTTATAAAACTTTCAATAATAAATCAATATAAATATGTTTTAATACAATCAGATAATTTTACTAAAAAATAACAAAATTATTTATAATAAATCAACAATAGATTCGATTAATGTAATCAGATTATAACTTTAATAAAATCAAAGTAATTGAAATAATTAGAATACAATTTGAATAAATATCTTTAAAATAAAGTTATAATAATTTCTAAATAGATAATACAAATTGTTATAATATGAATAAAAATTTATATTATATTATAAGGGTTTTAAATATTATAAAAGGTTAAGGCTCTATTATAGGAAGTAGGGTACGCTAAGAGCACGCTAAGGGCTCGTGCCTAAGGCACGAAGGCAACGTAGTTGGCGCTGTGATAAAAACTTTGAAACTAACTTGACATCCAAATAACATTTTATAATTTCTATTACAAATACCTTAAAGAGATTAACTACTAAAGATACAAATAAATTTCAAAAAAAAATGAAATAATAAATGAAATAATATTATTAATAAAAAGGAGTATACTACGTTTTTAATTATATAAAAAATTGAATATAATGAAATATTAAAAAGGAATAAAAAGATTAGAAAAGAAAAACGATTAAAAATAAAGAAGCTAAAAGATTATTAAAAACAAAATACCCCAATACCTTACCATCTAATTACTCCAATAATAGATTCAAAAGTTGAATAAAAATATACAAATATTACATAAATAGAATTAAAAAAGAAAAAAAAACAAATAAAGAATTTGAAGAATTTGAAAAAAAAGAAAGCTTCTAAAACAAATAGAAATATTAATAGCAATAATAATAATAAAAGTAATAAGATTACATTTATAATTGATATTAAAAGTAATATAAAATTAAAACTATAATAAAACTATATTCCTTTTATATTTATAAAAGATTCTCAGAAAGAAGGAAATGGAAATAATAAATTTATTTATTTCAACAACAATAATAATAATAGAATCAATCCATATTCTTTTGAATAAAACATTATTAAAAAGATATATATTCTATCTATTATAATCTTTAAAAAATACTAATAATAATATTCGATTAAAATTTGATTAATAAACTAATTTCTAAAAAGTATATATATTATATTTTCGAAGTTTTTTGAGGACAACCACTTTCTAGGGATAATCGCTTTCCCCAACTAGGAACTAGGAGGCCGCTTATAAGAGCCGACTATTAGCTGGAAATTGATTGATACAGATAAGATTGCAAGCACATTGCTTGTTATCTTATCTGATTGAATGTCACCGCTATTACTATCTACAGCCTATTCTAAAAAGAAGTGGCTATAGTTTGAGGTACCTCTTCTTGAGTCTCGACCCATCGACTCTGGAACGGAGAGACGCATACTGTATGAACTCGCTGATTTCATATTAAACGGGCCCTCTTGAAAACAAGTTGTCGCTTATACCTAAATTCCGAGTGAGAGAATCAAGAAAGTGTATGGAAAATGTTTCAATTTTGATGTGAATTAACAATGACAGACTCGAAAATTTTACCATGGCGAGGAAAGTGGTATAGGAAGTTGTTGATTTGATGTGGTAGATGACCGACCCGACCCTCTGCTCGAAGACACAGAGATTCCCAAGAATTAATTGACTTCTGCACAATTTGGAGGGAGGGAGGTGATAATAATGCAAGATAAACGTGAGATAGTGAGATGAAGAAAACAAAATTCCAATGACACATCTTCGTTTGTTACTTCCTTCCTATTTCGCCATTTGATTACATAATCACTTCGCCCACAATGCATCTCAATGAACAAAACCACTGATTTCTACAAATAACCTTATGCTTTGATCTTCTTGATATCATTATCTTCTAATCTATCTCAAAATACTCGTACTCGCCGTCATTATCACGGTTTCCTAACTCCATTTACATCTCCATATCACAAGATTTACGTTCCTTGATCTCGCAGTCCTTAATCATGCTTTCAGAAACATATCGGAATACAAAATCTCAACCATCCATCTTCAGATCAACTGTGCATTATGCATATGGTTTGTCAGTCGGAAGATTGAAGCCAATCATATCAAGCTCTATTGCCATCTTTAAGAAACATCATCACATCTAGCACAATGCTTAAGATGGAAATCTTCACCCTTTCTCCTTCATCCTTCGCAGCGAATTGAGTGATTCGTGTCGATAAGACAACAGGCAGTCTCTATCTATGTGAGCGTCGACCGATGAGAGCACCCTAGCAGTATACTATCCAAGAAAAGCCAATCGTAAGCAGATTGCAGCATGAGAGTGAGGAAGGTCGCGACGGTGACGTCCTCGGAAAATGAGGATCTGATGCAGCCCTGCCTTTCTGATGATGGAGTTCGAGCTCAATCTAGGGTGGGATTGGATGAGATGGCGAAATCAAGACTATCAAGTGGTGTCCTCATACTTCGGTTCCTCTTTGGATGCAAGCATTGTAGTGTTTATTCATTACTCAATTGAAATGCTTATCAGTATCGATATCTTTGAATTCGATATTCATACTCTCAAAGATGGTTCGGCTGGTTCTATCATTCCAGGGGTCCTTATCGGTCCCAAACGCTGTGACCATTAGCAAGCATGCTCCCCCAGATTCCTTATCTCAACATCCCGAACTCCCTCTCATCATGGCTCGCATTTCACTGCATGGCTTGTGTTGTCTCCGTCGCGTAGGACATCAATGATGCTAAGTATGCAAGAATAAAGGCGTTCATGCTGCATGGCAAGGCGCAATGATGGGATGATTTCACGGCATTGAGCCTTGGATTCATGGGTTATAGTTTTCTTATCTCGGATTTGGAGGAGCTCGGGACATAATGTAAAAGAATTTCATACCCCATTTTTTAGGATCCCATAGACTTACTTTCGCAACAATTCTGCAACACATTATTCAAAATTGAATTACTAGTTCTTGGAACTATCAACACAATTAAAAGGTTTTGATAACGTCTTGCGAGGCTGCTCTTCCCCATGTCCGAGGAAACAGGCAAGTATCCTGAAAAGGGGGGACGTGATGGCAGCAACACCTCATCCATATCACGTTCTGAAAAGATCGCAAAAGCCGCCGAAATGCTGGGTGTAGAGAAAGGTGAGACGATATCTGCCGATGACGAGTTATTGGCATCCCTGGGATATCGAGCCGAATTAAAACGTGAATTCTCATACACCACTGTGTTCGGACAAAGTTTTGGCTCTATGGGAATTGCTCCAGCAATTGCCGAGAGTATGGTTTTCAGCTTAGGCAGTGCCGGGAGTGTGGGAATGGTATGGACGTATCTGGTTGGATGTCTGTTGCTGATTCCAGTAGCATTGAGCCTGGGGGAATTAGGAAGCAGCATGCCTACTTCTGGAGGATTGTATTATGCAAGTCGTCAAAACCTGAAAATCATTGATTGACTCATGAATATTAACAGGTGACAGTGGGTTGCACGTCTCACACCACCACGGCAGAGGGCTTTCATGTGTTGGCTTGCGTATGTTTATTCATTTGTTATTATCTCCACACCCAACTCTAACTGTGTCGTTTTAGCGGTTATATGAACGTTTTGGGGTATATCTCAATATACGCGTCAACAATCTATGCGGCGACCCTTATCCTTGGCGCAATCTGTAGTATAAATACAGATTCTGCGTTCGTCGCTACAAAATATCAAAATTACGGCATGTTCGCAGCAACTACCTTCTTGACCTTTGCAATGACTTGCGTTCCGTCACAAATCCTCTCTCGTCTCAATATGTTTTACATATTCCTACAATTTGCTATGCTTTTTGCTCTGATTGTTGCCCTCGCCGCTGGAACACGACCAGAACTCAAAAATTCGGCGAGTTTCGTCTTTACAGATTTCGAAAACACTGGGTTTTGGACAAATAATGGTTGGGCCTTCATGCTCTCATTTCTTACCCCAGTATGGGTTGTCTCCGGATTTGAAAGTGCAGCGACCATAGCGGAAGAGGCCAGTAATGCCGCCAAAGCAGTGCCATTCGCAATGGTCTCTTCATTGATTACAGCTGCAGTGACGGGATGGGCGGTTATTATAACGATTGCATTCTGTATGGGGACGGACGTGATAGGCATAGTGGAGTCACCTTTAGGCCAGCCTCTGGCACAGATTGCATTCAATAGTTTGGGAAAGGATGGAAGTGTTGCCTTGTTGGTTTTCCTGTGGCTTTCCAGCGTGGCCAATTGTTCGATCCTGATGGTTGCGGCTTCGAGAGAGACTTTTGCTTTTGCTAGAGGTTAGTGACACCACTTCGTTGCTGGTCGATAAACAATATTTTCATATGGCAGAGGAAAGCTAACACAATTTTAAACAGACCACGGCCTCCCATTTTCATCCTACCTTCGTGTTCTCTCATCCAACAAAACTCCTATCCGTGCCATCTCCTTCGTCGCTCTTTGCACACTCACCGAAGGTCTTCTCATGCTCGTCAACACTATCGCCATAAACAGCATCTTTAACCTTGCAATTATGGGGCTCTACTTCGCTTACTGTATGCCTCTCGTATCCCGTCTTCTTTTCGGCAATTTCACACCTGGGGTTTGGTACATGGGGGACAAGATAAGTTATATCAGTGCAGTCTACTCGGTTGTCTGGATGACTTTCATTTTTGTATTGTTATTGTTCCCGAGCTATGAGGATCCAACGGCGGATGAAATGAATTATGCGGTTGTGGTGTTGGGTTTTGTAATGATTTTTTGTACCGCGTATTATTGGTGTCCGAAATATGGAGGGAGGACGTTTTTCAAAGGACCAGTCAGAACGATTGATGAGGTCTTGGAGGAGAGAGGTGATGTTAGGGAGAGAGTGGTAGATGAAATCGAAGGGCATGGCACAAACCGTGAGTATGGAAGTAGTGGTTAAAATCGGGTTGTTTTCATCCTTCGGCGCGCCTGCGTAGTCATATTAAAGTTGCTTGTTTCTTCATAGAACTTTTATAGATGATAATTTTTGCGGTGTATCTTCTGGGTTAGTTGATACACATTGATTATGTTATTTGATTCATCAATTGATGGTAACTCATACACGGTCTTCTATTCAGAGTCTTTCATTACATCTTCCTCCTGATTCATGTGGTTTTCAATGATCGTAAAAATAAATTTGGTAAGTTCTTCACAAAAATTATTGCAAGTCGCTTCAAGGATGGTGTTTTCATAAGAATCCTCTTAAATACGAAAATTCACATCATCAGGAGCCTCTTGTTACAATTTTCAACAGCCGCTTAAGATTCGTATCAATGCGAACATGAATCGATCAAGTTAAGCGAGGTCTATGGTGATATTTTGTGAAGGCTTCAAATGGATTTCAATGTGTGAGGTATCGAGTTACCTCGGTGATGATTATCAACAACGTCATATTAATACTAGCTACCAGCAACATATACAGCGGTTAATAAGTCTTCCTGTGCATAAATGTACAGCCTCCGCCAAATCAAATATCTGCTTCATTCTGAAACCCATTTCAATACATGGAACGTACGACCTGATTCTACAAAATCAAATTGCCCAGAAGAAACCCCGATTCCCCCTCACCCTCACTCCGCTGACCATCTCGAACTATTGAACCTGCTCGCCACGGTGACTCCATCATTACCCGCCTCAGAAATCCTGCCAGTGTGATTCCGTCCCTTTTCGTCATCGTTGCTCGCATTAAAATCCTGAATAATTTCTTCAACAAATCCACCATCGTATCTCTTCTTGCTGCTATCGACCTTGGAATAATTGTCTGGTTCCTGAAACCATAAGGTCCACGATCCTCCAACTATATCGTCTTCGAAGAGAGCATTTCCCGCGAAGTGAAAATAATCGTTGGATCCTGTCGCTTTCTCGTATTCATCGTCCAGTGGGAACATGTTCAATCTTGGTATACGACAGTCGGGAAATTGTTGCTTTTCCTTCTCGAAGGAGAATTGGAAGAATTTGGCTACGCTTTTCACAAAAGCTCCTGGTATACCGTAATCGAAGTCGCTTTCTATTCCTGTGATTGTCACTAGTTGCAACGCATGGAATTGTACCATGCCACTCCAGCATGTGGGTGAAAGGCTTTTGTATGTGGCACCAGGTCCATCCTCGAGCATGATCATCGGAAGATACAATGATTTCACCACTTTTAGAATATTTGGTGCGCACTCTGCTAAGTCCCTCAGGTCGAGAGACAACTTCTGGTGATTGCGCGCACCTCTCTGACGGACCCAACTCCTATCTTTCCCCGGTCGTGTTGGATAGTATACTTCCAAGGCCATGGCATCAAGGTCCGAATTGAAATACAACGGATCGCGGAATAGCGCCGGATTCTGGATTAGATCCTTGTAATGAAAAAGGGTTTCGTTCCTACTTTCTTGATTTACCCAAAGGGTTGTGGGCATGGTTGCTTGTACTGAATCTAAAGTGATTTTTAGTCCTCTTGAGATGAAAGAACGATAGTGGCAAGATTTGTTTGCAGTATGAACGTGGAGAGTGACGGTCCGTCCTTGGAAAGCTGATTGCCATATTTGGTTGCGGATCTCAAAGGGAAGTCGAGAGAAACATGTGAAAGACAACTCTTTCGTGGTTTTAGCCACCTGCGTTGTTGCTCTGGGGCTCTTGGGTAGCACTATAAAGTAAAATTAGATTGACACATAAAAAAGTGAATAGCTGAGATTGTGACGAAGTCTGGCTTGATGAATTTTGAAGAATACAGAACTAGCATTTCCTAGCTCTTATCATTGAGCCGTTACAACAACTTCCATCCAACCTCTTTATTGTGCGCATTGATTATCCTTCCACTCTTTTTACTGACTCTTCAACTTCTGTAGCAATTCTTGAAGTTTAGGTATGGTGACTGAACTACCAAGGTCGAGTACTATACTTACAATAATACTTTATGCTGCAGAAAAAGGACCCTAGCATCGATCCTAGCATCAGGAAGATGATTCTTAAGGACCAACTTTGTCTCTGGGGACTGTATGCGCCGTGAATGCCAGAGTATTGGACCATTTTGAAGAAAAGATTTGGTGATTTGTTGTCGGTCTAGGTGGAAAAATGAGTATGCAGTTTTGTGTTTTGTTAAGTTGAGATTGTAAATTATGGTGTAGAAGAGTCGCTATCTCGTGAATAGAATGGTAATAGCACTGGATGAGTAGGCTTATAGAACTTATATAGACTGCGGAGATGTCTAGAGTAGAGGTGAAATCATGCCGTATTCACGACTCGGTGATCGTGAGACCGTACACTTCATGAATGCGATGTATACCGTATTTGATGATTCGTAAGAAGATGAATATTTTTGTATGATACGCGATAGTATGTTGAAGAAGATATCGACCGAGAAGAAGCCTTGGGAGGTAACAGATGTGCCTGACTAATCCACCGTAGCGAATAAATATCTTGAGTATTCCCAAGGTATCTGGTGCCATATGGATAGACTCTGTAGTGTAAATCAAACCTTAAGAAACATGAGATAATATAACGCGAGCGTGTGGCTGAACAATAGGGTAGCAGTATTGCAATCCTGAAGGTAGGAGTCAAAATTGACACTTGAAAACGGTCAAGCTGAGTTACATGGGATAATTCGCATAACAATCCTTATTTAAGTTCTTTTGATCTTCCACAGCGGCGTTCATAATACAACGATGGTACATTGTGGTCATCTCTTTGTGTGATCCGCCAATTATCATCTTCGAAATTCTCCATTGATTTGATGGCCTTCCAGACGGGTTTTCCCACGACCCAAATGCCATCTTTCGAAATGTTGTTAAGGACCATTGTCTCATTGACATTAGGCGACTGGACTACGATGGTTTTCAAGTTATGAAATGTGTGCATTATATCGGGGTAAAGCAAGAATAGACTGCCATTACATCTGGATGTTTCGCAGAGAGCTTCTTCGCGAGATACGTGAAAATGCTCCATCCTGCACATATTTGGTGAGTATAGCGAAATGTCGGCCAAAGCGTGGAAGTTATAGCATAAGCAATGATTAGTCAATAGACGCCGTCTTCTATATCTGTTTTTGTAGAGTACGTGAATGGCGAGCTTATCAAGCTTTGAATTGAAATATACTGGGTCGCGGAACAATCCAGGGTTCCGAATCAAGTCTGTGTAGTGCAGAAGCGTTTCAAATTGGCTTTCCCTGTTGATGCTAAGAGTCAATGGCAAAATCGCGTGGACTGATGATACGACCGGCTTGTATTCATATCCGCGCGAGTCGTCGATCCAGTTATTATGAGCGCTTATGGTGACTACACGAGATTCGAAGCAATAGTGCCAAATCATTAGACGAATTTCGTAGGGAAGGTTTGTAAAGCAGATAGACTCCGAGTCGACTGGCTCTGCTACAAAGCACTTGGAATTACCTACGATATCTGTCAGAGATTATCCATGTGCATATATCTAGAATTTTGACCCAAGCATTTGATCCCATTGTTGTAAGAAAGCAACTGGATTGGAATGATACTTACATCGCTCATAAATACTGCGAGGAGAACGTTTGGCAAGAGCCTTAGAGATGACAACTCTTTTTTTTGGCTTCATGCCACCGGGAACATGCGAATATTGCACCATATCTTCAACTTAAATAGAACTATGAGGATTATTTTGAGTCAATCGATAATAGCTACAGAAGTCCAATGATCTGATTGATTATTTCTGAACTGTGTGGAAGTGGTTTCGGCGGAGAACGAGGTTCTCTGAGCAACAATTTGATATAAAAGTAGATTAATGTAGGATACTTGGTCGATGAGTGAAAGAAGACAGGTTCGTCACGAACAGAGAACAGATGAAGAAGAATTTATGGGAATCACTTTCAATTTAAAGTTACATGGTGCGCTTGATTAACTGCTTTTTCTCTTCGACGCCAAAAGGGTGTCGGTCTACTCAGCGTGTGAGGTATGACAAAGTAACTTCAACGGTTTTTTAGTTAGTCTGATCACTTTGGGAAATTTTGGCAGTACAAGAGACCTAGTCGAAGACAATTGGGTCTAGTTTCTGTCAATCACTCGAACCAATTATTGATCAGCAGCGATCGTCGACCATTTCCTTGGCTGACAAGTATCATCTTTTCTCTCTTTCTTGGGTAGTGAAGGTTCCTAGCTCACTAATGACATCTTGTGAAGCATGTAACTAGATTTCGGGTCTTTTTATAACAAGAAATGTCAATTCTATCAATTGTTGGAGGTATGTGAAATCAGAAGGCTCTTTCCGAAGAGTCGAAGACTGTGGGCAAAACGGGAGAATCACACTTGTAGCGGATAAATTACCAGATAATAAACGAGTTCACATGACAAATAGCTGCATGTATCACCTTGATGTCATAATTTCGTATCAATATTCCTTCGAAACAATCGCCGTTTTACCTATGAACTTGTTTGTGTACAGATCTACTCCCCTTTTTCATGCCTACCCCTATTCTTATTTAGAAATCCGACTCAAACCACTTAACCCAACATGAATCGCACCTACGACAGCTGCCATACTTTGTGTCGATATCTTCATATCTTCCCTCCCCCATTATCTCAGAGAAATTCTCACTACTGTAAGGTAAGTGGCCCAAATGATCTAGAATGATTCGAATTCTTGGCATAACGCAATCAGGATGCGTCTGCTTTATAATCTCGAAGTAACTTTGAAGAAATTTCTCATGCTGTAAATAGTAGATTGTGTTGTCGAGAAACTCTAACACGACAATCTCCTTCAATCCATCATAGCCCCAACCTTCATTCCATGCCAACTGCATTCTCGTATCCCAAAATCGATCTCGACTCCAGCATGCTCTCGGTATAGTGATGCTTCGAACGAATTTCGGAATTTCTTTATAGACAGAGCCCATATAACCCAGAAAATATATAATGTCTTTGACGAAATAAGTGACTTCGGCCCATCTTTTCTTCGGGTCTGCATTACGAGCAACCTGCATTGCTCTGATTGCGAAGGAATCAAGAGTAGGATGAAAGTATATGGGCCTAACATGTTCGGGGACTAGATTTCTGTACCACAAAAGTGCTTCAGCTCGACTCTCTCGGCAAACGCTCAAAGCAATTGGGACGGTCATGTGTGCTCCAACAATTTTCATCTTTTCAATATCAGGGTCCATTTTAACTTGAACTTCCACAATGACAATGCGAGTTTTGAATGTTGCTCTCCAGATCTTAGATCGAATCTCCTTTGGAAATTTTTGAAAAAACTTGAATTCAAGCTGTCCAAACTTTTTTTCTTGTTGTTTGTTGTTCCGAGGAAAGGTCTCTGTATCATGGAGGGGATATTTTGGGTTTCCGAATCGCTGGTACAAGTCTGTGTAGAAAACATAAAGATAAATTGGTTTCACTATAAAAAGTTATTGTTAAAAACTTTCTGTGAGATTGGGAGTGGAAGGATTTACTTACAGAAGTTTTTCAATTTAATGTAAGATATCTTTGGCAAGTTTACCACCTTCTTTACTTTGCTAGATCTTGTTCTCTTTTCCACGCGTGCTTTTGACCTGCGCTTAGGTATATTGAAGGCCCGCTTATCATTTGTTGACTTCTTTCCATCCTTATTCGTTCTCTCCTCAGACTTCTTCTTGTCAGCTTTCTTGTTGAGTGGTTTATTTTTTGCTTGGACTCTTGTAAGAGCGGGCTTTCGCTGCTCCTTGTCTTTTGCTCTGCTGGGTAGATGTGAAGTCGTTACACCTGATTTGACTGTGGAAAAAGAATTAGTCAAAAACTGATCATGTAGTTTGAAAAGAATGACTTACATTTCTGCTTGATACTGGCTATAGTGAGCGAGGAAGTCCTGGAAAAGGCCACAAAAGCCTTCCGAAATCCCAGGGACTTGACAGTCCGAGATTCGATCTCGCCTTTTGACATGTTGGAGATGTGAGAGTTTATTTGCTGAAGAGTTTGATGTTTATCCTTGCATGAGGGAGTATTTTGGATTCAACCCTCTAGAATATTTTGAGTTTCTTGATAATAACCTTGGTCAGCTTTCGAATAAAAGATGGTCTGGTAAACGATCTTGAAAGACAAGAGAGTTTAATTATTCACTGGAGATGATGGAGTCGATGATGCAAAAACGTGGATTCACTGTATCTGCTGTATCCTGATGCTTCTCACAGCTCCTATCACTCAATGATATCTTCTAAATGGGCTCAAATACCTATGATCCTCTGTATATGCAGTTTGCATCAATCTCACACATTTTTTTGACACTGGCAGCACACTCTATAAGATCTCTAGGAATCTAAATATCAACGGTTTCACATTTTCAGCCCCTCATTCAGAAATTCACATTGGGAATGAAGCAAACTTGGCTGAAGACCTTTTAATGTTTCATAACATCTTAATTTCTTGTCTTTGACTTCTGGAATATATTTTTGGATGATTTCCCTAAGTGGTGTGAACGTCTTCCATTCACTTGCTTTTATCCAGATAACATTGAATGCACCACACACATATATCAAGAAGAGAATCTCGAGGCTAACCAGCAAACTTGAGTGAATCAACAGTTCTGGTATGCTTCTTTTACCAGCAGACAAGAGCTGGATGACATGGTGGTTTGCTCTAATTTTTCCAAATCATGTAAAGAACGCGTTCAAACTCTCAATCAGGACTTATTAATAAGTTGCTCATCAGATTCGCACAAAAATACGTGCCCAATCAAAGAAGGTACTAAGGGTACTAGACTCAGCTTTACTTCTACCTCAATTCTAATTCACCACAATCACATTATTTCGAAATAAAGTGTGAGAGAATCGAAAAAATCAATGCGAAGTTTAAATATTACAAAGTGACAAAGAGCAGATCTTGATTAGAAGGTCTTGCAGGACGAACTAGTGAGAGGTTTTATGTAAAAACCTCAACTAGATCGATAGCTTTCGAAATATTCAGCCATCAACAATCCCAACATAACGTTTCCACAAATCTTCCAAAACCTCGAGGCCAACATCTGTCATGTCGACTCCTCCCAATAAACCTTTCTCTGATCATAAGATTACAGCTAAAAAGTCGAATCCAAGAATTTCTGCTGTTCCAAAAATTGTTGATGAAGTTCCACCCAACACCATTCAGCCCTTTTTACAAAAGGCCCTAGAAAGTTCTATCAATATAGGAGAGATCCCAGCCAGCCTCTTTTCACCAATCGCAGAGAAGTGCCACGATACTATTTCACACAATGACTCGGTCTCATGGCCAATTCTCAACTCAAATGCCAGAAACAATATCCTTCTCTACCCAGGCTCTTTCAACCCACCCCACCAAGGTCATCTAGCCACGATCCGCTATCTTTCGGAGCGTCGTGAGCAACTTGGTATCACCACTATGTTCCTCTTCGTGGATCCTGGCTCGATTGTCACAAGCAAAAAGAAGAAATGGGGTGAAATAATACTTCCACAAAGCCTCCGCTACGAGCTTTTCTACAAAGTTCCAGAAGTTTCCCAACTTGTTGCATCTGGATGGCTTCAGCTGCTGGTGGGAGATATGGATAATCACATTAAAGTCCTACGGGCGACAACCGATTTGGTTTCGGAAGCTGGGTATGCCGTTAAGTTGGTAGGACTGTTGGGTGGGGATAAGTTGACGGTGGAAAGTGCGCCACATTTACATCCGGGAAATTTGCAGGAATGGGGTCCGGTGGATGAATTTCTTATCATCAACGCAAGAAGACCGGTTGACTTCTTTGATCCGAAGATGGATAAGATTCCAAGAGATCTGCCAGGTTGTACAAAATGGAAGAGAGGTACGGAGAAGGATGAAGAAGAAGAGGGAAATATCGACGATGAGGTCGGTGTTCTGTGGACATGTCATGCCATGACCATTCCTGCAAAGCCGACAATACAATTTCGTGCCTCGCAACATAGTGCGTCAAATGGTGTTAGTTCAACTAAGATTCGACAAATCATGACCGAGGCGCTCGATGACAAACTCATGGAGGGACTAAAGGATAAAGTCATTAGTGCTAAGTTTTTGGTAGAGTGGTTGATACTTCAGCGTAATCAGTCGCGTAAGGTCTCCGATGAGAAAGCATTCCTTTAATTCCCTTGCCAAAGCGAATGGGCCACTTTTACACTGGGTCTCGACTTTTGGAGCCTCCAAATTCGGTCCTCTATCGTCAAGCATAGTTTGGCCCACGGAAATAGCGCAGTAACACGATTGATTGCATTGATCCGTAGCAGTCTCCAGTCTAAATCTCTTAAGGCTTCTTTAGACAATGTTATTTCCTCTTACTCATGCCGCAGTTTACGTGAAATAGAGATGTCTTCGTTCCTTTCATCATTTCGATGTGATTAAGAAAATTCTCATGACTCTGTAATACCTTTAACAGACAACTGACCTGTACTAATTGTGTCATTCCAAATATTTTCCGTAGGATGTAGAATGTCTCTGTCTTACTAATCGTATCAAGCGCATGAATGCAGAATGATATGGTGAAACAATATTTAGAATGAGCAGCCAATATTGCCAGGAAGAAGAAGAAAGCAAGGGAACTTTGGGAAACTCTTTCTAGTTTTCAAATAGTTGATGAGGCTTGTATTGAATCTAGGAAAAAGGGAGGATAATTCATTTTGATGCAAATCACACGTTCCGAAAAAGCCCCCAACATGAGGTTTCATTCGAATAGTTGTTTCTATGATGTATTATCTCTTTTGGAAACTATTTACATAGTTACAACCAGATATCTCCATATCTTCAGTCAATACTCGGAATCAAACCATTCTGCAGTCTCCATCAAATCGTAATTCTCATAGACCCGGGATCCATTTGCTTGCTCCATATCATCGCGAAAAATAGGAGGAAGAAAAGCTTCGGTATAGATCGTCACTTTTGGAATGTGAAATGAGGAATCTTTTTTCACTTCAGCTTCAAACGTATCAGTGAGGCAATTCTCTAGATGTTGCACTTCAGTTGAGTCGTCAAATCCAGAGCTTCGGGAGTCTTTATGCGGCCTGCCACTTATGATGATAATCTCTTCCAAACAATCGAACTCGGCCAGAAGCGGTTCAATGAATGTGCTATAGATCCTCCCCTGTGGTTGTGGGCGGTGCAAATTAATGATACCATAGTCATAAATGAAGCAAGTCGGAAATGTCAGCGATTTGATTGGTCTCAAGAGTACCGACGACGAAATGTCAATTAGGTGCGTAATTCCTCATGACAGTTGCTCCATGGTGTCGTATCCAAGAATATTATGCTTTGAGCATGAGCAATAGTGACGAGTAGCAAAGGAATCTAGCTGGTAGTTGAAATAGATCGGGAAGTCGGAGACACCTGGTAGGAGATTGGTGTAGCAGATAAGTGTCTCCATTCGACTTTCGTGATTGACGAAAAGAGTTACTGGACTCGGTGTAATTGTGGTACATTGGGCAATCCGATCTGGATAATCAGGAAGTTCAATCTGAAGTTCTAAATCATACCCCATGGAAATGTCAAAATCTACACAGACTTCAACATTGCGACCGCGAAAGCTATATTCCCAGATCTTGATTCGTATCTCGATAGGAAGTTCTGAGAACAAGACAAAGCTCGAAGCAGTGTTATATCTTTCGCGCATGGGGAACTTTCTCAAGTTTATCCATCGTCGTCGTCGTAGAATGCGCATGTTCCAGCGGCGTACCAAAGCTCTATAAGGCTTGGAGCGACGCTTCTCAAGCTCATCGACTAGAGCCTTCCCTGAAAGATTCTTGCATCTTTTTGCGGTCAACTTGTTTTCGGGTTCCATGCTATGAGGTCTATCGTTTCCGTTAGCATCAGCAAGCTTCACGGAGCGTAACCGCTTTTGGAGCACAAAAGACATCACTTACTTGTTTTGGATTGTGCTTTCTAGGGTTTTACTTTAGAAACAGACGTGTGAACAATCGCTTTTTGAATGATTTTTGACAGAACCTTGAATGAATTTTATCGACGTCAAAATTTGCCCCAGATGAAATTTAAGTATTCAGAAGACTGAGTTTGGATTGGCCGCAAAGTAACGTTCCTCATTGAACCTAAGGGTGCGTTCGGATCGATTTATTTCGGCTTATTTCAATTATTAGATCTTATTTATTTAATAAATAATACTTAGTAAGCTCAAATAATAGGTTTACCGAACACTTAAGATTATAAACAAATTATTAGGAATTATTTGATTTCTAATAATTCTAATAAATTTAAAGTGACAAATGTTTCAAGATTATCATATATTAATTATAAAACAACTTTTTAGAGCTTTACAACTTAATTCTTTATCAAATCTTCATTATTATCTACCCCTATCATTTTTCAACATTACTCAAATATCACTCAAATATATTAATCTAAATACCCTTGCCATTTTAGAATCTTATGAAATAAATCGAAAATCGATCCGAACGCATTCTAATGTGGTATGGTATGATATGATATTAGTTTAACGTTTAGGGGGAGATCTTTCAAGGCGTATTAAGATAGGCTATATTAAGGAATTATAATCAAATCCTATTTAAAAAATGAAAAATCTCAAAATGATAAGGAAAACCTTTTAAATAAATTTGAATCTCTAATTCTATAATATTATAATACTTTTATAAATCTTACATACTATTTTAAGTCTTTATATTATATAATTATATAGATTGCTCTATTCTTTATATAATCTAGTTATTGAAAATATTTCTTTTTTATTAATTAAAATGATTTGTAATATAAATAATAATTCTATATAGTTTGAATCTTTTTAAATAAATCCTCTTTATAATATTTTCAATATTTATATATACAAATAAATATCGAAAATTTGAAAACCCCAAGTGATTTTTTTAATCAATCTTTCTATTCTAATATTACTTCTTTTTATTATATAATAAACTTTATACATCTAAAAAGAATAAATACCTCAATATATAAAAAATATCAAGATATTAATAAAAATAATTTATAGAATTGAAAAATTTCAAAAATGAAATAAATATAAATATATTATATAATTTTGAATAAATACATATTGATAGATTCAATTTTAGTTCTCCAAATTCTAATAAAACTAAAAGAATTGAAGATTCATAGAGAGCACCACATACAGGTATTAAATCTTTCGCCCTCCCACCCTAATGTGGTGAACCCTTGGAGGGAGTAAATGAGAGTGTAAACTGTATATACATCACGATCTCAGAGTACATCACATCTGCAGATCGGATTCACCGCTTTAGAATTGCAGGTTTCGTGCAGTTCTACTGTGAGCCCCCGCCTTTCCTTGATATGCGACGATTTTCTACGCAAATTCTTATCTTGATGTGAATACATACCGATAGAGATCCTCTGACATATCTTATACATCAGGGTCGGGTATCACAGAAATGAAGAAGCCGACAGTCCTACAAAATGGTGAATGGGTCAGAAAACATCGGGCATAGAAGCGGCAGTAGAATCTCGCTATCAAGGAGTTTCTCTTTTGCGGAGTATTCCACTTGGGACATGTCGATGAAATTTTTCTTGGTATGCATATCGAAAACTCAAGTTATACCCAGGATATATGGAGGAGGAATTAGGTGCTGTGATAATGACATGGATGTGGAAGCCACATGTTCGCGTTCTCGAAGAGGGGAACCTTGGAAGATTGGGTTGCCATATTTGGCCCTTAAAGTTGAGCTGTAGCTTTTGTCTCGGCATTACATACCATTGTTTTCTTCATTATTTGGTGAAGATCGAGCTTTCAAATCCAGTTCCACCCCTTTCGATGTTCTCATTCAGCATTTCCTAGCGTCAAGACTACATTGGGTGTTAGCTATATTTAGTGCAACTCTTTTGCGCCTTTCAAGGGGTCCTCGGTAAACAATTCCACATAATACCATCGTTTTTCTACCCATTGATACTTCAAAGTTCGTATTTATTCTGCGAGTCCAATTACAGAATCAACTATCGCAAGAAAATGCTCTACAACCAGGCCATGCAGTAAGCCCTGACAGTTGGTAACTAAATACACTAGAACGCCTACAGGTCAACATCATTCTTTATCTCACGTATGAAAACTGGATTATTGTTTGAAAGTGATTTCTATACTGAATTGAAACTTAAATATTTTTAATAGAAGCACCTTATTATACATTAATGGTGTAGTGTCCAGGTTGTTAATGACTGATGACTCGCTACTCGTTCGCTAAATCTTGAACGGGTCTTTTGATTCAATAGAGACTCTTATACGGGGTGAGAAGGTTTAGAGTGACATTAGCAGTGATAAAGTGTGAAAATATAATAATTGTGGTCAAGAAAATACTTGCAAAGGTTCTACAGAGACTTGCTGCTAGTCATTGAGGATGTTGTCGTACTTCGAGTAATTATTTTCTTCATGTCTTGATTCGATGCAAATGTAGTATATTTATGTTTGTGATCATTGCATATCGTTCAACATCATAGTCATTGCAATTGTTGTTTTATCGAATCACGGACTTTGACTCCTCAGCTACGATTCAATTCTCGTTGTATACTTAGGAAATGACGAACTCAGATATGCAAGACTTTTGGCTGTGCTCAAATTGCCATTTTTATGTACGTTTACTCGATGAATACAAAATCAGGCTACTAAATACTCAGGTCTCGCACCCACCGGTGCTACTAGAGGTACATATGCATATAATCCGGTACCAGCAGTAATATATCATACTATTTTTCCTCACATGTCCCTTTTTTCATATCCCATAATAGAAAAAACATCGTAGCTGCAAGGAATTTGGACCATACCCTCTCGCCGTTTTCTACGCTTCTTTGTGCGGAACTCTTCTTGCCATTTTTTGGCTTCTCGGTGCATGCTCCGTGACATTGTGCAGAGGAACATTCTTTTGGGGGATTTTCCAAGAAACAACAGCCATCATAAGATTTTCATTAGTTAAATATGCCGCGAAGTAGACAATTCCTTTGCTTACCATAAACAGAAGTGGAAACAGTAATACCAGCAGTGACTGTGACGGTGTACTTCGACTTAGTTGCAACAGGGTCGTTTGAAAAACCGGCGGGTGTTTGATACACGCAGGATTTTAATGAACTGTCTTTCGTTGGCTTTGGCTTTTGCTTCGTCTTTGTCGTTAACTTACCTTTTGCTGATGCTGAGGAAATGAGCGTGAAGATGAGGAACATTTGAAAAATGATGAAAATTTGGACGCGCGGAAAAATCATGATGATGAAGTGTTCTCGTTTGTAGGTGTTGTTAAGCTAACTTTGCTTGAAGCTGATTGGAATACTTTTCTATGAGACAATTTACTTGCAAGTGGTGCTTGTTGAGACGAGATAGTTTTACTATGCCGTGTTTCAACGTATGGAGTGTCGGATTGCAGTGTTCTAAGAAACTCTTAGGGTCATTTGGAGTGCTTTTGATGTGTTCGTTCCTGGAAAAATTGAGTCATCTATCTTAAGTATGATCCATGGATTTTGGAATTGCGAAGTCAATTTCACGAGATGATGTGATTTGAAGGGGGTTCAGCGACCAAATCATACACCCAGTCATACAGAGACCAATGAATCACGTACTATCACAGTAGTCATCCTCAATATCATGATCAATTCAACAGAAGAATATTTTTAGGAATTCATATACTCATCCTACAAAACCAGTTCCTCCCTAAATTTCTCATCTCCTAGCATGATAGCCCAGGATATATTCTCTCACCTCAAATGAACAGACTAATTTTCTTTGATTACATTAAATGAAGAATTCCAGAATGACAAGCAAGCCCAAAACAATTGTAACAACTATCAAGAAGGAATCTGTATCCATGCTTTTCAGTCCCAAGCTCTGAGTTGGACTTGTGGTGCTGGGGTTGCCTAAATCAATTCAATTAGCAATTGCCAAACTAATAGTCATAATGGCTGAAAGATCTTACTCTTAGTCTGTGTACCGGCGGAGGAAGTGGAAGTTGGGCTAGAGCCGGCAATCGGAACCGAATTCGAAATGGAAGCGGAAGACGAAGCGGCAGTGACGGTGGTGGGTTTTGAAGTCGGGATAGGGCTATGGGCCGAGGTGAAAGTCAAGATAGAGGTAGAAGTTGAAGTCGAAGTGTAAGAGACGGTGGAGGTTGGTGCCGGAGCCACAATTGTGAGGGTGACAGTGGGCTCGAATCCACCCGTAATAACTACCAGACTGGTGATTAATGTTCTAGATGATTTGGTAGTCTGAGTATTCGTGGATCCACTTGATAAATGCAAAGTTGTTGCTACAGATTCTGGTGGAGGAATCGGGGGCAAGTTCTGAGCGACAGAGAGAAAGGCGAGTTTGAAAATAACGAACAAGACAACCGCATTTTTGAAATTTGTGCAAACCATGATTATGATCTGATGTCGTAATAGGTGATTGATAGTTGTTTTATATTGATATCCTTACGCTTAACTGATAGTTTTGTCGATGAGGTTTTATCGATGGATCAATCTGTGGTATTCTGATGGAAGAATTGAAAGTTGTCGGGTACAAGGTAAGAAGCTTTGTGTTCTGCATTATATATGCCTAAGTCCCTCAGTACCTCATTACCTCTGGATGCATGAGTGATATTGTTGGAGTGAATCTTTTCATGGGACTATTCAGATATCTCAAGACTGTAGTGTGCGGTCCAAATCTACGTCCAAGGGCCTGAGACTTTTTATTCCCCAAACAATTGAGCCATCGAATGGAGTCCAATACATTCTAACTGTTTCTGATTACCATACAGCTTTCCAATACTAGAAGATTGTAATCTATCTGCTAGTGTGGACCATCAGATACCATATACCTTCCCATTTATTGGGTCTGATGTCATCTAGGTCTCTCTTCGGCTGAGTCCTTTTTTACCCAAACATCTTACTTGATTTTGGGCATTTTATCTTCACTTTCATAATGCGGGATTTGAACTTCCATGTTTTCCTCTGCGTAAATATATCCTCCCAAATATGAATGAAGAGTTCTATTAACATGAGAGAGGCCTTGGAGTAGGTAGAATACACATCTATGAATCATTCCGAGCTACATTCACATTGCAAAAACTCAAAGCACTGATCTACACTTCGATTCCACAGTAGTCCTTGAACTCTCGACTCTGTGCGATTTCTTTCTAGGTGTTGTCCAAAAACAAGGCATTTTAAATTACTATATGATATTGATCTCACCCATGGATGATCCCCTCTCAGTCTATGAGTGGAAAGTTTCCCGTCTTTCCCGCAAATAGCCTTCCATTCACAATTTATCAAATCCATCCTCTCTCAATATCAAAACCCCAAATAACTGAAAGCCATCGAAATCAGTCCCAATAAAGCCAACGAGCGTAGTAGAGAGGCTTCCAGCTCCATGCTCCGCCGTCCTGAACTATGACTAGGGCTTGGACTATGATTTGGAGTTGCAGATACGGTAGAGCTTGGAGTCGGTACTGTGGTTGACGCTACTGGAGTTCCTGTTTGTGGCTTGCAAGTGAGTTGAGTCTCGCATGATCCTGGAATTCCATTGCTCCGAAAGCAGCAACCAGCTAGAAGAGGTATTGATTAGCGATTACCCATGTGATAATAAATTGGAGCAGAACTTACGCAATATTTGGGTATAGGTAGAGGACGCGGATGTCCAAGTAGTGGTGCTCGAGTTGGGCGAAAGAAAGGATCGAAGGTGAGAACTATTTGTCGCAGTTGGATTGGCTGGACATCCGCTTGCCATTATTTGAGGCAGACTGATAGAAAACGTTGCTTGGGCAATGTTTGTGAAGGCGAAGTTGATTAAGGCAAAAATAATTATGATTCTGTTAAAGCGTGAGGAGATCATGTTGGATGTTGGAAATCGCAAACGATGCGTCTGGTAAGATCAATCGCCAAGTCTAAGGAATCTGATATTTAAGGGTTTGAGTGCGCTTTGTTTTATTGGAATCAATATTCTAAATGGGTTCTCAAACCTTTTTGTAAAAAAGTAATGAACACTATGTTATCAAATAGATTCTCAGACAGATACTTAATAGTGCATCCTATGACGGGTGACTCGACATTTCCTAGTCATGCAATTCTTCAACATTCACTTCAAATAACCAATGACTGGGTATTTCGATTCTATGATACTCATATTTCGGTTGTTATAACAAAATCTATTAATAGATCCTTATGCTAAGTATTTAGTGACAGGTTCAGTTCAGCGGTCAAAAGGTAAAAGTGTTCATCATAATGAAAAAAAATTTCAGGCTCTAATTAGTTCTACACTTCTGCAATCCTCCTAGCGACACAACATCCTAGCACTCTCCGGTCTAATATTCATCCTCCGATACGTTTGTCTAACCACAAAGCAAAAGTCCCATTCCGTTTAAAACTCCTACAACAGAGAACAAAACCATCAGCATCAAATTCGCAGGTATCATTCCATTACCCTCACTCGAACTAGGAGCCGGAATTCTCGTTGGATTTCCAATAGTCGGTGGGAGATCTGTTTTTGAGGGTGCTTCCGGTCCCCCATTTTTAAGGTAATAGGTCACTGTCTTTGTAACATATGCCGGATGAGATGAGGGATTGTCTTGGCAGGAACCTGGTTCAGTAGAGCGCAAGAAACAACATCCGGCTGTTCGATTTGTTACTGAGGTCCTGATGATGAGATTTAATTATGCATTTCTCACCGAAGATTTCAGTATATGTTGAACCTGCAATTTGGGAGGATGTTGTGTACGTAGTAAGTTGTACACTTCTATCTTTGAAGAAGCCGCTATAGTACTAGGGCACAGATAATGGCCGCCAATCATCTAAATCACACCAAAACTCATTTTTAAAACGAATAAATTTTAATATAAATGAATTTTAATTAATAATATTTATTAATAATATTTATTAATATACTTTTAGTAAGATTTAATTAATGATTTCAAAAAAAAATAAATCAATTATTTTTAGGATTATATTGATTAATCTAAGTAGTTTTGAAATATAGCAATTTAAATATTTTAGAATCTATTAAGAAAATAAGCGAAATTTGAAAAACTTTTACAAAGTATTATTATATTATTGAAAATCTAATGGTATAATTGATTTTAAAATTTTAAAACTGAAAATATAAATTATTAATATAAAAACAAAAATAATATCTTGTAAAAATTTCAATTGAAAAATAATATCATAAACATTAATAAATTATTATAAAAAGTATAGTGAATCGCTATTTTTTAGTGTGATTTAAATAATCGGTCATTGTCTATGTATAGTCGCTGTAGGTGTCTCGAAAACAAGGATTGTCGAGATGCCAGTAGAGAAGATAGAAACACTCTTGGGACTTTCTTGAGGGGCAGAGAATCCAATAACAGCCGCAGGTGCGGAAGCAATCATGATGAAGAGAATGATAATCTTCATGAGATGTGTGGGAATCAATTTTTCGATACAGATGGTTCTCGTGTTTTGTTATGGTGAAATTTTGTTTGTCTTGAGATTTTTATCGAATGTCTAGGTGATGGCGAGAAATTTGTGAGAGGAAGCGGGTATGCATACAAAGATGTGGTGTTGATGTGAATATGGGGGATACGGAGAACAGTAGCACGAATCAGGATTTCGAAGCGAACTCTGACTCACTGTGATTAAAATGCGCTTTGATTTAAGTCGATGTGTAAGAGGTTCTCATATACCAGCTAGGCTGGATTACAGATTCGAAACTTATGCGATCTAGAATGTGGTTCGTGTAACATCGATATCGATGACATCGGGCGAGAGCCATTCACACCACAAATAAATGCCCCTTTCGCTTACCTAGTAGCAAGCGACGACCAAGTATTCCTGTTTCCGCATGCCAGTAGGAAAATTCTAACATGCGATAATATCATCTATTACCTCGAAACAAACTCGTGGTACGATAAATTATTCGTGTGAAACTTTACTAGTAACCATCCAGTACATATCAAATCACCAAATAAATGTATCAATTTATCTCTCAATTCTCATTTGTGACGATTGGAGAGCTCTTCCGAACTTTCAAAGTCACCGTACCCCACCATCGTTCGCTTCCCGAATTAATCTGTACTCCACTCCACCCACTTTCCACCATCACCCCCCACACACCATCTGCATGTTTTTGTTATGATGATATATATTTAATTTTGAGGATCTCTTCCATCAACAAGCTCATAGCTTCTGTGGTCCAATGGTTAGGATTCCACCCTTCCAAGGTGGAGGTTCGTGTTCGATTCACGGCAGTTGCATTTCTTTTTGCTCTTTTATATGATTTTATCTCGTACCCCTAGATCTACTTTTGCATAGGCTCATGGGCAGCATCGAAGAAGATATTACGTGGGTTTTCAATACACCTATACAGAAAGGGGTTTTCAATTGGGGGAGGAGACCTTTCTCCGGAAGAACGTGAAGAAAGATGTTCTCCCCCACTTCTGGACCCGCTGCGTTGCGCTTAGATATTTTTGATGTTAATAAGCCTATTCCGTGAAGAACATCGAGGCAAGATATCTTCTTAGCCATCGAATGATTTTACAGCAAGAATAGGATTTCTCTATGGTTAGCTGCAGAAAAGATTGTACGAATACCAAAAGCATCTTGTTAACAATTTGACACCAGATACAAGCTCTAAGCACGATCAATTATCGCAGAATTCGCGTGAGATCAACAAAGCTTTTATCCGAGAAATGGAAATCCAACTACCAAGGAGTGAAGCATAAGTTGGGAGATTATTTTCGTTCCTGCAAGTATATCCCAATGAAAGCGGATATAGAGGTTCGAAAGAGCTTGCAGTCTTTCAATTTCCGGAGACTTTTTTATACATGAGAATACCAAGATTACTCGGAGTGGTAATTATAAATGAATAACCTATCAAGGCTAAATGTGGAATATCAAGAGGAGCGATTGAAAAGCGAACAATGATGTAAAATAACTATTATTGAGTCGAAATCAACGCAACAAAGCAGGCATACTTCCACATCGATACTTTTAGTCGAATGGAATATCGGAGTTTCATTGTAAACTTCTTGACAAGCCGTGATTTCCAATTCATAAACACCCCAAAACGCCCGCTACCAGCAAATCTGTACTCTGATGTCACTTCGTTCCTCTTCTATTGTGGCGATCAGCGAAAAATTCCATAAGAGGCCTTTTCATTTTGCACATAACCAGGGATTGCGAGCACATATAGGATAATCAATAGATGTCCAGGAGGGCTTGAATGGCTCGAAATGATTGGTGTATACCCTATAGGAGTCAGATCATTCGGAACATTTGGTGCATCATCATCATAAGCAATTCCCTCGAGAGATGAATTGGCTAGAAGAATCAACTCCGATAGGTAAGAGTAAGCAGACTGATGATTGGTGTGAATTTCATGGTCTCCAAAAGAGATTATGTAGTAGCCGTATTCATTCACTGGAATCATAGTTATTGTATCAAACTCATAATTGAAGTAAAATTCCGAGACTACATATCTATAGGCTAGAGGTCCAAGGGCGAATGACCTATAGTGTAGCAAGGTTTGTGCTCGACTTTCTCGATTGATAGATACCGTCGATGGTGGTGAAGTGGAAGTTTTCAGTTCAGTGACGTCTAGATGCATGCTGTAGTCACTTTCTTGACGGTAAATAAATTTCGTGACAATTCCAATATTACGACTTCCCCAACTCATCCGCCATATTTCTAGACGTAGCTCAATTGGAAGTCTTGAAAATGGGTGAAATACTCTGTTGCATTTATTGTCGAGTTCGTTAACATCCCGCGGTACAAGAGATGAATCGATAGGAGCGACTACTTTTCTAGCATTTGATCGAATTCGTCTCAAGAAATTCTTTCTCCCACATCAGCGGGCTATTGATCCTGCCTTTCCCTGTAAAGTTTTAGCATTGGATAGATTTTCGAAGAATCAGATTGTGAAGACCGACTTACCTTCCATCTTGTCAATTTTTCCCGAACCGCCCGAGAGAGTGTGTGATCATCGTTCATTATGATAGGAAAGACAGCTGGGTTTGGGAACCAGTAATTGTCTGACAAAGGACCAGTAGATCGAAAGGTCGTTACCCGTATGTGGGCTGCGACAATGAAGAACGAACCGTTGATTATTCGTAATTGTAGAATCATACGCTGGCGCGGAATGTAGCAGGCAGAAGAATCCCTGACTTTGAGACCAGATTTGACGAAAATTGAGGTTGTGTATCATTTAACGAGGCAGAGAACGAAGTAAATGTAGACAATAAAAGGGTGCAGGTGAGACAGGAAAGTCAGTCCATTCTTTACCGGTGCCTGAATCTCCATTCACTTTCCTATCTCGTGCTATGTGCTATGTGCACATCGTACGATGGGCCATCTCATCGAGGTGAATGAGATTCTTCTGAGGGAATTACAGTATAGCGTGAATAGTATGTATAGCATGAAGATCTTAATTCCTAATTCTGGTATTTTGAAATCAGATTAAGTGAATTTCATTCGTGTCATGCAATGGAGAAAAGAAAAAAGAACTGAAAATGGGCAAGTTGATATATCCGTGACGAACCAGTGTGTCTACACTTCATATACAGGCGGTAAAGAAGGCAAGAACGATTGGAAGATTACAAGAAAATTGATTTCTGAAGCCCCGACTAAAAATAAAAGCTAAAAAGATGCGAAAGAGCTCAATAAATATGCCGGGCCCTCAGTTTTGGGTATATCTTTAAACGCCAAAGCCATCTCGTTCCTTCGTCCAGCCGCGACACAGACAAAGTTATCTAACAGTCCATAAACTCCCAATCCATTGCCTTGGTTCTACCAAAGGATTCTACCCTTAGTATCTCAATCGCCGCTCCGTCAATTAGTACTAACAAAAGTTAATTTCTCATTTCCCACCACTGTCTATCATACATATTAGCCTGGGTTCATGTCTTGGATATTCGAGCATTGATGCAACACCGGAGCTCAAGAATTCGGAAACATACCTTCAACACATTTCCAATCCCCGTAACCTGACCCGAAGCATTCGCGGACATGACATTAGCATAATTTGTGGCCATCAATTGAACTCCTGACACAAAAGCTTTATTATCGAATCCACTATATCCCCCAAATGATTAGCTATGCTCGAGAACCTAATATTCACACCTCCCATCTTTGTCAGGGATTAAGAGAAAACATACCAATGACCCCCTCCGTTTGGTGTATTGTCCACTGTCTGCAGGCTGCCAATTTGATCCGTCGTCATTCCCGCTGCCGTAGCCAATTTCTCATAAGCAGCAACTGCATCCGGAATAGCTGGTTGCAACAACGTCAATTCATCTTTCGAACTTTGAAAATGAATCTTCGTATTCTTCGCCAACGTATCCGGGTCTACAACCGCTACCTGCGGTGTCAAAGCACCACAATTCAATAAAACTCCCGTCTTATACTGCGCTCCAAAAGCCGGCATAAAAAATCCGGAAAGTAAAAGCGAACCTCCCGAGACACCCGTGAAAAAGACATTCGTATTGTCGAATGCTACATCCTTTGAGAGTTGTGTTTGAATGAGTGAATTAACCGCAGCAGCATGTGCGACGCCATCCGTACGTTGAAGACCTGATCCGCCTCCCCAGAACATATTTTTATTGGGAGCGAGAACAACGACGCCCATGAGATTATTCTGCACTGCTTGATTGGGGAAATCGAAAAAGGATGTTCCTCCATCTCCGTGAAGGAGAACGTTGAGACCCGCTGTTCCGGTGGTGTTGGCTGATGCCGTGCCGCCAGTTACACCAGATGCTGAGGTGAACATATTGGCTGGAGCACTGATTTTGTAGCGGATGGGTAAACCACTGTTTGATTAGCATTTATGTATGAAATAGAATGGTATAAAATTACTTGATTTGAACAGTTTTATCTAGGATCATTGATCCATCCGATGCAGTTGTGATGCCGCCAGATGTGGCTGCCTCTGTCGTACTAGTTGTAGAAGAAGCAGCATCTTTCTTAGGCAAAGCATTAACGGGAGCGAGAAGAGTAAGGAATAAGAAAACTAATAAATCTTGAGTGAAAATCATGATGAGAATGAACCAAACGCCCAGCGCTGAGAAAGGAAATGAATGGAGAGAAAGGACAAAGTAGGAAGAAAGATCGAAGTAGACTCAACCAAATCGACAAAATGATTGAACTTCTCATCTTTTAATGTAATTACCACTTACAACGCCTAGAAATTCGACAACATCTTAAACTGACCATCAAACTACCAAGCCAAATGCTGTGATGAATTTCATCCTAATTTTGGAATGTGAAGCATTTTGAGGTTTGACTTGGCGGTCATGATTGGGGTCAGGTGTTTGACTCGGACCCAAACTTCTTGGCACGAGGGTTGCTTCGTCAAATGGAATACGACGGAAAACTTGGGGTTGAGATTTGAATTGAGGGATCAATAAGAAATCATTATGTATAAGATCTGGGGTTTGAGGAGAATGACAGATTTGTACAAAATGAGGAATGTTGTAATTGCATGATATGTGAGGATTTCAAGTGGGATTACTAATAAGGTTATATCATTGTAAGAACAAACAAGTCTCAGCGATAAGCTTCAGACATGGTACTCAAGACCAAGAGAAGTTATGGTGTCTTCAAATTCCAGAATGGTATTGCATACTTATAATAAAGACAGGAGATTATTAATATAGACATCCCTCGGAATCAGCTAAATTTCATAGAGTTCAAAGAGATGGCAGTCTTGACAGTCGAGGAATAGAATGCATAGTTTTGTCGAAATTCAATATTTCGTTCCTTGCGAGTGATACCTAGATATATATCCTAACTTCGACATCATCGTAATTGATGTGAAACCGTCTAGCGACGACGTGGTTTGGAATGAAGGGGCACAGAATCGCGAATATATTACGGATCGAAAAAAGAACAAATCTTGTTTCACACATGCAATGATAGAAAATTCGATTTCCACATGATATGAAAAGTTTCTGGTGCCTTGATCTTCAAGAAGCTACAGATGGAAATCGTGATGATGTTTGAAGTTGATGAAAATATCTCTTATACGGTTTCTAGTACTTGCACTGACGTTGTATTTTTTATACATCTAGGGCGTTCCCCAACCGTGCAGAATTGGACTATAGGAGTTGAAGCAACCACTGCATCTGGTGCGGAAGTACTCATGGCATTGTGAAGGATGCAGCTCGCTCTACCGCTAAGGAAACTAGGTTACTCCTATTGTAGTTTACTATCTCGTAGTACGAAGGAAAGAGCATCTAACTTCGGAATTGCATACTTTATGGCTTCCACGAGTATTTTGTGGAGGCTTTGATGCCCTAGATCTATTACGACATACTTGACGTAGTTGAACTATTTTCATCTATCGTAAATCTATATTCAGAAAGTATCGACAACGGCTCGCAAGATCAATGTGCTAGGCGTTTGACAGCATGGAAATTCCATTAGACATTCGTCGGTCAGCCCTTTCATTCACAAGGAGAACTTTACTCTGTAGACTCGCTCGGCCTCGCCATGCACAGTTGATTGTAAATTAAGATTTCATAGCTTTCGGATCAGGCACTCTCGGCATCTCATAGTGCGCACACGGATATGTCATTCGCTCCAAATCAAAGATATTGTGTGGATTCCAAGTGCACCGCCACAGACTTTCATAATCATCCACTAAAACCATAATCTTGGCGTACAAACCAGCTGAAGAAACCTAGTAAATCTATACTCAAACGTCATCTAGTCGAGATGAAAGAACCCAATGATGTAAAGGTGTTATGCAAGATACCCTTGGGCATCTCATCTTTTAAGTAGTCGTGGTGGACTTACGAGTAACTTCGGGTGAACATCTAGAAAGGAAGCTCGTGAAGCTCGTTGGAGCATTTTCGTATGGACAGTTCCAGAAAGACAACCTTACCTAGGTACGAATGTATTCAAAGATCCTCATCAATCCCTTCCCTGATCGGTGCGGATACATCGGAAGAGTTCTACCTATTCCCGATGTTGATTGCTGATTGCTTCTCATTTAGCACAAGTACCTACGAGTAGACACGTTCGGATAGCCTTGATTATATGTTTACTTCTTACATGAACACAAGAGCAACTGATAGTCAGGAGAAGTTCATGTGCTGCCCTGCAGTTTTCCCCATAGAACAGAATCATCGAGTACTTTAGAACGACGACCACCTTCCTGTAACTTCGACCAGTGAAAATCTTTGATACGATGATAACAAACTTGATTATCAAGAATGTTTCACACGGGCGACTCGGCATTTATTGAAAAGTTTACTTGAATGTTACTTCAAGGATTCACAGCCTTAAGATCCGCTAAGATACCCCCATAGCTTTATGAAAGGTTTGCCCAAGATTGTAAACAATCGCGTCGCAGTATATTCAAAGATACAGGAAAGAAAGATTACTAGGTAGTAGGTACATACCTTCGTCTCTTTGGGGGGGTTCGTTGCTACTATTCCGTCTAATCTCAAGGGAGAGCTTGCAAAAACCACGAAACTCAAAAATTGGGATATCTATAGTTACCTAAACAGATATTAATACTCCATATATATCACATTGGAGCTCTTGAACCCGAATAAATTCAACACCATACGGTGCGAGCAAAGTACAGTAACTCACCACACAAATCTAGTCATCGTTTGTTTGTTTTTCCAACGTTGTCGGATAAGATAGCCACAACCCCAGTGATCATCACCTGCCACTACAAAAAGATCCCGCTGCGCCACTTCTCTACACCTTCTTCGTTTATTCCGTTGCAGCATCCCCGCTTCACCTGGAATAACAGTAACCTGAGCAAGTTTCCCATTTACCAACACCTGGGCAGGATACATACGAAAAAGGATACGAAAAAAGAAACAACTGCAGACGAGGTATTCCTCTAGAGTTTCAATAATACGATGGTCGATACTGGTGCGGTCAAGAGGAAGGATACTACAAAGGGTCCTCCTTTACGTATATTATCTTTAGGTAAATCAAACAATCCCTTTAACCTTCGCGCAACTTGCTAAGAATATTCAGATGGAGGTGGTGTACGAGGATATTCTATGCTCATAATTATTCAAGAGCTTATGCATAGAACCTATGTCGAAATCGAAGGAAAAGCGCCCCGGCGAGATCAAATTCCAAAGCCTGCCGACCATTTTGATTTAATATGTGGTACAGGAACAGGCGGTTTAATCGCGATTATGCTTGGCAGATTGCGACTAGATTTGGAGACTTGTAAAGAAGTTTATGTGCGAATGACTAGGAAAGTTTTCGAAACGGACAAAACAATTGCGGGTATACCATATCGATCGACCTTATTCAAGGCTTCGAAGTTGGAGGAAGCGATCAAGGAGTGTGTGAGAGAACACACGTTATTCGAGAAGGAAGGAAATGATGGGGATAAATCCGCGCCAGCATCTGCATTTCCCGGAAGTCCGGTCAGTCCATTCAGCCCGGCAGCGAGATCAGAACCAAGACGACATTCAAGTAATGCTAGTGTCGCAAGTTTCAGTAATAGGAATCCCTCCAGCTACCAAAATAAACCATACATGTCGTCGAGGTGGGGAAATCCTAACGCTAGATTATATGACAATCGGCCAGAAAGGACTAAAACGTATGTTACACTGCAAGCCTCAAATACGCAATAACTAACATAGAACAGGGCTGTGACGGCAATCTATAAAGGTACACGCAAAGGTGGCGCGCCAGCCATATTGAGATCCTACGATTCACGGAAAGAACCATCACCTGAATATGATTGTAAAATTTGGGAAGCAGGAAGAGCAACATCAGCCACAGGACTCGCATTCAAGCCTATCCAAGTCGGACAATCAGTGTTTATAGACGAAGGAGCTGGACAATATAATCCTGCGCCATTCGCTCTCGATGAAGCTACAGTCAATGAATGGCCTGGGCGAGATGTCGGTGTGTTTGTTAGCATAGGAACAGGAAAGAGACCCCCAGGAAGCGATCAAAATCAACATATGTGGTATGAAGGGTTCTTAGGCGAATTCGCAGATGCAAGAAGACGATTGATTGCCAAAATCGAAGGATGCGAAATCACACACCAATACATGAAGGAAGAACATCTAAGTAAACGAGGCGTCAATATTGAAAATTATTATCGACTCAATGTGGAGATTGGTGTCGGAGAATTTGGTATGAACGAGTGGAATCGTCTCGCAGATATCAGCACCGGTACTCGAAGATATCTCGGCAAAAGTGAAGTCCAAAAAATGAACATCGAAGCAGCTGTGAAATTATCAAAAATTCACAGAGCAATTCAGAGAGCTAATGGTCACATGAGGATACCATCCATGGGTAATAGAGGAGAGAGTTATAAAAACTTACCCGACGTCCCAGAAGCTAATCCATTGGCTGTGGAACTCCCAGCTGATGTCCCTTTGACACCTGTTTCCGGTAATGCAGCATGGACACCATCCCCGAGACCAAGTTACGAATCAGGACATCATGATAGCCTCGAAGTTGCACCTCTTGGTTCTATCAAACACGATCCTTTTTCGCCAGTCTCGTCTCCAGATCATCAATCGCCACATTCATCTCCTTTGAATCATCCGGTAGACCATGGCGATCGATTAATGGTTAATTCTCCGACTCCATCACAATATCATACGGCTTCTGGATCTGATAAAATTGCAATTATGAGTTTGGATGAATATCCTAGACCAGAAATTAGAATCTCGGATCCGCCGCCAAGAAACCCGAGAAGAGTCTCAGGTCCACCACCGGTACCACCAAAGACACCGATTAATGGGGAGAGGCCTGGAGATGCTATGCAGAGAAGACCTATTGGAAACGGAAATGGCATTGTGGCGCCTTATCCATTGGAAGATGGACCGCCGCCAGTAGTTAATATGGCAAGAAAACCTAATTATGGAAGGTAGAGAAGTTGAGCGGAGTGTGATCATTTGAATTGGCCGACTTGGCCATACGGGTGAAGATGATCGTCTGGAAAGTAAATCGGCGTTCGGCTTGAGGTCTCAGACATGAGCAAGTTATTGATTTATTATGGGTTATGATGGAGTTCGGAATCAACCGATTGGTTGTTGCGATACCTTTTTGTTTTTATGCTTCTATGGGGATGACTGGAATGGAAGCGGATGAATGGGGGGATGAACATTCCAATGGAATAGATGCGAGTTGATTGGAGTGATACGTCCTCCTGCACGGATATGCTTTTGATATACAAGTAAATAGTTTTTTTCGTCTAATGATTCAAAGATTTATTACTACCCGAATTTGTAAAAATTTCTTGCCTCTGGAGGTTTCATGATAGATTGCTGCTAGCGCTTGTGTGATGTGAATATGAGGATTGGGGGGTCAAGGTGAAGAAGAATTTGGTCCGTCTGCATTTCCTTGGTCCGTTTTTGTTGATTAAGATGTTGGATCTTGGATATTGAATATTGGATAGCTGAGATGTATATAGAGATAGATACATTAGCAGTACCGATCTTGTAACGATTTGAGATATCAAACATGGGAAAAGGGGGGAGCGGAAGCTGGGAAACCGGGTATTTACTGCTATCCTATCCATGATAATGATGAGATGATGGTCGATGAGGGAGTAGTCTAGAACTATAGTCATAATGGGGAGAGATGAGGTGAGCTGAGCTGAGCTGAGGTGAGGTGAGATGGAATGAGGGTAGTGAACTAGAGATGCTCAGAATGAGCAGGAACATATCTCGCATGAATTACATTGCATCGTCTGATCTGATAATCATTGATAGTCAAAGTTACTGTCTCTTCGCTTTGCGACGGCGCGTGTTCACAATTACTCCGTGGTCACACACCCAAACTTCTTCTCTATTCGACGATACCTGAGTTGATACCGAAAGCACTTATCATATACACATAAATTCTAGGTACAGTTTCTCACAAAACTATGTCCCATCTAGACTTATGGACCCCGCACCATATCAACCTCACGCGTCGGATTTATTTCACTCGCCATCTTAAGCGATCCATGTATCTGGAGATCTTCCTCTATGAAAGCTTAAGTTGTCGCATACTGCGCATCACACTCGACAGGTGATTTCACCATTCAAACTCTATTTCTCCACATGCTTAAATTTATTGTATGATCTTTCCCCTCGTACAGTTTCTGAACAATAATAGTAAGACAATGGGTAACGAGTGGCATGGCTGCCAATTCTTCGATAAGCTCTGTCAATATCCTTTATCTGCCGCCCCTGAATTAGACGACCACGAGAAAATGTTATCACAGCAGTCTTAATTCCTGTAACACACCAATATAGTGAAGAAGAACTCATGCCAATAACAATGATGTAGTTCTTTTTAAGCTAGTTGTCTTGGGCTATTTTTTTTAAAAAAAAATGTGGCCTTTGACTGATTTAGTGCATTCTAGAGGCCTTCTAATGTATTTACTAAAGAGGCGGTCCCACTTTTTCACAACTACAACGCAGTACTCATGAGCTGAGACTGCCTATGATTCGTTGTCCGTAGAAGATAGCCCTTCGTGCTACTTGTTTTAGTTAATTGTGTACTAAGAGATGCTACGGTTTTCCAGTCCGCACTACCGTCTCAATGTGAATAAAATGCTTCTTTCCCCGTACTGCCACAATCGTTCTCAAGAAAATTTATCAAAGTACCGCGCAATACATTTCATCAAAATCAATTCATCTGGCCAATTTACTACATATACAAGAACTATATTTCAAGCATTCAAATAATCAACACAAGAAATTTCCACCATCTCGAGATCGAACACTCTGACGTCATGACCATTCGTAAAATGCACAATCCGATGTCTGGAAGGGTGATCGAGAATACAAGAGTCGCAAAGAAAGGCAAGGATATCATGCGACCAGGACCACGTATGGAGCGGCAAGCCCTCCGGGCTACCTTCCGATCTCCTAGTCCCGAAACCGATTTAGTATCGGACCGCAAGAAGCCTGCCGTGGAAGAAAACTCCTCGATCATCATTGAATCTCTCTCATCGCCGTACCAAGACAATACCCCGATGATATCTGAGAAGGAACCCGAACCCGAGATTATTGCAAAGCTCCCCGAAAATTCAAGTGAAAACGATTCAGAACGAGGCATGTTTGAAGGACTGTTGGAAAAGTTTCCTCAATTCCTTCACCTAGACGAGGATCTATCGATTACCGAGCCTACTCCAGCGATCTCCGAAAACACGATCCAATATGATTCAACATCCGAATCCGAAAGAAATAGAGCAAAATCTGCCCTGTTAACGTTTTTCTCGTCGCCGGAACATAAGCGCGCTAAATTAAGAATAACCAAGAAAGACGGTGGTCTTGAAATTCTCAAGAACTGCAGGAGCCAGGAAGTTTCTGGCATAACGTTGCATGTCGATACTATTGATGATATTATGGAAAGATTCTTTTCGGCAACTAATCAGTACGATACTTTAATGATATCGAGGGGGATGAACCAGAGTCAAGGGATCAAGATAGAATTGCAGGGTTTGAGGAAGTCAGAGCCGGCCGCGGACTGTGGCGGCGTAGATATCTCAGGACTGAGCTTAGACGGATAAGAAGTAGGAGATAAATACACCGTGTCAGTGAAGAAAGATAAATGAGTCTTAAATAGGGGAGTGGAGTAAAATCTGTTGATTTCCGTCAGAAAGCATGTTTGCAAATTATCAGTGGGAGGACTACTGTACAGGAATATTTTAATCATCTTTAATTTTTAATCTCAACTTCATTCTTCATCCAAAGTGCCTTACTCTGAGATTGCCATCGGTATGAGGAAATTTGTAGTCCGATTCTACAATCGCCCTGTTCCTTTTCATTAATTATAATTCTAGAGCATATTTGGTAGAGCATGTGTAAGCATCGAAGGTGGCATGGCTTTCAATTGTAGATCGAAGGTTGGCATGTGAAGACTTACAAAGACATCTTTGGGTTTTCGAGAACACCCAAAGTCCATACGCCTGTACGAGTTTTATCCGCGGTCTATTTTAAAATAATAAATTTCTTTCTAATCCAAAAAGTAAGAGCACAAAATGTTCATAGCACCCATTGATTCCCCAGTCCAGCCAAAGATTCCTTCCATCCACTTTTCCTCACATCGCAGAATGCCTTTCAAAAGCAGCAGATACCAAAAGCTCATAATACCTAGACGCCATATTGCCCATTGGTAACGAAGAAGAAAATGTTAGAACACAACAACCTGCCTCATATCTCATCATCCATCTCTATTTTACACGTCCTCTTCTTTTGGTCCGATACCGAACCAGCGTCTATCCCATATTCCCACCCATTTCACGTCCACTGGTAGTCGCCGTTGTAGGGTTATCGTTATTCCAACTCAAGTATGTATGATCACCCAATTTTCTTGGTTTTATCAGATGAGTAACAGTGAAGAGCGCACCGAGTAGGATACAGAGACCTCCAACCACGATATAGGCGATACCTAGGAAAGGATTCTTACCACCCATAACGGTACGGGTTGAAAGAACAATTGATTTAGTACCGCCATATTCGGTGACATTGAAAACTGTGGATTGTTAGGAATTAAAAATAGAACGTTGCAGTTGTAAGGCTTACGATGTGTGATATTGACTTGATATTGTCCAGTTTTCATAGCATCGTCGTCATTTCTCTGTAACAATTTACTAAACGTTGGCAAACCAGCCAGTCTCATCCAAACTTGGAATGCTTCATCATTTTCGAGATCAGGATGGTAATCGTCACTATAATTGTTTGGATATCGCTTAACCCAGTTTGGAGGAACAATGACATCCGACCAATTGTATTTTGTTTGACCATATAGCTCCCTATCACTACTCCAGGACACATCTGAGTTGTTCTTCATAGGATAGACTACGCCACCCGAGGTGCTATTCGCGACGTTTTGTAGAAATGGACTTGAGAATGTGTCATTAAACACGGAGTTTGGAGCAAGACCACAAGGATAATATGGCTTATCGACACCATTGTCGTTTACAGTTGTGAGTGGCGTACAATCGCCAGAATGTATGGTACTTGCGGAAACGGCTTTGCCGGAAAGCTGATCAGAATCGAAGGACTTAGCATATCGTCGATGATTTTGGTAGAAGTTGGTGAGTTTATAGTAGAATAGAACAGGAGGCTCCATTTCGGATTTGATTGGAAATGTGAGTCGACACTGTACAGCTGGAACAGTAGCATGCGCGACACTGCCGTTGTAGTACGTTTGGTTGATATCTTGTCTGCACCATTGCGGAGGAGTTCCCTCATATACATATGGTGTTTTGAAAAACATTTCGACATTGCCGTCAGGCATGAGAGAGCCTGTATCGAGGTAGTCGGTGCAAGTTGGCGCATCTGTATGGCATTTCGAATAATCGAGTACAATTTCTTGGACCTAATCCAAAACATCAGTGATGACTTTATCAAGACAACTCCTCTAGAAATCGTCCTTCATTTACTGACCACGCTACTAGCATATAACAACCCTCCACCAATTGGCGCGAAAATAATTCCGATCGCGAAGAATAATGGGAGCACGGTTTTTGGTGTTAAAATTGGTCTTGCATCGTGTCAGCTTCATTTTTGAGCAATAAATACCAAACATCACTCACTGCCATGCCTTCAATCTTTGTTGTCTGAACGCCGTATCTATTTATTACAAATTGTAATCAGTGCATAATTCAAATGTGTGGCATCAAATCAAGGGTTCCTTACTTGCTGGTCGTCTACTCTTCGTCTTCCCTTTGTCACCATGTAAATGAGGATCTTGCGAACTGATGGAGTCCTCATGTTGCATTGCTGGTGGTTGATCAGCCATCTTGAGATTGACTTGCGATCATGAGCCGAATATTGTGATTGATATTTTTCCTCGGTGTAAGTCGCAGAAGATTCCAAATGATTGTTGAATTATGGTGATTGTTGAAAGATGTCGTCGCGATTATGATGATTGATTGCGCAGCCCGTGGTTTCCGCAGCCGCGATTGAAATTTAGCGCACTTTAGCCACATTCGAAACGTTCAGCCACATCAAGGAGAAAACAGAGGCGAGGAAAGGAGATCAGGACGCGAAACTCTAGAAATACGATGATATACCTAGGTACTCTCAATGCTAAAATGATCATTACCCATCGGTCAAAACCATTTGGTGCAGTTAGGCGACCATCATGATGTCAAGAGTTATTTTATTATATCTATATCAGCTCTAAGGCTCATAGCAGTACCGTGAAGTGAGCAATGCTCCCAGTCGGCCCAAAAAAAGAACCGCTGCAAAAACTTAACACAACAAATTGAGACCCCAACAACGCTATATGGATATATCTATACTTCCAAAAACCCCCCCTGCCATCCCATGTGTACTCCTCATTCGTAACAAAAAAACTAGTATAATCATTCACTCGTCTTTGAACAACCACGCACCTCCCGGCCTCATTGCTTCCGCATATCTTTCGGCTACCTTTTCTCGCTCTTTTTCCTTTTGCTTCTTCTTGAATGCCTCGTCTTCTTGTGTAGTAGGAAAATCAGCCTCCCAGAATCCAGGTGGTGTACTTCTCCTCGGGATAACAGATTTATGCTTCCCCATTGTGTTGGATGCTTTCCATTTTCGAGCTTGTGCTAAACTATCCTTTCTCTCTTCTTTTCCCATTGTCCAAATCTTATGTTTGTTGTCACCTAAATACTCTTCAAGAAGTGTATCTTCCTCTGCCTTTTGTGAAGTTGTAGGATTTTCCCTCACGGGATACAGGGCTTGCGCCAAAGCACCAAATTGCTTACCGCAACATTCTTCTCTAACACAACCCGGAAGACATTGTCGATCCTTACCACGAACTACTTCTGTGTATGCATAATCGTAACCTTGATTGAAGTTTGGATTTATTTTGAAGTGATCGAGTTTTAGCGTAGTCACAGGTCGTAATCGGTAAGGCTCTCGTTCCGGATCATCCGAGTCAAGGTCTCGCCCAACTCTTCTTCTTGATCTTCCCTTACTTGTTATCGGTGCCTTGAAAGTTCCCGGCTTGGACTTTGGAGTAATTTCGTTAGGCGATCTACTTGCTTCGTGAGGTGTTTCTGTTGAGCCTCGTCTTGGACCTCTTAATGAAGGTCTAGAAATCTCTCTCACGATACCAGCTCGAGGACGGCTAGTGGACTTTTTGGCGGTTTCAGGCCCTTCATTTCCCACAGATGCTCTTCGGTCTGGTCCGGAAGTATCTTTCTTGATAACACTTCGAGGACGGCTGGAAGCTGTTTTGATAAGCCCATTTCCTTCATCGCTGATAATCGCCCTTCTTCCTGTCACCGGAGTATCATCCTGTGTATCAAAATCTTCACGATGTCTTTGGAGGTGTGGAGTTGTAGCTAAAGCCTTATGCTTCTCAGGGCGATTTTTCGTTATCTCTGTCGATAACTTGGACGGCGGAAGTATTACCGATCTTACTTCTGGGGCTACAGATTGCGGTGTTGGATAGGCGGTGATTTTTGTCGGCGGAGAGCTTGAAAGAAGATTATCAAGGAGGTCAGCAGAGTGAATGCGTCCTTTCCCGGCAGCTACGGGGGTTTTTGCGGGACTGGTTGACTCTCCATCTTCGAGTATTTCCTCCACCCCTCTAATGCTAGCACTTGGTTTTCGTTGACGTTTAGTTGGTAGATTAGGGTCCACTGTATTTGGAAGTATACGATTGGTACTGAGTGGTCGCAGAGGTTTGCCAACTGAGCTTTTGCCTCTCTTACTCGCTGGCGTGATCATTGTCCTTCCTGGCTGCCCAATGGTAGCAGGTGTAGGTACTTGGTTTTGCTCGTTCAGATTGCCATCTAGTAGCAAATCATCACTCACCGCATTCTCAACTCGGTTTTCGACGTCTTCGATGTATGGTATAAATGCTCGACGCCGCTTTCTTGGTGTGACAACCTTGTCACCAATGTCATCTAAATCCAGACTTTCGCTTGCATGAAGAATTCTAGCTGTGATAGGGCTACTGGACTCAAGTTCCTCTAACTTAACCTTAGGCAAAGGCCTTCGTTGTGGTTCATGCTCATTCCTTTTTCTTTTCCTCACCGGGCGAGTAGATATAAACTCAGGGGCATCGTCGGATGATGGTATCTTGGGCGTCTCTATGTTTGACTCATCGATAGTGGCAATCACCCTGCTACCAGATGGTGAGGATTCTGGATCCTGAGTAGAACTCGAATTACCTCGTTCAATGGGCAGAAACTGAGTTTCTCCGGTGCTGGCCAGACGCTGGGATACTTGCACATGCCTCGGAAGCTGTGGAGACTCGTGAGCTACTTCCTCATTTCGACCAAGTTCATGGCCAGGATCATCCACATCAGACTGTCGATTATTATCATTCGATGGAATATTTTTTGTAGGACTCGTTACATAAACTTCGGTCTGATGAAGAGCGACATCAACATGTCTTTGGTCGCCAGGTATCGTAGGCTTTCTTACTTCCAAATCTTGCGACTTCGACCTCGACTTCCGGGTTCTTTGCGCTTGTACTTCAGATCCATCAGCTTTGTCAGTATGTGATATATGCTGCTCGTTGTTCCACGCTTCCCATCGACGTAATTGCGCATTCTTTCCTCGCAGAATTTCGGCATATTTATCTGCCCTTTCTTTCTGCATCAGCCATTGTTCCTTGATGCGCTTGCGCTCGTTGTCGAGTTCCCTATAATTCGAATGCCGGCCCCTCGAAGGTACTTGTCCGTTGTCAAGTGAACTGGATCTCTCATTATCGGTACTAGCAAGCTCGGCATCTCTTGCTCGTATGGCCGCATGGCCTAATTCTATCGACAACTTTTTGTTCTGCTCCTCAAGATCTTCCACCCTCGAAGTCACATTCTGGTATTTCTTCAATTCCTCCAGAAGATAACTGTTCTCCTCTTCAAGTTTATCTGCCCTGGTTACCGCATTTCGATTCGTTCGAAGCTCCTCCTTGAGCCTTGACACATCTTCCTCCAGAATCTTAATTCTCAATCCCTTCTCTTGTAGCGAATTCTCGTTCGATCGGATCTGGGCAGCATGTTCTTCGCTATCAATTTCGAAGGAATTTGCCTTCAGACGCAATTTTTCCAATTCATCCTTTCGAATAATTGTATTATCTCCGTTCACGAGTTCTGCGAGGCCAACACGATCAGCACACAATCCCAAATCATCAAGAGGTTAACCTTACCATTGTCAAGATTCTGCTCGATGTTATTGCAGATATTGGTCAACTGCTCAAACAATTCGCGTCTGCCATTCCTCCATTGCTCCATTTCTACAGTTGGTGCTGAATTTTGAGTTCATCGCGGTTGTGAAGTGAAGTGTTAGAGTGGCCCGTCGCGTTGTCATATTACTTTGACGTCAGTAATTTTGGCGTGGCACGGACTCGGTCCGGTCACTGTACAGGTAATAGGCACAACTCAACTTCACTCCCGAGACCCCCGATATTGTGGTCATTCATTCAACACAAACAAACACAATTGATTCGTAGGGAATACATTTTTTTATTCGCAGTAATAGAATTCGAATATCAATTTGTTTCTGTATGTATCTATCGCAAAATGATGGTTTCACGACACAATCTTTGACCATCTCGCAAATTAAGTGGAACCTGTTTGCCCACACTTTTGTGCATAGGAATTGATGGATTTGTCCAGTAAGCTGCCCCTTCACCGAGTCACTATGGTTTCTTCGCTGGATCAAACTCACCGGTCTATATCAGAGCCTTAATTTGAAAGGAAAAGGATTGGCTATTACGTCAATTTTCAGCATGAGCATACCGGCGAAGGCATTCACAAGAATGGATGGGGTGGAGAAGGGTGAAGCAGTCTTGTGTCTGTGTCACAATTAGCAGATTGGCATGCAGAAGAAGTTCTAAACTTGAGAAGCCTATATCTCTCTGGTCTCGCCGGGTCTCCATCACTGTTTCCAGGTTTGACTTGGGACCAAACCGAGCCTGAAGGTTTGTTGCTGAGAAGTGACTCCGCAATGCTCAAGCTTACCATCACTCTTTTACGCTCCCTCTTTCGTTGCTAAGATCATGCGAGCATGTATTGAAAGACTTTTCATCAAGTGAATAAATTTCCAAAGGTCTTCAAATCCAAGTTTCGTTGGTGCAAGTGCTATGGAGATGAGGAATTCCGCGTAGTCAATTAGCCCAGGTCTCTTTGTGTACCCAAATGTGTTGGTTCCTACGCTACCATGCGAGCACATCAAGTGCTTTTCTTAAGAATTCTGGTACTTCCATCTCCTTTCATTGTCTCAGGCGAGTGTGACTCCGCGTAGGGCTTTGAGTATCTTTTCAACCTACGACCGGTTCTTGTGATTTGGACTGGTTAGCGAGAATCCTCCAATCTCCACTGCTATGTGGAATTTTCGTTATAAATCTCCCCGGGTCCGGCCAAAGACCCCGAACCGCGGTAATGCGCTATTTTGCCATTCGAACTTAACTTTCAGATCAGTAAGAGCCTAGGAATTGTTGCTCCAGCGCGGCTGCTTAGGGGAAAATCTCAATGGCTTGGGGCTATCACCACAACTCGTCGAGAACCTCTCATTGTAGCACATTTACCGCGTGATCTTCCTTTTCTCTTTTCAATATGACCAAAAAAACACAGTCGTTAAAACCTTTTCGGCCTTCCCTGTTCTTTTCATCAGGTCAAGCAACATACAGTATTGAATCGCCGGTTGCAATAAAGTTCCTCTGGTACCCACATATTCGTGAATTCCGGTAAGACTTTAAGGTCAACTCTCAGTGTTTCTCTATTGAGGTGGGTGATAATTTCATTTCAGCTGGATAGCGAAAGACTGAGCTTCGCGGCCAAAAAAGTTAAATCCTGAAAGGACGAGTTCTTATTCAAACGTGAAACACTTTTCTCTTGTATCCTTGCCCAGGTGGTAGGGCGGATCTGCTTCCGCAATCACATGTCTACTTTTTTTTATGTTTACTGGTTGAATGTCTTATTCCATTTTGGTGTGATAAACGAGTGATGATCATTATACGATGCTTCAAATGATTACAACTGGCATCAAGGCTGTAATCTAAGGCTAATGTGCAGAAACTTACCTCGAAAATCGAGATCAGTCATTAAATTGTCGCCAAGTCCGACAATTTTATCAATTTGCACCAGATAATGAATCAGTTCCCTGCAATTGATTCATTGATTGATCGGTAGTAGACGTTGGTTTTGATGCCGTCAGGACTTGACCTTTCATCACCAGCTCCGAGACAAGAACGACGGACTGCAAGCTTACAGTAGCAGTTGTTACTACCCCTTTTGTTGTCAAAACCTCTAGGAAACCCTCACTTGATGCAGGTGTACATCCTGCAGAGGTAGGTGAATTCAGTGTCTTGTTTATCACTCTGGTCTGAAGGGTGGTAGTGTCAGGTGAGCTGGGCAGCGAGAGATTAACAGCACAATCTGCTCCAATTATATCAGTTCCCCATTCAGTGGCTGAAAATAACTTGCACCATTGCTGTCCGGTCGTCTTGTTTGTATTGATTGTAACAGCATAACATGAGTTATTGGTATCATCCTTATTGCTGTTGGACCCTCCTGCGTTGTGATCTAAGCATGCTTCCATACAACCATTCATATTGGCTATAGAATCAGGTATTGCAAACTGCATAAGACGTACACTCGAAGCTACATCGAAAGTTCGATTGCAAAATAGTCGGAAGTTCGTGGGTCCTGTATCCTGATGCGACGTTACTCGGAGTATAGAGTTGTTGTTTGCCCCTGAATCAATCTGGCATGGCGATGTAACATTTAAGCTGTCTGTGTGATTATACCTAGTATTCATAGGTCAGCGATAGTTGCGCAAAACTTTTCAAATAATTCTTGCCTTGAATGATTATTTTTGTTCTGATCTTTCATGCCGCTGGCGATTCCACCCCCAATTCCAGCAGCCAGAAGAGTCGCAATGACCAACATAAGGACCCAGAACCACATGACGCTCACTCCCAAGATTCTACGATAACTTCTTAGGAATGGTCGGTTTCCTTCCAGCTCCGCCACAATTTGTCGCTGCATGAGCTCCGCCTCGTATCTTGTTTGTGCCTCCCAATCCACTTGCAGCCCATCCTGATGGCTGATAGGTCTCTGACGCCCAACCTCAAGACCAGCTTCGGGCGGAACAGGAATTGGTGACTCCATCATCCTACTCGATTTCTCAGACATTATCGAACAATTGATACTATGAAGAAAGCATATATAAGAGATCTTGGAAGTTCCTAAGTAAAAGTAAAGTGAAAAATCAAGGCGGGAGAAGTGCGAACAAGTAGCTGAGTTCCAATGGAGAATTATCGAGTGCCATAACTCAGTAATTTGCGAGTGTTATGTGATAGTGGAAGCCTGGAAAAGTAGCAACATGAGGCACAGTGAGTAAGTTATTCATACTTGAGGGGTGTGTTACTCCTTCAATAAATGTGTGGGAAGTCTTTCGTACCTGCAGCAGAAAAAATCATGCGAGTGGTGGAAAGCGGAAGAAGGTGACAGTGATATACTCTTTAGGTGAAATAGAACTTATGAAAGCCATTTTCCATGGTTTCTCTGATAAATATGATAGGAAATGGATTTATAATAGGGCCAGGCCGTAATCCTACAGGTTGCGGCGGGGTTGTAGAAATGGCATAATCATTGTGAAATATTGTCGTGGTGATTCCCTTACATTTTATAGAAAGCGTTCCAATAACATAAGTCGTCACATCAATCTCTTGGCTAATCAAAACATGAAGTCCGGATACGCAAACTATAGCGCAATAATTGTGTTAGCTACTTGCATGGTAGTAATCTGGTCTTCTTTCCTAAGGTCGCTTTGGCAAGTTACGCCGCACATCTCAAACACCAACATGAAGGATTCACTGCGATCCTACATAACTGTCAGTACAACCACCCGAGTACTTATTCGACACGTAGTAGAATCACTCCATCGCTCCGAAAGGGAAAAAATCGGTCGTAGTATGTTGCTTGCTTCAGTTTGTGCAAGGTACCGTCACCTTCAAATGTAAAATTGAGCTTTACTTTTCACAAAATGATCTGATTTTTCTTCCTTTTATTGATAGAAATGCACGATAACCTGTCATGATTGAGTATCTACGCATTTAACTATGACACAACCCTCAAACAGGCCACCGTACGGCGAAATTCTGATACAAATTCCAAGAAAATGGGCGGCATGTTGTAGATGCACTCGGCGGTTCATGGAACGCAAAGGTGGAAACGTCTTCTTTTGATGTCCTTTACGCATAATCAGACTTTATCTCATTGATACGTATTATATCGTATAAAGCTCCAAGAGGAAATGTAGAGATGCTATCGAATACGCGTGTGGGACACATCATTTACATCACAAGCCAAGCAGATAACTTCATTTTTATCACTGCAATACTTCCAGACTGACTGAATCAAATCCGGATCACGATACCAATTATCAGATAGCTGGTAAGAATACCCGGGCCCATTCTTTTGCATCTTAAATTCTTCCTTCTGTGGTTTTGTGGTTTTGTGGTTACTGAAATGTATTTACTTCCGCGAAAGAAAAAGACTCTTGGTCGTGGGTGATTATCACCATTCTAAATGATTTCGGCTTTAATGAATGCCATCGGAGCACACTCTTACATTTAAAAAAGCTTCAATTAAATGATTATTCGCTCTGGCAATATCACCAAAGAGTAATATAAGGTATCCAGAATATTAGTGACCTACAAATAACTTCGAGTGATTATGGTATGACTCGGCCATATTTCTTGATCTCCAACAGACCAGAAGTCCGCCACATGAAAAGCGCGAATCCACTGATTTCAAAGGGCATAAATTTGATTTATCACTACGAATTATATTTTTTCTTCGGAATATCCACTCAAGACCTTAGGTTGCACATCTACAACTCACGTGTGCCTTGATGATGCTAGACTTACAGGATTTCGAGACTAGGTACTGTCTATTAAGGTACTCTAACCTAAAAATTAAAACCAAATGTTGCACGTCTGAATTAAAAGCCACGTGCGGTAGTGTTTGCTTAATTGTGAATGTCTAATGTTGCACGTCTACAAAAAAGCGGCGAGGAGACTCTCCTTGGCCGAGGGTGAGACCTTCCTCCACATTTATATCTACTGGCCTGCAAACATTCTAAAAACGGCACCACCGGGCCAAGCTTGCATATATTAATATCTCATGTTCGAAGCAAGCCATGCACAGAGCCAGTGACACCATCTTGATTCATAGCCGTGAACAAAGGGTTCTAAGCTACTCACCAACTTCCTACCTCTGATTTTATCTCTTCACGCTTCCCAAATTAGCTGCTTCTTGCATTGGCTAATCTACACTTTACAATACGGAAACGTCGCATGTCTTGATTTCTAGCAGTTGAGCTAAATTCCTCACGGGCCATGCTGCCTACCTACTTCTTGCAGATTTTGGTGAATCTTTTTGATAATGTTGCACGTCTGATCATCAAAACACTTTTTTCAATTTGTTGCATATCTTAAAATCTGGTCGCCTTGAATCAAAGCTTGACAGGTAACCATTCAATAATGAACTCCCAAATTTAATTTCATTGTAAATACCGCGATTGAGGGTTCTCTTTGTGGCGTTTCAGCACCTAAATAATCAAAATAGTTTTTTACTCTAAGATTTTACTTTTTTGGAACAAGTATCATCTCTGATGAGACAATCATAGCTTCTTATAGATGACTTTTTCTACATAGTTGACCATACTGTCATCAGGGGTCGAAGCGACTTTACGCGACGGACGCTCGGACTCTCGTGTTCATATAATCATTAACAAAGCAAAATTATCTCTTTCCAAGAATTATCATTTTCCTGTCAATTTTAAACTAAAAATAATAATATATATAACGCTGAGATAGACACAGCCTTGAAGTTCGAGAAAAGGCGGGGAAGTGAACAAAAGACAGATCATGTAGGGCTCTCCGAGGTATGTCAATTGCATGCGGAATGGCCCATACAGTTATTCTGATGTCTATCGTCATGTAGGTATCCAAGGCGAATTGTCTTTGATGTGCTCGATTGTAATTTCGCGATGTTCGCGGATGCCGCATCACCCGATTTCGTGTTTCCATAAAACCTCAATATTTCTGTTGGACCTTGAGATTGAGAAATAAAGTCTTCATGAGCATGCGAGGTTGAGTAAATCGACACAAAATGAAAGATAATATGCCAGCAACAAGTTCTGACATACTTAATTACCTTCCAGGCACAGGAAGCTGACCCAATGTGGTTCAAACAAAACCTGTAGTAGATGTAGTGACTTAATTACTAATTTATCTGTCATATTTCTGGCGGGATAAAGCGACCGTGTTTGCTATCTACTTGATGATATAAATTAGCAGTAATTTAATTTCTCATTAATTCTCAATCACTCTGCTGAGGAATGAATGCGTTAAAAGCAGCCATACCGCTTTGCGACATGCAACAGCACATTCAAAAGTCACGAGCATCTTTCCCTGTTGGTTTATATGCCACTTTTACCATGTCCTTCTGAGGTTGGGCTAGATTTAGGATTTATCCGACGATGGCCGCACCGTTTTAAGATATGCAAAATTATTACTTAAAAGTCACGAATACTCTCTATCATTGGCTACTTAAAAGGTCTACCTCTGAAAGACACTGCCGGATCGCTTTGAAATGTGCAGGGTGTTTGAATGCCAATATCAGACTAAGAATGATCCTTTCCAACGTAAGAAAATATAAGCGCAAATAAATGGAGAAGAGGCACGAGTTCCCGCTCCAGTTATGTGACTGTTCGTTTCTGCCATTACGAAGCTTTCTTAAAAATTGTCCCACCGCTTTACGACATGCAACAAGAATGCCAAACGGCAGGAGCTACTCATTTTATAGGGTGAACCCTCTTGAATCAAGGTCCCCCAAAACTGAAGACCTCCGTCCACCGCCTTATGACATGCAACATTTGAGTATGGATTTCCTGATTACCCCTTTAATTAGTCATAAGCTCACCCTCTCCCGTGATCAAAAGAGCAGAATCCATGATATTGCCAGAACATACTTTGATCCACCGCTTTACGACATGCAACATAACAATTTAAAAAGGAATGCCCTCTCAATCGATTGGTCCAAGTCCAAGTCCATATGTGATCTACGTTTGGTAACTTTACTTCTACCGCTTTGCGATGTGCAACAAAAATTAATCCTACCCCCTCACCGGATCAACTATTCGACATCTTATACGATTTTTGTTAATCCGAAGTCTCAATCGGGGTTTATACATTATAACTAAGCAAGTCTTGCTTCTCTGGACTGATTTCCACCTAAGAATCTTGTACACATCATTTTCATAACAATTACAAATTTTCTCACACATTTTTACCCGCTATCGGAAAATCGCAACATCTTCTATAGGGAAAATCTTATTCTATCTACTACTATATACCCAAAATTGGTGATCAGAATTGAAGTCCCATATAGTTATCTCATAAACAAACCTCAACTCTGACTAATAGACATTGATCACTCCAAGCGAGAATATCCCCTTTAATTGACCATCCAAGGACCTTTGAACAGCACCTAGAGCACATAGCATGAGATGAGATATAAAATTATTAAACTTTTCTCCTCGACCCTAGGAAGTCCACAATGAAGGTTTTTCACAATATAAAACTACAATAATTAATGACTACATTGATTATTCTACAGAGTACATTGAATAATTTTATGCTTCGCCTTGAAATGTTGCATTGGTAGGATCTTGGAAAACTCTTCGCCGGTAAGAAGTATTATAAAAATGGAAATAAATAAGAAACCAAAATCCACTCACCCACTGAACTCCAGCCAACAAAAAATATACGAACTGTCTAAATGAATTTTGCAAAAGTCCAGAGTTGCTCAGGTGTGCCTAATTATGTTTTATTTCCAAAAGAGAAATAAATAATCCATCGGCAAAAAACTAACCCTCGCCAAGAAATAAATCTTACCTAGCCAGTGATAGCTTTGTCAGCTTTTGATCTTTTCAGTCAATGGCCATAGTAATGCCATAATGAGTTTACTAAAACTCGTATTTTCAAGCAACTAGGTAAGATTAAGATTAAACTGATAAAACCTACATATAACGAAACCCTTTCTCAGACCGGAGATGCTGAATTCACACTCGGACTTTACCGTTTCTAGGCATAGATAACCTTATGGAAGGCGGGACTTGCCGACCAGTGTACAGCTTCAACTCAGGGCATTATTAATTCGACACCTCCTCCACCTCTTCCACCTCTTCCACTGCTACAACCTCTTCCACCTCTTACACCCCTTCTACCTCTTCCACTGCTACAACTTGGTATGACACCGAGGTGAGCGAGGTACACACTGGTATCGATATCCACATTTTTCGATAAACCACGCGCACCGGGCTTTTCCCCCACTCCAAGAATACTGTGGTTTGCGCAGGGAAAACTTTACGATGTGGAGATCATCCGTGCTTTGAATGTATGCAGGGGGGCGATGGGTCGATGATCCGCGGACAGGTTCATCAATCAGTACTCCGTACTAACAACTAACAACTAACAACTAACAGATACACACGCACGAACCTCTCCTTAACTTCTTGATGCATGGCAATACATTTGGAATTCCGGGACCGTGTAAACGAAATGTAACAGAGAATTTCCAGGCCAATGATGGAATGGCCGTTCCAAGAATAGGGTTGAAAAGAAATGTCTTAAAGCCCGGATGCCCATAAATCTTTCTCTGTGCATCGCGTGTTCCCCTGCCGCTTTGCTTTAATGTTGGAGTGCATATGAAGATCTTACATTCAGTATCGATAATAACATGTAAGATAGCAGATAATCAGAATTTCTTTCGGCATGGCGGAAAGCAATGCATGGCAGCTATATGTAGCTGTGTGTGTCTGTTACCCTTTGGCATTTATCGGGGTGTCATTAAGAACTTATGTCAGGTCCTTTATGCAGAAAGTTATGGGATGGGATGATTGGTTGATGATAGTCAGCTTGGTGTGTAGATGTACCGTTGTTTCAATTGAATAGAAGAATTGATAGCTAATTGAATATGGAATAATAGGCCGTTTATACCATGTACACGAGTTTTGTTTTAACAGGATTACACTATGGAACCGGACGACATCAGGTGTATCTGGAGGAAAGTGATTTTCTATGGGCAATTAGGGTAAGTTCCTTCCCCATCTGAAATATGAACCATCATCCAACTCGAAATTTTACTAACTTCATAAAAAGTACTGGTATTTCGGTGAATGGTCCTATGTCATGGCGATGACTATAATAAAAACTGCCATTGCCCTTTTCTACCTCCGGATTGTGGTTATTCCCTGGCATCGAGTCGCTGTAAAAGTCATCATGTGGATTGTGATACTCTTCGGCTTTGTATATTTCTGGTGCGTGGTTATACAGTGCTGGCCTATACCTTACATTTGGGAACGATACGCCACGACTCTTGACAGAAGTACGGGAAATTGTTTACCTAGAGGAATTGTTTTGGGTGGAACGTACTTGCATAGCATTATAAGTGCTGGAAGTGATTGGGCATTAGCTTTACTGCCAGTTGTCATGTTGTGGAATGTGCAGATTCCAACTAGTATAAAACTTATTGTCGGGGGAATCGTCGCGTGTGGTATTGTGTGCGTTAATCCTTCTTCATCTTGCCTTCTCTCCTTCCTTTAATCTTACCTTGTGAACAAAGAGCTAATGCCATATGCCGCACAGTGCTAGCACAGCAACCATCATTCGCATTCCCACCGTTTCAACTATATTGGATCATGATGATTTCCTCTTCAAAAGCATCCCCCTAGCCGTTTGGTCAACTGTTGAACCTGGAATAGCTATATTCGCCGCATCTCTCGCTACTCTCCGACCACTACTTCGAAGAATCGTCCCCAATCATTTCCGAAACGCGGCAATTTCATCACTACCATCATTGAGAATTCCCACAAATCTGGCGAGGAAAGTAGAACCGTCAGATGATGTCGAGATGGGAATTAACACGGCATGCTACAGCGAGCCAAGACCTGGACAGACTGCAGAAGAAAGCCTGGAGACTATACAAATTCATTTGGATAACCGGATTGAGGTCGGTAGAAGTACGAGTAAATCAATGGAAATTCACGAGGAGTCTCCAGGTCTTGATTCGAGTTTAGAGGGGAGTCATGATTCGAGATCACAGGGGAGTGATGATGAAATGATGGAATTGTCGCATAATTTTCGGCGAGCATCTCTACGTCTCGCACCATTAGTTTTCTCTCCAACATGTCTCTCGCTCACGATTCCTTCGCCATCAACACTTTCACCTTCACATGTCGCGTCGTGTATGAGGGACAGTCAGTACAATAGGAATTCGAAGGTGGTCATACCATCTTCGCCTCTTTGAAGCTATTTCGAAATATCTACACAATCAGAAACATAAAAGCGGGGTGTGAGTAAATTGTTGCACTCAATGATACACCGACCAGTGTGATCTAGGAGCGATGTCTGGGTATAGGAGATGAGATGAAACATCAGACGGGTCCCAAATCAATCGAAAGACACTCCGACGAGGTACCAAACGCAGGCTTGTGATCCCTCTAATCCTTAGAGACACAATAAGGATGGTAAATTCAAATTGAGAATCAAAGGTGAGAATGCAAGAGAGGCACAAGAGCAGGATTCCGTCTTTCACACAACGCAGATGAATCAATGGGAGACCCTTTCTGCAGCACGCCAATCACTATCTGTGGATTTCATGGTCATATTCTGATTTACCATTCGCAAAATCTTACAAGAGCACACCGATATTCTTGCGTCATTTCGGTTTGAAAGACAATACAATCAAACTGACAAATCGATCCTGCACAATGGACATGGCCTTTACGGGTTGGGATGGAAGATGGTGTAAATGCAATAGGTTGAAGAGAGAAAGAACATGGTTGATGGGGCTTAATAATGTAATGAAAAGCGTTCGGAGTAAGAAAAGAACGCATATAAGGCATGATGTTGGGATACTGTCAGAATTTCACCGTTTGAGGTTCGGGCCTCTGGGTTAGGGTTAAAACGGCAAGAGCCGAGGCCTGAACTACTCTAATGGTTGATGGTTACATCTGTATTAAGATACTAAATATATTAACATGAGAATAATTAATCAGATTACTTCCGAGGGAGCAGTTGTAACTTGTTGTGATGCAAGATCGTTGGCTGTGCTACCAACCCCACATACACCAACTGTGCCGAGGATGACTGTCTAGTACACGATGAAGGTCCAAGTGAAAAGTAAACTGGGTGGCAATCACTAGCACGATGAACGAGCGTTTTTATCACTTCATTCCCATTTCCTTATCAAGTTACCTATCTAGTATCATATCAAGTGTAACGGCGCTCACTTGGGGGCATTTACAAGAAGAAATTCTTCAAGCTGTCACTCATCTCATCTGTTTCGCCCTTCCTCCCTTTCTCCAGTATGGCAAGTGCCTCTTTGACTGGAACTCTCACAGTCTTGACATCATCGATAGGCAAATCGAGTAGTTCATCTCGAGTTCGGTCCCACAAGTTGCCATCCCATTTTCTACGAGCAAGTAACAACCCCGTCTTATCCACATCATCACCATCTACACAGATGAAAAAAATCTTGTCAAGACCCTCAATGAAACGCTTTTCACGGCAGAACCAAGGAAATCGTTTCACAGCCTCATCATAACTCCATTTAATCTGCTCCAGACCATGACCTGGCCGCTTGATTACTTGAGGCGCATAAACCAATCTCTCCTCTCCAGGGCTCCGTTTGGCAGCTTCGGAATCAATTGAGTCAGCACAAAATCCAAGCTCTTTGCCATGCGTGTCGTACTGGAAGACAATGAAGACTGGCTGCTCGCGCACACTCTCCAATGGCCAATCAGCATCACCGTTAGCCAGGATTAGGTAACGTGTCTGAAGACCATCGTTGCAAGAATACGGAATGCGGATATGTGGAGGGGTAGTGTATGTTCCTTTACCGATGCCGCGCAAATTTGTGCTTCCTGTCGTTTCCGAGTGACTTCCGTCCCACGATGGTAATTTAACCATCAGCATGCCGTTCTCATCAGGGTTTGCCGTGTCGATGACCAGGATGTGAGTTTTGTGCAGCCATTTGTTCTTCGAACAGCGCTTGGGATGAAGAATAGTGGCCTGTTGGATGAGGTCTCGAGTATATGTTGGGCTAGAGGTAGGAAATGGTGGCGTGAGTTTGGCTTGAACGCGACAGGCCAAGTCCTCTGACGACTTATATTTGAACCCTGGCTCCAGCTTGGCAACAACACTTTCTTCGAGTAAACTTGAGTGGATATAAATGGGAATGTAGTAACCTAGAGGGATATTTTTTATTGGTGCTGGTGGGCCATCATCATTTTTCACATCATCGTCGTTCTTATTTTTGTCGGTTTTATCGTCTTCATCATCTTCTTCGTCGGAATGTAGCCCAGTGAAATCTTTCAATTCGTCCCAACCCATATTCGCAATTTGTAGGTTTGCGATATTTAAGCCGGAATCAGCAGCTTTGGTGCGAAAGGAATCAACATTACAATTAGAGTCCTCGGCATCCATCTTGTCCAGTGTGACTAGTATGACACCTTTGCTTCTCCAGTCTTTTTCGACAACGGCGATAAAGTAAAAAGGCTCAAAAATATCTTGTGCTGCCAAATCAATGTGATAATCAAATACAGCACGCAACGGTTGGCCGACAAATCGCGATTGCGGAGCGAGACCAACAGAAGTACCCCGATCCCTCCCGCATTCGACGCACTTACTTTCGCACTCGCGTTGACACTCCTCAAGTTCTGCATCGGTCAAATCAACGAGAGTGTACAAGACCGTTGGGGGTAAGTTAAGTGTGTGCTCACGATAACGTGCCATTGACGGCGCCGTTAATGGTAGCGAAAGATCTGGCTCATTGGACATGGCGATTTAAGTTTTGATTGAATGGCGCCAAGGGTAATTGTTGGAGGTTTGGAGTAGTATTTGCTACGGTGAATCGTTAAATAAACAGTTAGTTAGACTTGGCTTGATAGCTTGATAGCTTGGAAAAATCTAAGGAGGCAATGGTGCAAAGTTAAAGTTAAAACTGCTTAAAGGTTTGTTTATCTTCGATGTACTGCAACTCAGGTCAGACAGAGTATGTGGTCGCCCTACCTAAACAGGTAAATATTCCAATTACATAAGCGATCGCTTTAACTGTGCAACCACTGACGTCAATTGAACCAGTCAGCGTAACGTTTCGAATCCTTTGCGACCAGTACACCAGGTAGTTTCTAAAACATATTGTGATAAATTTGTATGATATGAGTTATCAAGATGTAAGATCATGTCGTCGTCATTTACCACTTATTCCACTTCTCCGCAAGGGTATTAGGATTCATACCTTCAGCAGTCGCTTGCGTGATGACTTTTAGCTTCAGATATGTATAGCCCGCTGGAGTGCATAATAATGATGGCGATCTTTGGGGCTCTGCAAGTAAATGTGATCTCAATTACTCGCGCACCGTTTTCAGAAGCATGAGATGGCTGTTTCACATCAACGGTAAAGATCTTTGATAGCTACAGCATTATAGCATGTCTGACGTACCCCAGATATTACACACTACAGCTTCTCCCGGTATTGAAGGTGATGGTAATACATGCATACCTCAACCATCACCTCCTATGACTGCATCCGGGAAGTCCAGGCACAGGTAAGTTCAACAATAGCAGAGACATTAACGACGACGCCTGTGGTAAGCATAGCTTGGATTGTCTGTTTTGTCGGCAAATAAATTTGTCTTCTTTTCAATAACGCTTGTTGTTACTCACCCAAGATTCTACTCGATCTGGTCAACAACTTGCCAGGAAATTTGTGCCATACTCACCACGGCTCCATTTTAGCTAAAACCTCACACTCGCGTAAGTCGTGTTAAGAAATTGGTGATCATTCGTTCAATTCGCATCGCTTGAGATTTTTTGAAGCTGCAGTTTTCGGTCTGGGTACGAAGGATTGAATCATCTCACGGCAGCAAGGCACAGAAGTATGACGAATGATGTGGAGGCGATGAATGTAGCGACGATTGCCCAAATTTCAATATAGAAGCTGGGCTTAGGCAAGACTCAGATACTGGCACAGCAAGTGTATAAAGATGTGCTTTCGTCGCTTCTGTCGAGTCCAATCCGAAAACATTATCCTACAACTTCACCCAGCAAATACTCAGATACAACGAACACAATAGCTTGTTATCCGCACTTATCTTTCTCTGAGATTTATCCATCATCATGAAGAATATCAGCCTAATTGTTTCATTCCTCGTCCTTGCTGCGGCAACATCTGCCCTTGGCGCTCCTGATACAGATCTCAAAGTTCGCGCGGACCCCGATGATCTTATGATTTTTGTGTGCAATGACGGCTTGGACGAGATATGTACCAACATGTGTTATGGTAACCATACGCCCTTTTCTTCTTCTTTACCCCTCTCCTTTCCATAAATTCCCTAGTTGACACTGTTAATCACAGGAGCTTTCTGCGCCGGAATAGGCGAAAGTTTGCAATACGACAACCCTGACTCGTCCACAAAGCGCAACCGCCGTAAAGCTGCCGGTTGCATCGCTTCAGGTGGTAACCGCTGTTCAGTCAAAAAGGGCCACGCTTCCGGGTTTCAATGCGATGAATATCCATTCGCGTCATCAATTCCTAGCAATGGTGCTACAACACGCCTCAACCGTTGTGTACCGGCCGCTCAAAATCGTAAGCAAGGCGGAATCATTAGCGCTTTTTACAAGAGCAGTTACTGCACGGGTAACAATGGTGGAAAGTGTACATTCACAGCCAAATTTTCTAATTCGGGAGATATTGGGTACTGTAACTCAGAAGAATGTGACGCCGATGACGATAATGAGGTCATTGGTCCTGGTGGTACAGCAAATGATGGCGACTCGGCTGAAGATGGGACGGATAACGATCCAGATGCAGGCCAGAAGAAGAAGAAGAAGATCAAAAGGCGTAATGGCCTCGGCAAGAGACTTCCTGGTGCGCCTGTATATCGGACAAGCTCAGGTTTAGAGCTGGATATCCCCGGCGGTGCTGTGATAGGACAGCGGGCTTTTGTTGTCTTGCCACGCAGTGCGACGATGTGGGAAGAGCAAGCTCAATTTGGAAACCCTAACCAAATGAGAGAGTTCCATGGCGACGAAGATGAAGATGAGGATGAGGAGGATCATGACTACATGTTGGCGAATCTGGATATCAGAGAAGACACAATTGTCGAGGAGATTGTTCCCACTGTCTGAATTCAAGGAGAAAATTCTTGTGTGGCAACATTGTAGCTAGGGTCAGAGGGAAGTTTATAGAAGTGTCACAGGGTTGAGGAATAATCAAGCTTTCTTTGATTATTTTCACAGGCCGTAACCTTAGTGATCTATTAAAAGCTTGATACCAGTGAAAATGGACATAGTAAACTGGAGCTCAACATGCGTACCATGGTTAAACGGAGGAAAAATCCATCTGAACACAGGAAGTATGGGATTGGACTTTGCTCACAACATGATGGTGAAGTTTTCCTTGGAGAATCTTGAACAATGGACCACCGGACTGTTGAATAAATGAGAGGAAGGGGTCTCAATTGGTTTGTTTTCAGAGACGTCAGGCCATGTTTGCTAGCGTCGTTGCTAGCGTCGGAGAGCCCTTTTTCACATTCCGATCCGAAGAATCACCGACAATTGAACAACTTTAGACAGAGTCAGCATAACAAAAGCATTGTAACTCCATTTCACTTCAGAAACCACCATGTATCGTGACGCACTTTAGAAATACATCCTGTCTTTTATTGCCTCATGAAAATATGTCCTATGGTATGCAATTGATGATTCGAGAGCTAGAACCAGTGTTCACTAGTCCTTGATTCCGTACACAAATGATGGCACATACCAATGGCAAGTCCCTCGAGTTGAAGGACCAAACATTGAGAGTTCAGCCTCATATAATCATTCCTGGGGAAAGGCACGGCTCGGAAATTGTTGTATCAAAGAATTTGTACTAAAATAACTCGAAGCTGGAGAATGGAATGATTCTCTTCTGTTGGAACCAAGTGATATCGGTATCTATGTAGGACAACATCTTACTTTCAAGAAACGACCAGAATCTCAAGTGATATTCAATTCGAAGCAATTGCCCTTGGTTTTCTGACAATGTGGAGTAAAACTTCTTTCCGGCGCTTGCTGTCATTGAAATCCTTTTCTCTCGTCGTTGTCCAAGTCATTATGATAAAAAGCAATGACTGTGGTGAATCACTACATTAAATCACAATCGCGCATGTGCACTCCTATTTTTATAGAGGGAGGTCGTAGATCTTATTTGAATCATCTCGATCTGGTATCAGAAATACTGAAAGGTGACATCGACTTACCTACACCGTTCATAATTGTGGTTGGCGGCTTGCGACATTCCGTCACTGAGTTTAACCATACATGATTTCCCTTCTGAAGCCCTCTTATCGAACTGTCAGAGTTTCACATTAATTGAGGGGTAGAACTTTCCTTCAACAAAAGAATAACTCGCAAACTCTACATCAGTGAACTTAGAGTGCTCTTGCCATCTCTGATCTACTACTCTTCCTCCGAGTGAATTCCACGTTCGAGATATTCCGACCTGTTTCAGGCTTCAACTTATCATATGAAACTTATGGAACACGTGCAGCGACGTCGGAGGATAGAGTGAATTACCATTGTTAAATCCATCAACAGCGCTCCTTCAAGTCACCTGCCAGGTACATTTGGGATTGGATAGAGAGGGGGTTGCTTGTGAACCAATTTGCAATTTTTACCAAGCATTTCATGCTCCAAGTGTTCAGGACGAGATATTCCCAGTGCTATTCAGTGACAAGCAGAATAGGAATTGTAGCAAGGCTTCTCCCGGATTCCTCGTCATAAGTCATAATCTTCGAATATCTTAAACGCCCAATTAACGTAGGCCCACCTTATAATCATTGCCAGTACATCAACAAAATCATTCTCCGTGTTGACATCGTGCTTTCGCATTCGAAAGTTTTATCGGGAATTTCTCGTCTCATATGACCCCCTCGAATAAAATCATTTGCCGATTTCGGTCTCTTCCTTGGTCCCGAGACACAAAACTAACTTGCTTTACCATCCAGGAGTGGATCAAGATCCTCAACAATCACTTTATCAAATTCTCGCGGATTTCACTATTTAGGTATCCGATTTCTTCCACTAATTCGATTTCTACAAATCTGTCTTTCTGCAATCGTCAATACACGCCGATACAAACAACATACAGGCAAGAACTTCTTGGCTATCTTAATTTAACCTTTCCGCTTCGTCGCATAGAGTTCGATCATACTGAGAGGCAAGTACGACACCTGCGCATACTCATAAAGATGGCAGGCTCCCTTGGTATTGAAAAGAGTGTCGCGGAGCTTCCTGCTCACGTTGATGTTCTTCCGCCCACAATCTATCTTCCTCCGGGACGTATCTGTCGTGGAGCCCAAGAACTAATTGCTGCCAACGCCTGTTGTCCCAACTCGACCTCTTCAATCTGCGACCCTACAATCAAAGAATGCAATCTCGAGCCAAGTGGATTGCAAATTATGACCGACCACGACACAAACTCCCGACCCGCATGCTTCTCAAACTGGGCTCAAGAATGGGCTTTCGTATTCACGGTTATGCTTGCTTCGTCTTCCACGACTATTATTCAGGGCGTTATACTCATCATGACCAATACGATTGGCCAAGGATTAAAAGCTTCTGCTTCTCAAGTAACCTGGATCGCAGCCGCAGTTGGGTAATTCTTCCATGATGTCCACTCTCACAAACGTGGATCAAGCAGTAGGATGCTAACAATTAATTAGACTTGGCAGTGGTTCTTTCATGCTTTTCTTCGGCAAAGTAGCGGATGAAATGGGTCGAAAGATTCAATTACTTATCGGGCTACTATTCATGAGTGCCTTTGCTCTCGTCGCCGCTTGGAGTCCCGGTCCATACGAACTAATCGTCATCTGTGGTCTTCTTGGAATTTGTACAGCAGTAATTGCTCCACCAGCTCTCGGTATCCTCTTCACTGCTTATCCAGAAGGCCATCGAAGAAATATGGCATGTGGTGCTCTTGGAACTGGCAATCCGGTCGGCTTCATTTTAGGAAGTATTTCATCCGGTCTCGCGGTCAAATATTATGGATGGAGAGCAAGTTTTGTCGTCATGGCTATCTTCTTCTTCTTTTTGGTTATACTTGCTTTTTGGACGGTACCGGTGATTACAAGAGTGGGCAATAGATCAGATGCGATTCGAAGATTCGATTATGCTGGCTCTATATTCATTGTCTTGGCTGTCGCTTTGTTGTCAGCAGGATTGACGTAAGTTATCAATCATTTCCTGTTCTACACTTATCCTGATGACTTCACAGAGAAGGACCTCAAAGTGGTTGGCTATCAGTACACGTCGTTCTTTTGCTTATATTTGGTGTTTTCTTCATCCTCGGTTTTATTGCCTGGGAATACTTTTACGAAAACCCCCTTCTCGATCTTTCGGTTTGGCGCAACGGCAACTTTAGTCTTTGTGTAATCTGTATGGGATTCGGATACATGTCATTCATCACAAACGAATTCTGGATTACATTGTACATGCAGGATGTTCAACATTACACACCATTACAAATTGCTGCTCGTATGTTGCCTCAAGCAGTGGCAGGAGTATTTTGGAGTTTCTTGGGCCAATGGCTTATTCAAAAAGTGCATGGGACCATTGTGATGGGTATTGGATCCTTGATGTATCTCGCGGGGGCAACTTTATTGCTATTCATCAAGGAAGATACATCATATTGGTTATTTTTGTTCCCAGCGCTTGTCATCACAGTCATCGGTGCGGATTTTCAATTCATCGTCGCGAATGTAAGTTTTCTCTTCTAACTTTCCTTCCCTTCCCATCACTTTTGTTATTCTTTTCTCCTGGTATCTACCTATTGGTCTCTGACAAAAAATAGCTCTACGCAAATAAACAAATGCCAACCCAAGCATCCCTTGGTGTCGGAGTTATTCAAACAGCCTACAGACTTTCCATAACCATCGGTCTAGCCATTACATCCGCCGTCTTCAACACCGCCACTTCAAAAGAAGCAAGTATCGAAGACCCAACTACCCCTTATCGACGTGTCTATATCTGCTCCATCATATTTGCCAGCATCGGACTCGCATGCATTCCATTCATGCGAATCCAAACTCGTACCAAAGACAACGCATCTACACATCCGCGCCCAACAACTTTGGGAGCAGAAAACAACGATAGTATGGCTGTCAACTATCCTTCATCTCAATTACATTATGACACCTTGCTTCGCCAACTCAATCTCCATCGTGAAAACCCCCTCGGCATTGACGAACAAGTTTATCGTGGACATCGTACCGAATTCAATAATGCTCAACGCTACGACCCCGCACTTCCAAGATCTATGACGATGAACGATATCGCTCAAGGTCTTCTTCGTCTTCCTCGATGGAGCTGGGAAAATAGACCACGCGCGGGGTTTTGGAGAAGTCGTAGAGGTAGTCAATGTCACTGGGAGAGTAGCAGCGGAGATATCTTTGAGATTTGCAAGAAGTGTAAGGAAGAGAGAAAGATCAAGGACGAAGAGGGTGCGTGGCAGGAGATTGATGAGGCGGGTAAGGATTGTGTTAAGGAGGGCGGAAGAGGTAAGGGTACGAGAGCCATGGAGATGGAAATTAAGGATGAGAGGAGATTTACTGTCTAGTGAGTTGTTTGCGGGTTGTTCATGATGGATGATGATGGGACGGTTGCATGATGCGGGGATACCCAATTTGATTCTGCGTATGGAGTTTTGCGGTTTGGAGCTGGATGCTTACTTGCTTTTTGCTTGTTTGCTCCCCTGCTTGCTTCCGACAATTGCCTATTGCATCAACATCTTCGCTTACGGTGTACATGGAATGAAGCAACGAACGAAAGGGCGCAAATACGGGATTGGGATAACGCGAACTGCGGAACAAATGATACGACGAAAGAAACTGACGGAGAGACGAATCATAAAAAAAGGCATTATACTAATTATAGATACGACGATACGACACAATACAGTAGATAGCGGGAGAGATGTGTATTGCAAGTTCGGAGAGTAGATAGTGAGATAAAAATTAGAGAAAATACAATGGGATGTTTTTACACACAATGCAGCATCCCCAACCAAATTAAATCCATCTTCCTCATCCTCAAATCCAGACTCCAGTTCCCCCCAACCCTTCCTCCCGCCCTTTATGATAACCAGTATCCAAATACAAAGATATCCGATCGAGACCTACCCGTCTCAACAGATCAATCCAGAAGTAGCATTCTTCACACACATACTCTAGAGCCCAAATCCGACATCACTCTTCCATCAATATCGCAAATTTCAGAAGACAGCGAAAAGAAATATTCCGTCTCTTCTCTCTTCCATCCTTCTCCTCTCCATCAAGTAGCCCCCTATCCTCATGATTCTTTAGCTTTCGATGTTCCTTCGCACTCAGATTGATTGATAATCTTCACCAAACATCCTTCACCTTGTCATCACAACATCACTAAATCAATCAAATACGCCCTTCAAATATCTTGACTTCATTTCTTAAACTTATTCTTGTTCTTGATCTTGATCTCAAGCACTTCACTTTACTATATCCGACCGCTCGCATGCATTCTTCTCCAGTGTCCCTTGACAGTGCCCACCAGATATCTTTATCCATCGATACCAATCTCCATAACTCAAGTCGTAGCCTCCTGAATCATATGCTCCAGCAATCCATAAATCTCCTTTCTTTCCTTTACATCATGGAAATTTCATGGGGAATCTAGCATCGATCATCGTCGAAACTTCATCCTTCGCAAAATAAATTAAATAAGAAAAAACGCAAAATCTTGAGTGATGTGACTTTTTTGAATCCATCCGTGCCGATAGAAAATTGGAAAAGCAAGGGCCAAACTCTAAACTCAGATATGGAAGCAACGCAGCATAAGACTCCAAAAGAGGAATAGGTATTTTACTTTTCAAAAGGAAATAGAAAATGAGAGGCGACAAATTTTTCCCATGTCGCAAAAAGTCGGTACAATTATACAAAGAGGTTATCTGTTCCCGTAATCCTTGAACGAAATTACTAGTCTTCGAAAAAATCCCTAAGGTTTTGTCGTTTCGTCATAATTCCTAACCGTGAATGCGTGAAATAGTCGACCTCGAGGTAGTCATGTGCCATGCATCAAGCACTTAAATTTATTCTTGGCCGAAAGCCTTCTTTCTCAAAGGGCAGTCAAGCTTCTCGTGACCCTCTTGCTTGCACTCGTAGCATCGACGAGCCTCAGAGGTCTCTTGGCTGCAGTCACGGGACAAGTGACCAACCTGGAGGTTTTGTTAGTATATTGTTTAAATGAGAGATGCATGTGGAAGAAAACTTACTTCACCACAGTTGTAGCACTTTTGACCTTGGGTGCAGTCACGGGAAAGATGTCCGTAACCGCCACATGAGAAGCAGGTTTGGCTTCCTTGACGGGCACCACCACCGAATCCACCACCGTATCCACCTTGGTTACCTCCGTAACCTTGGTTTCCACCATAGCCACCAGCCTCTGGGCAGTTACGGGCGATGTGGCCGATCTTGGAGCACTGTAAGATGAGCCTAGTTAGAAAGAGATCAAGTAGCGAGAGTAATGAATCATACCTTGTAGCACTGTTGTCCACCACCACCTCCGTATCCGCCACCGTATCCACCACCACGTCCAGCACCCTCAGTTGGTGGGTTGGAGCAGTCCTTGGAGATGTGTCCGGAAGTACCGCACTGGAGAGATTGTTAATAAACTCAACGAATCAATCTTTGACAAACTCGAGACTTACTCTGTAGCAGACCTTCTCCTTTGGTCCCTCTGGGCAATCACGGCTCAAATGACCTGGGTCTGAAAGTATGTTAACACGATGTAAAATTAATGATGGTAGGGTGTATCTTACTGTCGCAGTTGTAGCACTTTGGTGGTCCACGGCTTGGGCATTCACGGGCTTGGTGACCTTCAGTTCCGCCTATAATTTTGCAATCAGCTTGAATTCCAGAATGCAATTAAACGGCATTCGTATGAGGTCCCAAAGATGCTAAAAGATGATTGATTCGAAGCAGCGTGTTGAATGTATTATTGGTTGTGCAGAAGTGTTATTGCAGAGTTTTCGTTGGAAAGAATTATGTTTCAATCCAATATCCAAATATCAACCACCAGTTTCCCAGCAGCTGATGAAATCCAAATGGTATCTTGAACATTGGTTCATCCTCCACGAAGTTTCCTTTTGTTCTTCCAACAAGTTGATGGATTGCAAGGTCGAATTTGTTGGACAATGGACGTTGCGTCTTAAGGAATGAAGGGTAAAGGTAAAGAATCTGATCCCAACTCACAGGTAAAGCATCCACGGTTTGGGGCACCGCCTTGTTGTTGAGCTCCGAAAGAATCCATTGTGATTGGAGAGTTTGAGGTTTCTGTAATGAATTGAGTACCTGGTTAGTATTTTCAGTCCGTCAAGGTAAACAAGTGAAGCTTTGATGGGTTGATAGAGTAGAAAGTTTTGAAGGGATTTCAAGTTTGAAGTGGGTTGAAGTGGGGTTAAGGAGGAGGGTAAAAAAAACAATGCGACGAGGAAGAGCAAGAGCAAGAGCGAGAGCAAGAGCGAGAGCAAGAGCAAGAACAACTTACAGATTTGTTGATAGAATTGATTGAGGTTGTCTGGAGAGAGATGATAGAGAAGTTGAATTAACAAAGTCTCTCTTATTGAAATATCTTGGTAGGTTGAAGAGAATTTTCTTGTGATTGAGATGTTTCTTGAAAGAGGATGAAATCTTTTGTATGTTGAAGGGTTTGGGGAAAGTACTGCATTCGAATTCTATCCAAGCTCTTTACTTAATTCTCTCTTGGTCTGGTTTAATTTTCTAATTTTTAATTTTTAATTTTTTTATTAAATTTTTCTATTTTTTTCTCGGTTGGAGGGTTTTCATTCTAATTGTGCGCAGATGTGGCGTTACTCATTGCCTAGGTATGGATAGACTAGGTACAGTACTGTTAATGTATTTTTTAATGGGGAATGTAGCAGATTGTAACCAAATCACAGGTCTGACAAGATTCCCAGAGTTTTAACTTTAGAAATAGATTGAACTACATAGGTACATTCAACAAATCAGAATGAATCGAGGGGAAGAGGGAAGAGAAAGAGGGGGGGCAAGGGCGGGGAGGGGTTATTATGTATGTAATATGTAATATATAATATATAATGTAATATGTAATATGCAATCTATAATATATAATATAATATATAATATAATATATAATATAATATGTAATATGCAATATGTAATATATAATATAATATGTAATATGCAATATATAATACAATATATAATATGCAATATATAATATAATATGTAATATATAATATATAATGAAAAATATAATATACAATATATAATATATAACACCTACCTACTACCACCTATCTATGTATAAAAGATAGAATTCATGAATAGGGCTTCCGATTTGTTTTATGAAATTTCTACAATGTACATACGTATTTACCTACGTATTAATTATAAGAATAGCGGTCAATGCTATTTACATCATAGCTGGAGGTCTCTAGTACTTTTCATGATTTATCCAGAGCATTGATGCGTATCCAGCACTAGTTATGTTAGTAGTACTTATTAGATACATACCTAAATATGTAAGATTACCTATATGTATATGTAAATCATCTCATCTACGAAGTTTCCTCCATGTCATTCTTTTCAGTCTCTCTCCCTTTTCCCTTTCTCTCCCCCTTCCCTTTCTCTCCCTTTTCCCTTTCTCTCCCCTTTCCCTTTCCCTCCCCCTCCCCCTTCCCTTTCCCTCCCCCCTCTCTTCTCCTCAACAGTTGCTCCTTTCTCCTCTAACCTCAATCATCCAAGTGTCCCTTTCATCTCGGGCCGGGGCTCTCAGGATAAACTTTCCCTCCCGTACGGATAAGCACCTAGCGAGCCTGGATACCGGTATCTATCTAGTACCTGCCGAGCCTGCCTTCATACCAGTCCATTCAGATACGTGCTTTACCAACAGTACAACAACAACTTACACCGTTATTCAATATTGAAAAAATACATTCTAATGAGATTCATCAATTGGATCTTGAATCAACTTGATATGATGTACTGCAACATATCACTCCAGCTACTCCGAAACTTATCATCTAAATTGTCTATTGGTCCAACCAGGTATCTAATGTCTACAACCCAACATATCTCGAATACAGAAAATCAAAGAATTAGTTCTCCATATTACCTAGGTACTTACTCATATGTTACCATAGGAATAACTTTCCCACCATCATTCACTCTTGTTCCCTTGGTACAGATATACATACACATACATGGAAGAGGACCCTTGATCATCATGACGGGTAGGTACATCTGGGGTTACGGATTAATTACAACAGATCGTAATCTTTCACACAACCGGATTCTTTTGATAGGTTCCCCGAAACTTCGGTAATCCCATTCTTGATAACGACAATGGAGGGGGTTACACATTGAATATACCAAGGTAGTACACGATGCAAGTGGTTGACAGTCTTCTCGTTGCACATCAGGAGATTTTCACGGAATTGGCGCCCGAAAGATGTGTGTAAAGGTAAGCAGCAGATTATTTGACGGGATATTCAATATTTTGTCCTAAATCTTCGAATTTGGACGTAAAACGGTGCTCAAGTGTTATGGCGGGGCAGATGTATTACCTAGTATCCCCTTTCACCAACAAGAGTAACAAGGGAGTGTTCCGATGATACGGTATCTCTCTGCACCCACTTGTTAAAGGGGTTCTCCCAAGGCCGGTATTGAGATGTGTTTTGATAAATATCGATACGTGAAGAGTGTATGTGTGTGTGTATGTGTGTGTGTGTGTGTGTGTATGTGTGCGTGTATGTATGTGTGCGTGTCTGCGTGCATACAGATACTATCTCAATGGATATTCCTATTCTCTTCCGTATTGATATATCGATATACTTGACTCGAATAGTGCACCGAGAGCATTTGGCGAATATAAAGATGTTTAATATCAAATCGATATCTGGCTAGTAACCTTAGAGAACTTGGAGTCTTGAGCAACCGTGGAAGTCATGGACCTTAAGGAAGAATATCCCTCTGGTAGTCCATCCGTTCAAGGTCTAATTGCTGGCCGAAACCCCTTCCAAGTTCCAACCTTCGTAAGTTGACGTTTATACTTCACCTCTTAATAACTCATAGGACCTCGGGAGTCATAGCACGATGTATGTAGTGACAAACCTAACATACCGCCGCCCGGTAGATGGAAATTCTAATTCGATCTTCCGAACCAATCAAACGATGGAAGATAGAATACATACTAAGATCACGTTATGTTTTACTTGACTCACCCCTCGAAACCAATCTCTCTATTGATTTATTCATTTTTTGAATCTGACTGTCTCAACAACCAGGATAACCTCCTCCCTCCCTTCATCTTGTTTTCCTGTCGAGTTTAAACAAATTCAAGGGGACGCGAGGTTTGCCCCGGCGACGCGACTGTCTACATTGAAATATTACTGACAGATACCCTGAGACTTGTGCCACATCATCTGATATTAAAGTATTTCCAGGTTACGAAATACAGTACAATCTCCAAGTTCTGATAAGCTTCAGTTCAACATTCATTTGAATCCCATAACATACTACCGTACCTATTGTCTTACTTCAAAACTAATACACCAATACACCTGAATTATCCCATATTGTTATTTCAAGAAGTTTTACCCAGGTAACTTCTCCCAGGCGCATACAAAGGCCATATTGACGCCGAGCATCCATAAGAAACCTAAAAAGCAAATAATTCCGCAATTCCTATTAACGACATCTAACGATAACAACAATGATAACCACGATACACTGATCAATTTCACGTCCTTCCTTTTCTCTTTCGATGATTCATAAAACTTGTGCCGCATTCTCCATTGGACATCTGTCTATTCGACCACAATCGACGATCCCCTCAACCAAACAATACCCCTCGCAGAATCAGCGGCTGTGAAAGGAGAGCTTCACAAAGAGGATAATTTGGACTATTGAACATCTGCAAACATGCCGCCCGGTGGTGGTGGAAATATTAAAGTCGTTGTGCGGTGTAGGCCGTTCAACAGTAGAGGTATGCGGTGGATATGTTGTCAAACCCCATTTTTGTGTCAGGACTGATACCTCGGGATAGAGATCGATCGCGGAGCAAAATGTATAGTGCAAATGAAAGATGCGCAAACGGTCATTACCCCACCAGAAGGACATGAGGCGAAATCAAGAGATGCAAAGGGTGGAAAGGGAGATTCGGGCCAGAAGGTTTTCGCATTCGATCGTTCATACTGGTCCTTTGACAAAAATGATCCGAGTTACGCAGGACAAGACAACCTCCACACCGATCTGGGAAAACCTCTCTTGGATAATGCTTTTCAGGGTTACAATAATTGTATCTTCGCATATGGTCAAACGGGTTCCGGGAAATCTTACTCGATGATGGGATATGGAAAAGATGCTGGTGTCATTCCGAAGATTTGTCAGGATATGTTTGAGAGGATAGGGGAATTACAACAGGACAAGAATTTGAAATGCACGGTCGAGGTATCTTATCTGGAAATTTACAATGAACGAGTACGAGATCTTCTAAACCCGTCGACAAAAGGCAACCTGAAAGTTCGAGAACATCCTTCGACTGGACCATATGTGGAAGACTTGGCGAAATTGGTTGTGAGTAGCTTTCAAGAGATTGAAAACTTGATGGATGAGGGAAACAAAGCCCGTACCGTTGCAGCTACGAATATGAACGAAACTTCTAGTAGAAGTCATGCGGTCTTCACTTTGACTTTGACTCAGAAACGATTGGACGTTGAAACAAAGATGGCAATGGAAAAGGTTGCGAAGATTAGTTTGGTCGATTTGGCAGGTTCCGAGCGAGCAAATTCTACGGGTGCAACTGGAGCTCGATTGAAAGAAGGTGCGGAGATTAACAGATCTCTATCGACACTGGGTAGAGTTATTGCTGCGCTGGCCGACTTATCAGAAGGAAAGAAGAAGAAAGTGGGAAAGGGGAACCAAGTCCCTTACCGAGACAGTGTGTTGACTTGGCTTCTAAAAGATTCTCTGGGAGGAAATAGTATGACAGCTATGATTGCAGCTATTAGTCCTGCAGATATAAATTTCGATGAAACTTTAAGTACCTTGCGATATGCTGATAGTGCGAAGAGAATCAAGAATCACGCAGTTGTAAACGAGGACGCGAATGCTCGTATGATCCGTGAGTTGAAAGAAGAATTGGCTCAATTGCGAGGTAAATTGACAGGGGGTGGAGGGAGCGGAGGAGGGGGAGGCCCAGCAGATGAGATTTATGCCGAAGGTACACCTCTAGAGAAGCAAATGGTCACAATTGTTTCATCGGATGGTGCTGTGAAGAAGGTATCGAAAGCGGAAATCACCGAACAACTCAATCAAAGCGAGAAACTCTACTCGGATCTTAATCAGACTTGGGAAGAGAAATTGCAAAAGACTGAAGAAATCCACAAAGAGCGAGAAGCGGCCCTGGAAGAATTGGGTATCAGCATCGAGAAGGGATTTGTTGGATTACATACACCAAAGAAGATGCCTCATCTTGTGAATTTGTCCGATGATCCATTGTTAGCAGAATGTCTTGTGTACAACCTCAAACCTGGGTCAACTTCAGTTGGAAATGTTGATACGAATGCAGCCCATGCGGCGGAAATTCGGCTGAATGGAACTCGTATATTACATGAGCATTGCACTTTTGAGAATGTCGATAATGTGGTCACTCTGATACCAAATGAAGGAGCAGCAGTGATGGTCAATGGACAGAGAGTCGAAAAGCCAACTCGGTTGAGAAGTGGTTTCAGAGTTATTCTTGGCGACTTTCACATCTTTAGGTTCAACAATCCAACCGAGGCTCGAGCGGAACGCGCAGAACAGAGCCTCCTGCGGCATTCTGTTACTGCTAACCAATTAGAAAATTTCAAAGATTGGGACAAATTCTCGCCTTCATCTACCCCTCGGCCAACCCATGATCGAACATTCAGCAAAGCCATCTCCGATCTCGATTTTGATGGTAGTAGTCGAGCAGATTCCCCAGTGCCTGGACGAGGTCTTTCTGATTGGTCACTAGCAAGACGTGAGGCAGCTGGAGCTATTTTAGGAACCGATCAAAAGATTGCAGGTTTGTCCGATGAGGAGCTCAATGTTTTATTCGAGGACGTTCAGAGAGCAAGGGCTGAACGTGCAACTGCAAATTTGGAAGATGATCTAGACTCTGTAACCTCGTATCCTATGCGAGAAAAGTATCTTTCAAACGGCACTTTGGATAACTTCTCTTTGGACACGGCATTGACCATGCCATCAACGCCCAAACAAGGAGAAGTCGAAGACAAAATGCGTGAAGTTAGAGAAGAAATGCAAGTCCAATTAGAAAAGCAAAGAGAAGAATTTCAGGAACAACTTGAGACAGCCAAAACCTCAAATGTCGAGGTTGAAGAAATCAAAAAAGAAAAAGTGAGAATGGAAGAAACACTCAGAGAAGTTAAAGAGGAGATGCTCAAACAATTGGAGGTTCAGCGAAAAGAATATGAAGAGAAATTACAAGAGTTGTCCCCGGTAAAATCGGGACCAGATGGACCACCTCCACTATCAGAGAAAGAAATTGCGATTGCCGAGAAAGTTGCAAAACATTGGCAAGGACGAAGATATGTTCGAATGGCTGAAGCTGTATTTCAAAACGCAGCAATTCTGAAAGAAGCGCAAATAATGAGTCACGAAATGGATGAGAATGTTGTTTTCCAATTTGCTGTTGTTGACACAGGGCACGCTTTATGTTCTTCTTATGATATGGTTCTTAATGATATAGAGGGGGATGATTTTCATCTCGAAGATGCAACAAAACCTTGCATTGGCGTACGGGTAATAGACTACAGGAATAATGTGGCTCATCTATGGAGTCTCGATAAACTTCAGGATCGTATCCGGAAGATGAGGCAGATGCATCAGTACCTTGATCGGCCGGAGTACCTTCAACATTTTCGACTCGACAATCCTTTCATGGAAACTTGTATGCCACAGTATACACATGTTGGAGATGTTGATGTCTCTCTATCCGCAGTTTTTGAGAGTCGAGTTCAGGACTTTACTCTTGATGTTCTTTCGCCATTTACAATGCATGCTATTGGCATCATCAAGCTTTCACTGGAACCATCTTCAGCAAAAGCCCCTTCAAACACTTTGAAGTTTAATGTTGTTATGCATGAGATGATAGGATTCGCTGAGCGGGAAGGCACAGAAGTTCATGGTCAACTGTTCATACCTCCTGCTTCAAATGAAGGCGGCGTCACAACGACTCAGATGATTAAAGATTTTGATGAAGGTCCAATCCGATTCGAGAGCGTTCATAGTATGAGCGTTCCAATGTTCGGCCCTAAAGATGTTTCTCTTCGTGTGGCTATCTTTGCCAAAGTTTCATCAATGCATTTGGATAAACTTTTAAGTTGGGACGATATGCGAGACAACATCCCCCAACCCAAGAAGAAGCGCAAGGGTGCTCGTATATCAGAGTCGCAGTTCTATTCTGAAGAGAAACATGATGTATTTGCTAAAGTTCAAATACTGGAGCTGGCCGAAAGTGGTGATTATCCAGCAGTTGAGGTGATTCAAACGAGTGAGCTTGACCAAGGAACATTCCAACTTCATCAAGGCTTACAACGCAGAATCGCTGTTACCTTGACGCATAATTCCGGTGATGCTTTACCTTGGTCGGATGTCAGCGGTTTACGTGTAGGGCGAATTCAACTCGTTGATCACATTGGGAAAAGTCCGGATCTCAGCTCCCCTTCGACTCCTCCCCTCTACCTCAGATTACTTTCCACGCCCATTGTTAAAGCAAATGCAAACGGCACCAGCAATGTGTGCATTGTTGGAAAATGGGACTCGAGTGCTCATGAATCTTTACTCCTTGATCGGGTAACAGCAGATAAGTACAAAGTTCAAATGTCCCTTTCATGGGATGTGAAATCCGAGAAGTTGTCTCGCCCAATGACTTTCAATATGGATGTTTGCTCTCAAATCATGTCGCGTAATTACGTTCGTTCTACATCAATGTTCGCATCATTATTTCAAAGTGTACGAATTGTTCATTCTATGACTGGTATTTACTCTATCTCTGTTCGTCCAGTGGCCGTAAAAAGAGTGAGTGATCTGTGGAGAATGAATACATTGGAAGACTATGTTAAAGGGGAAGAAGCTCTTACGAATTGGACACCGAGAGGTATTAGTCTGGTTAAAGATTTTATTTCGGCGAGGAGAAAGAGACAGAGACTGGCAGAAATCGATGCTGCTCAGCCTTTGTTGAGACGTATCGCATCATCACCAGCACCAGTACCAATATCAATATCAGTACCCGCTCCTTCGATTCCACAGGTGATCAATCGAGATCCAGCCGACATACCACTCCCTGTCAGTCCGCCAGCTACAAAGGAAAGTTTTCCATCATTATCAATAGATGAGGCACTCCCATCATCTGTTGATGGAAATGCTCTAGGTATACATGGGGATGGTGAATTCAATAAGGAAATCACGGAAAAGTCGGAATCTGCCATCAGCACCGAATCTATTCCTCATGATCCAAGTCAAGAAAAGGACAAGTCCCAGAATCAATCCGAATACAACCCACACCAAACCGCTCTTCTTCAAAAGTTTACTAAATACTTCCATCTCTGCCGCGATCTATCAACAACCATTCTTACACCAACTAATATCGAACCACCCATCAATGGTTCGCCCGCTCCATCTCTCTTCCACACAGCCTCTTTCATATCCAATACTTCCCGCTCAAACTCACCCCGTCCATCAAATTTCTCAAATTCACTTCACCCTTCCACCGCCAACTCCCGCCAAACATCTCGATCCCGTCAAACCTCGCCCATTCCACACGCCCACCCTATCCCATCCATACCTCAGCATCTCGCAACTATTTCTCAAATCAAAAAGAATCCCAGTGTGCTTAAAGCAGGAATGCTTCTAGTCCCTTCCGCGGATAGCACGAAATGGATACGCAGATTCGTAGAGCTCAGACGACCGTATCTCCATATTCATGCGGTTGCGGGCCCGAATAGCGGGGAAGAGGTAAATGTGGTTGGATTGAGAAATGCAAGGGTGGACCATAGTCCTGAGATTGCGAAATTGTTGAGAAATGAAAGACAGGGTGGGAGTGGGAATGCGAGTAGAAATGCAAGTCGGAATAGTAGTCCTGCTGATGCGGGTGCGGGTGCACAGCAAAGTTGGAGCAATAGCGGCATAGGAGGCATTTATGGATATGGAGGCCGAGGAAGGAGCGGAAGTGGAATGGGCATGGGAATTATGGGGTATGGAGGGAGAGGCAACGGTAATGCTAATGGCAATGGTAATGGGGAGAGCAGAAGAGAAATAGAAGAAACGGTATTTGCAGTGTACGGAACAAATAATACGTGGTTGTTTAGAGCGAGGAGCGAGAGGGAGAAGGTAGAGTGGATTTGGAAAATTGATCAGGGGTATTTCTCTGGGGGTGGGGGTAGAGGTGGGAATGGGAGTGGGAATAATAGTAGAGGGAGGAGAGATAATGGGAGTGGAGATAGCGATGATGTAGATGCAGAGGGGGATGTGGATGTGGATAGAGAGGATTATCTGGCGGATTAATCGTAATATAATGTTACCTCTCTATTTGATGAAATTTGAGTGTTTTCTCAATGAATGATTGGATAGATGAATGAATGCACGGGAAGCGAAGGTCCCACCCCCTATATTGAAACTCACTCACTCACTCACTTCCCGGGGAAAAGTAGAATAAAATAGATGTAAACACAATTCTGCCACTGCAAGATCACAGGTTCAAAAATTAGGGCTAAAAAAAAGAACTTTTTGTTTGTTCCCCTCCCCTAACTACCCACTACAGAGAACTGGCTTCCCAATTCTCACTTCTCACTTCACTCACTCGCTTCCTCCTTTCCCTGACCCATTCCTTGAAAGGGTTTTCTTCTTCACCTACTACGTTTATCCATCTCCACAAAATATTTTAATTTAGTTGTATACCTCTTCCCCATCCCTCATCATATCATTCATTCCCAACGCCAACCAAAGACTAATAATTATAGAGAGCGAGAAAAAAAAAAGATGTTTCAAAAAATACAAGTGAAGAATTCGAGATACTATTTCTCATCTCATCTCAATTGATCCTATCCCTCAAAAAGATTTCCCAGTACCATGCCATTATCTGCTGTCACAATTTCCCTCTTTGCCACTGCCACTCAATCTACGCATCGAGTAATGCACTTAATGCTTTCTCTTTTTCTTGGGTGCTTCTTCTTCATCCTCCAATCCACTCTCCATATCCTTCCTCTTGGCCTTCTTCTCCAATTCATCCCAATCCTCTCCCTCACTCTGTTCATCACTATCCTCTTCTCCTTCATCCTCGCTTGCATTACTATCAAAATCACTATCTTCATCCGAACTTTCTTCCGTAGCCGCCATTTCATCATCACTTATTTCAAAAGCAGATTCCTCATCTTCCTCATCACCACCTTCATCATCTGATTCCGTTGCCAAGAAGCCCCATCCACCATCCTCAAAGAATCCATGAGGATCGGCTGTAACAGTCTTCATAATTGTTGGCCAATTCAAATTGAGTGGACCTTCGGAAAATGGAATATTGACGGAATCTAACCATTCCTTGACATTTTCAAGTGATTCAACAGGAATGGTATTGATATGGTAAGGAGCACGGTGGAAGTCCTTGAAAACAAATACCATGTCAAAGTTCTTGAGTCCGAATTGAACACGCTCAAGATGAGCAATTTCGATATCCTCAAGAGTGATGACCATAAAAGGAGGTTCAGTAAGTTGAACCAAACAATCTGTAGAAGGTTGACAGAAAACACTGGACCTATTTGGTACACCACCGAACCCAAGTTCACGGAAAGGTACGTCAACATCAACGTTCTCATTCTTACCAGCGTCGGCAATCTTCTCGGCAAATGCTTTGAATTGTCGATCGAGATCAGCACGACGTCTTCGTTCTTCCTGCTCTGCTTCGAATTCTTCCTCATCGCCATATCTATACTTTCGCTTTCTGTTTCCAGTTTCATCGAATTGAATATCAGTAGCTTCGCGATAGAATTGAACATCCTTGGTCTTCTTTTTACCAATCAAAATTGGATCCTTTAGATGCACATGAATGATGACGATCAATTCATGGTCACAAGGCTGGAAGAAAAGATGCTTGACGTTACTGAAAAGGATATCAACTCGGTGTTGAAGATTTAGAGGAGATTGGTATCGAAGACCGTTCTGATGAATTTCAACCTTCCCGGGTACACGTTTACCATCCATAGCTGGACGAATGAAAACGTTGTCCATAACAATTGGACGACGATCTGGTTATGTTAGTAACTATAGAAGAAAATAGAGAATGACTACAAATTGCAAACTTACTTCGAATTTCCACCAACTTGTCTTGCTCAACAACATCCTCCATATCCTTCTTCTCTTGTTCACGCTTAACAGCATCTTTTTTCATGTTACCGATTTGATTGGCAATGTCTTGAAATCTATCTCCATCATGAGATCTGAATGTCAAACTTCTGACAAAGTGTGCTGAAACATCTTCGAATGGCTGATCGTCTTTTCTACCAACACCCTGACCAGGAGATAAGAAATTGATTCGAAGGTATGAGAATTCACCCTCGTCACTCTTACTGGCGTTCTTGATAGTTTGGATGTGGAAAGGAACTGGACGGCCCATAATGGGTAAAACAACAGTTGAGTTTTTTGCGTCCATGACAATAGCGAGATCTCTGATCTTTGGAGGGAATTGATTCTCACGCTTGTAAGATTCAAATCGCTTGAATTTCTTCACAGCAACACCATTTTGATCACCAGTAGCTTCGGCAAACCTTGCAAGACCTTCGGCTTGTTTTCTTTTTGCGAGCTCTTTTTGATGCTCACGCCTCCTGGCTTCGGCACCTTCGTCAATCTGAGTTGATCGTTCACCCCGGAGTTTTGTCTTGGTGATATTTTTAGCTGCGACAGCCCCAACACTCGAATCCTTCTTTGCCTTGGTAGCTTTTGGTTCTGGTGCAGGCTCATCTTCTTCATCCTTGAAAAAGAATGAGGTCGCATCAAGTTCCGAGGGGGCATCGCCTGTGAAAATAACAGGCTCCGCTTGAGTGACACGAACAGTATCCGATAATACCAAAGAGTAGATTTTGCTCTTCTTGTCTTGAGGATCTTTGTTCTCGATATCATTGAATCCTGTAGTGACACAAAGAGTCATTCCGTCTTTTAAGCTTCGAGTGCTCTTGGCATTCAGGAGTAAAGTAGGGTCTCTTGTTTCGATACCGATTCCAGCTCCGACATTCTTCAAGAAATGCTTCTCCAACTCAGGTTTTTTGGTTCTGATGAGGGCTAAAGCTTTGGCGTAAATATCCTTGACATGCGCGCCGTCGCGAATTTCCTTCATAACAAGATTGTGAACCTGCAATAAGAATCTGTAGTTGCTCTCTTGGGATTTATTTGGATCGACGAGATAAGTTCGGCCGATCAAGGAGCAGTAGGTCTTGTATCGAAGACCCATAGAACATATGATGACACCAGCATGCAACAACTCATCATCGACTTGAGCACTCATCTTCAAATCGTATTTTCCACCACTTTGTATGATAGGTCCATGGGTCCAATCCAATTGTGATGAATCGAAGTCATTTGGCATCCTCTGTTTATTAGGAAGCTCCACGGAAGTCCAAAACTTGGCGTCGTCCAATTTGCCATCCACTTTGTTGGCCAGGGCACTATGTTTGACTTTTTTTTCTTCATCTAAAATACCTGACATTTCCTCGACGAAATATGGGTTCATGAGTGCAGTACATGCTTTTGAGGAATTTCGCATAGCGCGCTGCAGAATGTATTAGCATCAGCCAGTTCTTCCACCTCGTATTTAGAGTCTTACCAACTCATTCTCGTCTTTTACTGCCAGAGCTGCAGCAGATAATGCTGGCGCAATATCTACTTCTTCCACATCCTTAATTTCGGTATAGATTTTCTTCCACTCATCGATAAAAGGACCACTTGATGTATCTTTTGGTAGAATTCCGACTTTCTTCTACAAACGAAGATTTGTTAGACTGTTCTTGTTGCGCATAGTAATATTGTTCATGACTCACCCCTGAAGATTTAATGACATCTGCAATTTTTGTGAAAAGCTTCTCGTTGGCTGCTGCATCTTTGCCTCTAACCAAGACCTCGAGAGGAATCTTTCCACCTTTCAAAGGTTCCAAATGTTTCGCTATTCAAATATTAGCTTTCAACCTGTGGCGCATATAGAATGATGATTCACGCACCTTTCTTTGCCGTTGTCACAATGTATAAAGTATCGACTGTGAAAAGGAAGAGCGTCGCAGGAAACTCGTAGCCTAATAACCAAAACTATTTCTTCATCAGCATTCGACCGTCCCTCCAATGTACTTTCTCATGAAACGTTTCTCAGGTATTTAAACTCACATGAATCGCATTATTTTTCTGAAAGCTTGCCACATCTTCCGTCTTTCCCATCAACACCAAGATACTATTTGCGCCATTGAAAATCGCGTCGCCGCCTCTCTTATCAGCTTTCCATGATGATATAAAATGTGATAATCGTTCCTGAAACAAATTTTTGTCAATTCTGATATCCACCATGATGATTCTGAATGTTTGTTGATGGTATAGAATTGAAGTCGAGTTTGTTGAAGACAGAGGAAGAAGATATCAAAGAGGACGACGCGATAGTCGAAAACTCGCGTTGATTGAAATTGAGAAATTGCGTATGTGGTCTTTAAGGGTTGATAGAATTGTTGTCTAAGTGAGCTTCGATAGCTACATCGATAAGGGATTGTTGACGAAATCTAACGCCGAACTCCTTTTCAGCCTCATTAACCTTTACCATCCATACATAAGGCTCCATGAAAGGCTAGCAGCCGTAGCGCATAGTTATGATGGATTTGCATCCTTTATTTATACTGACTGTTGTCATATTGTGATAATCACATCTTGTGTTCGTTTATGAAGTCAAGTCTTCCTTCCAACCTTTCTGTCGATTATTCAGGTCTTCTAAAATCATATGGGGTCACTAGCTTCGCGAGCAATATAAAATAAGATAAACGAATTTTATCTCCTCATTTATTAATGATTCAACCAAGCTTTATGAAATCAATCTTGGGTCTACGATTCGAGTACAATTGGGCATTAAAATTTATGTCAATAACCTATGTACAAGAGAAGTTTAATACTACGCCTACTATACGAGCTACCCATGTTCTTATTTTAATGTCTAGTGCTAACATGGGCACTTCCAATCATCCATCTAAATTAGATGACTGGGACCGAAGTCATTCGGTATTGTTATAAATGGTATATAAACATTTAAAAGATGCCCTTTGATGGGATTAGCAACGAACTAGAGCCGATCAGATTGATGGAAATAAGGCGGAACTTACTGGAATGAACAGATATGGAACCAATCTTTCGTACTCGTCCCAAGCCTCTCCATATCTCTCCCGGCACTTTTGAATGTCTCTATATGCACGATGAGAGATCATGCCGGCAAAGAAGACACAATAAAACCAAGGGAATGGACTCTTGAAGCCAGTAATAAGTCCCCAGCAGAAAGCGAAGAAGAAATCGCAAGTGTAATGGATTTTGCGAGCCTTTCCGTACCAGCCATCAGCCAAAATTGAGTCACCGGTTTTGGTTTTGATGACACGTGGGTTCATAACCTCCTTCCATGGCAATTGAGGGAATGCTTTGCGATCTGTGACGGTTCCGCGTTCACGGGATCTGAATCTGTTCTTTTGACTGTTGGTGGTATCCCAGACCCAGTATACGAATAAGTACGTTGTGTACAAGAAATAAAGGAAGTACTTGTTCCACGAGTACTCAGATGGTGGGTGGTTGGCCAAATAAATGGTGCAGTGACAGTAACTGAGAGGAACTCCCGCGAGATTCCAGAAAATCAACATGAATCCCCATTTCTCGTAGTACATGTCCCTAAAAGAGTTAGTAAACTGTATTTAGTGAGGTATGTACAGAGATCTACATACCAGGTTGTTATGATCAATTCTTCTCCTTTAGCGCATGCATTTGCATACAAAAAGTGAGCCATGATCAAGAATCCGACTTCACCTGATACATAGCCATATTGTTCATATTGTCTTGCAGCAGCGGCACAGGAAAGACCCAAGAGAATGAACCAAGGTAGACGAACTTCGAAGAACATTTTGAAATCCAAGATACCGAACATTCTTGGATTCAACTCGGCACCCATGAAGAAGTCATAAATTGGATAGCCTGTCATTCGGTGTTGAGCTCCACGTGCCAAAGCCGACAAATAAGCAACAATTGAGACCAAAAATCCGGAGCAAATGGCTACCGACATTATTGGTCCAAACTCATCTAAGAGAGTATAGATTTTGAAAATGTCCAAGTGGTGCAAAACAGCCCCGGTGATGATGGTGAAATAAAAAGACCAAATTCCAGAGCAATAGTATGGCAATTGCTTACCTCCCTCATGAGGAAGCGGTTTACCATAACCCCAAACTCCTGGCATGAGGCAATACAAGACAGCCTCAAAGACGAAGAAAATCCAATAGATTTTCCAGGCACGAAGACTTGGGTATGCCCCTGTGTAGACGAGATCACCCAGATGTTTCACAAAATCGAGGAACTCTTGACCTGGTTCCGGTGTGGGGAATTTACCATCATAGTATGTTGCTCCAATCCACATATACCACATGAGACAAGGGAAGCCAATCATCATAGCACTAACGCCGAAAGAGCCACCAAAATCGAAATGGCCAGAAGAATCAATCTTTGGATCGTCTGTAACCTTTGTAGATTTTCCGTTGACTGCCTTCTCCTCGGTTCCGCTCTTGACATTTACGCTTCCACTCTTCAACGATTCGATCGTATTAGAGTCATTCAATGCGGAAGTAAAGCCATTGATTGCTGCGCCATTACTGATATGATCGTTGGCTGTTGCTGTCTCGACCATGTTGACTTTTCGACTCGAAGATCTCATCCTGGATGGCGGGTTATCTGTCGCGGAGGAAGAATCGTCTGCGTCTTCTGGGAATTGTGACTTTCTCTGGCGACGGATTCGTGGAGTCTCGACGAAACCAGCACGTTCTGTTTTTCTGCATAAATTATTAGACTTCTCTCTCCAATGAAAATAGAAGAGGAGAGATAACAGTGAGTACTTACTTTGGCGTCTGCCGCAAAGAATATCTCTCGCGTCCTTCAGACATTGTGTAATTTCGGAACGGAACGATAGTTGGGACGAGTATAAACCAATAATTTACCACATGTAATTTCAAATGAAGCGCTTGTAAGGAAAGTGCTATAATAGAAGCTCAAAGATCATGATTTCACACGCGTGCAAGGAAAAGTGTCAACAAAATTATGAGAATCAAGTCAGTCTCCATTTTACATTGGGAATTATTTAAATTTAATATTTGTTTACTTTCCCGTTTCCCGTTTCAGTCGAGCCACTCGGAAGCCATACAATTGGGTCGGATTGATCATCCTTCATCCCCTGTGACTCCTTCAAATAAAGCGTTCGAGAATCGAGTAACCCTAGTAAAAGATGGGGATCTTAATTGACAAATTACGTTTGACATGAGTTTAATAAAGGGGCAAGGATAACAATGTGCGGATGGGTGTACCTACGACCTATTAAACTTAAGTTACGAATACGATATCGATAATAGTGCTTAGTCAGGGAGTATTGATTAGACGTATTAAAGTGTATTATTATGTCGGTATTAGATATCTTGGGTGTATCAAGTGTTGTCTAGGTAGTGACAACAAATAGTTGCGGGGCTCTTTGCCTCAACCAACTCATCGATTCCAACATAAAAGGAATAGTCGAAACATTGTATCACCAACCGGATGTATGATGCTTTGTTAATCTTTATACCAACTAGGTAGGTAGGCAGCTCAACATAATCGGACTTGCGTTTCACTCGATGATGCATCCCAGCTGAGTCCAACACAAAATATTATCTAACATTATGTGACTCCTTATTCATCGCTAAATTTTTATTGCCATGGTCGGTTGCGAATAACCATTAGATATTATACATAGAACTTCCTCGTAACATATACTGTATTTTGCGCGCCAATTCCCTCCCTAAACATGCGCCAACCGCTCATGCCATAGAAATGATGCCAAAATTCGGAAAATATCCGAATAAGTAATGTACAAGAAAGTTGCAATGCATCTTTTGTTAACCCTAATATAAGACTAGGTCAAACGCCCATCCAAAATTTCCTTGCTGAATAGCGAAACATGGATACCTAACTTTTGAAAGGGACCGCGCCTTCAGCACGAATCATCTCTCTTCTCGTCATTTCATCTCATTTTCCCGTAATTTTCATCATTTTGAGAATCAATCATGACATCGCATTCAAAGACCTGCCCGGCCTCCTCCACCGACCATCGCCGTCCTCATCAACCTTCTATCCACCGTGCCCAGCCCTATCATTACACCAATAAGACCCTCATACTTTCTGATAGAACAAAAGATACGCGACCTTGTTATCCATGAGTGAGGATTTACCAGCCCCGTATCCAGTGACAGATTTGGACTTTGGTGTGGAAGCGCCATTTAATACGCTTGAACATTTCTTTCCAGACCCACTAGCTTGCTTCCATCCATCCTCTTCAGTTTCTCCATTTTCTTCTCCAATTGAAGCAAAAATGTTTCCTGACGATGAATTATCCTTCTTGTGAGCCTCCAAAGCAGCGGCCAAAACCTTTGGATCTTCTTCGCTTCCTCCTTCAGCTACATCTTCACTCCTTACACGCTTGATGACAGTGTCGTCAAGTCTGATCCACTCCTTCCCATCTTGTCTTCTGACGTCTACAGTATAGTGTCCACCGCTAGCATTCTTACCGTGGTGATAGACAACGCCAATTAGACGATACTTTGGATAGCCATCATGAGCAAAAACACTACGCTTAGTTCTTGGGAAGACTTCCTTTGGTAATTCGAGTTCCAAAGGATATCCAACCTTCTTCCAAATCTTTTGTGTACCGCCAGTGTTGTCGTATTGGAAACGCTTCAAGTGCAAGATGAGTACAGGGGGTACTGTCTCAATGAATACTTGCTTTGTCGCGGTTACATTGGGACCCTTTGGAGACTTGAAATCGCCATGAAGGACCTCTGAATGTGTTAGACCTTTCAAGGCATCAACGATGTTGTGGATATCCGGGGAACCAATATCCAGTTGTAGTGGCTGATATGGCTCAAGAGTAATGGAGTCTTTCAAGCCTGGTACACGCAATTCGGATCTCAAGCTACCACCAAAGATTTTAGTGACTGGCGAACCAGTAAGTATAGTTCCAGAAGATCTAGTAATAGCAGCTTTTTGTTTAGGTCCAACCTGTTGCCATACGTCGTCAACAGATCCGCGTCGACTCGCAGTATCGCTGATAGGAGACGAAGGTACGTTCATGGGTGTGGTGACAGCCGAATTCTTGCTCGAGTCACTTGACTTCATGACATGTACACATTCATCATGAAGCCCTTCAAGTAAAAATCCAAGGAATTCTTCGGCGTCTTGTTGATGCCCCCTCTGTGGCATATATTAGTAAAAACAACCCTGAAGGACACACTCAAACTAACCTGCATTGTGACAAATCTCGGTAAACGTCGCATAACATCGTAGACAAAATCTGGCGTGAAAGAATCTCCATATTGCTCAAGTTCTCCTTCCTTAAGTCTCATTTTGAGTTGCTCAGATGATTTTGCAGAATCAATAACTGAAAACTCCCGCATAAACATGATCCTTGTACGTTGTTAGTGACAATCACATAGAATCCATTGTTGGTACACTTACATGGCATCAATTAGAGGTGTTTGACTCTTGAAGCTATGCGCTGCTTTCTTGCTAACTTGATCTAGAAAGTCATAGAAAGGGGTACAGAAAACGAGAACTTGTAAGACCGAGTTCATATAGCACATGTTGCCGGTGTTCACGAGACCTCGAGGCTCAAGAAATGATATTTTGGAGTCCTTGGCTTCGGCCTTGAATGAGCGCAATGCTTCAGCTAGTGATTCCGAATTATTTTTGCCGAATTCGGAGGATCCATTCTGTCCATCATTGACAGTGGTTAGAGCTGTAGGAGCGCCAGATGAACCAAAAAGGCCAGTCCAAGCTCGTGGTGTAGCCCATGCTTTGACAGGGGGAGGTGTTTCCTTGACTTCTTCAGTAGTAGGGCCATTGATATCATTCTCATTTGTCACTTCGGATTTGGTCACATCTACCTCAGCTGCATCTTGGCCATTGGCATTTTGAGAATTCGTCGACGGTGTACTTTTCGGGTGAGATTTTGTAATGGCACGTATGGCAGGGACGGCAGGGACGGCAGGGACAGCAGGGACAGTAGTAGCTCGCTGGGATTTTGTAGCCACAAGAGTTACTTCTCCACCTGCAGGGAGAGACAAGGCTTTTGTAGAAGATGGAGTAGTTGGCACTGTGGATTCAGTGTCTTCTGATGGAACTTGGGTAGTAGTAGGTGTTTCAGGTGTAGGCTCTGAAGCTTCTTCAATGCTCGGCTTTGGTTCTGACGATGATTCTGACGTCTCCACGCCCTTCTTCGACTCAGTATCAATCTCCTTGTCTAGACTTGGAAGCTCCACAAGATTCGTAGATAACTCTGGACTCTGCTTTCTTTTCCGACGCCGTCTGGTCGGCCAGGGTGCAGTAGTGTTGGGGGATATCCAAGGCAGCTAGTTGTGATGTTAGCAATTGAGTAATGCGTTTTTGAGAGTATGACGTACAGGTGCCTGAAAAGGTATATAGTGTTTGGGAGTTGGTGGTGGAGACTGAGCAACGGGTTGTATTTGTGGGGTTGGGGGCGTGAGAGGTCCTGCAGAAAGGGTGTTGGACGATTGTGTTGAGACGCTCGAGGGAGTTTGAGGTAGTGGAGGCGCGGGCGCTGGCTGGTAAGACGACGCAACTACTGGCGGGTGAGAGGCAGCAATAGCAGGAGATGGCTGAGGTCGAACGAAAGGTGGTGCTTGGGGTTGAAGCGGAGGTGGTGGTGGGTGAGTATAATGCGTCATCATTGGCGGAGGCGAGCGACCATAGTGTTGGTATGGGTTATACTGTTGAGTCAAGCCATTATTATAATATTGAGGAGGCAATGGTTGTGGATGGTAATAATTCGCGTTGTACGGGTGAATGTACCCATTGTACAGAGGTGCCGCCGGTGGATATGGTTGAGCTTGATGACTATAAGGTCTCCGTCTTCCTAGGTCTTGTTGCATACCTTGCCCTGCCGGCAGATGACGACCGTTCATCATGCCGGCTTGCTGAAGTTAGTTCTTTCCAAACCTACCTCGTCCAGGTTGGTTTGGATTGGCAGGAGCTGTCGCGCGAAACTGATATTGGCTCTTCGTTAGATGGGGGGGAGCTCTTTTGAGTACCTATATTCTCCAAAGTGCTAGCGCATTAAATAGAAAAGAGATCTCTATATTTAAAAAGCGCGCGATGGCAGTACCTTCAAAGATAAACCTGCATAAATAAAGCTATTGATATAACTATTATTTAAATATATGATCTTGTGTTATCCTGTTGGATTTGGGGTAGATAGATTTCCGAAGTCCTCCAAAATTATGGAGATCAAAAAAGAAGATGACTGAGCCAAAAACGTGAAAGCCTTGCCAAGAATTTTTGCCCCCAAACAAACCATAGAGGAGTGACCTATATATATTTATTATATGTACCTAGAACAATTAAATTGGACTGGCCCTCATTCTACGCCGACGAGAATGATATAAGAAATGAATGAATCCTTTCATATCACACATGAGGTGGGAATGTAATACATGGCCTTTCGAACTGGAAAAAATGTACCTAGGTAATGCTTTGAAGTGAGTTAATAAGATATATAGTAAAACCTCTCTATAAGGATCCCCTCTATAAGGATAATCTCTATTATCCTTATTTTTTTTAGATCCCAAAAATTTTTAGACCTAAAAATAATCTATATCCTTAAAACCCCTTTATTAAAATATCCTTATTTTTCTTAATCCCAAAGTTATATATATTCTAAATATATTAATTAGATAATTTGCTTTAACCTCATTTTCTCATTTTTTTTCAATATTCTTGATATTTATATTTAATTTTATTAACTTTTTTTTTCAATTTATTATTTATTTATTAATATTAATATTAATATTATAATTATTTAAATAATTTTGAATATAATATTTATTATAAATCTTTCTCAATTAATCCCTTAAAAAAAATCTATAATAAATAATATAAAATATCAGCAATTATATCGAATACAAATTATCAAAGGAGAAAATCAAAAAGATCTTATTATTTGTTTCAAATAAAAAACAGGATAATCTTTTATGTAAGGGTAATGCTTTATTATATTTAGTTTTATATATAAATATCTTAATTTCGATTCTTATAAGAATTAATATTTTATTATTAAATATAAAATACTTATTAATTATTTTGTATACAATTATATTTTATATGAATAGCAATAATATATATAGAAATTATATATTATAGTTATAGAAGATATATTTAAAAAAAAACAAAAGAATTCTAGAAATTGCTTTTTCAATATAAAGATTTTGTTTTTTCTAAATGAAGCAATAATTGGTTTAATAGTTTTAAATGATAATATTATATTATTGAATATATTAGATATAGGGAGGTAATAGATGTAAAGATAAATTCTATTAAATCTTTTATACAAATGGAGTATTGTAGAATGTATTGTAAAAAGTTCGAATCTAGGAATATCTTTAATATAAATAAAACTGATTTATAATGAAAACTACTCTCTATATATATATTTACAATTAAACAACAATCTGATAAAAAGTTGTATAAAAATCGAATTATAATTGTTTTTATATATAATATAAATAAAAATAAAAAGATAGTTTTATTAATAATTACAAAATTCAATAATCCCTAATATTTTAAATATATTAATAAATATTATTTAAAAATCAAATATTATTTGAATATAATTAAATAAATAATTATTTAAATTATAACTAATTATTTAATAAAGTTGAATATCAAATTTGTATATAAAAATTATAAGATTCTATTTATAATAAATAATTTTAATATATATATTTCAATTGTTTATTAATTTTTAGGTCAACTTATATATATTGAAATATGTTGGTTATTTAAAAATATTATTTCTAAATGGTAATTTTTTGATTAAAATATTATTGTATAGTTTAAGATTCAATATTAATATTTCTAAATAAATTATATATTTGTATAATTTGAAAAAGAGAAGATTCTGAATAAAACTGTTAATCTTCTATTTGTTATATAATAAATTAAAAAGGTTTGGAATAATATAAAAATTAGTATAATATAAATATGTTGGTTTAAATCAATATTAATAAAAAAATATACTAAAAATGATGATATTAATAAAAAGAATAATTCTGAATATATAACTTTATAGAAAAAAAAGGAAAATCAAGTTATTGAAATATAATAATCTCTTCAAAAATATATCGAATTTTATAATAATTTGATACCTATAAATGAATTTATTTATTCTAAAAAGAAATGTATTAAGGATTATAATAAGAATAATATTATTGAAAAGCTAATAGTAATTTATGATATAGTTGAAAGGGAGATTGAAAATAATATTAAAGATTAAAAGCCTTCTATATATATATTATATAAAGAAGTTGTAGAAGTATTAGAAAAGTTAGATTTATTCGAATTTCAAGGGGATGATAATAATATTGATTTTAAAGGGTTTTTGAAGAAGATTAGAAAGAAAATATTATATAAAAAGCTTTATATTATTTAATAATATTCATTAAATTCTTATTTTAATTATTAATCATTATTTTCATTTATAAATCTTTATATAAGAATATTTTTATATATTCTTAAAAATGACCACAAAAACCGGTATCCTTATAGAGAGGTTTTACTGTATATATCTTCATACATTTATTTAAATCTTCTTCATGGTCTCAAACATACCCACCCATAATACCTACTCTAGCTATCTGAGTACATAAGGACAGGATGGTATGACGAACGATCTAATTGCGTCTTATGTCTCTAATGTTTCCCTACAAGATTACCGATAACATTGAGGGAACTGGAACTTTCAAATCGCCCCTCATCCTCATCAAAAGTACTACATACCTAGGTACTCGTAGGTAGCCTTGGAATCTGGAGTGACTCTTCCTGTCCTCTATCAACAACGTCCTTGTGGCGCCTGAAATCTTCTCCAAAATCAACCTACCTGGACCTGGATCTTTTTACCTTTCATATTAGAGTTACTTCGTCCTATCAGTTTGCCCCATCCTTAACCAACCATCTCATTCTTTTTGTTCAATCGTTCTACTCCAGCTTTGTATTTCATACTTTTCGACCACAGCTTTACACCCGATTGTCTTATCCGAGGGACCGACGATTATCAGATCGGATCTGATCGAGAACATTGAAAAGTGCAACAAATCTATCGAGCAACCAGACATCCCCATAGGACCACCAGGACAGATGAAGATACACTACTTAGAGCCATATCATATCATCTGATACTTTTCTATTTACACGTTCAATCGAATTCCCAGCCCGAGAGACCATTTGATTGTCGAGCCTGGATTGGAACATTGAGAAGTCTCTATATCTAAAGGCTTTGAACTATGAACCCCGTTCAGCAAAGCGCGTCATCGCCTGGTGGAAAATCTCTCAGTACCGCACATAATCCCACTCAACAACAACAGAGTCAAATTACATCTCCAAGTTTCGAGTCAAATACAAGGCGCACCGGTAGTCAATCAAGTGGTATATCTGCGGCTGCTAGAAACAACCAAAGTCAACGAAAACAACATAGAAATTCCAAGAAACCTAGGCTCGCGGATGAGGATGCTATGGCGGAATCCGTAAGTCGCATATTTCTTCACCTCCCCATTATTTGCATCCCTGTTCCAGTGGTAGATTGCAAGCAATTGGCACAGTACAAAATACCAGCTCATTGCAGATGATTAGGATATTTCATTTTCATAAGCAGATTACAGACAATCAGTGGTGCTAATACTGCCAGGCGGCTATGAGAAATGCCAATAGTCGAAGAGGACAAACATCAATTACACATCTTATGAGTTTCGCTCTTCCACCTAGGCCACAGGATTATCGAAACACAATCGCAAGAGGAACAAGACGTGGAAATATATATGGAATTGGATCTGGTCATCATTCTAGTGATAAAGCTAGGTACATTCACGCAAACTATCGGTTTATAGTCAGGCCAAATGGAGATTACAAGCAGCAAGCTCTGTTCGCAGATCAACCGTTAGACTGGAATGATGTTCTTCAAATTCTCGCATCTGCCGAATCACAAGACACATCATGCCCAATCTGTCTCTCGCATCCTGTAGCTCCTCGAATGGCAAAATGCGGACACATTTTTTGTCTACCATGTCTCATTCGCTACATGCACTCAACCGACGACACAAATCCTCTACCGGAGAAAAAAGCTCGATGGAAGGCATGTCCAATCTGTTGGGATACTATCTATAGCTCAGAAACGAGACCCGTCAGATGGTATATTGGACAAGAAGGGCCGGCCCCTCGTGAAGGAGAAGATGTTGTATTACGATTGGTTATGCGACAACCTGGTAGCACTTTGGCACTGCCAAGAGATGGTGCGGATGTACTCGATAAATCGGAAGATATTCCATGGTATTTCGCTGCCGAGGTTACGGATTATGCTCGAATCATGAAAGGAAGTGAGGAATATATGATGGAACAATTTGGATTGGAAATTGAGGCATTGAAACAACAAGAGAATGAGGATGAATTGATGTTTGGAGAAGAACCCGAGTGGACTCGGAAAGCGGTCAATTCTGTAAACGATGCGAAGGAGAAAGTAAAAGGCATTGGTGGACCGCCACCTCCACCAAGTCAGCCAACAGAGAAGAAGCCCAAAAGGCAACCTATACAGTTCAATCCTGTCGATGAAAATTCTCCAGAGATGTACTATGTTCAGCAAACCTCAACGCTATCTCCATCGGCTGTTCCTTTCCAATTGGATTCGACAGTGACTCCACCACTACCTTCGCCCAATCCTATTCCGATCTCAGATCCTTCACAATCCCATTCAGGGAGCATCCAACAAAACGACAGGCAATTACGTCCAAAGAATGCCCAAACAAACGAGAGACATTCAGATGCCCCATATTTATTTTATCAAGCTCTTCTTCATTATTATCTCGCTCCTCTCGATATCAGAATTCTCAAATCAGCTTTTGGAAATTTTGCATCATTTCCTTCAACATTACTTCCCCGCGTCGAACGAGTATCTACTCACGTTATGGATGATGAATTGAGAAAAAGAACCAAATATTTGGCACATTTGCCATTTGGCTGCGAAGTAGGATTTTTGGAATGCAATTGGACTGATGTTGTTCAACCAGAAATCTTGAATCAGTTCAAAGAGGATATTGAGCGGCGAAGAAAACGTAATAGGGACAAGGAGGTCCGAGAGGAGAAAGATAGACAGCGTGCCGAAAAAGCAGAGGAAAATGCACGTTGGGCCACGGCTAGACAGAAGCAACCCGAAATAGCCCCGGCAAACTATTCCGACATCGATTACACCCAGCTCGCATCAGCATCTATTGACTCGATCGATGCATCTCCTCCTTGGACTTCACGTCAAGGCTCTTCTTTCGGAGCATTAGCTTCACCATCTACGAGCCCTCCTGCGCCAAGAACTGTTTGGGGAACGACACTGGTAACACCAGCTTCGCCTGATCTTCATCCTCAGTACAATAGTAATGCGGATGATGGTTGGCTACCGGGCTGGGAACAAGAGCTTCAAGCAGAGAATGACGCATTGATTGCTCAAATGCAGGCGGCGTCCTTGAATGGAGAAAGTAGTTCAAGTGCTACACCTCCACCAGCACCTCAAGGGAAGAAGAAAAAAGGTAAGAAAATTACACTAATGAGTACAACAGCTAGAAGAGCTGCATGATTGTTCGCGAAGATTGGAAGTATGTATTTTTTCGAAGAATTTGGCGTTCATAGTGATATCACTACAGAGACACGATGCAATATATTCATTTTCAATGTCCAACAATATGCAGAATAATGCAGGGTTTCCCATAGTCTGGATTATATTCTGACAATGACAATCATTTCTTCCTGAATTCCAATCGCCCGGTATCTTAAGACCATTCAAACATCGGAGATCTTCAAAGCAGTCAAGTCATTGCAACATTCAACCATCTGAATTATCCAAATGAACTCACTTAATACAATGGATTACTTTCAAGGACCTTCCTTTAAAGCTCACATCTAGTCTGCTAATCTCGATTATTGGACACCCACACAACATGATGTTATGCAAGTCTGGTCTCACTCTTCATATTTTGCACGGACGAAAAGGATTCTAGAAGTAAGTTCAATCTCTATCAAGTGCTATGAGTGGCGTTTTGGAGGGTGTAACGGCTTCCTGGCTTGATGCCAAATACCATGGTAACACAGTGATCTGCGCCTCTTCCGGTACAGTTCAACCGTCACAAGTAACACCCTGATCTTTCATTCTTCTAGCTGCTTCCGTCAACGAACCATACGAGCTGAAATATTTTTGTTGCAATCTTTACTTCCAAGCTAAAGAGGGGTCAAGATATCCCACTTGGATGTCGGTGTCGCTTAACAAACATCCCACGTCTTCATAACAACTCAACAACACGATATCTTTCTGAATTTCTCATGTTCAATATTGACTTCGGCGGTTTTATATGACCGAGTGGTCTGCCATACATTACATATCAATTGATTCAACAATTCCTTGTGTGATGCAATGCACGGCCCGTACCGCGATAGGAAAACTTCCTGCAGCTAAAGTCTCGGCGCAGATCATTGTATCAATCAACAAGTTGAATAGTCCTATCAACTATTCTTATCACCATCTACTATTATGTCAACAAAGATATACGATATGTTTGAGCAACATGGGGAAGTTCAATCGTCTTATCACTCATTGGAATTTTTATCATCCTACTCCACTATCTGACTATCTTTACAAATTGTTCTCGCGAGCAACGTTACGACAATATTTCTAATGCTCTCGATTCTTTAGAATTTCTTCTTAGATACTGGGACGTTTCGGATTGTTTCTATTTATATGTTTATTTGTATCTCTTCAATGCTTACGGAACGGGAACCCTGGAGCTTGTAAATCCGAACGTTTCGCGGGACGTTTTACGATGTAACCTCAAAGTCGGTCGGTGTTGAAAGTCCAGTAAGATAGATTCGCTTAAGTCAGTCATCATCAGCCACGTTTACACCCCTCACATCTTCACATCATTACCATGCATTCATTATTATCATTATTGTAGATAGGCTATGCTCTAGAACGATATAGTCGGACACCAATTTTATTTTAGGATTTGCAGAGCATTTATTGAGTATGATTGAGATGCACTTACGTTTCATTTTCAGTTCCTAGTACTATACATATGCAGGTCCATCAATATCATCCGAATAACCTATCGGATATTTTTCGATGCCGAGATAATCAAATGTGGAAACACTTTTACATGCCGTCAAATACCCTACTCAATACGAGATATATCACTAGGGGCCAATGAGACACAGCTACGCAAAACCGAGTCCGTGGGCCGAAAATAATCTTCAGCATGCTATGTGGATTTGCAGAATTACTTTACTTGATTACCAGTGCGAATAAACCCCGCGGAATTGATTCGCTATCGTTTATCAAACTTCATGAATAATCGTAGGTTGGAAACTTCCACGCCACGTTCAGTATGCGAGCTGGAATTTGAGGTCAACATGTGTATGGCTTCGATCTAACATACCTACGTCATCCTGCTCTTTTCCCCTCTCAATTTCACATGTCCAAGTGTGAAAAGATAATAGGATCATATAATTGATTCTGTCATCGCTAGTGCAAGTTAACCACGATTTCGGAACCCGCCTCTGAACGCCCTCTGGTCTTGATATCGTTGAGGAAATATTTTAATGATACGAGGCTCTCGTGCTTCACAGCGTGAGTTCCAATCGGCCCGTGCTTTCACCTGTCAGGCTATCGTATAGAGTGGGAAGACACGAACTGCATATTCATGCATCTTACTGTGTTGCGTGGAGGAGGCGTCTAGAATGTATGTAAAGAACAAGGCTAGGTCCTTGTATAATCATGTTATGTCGTATCGCTCACAAAGAGTGGGACGAAAGCTCATTCTTGATTCAACGTTACTTGATATCTTGGTTTGGTTTGGTAATGGTGCTGAGGGGCAAAGGTGAGATGGGGTGAGATAAGATGTGAGAACTATATATATTGGTGATGGCTCCATGCTTTGAGCTTTCGAATATCCTCATCATACAATCACACCTTATATCCAACTGCAGTTTTATTCGATCACCACAACAACTGCTACACTAAAACAATTCGGACTCAAACATTAATATCACTATCATCCAAACAATCATCTCATACTACATCTTTGTCTAAGTTCAATCAAAATGCTCTATACAGTTCGTCGCCATCCTCCCCATTCCAATCCATGCATACTAACAATCTTCAGACCATTTTCCCTCTCACTCTCCTCACCGCCGTCCTCGCTTCCCCAGTACCCGTCCCTGCCTCTGCCTCCCCAACCTCGACCTGCTCCACCCTCACCACCAAACTCGATTACTACCAAGGCTACCAATCCCCATCCCAATGCGGCATCAATGTTTTCTCAGGCAACATCACCGCTGGTGTTTGCGTCAATATCCTAACTCAAGGCATCATGCTTTTTCCGGCTGATGCGGACTGCACCTATAGTATCTGGAAAGGAGTCACCGATTGTAGTGGTGGTGTTACTCAGACTTTTGATTTGGGAGTCGCGCAACAGGGTGTGCAGAGTGTGGGAACTTGTGTTGGAACAGGGGTTATGGATGGAGGGAGATTTTATCATGCTAGTGGATTTTTGAGTTGTGGATGCAACTAGGCACCTCTATCTGGATATGCATAGGGTTTGGAAGACTGGGTCAACGGCGGAGGACAAGATGTGTTTTTATGAATCATGAACGAAGGACTGATTTCGGATGCATGAAATGATGGGAGTTGTTAATGTTGGTTATGATTGATGGGCGGATTTTCGATATCTCTTTACGCTTGCCTGGGATGGATTGATGGAGTTACAACTATAGACAAAAGTGAATGCTATGAATGGAACTTCTTTGCTTGCTTTCAGCATACACAATCATCCCATGGACCAAATTGCCGTTGTCATTTATCTTTGTATGTAAATCTTTTGGGGTCAAATTAACTTGTGTTTACACACCGTCGCGCATCTTTTTCTCGTGATTTTCATGAGTTCTCTCGAGTCTTCTACCAATGGCGTTCTATCAAATAAGAAATCGTTCACAATTATTCTGTCTCCACAGCAGTGGCTCCAGGAGGGCCAGCGGGGCGTCATGACGCCTGAAGCTTGGAATAGCTTGATTTACTTTCTTTTCTATGAAATGTGACAGACTGAATAGTTATTCTCCTTCCTTTTGATTGTTCCGAATCATGGATTGTGTGAGATGATCTTATTTCGATGTCCATCTTGAGTTCTAAGTAAACACATGACTCATGAATAATATACAAGTCTTGTCCGCTACTTCATCCATCTTCCTCTAGCAAAGAAATTAGGGGAAGTTTCTATCCCATCTATTGCCGGCGCGCATGTGTAGGGCCTATGTCAGAATACAGCTTAGGGTCACGAGGGAATATAAATGCTACTCCACATTTCAACAACACTTGTACCCCCACATCCCACTCTCTCACTCTAGTGTTCTCCCGTTAAGGACGACCGCTCGCCCAATTTTTGGCAACGTCTCAGACTCTCAGACTCTCAGTACCTATCTCGAGAGAATTAGCCGATCTAGCCAATCTTTACCAAGTTCGCGCGTAACCTTCCTCAATTGATTGACGGATAAACAAACATTTATCTAATCGACGCATAATGATGCAAGCAACCAAGAATGTTTGTCGGAAAAAGGCGGGGTTGGAAATCTGGGGTCTTGAGATTCTCCCCCAGTCGGGACTTCAGGATACCCCGCGGGGACGCTCCATATGTTAGTTTCGTATCTTCATCACCCCGAAGTATTCCACATAATACATGGGGAATTACTCAATTTTTATGATTTTCAATACTAATTGCCGACTACATTGCCTTTGTTTAACCGCTCGCTCATTGTCGAGTTTTCAACGCCGATGAGGTGGAGACGAGGATTGATTCATCGCGCGTCTTTTGGGTTCTACTTAATTCTCGGTACCACTACACAATTTATCTCGAAAAGTCACACATCGAAGGGCTTCTCACTTCTCACTTTTCACCGTTTTCCTTCTTCTTCTCCAGGAGATTGAGATAGAGGGGTAGCAGAACCATGGACCAAAACAAACAAGGAGAGGGGGAAGTAACTCATCTCGAGGGTCTTCCAATTCAACAAGGGAATCACCAATTCGACACCCTTTCTCCGCAATCTTCATTACCGCCATGGAAGCCATCGCAAAGGAAACAGCCAGAGGGCGATACAGCTCTTGCTTTATTCCAAGATACAGAACAATTGCATCAAGCGATTGATCCTGTCGAAGAGAGGAAATTGATTAAGAAAATCGATATGGTCATCTTACCTTGCTTAGCTGTCTGCTATATGTTCTATTATGTATGTTTATTGGTCCACCCTCAAACCCTGCTTTTCTACTTTTTTCCCCAAGAATAAGAATAACTTCTAACACGAATCAGATCGATAAAACTACCCTTTCATACGCCGCCATCTTTGGTATAAAAGATGATCTTCATCTCGAAGGGACAAAATACTCCTGGCTTTCAAGTATCTTCTATTTTGGCTGGCTTGCCTGGGCTTTCCCAACCAATTATCTGATGCAGAAGTTTCCGGTCGCGAAATACCTCGCTTTTAATATCTTCATGTGGGGCGCTCTTCTTATGTGTCAGGGTATGATTTCCTTCTCCTTCTACCTTTGAGGCTGGAACTCCCTCCCTCGCGATCCATATCACTAACCTTCAACAGCCGCCGCACGCAACTTCACCGAACTCGCCGTTCTTCGCGCCCTTTCCGGTGCCGCAGAAGGTTGTAGTGATTCTTCCTTCATGATCATTACATCCATGTGGTACACGCGACGTGAGCAACCCATCCGAATCGGCCTCTGGTATTCCGCCAACGGTGTGGGAATTGCACTCGGAGGGCTCATCGGTTACGGGATCGGAAATATCCGCGGGTCATTAGCGTCGTGGAAATATGAATTTTTGATCGTCGGAGCTTGCTGTTGTATTTGGGGAATTGTCTTGTGGCTCTTCTTGCCCGATAGTCCTGTTACGGCAAAGGTGTTGAGCCTTGATGAAAAGCGGATGGCGGTGGAGAGATTGAGGGAAAATCAAACGGGAGTAGAAAATAAAACTTTCAAATGGCAACAGGTAAAAGAATGGGCGGGAGATTATAAAACTTATTTGTTCTTCTTGATTGGACTTGTGGCGAATATCCCGAATGGAGGAATTAGCAATTTTGGTACCTTGATCATCAAAGGGTTTGGATATTCAACCTGTAAGTTTTCCCTTCTCTTTTGTTTTGTTCGTGATCCTTGTGACTGTTGTCAAGACCAGAAATGAATATATGAATCACAACTAACAAATAAAAGTGATAACAACCATCATGCAAATCCCCTATGGTGTTCTCATCGCCCTCAGCATTCTCCTCTGCGTCTTTCTCAACGATCGCTTACCTCCCAATAACCGCTGTATCATGATCCTCATCTTTCTTCTCCCCAACATTACAGGCGCATTCGGACTTCAATTTCTGCCTCAGACTCACCAGGTTCCCCGCCTCATAATGTATTACCTAACCGGGCCCTACAATGCCTCTTTCGTATTGTTACTCTCGGTACTGTCGGCGAATACCGCGGGCCATACAAAGAAAGTCCTCACGAACGCGACACTTTTTGTAGGTCTTTGCGTGGGGAATATTTCCGGTCCGTTCTTTTACAAGAGTTCTCAGGCTCCGAAATATCAATTGGGAATATGGAGTATGATTGTGGCGCATTTAGCGGAAGCCGTGTTGATTATTGTTTTAAGATTTTTGTTGAAGAGGGAAAATGAGAAGAGAGATTTGCAACAGGGAATTGATGTTGCGAGTGGTGTGAGAGAGGGGCGGGGAGATGAATTTGCGAATGAGGATGAGGAGGAAAGGAGAAGGAGAGATTTGGATGATACTGCTTTTGCAGATTTGACAGATAGGGAGAATGAGAATTTTAGGTATATCTTTTAATGGATAGATGTTGATGGGGTGGATTTGAGGAGGGGTAAAGGGAACTCCAGAGCCGGTGACAGGTTCCAGAATATCCATGGATTGGATAAAAATGCACACATGAGCATCAAGACATTATAGAAATGGTGAATTTACAATATCTAGAATAGGATAACATAAATTGAGAAATCAAATCCCATATTCTTGGAATTCCAGACTAGGGATTTCAAAATAATCATTCTGTATTCTGTAAAGCCCCGCTCTACAGTTTTGGCATACAATTCTGGCATGAGTTTGTAACAAGGAAGAAACAATACATCATCTTTAAATTTGAACTCAAAGAAATTTGACGGTGCACAAAAATGAAGTGTGAGATTGAACTACAATACACGGAAGCACCCGGCAATAAAATTCAAAAAACAAAGAACATAACTTATCCATAACTTATCCATAACTTATCCATAACTTATCCATAACTTATCCATAACTTATCCATAACTTCAACGTCCTTCGTCCACCCCTTCCCCTCCTTCTCACCGAATGCCCAAATAGCAATCCCTCATAAAAACTCAAACGAAAGACCACCGGTAACTTGCAAGTCCTCCCTATTTCTCCTTCCCAAACCATCCCTCCACCCACAAGTTTTTTTGGGGGGGGGGGGGGGGCAATTCTCATCATCCAGTCATGCAGTCGATGGAAACCCAGGTGTTCGCCTGGAGTCTTGTTGCACGTCTCACCTTCAAATATCCCGATGATATTGAACCAATGTTTGCTTAGAATGATGCTTCCTGGACCTGGATATAATTCCGCAGAATCTCCTTCTGATGTGAATGAATGAACAGGCAATCCCTTCTAGAAAATTCAAGGAGGTAGTCGTTTGCACATCTTACCTCCTCTAGATTCCCTTCGCTTGAGGTATTTGGTAAATCTATCCTACCAGACCTTCATTGATGGGAGCAGGTAGATACATACATACTCATACGGGGCATCATGTTACGACCACGAAGAGATATTTGTTGCACGTCTTACCTTCGAAATTTCCGGAGAAGTGCCAGAATAAAATTGAAAAGGGGTATGTGTTTCTTGTGTCTGTCTTAACCGAGTACTCTTTCCAAGGAGTTTAAATATCAGCGTACCCAATCGTATCCAGCGCTTCTCATCACCACAACCAAAGGAATCTTTGTTGCACATCTCATCCGAAAAATCCGGTTTATGAACGAAAGTCAATAGCCACAACTGCTTCTCTTTTACATCTTATTTCCGAATTTTCCGAAAAGAATCTTGGTATATGGGAAGGGTAAACACCGGACAGCAACTAGAGGAATTGATAGATATTTTGTTGCATGTCGCATCCCCGAGCCTTCCGGCTGCAGTCGCTTTGAAGAATGTTCAATCCTTCAAAGCCATTTGTTGCATATCGCATTCCGGATTTCCCGGGCATCATAGAGAGAATATTAGAAAAGTATGTATGATATGATATGGTGAAGATTTATTGTCCATCCCATCTCCCGAGAGTTCCGGTAGTTTGAGGATATTACCGCTAGGTCGTCAATGCAATAAATGTATATATAAAGAGAGCAGAAGGAAGAGATTATGCTGGGCAAAATAAAAGTCATAGTCCATTTCAAGAGAGATGACACGGCCATCTGAGGATAGAAGGCCCCTTCAACGAATGTTCTCACTGATCGATCAACCACTTTCGTGGACATAGATCACGTGAACATGTACTATTCATATCATACGGCTAGGGATTTTGAGCACTACTCATTGTCTATTCACGTCCGAACTTGAGCCACCGAAACGCACGCTTTAATAAGACGATATTTCGAAGATAAGATGACTCGACGTCTCGAGATTTTGCAACATTGATTGAAAGCGTGAATAGCTTCATCAAAACCTGAGCCAAAATGTTTGTCTGGACCTTGGGTTTTGTCTCGGTTCTCGAATCTGTAACCATCAAAGCAGCACCCCTCCAGCAAAAAGAAAAGAGATCGGCCAAGAACGCGGGGCATTGACATTATAGATTGACAATGGGGTACCGGTCTCGAGCCGGGACATGTCGTTCGTGATACCGAATTACGAAATTAGCCAATTGATCGGCACGTAGCGTTGCGACGATTCTTCCACAGATGGCTTGGAATCAAGGCGAAATCTGAATCTGTGTACTAATGTATGAGATGAAAACTCTTCATCATCCGCATATTGCAGTGGCAATAAAGCACAGAGCTAAGAAGGTATGCAGATGTGTTTTGGTCCTTTAATAACTTGAATGTCTTGGGCGATGGCAGAAGAAAAGGAGTGTCGAGGGAGCATTTGAGGTCGAAAAGTCTGATGTTAGGGTTGCCAAGGGAAGGTTGTTCGGCGTAAGACTATCTTTGCGCGAAAAGGTCACCCGTGACCCACCAGGTGACCCGTATTGAGTTATTAGTCAGATCAAGTGACTGTACGATATACCAGGTATATTTCACACCTCCCATACTCGAGTCAAATTTTCGACTGAAAGAACGAGAGTCAATCACATTCTGCTGCAGAGGCTTCTTAATCATTTGGTAGTAAACAAACAATCCAAAAATAAATCATCTCATCTCATTGTACGGAGTATGTACTCCGAGTGATCGAGCACGTGTCGAGGAAGCCCATTTTGAACATTTTATGCTGTGGATGCGTGAATGTGATAGATTAGCTCATCAAACTAGGTAGGTACACCAGTCCCTATTGATGTCGTCGTAATCCAATTCAATCACATCCATGTGTGGTAGCAGATCATAATTGTCTAACTCTTCACTTGACATGGCTCTCAGGGGGAGTTCCATGTCGTTCTCCGTTCTCTACGAAGTACTCTGTAGGTAGTAGGTGCTTCCTTTGGAAATCCCTGGCCAGAACCAGGTCAAAACTGTGGAATTGCGGGTAAGCTAATAAAGACATGTATGATGTATCCATAATACCGTGTAAACAATGGTTCATTCATCAATCAATCATGGACGGGGATCTAGAAGACGTGGTAAAGGAGGTCTGGACTATTCTAGAAATTCTCCATTCCATTACCGCTTCCGAGTCCTAACTCTCCCAGTATTGATGGGAATAGAAGAGACGAAATGAAGGGGTTTCATAGCTTTTTGTATATCGTGGTATTTGATTCTAGACTGTGATTTCTCAAGATGAACGTGATTTGAAAGTGCCCCAGAAAAAGATTGGACACACAACAAGCAAGACATTTCAAGGTTCGAGAACAATTGAATCTTTTTTCGTGGTACGGGTGTAATAAGAATGGAAATGTTTCTCCTTTTTGAGCCATATGTAACTTGGCACGATTCGTTTCTTCTTTGGCCCAGATGTCCAAGAAAGCGGCAGGAGAATTTCACACTTTGCATCGATCGTGTTTACTAACTTTACTATGGATACGAGTAGGATGGGAAATAAATCATGGATGGACCAAAATCGCAAGAAGTGGCTCAGAAGTGGCTCAGAAGTGGCTCTTGCTTATCCTGGCCTGAGCCACTTTAGTACAAAGTAGGTGGTGGAGGTTACGTGGACCGTGGACCGTGGACCGTGGACCGTGGACCGTGGACCGTGGACCGTGGACCGTGGACCGTGGACCTGTCAGGACTCAGGACTCAGGTACGATGGAATTGTTTATGGTTCGTCCAACCACACAAGGAAGCCACCAACCAACCAGCCAACCAACCAACCTTGGTAATAAAGACTCCTTTGAGAGTCGAGACCACCACCTTCCCTGCTCTTTCCCCTTACTGCTTGTTCAATCCTCAATCCTCAATCCTCAATCCCCAATCCCCTCCCTCCTTCCCTCCCTCCTTCCCTCCCTCCTTCCCTCCCCCCCCAAGGAAAAGGTTGATTCCCCATTAAATAATAATATGTAATTGAAGCCTTTTCTCTCTTCCTTCTATTCCATGCCAGTTCTCTCTCATTCCTCCTTCATCAAGATCCTTAAACACTCTTTAGACTCTACATCTTTCCTCAATCACTCCAAGTCTCTCTCTCTAGTCTCTCTTTAAGGTTGATAGTCGCTAGGTATTCCTTCTTAATTCACCACCCACCTCCAAACTCAATTCCACACCACTCGTTATCCTCCGTCGACTTTTACTTCTTCGACACTCGCTCACTCACTCACTCACTCATCATAATCAAATCACTTTTTCGTCTTATACTCTCTTAATTGTGGAATTCATCATCCTGTTTATAACAACATCATACGTCTCGCTCGATTAACATTTCAAAAACAAACAAACAATATCATAATAATTCATCATGCTCTCCAAGACTCTTTTCGCCGTTGCGGCTTCGCTCTCCACTGCAAGTGCTGTTCACCAAGGTTTCAACTATGGTGCAACAAACGCAGACGGTTCTTACAGAGTCCAATCTGATTTCCAAGATGCTTTCGAGACTGCCAATTCTCTCGTTGGTACCTCTGGTTTCACTTCTGCTAGATTATATACTATGATCGTAAGTTGTTGGAAACATTCCTCACATTTTCCCCCGTGTTAACAACCTTTAAAGCAAGGTGACACTACCGAACCAACTTCTGCTATCCCAGCTGCTATTGCCTCAGACACAACTCTTCTCCTTGGTTTATGGGCTTCTGGTGGAGCTGCCGGTGTTACTGCTGAGATCAACGCTCTCAAGGCTGCCATCACAAAATATGGTACCGCTTTCACTAGCCGAGTCGTTGGTATCTCTGTAGGATCCGAAGATTTGTACAGAAACTCCCCAACTGGTATCGCTGCCAAGTCTGGTTATGGTGCCAACCCAGCCGACCTTGTCGACTATATCAAACAAGTTAGAGAAGCAATTGCCGGTACTGGCTTGAGTGGAGCTTCCATTGGACATGTTGACACCTGGACCGCCTGGGTCAACGGATCCAACAGTGCTGTCGCAGAAGCCCTTGACTGGGTTGGAATGGATGCGTAAGTTTAGCAGCCTGTCCATCTCCTGTTTCACAACTAACACATTGTTTAGTTACCCATACTTCCAAGATACTGAGGCAAATGGAGTCAGTGAAGGAAAGTCTCTCTTCAACTCCGCTTTAGCCGCTACACAATCTGCTACTGGAAAGACCGTTTGGGTTACTGAGACCGGATGGCCTGTTACTGGTGCTACTGCTGGTGATGGAGTTCCAAGTGCCGATAACGCCAAGACATACTGGGATGATGTTGGATGCCCTAACTTCGGAAAGATCAACATGTACTGGTACACTCTTCAAGATCAAAACGCTGCCTCATCCGTTACTCCATCCTTCGGTATTGTTGGTAGCACTTTGAGCACCACCCCATTGTTCGATCTCAGCTGTTCCAACACTACATCAAGCTCCTCATCAACTGCTTCTTCCAAAGCTACCAGTGGTATTGCAGCTGTTGCTACTGGAGGATCTGTCGCCTCTGCTGGCTCTGGTCTTTCTCCTACCGGTATGGGTGCTGGTATCTCTGCTGTTTCAGGTGCCGCTTCCCCAAGTGGTACAGGCTCAGCCGGTGGTTCCCCAGCTGGTGGATCAACTAACGGTACCTACACTGCCTCTACCCTCAAATCCTCAGCTGGATCAAGTGCGACTGGAACATCCACCTCGGGATCCGGTTCATCTGGTTCATCTTCAGGATCTGCCTCTGGATCATCATCCTCTTCCCCATCTGAATCCACCGGTGGTGCAGCATCCCTTACCGGATCTGTTGCCCTTGCCCTTGGTGCCGTCTTTGCCGTTGCAGCTGCCTTGTAAATGAAATAGGTTGTGTTTATGGGAAGAACGCGTGGTTTGCATTACACGGGTAGCATTAAAATTGGGGTATTATGGTATTATAGCTTTTGCTTTTTCTTTTGCGGCATTTTTTGGTGGTGAATTAATACCACGATGACCGGTCTTCATGGATGGAGTTTTTAAATTAAACAAGCATAAACTATAGTGGATGGATTCATTGTCACAATAGACAACGGGACATTCCTTCTTTTACAAACAATGAAAAAGTATTGAACTTATACTTTCTTGGCAGTTGATGTGACTTGAGAAGTGATTTTTATGTTGTGATGACAACGCTATCCTATCTATCTGTACAATTTTGAGAAACATTCTTGACGCCGAGAGGTTCAATGATAGTCGTCTACATTCTGTATCACCCTTTACCCGTTCATTCAAAGAGCGCTTGAAAGCTCGACCGTTTCATTGAGGATGAAGGCCACGGTATTTAATCCCATTCATAGATGCAGATGAAGTGTCGTCATAATCTACATGTTCACATTCCTTGCACTCACGATGGTGAAACGTGGGAGAGGTAGAGTAGGAAGTGAAAGTGGAATGCGGGAATAGGAATGCGGGTAGTTACTTGCATTGATTGATAAATGGATAGATAGGCGGGCTTGGCGTCGAGGGGAGAGGGGAAGATTGCGATGAGGGTTTGGGGGATAGAATATGGGGTCTAATTTAGGGCTGGGCCCTGGAAGTGATAAAGGAAAGCAGAATTTCTAGACCTATTATTTATTATTTATTATTTATTATCTATTATTTACTATCTATTATCTACTATTTACTATTTATTATCTACTATTTACTATTTATTATCTACTATTTACTATTTATTATCTACTATCTACCTGGCTATGTACCTATGTAGCCTACGTATGTGATATGAGTGAATATGACAAGGGGAAGTGTGAGGTTATATAGAAGCTTCCAAGTATGTATGATGTCTATCTCCAGAGACCTTTCTATGGACGCTTCTGATTGTATGTCACCTACTCGAGTGGTAATAAATAATTTCACGATATATTTTTACTAGGTATCGTGTTTTAAGGAAACGATAGGCACTGCATCCACTGAACACAATGCGCATGAACGGGCAAGACGGGCGCCAAGGGGATGGTCTCGGGAGTTTAGTTGTTAGTCTGACGGATCGTCATTTAAGAACATTTGGGTTTTGCGAAGAAAATAGCTAGTCGATACATAGGGTGATACACATACACATCTAGTACTTGTATGTATGTATATGTATGCATATATCTGGGAAGATCTTCTTTATCAGGGCCACTCTTTATCTTGTTTTCATCCCCCGATACTGGTAATTTCCTCATGAATGTCACTATACGATCCGACACGAGACGATGTGATGGGGATTTGGGGGATCCATGCTGCACGTTCAATGTTCCCGCCGAAAAACCTAGGTAGGGTCTAAAGGAAGGGATTGAAGGGATTGAAGGGATTGAAGGGACTGAAGGGACTGAAGGGGTTTCTGAACAGACGGACGAGAAAAGGAAGAATTTTGGGGGGGGGGGGGGTTTCTTGGCTTTGCAACAATATAAGGCTTGATGGTGTTGAGGCTTGACTAGAAAAGCTTGGAGAGGATAGAAAGGGCTTGGAAAAGCTTTTGTTGATGTTTGATGGATATCCTCCTCAAATTTCCGCAAATAAATGAATGACTATTGAACTGCTGGAGGTTGTCGTATATATATATTACAGTATAATATATCGTTAGATGAAGAAGTAGGAATCCTTTCTATCTGCTTTATATATTTAACGTTCCGCTAGCCCTCTAGGGATGACTATTGTGGAAGGTACCTCTAATCTAGCGCAGCGAGCTATGGGGGTCTGCCCCCATGAAGAAAAGAATATCCTCGAGTAGTTTTTGAGAGAATTGATATGGATAATTTCTCTGATTGGATCGTCGACATAGTAGATATCCAGTACTTTTGCATGATTATATTGAATTCTCGTGATATAAAATTTGAATTAAAGGCTGTGCCCACAAGCCATAAATAACATAAGGAAGGCAAGAAGGGAAGAGAAGGGAAGGATCCTATAAAAAAACCCTTCAGCTGCGAATCAAAAGAGAAAGCGCTACATGAACCTTGCTCTGCTTTGGGATTATCCTCCAATGAATCCATCTGAGATTATCTCACTACTACTAACTTCTCACTCATTACAACCAATCTTCTTCCTCCATCTTCCCTCTTCCCTCTTCTCTTTTCTCTCTCTCTCTCTCTCTCTCTCTCTCTCTTTCTATCTCGTCGTCTCATTGTCACTTACTTCTACAACTCTTTCAATGACTCTCTTTTCAAATTGACGGTTCATCACCATAAGGGAAATTTGTAACATAAAAAAGAAGTATTTGACGTCCATTCGTTTCTTAAATTGATTTGAACCTTTTTGGAAGGATACTTCTAAGATTGTGTGAATCCTACAAACCTCTTAAGGATTGCCAACTTCAGCATCGACTCTTCCATATTTACAAACACACACAACGCACTACATTCTACACGCCATCGAAAAACTGTGGACAAAATGCTTCCTACTTTCGCTTTATCGGCTGCGACGGCAGTCCTACTCAGTTCCTCAAGGGTTAATGCTGAGATAGAATTAAATCTAGATGACGATAGTATGTTGGTTACAATCTCCATTCGAGCATTCGAACACGGTCTTTCACCCTACAGACTCAGACTGGCTAACTGGATTTTTCGTCTTTTAATATAGCTTCGATAAAGAACGCGGCTGCGACAATCGCATACGATATGATGACATACTATAAGGGAAATCAATCGGGAGGAATACCTGGAGTTTTACCTGGACCTCCACCAAACCCTTCTTGGGGTTGTGAGTTTAGAATTCTTTCCTTTTTCTCCATTCGCGACTTTGCGCAGATGTAAATGCGACATGAAAATAGGAATGTGGAACTGATTTTCATATCCGTTGTCTAGACTATTGGTGGGAATCCGGTGCGATGTGGGGGTCTCTTATCGATTATTGGTACTATACTGGCGATTCCTCATACAACGATGATGCGATGGCGGGCATTCAATGGCAAACTGGAGCAAATAACGATATGATGCCTGCGAATTGGTCACAATCTATGGGAAATGATGATCAAGGATTTTGGGGAATGACAGCTATGACTGCAGCGGAAACGAAATTCCCGGATCCTCCTTCGGACAGACCAGGTTGGTTGGCTTTGGCCCAAGCAGTTTTTAACACTCAAGCAGTGAGAATTGATAATGCTACTTGTGGTGGAGGGTAAGCTTCTATGATTTTGAGATTGGGAGAGGGTATTGGACTAACGATTGATAGTTTACGCTGGCAAGTTTATCCATATCTTACCGGTTACAATTATAAGAACTCCATCGCAAATGGATGTTTCTTCAATATTGGTGCGCGACTCGCAAGATACACCAATAACGAAACATACGCCCGATATGCTGAGGAAACATGGAATTGGGTCACAAGTGTTGGATACATGGACAAAGATTATAACATTTATGATGGTGCCCACATTGAAGAGAATTGTACGGATATTAACAAGGTTCAATTCTCTTACAACTCGGGGGTCTATCTACTCGGTGCAGCTACCATGTATAATCATGTATGTTTCTTTCTTTCTCCCTTCCGATCTTTGATACCCTCAAATTTCTATACTAACATGGGAGTAGACAAATGGCTCCGCAATTTGGAAAGAACGGGTCGATGGAATTCTCAATGCTACATTTAAAAACTTCTTCCCTACCGGTGATATCGCCTACGAAATTGCATGCGAAGCAAAACTTTCATGCACAACTGATATGTTTTCCTTCAAGGCATTCCTCACTCGTTGGTTGGCCGGAACCACAAAAATGGCCCCTTACACTTATGATCTTATCATGCCATATTTAAGAGCATCCGCAGTCGCAGCAGCAAAACAATGTTCAGGTCCGAGTCCATTTGATGGTAGAACATGTGGATTAAGTTGGAGCAAAGGAACGGATTGGGATGGAACCTCTGGTGTAGGACAACAAATGGCAGCCATGAGTGCTATTTTTGTAAATCTCGTTCAACACACACTAGCCCCGGTTACGAACAGTACAGGTGGAACTAGTGTGGGGAATAGTGCGGCGGGTAGTGGGAGCACGACTAGTTTGGATGCCGTCAAACCGCCATCTACAGGGGATAGGGTAGGAGCTGGAATAATTACGACTGTAGTTCTGGTGGGAATGACAGGAATGTTTGGGTGGATGAGTTTGTAAATTGGAAGGAAAAGGAAGGTGGAGGGTCGCGAGATGGATAGGGGAGAGGAGAGAGGACAACGGAATAAGAATGGGGGAGGAAAAACTATGAAATGGAGTCGGGGAATTAATGTTTATTTTCTTTCTTTACGTGGATATGGAAGGATATGGGATAAGGTGTTTAAGCGTACAACTACTGCTGGGTTGGTGTGATTGATGGGAAAGGATGGATATGACATGAGATGTTGAGTTGGTGGTTACAGTACTGGCTATGAATTCTTGTATTGCATTGTTTTTGCGTGCATATACCCCATACATTGCTTTACTAAGAGATGTACACACAGAGGATGAATCGGCGGCGAAGGAGCGATGATGAGAATGAAAGGATTGGATGGGATGGGATGAACAAATGAGATTTTTAAAAATATATCATTTTGATTAATTTATGTGTAAGATGCTATGAGTATGATGCATGAGGTGGGGAATGACCTATCCATCAAAACGTAAGCGTTCATTGAACATATGGATTAGTGAGTGAGTGAAATCGCAGAGGGTAAAGCGGGAAAACGAAGTGTTCATTCATATATTCGTTTGAAAGCTCGAGGGCAAGGTGGCGAGGGAGGATAGGAGAATTTTGGAGAAATGTAGATTCTGGAGAATTCATTTGGTGGGGTGGGGGTTTTTGAAGAGGAGATGGGGGAGGGGGACGTGCAGATGATTGAGGGGGATCGCGAGATGGGATAGGATAGAGATGAATTGGTGCGGTATTTTTCGAAGAGAGAAAGGAGGGAGAGGTAAGAGTAGATGGGATGGAATGGAATAGGATGGCATGGGATGGCATGGGAGGTACAGGGTGCCATCCAAAATTTCGGAAGGTGCGAAAGAAATGAAGTTACCCAAGATGAAGTAAAGATTGTTAATTTTCAGATCGAGAAACATGGAGGGGACCAATCCGGCTGGAGTTAATTCATGCATATGTTGTACGCTCACGTTTTGGCGAACGAGTCCGGTCAATTTTAGGGGAGAGAGGAGAAAGAAGCGAGGCAGGGCGGGGTAGGTGATTAGAAGTTAGAACGGAGGATTATAGTACATCAATAGAAGAATGGGGTAATTGATTATTTTAGATCGTCTTTTCTCGATTCAGGACGGGCTAGAGGATTTAGAGTACGCTTGTTAATCTTTCGTGATTCGTGAGTCTTGAATTCCGTTATTGCGGGGTGAAGTGAGGCATGCAAGAACCGACTAGTATATTTAAAACATCTGGTAAATCAATCAATCATTAAATAATGTTCGTCTTTCATTAATAATAATACATATAACTATTGATACATGAATAAATTCGTAACTCCTGTGATGATGGGAGATGACCCCAAAACCAAATGAGAAATATCTCTTGACCAAAAATGCTGTTTGTAATGTATGGATTGTAAGTCCCCTAGCCTGCGCTATTCCGATTATAATCGAGGGTATCTTGATCCTTCCGTGCCCAAATTTTCCATTCATTGACTCCCATACCCAGAAAGCTGGATACCTATGACTAGATCCTCTCAGATACCTTGAACGCCCGCTAATTTCAGATTCAAGAAAAAAAACCAAGCTCAAGTACGCCCTGTATTTCCCAAGCCAATCATTCACTGCTGTTCTTCCTCCCTCTCGTTTCCCGATGCTCTACCATGGGTAATTCTGTGCTACACTTTCTCCCGGTAAGACTCATCTTCTGCACTAAAACAGACACTCTACGACTTAACCTCCGAAGAGGTGTATCCGTTCTATCATCTCCATTGCATCTTGACTCCTGTCCAGCTTCTCTAATTTCTTCACTGCCCGACCAAACTCCACCCATAACCACAGGTTTTGGGTCAACTTGGTGCCTCACACCTTCACCTCCGAAATTCAAATATACCGGATATAAAAGTGCTATCAAAAACAATACAAAAGGAATTACAAAAGAATATTGTATGGTATGGATTTTCCGCACACCAAAAAGAACAAAAACAAAAACACTTCCTCCAGTTGCGGATGCTACTACACACGCTGATGCCCACTTTGTATGTTTTCCCATACCGCGAATGGTCAAAGAAAACACCAGTGGGAAAATCGGACCTTCAAAGAAAAAAACCAAAAGAGAAGATGCAGCAAGAAAAGATTGTGATATGCCGGTGATGGCGAAGATAAAAGCTGAAAATATGGTCAGGCAAACCAAAGCAACAAGTAATAGAATTCGTGGTGGGACCACTAAACAGAGAGGTGCGAAAACAAATCGACCGATAGCAAAGAGTCCATGACCTAAAAGTAGGTAATCTTCATCGTCATTCAGTGAGAAGAACGATTTGAAACTACCCGTTCTAGGGACAAATGAAATCAATAATGGTTTGAAAAATTCTGAAATACACTCCTGTGCTGCAACGTAACAGAGTTGAGCGATAACACCGATCGCGAGAGTGGTATAAATGATTGATGTGCCTGTCCAGGGTAACTTTCTTGATGGGTATATTTCGAAAAGTTCCGCTTGTGCTTGAAGGTCCTCATCACTAGCTTCGGGTAGAGGCATATAATAGAAGAACAGAGCGAGGATGACGGTAAAGAGGGCAATCGCGAGGTAGGCCCATTGAACATCGATTAAAGTCAAGTGTTTCGCACCCTCAATTTGTACACCGTTGAAAAAAACTTTCTCTGCCAAAGTTTGACTCACAAGTGATGCGACGGCTTGTATACTTTGCGCAAGCATCAATCTAAATTCAGCGTATTGCATTGGTCCACACAGAGCCAGGAATGGATTTGCGGCGGTCTCTAGAATCGATAACCCAAATCCAACAACAATACTGGACAGTATGAATCCAGTGTATGATATCAGAACTGCGGAGGGCCAAAACATTAATGTACCAGTCCCGTAAATACAAAGTCCCGTAATGAATGTAGCTTTGAAACCACTATGTCTCAAGACCCATTGTCCTATTGATAGGGCTCCAATGACATAACCTCCAAAATATGCGGCAGATAATCCTATGGTTTGGCCATCAGAGTAGTTGGCTAGTATTGCTATTTCGCGATTTAATCTATTGAGTAATCCGTACGAGAAACCCCAAAGGAAAAATAGAATGGTGACCATGATGCAATATTTGAAAGCTTCCCTTCCACGAGTCTTCATCATTGACTTTGGTACCCTCATATTGACAAATCCAAAGTAAGTGGTGTTGGCTGTACGCGCTGTCGAATTTCGTCGTAAGGTTTCCAAGGCAATAGCTGAAGGAGCTGTTAAGAATTCTGCCATGTTGAGTTCTTGCTGCTCCATGTCTTCTCGATAACCTCCAGGGTGAGTATCTGACAGTGGTGATAGAGGACTGTCTGTCAATCCGGTGTTTCTTGGTGGTAAATGATTATCGACAGTGGCTAATTGACCATGACTACTAATGGGTGGACTCGCAGACTCAAGGATATCTGCCGTGCGGGTGTGCGATCCTGTTCTTCCAGATACTCGGTCCGCAAGCATCGCTGGTAATATCACTTTCATAAGTGGCTTTAAGGTAGGAATGCAAGCACATACGATCCCGACATTGACCTCAACAGCCGACCACATAAATGCAAGCGAGGCGTTGTAGGCAAAATCGTCTCCTTCGCCGAGCTGCGAGTGAGCTAAAACGGATGTTTGAAAATCATTCGAGGCTTGTTGTAAATAATAGATTCTGACAACGTCAACAATTGTAACAAAAATCCCCAAGGAGAAAGTGAAAACCAAGATCGCCTTTTGCCTTTGGGGAAGGTTCATTCCGGTGAGAACAGGAATCGGTAGAACTAATATGGCTAAATCTGTAATGATATTCACAGGAGCTGATGCGAGATAGATGGTGATAATCGATAGACATTTCGCATCCGTATCGGTCCTCCATGCACCAGAAACGGGGCTGCACTGAAATGCATTGACAAAAGTAAGGACGATGCCGTCTAAAACAGTAACGAGGAGGGTGATATATGAAGCCCACCTCAGGAGCTTTTGAGTATTTCGGCTTAAACGTAAGTAAAAAATGAGAATTGATGTCTTTGTCGCCATCAAACATGGATTCTGTAATAGAAGTCAGAAACTGCGCAGTCGGTCCATGATCCAACGACCATGACTCACATAAAGTACTGTAAATGCATATTCCGCCTTTTTGAGGTGAGGGCCCCATTCTTTCTTGATTTCAAGATCGGGCTTTCCCAGGCCTTTAGTTGTTGCATAATCAATGGAAAAAGTTAACCCAAATGCAAAGAACTGTCATAGGGAACCATGAGTGTTAGTGAATCCATTCATTCAACATCTTATTCCCTCGGAAGAGATCTTATCTTACCCAAGAGAGTATAATAAACCAGTCATCCTGAGTTCTCTTTCTCAAAATTCCGAATCTAGAAACCAGTCTCGCTACAACAAATATGCTCGTAATAATAAAGGTAATGGTAGTGACCCAAAAAACCAGATCACTGCGCGATTGTACAGGCTCTGTTGATGTTGACATTGTATGTTTATATATTTCGTCTCAAATTTGTTCGTCTCGAGTTCGATTCCTGAGTCATTTTCCACTCCTAGGTCGAATGTAACAATTTCCGTATTTCCATCCTCTGATGTACCAAAACAATATTGAAGTACGACTCTTCCGATCGGTGAGTGGCGCGCAATTGTATTCCCAATGAGGCGAGCAAACACAATTTGTGATTTATTCCCCCCCCCTCCTGCGATCCAATCTCTGTCTTCAATTGAACTCGCTGATTCGTATTCGTCAATGTCGAGTTTTCGTTTTTCGATGGGATTACTTTTCGTGCGTGCCAACCAGCTTTCGAGATCGTATATAGCGCAAATGGTCCTACGCTAGAATCGTTGTGAGTGTGTCGGAGGACAAGTAGTAATGATTAGTTCTATCGTTGAATAATTTTCGGTGTAGATGTATGTCGAAGTTGATTCGATATGTGGGTTGAGCTGCGAAAAGTCTGGACAACAGGTCAGGTATAGGTGATCATGACCTACACAGATCCTCTTTTCCCGATTCCCGGTTCCCAAGTGCCCACTCGCACGTTTATGGGCATTTGCTAGTAGTTCGAGGAGGTCGTTTACCCCGGCATTTCCCACATCAAGACTTTGGGATTTAACGTTATTGGCAGATTGGCAAAAATAACAAGTTTGGAATCCAATCAACCATTCAGAACATAGCAAGACCTTGAACAGCCAGATTCCAGTAGTTCGGACGCCATTGCCGATTCGTTAACTTTGTGGGGCGAAGCTTGGGAAATGAAGAGATTTTTGTTAAAGCCTTCTTTCTCACTTACAAGAATCTTATGGATTGGATGATCTCCAATGAAAAGTCGACAAACTTACATGTGAGCAAGTAAAAAGCAGCATCAACAAAGATTAAATATACACCAAACCTTATTTGTCATTTGTTGATCTATAATCACCACTTGGTCGGGTAGTATGTAATCGCAATAAACTGTTCACCCATTAAGAGGTCGTGAATCGCCAAAAGATGCCCAGGTGATGGGGATGGGGGTGGGAGGGGGATTTCTCGGTTTTCAAAGAGAGTGACGAGAGGATTCAAAAAAAAGTTGATGAGTTTTGTGAGAAGTGACGTGACGTAAATGAATAAACTTCGATCCCTCGGTTAAGGTAAGTTACATGACCATTTCAGGATTAGTTTTTTACTGCTGCTTTTAAATCATGAATACTAGGTAGGTATACATGTACGGAGTATACATCACATCGTATGTCTTACACCGAGCACTACCTCATCCATTCGCCTTCTCCGACATTTCATGACATTTCATGACATTTCATGGACTTTGGCATGCCTTGAATCTTTTATCCCCGATTTCCCTGTGTCAAAATGATCTCAAACTTTGACACGGTTGAAGATCAAGAATCAAAAGGAATTCCCTGATTATCAAACAAAATCTCTTTCGCTTGCACAGTATTGTCCACCTTAATCCCTTCCCATCCCAAAGTGTAAACATGGAGATTTCAAGCAGGTGTCAACTTTCAAGCAAGCAGATGCCAGTTGTACATTGTTCCTGAGTCAATAACTGCCAAGGAAGTTTGATATGTACCCTATAGGGCAGGGTATAATAGTATATGATTATTAGATGAGACTCACGAGACTCGAGAGCATAGAACATAATCTCGCAACTACCTCCTGCTAATCATCTGATACCTCCCAAGTACCCCTAGGTGAATTCTCCAATAGTCTTTATAAGGCTTTGATCAATCGACATTAGATACCTATCTTAGATATTAACACAATTCTCACATAAACCCTTTTTTCCAATTAAACTTTTGAATTTTGAAATGAATTGATCAATTTCGCAACTTGAAAGTTGAGACGACAATACTTGCTCATATGTCGGTAGGTAGGCTCAGGCATATTATCGAAACTTGAAATTCCGTCGAGTAAGGACAGCTTGATTTCACCATAATTCACTTCACCACACTTGACTTCAATTCACCTCAAGTGCACTTCATTCCATCATATCAAGTTATCTCTTTCCAATAATCTTCTCCTACCCCCGGCCGTCAGTATCACATCTCAAAATACCCCTATTTCGCCTTCCGAGCCTATCAAAATCAGTGATCTCTAATGAAACAACTCTTCCTTGATGAGAATACTACCATGACTCAAAAGACAGATAGATTCACCAAGTTGATAAGTATTTACGTCCACATTTTAAAGTCGCTATGTACAAAGTGCAAACCTGTGAGTTGACCTTTTGCAGAATGAACGGAACTTAGGTACTGGTACGTACTTCGCAGTCTGGTACGAATATATGGGGAATTGCCAAAGCATCCAAGTTCAACTCCCTACCTATCAGATTCGATGGCTTAGCTAATTAACCTGATACTATCGGCATTCTCTTCATCATAACTTCCGCGATTTGAAAATCAACATGCGAAGATCCGCTATACATCCGCTCGGTGCTGATATTCATTTTGGACTAGATTTTTGTCTATCGTATAATATACCCAGCTAATATTCTGTGTTTTCTCGCAAGCTTCACCCACAATGAGATAATCCTACTAACGTTACAAAACCAAGTAAGATACTAATAAGACCTGGCAATGTAGGTACTCAAGTAGGTCACGCACCTCCCGGTCGAATCCCCGCGCCGTCTTGTCCCCAAATTTGATCTAACCTACCGGTACCTAAGACCTACATTATGCTACATACAGTAGTACTTAGTAATATTGTCATTCTACCCATCGCCCCTCGAGCGCCCCCTCCCCCCCCCTCCCCCCGATAACGCTCACAACGCGGGGTAAATCTGTCAATCAAAAATCTATTCGCTTCCTCTTGACTCTAAAATCTTGATGCTCCAAACGCTCCTCTCCCTCTGTCAAATCACACACCGTGTTTTCTGTTTTCGAAAATAAAAATAAAAAATAAAAAATAAAAAATAAAAAATAAAAAATAAAAAATAAAAAATAAAAAATAAAAAATAAAAAATAAAAAATAAAAAATAAAAATAAAAAATAAAAAATAAAAAATAAAAAATAAAAATAAAAAATAAAAAATAAAAAATAAAAAATAAAAAATAAAAAATAAAAAATAAAAAATAAAAAATAAAAAATAAAAAATAAAAAATAAAAAATAAAAAATAAAAATAAAAAATAAAAAATAAAAAATAAAAAATAAAAAATAAAAAATAAAAAATAAAAAATAAAAACTACTGAAAGAGGGAACTCCATCGGTCCGATTCCCACCTTTTCATTCAAAAGAGCCCTAAATTTTCAGCACGTGCTCATCAAGGTTAACACCCACACGAAATATCCCCAGCATTTCACCTTGCAGCCCCCATTCTGTGGGGGACGGCTACATACATCCACTTTGTGACTATGTCCACGGTGCAGTCGAAGTAAAAGTGTAAAATTCACACGTATCTAACTCGTATAGGTAATTAGGTGGACAATTTGCAAAATTGTGTCAAAAGTGGGATGGGTGTTCGTATTTTAGTGGAATTTCGGGTTGAATGGAGAGGCAATTTGTTTTTCCAAACGGGAAGTTTGGGGCGGGAGCGAGGTTACACTGGTGAGGCTCTTGGGCATCCATTGTACGTATACTCTTTACGAAGAACTAGAATCATGATTTCCGGAAAGTCAATCGATCGTACTCTGCGGTTCGATTCGTTTACTCCATATAGGCTGTAATTGAGAATCGTCGGATGTAGCAGGCGAGGGAGGCTCCGAGGTTAGAACTTGGCACGGTCAAACATCTCATGAATTGAATCTTGTAAGAACATACATGGGAAAGCTTTTCTTCACAGATTTCTTGCACAATTCATGAGTTCAGTAGTGATTGATCAGTTACATCTACCAGGGAAAAGCAAGGGAGAACCATGTTTCCGAAGCGTCCGAAAGAGGGCAATAATTCCAGGCCGTCACAATCAAAAATACCACTCAAGATGAACTCGGTGCTTGGAAGACATATCTATATTTGTATTAAACATCGCTTTTGCACCTAGAGTGTGATGTGATCGCGAGCATGAAAATTTCCTCCGCCTCCAATTTTGCTCACTAGACGTGCAATATTTCCATCGTGAGATATCGCCGTAAGGTAACCTACACCCAGAAACTCCCCATCTGATTCCCCCGGTTGCACCTGCACCCATTTAACCTTCATATGCCCCTCAATGGTGCTGTACGTATCCGCACGCAAATTCATCCGACTCAAACTCCGGTACTCTCAATCGCAATGCAATCCTCTCAATTCCTTGTACATTCTTTTTACTTTCGAGCCTGTTTTTCCATCCTCGTATATGTCTTGAGTCCTCTCTTTTGTCGTCTCTCCTTGGCCCGTGTGAAAGTTTCTCCTCCTTTTATTCATCTACATGATTTCGTACCAGTTTATTTCAACCAAGCAAGTATGATGTGACAAAGTACCAATTCTTCAACCACGTGAGATAGTTATATTCATGTCTTGGGAAAAAAATCATGGGCTTGCATCATGCATCGTGTGCCAGTTTTATTTTCAACCCTGTCCACCACCCAAGAAAAAGTCCAGTTCGCTTGGTCCACCTCTTTGTTGTTCATTTTCTGCAAGTTGTTCCAACAAGCTTAGGAAAGGATCTTTCTCCTCTCCACTCGTTCCAGTACTCCCATTATTTGACCTTCCTCCTGGTGTCATGCCTTCCTCTCCCATCATACCACCACTTGTTCCACCCATTCCTGCAAATGAAAAATTCCCACCATTACCAAGATGTGACATACCAAACATCGGATCAAAATCTGATTCTTGCCCGTGATTCAAAGAGAGCGAAGGTGAAAATGTATACGGTTGCGATTGATTCTGGCTAGGTGGCGAAAAGGGTATTTGTGGAAGTGTAGTCATTGAACTTCCTTGATTGGAATAAGATGCCGGATCATGACCGAGTAAACCGTTCTGTGGCAGTGGCAATTGTTCAACCGATCTCCCATTCGGTGACATTAAAGGTCTTTCTTTCAGACTGTTGGTAAGAGCTCGTTTTCGTGCAGATGAAGAAGATTTGCGTTTGGAAGTAATGGTAGTTGATTCATTCGAGCCATTCGAGCCAGTTCCCCCATTCATAGAACCATTCTTATTTGATTGTGACGGGGCATAAAGATCATGACCTTGATATGCTTCAGGATTGGGTGTCACCACATCCGCAAAACTGATATGAGCCCCATCAAAGTATTGGCCCAAATCACTATACCTATCGAAAAAGTCTTCCAGGTGAAAGACTGGACTAAAGCGCATCGGGTTACTTCCAAGACTTTTCACTAGATCGGAATGACATCCATAGATAGTCTGTAGAGTTTCTCGTTGATGCTGAACTGAGGACCATGCATATCGAAGTTCGGAAAGCTGTTGCATCTCCCTGGAGAGAAAATCGGCAGAAGCGGAGAACACTTCACCTTCACGGCCGCCTTTATAATGTGTCCCATGAACATGGACAGTACCAGCGGTGCAAATACAATATCCCACAAATGCGGGCCATTCTATCGATGCAGATTGTTTTCCGAGCTCTACCAATTCGGCGATTGCGTTCGCGTGAAGAAAACAAAGATTTGTGGCTTCAATTTGCCAAGATTGATGTTGACCGGTTCCAGCTAGCTCAGCAAGGTCGATAGGAAGAAAAGGTCGATATATGAGACAATGTATGAGATGATAGATGAGTTTGCTGAGGACGAGAGTTGTACTATCTGGTTGCCCAAAAAGTGTATCAACAGATGTAAAGACATCCTGTGTACCGCCTGCCCAGATATCTAGATCTTGGCGAATTTTCGAAAGGTTCGATAATGAGTGCCATGGGAAATGAGAGTCGCCTGTTTTAATAACATGATAGTCAGTATTGGTACAATAATTAATCATCGAACAAAAATGATCGTTGCACAACTTGCCTTTTACACCGCCAGCTGCAAGATAGCGGTTAGTAATTCCTAATATTCTCACAATATCTATGAGCATTCCAGTGCTCCCTTGGCTCTTCTTTCCATTACCGAAATGAAGATTTGAGCCACTTTGGAAGAACTCTCCTTCAACGGGGAGAGCGGCTGGATTGGGTGACCAAGATGGTAATCGTAACACAATAGATTTATCGGCAATTAATGATGGTCGTTTTGATCCGCATGCTGTGAATCTGTCTATCAAATAACATGTCCAAAATAATCTTCTTCGTAATTCTCTCTCGACAGGACTAATACGTAGGTTCTGATCCAGTTCGCGATGAAGTTCTAGCGCAACAGCCATTCCAATGGCGTTCGCTATGTACAGTTAGCGAAATGTTTAGTGGTAGAAATTCATTGAAGGCATGTACCAAGCATCATGTATGCCTTCTTCCCCCTTCCGGATGCTGTATAAGAAATACCAAGAAGTAATAGAGCCTGTAAATTATCGATAGATGGTTCGTCGATATCTACTTCCGTCCTTGCTCGATGAGCATAATCTTCACTCAATCTCACGGCGGCAAAATAACCATTCGGATGGGAAGTATATCTTGAAAAGTCAGTCAACCGTCATATGTAAACCAACAATTCAAACATACCTTGCGCTAACAGCGTAGATTGCATAAAGTAGATATGTTGGGATTTGATTTGACTGGATTCGTTGTCTAATGGAAGTTTCGTCAAGTATATGATAAGATTTCCCATGGCATCGAACAAAGTAAGTATCCAAAAGGACATCATGTTGGACTGATGGAGAGGGTTCGCTGAGAATACGTCAATTGGAAAGAAAACTAGGAGTAAGGACGGGGTTTAGGTACCTCATGGGTGTTGGAGAGTATACAGCCGATTCATCTGCAATACTTGAAATGGTTGTCTCCAGATGCGGTCGTTTTGGCTTTGTATCTTCGTTAGGACTTTCCACTTCACCCCCACCAGAACCAGTACCACTCCCATCATTGTTTGGAGAATTGGATTTTTTCTCATCTCTCAATTTTCGTTCCAATCCATCGACTCTCTTTAATAAAGCTTCCAATACATCCGTCTTGGGTCCACGCTTCTTGGGGACAGCATCTGTTAAGAGAGAGAAAAGTTAGGATTATGTATTTCGAATTTCTTGAATGATATAAACCCCACCATAAATACAAGGGCATTGGAAGACTTGACAAGCTTCGCAAGTCGGTCGCAACCGATTGCACTTTATCTGGAAAAACTTTTAGTATCTCGGAAGAATTGCGCTTGAAGCAGAAGCACAGTTAAAACTAACCTTCCTCTTTCTACAAGATTTACAATTCATTGATTCTCGTGGTTCGTTGCTCATACGTCGTGCTGGTAATCGTTCAATTCCAACTTGCGCTGGCCTTCCAGACATGGTATCGAAAGGAAATTCCAAGGCGACAAGAAAAGGCGAAAGAAGAAATAATTGTTGTACAGTAATAGTAAGATTCGTCACATCATAAAGATTGGTCGAGACGCAATGCACAAAACATTATGAGTGTGGTGGTTTTGGGGGGGGGGGGGAGTATGCAAATAATTTCCGATTCAGACTTGGATGATGTATTTATGTATGTACGTCGTATCCTCTCCGGTTTTTGGTTAGGTATTGGATGCTCGACGAATTCTCGGGTCGATGGGAGATTCCAAAGTTATGGTAACCGTTGTTCGTTCGCCAATTGCAAATGTAACCCAGTTACAGAGATGATCGGATAGTCATGGACCGAAATACTGCTCTCAAGATTATATTCCAGGCTATTTTGGTTGATCAGTTGACAAATTGACAGTTGATGGTTGATATATTATGGTGATAAGCTTGGTGAGGGTATTCATTCAAGCATGCATCAAGCAGAGGGAAAAGAAAGTATATAATTGGAATTAGACGTGGCGGCTCGTGGTAATGAGTAATGAGTAATGAGTAATGACTAAGTACTAGGTAATGTCAAAGAATGAGCTAGGATTAGAAGTGTGTGAGGTGATTGGTATCGGTGAGGAAGAAATGACTGAGCTCAAAAGTACGGGAGCATGAGATGAGGGTTGTATGTTAAGGGTTAAGAACGAATGCGCCGTCCCACCTTGTCCTTGTCATAAGATGAAGATGGGGGGTGTGATGACTTATTTAGAGATGCAGAAATATCGTACCTGGTAAGAAAGTAAAAAGATTCTCGAAGAAACGCGAGGCACGACAGCAGTTTAAGAAACAGACCGGGGGATGTTCTGGATACTTTGGTAGGGAAGATTGCGGGGAGGTTGAAGCTAGAGGGAGAGGGAAAGCTGTCTGTTACGACCTAGGCATGCTCGCATGTATGCATTCTCAGGGATTGTTAGTGCATCGGTGCAAATGATGCCTAGGTGGTATTACATTGTCAAGAGAGTTTTTGGTAGAGGTAGTAGAGGAGGTAGTGGCGGTGGTGGTGATCATGATCTAATTCTTCCTTTTGAATATGCCATTCTTCTTTAATTTCCATCAAAGAGGTATAAAAATACGAAGAATAATTGTCTGGTACCTGAAAGATTACTTGGCTCTGTAGATACTAAATACTAAATACTAGATACTAGATACTAGATACTAGATACTAGATACTAGATACTAGATACTAGATACTAGATACTAGATATTAGATATTAGATATTAGATATTAGATATTAGATATTAGATATTAGATATTAAATACTAGATATTAAATATTAAATATTAGATATTAGATATTAGATACTAGATATTAGATATTAGATATTAGATATTAGATATTAGATATTAGATATTAGATATTAGATATTAGATATTAAATACTAGATATTAAATATTAAATATTAGATATTAGATATTAGATACTAGATATTAGATATTAGATATTAGATATTAGATACTAGATACTAGATATTAGATATTAGATACTAGATATTAGATATTAGATACTAGATACTAGATACTAGATATTAGACACCAAGATGATCATGAGTCTATCAAACTTATGGCAAAGACGTGCAAATGCAGCAAATGCAGTATTCCACGGACCATTTGCCATATTGGAGATCGTGGCTCCGATACATCAATTGAAAAACTGGGGTTACGAGAAAAACAAAAACAACAACTGGTTCGCCGTCCTCATCAACACACATGTCGTTTGCAAGCGCAGTAGCAAGTATACCGTGACCAAAAATTCAAGGTAATGAGCTTACATCTCCAGATTCTCCACTCCTAATCCCCCGAGTCACCCCTCTCGGCTCCCTCCTTGTTTTCTTGTAAAATTCGATTAGATCAACCTTGGTCCGTCCTTGATCTGCTGTCAAAATGATATGTTACAACTTACACCGATTTCTGCACTTCTGCACTTCTGCATTGCTAATTCACGCTGCAACGGTACCGGCCGGTACTATTCACATTTCCCTCGGTCTCCCACAGTCCCACTTCATCGTGCACGTATTTACCTCCCCACAATTGAGACCCAAATATGGAGTAATTAGCTTAAATTGTATACAAAGTACATTCTAGACGCTAGATCGTAGACGCTTGGTCGAATGACTTGTCCAAAATTCCTGTGCTCCCCGAGGCTAACCCTCATTATCCACAGAGGAGTAAAGGAGTAAACAAAACCACCCGTCCAATCAATAACCCAAACGGGCCATAACACACAACCCACAACCCACAACCCACAACCCACAACTTTACCTTTTGCTAATTCCTGGGGTTATTTCTGGACCCGAGTCCCCTTGAATTTATAATCAAAATTTCACTTGAAGTTGGATGTATGAATCAGTATGATGTATCGTCTTGTTGAAAATTCACGCGGATTGACGGTCCTGCCAAGCATATTTGAAGTTAAGCTCTCTGTAAACCTTCGTTGTGCTCCATGATCGATGGCGTAAATTCAATGATTGGAGCGCCTGCATTTTTAGATTGTGAAATGGTGTGAGACTGTGAACCTGTTAACCTGTTAACCTGTTATTAACCTGCGAAACTATAAAAACAAGACTTTGCCAACGGGTAGTGACTCTCAAGTAGAAATCCGAAAAGCTTTTAATTTCCCCCCTAGTCTCATCTTCAACGGCTTCGCTTCCGGAATCATCTTAGATCATCTCAATGCGCCAATGCGAGCCATGCTGACGAGTACTTTCATGGAGAAGAAGAAAAAAAAACATCTTTATGGAGATTAAATATTGAATGTAACCTCAATTACCATCCATCCATCTTAAACCATCGATACTTCCGAGGCACTTCTTCAAATTGCCGACGACTACGCCAAATAGCCATGTTTCCTCCGAAGATTCGAGATGCAGGCCTCGGGAACTTTCTGTCATTCTGAAATGTCCGAGATATTAACGTTTTGAGAAGTTGCGAAATGATGTGATTGATATCTTGTCTTCATCGAATATGTGGATAGCGATACATCTCATCTAACACTCATCAATAATTGTGTGATTATAAGTCGCGGGAAACCAGGTTGTGCATTGATCTTATTAATAGTTGATTTATGCTTCGAATATATCATCTCAATTCCGTAAATTGTAACTGAAATCAAGTTGGAAAGAAATGCTGCATTGCATGGTAATAAATTGAAATTAATTACATTTTAGATTATTTGAAACAACTTCCCCGCAAAATGCAAAGCGCCCCTCCACTTCTACCCAGCATCACCGATTCACTGCCTTTTGAACACACCAGAAACCCGTTTTTTTATATATTACTGTGTGACCCTTTTTCAATGGTCTGTGTTCCTTTTCTCTGGGACAAAGTCGAGTCAGTTGAATGGTGCAGATACGAATCAACTACCGCGATTTAATTAATCGTGATACGAGTGTGACATTATCCGTCTCGTCCCCTCTTGTGTAATCAATCTTCATACCACGGGGATGCTACTCAACTATCCGCTCACAACTTTACACGATAGCATCACTCCCGAATCACTCCCGAATCACTCCCGAATCACTCCCGAATCACTCCCGAAGATCTACATGTTATGGGCCGATCCAAAGTATATCATAGAATCGAGCACGCACGAAGCTTCAAGGAGTAGCTTCTCCGTCATGCAGGAGACATCCGGAGGACCCTGGCTCACCTCATCAGAGGCGCAAACGGTGCATTTGAACATGGTACGTGTAAGGGTATTTCGTTATCCCCAAGGTCGTGACTCGTAGCTCAACAGTAAGAGATCTGGTGGATCATGGATGTGTATGATGCTCCATGTAGTATTCGGATAACCTGCATCGGATGGATAACATCACATTGGTCATTTCAGCGTCTATCGTCTGAAGTTCCCCAATACAAATCGGGACAATACATCCGTATACCTAGGTAAAAAATACATATCACATGATTCACATCTCTTTCACGCGCCCGAGATGCCCAACTTTCATGATCTACCACTTTTGTTTATCTCACATCACTAATCAGGCTGAGACGAGATTCATGCAAAAGCTCACTCATATGGAGGAGGTATTGGAAGGAATATATCTAGACGACGACAGAGGCTCAGAAGCATGATTACCTAGTATGCTCAATTGGAACTCCCCAGTGCTCTTCTTCTGTAAAAATTGTCATTAACTATGCGGATCAGGCAGAATGGAAGAAAGACTTCATCCAGCTTATTACAACAATTTTGGTGACTCACCTCCGGCTTCCCCGAGCTCCCCAAGAACCAAGAACCAAGAACCAAGAACCAAGAACCAAGAACCAAGAATTGTAATCTTACATACAGAAAGAAGACAACACTATCAACCAAAATTGCCAAGTTAGATACACGCAACACAAGAAAAGGGCCCTCCCAAAAGTTTCATCTCTTCTGATTGATAGGTATCATAGAATGGAATCTTTCCATTCAACTTCACATATGACAGACGGCACGGCACTTATATGAAATGGGTCCGACGTCCCGTATATTATGATTCGCACTCATTTCAACGATTGACTCAAACAAGAAAATGCCACGGTCGGTTCGGTCCGTCACCCTCTCTCCGCAGTGATTTGAACCCACGTATCGAATTTGTATCAATCTTCATCTTACATTTTGTCAATAATTTATCAACCAAGGGTATATTCATTCAACCATGAATGGTCTCTGACAATTTACTCTTCCCACCAACCTTGGAATCTCAAGTTAAGTAAGTGCTTGCCGATTTTACAAATTAATAAAGTCCTTTTTATTAAATTCGCATACGCATGTCATCTTGGATAATACCCCATATTTCCCCAGATTTATACACTTCGCGTGGCTTCAGCTATGGATTGTCAAGCAAGGTCTTCCAAGGTTCCAAGGTTCCAAGGTTCCAAGGTTCCAAGGTTCCAAGGTTCCAAGGTTCCAAGCTTGTCTCAAATAATGTAATTATTCCCTAATAGGGATGCGGTCTACCTCTACCTGCCACTTACGAACCTCGTGATCAATATCTTACCACACATCTTCTACCACAGAATTCGTATTTTTTTTGCTGTAGTACAGTAAAGTTGATTTCTTCTATGTGTGATATTACTACCTAGGCATTTGATGGTCTGATAATTCTTCAAAGGGTTCACTGGCTCGATTGGGTTGGAACTCAGCCTCAAGTCTTACGCAATTCTCATCCCACGTATCCGTCCCTTGGATCTTAACTCGGGATGAATTTGAATTTTTACATGCGAAAGACACTCGGGTCGTAACAGTCAAGAACACCAGGTAACCTTGCGTATTCTTTTTGGAAGGTTCCCAGAGCATCATAGTTCTCAAATTCAAGACGATCATCAATTGCGCGCGTCTGATTAAATATGTTGGGCGTCGACTGAGCTCGATTTTCATCTCAGACACGAGCCTCATTCTCTCCTATTTAGCCATAGCTACTAGCCTTTAGCTAGCCTTTATGGTTTGTATCTTTTGAGGACGAGAAAGAGATTCAATAGATTTTTCTTGCTAAGTCGGGCTAGAGGAGAGAGGGTAGAGGAGGGCCAGTTAAATTTCGGAACGAATATATTTCAAATCCGAGGATAATTGTTTGGGAAAAGTAGATTTTGAGTGGTTAGAGGCTCCCGAGTTCTAAAACCATTTCCAGATCATCGAAGGTATGAATTTAATATGCACTAAAATTGTTCCCTTGCAAAGCAGCAGCGAGTTTGAAAGATAATAAGGAGATCTACCCCGCTTTTCAATGAAAACCCTCCCGCCTGCTTCCCAAACAACGACGTGCAAAGACTACAAGTATTTCAAGACATCCTTTTGATCGCCAGAGGGATTCGTGATGAAGTACCGGATGATATAAAAAGATGGGATGGGATGTGCGACAAAGAATTTCAATATTGAGACTACAAAAATATCTCACTAGGTACTGCCACAGCGAAAAGGCGGGGTAATGACGGGTAGTGGGGGTTTTCATGATGGGTAGGTAGAGTACGAGAACGAAAAAGGGCGGAGATAATACCGTAACTAGAATTGGATGGAGAAGAAAAATAAATGTCTAAATGCGCAATAAATGAATTGGCTCAATATTTATGAATTCAATTAAGCACGTAGTACTAATGAAAAACACGCAAGTGAGGAACTTGACATCCAAGTTTACATGGTATTTGATAATATTGTGTCTTCCGCATCGTTGCATCTAATTGAAAGACTAAATTCCATAAAATGAAAAGACAATGAATGCAACCTTCAAATCCTAAACCTTATCCCTCAACCCTCAACCCTCAGTCCTCAGTCCTCAGTCCTCAGTCCTCAGTCCTCAGTCCTCAGTCCTCAGTCCTCAGTCCTCAGTCCTCAGTCCTCAGTCCTCAGTCTAAACATGATCCCGACACTTTACACCTGAAAGTGCACAAATTCATAACTTTATCAATGAAACCACCCCCACACTCAAGTCTCATCTACATTCACCTCGTTCGTATATTCGCGGTTTCGCCCCACGGTATACAACTCATTAACGCCTGCCTCATTAAAAATAGAGAGAACACCACACCATGCACTGATATCATCACAAGCGCGTCGCTCTTACTTCCAGATTCATATACAGCCTACCCACAGGCGAATTTGCTGGCTTTCGAGAAATCAGTATAAACCTCTCCCACTTGCTAACCTAACAAAACTATATGGGACATTTTGTCCGACCAATAGTCTTAGCGTCTCTACTGTTGTAAAGGCACTCGTATCAGCAACTCCATAAGCTGTCCATCCACACCCTTCTGCGACAGCCAATGGATCTCCTTTCCTTGGTCCATGAGCAAGATCAACGAATACTTTTCCTTGCCCTCGAGAATCTCTTCCATTAAAGTATCTGAGAAGAGGTTGTACCAAATGAGTTTTCTCGGGTGGTAAAGCTGAGATTATCGCAAATGGATTGTCAGATTTCGTAACACTTTCCATTGAAGTGAAAGACTCGACACCCGCCGCCAAAGGTCCATGTGCCTTAAACCCAATTGTATAGATTTTTCCAATATTAAGGCTCCGAAGTGCAAATATTACCGACGCGGCATCTTCCCCATTACTCGATAAAATAATAGCAGCTCGATCTTTATATGCCGAAGGTGCGAAATCACGTGTAAGAGTTGCACGAATACCTTTCCATGTCGCATTATCCCCTATGAAAGTTGAAGATGGGCCTTCACCTCTTACAACAATAGTATCAACAGCACCAATAGTACGCGCTGCATCTGTGAGCATAGGTATGTATGGTTGTGAAGATGGAAGAGGTGGATTGATATATGCGCCACCAAAATTGGGTTGTAAACAGAAAGCTTCGACGGATCCTTTGACACCTCGGTCTAATGATGCGAAATTATGTGGTAACCCTAATTCATTGAAACATTTCTCGAAGAAGGTTGCTTGAGGAGTGGTGCGGAAGGTCCCGATAGCGTAAATGTTTTTCTTTGGCAGTTGACCCATGGTTGCTAGGGCACCATTAATCTCCGCCGCACTCATTTGACCTGGGGCCGCGACGATAGGGAGTAAAGGATGAGTGATAGGTGAAAAGACTGTATTGAGAGCACGAGATAATTGTCCGAGTTGTCCCATATTGACGGCAGATAATGGAGGTCCATCAGGGTTGTTGGCTTTGATTTGAGAACGAAAGTACTCGAGTTCATAATTCTCAGACATAGAATTAATAATGGTAATCATCTTGACAATATCTCCGTATTTTCGGCTCTCTTGGAAGATGTTTTGAGCCTGGAGCGATGGCCACTTGAATGTTCCGGAAAAGTCATGAAATGCCGAAATGATCCTACTATTTCCTCTTTGCTCAAACAATCTTTTTCTAATGTCCTCTGGTAACCAAACCTCAACATCAATATATTCGCATCCCCACTGTATCGCTCGGTAGAGGTATTCGTAATAGAGTTCTGGATTGTCCATGGGAAATCGACCATTTTCTCTCGTGCATCTGGTCGTAAAAATTATGGGTAATTCTGTACGCTGTCTCAGTAGCATAACTTGTTCCCCAACGTAACTCAAGCTCGGGACAGAATTGAACGTTCCATCAGTCAGACCTTCCTTTAGCAAATCGACGCGAATTTCTACTGCATCTGCTCCAACTGAAAGGATATCTAAATTAGATAATGCTGTCCGAACATCTGGGAACGTGGTAGATATGAAATAAGTCCTTGGTTTCTTGATGAGTGCTTCATGATGACTTATCTGACCCAAAATGAATGCGATAAATCGTGAAAGATCTCTTCGGAAAAATGGTGTCTCTGTGTAAAGAAATTCATAATCTGTTGAAGCCGATAGATTTAAATCTGGTGGCATCCCCAAAGCCACACAATGAGCATTAATGGCGATGATTAATGAACGATTTCGGGATTCAATATCACCCTTTGCATCACTCGCTGCTATTCCTATCACAGTTCCGTGATCTTTTTCTCCAACATCCGAAAAGCTGGTGGCCATCCTATGTGGTTTCCCGAGTACATCCGCGAAAACAGGCACAATTCTATCTTGACCTTGCCCAAAAACAATTACAACTATCCTCTCATCTCCCATACCAGCTTTACTCCCATTAATAATTCCATTTGTGCTCTTCGGCCGTGTAGGCGTCGGAGACGATTGTTGTTGTTTGGTTGCCATAGATTCGCTGGAATTTATAATTGACAGATTGGAGAATTTTTGAGGAAGTCCTTGATGAGCTTCAGAATTTCGGACGAAAGCTTCTCGACGAAGAATTTTGCCGGTTGTTAGGTGTGAAGAGGATGGTGTTGTACCTGGGTAAACAGGCTTAAAGTATTTCTGGCGGGAAAATATTAATGAGGTACTATCGACAGCGCAATATGAATGGCAGCTTCGAGTATTAAGTTCGGGGTTGGCGATAGTTGAAGTTTGAAAGTGGAATCAATATCTTGTTTGCGATATCAACGTATGTACCTTTGTAGGTATGTATAAGTCCAATAATCTTAAGGTTCGGATCAAATCGATTTCACACTAAATTTCTCTGTACTACATGGCAGCCCGTGATTTATAAATAAAAGTGCGGGAGTGACAGTGATAGACATCCGAGTTGAAGGAGAATGTAGAACTCTGGGCCAACTTTGAGAGAAAAAGGTATGGGAGGTAAATTGGATATCGGATATTTCCATGCACTGTACTGCAATACAATATTGAATTGGGGCGTGGTGTAATGTGGTGTGATTGCGATTACTTATTGGGAGCTCGTTGGCTTGCTAGAAAATATTCGAGAGGCTATCGAAATTTTGCCGGAGGGGTTTCGATTAAGTTTTGGAAGGGGGATGAAGGGGGGGGTGGTTCAGAAAGAAGACTGATTGAAGTGATGAACTATTGGAAGAAGTTCATGCAACGGAGGATGAAGAATGGTAGACGGAGTTATGATCTTGATAGGATTTTAGAGATAGGCTCGATAGGGCGGGCGATCGCTTTCGTTCACTTGTGTGTGTTGATACCGTCTCCTCTCTCTATCAATCTCTTGTTCTTTAGATCGAGTTTGCCCTCCTGGTGTTGGTAGTGGTGTGTGTTTTTCCTTGATCCATCGAGTAGCGAGTAAGATTCAAGCCATTCTCATGCAATCTCATGCCAAGTTCGTTCAATGTGGAAAAGGAGAAAGAGAGCTCGTCCTTGGATTGAATGACAACGGGTATGGAAAAATAGAAAAGATAACAAACTCACTCTCGGTGAAGATTGTTCCACCGACAAAGCAGCTATGTTTGAAAGGAACCTTGCGACCCTGCATATAAATTTGAGGGCGATAGGTTTAGATGTGATGTTGAACTGGGGGGAAATACTAAGGGGAATGCCAAAAGATGGGGAATTTGGAGAAGTGGAGGTAAAATTGGTCGGTAGCCAGGGGGTAATAATCTTCCGCCAATGATAATCTCGATAGGTAAGAAAATAGATGGATATTGCGTTTTTTATAGTTATGGCAAAGGATTCAACAAATTAATCCCCGAGCACTTCCCATTCAATATATTGCTTGTTTGTTTCTATGAGGACGCATGGATTGATCAAAAGTATCATTTTTGAGAGGGGAGACGGTACATATGAGACTTAGACTACTCATACCGAGGCATTAGATACGTACTTTTCTTCGTGTAATTCACATACTTGCAGTTACATAGGTAGATTATGCCTGTATGTCGATATCCTCATGTCCCGTCTTGGACTTGCTTACCTAGATCAATAGACCTACAATTCCGACCGTCTGTACCTACTTAGAAGTTAGTAGAGAATAAGATTACTACTCTGTAGTCAAGTTCGACAACACCAAGCTTTTTAGATCCTTGACATCGACAAAAGACTTGGTAGTCCTAGAAGGTGGTGATACATTGAATGAAAATGACAATTAGATTGAATTCGACGAGTTCTAGAATAACATCTCCATATGCAGGTCAGCGGCGGAAGATATAGATTTCACGTTTTGGTGGTACGTTACACCCATATAAAAACATTGTAGAAATATGTACTTTGGAGAAGACTTTAAACGAAGGATTTATCCATACATTTTGCCTGAATACCTGGTAGATTTTCATACGAGTTTCAAATTACAGTAATCTTCTTCATCACTCTATGGAGATGTATGGGCATCTTCATACGAATGGATTTGTTTGGTGGATATCGACACACGCGCGTAGTCGAAATCTCAAATAATGGAACTGGTGGAACGGTTTTGTGGATGATAAATTTATGTGGTTAGTACTCTCGGAAAAGGGCCTCGTTACTCAACTGACAAAGAACTTTGGAAAGTCTCGAGGGTGAATTGTTTTTATCTATCCCAAACATCATCAACTATACCCCATCCAACGGAAAAATATATTTAGAGTTTTGCCTCTTCACCTAGGTATTCAATTAAATCAAAACATCGACAGGACGTCTTCCTTCGGTGCGGACAGACGATTTCAAGTCTTTTCCTTTCTCATCTCAAGATTTATGTCACCTGAGCGGTGGAACTGGTGGAAGGATCATTTACTGCGTGTTCATAAAATACTTCCACCTTGGCTTCCAGTCTTATCGATATTTCGAGGCACATTCACATAGTTGAGAAGTTTCTCCTGAGAGCTTCTCTATCTATCTGGATGATGGCGCATAAGATGAGGGGAGTCGTTGAGAATCTCGTACTCTGTATATCCTGTATATCCTGTAGATTGGGAGATACTTATCGATGCTCGAAATTGGTTCCTGGGAAAATGAAAGCGAAAATGAAAATGAAACTGGGCGAAGGTGTAAAGTCTACATCTCACAAGTGTGAGTGAGCTTCCAGTACCTTTTGATGAAAGGAATCAAGCCAAGCCAGAGCACTACTTTTGTTGTTATAAATGTCACTCCCTGGGTTGTAACTCCCCAAGTTTGGTTTGACAGAGAGACATACAAAAACTAACATCAGCATGGGATTCAGGACAAAACTAAATTTATTGATCAACTTGTTTCACTTGTTTCCCTCCCACAAAGATGGCAAGAGAGCTACCCAGAATATCACGGGTCGAGGGGTGAAGATGAAGATTGCCTTGCCTTTGTTGAACGTGGAAAAAAGGTTGGTTAACATTCATGTAGCTGCAAATAATTCTTCCAAACATGGCTAACTGATATACCTGGTTGGTTAATAATTTGTATATCGGTTCATATATATACTGTACGTGGTTAATGATGACGACGTTATCTCACCTCCTTCACGTGCGTCGGTTCCAAGGTGAAAAGTTTCTCCTCGCCACTCCACAATAACCATTTTTCTTGATTCCCCACGTTTGAAAAAAGTATAAAAAGTATAAAAAGTATAAAAAGTATAAAAAGTATAAAAAGTATAAAAAGTATAAAAATTATTGGGTTAATAATAAGCCATAGTATATCCGATTGCGTACATACGAGCACGCGTATCTCCGATCCGATCCGGCCATTCCGGATTCCGTTCCAAAATTCATGACTACCGACTAATAACTTAAGTAGGTGGGTACAGTACGAAGTAGTACTGTCCCTAGGTAGTAGGCACGAACCTGGAAGTAAATGACATTAGCCAGTAATTTCCAGATGGCGAAACTCACTAGAAAGGATTTTTTTTGATTGTAGTAATCAGGGCTACTGTTTTATTTCCTTTTCTCATTCACCGTTGGGCTAGTATCTCAATTATATGAATAACGTGTTTCGAAAGGGGTTTTTTCCCAATCTGCTTTATCGATTCATCCGATGATGTCGCAAATGTTTAATTCTTTGGCCATCGCCCTATCGAACGTCTGGGCATCCCGAGGTCCAGCTTCCCATCCCGTCATGCCATGTAGTCGGACGCCACACCCGCAACGCCTCCTCGAATTACCTGGTATGACGGGAGGTCCACTCCACTCCAGCTCCTCCAGCTCCTCCAGCTCCTCCAGCTCCTCCAAATTCCCCAAATCTCCATGTGTAACCCGATTGCTGCACTCCAATTTCTCCAACCATGGAGTCCCCAATACCCCGTATGAAAAAGGTAAAGACGATCTCAATTACTTCCTGTGGATGATCAATCGAATTACTTGACTTGGACACGTCAATAGGAGAGAGAGACTTAACTACCCAGAAGTTGAGATAATGTCACCGAGAAAAGGACCGTTCAAACTTTCAAAACTCCATATCTCCATACCCTCAGCCATTGTGGGTGTCGACTTGATTTTTAAACCAAATCACGCGCCAATTGACTGGAGTTTCCATGAAGATATATGGATCTTTCAGGGGATTTTCCTCATGGAATTGCACCCGCTCAATGGTAAATATCCGGGCCGTTCGTAAAAATAAAAAATAAAGGGTCAAACCATCACAAACGACGTCATTTCTTGGCCCATTCATCCATTTCACTAGGAGTTTAAAAATCAACCAGAAGTTTTTCGAATAATGGACCACCTTCTATGGATCCTTGGGGACTCCAGAAACTCCATATGGAGACTAGTTTCAAAATCACTCCAACTATTACACTTTATCATTCCCTGTCATGAATTCCTTGTGACCTTTCGGACCTGGGATTAACACAAAAAGTTAGTGAAATATCACCGCCGGAGGTGAAGAGTCAGGAAGACTCGGCTTACCCCCCCCCGTCTCAAAACTCTGCTAATTGGTAATTTTTTTCATCTCAATCTAGCATCATTATCTGACACGAGGAACAACATGGCCGAGCAGCGAGCGGATGCCCATTCAGTTCTAGTCTCATGGTTAGACTAGACGTCACATTAAGATATATTTACAACGTCCCCTCCTCTTCATCCATCTTTCGTTTCACAAGTCTTACCTCGATCAGTTTTTTCTATCATTTCAACTTTTGAATACACTTTAACTTCTAGCAAAGTCGATCTCACGTTGTGTTCGTTAATCATCAGTGATCATGGCTCGCTTTGGTCGCAATCGCAATGGCGGTGTCGACAACAGCCATCCATCAACGGTTGTCAATTCAGGAAATAACTCGATGGAAGCCTCAACTGCAGCCAGGGCTTTCAATGCCAATTCCGAAAAGGGTGTTCATCAATACGAAAATCTCCATGTTCCTTCCATCACTTTGCGCACGATATTCATGACCATCTTGGTTGCAATGGGTGGATTTATTTTTGGTTACGATACTGGACAAATTTCTGGATTCTTAGAGATGCATGTTTTCCTAGAGAGATTTGGTCAAAGAACCACGAACTTGGCAAAATACCCTACTGGATACTATTTCACGAATGTGCGATCTGGATTAATCGTTGGCTTGGTATGTTCTTTCTCCGTTCTTTTTTTCTGAGACCCCCCCCACCCCCCCTTTGTCACTTTCCCACTCCAAACAATGGCACTAATCATTCTCAGTTATCCATCGGTACTTTGATCGGATGTTTGATTGCTGGACCTCTAGCCAATAAATTCGGACGCAGAACATGTATCCCACCTTGGTGTATGATGTTTTGTGTTGGTGTTGTTGCACAAATAGCCGTTGGTCCTGGCGATTGGGTAGGAATTGCAATGGGAAGATGGTGCGCAGGTTTGGGAGTTGGTGGATTGTCGGTCCTTGTACCAATGTACATGGCTGAGGCTTCTCCCGTCCCTGTAAGAGGAGCCGTCATCTCGTGAGTATTCATCTTTAATTATACCCCATATTAAGAAAATTGATCTCGTGTCAAAGAATTGGGGAGCGCGGTGGCTAATCAATTGAATCGCAGGTGTTATCAACTCTTTATTACTATCGGAATCTTCACCGCAGATTGTATCAACTATGGAACCGAAAAATATAGCAGCACAGCATCCTACAGAATTCCTATGGGCGTTGGATTTATCTGGGCAATTATCCTTGGTGTTGGAATCCTCTTCCTTCCAGAGTCTCCCAGATACGACTTCAATCATAACAATGGCACAAAGGCTCGAACCACCATGGCTGGCTTCTATGGCGTCGACGAAAGTCACCCATTGATTGAGATCGAGGTCGCCGAAATCGAGAAGGTTCGCATGGCATCCACCGGTAACCACCCATGGTATGAAGCCGTCACCGGTCCAAGGATGCTTTACAGAGTTTCTCTCGCAATGGCATTACAAATGTTGCAACAACTCACCGGTGCCAATTACTTTTTCTATTATGGTACTACTATCTTTACTGGAGTTGGTATCAAAAACTCTTACGTCACTGCTATGATTCTTGGAGGTGTAAATGTTGGAGCCACTTTCTTCGGTGTCTATATGGCTCGTCGCTTCCGTCGTCGCGAATCCTTATATATCGCTGCTCTATGGCAAGCTATGTGTTTCCTCATCTTTGCATCTGTCGGACAATTTTTGTTCAAGGGCGCTCCAGAAGGAAGTTCCACAGCTAAAACTGCTGGAACTGTCATGATTGTATTCGCTTGTCTCTTCATCGTTGCTTTTGCCAGTACATGGGGACCCCTTGTTTGGGCATGTATTGGTGAAATGTTCCCATACCGATACAGAGCTGTTGCAATGGCTTTCGCTACTTCAGCAAATTGGTTTTGGAACTTTATGCTTGCATTCTTCACCCCATTTATCACAAACGATATTCAATATGCATATGGATACGTCTTCGCTGGATGTAATCTTGCAGCTTTCTTTGTCGTTTTCTTCTTCCTAGTTGAATCAAACGGAAGAACTTTAGAAGAAGTTGATGCCATGTATTTGTTGGAAGTTAAGCCTATTGGAAGTCATGCATACACCTTCGATGCTGCTACCATGGCAAATTTGAGTACGGATATTAATACCGACGCTATGAATTTGGAGACGAGAAATGGTAAGCTTCAAAAAGTCAATGAAGCTGGCCAAGGTGGAGTCTTGCATGATGAGGGACTTCCAGCAGGAAATCAGTCTCCCAAATATTAAGTTCGGGTGATGGAGGGACACCACGAAAATATGAGCATTTTACCGTGGGGGTAGTGTTCGGATGAGTATGATTAGATGCTATTCTTATTTTGTATATATCACCTTTATATGGGTTGATGATTAATGTTTTTTGCAATGCATAGCGTGGGTAGGATTGGGTAGAGTTTTTACCTTTGTATATATACCATCATGTCGTTAATTGATTAATGAATAAAGACATCTTATGTTCAACAGTTATTCCAAGGTCTTTTTATCACATTTCACAACACCTACTATATGATCGCCGCGTCCGAAGGTATTTTGGACTCGAGTTTGAGAAAGGGTTCGGAAGTGTAATTCCAATTTGGGATAGCATCGACTTCTCCCATTAAGGTCGGCTTCCTTTTCCCCTCATTACCACGCACCACCTCGCATCTCGCACCCCTTGACTTAAATTACCACTCGACGTCTCGTTATATGCGGGCAATATTTATGGCAACAATTCTTCGTCAGGCATCGAACAAGATTTGTTATGCTATGATTGATGGCCCCGCCCCATCTCCATCTAATCTTGCCCCCACCATCTCCCCTCAAGCGTTCAGGAAATCCACGACGAAAGTATAAATTTGGGAGCCGACAAAAAGGAGATGCAAATAAATCTACAAGCAATTGATACATATTCCCAATGAAACGTTAATAACTAAAGCACCAATTGAATTCAGCAATTTTGGAATGATTTTCATGCGACATTCACCTTCACTTCCGCCCCTTTTAATAAACGCCAGCCCACACCCGGTTCCAAATTACCTTTCACCAACATGATGGAACGATTTTATGTCTCTCTTTACAGTCTTTGGTCAAATTCGTGCCATTCAACAATGTGCGTCAACTTTTCGAGACCGACTCAAAAGCTTGTGGGAGGAACATGAATAATACAAGAAATAGTTTTCGAATATTGGCGAAAGCGGGAAATTCTCCTTTATACACCCGTATAATTCAATCTCATTCATGAATACAAATGGCACAAGTGAAGATCGCCTTCGAGAGTGACCACCTTGGCGCACCTTAAGTCTAATATTAAACTTTCATCCCAAAGAAGGATCTTCCTGTTGTCGCGTTTGAGACGATCTGTTGTTTTACCAAGTTTGCCTTGAGAGATTTATTACTTCCGTGTGTCTCGGACCTCGAAGAAATGTGAACAGAGCGGTATTTGCTGGCATTTGTTGTTGACACGAGACTTCAGGTAGGAAGGGAGAGAGAAAGCAAGCATTCCGGTTTTTTTGCATTTCCTGCTGTGCTTGGAATACAAAATCTTGCCTCGATATCTATGCCCATAATTGAAATTCTTGGTCACCCAGTCTTCATGCTCGTTCCAAGTAAGTCTTATCTTGATTGATAGATGGAAACTTTGGTATATCATGACTTCATGAATGAGAAGATACTTCATCAAGATTTACCACGAAGGGAAAAAAGGAGGCTACAAGTATATATACATAAGGTATCATGCCCTAGGATCGATAGCATTGAGATATCGAGCTTTGATTGTGTTAAGTTTTGATGAGTTACAAAAGTAATTCCTTGAAGAGATCGTCGACATGGTGCGTCAAGAGACAAGACAAATTATCATCAGTACCAAAATTCTATTCGTGTTTGTTGATCTTAATTATGGTAATTAAAGGATGAAGGAAAAAGGAGGGAGGGAGAGGATAAATAGAAAGCACGCCATCCTGATAAAATTGCCTATTCGGGACCGTCGGGCTCCAAGGTCTCAACTTCGGACCCGGGATGAGGCAAAGTACCGTGGCAGAAAAGCACAATGATTCTCTTCTTCTCTTCTATGATCTTATCAATCAACGGGAATCATACGATGATATATTTCTGTCCTTTTAGTCACACTTGTTGAACAACTTCTTGGATCTTGGCCACAACCAGTAAATCATTCCTTTGCCAACAATCAAATTGCCACGACCGTGCCGAGTTTGCCATTTTTCCTTTTCACCCCGCAGCATACAAAGTACATAACATCATATACCTAGGTAACACGGCAGTGACAGTGGGTTTGCCGTAGAACCGAACCTCCTTCTTACCTTTGTTAATGTTTATTCAACGTTTGAACTCTCGAGCGCAGCGAGGTCTGGGGGTTTGGGGGCTTGCCCACATCTGAACAAAGATTGAATATAATTAGAATACCGGTACTGTAACATAAAACGTGACCAAAAAAAACAAATATTCTTTGACGTGTAAGACAACCGTATATCATAAGCCCCGTTGCCCCCTCTCCGATCAAAATATAAAGTATTCAACACCACGTAACAGCCAACGAACCAAGCATATTCAAGCCACTCTCTTGCAGCTGAAGTTTTTCGTTTCTCCGTACGAAGTAATTACTCCATATACTCCGTACAGTACATACCATGTGAGATCGTTTCCTCTGTCTTGATTCAACCAATCCCATGCGCAACATTGAATTGATCTGTCACTAGCTACTCTGAAACCCAGATGTAAATGCATACTTATCCATGCTATCAATGCCAGCCACTCTTATCCCGGAGTAGACGTTTACCTATGGGTTTGCCGTGCTCCCGAAATCAAATCTCCATACAGCCGTAGCGATATGCATGGAAGCATGGAAGCATGGAAGCATGGTATCCATGAATGGTAACGAGATTTGGTTTCACTGAAGTCTACTTGAGTATGAAAATCAATTTATCGAGGGAGGAGATTTACCCTCTTTTGATCTTTAATATCGTAGCGTGGAAGGGAAGGTAATTTATGATGTTTAAAATTAATCATTCAAGAAAAGGAACCTCGTCGCTGTGAAAGGCGTCCTAAAAGAATTGGATTTGAAGTGTGTTAACAAATCTTGATGCCCAGTATCTACATATCACCTCCAGCTACCGAAGTAACACATCCTACGAGTCTACGAGTCTACGAGTCTACGTATAAGATGTGCAGTTAATACGCAAGGTAGTCAGTCAATTGCACCCTAGCCCTACAATTGCATACGTTTACCATCTCGAAAACCCCTCCCCCAATGAACTTCAACCGTCAATCCTCGTGATGACAACTTTTACGTCATGAAGACCTTTTCCATCAGCCCAACCATTCAAAACTTCGAAAATCTTACCTGGGTAGTCGAGGGAGGTATTGAATCTTCTCAGAATAGGCATATGTAGATAGAACTTAGAACTTAGAACTTAGAACTTAGAACAAACACACTTATTAGAACCAATAACCTTGCCAGTTCCTACCCTTTCTCGAGCCCTTAAAAAGCTTACTTTGTATGCCCATTGCCCATTGCCCATTGCCCAGATATTCAACATCTTGGAACATGACCCCCTGTTTAAATATTTCTCCATTTTTTAATGCACTTCTGAATCACTGCGCCCATCAAGACAACCTGAGAGACATTCATAATAATATTCCCTGGTACTCATAGATTCTCATTCATACCTACTGATCTTATTACTGTACGAGTATGGAAACGGAAACTAGAAACTAAACTGAGCTTATTTGTCAGTGAATGATTTAATATCTGTAATTGTTATTTCGGTTGTGTTTGGGGGCTTGGATTGAATTCCCTTTCATACAGTCACTCAATCAATCGATCAGTCAATCAATCAAGCCAACAGTCAAGAGAATCCATCTGTGAGCCAGAGCCAGAGCCAGAGCCAATAAGTGAAAACTCTCGACTATTCCAGCATACGGTGTGGTAGAACAGGATTCATAGTTGAGCCATTGCATATCTAGGTTTCTGCATACTGCAAGCCCACACCAAACAGGAAGGAATAGAGTCAGCAACCTGTTGAACTTCACGAAAACCATTTTACATATTACTTCTCGCAATTGTCTCACTCATATTGAAGATCCTTTTATTACCTCGACCGTACCTATCTATCTCTTTACTATACTTTCAGTTTTGTTCTTCTCAAACGAGAATACAAATCAATCAAAATGACGGGTTCATTCTGGCACAATGTCCTAACATTTCGAAGACCATCCTCATCAACTTCCTCAACTTCTACAACATCCGACTCAATAGATTCCTCCTCTAGCAGCACCCTAAACTTAAGTGTTCGATCCAGTCATAGACTATCCCGAAAGCGACGAGAAGTATTTGGTGATTTCGATTACACCTTCGATAATGAGAGTATGAATGCGAATATGCAAGAACCTTTAGGGATGGAGAGAAATTCTCTGGGTAAGGATACAGGATTTCCGGAGCCTTTGAGCCATGGTATGTTATTGTTACTTCTTTCCTTCTCGATCCTACGTAGCGGGATCATATCTGTCGAGGATCAAGGAAATAAGCTGACAATAAGATAGATCGCAATACAACACTTCCACACCCCGAAGCAGATACCTCACCCTTTGCAACCCTCGAATCCACAGAAGTTGACATTTATCGTTCTCATTCACGACTTTCCATTAGGAGACTTCATAGCAGACATAAAGGATCGCATCTAAGCGTACCTTTATACGAGAGCAACGAATACACAAATGGTAATCATGTCCATGGTGATATGAAGACGATAGAAAAGGATGTCGAGAAACAAAACGATCTGGTCGACCCACCTAAGACGGTAGAAGAATTTGTGGAAATGGAGGATAGAGATGATCAAGGGTATAGACCGGGAGACAGAAGGAAGGGCGTACTCAGAAAGTTGAACTTACACAAAGTTTAGAGGAGATTGGTATAAAAAAAAGAAGTATCAGGAGTTGAGAATCTGGAAGGAGAAATTTTGATGGACGCAGAACGCAACACAAAACTGGATGGGATGGGATTTGATCAAGCAAGCGAGGAGTTTAATGAATTTGGAGTTCGGATATTTGAAAGGTTGATAATGGTATCCCTTTGTAATAATTTCTTTCCCTCAACAGAATCATGAAATAACTTCATTCATGAAAATAAACAGCACAAGACTCTAAACTAGCTTCCCCGATAAGTTGTGTAACTGTATGGTCCCAAAAGTAGCGGAACGTGGAAATGTTCTCCTTCCTTTACTACGAAGTTGAGTTCAACGCAAGGGAAGAAAGTGTTTTCGTAACCATAATATGCGCCTGTCTCAAATCGAAGTTTCCACATGCTAGAACCCATTGGCAGATTTTGACCTTTTATCTTTCCCCCTTCAACAATCAATTCGCCGACTTTCTTGGATGTGACATTCTCTTGTTCATTACGCCAATTAGCGATTCGACCGTCGGCATTTGTTATCGCACGAAAGATGGTGGACTCTTCGGAAAGGCAGGTTAAAGAGACATTGATTCCCGAAGCTGGTCGACCAGTAGTAGTGTCGAGAGCATGACATGTAATTGGATCCCTTTCTGCCATTTTTGTTATGTGCAAAGTAGATGTTGAATGAAGGGTAATTTGGGAGGATATGGCTTGTAGACGTTCGTTGAAATGTTCAGAGGTGGGGTTGCGGGGCATCGATTGTAAATGGTGTGAATGAGTGAGGACGGTAGATGGAGGGTGACACGAATCTCTATTAAGTCTGAAGGATTCTCAATCAAGGAAATGTGCTGAGTGAGGTGGTATTGAAGGAGAATGAAGCAATAACAATTCAAAGACAATTATTATATTGATGAAATTGATTGTAGAGAAAGAAACACCCAAGTACCTAGTAGTGAATAAAGCTGGCCTCGCAAATCGGAGATGGCCGCTTCAGCCTTGTGTTAACGCTTAACAGGAGGGGGGGATGGAGAGATGGAGACTAGTTAGAAGCCTTGTACCGGTACTCCAATTCTACTTTGGACTTTACGAGTATTCATATGAGATATAAATTGACGGGAATGCGATACTTGAGTACATCTGAATGTGAACACACCTTGGAAATGTGTGTTGACACAATGATAAGCCTGGCATGTAGGGAGCTTCCCGGGCTAGCGAATCAAATCACTTATTAGCGCACTCTACATTAGACAACTTGCAAGAAGAAGAAGAAGAAGACGTCAGAAGGCAAAAGATAATTCTAGAATTCACCAAGAACTTTGAGTTTACAAGAAACTCGGGAAACGACATCGACCATCATTCAAACTTGACTTTGATAACTCCAAATAACCTTTCTCTCCTGTTCCCTTTCGCCTTTTGCCATCTTTGATTTAATTTTACCTTATCATCAAATAAGTTAGGATCTTCACCCCAAGTTCATCGAGTTTCCTCTCCTGCCACAATCCTGCCACAATCCCGCCACAATCAACATGTCCACCGCAGTAATCAACACTGACGATGATCAACTCGAGCCTACCCTCCAATCAATCCTTGATCAAAAGTCTCTTCGCTGGATCTTTGTTGGCGGAAAAGGAGGAGTAGGAAAAACTACAACATCATGTTCCCTAGCCATTCAACTCGCCAAAGTCCGTCGTTCAGTTCTCCTCATTTCAACAGATCCAGCACATAATTTGAGTGATGCCTTTTCGCAAAAGTTTGGAAAGGAAGCTAGACTTATTAATGGATTTGAGAATCTGAGTGCTATGGAAATTGATCCCAATGGTAGTATCCAAGAACTTATGGGACAGGCTGAGGAGGGTGAGGGACCAGCTGCGGGCATGGGTGGAATGATGCAAGATTTGGCTTTTGCTGTTGGTTCTACTTGCCCCTACAAAATAATTACTTGGAGTGTTCATTTACTAATTCATCTGATAGATCCCCGGTATTGATGAAGCTATGTCGTTCGCAGAAGTCCTCAAACAAGTTAAATCTCTCTCCTACGAAACCATCATTTTCGATACCGCTCCAACTGGTCATACACTCCGCTTCCTTCAATTCCCTACCGTTCTAGAGAAAGCCCTTGCGAAAGTCTCCCAATTATCCACACAATTTGGACCTATGCTGAATGGGTTACTTGGAGCCAATGGTTCTCTACCAAATGGACAAAATCTCAACGAAATGATGGAGAAACTAGAAGGTCTCCGCGAAACTATTTCTGAAGTAAATGGACAATTCAAGGACGAAAACCTTACTACCTTTGTTTGTGTCTGCATACCCGAATTCCTCTCTCTTTACGAAACGGAACGTATGATTCAAGAACTGGGCTCCTACCACATCGATACCCATTGTATAGTGGTCAATCAGTTACTGTTCCCTAAGAAAGGAAGTGATTGTGATCAATGTAATGCAAGAAGGAAGATGCAAAAGAAATATTTGGAACAAATTGAGGAGTTGTATGATGAATTTAATGTGGTGAAGATGCCATTATTAGTTGAGGAAGTTAGAGGAAAAGAAAGATTGGAGAAGTTTAGTGAGATGCTCATTACTCCCTATGTTCCACCTGCTGGAGGATTGTAGATTTCTAGAGAAAGATATATAAAGCAATGAGATTTGATACCCATATTCATGCCACCTTTCATGCCGCCTTTCATCCCAACCTGTGCGGCCCATTTCCAGTCAGTCACACGCATGTATCAGACATACCTCCAATTGCATTCATTCATGTACCCAATGGGGAACCAAGCATTTTATTGATTTATCGCTTGCTAGCTATGAGACCACACTTTTATAAAGACCGTCCTTGATGACTTTTTTATATGTCGTCAATTTATCATCCAAATGTCATCCGCATCCTCGAATCATCGCACGTCAAGATTCATCGACTTGATTTTTTCCCGCTTTGTAACCTCTATTTCCCCAATGCTACAGTGTGCCCTTGGAAGGAAACTCACAACTCCGAGACCTGGAAGACAACTAGCACTTTTGGATCTCATCACAAGCCAATCCTTTTCATTAAAAGAGTGCCACTCACCCCTTTCTCCCCACGGCAATCGCCAAATGATCTTGATTCTGATCCATCAAACTTTTACACGTCCGTCGCTCCCTCATGTCCATACCACGGTTTGGGAGCCATGGGCATTCTGAAATAAAATCTTACGGTTATTCGTCCCTCTATTCATTAGCATATCCATCATTCGCCGACCGTTGGATAAATTCCAAGAAGTTCGACCGGTTTTAATTCAAACACCCTCTTGAGTCTCTCCTTATCCTTATAACACAACTTCCCATTTGCCCATAATTCTCCTCCAAAAGTCTCACTGAAATCCTTCATCACTTCTTCCATTCCCTTCACACCAGCCCCATGAGGTGATTTCTTCAGCCACTCTTTTTGGTCCCAATACACCCAGTCATCCCAAGCCGTATTTACACTGACCGACCTTTTCACCCCATCTCCCAAGTATATATCATTGCCCGATGTTCCCGCCCTACGAAGAAGCTCCATCCACCGAGAATATAACCCCCAACTTTTATCCGCAGCTGGGTTTATACCATTGAGAAGTTCCTGACTTTTCCACCGCAAGTCCATAGCTTCCGAGACCCTTTGCATCCATTTGACATCCATTTTAATTTCCTCGGTTCTCATGGGGTTAATTTGGACTTTCTTTAAACCACTCCAACTTTCTTCCTCGTTTCTTTCATTACGAAGACCAGAGTTCCCTCCAATTCTCAGAAATAACATTTCAGCCCATTTCAAATCATCGGAATCAGTCAAATCGAGATTTACTTGTAGGGACTGAGCATATATAAAAGTATCGTCACCCAAATCTCCCATGCGAAAAAGTAAATCCGCGGGCCAGAGTCCAAGGCTATTGACCTTCCAGAGGGAGATGATAGCTTCATTGTATAATTGAGAACACGTACTTAAAAGACCGAGAGCGGGAAGTGAAGAATTGGAAAGACAAATGTCGTTTTGCGGATCATATGGTAATATTTTATAAGTATTGTTTAAGGTACAACGGTAAGTGACACAATTGAACGGGGTTTGAAAGGCATATTCGTATATTTCGTCTCGAATTTCTCGTGGGATGTCAGTTAAGATATTGAGATGTGTTTTGATTCGCATTTTGGGCCTATGACTTGGGAACTGGAGAGTGGAAACCGGAGAGTGGAAACCGGAGACTGGAAACCGGAGGGAGACTGATATATGAGAATTGGGAATTGTGGAGAGGAGAGAGGAGAGAGGAGAGAGGGGGTCGCGGGGGATTGGAGATCAAGGCTAGGGATCTAACCTACAAGTTTAAAAGTTTAAATAAAAATGGGGTTATATTGTCAGATATAGTGAATTGGCACATTAGATAGAAACGAAAGTCATGCGCTGCACATAGAAGTTGCAGGTGAAGAAAACGGTATATGTCAGTGTCACAGCCTCAATGAACATCATTTAATTGCGCGGCTTAAAAAGTTGTAACTTGTGACCAGCGCCGGTAACCCGCATTTCGGATATTCTCCGATGATTTTCACAAGGGTCAATTATTCAAGTGACTCGAGATTGAGTGAACGAGTGAATAAATCGATCATGATAACTTGAGACCCCAGTATCATCATCTTCGGATGATATACAACATTTGGTTCCAATGATTGAATCAACCTCCGAGTTTTTAGAGGTACAGAGTAGTCTGATAGCCCAAGCCCAAGCCCAAGCCCAAGCCCAAGCCCAGGCTAGCTTTGAATATTCCAGAAACTATGAACCTATCCATGGATCCTATAAATGATTCCTATTGGATTCAGATTTACCCCCCTCAGAAGAATAAAAATCGTGCAAACGTCTTCAACCCCATTGATCAATTTCCTACCTGTGTCTGGGAATAATTTTGAGTTCTCCATCCCTTGAATCAAGCTTCAAGCCCTTCACAATTTGTTTTCCATCTTTCAAACATAGCACCCCATCAACGTATAATTGCCCGCCAAATTTGTTATGGATTCTGTCTAATAGCTTGCTTGTATCAGTCGTATCAATTAATATTTCTGCCAACCATTTCCTCTTGGCCCAAGGAGACAGTCGAGGCCAACTAGTGTTTATCATCCAAGTCCGATATCCTTTGTCTGTCGAAGCATTTCCAGGATACTCTTGATATAATCTTCCATCGACTATTTCACCATTTTCTCTTAGGTCAAGAATATCCGTAAATTCCTCGACTGTTTGTGGTCGTTCTTTGCTCGCTTTGATTGTAATACTATGCAATTTTTGTAGAGACCCTGCTACTGCTGCCAGACCACGCTCAACCCATTCTAATTCGTCCCAATCCAATACCTCCAATTGTATAAATATATGCCATTGCGTAGCTTCGCCAAGTATTGAAATCCTCTTTTCGAGCTTGTATTTCAAGTCAGGAAGCTCCCGCAGTTTCAGTCCTTTATGCTCCCAAATTATTTCTTTGCATTCTCTGTGTACTTGTTTACATGTTCGAAGTATGGAAAAGGACTGCGCAACTTCCATCGACCATGGAGAAAGAGTAACGATACCATTCGCATCTGCGAGGATAAAGGTGTAAATTAAGTCGCGGATCTCTCGTGGGAAAGTTTGGAGGAAAGGCAGAGACATGTCGTTGTAACCCAAGAGCTGCTTGTATGCCGTCAGTATATGGCGGAGGTTTAATTGTAGTGTGTTTTGTTTGATGGAGGATATTCTGCACCTTCAATAATTGCCTCTGGAATATTCTCAAATAACGCGCCTTGCCCGGACCTAGCGATGTTTCTTCCAATTTTCCAGAAACAGACTTTGAACGAAGTCGCGGGTGTTTCTCGAAGTCGAAACTGCCAATTAAACTTGCACTTTTCTTGAATTGAAGACGGTAATTTTGACTGCTGACTTTTTTTCTTGAGAGATTTTGGTTACCTAGTATAGTAGCCTCAGAATAAGGCCAAAAAGTATGCTTTGATGATAACTAGGTTGTTCTTGTTGATAATCGACAGGACACTCTCAATAGCTTAGCTGGGTACCTCACTACCACTGGAATGAATTCTTGCTGCTGGTGTATAACATCTTGCCGGCTGGCTATCATAAAGGATTCTACCTTTGGTGCTTGTGGATTTGACGTGGTGTGTGTATTTGACAAAAATTGGCCTTGAGCGAAAAATTGAGGTCTCGATTAAATTGTAGCAGTAAGCACTACAGTACATATGTTGGATATACGAAAGGTCGAGTAGGAATTGATTGGTTCATGTGTATTCCATCTCAGTACTGGTACTATCATGAAAATCACTTAACGCGTTAAAACACGCTTTGACCATTAACCTTATACGCGTCGTGAAATCATTCATAACTTTCGTTCCTCCATCAACCAACTTGTTCAAATTTTGTACAGAAGGAATTAACACTTGGGCGCCTTCAATTTTGCTATCTTACTTTGACCTCATTCACAAACTTTGCTTGTATAATCCTTGCCTTGTATCTTTTTGGTGATTCTTGCTTTCTATCACAATTACCATCATGCCTTCTGCGGTCAAGAAAAGAAAGGTCGCGGCGCCTTCTTCGAGAAATGCAGCCACCACCAAGATTCAACCATTGAGTTCCTTTACTACGATTTCAAAAGCAGTTACAAAGGGTGGAGCAAAGTCAATCATTGAAAAGAATAAACAAACGAATGCGGTATCAGTGACAGTAACTAAGTTAGATAAACCTCCTACGAATTTAAGAAAGAGAAAGTTGGATATAGAGGAGGAATCGAATGTGACTGAGATAGCAACGACTACGACTGCGACGATTGCAACTGCCACAACTGCTGAAGAAATTAAGACACTTCCATCAAAACCGGTCCTCCCGTCAAAAGTTCCACAAACACCGCGCAAACTTATCAAAACATCCTCAATCATTACCGATACCCCAACGAAAGGAGCGCGCACCCTACTCGATCGTCTCCTTCTACAAACCCCAAAAAGACCCGTCCAAAAAAGACCTTCTCTTTCGTCTCTACGATCTATTTCTTCGAATTCTGGCACGGCGGTTTCAACAATTCCTCTTGTACATTCACAAACTGGTGCTGAAGGAAAGAAGGAGGAAGAGAACCAAAAAGAGGACCTTAAGGAACCACTCCCTACCGGACTCATCGATATTATCAATCTTCACGCAGCACTTCTCACAACACTCACCCTTCACTGCGCTCACAATGGATCCAATGCACCCGCAGATTTACGGAATCTCTGTCCGGATGTTGCCAGAGCATGGGGAAAACGGAAGGTCATGCTGGATGATGTCCGCCGGGCTCTTGGTGTCCTGAACTCTCATGTCAAAGTTGACGCAGAAGATCAAAACCTTTCTACAATCACTCTATCAGATTATGGATCCGGGAAAATATGTGTCGAGATTGAAGCTGGGAATGGCGGTGGAAAGGGTAATAACTTGAGGCCGATTGATGAAGAAAGACTCAATGGAATATTTTCGCAAAGATTAATAAGTCGGTGGGAATTGAAAGGGGAGGATGTTACTATTGAGGACTTCATCAAACAATTACCATCGGAGCCAATCACACCTTGTTCTTCGCTCTCAAAAATGACGCCCCTCCTCGCCAAGGGTCAACGACGACTGGAAGACATGAAAGCCGGCATTGTTGCTAAAAAGGATCTCAGGAGAACAAAATCATCCCCTGCTCTTATTCAAGCTGCGACTTTTACAGACACTTCCTCCCCTCCCTCCACCGAAAAGAAACCTACACTTCTCGAGCGTCTCCGCGCAAAACAACTTAAACAATCTCTCCTTCCTCAAGCGCCATCTCCTGCGCAAGTAGCTCGTAAATCAGCTTTATCAAGAATGGAGGAAGTTGTCAAGGTCCTCTGTATCTTGAGTACGTCGGGATCAGCTGGACAGCAAAGAATCTCTTTCACCATGCCGACTTTAATTGGTAAATTGAAGGATTCATTCAAGACTCCTATATCGAAAGACGAAGCAATTACTGCTGTGAAATTATTGGCGGTCGAGATTGCGCCGGAATGGGTTCAATTGGCTAAGATTGGGAAGATGGAAGCCGTGGTTTTTGATAGGGAGAAGAAAATTTTGGAGGAGAGTGTTAAAGATCGGGTCAAGAAAGCCCAAGCTTCTTGAACCTTAACATGAATTGGATATCGTGAGCGAGTGTTGGAAAATGGCTCTTTTAAGATTTTGTATATTGTATTGCTTGAAAAAGATACCCTTGTTTTGTATATATTAGGAGCATGATGTACTATGGTTCGTTAGTCTCATTCGGTTCGTTGAAGGATACGGGACACAGAGTACAGGATACAGGATCCAGGACTGAGGAGCAATGGACGGGAAGGACGGGAAAGAATGAAGAAGGGATGGAAGAATAGAATTGTATAACTAGGGACCACAAACGGAATGAAATAATTACTGAATGACCTTTTATTTCCTCGCCCATACTGACCCACGTGATATCATCAGCGGCAGCGGGTGCCCGTCACCAGCGTTCCGTACCAAATGTTGTCTTTTGGGCCAATTATCTGCATCGCTTCGGCATCATCTCATGGGGCATGTTCACCCTGAACTGAGGATGCTACAGCGCATCCAAAACAGTGATCCTATTCAGGTGTGTCGGCCAAGATCAAGTAGGAAAGATCAGGTCTCGAATTTATTTAGTATGAAGAACAGACTATGCCAGGAAACAGTCGAGACATTGTAAATCAATTGGAGAAAAAGGGTTGAATTGAGGAAATGATTTATCTACTCTGATAGACCATAATCGCCAGGTATAATAACATTGAAATCCAACGCAATGGAAACCTCTTGATATCTAAAGCTTTCATTTATTCTTTCATGCATCTCATCTATTCATAAACTCCATAGCTTGAAGTAGCGACCATTCATCATCCACCGTCCACCAACACTCATTTGATAGGACTCGCCCACTTATATCATCATAACACTATCCGCATTTACTCATCATCGTCCACTCCACCTGGAGTACCAGTCTTGGGAGTTCCACTCTTCGCACTTGGTGGCCCAGCCGTAGGAGGAACAATTTTGATTGTAGTCTTAACGGGTGCTGCCTTTGCTGCAGGAGCAGGTGTAGCATTCTTCTTTGGTCCTCCAAACTTCGAACCTCCAATATCATTTCCACGTAACTTAATACCCAAAACACGTTCCATATTGTTCAAAACTTTCTGATCAGGAGTGGCGACACCCCTTTCCATATCGTTGACAATCTTTGGGGTAGTGTTGCATAGTTTGGCGAGGTCGGCTTGGGTTTTGATGTTTTTGGCCTTGCGGCCATCTTGAATGGCTCGGGCTACTTCCATACCAACGGTCTTTGGCTTAATGATTTCATCGGAGCGGTCGACTTTTGTGAGATGTTGACCTTCTCCTGAAGAACCCTATTCGAATAGGTTAGTTTGTGGCACACGGTGGTCGAATGTAAGGCTTGCGGAAACAAGGTCGCGGGGTCGCGGGGTAAATGTTAATGATTGAATGGATTCGACTTACAGCATTACCGGAAGCAAATTTCTTCTCAGTAGTAATAGCTCCTCCGCTTCTCTTAGCAGCGTTCAATGCAGCAGCTCCTCTAATGACAGTCTCTCTGTTTGCGCCGGCTCCTCCACGAACATTCTTTCCAATCTTTGTAGTTGACTCCCAGTCATCCATTTTGATTGATTTTTATGAGGGTATTTAATTAAAAGGTGCTTCCTGAAGAGATAGAATGTTTAATTGAAAGGAAAGGGATTCCGAAAATTTATCGAGGGTATTTGACGCTGATGTTGTATGTTGTAAAAAGCTGAAGAAGGATTGATGACTTCGATTTGTGGCAATTGAATAGCGCTTCCTCTCGCCGAATGAATCAGATACAAAAAGAATTTCTTATGTAAGCAGGATTAGTTATGTCGTCAAGCGGTGAGTGTCATAAGAGGGAAACTTTACTGTGTCGAGATGAAATGGTATGGCAATATATCCTTGTCTGACTCTAGACTTTGATTTCTTGAGAGTAGTGTACCAGTACGTACCCATTGACCATATGCATCGTGTAATTTACATGTTCAGACAACTCTAAAACATCATTGCCATCCTATCATACGAGAACCTTGAGGTCTTTTATATATAGAGGCAGTCCCGTATTTACGTTTACCTTCGGTTTCCTTATGATTCATAATTATTGAAATTAGGAACATTCGGCAAAGAAAAATGCATTATCAAAGAACTCAATATCGCCTCCCCTAGACTTCCAAATCACATCATGGGTGTTTCTTATTTTGCATTCACCTCAATCACACTCATTGGGTTATTCGGATCAGTGTCCGATATATCAACTATTTTCGCCTTTTCGATTATACGGAATAGACATTCATTTTTACAATCAATCCAGAAATATGTTGACCTATCAACCATTACTACCATTGCCACGAGCACGAGTGTCCTGTTTTCAGTTCTTCAGATTATTCGATATGTCCGAGGGCTTCAGGTAGCATCTACCAATCCAGATGATCAATTTCTAAAGCCTATGCTTTTCCCTACGAAAACAAGTCATTTGAGATTATTTCCAAAGAGACATGGTTTCTCATACTCGTATCTTTTAACTGGCATACCCATTGGTTGGACAGGATCTTCAGGAGGGATGATTTCAGTCGACGAAAAGAATGATGGACTTCCATGGTACAGAAGATTATTATCCTTTCAACCAATGAGTCCTTGGTATGTCGTGGATGGAGATTATTATTTGGAGAGGGGTCATGTCTCTGGTGGATTAGAAGGAAAATTGAAAAGATTTCTTCACGATCAGGTAATTTTGATTTTTAATATGTTCAGCATTCTGTTGACAAAATCTAGGGTTTAAATTATGAAGATTATCCATTTGCATATCTCTTGACGTCTTCTAAGTTTCTTGGGTATCAAAATAATCCAGTTTCAATATGGAACCTTTATTCAAGGAATAAAGAATTGAAAGCTGTTCTCCTAGAAGTCAATAATACATTCGATGAACGTCATACTTATTTTGTTACACCAAAAGATGCGGAAGATTCCAAAATAGAGGAACCCAAAGGCAAAGCACCAAGGTTCACAAATACTTGGTCCAAGGAGTTTTATGTTTCTCCATTCAATTCTCGAAGTGGTTCTTATTCCGTCTCAGCTTCTGATCCATTTTTCCCATCACTTTCTGGCAATAATCCTCTGGATCTCACATTAACGCTTAGTTCTACTGAACGTCCATTCTTAGTAGCAAGAGTCTTTTCTGATGGCCATGCGTTCGACCCATCTACCATGTCGGCACTTGAGAAGTCCAAATTTCTATTATCATGGTGGTGGGTAGGATTCGCTACATTCCCTCGAACATTAGTCCAAGCCTCCATATTATTTTTCAAACGGTCTTTACCATGGGTTTCGCGTCCGGAACCATTCAAGAAGACTATTTCCAGACATGCCGATGACACTCAAAAGTCTATTGAGGTATTGTTTCGACAATTCTTACAACATCTTATTGAGGTAGCGAACGAGCCTTTAGTTTTAAGGTACAGACCTGCCGGACTTCTTGACAATACCCCAGAAATTATGTTCTCTCCTTCAGCTCAAATGTCACCGGACTTGGCAAAATTCATGGAAATATCAGTACTTACACCGATTTTCTACACCCAATTCATCAAGTACGTCGACATCGTCCAAGGTCTTGAAATGGAATCGAAAAATGAAACTGTATCCATCTCTAATTTAACTCTTTTATGGACCCGGCCTTTGAAATCGGAGATGCAGCAAGCAGTACCAGAAAATTTCAATCCATCAGATGAAAACACTCTTACCTGTATATTTTTCCGAGCAATTCGTTCCACTCGTATATGTTCTCATTCTGATTCTGCTGCTCTTACTGGGAATATTTTTTCATCATTTGACAAATATATTCTGGAGCACACCGATAATATCACTTCGATGTTATATCAGAGGATACTGCTCAAGATGTGGCTTTGTGATTGCGTCGCTTTGGGATGGGAAGATTTATTGAATTTCCAATGGTGGTTGGTAAAGACTGGAGGCTTTTGGTGGTTAACGGGAAAGATGCGGTTCATGTATTTGAATGCATACACTGGCTTGAAACATTGAAAGCATGATGTTGGGAATAATGCATGGTAGATGTGGGGAATATCGAAGGATGATGTTGAAATTTGAAATACTTGAGAGCTCAACCCATCAAGTCTAGCAACATCGTATGCTCTCATCTACAAATTAAAAACACAACATATAATCCAATCTCCAATTTCCACCCCCAACCCTCTATTGCTTTCAAATAATTCGAACATTCTCAATTAATATCTTCCCAAGGATCGCTCACCGTTAGACCTTGGAACGCCAAAAAATACTGAAACCTAGCTTGTCCTCATTTATTAGTGCGGCATGCCGACGCGCATCTCTTTCTCCCAAAACTATCTCTGCCCAAAAGAATGATTCCCCGACTTTTGTCTCTTTTCGTACGAATGGAGATAGTGTGGTCTCTGCTGGTAATCTGAGACTGGCGGTTTCTATTGTCTCTTCCCTCCTCTCTTGCACTCAAGCAATTTGAACATCGACCCTCCGAATTATCTCGAGGATGGTTTGACACCAGTCTTTGAGAGTGCGAATAGATTAAAGTTGTTTTGGCCCTAGAATACTTCCAAACGGCCTCTGGGATTCTTTATGATGGTGTGCGAAAAGGTGCGAAAAGATGCGGGAGGATGTTCTGCGCAACAAGCTTCACCCCGTCGACCGTCATTCCGCTTTTTTGTGGTTAGTACCACCTTAATAATTCGACGGTAATATATCTGCTTGTAGCAATAGCGAGTACTTCCCTCAAACTTTGCATCTGTCTGGGATATCCACCGGCACCCAGCGACCTTTGGCTTCGCGACCTACTCCCATCTGAAGCCGAAGCAATCAATTCTTTGGACGGGCTTGATTTCAAAGCACCCCCGGTCGTGAAGCTACCCCGACGAACCAAATGGTATGTGCCCCGCAGATTGAATTGACGTTTTGTAAAGTTCCTTCGATGTCGCACGCTCAAGTCCCTGTTCTGTGGAAGTTGTTTGTGTCTCTCCGAATCGCGCACTTAGAAGACGCCATGGTCAAATCCAATCACCGTGGAATTCTCGCAGCGGTTGTGGCTCTACAACCGGGAATGTTTATTCTGCCATCCTGATGATAGAGTTGGAAAAGCTTCGCAAACTACCGCATTAATCTTGTCGTGAGATTGATTGGTCGACCGAGTCGCTTTATGATCTAGTTGCGGGGCAGTCAGCTCAAATCCAATCACTCATTCCGTCATTTGGAACCTCGAGTTCTCATGATTTCACCTTGATCAATCCATATCGCCTTTTGAAGTTATTCTTCGCGGCTATCCAAACATGCAATTAAATGCAGCATTAGTTATTCTTTGCTTGTTGAAAGCGCTGTGGTGATTAAGTTCGCGTCGAAAGCCATTTTCTTTGGGAGGTCGATGAGGCTCGGGGAGGGTAATTTTTTTAAGTGGACGTGCTTCTTGCCACCGCCATCATAGGCCTGTCATGCCTATTAACGCCAGAGTAAATGGTGGGGTCAAGGCGCTATGAGTCCGCCATTTATTATTAACGTGTCAAATGAAGGTCACTCAAATCTTACTTGAGAATAATTTTAAGACTTTTGAGATATTGTTTTTCGCATCATCAGGATATCGGATGAATCTATTTGAGTATCTGTCTAGGAATCATGAGTTACTGGATAAGAAATCTCCTGATTGGATACATCTAGCCTTTCGCAACTCATCAACACAATCTATTCACGGTCTCGACTACCCATCTATTTCAGTATCCTTCCTACTCTTGCGTTGATTTTCATATTTCATCGCATTGGGCAGTCGGAAAGAGAAGATGAAACTGGGGAATTCACAGTCATTTGAGGAGTTATTTTTCCTTGCAATCGTCTGAACTTTTGACTATCGTCAGTGCGATCATAAACTTTCTCCAGAAACGAATCTGGGGCATATCATGTCGCAGATAAATTTATGCAAAGTATTCGGATATGCTTTTTGACTCTTGTATATAGTCGTCGCCAGAAGAAGCTTTCTTGGCCAGGAGATCATAATCATAGGCTTTGCGTGCATTCTACGAATTTACCCCTCGCTGAGATGCTTTGGAATCACCGCTTCCATCGCTCCAAGACTCCAAGTCAAACGTTAGACCAAAAAATCAAGTGAAAACAAGACTTTGCTATTGTCGGATTGAGAGAAGGTTGCGAAAAGATCTTTTTTCAGTATTTTCAACATTTCCTTTCGATGCGCAACTCGATACATGTACAGATATCACCAACTCCTACCACAAGTGTGTCGGGTTTATACTTTTGGATCGAAACAGAATTGTGAAGTTAATCGAACAAGCCAAACAATCATAATCTCAACTCCATGTCAAACGTTACCTAGCCTCTGGCCTCCACTGGATACCTTCCGTCGCCTCAAACAACCGTGAGTTTATGACGTCCGAATCAAAATTTGTCTCATACAACCTTTCCATATGGTTTCAATACATGGAATCTTTTGACATTGCGGGGTCACAAATTCTATATATAACCTTTAAATGTCCTTTTGTATTTCTTGCTCTGCTATCCCACACAATCATTTTTTCAATTTACTTAATTATACCAGCAGGCAGGTATTACACATCGGGAAAGTTGACCTTTCTTACAAAGCCTTACACTCATTTTCAATTCTTAAAAATAAAATTCAAATCGCCAAGATGCGAAGTTACATCCAGAGCATTTCCTTTCTCCTCCTTTTGTTGGGTACCTTTATTCTCGCGAATCCCATTCAAACCGAAAACCCAACGGCACCATCAACTCTAAAGCCAGCAATACCAGTCAATAAGATGTATAGTCTTTCATCTCGTCAAAAGATGAATATGACCAGCGGTGACCCCAACCCTAAATCCTCTACAAGTTCCGCTGGTGCCAAATCAACTGGAACATCCACTGCATGTTCACCAGAAGTTCAAGCTCTTGCATCGGGAATCAGTTCAAACATCGCTGATCAACGTAATGAACAAAAAGCTGTGACAGCTGTTGGGAAAATTCTTCAACAATCACCTTTTAATACCTCCATGTTTGATGCAGCACAATCTTCTCTTATGACTTTTGTTCAAAAAGGAATTCAAATTCGACAAAACAATCAAAAGATAGCTCCAGCAGGAAATGGCGCCATACCTGGTTTGGCAATTGTCGCAATGGCACAACAGGAAGAGTTGAATTTAACCATGAGTTTAACTGCAAGTAATGTGGCTGGTAGTAATGCGACGGTTGCAAAATTGAAGACAGATTTTGCTGGTGGAATTGTACAAAATATGAAGAATTTGGCGGCGGCAACTAAAGGTTGTAAAATGCCCAGTACTACTACATGATTCATGTTGGGTTTGGTCAATTACCTAGGTGGTCAACAGATAAAAATCATTCATGGAGAACGCTGGTCACTGTTATGTATATATTTCACCTCACACAAAGTTTGGTAAAGTATAATTTATGATCATTCATGCCTCTGGGTTAAGTCTCCAGTTCATGAGTCTCAAACCTCAAACTGCATCATCATAAGAATCGAACAATTATAATCAAAACATTTCGCATCACATGCACTTCCATAACTTATCAATATCCTATTAATTTTCGTACGTCTATTTAACAAACCGTGTAAGTAGTAATCAGCGATCAGTAACCAGCAACCAGCTACCATTCGTACATTCAATCATCCATCCATACAACAATTATCATCCATTATTTCAAATCCATTTTCAAATAATTTCCTACCGTAACTCAACACATCTCATGCTCACCACCACTCATGTCCACCGCATGCACCTCATGTCCAGTTCATGTCCACCTCGGCAGTTTATCTATGATAAAGTTTATTCCTCGAATCTTGCACATTCAGTAATGTGTACTAAATAAGTAATTCCAGGTAAGCGCACTGTGTTTCATTTATCTTGCCAACGAAAAGAAATTTGAGTACTCACACTACACAATTTAATTCCACCTCCTTCAACTCCCATACCTGGTGCTACCGTATCAATTTCTCTATGTAAAGCTCTCAACCCCCTAAATTCCATACTCTCCCACCAATCCAAATAAACACTTGCAGTAATACCCTGCCACTCAAATATGTGCATTTCCACCAATATTTGACCAATAGGAAATTCTGGTTTCAATGGATCTGGAGATGTAAGTGCACCAGCGCCGCCAGGAAGTGTATAACCATTCAAGGAAGAGAGAGCATTGTATTCCGAATATTCGATATCGGTCTTCAAAATGTCACTATTCTCACAAAAATCAATCATTAGTTTTTTTCTTCTTCAATTCTTGTCCAGGAAAAGATTTCTGGCAATGAGGGAGACTAAGGACCAGGGGAATTTGCGGCCTTTACAAAACTCACATGTAATCATGTCCATTTCTTTTCATCATATCTTGAATTGTAACAAGTCGATTCGCATCATCCGTAGCACTATTTGCTCCATTTCTTTCAAAATGTGCTCTTGCTCTCATTTCTTCCGTCACTTCTTCACCAAAATTAAACCCCGGCACATGTTGATCATAACCCCAAATTTCACATTTCGTTCGACTAAGTATTTCGGCTTCGAATGATGAATCATTTCCAACACCTGTATTGATTTGAAGTTAGCCATGAATTTTCCAACGTTTATGAATCAATTACTCACCAAAACTATAGACCACGCAAGGTTCTTTCTTCTCAATGAATTTACTAATTCCACAAATCCACCAACCTCCCTCTCCAATTCTTCCAAGTCTTTCCATTTCCCATGGACAACCATAACTTGGAGTAACTAAATCCCAAATACTCCAAGGAGTCTCTTTGAAAGTGGTTTCATCCTTGGCAGGAAAGAACCCTCGATCTGGAAAGTTATGTCTAATTTCTCTTCTTTTTGTTACTCCTCGTTGATATATAATTTCGGATTGTTGCATAAATGTATTGAGGTTTGGACGTGATATAGGTATGAAATGAAAAGTTCCTAATGTTGGTATGGAAAATGGTACTTTTGATCTGGCTTTTGATGGAACGGCGATGAATATAGCCAAAAGAATTAATGAAGTTAAAAATAATATTTGAACAACATTGTTGGATCTCATGATGAGATTAAGTTATTGGTGTTTTGTTGTTGTGGAATTACTTTGGGTAGGAGTTTGTTGAAATTACGAATTACGAATGAAGAGGAGTCGGGAAGAATGAATGTTTTGACCTTTTAGCTTCAATCTTCTTTTCAATTTTATGGCGTTCATGAGTACGTACATGTGGAAATAAAGGGTAATTGTTTATTTTCAGCCCGACTGATTGTCACCAATAGAATTATAAAAGTTTTGAAAAATGTTTCTGCTTTCTTTTTATGACTCGTCGAAACTCCTTGCTTGATTGTGGAGAGACATTATTTTCGAAAGTTAGTAATTCTAGGAACCTTGGTTTTATGTCATTTGATAGGCGTTTTGGAAGCATCCCACGAATTTCGAATATTCTTGAATTTGGTCAGAGAGAAAGATTAAATCTTAAAACCTCTAGTTCTTTTAACGTTTCGATATTATGATTTATTTCCAGAGATATTAACCAGTTCTTATAGGATGGGATGGCTTCGTATGCCCTTTCAATTGAATTATAAATTAACTACTAATACATTCCAAACTCTTAACTTAACCATACGATTTCTCTAAGTCAGGGACATGTAATGATCTAGTAAAAATTGATAATAAATGGAGATTGAAATTTTGTCGTTTTTGAGAGCCAAAGACTATAATAGAATCTAAGCGAATATGCCCCTTACCCAGACTTTGAAGGAATCGGGAATCTTACATATTGCTCAGAATCATATAAAAGCTTGCGTTTCAGATCAGTATCTTCCAATTCATCGCAAAGCAAAGTCAAAATGACACAGGAACAAAAAACGGCGTTGCGAATGGATGTTAACATTAATGGTTTATTAATTTCATACATTCAGTCTTTGAGAACATCGGGAATCTGAATTACTTGTCGGAAATATAAATAAACTTATGATATTGATGCCCAATATCATTTCTTTTTTGCGAAATATAATCAAAATTATAATGAAATCAATATTTGATTACATAAAGACCATAATATTGTTGATATATTCATTAGCACCTGATGCTAAAGATCGTCTTTGTTAAATTAATCTGGCTTTAATTGAATATTGGAATCGCTATTGAATTCTCTTGGATGAATAAAATATAGTCCAGATGATTTAATTCACGACTCACTCAAGATTGATGAAAACCGAATATACGTGTCGTCCGATAGTTCCTACGACAGTCCCTATTATTTGCGCAGCCGCATGTTTATTTCCTAACCAAGAAAACCTATCTCTGAAATCCCTAACATATAGGATTTAAAACACGATTTATAACTGGAAGCTGATTGGTTTAGAAAGTACATAAGGTTTGTACAGCGAATATCAAAATCCTAATTTAGATTAGATATTATTATTAATAGATACAATAATTATAAATGATTTATAAAATATAATTAATTGATATTTTTATATTCTTTGAATTAATAGCTTTTAAATAATATTATTTTTATATAAAGAAAAAGAGTTGTTATTAATATATTAATTGTTTAATTAATTTTGTAATAAAAAGTATAATAAAAAGTTGCTAATACAATTCTGATTGGTTCAGATTTGATTAGTAATAAGAGAGATAAGAGAAGAGATTAAAAAGAAAAGAGAAGGAATTAGATTTATTAGATTAATTAGATTTATTAGATTTATTAGATTTATTAGAGAAAAAAAGAATAGAAAAATAGAAATTAGAAAAATAGAAATTAGAAAAATAGAAATTAGAAAAATAGAAATTAGAAAAATAGAAATTAGAAAAATAGAAATTAGAAAAATAATTAAATAGAGTATTAAAAAATAATTTAAAAAAAGAATTAGAAAAAGAATTAGAAAAAGAATTAGAAAAAGAATTAGAAAAAGAATTAGAAAAAGAATTAGAAAAAGAATTAGAAAAAGAATTAGAAAAAGAATTATAAGATTTATAAGGGTTTGAGGTTTTGAGGTTTATAAGGTTTTGAGGTTTAATTATACCTTTAATACTTTTATGTAAGCTAAAAGCTAGAGGTTAATAAAGATTATTATTATTATTATTATTATTATTATTATTATTATTATTATTATTATTATTATTATTATTATTATTATTATTATTATTATTATTATTATTATTATTATTATTATTATTATTATTATTATTATTATTATTATTATTATTATTATTATTATTATTATTATTATTATTATTATTATTATTATTATTATTATTATTATTATTATTATTATTATTATTATTATTATTATTATTATTATAAATCTTATTTATTTTTAGAATTCTAAAAGCTATATAATACAAATATAAACGTAGGTCCTGAGGGGCGTGAAAAATAACTACGGAGAGCGTTAGCGAGCCCGTTGTTATTTTTAGCCCCGAAGGGCCGAAAAAAGCTCGTTTATTAGATTTATATATTAAGAATTATATGCAAGGTAACAAATAATGTCAATATAAGTATAGGCATTTCATAAAACTTTTTATTAATCTTTCTAAAACCTTTTTTTGAAGTTATATATATATATATATATATATATATATAAAAGTTCTTTATTTTGATATAATAATTAGCCTAATATTAAATCGATTAATATTTGTAATAAAAATTTTATTTTTATAATTTTCGTTTTTAAAAGTTTTTTTAAAATTAATTAATAAATTATTTTATATTTTTTAAAAACTTTCGAAAACTGTTCAAAAAACTTTTCGAAAACTTTTAAAAACTATTTGATAATTAATTGTTACTAAATCAATCTTTTTTTTAAATCTTATTAACTCCTATAATAAGAATTAGTTATATAATACCTATATTCTTATTTAATAAGGTTTAGTTTTTCTATAATCCTTAACAAGCTATATTGTAATATAAAAATATCTAAAACTAATTCAAAATCTAAAATTCAGGAATAAATTTAAAAATTCGAAAAAAAAAGAAATCGATTTACTTTTAATAATATAATGATTTATATTTAATAATAAAATTTTGTCTTTTTTTTCAATTTTTATTCTCAGAAATTATTTATTCTTTGAAAATATAGAATTTAATAGTCTTTTGTTAATATACAATCTTCGAAATTCTCGAAATTTTAAATAATAATAATTTTTTTTTGAATTAGTTCAATTAATATTTTTAGAATTCGAAAATCTGAGATTTCAAAATTCAAAAGAAATCGATTTACTTTTAATAAAATAATGATTTATATTTAACCCTTTGGAGATTGAAATATAGAGTCGGGGTTAGAAAAAAAATAAGAGAGTTAAATAGTATATGTGTGAACAAGAGAATTCACACATAGGGAATTCACTTCAAGGAAATGACCCCAATATAAAGACTACTATATTGAAAGAATTAAGCGAATACAAAAAAGACTAGCTCTTTCAGTAGTGCCTATATAAGATCTACTACTTTCCCACTTAGCTAACTCTTTAGATAAAATACAATTAGATATATAGGATCTATATATTTTGTCACGGCGCCAACTACATTGCCTTCGTGCCTCAGGCACGAACCCTTAGCGTGCCCTTAGTGTGCTCTATTTCCTATAATAGGGCCTCAATCTTTTATAGTATTTAGAACTCTTATAATACAATATAAATCTTTATCTGTATTTTAACAGTTTGTACTATTTATTTAGAAGCTATTATAGTTTCATTTTAAAAATATTTATTCAAATTATATTTTAATTATTCCAATTGCTTTGATTTTATTGAAGTTATAATCTGATTGTATTGATTGAATTTATTATTAATCTATTATAAATAACTTTATTATTTTTTAGTAAAATTATTCAATTATATTAAAATATATCTATGTTGATTTATTATTGAGAACTTTATAAAAACATTTTGTAATTACAAAAGTATTTTAAAGATGGCCAATCAAATGGTTGTATTTAATCTATTCTTATAATTCCTTTTTTTGAATTACATTATTAATTCTATCGAAATTGATATTTTTTCATTTATAAATCTATTCTACAATCCGAATATTATATATTTTGCAACTACTTAAATTATATTTATTTTGATTAAAATGATTATAACTTTATTATAAAAACAAGTTATTATAGTATATATCTAAGTTAATAAAATTCAATTATGGATTATCAAATTGTAAGATACAATTGAGATATTAAAGATTATTATTTGTAATAATCTAGGAGTTTTATTTTATCGAAAACACTTCACTTCTTTTGAGAAGTTTAATAATAATAAGTAAGATATTATAAAGTATTAAAATCAATATATAGTATTTTATAGTATAATCAATTATTATTTAATTATAAATTACAAAAACGAATTAGAATTCTAATGGATTATATTCCTTACTAATTTATTTTCTAATTCAATTTATATAAATAATTAAATACATTTCAATATAATTATAAATAATCTGTGTAACTTCGATTTTTGGTTTTTTAGATAGTGTATTATAGCAAGTATTTAAAGCAAGTTGAATAAACAATATCAAATCTTTAATCTTTTACAAAAAGGTCTTTATAAATTACAACAAATGTAAGATAAGAAAAACTCTATTTGATAATTTCATTATCAAATTCAAGCAATTTATTATCAAATGTAAGAAAACTACTGAATAACAAATCGCTAATTTTAAGTTTAAGGTTTTATAAGAATTGATTGATACTTCAATTAATTGTTTTAATAAACTTTTTGCTATTAATATTAATATATAAACAATCTAATAACAAAATATCTATAATAACTTAGAAAAGAAAACTTACCTTAATAATTAATAAAAAAGTTAGAATACTAATTTCAATTATAATCAATTAAGGTATTACAATAAAAAGCTAATTCTAACTATAGTTTCTCTTACACCAAAATTATCTAATAATTTTATACAATTAAATATCATTCAACAAAATCAATATCCTTCATTCTATTATACTCGAAAACAATATCTTGATTTTAGTTTTTATTTTTATTATAAAAAACTAGATTATATTAAAAATAATTGTAATAAGAAACAAGTCAACAATACAAAGTATAATATCAATACTAATATAAAATACAATCTTTATACCAATTATTTCTTTATAACCAATCAATATCAAAGTTCTAAATTTTATCATAATACTATTAACTTCTTATATTAAAACTTATTTTTATTCATTAACTATTTCCCATTCACTAATTATTTCCCAATTATATTATTATACTATATCTTATCAATCCTTTTTAGTTTTATTTAAAAGCTTGATTTGGGAAAGTATATTAAAGGATTTGTTTATTTAAAAAAGAATAAAAACTTTATTCTCCAATTCAATATATCAAAAAATTAATCTTAGTTTATAATTGCAAATCGAGATTCTCTATAAAAAATTTATTTTTGTAAATTAAAAAATTAATTATATCTAAAGATTTTTTATATTTTAAAACAATAAATAGCAAGTTTTTTAAAATCTCGATAAAAATCTTTCTTATATTTAATATAACTATCTCATTTGTTAATCTTATAAATAATAAAGTTGTAGGCTATAGTTTTATTAATAGAGAAATTGTTTTCAAACTTCAAATATTTATACAACCTTTTCCCTATACCTATTATTTACTTCTAATTAATAAAAAGCCCTTCGATATTCTTTTTCGATATATATTTTTAGATATATAAATCAATAATTATTAAGAAATCAATTTGTTTTATATTACTATTCTATTAATTATAAATCCATTAATTCTTAATTTTCTTTAACTTCAATATTATAATCTTATTATTAATTAATTAATAATAATACTCAAATTCATATTTATATATTACTCGAAATATTATTGTTCTATTGATATTATAGCAACTATTATTCTTGATATATTTAATAACTATAAAATAATTTTATTAAAAAATAATAAAGTTATAATCAATTCCAAATCATTTTTATAAAAGCTTATTCCAAAATTAGTTTTTATAAAAGATATTATTAATAAAAACTTCGAAATTAAGTTTTTGTTACCCTAAAATTAATCAGTAATTCTTGAATTTATCAAAACCCCGAATATTCAAAGAAACCTTGATATTATTAATTTTGAAAATAATGAAAACAAAAATCTTTATTATATTTATTATATTAATAATAAAGCGAATATCCAAATTAAAATGATTTCTAATTATCTATCCTTGAAATCAGTTCCAACTCGATTTATTACTAATTTCAAAAAATATAAAAAATCATTATAAAATCAGAATATCTTATTCTTACTATTATCATCATTATCAAATCCTTTAAACAAATTGCTTGATATTATATAAAGTATTTATTTCGAAATATAAGATATAAAATTCTTTATAATTAATAGTTTTATATAATTTTATAAAAACAATAATATTTATATTACAAAAGTGTCCTAGAATAAATTAAATAAAGTTTGTAATTTATATTATATAATAATCAAGGATTCTATTTAATTATATTGAAATTTAATAAATAATAATATCAATAAGTTTATAAAAAAGATAAATCAATTTATTCTTTTTATATTAAAGATTCAAAATAAATTGCTTTTTTGGTTTTATAATCTATATTTAGGATTTCTATTTTTTCTTATTAACAAACTTTTATTATAATATTTATAGAATTACAAAATCGAGATTATATTAGGTAAGAAATTATTATATAATAAGAATTATCCAATATCCCTAGCTAAGTTTTAAATTGTTTATAAATAGTTTGACAACAATTTAAATAAAGGATTCATTCGGGAATCTTACTTTTGATCAGCTATTCTACTCCTTTTAACCACTAAATTAAAAAAAGGCATTCAAATCTATCAAGATTATCGGGACCTAAACAATATTACTATCAAAAACCAATACCCTCTATCACTGATTAAAGAAACCCTCAATACTTTATACCACACTAAAATCTATATTAAGCTTAATATCATCATTACCTTCAATAAATTACAAATTATAAAAAGCCATAAATAGAAAATCACTTTTACTACTTATTTTAATCTATTCGAATTATTAATAATATCCTTTGGACTTTGCAATACACCAACCTTATTTCAAAATTATATCAATTATATTCTCTTCAACCTTTTGAATAAAATTTATATAATATATTTGAATAATATTTTAATTTATTTCGAAAACATTATAAATTATAAAGAATATATCCGCAAGATTGTTTAATAATTGATTAATACTAAACTATAAATTAATATTAATAAATATAAATTTGAAATAAAAAGAATCAAATATTTTGATTTAATTATTACTCTAAAAAATATAAAAATAAATCTAAAAAAAATTAATATTATATTTAATTAGAAATTATTAATTAAATTCAAAAACCTTTAGTATTTCTTCGAATTTGCTAATTTTTATTGATATTTCATTTACAATTTTTCTAAAATTGTAAAACTCCTTAATTGCCTTCTAAAAAAAAAGAGAATATAAAACTAAAACTCTAAATAAAAAAACACTTTTATAATACTAAAGAATACTTTCTTCTTTACTTTAGTCTTTATTATATTTGATTATTATTATTATATAATAATTGAGATCGATGTTTTCGATTAGATTATAGATAATATCTTTTTGTAATATAATAATGAAGAAGATCTATATTCAATAGTATATTTCTCATTAAAATATAATATTATTAAATACAATTATAAGATTTATAATAAAAAACTTTTAATGATTATAAAATTATTAGAGAAATAGAGGTTGGAATTATATAGTGTTTAGAAATCATTTAAAATTATTATTAATTATAAAAACCTTGAATACTTTATATCAATAAAGATACTGAATTAATAATAAATTAGATAAACCGAATTCTTATCAGAATTCAACTTTTATATTATATATTAATCTAATCATAAGGCTATTTACCCCAACATTTTAAATTATAGAATTGAAGATTACTTAGTATATATTGATTTTAATAATAATCGAATCAAGAATTGCTTACAAATAATCTTTTTAAAATAGATATTTGATATTATTATATTCAAGGATATTATTCAACAAATAAATAGCGATTTAAATCTGATTATAATTCTAATAAATATAATTATCCCCAATATCAATAAATTAATTAATAATCTTATTAACAAAATATATAAATCATTCGAATTAATTATAATTATATATATAACACTTCGAAACCTCTTTATTTATTATTAATTATTAAATATTCAAAAGAATCTTCGAATAGTTTTATAAGATTATAAATTAATTAATAATAAGATTTTCTATTACAATCACCTTTTTATTTTCCTTTCTATTAAATTTTATATATAAATTATATATTATATATATTCAATCAAACTAACTGGATATCTAAACTATATTAAAACTATCGATCTTATTTCTTATATATATTGATAGCCCAATATATTTAGGAAGATCGAGATATTTATATAAACTTATTAACTCTATTTTTATATCAAAGTCTTTTATTTTATTATATTTAGATTCCTTAAATCTTTATTAATATTGTTTTATTTTTAGTTAGATATTTCTATCAACTATATTACATCATTATTAATCAATAAATATTATAAAAAGAAATATCAATATATTATTATAATTATTTATCATCTAATTAAAATATAATATTTTATATTAATAATAAAACTATTTATAAAAAAGTTTACAAATCGATTTATTAAAAAGATATATTATCTATATAACACTCCTGATAATATTGTATTTAATAAAAACTTTCAATTTGTTTTTAAATTTTAAAAATATTTATCTGAATGTTTATTAATTATTTTGAAATAATTTTTTTTATTTTATTTCGAATTTGATAGTTAAATAAAAAAAATTAATATTATAATAAAGTAATATCTTTATATCTTTATAAACTTTCATTAAAACAATTAACCTAATTGACTTCCATTTATAAAGTTTGTATTGAATAATACTATATCAAAAACCATTAGTATATCCTCATTCTTTACTAATTATAATTATTACTTATATCTCAAAATTAAATTATCTATATCAATCCCATCAAATTTATTATACCAAAAGAAATAAGAATTTCTTAAAATCAACAAAATTATAAATAGATTTGATTTCATTCTAATTAAACTCAAAACACTTATAATCCAATCGATTCAAAAATATAAAGATTATATTAATAAAATCCAAATTGATATTCCCTTTTATAAAAAAGATAACAAAATATAAATTAATATAAAGAATATAAAAATCAATTATTTAATAAAAAAGAATAATAATAAATAGAATAGTTTTTATAAAATCCTTAAAATTTATAAATAGATTTATCTATTACAATTCCCAATTAATTTCAAGATTTTTCTAATATTCTACAATTCATTATTTCAATCGCTTTATTATTCGCCAAAATTACTAAATCAAAATATTATCAACATTATTAAGTTATATAAAAATCAATCCTTCTTTTTACTCTTATTTTTTTCATTTTTATTATATACAATACTAACTCTAAGAAAACTGGTAAGCAATCTAATCAGTCTAAATCCGAATAGATTACTTTTCAAGTTGTAAAAAACTATTAAGATATTATTAATATAAATCCACTAAATAATTCTTTATTTGATTATAATAATATAACAAGTACTCTTTATTACCCTTTTATAAAGAAAGATATAGCTTTAAAGAAAAAAAGCCTAAAAGATATAAAATTCAAAAAGAAACCCTAGAATTATTTCTTTTCAAGAAATTTCTTTACAGTCAAATAATCCTTTAAAGAATTTATATTTAAAGGTATAATCAAACATTATATTAATAATTACTTTCTTTACAAAATATTTGTATATTTAAATGCAAAGATTATTGATATATTTCTTTAGAAAATAATTGTATACAATTTCAATATTATTTGATATTACTCCTTTAGAAACATTAAAAAGCTAATATTATATAATTTTTACAAAGTTTTATAATGTTATAGAATATATATTAATCTTAATAAAAACATTGAAAATACTTTTTTAGAGATATTCTTATACAAAAAATATTATAATTGAATTACAAAATAATTTAGGGAATATCAAATTAGAATATAATTATTTGTATTTGATATATAAGTCAACCTTTCTATTGGATTTCTTTAAAATAAATATATTGTTAATATTTCTAATTGTCGGGACATCGATCATATAATCAAAGAGAGCACTGTATTAACTAGCATCACGCTAACACTTCCCTATATATTTAATATTTAGCTTCCTATAGTTAATAATGATTAAAAACGAATACAACTATATAGGATTAAATACTTACACTTATATCAACCAAGTTGATATCAATACTAATTAGTAATATCACAAATTAGGGCTTTGAATTCTATTAAAAGCATTAGGTGTTTTTATATAGTATTCAGAATTAATAGAAATTCTAAAGAGATTATAGAGAAAATATTATTGTATCAAATATAATGTATTATCTCTTCTTATAATACTAGAGAGTGTACTCTGGATAATTATATTGGAAAGATATATTCAAAAAGTTTGATTTTATTAAATATAACAAATCGACTTTACATCCATCACATATTTATCTTTATATTATGTATTATATTAAATAAAAACAAAGATCTTTATTTACTTTCTATATCTATAAAAAACTCTTATATATATATAAATACATATATATTTATAATAATTTTCAAAATATTTTTACTCATATATATGATTATATCGAAAAGCGATATTACTCTAACTAAGGATGTTATCAATAAGAATATATATATGAAAAAGAAAAAGGAAAAATATAAGAAATAGCTCAATTTATTAAAAGCAATATCAGATGATAAGAGAGCTATTATTATTGATAATAAAGAATTTATCAAATATATCAAATTCAAATATAAATAGTATAATTATAAAGATATTAATAATAATAATCTAGTAGAAATCTTTTATTATAATTTTAGAATATTCATGGTTATATAATTTATAAAAATCCATTAGATTTATATATAAAAGCTATATATAATACTATGTACTCAAGGAATATATCTATTAAAAACAAATATTGAAGTATTTATAACTTTATTTGAATAATTTTGTAAGATTATTATTAATAAATAAATGAAAGTATAAGTTCAAGAAGTTTTGAAAAATATTAATATTAAGGAATCTAAATTCAAGTTTGGAATTATTTGTAAATTCATTAAAAACAACTTTAAATATATGGATGAAGATAATGAAAGTAAGTATAATGAGAATAATGATATAAGAGATCCTAGTAATAGGAATAACGATAGCAATAGGAATAACAAAAATCATAAATTCTAAAAGGATAAAATATCAATATTATATTTCAATATACAATCTCTTATTAATTTATCGAAATTCTATATTAATAATGAAAAATATACTGGGGATGATAACAATTTCGATTTCAAATTTTCGATTTTTTATAAAATCTTATAATATATAGAGATATTTATGGATATATATTATAAGGCGTTTCTGATTATATTCAAAAAGAATATACTTTAATTCTTTTATATTAATTATAATTCTCTATTATTAATATTCAAAGAGTTTTATATCTATATATAGAATAATTTCGAAGGAAATGAATATTAACAAAATATACTATTGAAATGAAATAGTATTACTCTGAAATCAATTAGAAAAGAGTATAGAAATAAGTTATTTAATAAGTGTTTTACAATTATAATTAAGTAATTATATATATTGTAATATTAACTCGATTTTGTTATATAATAAATGTTCTATTTTCACAATAAGCTTATATTTGTTTGTGAAGATATAGAGATATATAATCTAGTTTGTTTTGATTTTAAGAAAAAGATATCTAGTTTGATTAATCAATTATAACAATTTATTAGTATATAAAAAAGATTGTATAAAAATAAAGGGGATATAATACTATTTACTAATAAGAAATTCCGCAGTAATAACAATTACAATAATAGCCAAAATGATTTCAAGGATTTCAGAAATAATAATAATTTCAAAAACAATTTATATAACAAATAATAATATTTAGATTCTTTTAATTAATACAATTGTTATTGGATATGCAAAAAAGAAAGATATTAATTAATAAAACACTTTAAAGAAGAATAAGATAAAAATAAATGTAAATATAGAGAGAAAATCAAAAATAATAATAATAATATATTTAACAAACACTATGATTAATGAATAATCAAATATAAAGAAAAGGTTATTAATATAAAATTTAATTTAAAGATCGAAATAGATTTGTTTTTTACAGATCTTGATATTGATAATAATATAGATAAAATATTTTTCATGAATTCCAAATTTATTAATAATTAAAAAATATTTAATCAATTGTTATTCAATATAATATTATATATAATAATTAGAAACTTTGTTGAAACTGTTTTATTTATAAAAAATGTAATAGATATCTTTTATATAAATTATATGAGTAAAGAATTCTTGAGTATATATATTAATATAATATATATAAAGAAATCTATAATTAGGATTGGATAATATTATATATAGAAATAGATTTATTCAATTGAATATAATCCACTAATAGTAAAAACTACAAATATACATTTTGAAAAGGGAATTATAATATCGATAGAATCATTTCGAATTATTACATTACGAGCTTTTTTCGGCCCTTCGGGGCTAAAAATAACAACGGGCTCGCTAACGCTCTCCGTAGTTATTTTTCACGCCCATCAGGACCTACGTTATATTTTATATTTAATAAGGAATAAGAATAAGACGAAGAAGAAGAAGAAGAAGAAGAAGAAGAAGCAGAAGAAGAAGAAGAAGAAGGAAGAAGAAGAAGAAGAAGAATAAGAAGAAGAAGAAGAAGAAGGAAGAAGATAGAAGAAGAAGAAGAAGAAGAAGAGAGAAGAAGAAGAAGTAAGAAGCAGAAGAAGAATGAAGCAGCGGGAGGGAACCTCTAGCTTTTAGCTTATATAAAAATATTAAAGATATAAATAAACCTCAAAATCTTATAATTCTTTTTCTAAGTCTTTTTCTAATTCTTTTTCTAATTCTTTTTCTAATTCTTTTTCTAATTCTTTTCTAATTCTTTTCTGTTATTTTTTTTCTGTTATTTTTTTTAATTCTTTTTCTAATTCTTTTTCTAATTCTTTTTCTAATTCTTTTTCTAATTCTTTTTCTAATTCTTTTTCTAATTCTTTTTCTAATTCTTTTCCTAATTCTTTTTCTAATTCTTTTTCTAATTCTTTTTCTAATTTTTTCTAATTTTTTCTTTATTTTTCTTTTTAATTATTTTTTAAATTCTTCTTTCTTGATTCTTTCCTTTTATTTTTTTCTATTTATTTTTTCTTATTTTTTTTCTTTTTATTTCTTTTTATTTCTTTTTTAATTCTCTTTTTAATTCTCTTTTTAATTATTTTTCTAATTTCTATCTTTCTAATTTCTATTTTTCTATTCTTTTTTTCTCTAATAAATCTAATAAATCTAATAAATCTAATAAATCTAATAAATCTAATAAATCTAATAAATCTAATAAATCTAATAAATCTAATAAATCTAATAAATCTAATAAATCTAATAAATCTAATAAATCTAATTAATCTAATAAATCTAATCCCTTCCCTTTTCTTTTTAATCTCTTCTCTTATCTCTCTTATTACTAATCAAATCTGAACTAATCAGAATCGTATTAGCAACTTTTTATCGAATTTTTTATTACAAACTCAATTAAACAATTAATATATTAATAACAACTCTTTTTCTTTATATAAAAATAATATTATTTAAAAGCTATTAATTCAAAGAATATAAAAATATCAATTAATTATATTTCATAAATCATTTATAATTACTATACCTATTAATAATAATATCTAATTTAAATTAGGATTTTGATATTCGCTGTACAGACCTTATGTACTTTCTAGACCAATCAGCTTCCAGTTATAAACCGTGTTTTAAATCCTGTATGTTAGGGATTTGGAGATATCAATTTTTATATTATAAATATTAATATTCTATTTCTATTAAATCTTAAAGATATAGATTATCTTAAAGCGTTTTATAATAATATTATTAATTAATTTATTATTTCAAAAAATAAATATTTTATTATTAGAAGATATAGGTATATATTTTTAATATAAAAAGTGAATATAAATCAATTTATTTAAAAGTTGATTTATTAAAACAATTGTTATTTAATAATTATAGAGTTATAATATTCGATGATTCGATTATCTATTAATATAATATTTTTATAATATATTGTAATAAGTAAATTATAATAAAAATAATAATACTATTAAGTATTTTATTAAATATTATAAATACTATTAAATATATAGTAAATCACTAGAATATTTCAAATTTATTTTATTGGAAAATATTGAATTCAACTATACTATTTACATTAATATTATATATATTATAAATAACCCGGTTTTATATGTTATCAACAAAATAATATATTATTAAATAATTTAGTTTCTTGAAAATATCTTTGTTAAATATATATTTAATAATTTTAGGGAATATTGGATTAATATATATATTGGATTATTAGATTATATTATTTACAATATTAAAAAGAATTTTGTAAATAAAAAGTTTGTTTAAAATACAAAATCTATATTAATTATTATTAAAAGTATACCTATTGAAATATATAATTTTATAGATATTATTGAAAGATATTATTACCCACTACATCACACATATAAGATTTTAATAAAAAAACTTGAAGATGATAATTTAATTAAAATAATAATTCTTCAAATAATAATAAAAACTGTAAATAATATAATAAGATTAAATGGATTTATTTTTATATTATTGGTTTATAAAATATATTCCAAATTAAATGATATTAATTTATCAATTATAATAATTATTTAATATACAAAAACTATAAAGAAAGTTATAACAAAAGTATATTATATTCGAATTAAAAAATAAATTATAAAGATATTGAAATTGAGAAATAAATTGTTTACAATATCTATTCTTATTTTACCATTAAATTCAAAAGTTTTAATATAAAGAAAAGAAAAAAATAGTATTATATTAGGTAAGTGAATTAGATTGTATACTCTAATTAGAATAAACAAGGAGATATATAAAATAGAATTTTCCAATAAACTAATTAAATTTCGATTTATATTTATATAATCCTTTTATATAGAATTTAAAGGAATAAAATCGAAAAATAATTATATAAATAATAACAATAATAATATTATAATCATTAATATATTGTATATAGAGATATTACAATCTCAAATATTATTATTAATAATATAATTAAATATATAACTATATTATTATATAAAAAGCAATTTAATAAAAATAATCAATATAATAAATATTAATAAAAAATATATTACGAAACTATTGTAATTGATTATATTCTTGCAAAATAATATATCTATGAGATATATAAAATTATAATATAAAAAAATTGATAAACTAATAAAAAATAAAATCTTCAAAATTATCTTAAAAAACAATATTCCATTTGAAATAAAACTTTTCAAATTACATTTCATTAATAAAATAAAAGAAGAAAGTATTAATAGAATATATATAAAATCATAACTAATAATTCAAATATATCAAGATGAGGGTAAAATTATTATTTTAATATAATTATTTATTATTCAATGTGTTAGTCAGTATATTATTTTTATATTTATTATTATTCTATAAGTATTAAATAAATATATTCAAATTTATTTATAGAATATTATATAAATATATATTCAATTGATTATAATTTTGAATAGATTTATTTATATGAAAGTATTGAAAAAGGTTGAATTTAAGAATAAATATATTCTATATATTATAAAACCTTTATATAATATCTTTGAAATAGGAAATCATTGATTTGGAATTTATTATAATTATTACAAAAACAAATTGAATATAATACAATCTATATATAATTCTTATCTATTCTATTTAATTGATGGTATTAGTATTGTAAAGCTTCAAATCAATAATACTTTTATAATTATAAATAAGAAATTTGTATATTTAGAATAAGAGTAATTAAATAAAATCAATTTTATAATTAAGAATAGAAAACAATTTACAAAAAACTATTCATTTAGATTTAATGATTATTTAATTATTTTCAAAGGTAATAAAATCTATTTCAATTAAGAGAAATAATATAATAATATTAAAATAGTTATAACTAGGAATATTGATATATATAGAATAAGAAGAAAAGTTTGGAAAAATATTATTTCAAAGAATTAATATATTGTTTAATATGTAAGGGGAGTATATATTGTAATTATATATCAATTAGAAATATCTTATTATTTTTTTATTATTGTTTAGGTAATAGATCTGAAGAAAAAAGATATAAACAAGTTCAATAAAATTATTAAATGGCAAATGGATAATTTAAAAAAAAACTTATATTTATATCTCTAGATATAAATTCTATCAAATTAATTATCTTCATTAATGTATTATTTGCTAATAATATTGATTTATTATTACAAATTAATTATATGATTTATTTAATGAATAAATATAATAATATTAATATTATATATTGGATATTAGTTAAATATAAGAAAATTATTAGAAGCATATTAACTTCTAAATTATATATATTGGTTTTAAGCTTTAATATCGAAGCTATTATTAAAGGTATTATTAATATTATTTTTAAGTTTAAAAAGCTAATACTATTTATATTCTATATAAACTCAAAATTATTATATAACTTATTAATTAAATTTGATATGAGTATAGAAAAACAGTTTTTAATCGATATTATAGTTTTAAGATAATGTTATAAGAATAGGGAGATTATAGAGATTAAATAGATTGATAAAAAATCAAATTCTATAGACACTATAACCAAAAACAGTGTATATCAAATATTAAAAGATTTAATTGATATTAATAAGATAATTATTAAAGTAATGTATTAAATAGAAAGAGAGTAGTGATATAAGAGCTAGATAGGACTAAGAGAATACTATATCTAAAATAGATTATGAACTAAAATATATAATTATATTCATTTTTAAAGAATTACTAATATCAGAATATCAATCATGTGATCAAAAAGAGTATTGTATTAACTAGTATTGCATTAGCGTTTTTTTATATATTTAGTACCTAGCTTTCTATAATTAATAATAATCAAGAACAAATATAATCATATAGAACTAAGTACTTACATTTATATTAACCAAGTTGATATTAATACTAATAGATCTTTAGAAAGCGAATTAGGTAATTAAATAACTTTATCAAAATCTAGCAAAATTATAAGGAATTTAGATACTTGCAAAGAATTATTTGATAATAATAATAATAACTCGAATAACTTTGATAATAATGATTGAAATAATAATAGAAATAAAAATAATAGAAATAATAAAAATGGTGGTAAAAATAACAAAAATAATAATAATTCTAATTATATCAATTACAGGGAAGATTATAATATCGATTAATATAATTAAAGCTATTGTTTTATTAACCTTTCAAAGATTTACAGAGATAATAATAGATATAAGAGTATTAATGATTCTTTTGATTTAAAAATTAGTATATTTAAGGAATATTATTACAAAATATTTATACCATTCAAAATAATAATGATAGTCTTTTCAATTATACTTTCAAATGTAATTAAAAAATATTATTAAGCAAATCTGGATCGATTTTTTAATATATTTCAGGAATTGTATATTATAATAATCAACAATTTCAAAAAATTTGAATATCAGTGGAATATACTCCTCAAATAAAACAATATTTTTTTTAAAGCTTATATCAAAAAAAATCTTGATATAAATCTTCAAAAAATATTCAATATAATAATTATGGATTTGTGTTTTTTTTAGTATACAATTCCTTCAATTATATACAACTTCTAGTCATACTATATCAAGGTTTTGTTTATATATAATAATATTTCAAAATGTTATTCTATAATATACAATCCTTATTTAGATATTTCGGATTTGATTAATTAGATTAAATAAATAATCGATTTTTATTGAAAGGCATTTCTAAAATAAATTATAACTAAAACATTTTTTATAAATCGATATTTTTATAATAATAAATCTTTGAATTCTTTTTTTTGAAAACCTTATAATAAGTATGCTGGTAGATGATCCTTTTTTGTATTATTTAATAAAAGTAAGGATAATTGTTATTTTTCTGATTATAAAAAAAAGATTATAGATATTATAAGTATATCTAGAAAGAGAAAGATTTATTTAAAACAAATTATTATATCAAGTATAATAAATTCGATAATAAAAGTTTTATAAAACAATATAATCAATTTCTAATAGATTTTGAATAAAAGAATAATCAAGAAAATGATAGTGATAACAATTATTCTATTAATTAATATTTTATTGATATAAGTAGTTTTAGGGAAATCTTTAAAATATTTTTTATATCAATAGGTATTTATAATAGTTTATTAATAATGATTACCGTTAATAATATTATAAATATTTATATATTAATAACTAAAGCATTTATTATAAATATTGAATGATATAATAATAATAAGTTTTTTGATATTATAATTGATATAAAAGCAATTAAAAAGTCAATTGTTGGATATAATTAATATCTAATATAAAAGAAGATTGAGAATATTAAATATAATAAAACTATTGTTAATTAGATAATAATCTAATTCAATATTAGAACAACTTTTTTTATTAATTTATTTTATATAAAATTTCTATTCAGAAATATAGAATAAAATATAATAAAAACCAATATTCCATTTTTATTTTGTTTAATGGATATGAATAAATTCAAATTTAAGTATAATAATCTTAAAGATATTATTATTATATTTAAAGATATTTATTTTATATATTAAAGATTCGATTATATATTTTTATTATAGAATATCAATATTCAGAATATAATTAATTATTTTATTGATAATAAAGAATACTATTTTACCGAAATCGAATTATAATAAATTCATTATTGATTTAAATATTTGTTTACTTATAAATTCTATAAAGTATTCAAATATTCTAAATATAATAAAGATTTTGAAATAATCAAACAATTTACAAAGTTTTATTACTATTATTAGGTTTATAATAAATCACTAAATAGATTCAAGTTTTCTTTATTTAATAAAAACTTTGAATTCAATTATATAATCTTTATTAATATTTTCTATATTAATACCAATTTTATTTTATATATTATCAATAAAGCTATATATTTTCAAGCTATTTAATAATTAAATAATATAATTACAAAATATATATAAAATAAGTTTTATAAATACTGAATTGATATATACATTGATATATACATTGGTTTATTAGAGTATATTATTTATAATATAGATATTAATTTTATTAGAAAAGAGTTTCAATAATATATTAATTCAATATTTATTCAAATAAAAATAGTTTTTATAGAAATTTATTATTCGATTAATATTATTAAGAGATTTTATATATTATTATATAGATCTTATAAGATTATTTGTAAAGAAACTTATAGCTTAAATATCGAGAAGATTTCTATACTCCAAATAATTATAAAAGCTATCAATAATACTATAAGACTAGATAGATTAATATCTACAGTAACTGGGCACAGATAGTTGTCGGATGCTAAAATCACATCAAAACTTATATAGATTATCTATATATTTTTTGATAATAATATAGATTTAATTAAATATATTTTCCATTTTTCTATTTATTTTCAATTAAAATTTAATAATAAAAATATGATTTATTTTTAGGATTTTTTTTGATTATGAAATCTATATAGAAAGTTGATATAAATTAAAGGTATCGAAATTTACTAGTAAAATAAGCGAAAATCAAGAACTTTTTTTTGAATTCAATTTCAATCTTATAAATAATAATATTCTAAGATTTTAGAATTATAAAAATTATTAATTCTAAGTTTTTATTATATAATAAAAACATAATCAAAATTTTAATTAATTTTAACAGTTTTAAATATTTCTTTTTTATTTATATAAATAGAACCAAATGATTATTTTTGGTGTGATTTTAGCGTCCGACAACTATCTGTACCCTAGTACTGTATTCTATTTGTTTTTGATATTTTTCCTTACCTTATTAAAAATAGTTTTCTAATATCAACTATTCTACAATAAGTAGTAGCAATCTCAAAAATTATAATAAAAATTTATAAAATTCATAATTTTATAAAAATATAGAAAGTTATAAATATATATAATAAATCTTTAATTATTATACTTTATAATTTATCATTAAATAATAATATATTAATTTAAAAAAAAAGTAATAATATCATTTCAAAAAAATAGAAAAAGCCTTTTTCATTCCTCAATATAAATAATAAAATATATATATTTAGTTTACTTTATAAATCTATGAAGTTCAGATCTACATCAATAAAGTTTTATTATTAAATCAATTAGATC